>OV281362.1:11467562-12922624 GCA_923062675.1 Marasmarcha lunaedactyla | reverse complement strand
TAACAGAAATATCCTGTATACACCAAAAAGTAGAATAGCATGTTTTTATTTTTACAGTACCTACAACGTATCACCATATAATCTGAGAATTTCGGCAATATAGTATAGTCCGTCAAAATAGCCATTCCACCTCGCTTAATGCCTTTATGACATTATTACAAATAAAATACTAAATAGAACCCATTTCATTTTATTTCAACCCATACTTGACAGCCGAGTGGCATCCGTAGTAGTAGCCCTATGTCATAAGCTGGAGGTTCCAGGTTCGAGTCCTCGTCGGGGCATTCATTTCTGTGATGAACACAGATGTTTGTCATGAAGATATTAAATAAGTTATTCAAGGTCAGAAAGCCTTACTTTACATTTTAAAATCCATAAAATAATAACATTAATCCACTAACCATTGAACCGCGTTGTTCTTATAACTTGTAACTCACGATTTAGTTTGACGTTGATTTATGACAGACAATGTAGACAACATATCTCCTATTTGTGTAATGTTTCTAATTACTGTTTTGTAAGATAAACTGAAAATCGATTCCCATTTGAAAATCGGAAAGATATTTATACATTCATCTAAATTTTATCGTTTGAACTGAATTAAATTCTCAAAGTAATCCCTAATATTTTGTAATGTAAATTTAAATTTCCTCTTTTCATAATAATATATATTTAGTTGTACATATAAATACGTTTCGTCACAATCACATTTTTCAATACTAGTAATGCAGTCGTGTAACCAAGGCTCGTTAGTTGATTAGATAGAAATTAGGGGTTGCTCAATGAAACTTTTCCGGACGAACCGACGCGATGACATTTTTACCTATTAAATTTTACTAGGCTTAGTTATAACTGGTCTGGTTGTTTTTATTTATATATGTATGTTTATTCTGGGTGCCCCAGTTCGCTGTATGGTCATCCATAACACAAGCTCTGCTTACTTTGGGGCCATTCAGTTGGTGTGTTTGTATGGGGATTTATTATTATTATTATTATTAGATATACCTACTTACCTAATTATACCCAGCGCTCTATCTACACATCCATCTGTTACAGCTGTGTCGTGTTTCCAATTTTCGAATGTAATTAGATATACTGCTTGCAATCAATGCTTTTGAAATGAAATGGAATGAAATGAAATCACAAATACATCCTTACTTACAGATATTTCTATATTAGTTAATGAAGCACAATTATTACATTTGTGAATTTTTTTGCGACGAAGGAAAAAGTTACTTTTACAGCAGCGCTGAGTTTCAGGCTAAGCCATGTAAAATTACTCATACAATTATATGTAAGGGTAGAAAATAGCAATTACATACACGTAAATAAATACATTTTTTTAAATACATACTTAAATACATAGATATAGCAAAAGATATAGTTTTCGCATAGTTATGGTTACACTAAAATGCTTTTTAATAATCATATAACACAACTATAATTAATTTAAATAATACTTGTAGAATGCTAGCCAAAACACATGTATTTATTTCGCACATTTTTATTTTATGACGTTTGTGAGGTACATACGATACTTTTCTTGAAACTATTAGTATATTTCGTGGCTCTTTTTGGCGGTGGAAGATCGTTCCAAATTTTGTTTTGTCCATCCATTTATCCGTTCTCAAAATTCTCACCTACTTTCATTATTCACACCTACATAATTGCTAACCATTTTCTCTTAACACTTAACACAATTCATATTCTTCGTTATATTTAGTTTGAATTCATGTAGGTAGAGGGAGCATTGGTGAATGGGAATCAGATTACAATTATAACAAATACTTACAAACTTATAAAGTGTATATAAAAGTGAGTTTGTTTATTTGATCTACTTTGTTTGAATTATGTTTGAATTATGCAACCGCTCATGATAAAATTTTGACTACGCGATATCAGGGGTCCAAAAAAAACAAAGAGTAGGTACCTTTTATCCAGAAGAAAGTACTGATGCCACAGATAACATCCACTTATGACTGTAATCAAAATTTCGTAGAGGGGAAGTACAGTTCCATTAGGCGGATAATTGAAAGAAAGAAAGAAAGAAAAAAAGAAGGACATTTATTTCATTGCCAAGGAACAAAAATACACAATAAGACATCACAAAAATTTAAAAAATCAAAAAATTAATACCAGAAAATATCGTTTAGGCTAGAATTGAATTAGACATTCAACAACAAATGAAGACTGCTATCTCGTTGTAGAAGGCACCATATACCACCACTGAGCATGCGGAGAGAAATAGCAGATATCTGTATTATCATCAAAATTATCAATAATAAGATCGATGTTCCAGAGCTTCTGGTTATGGTTGGTATTTGCGCGCACACCAAATTATACAGAAGTCCTACCTTACTCCACGTCCCCACCGCAAGTACCAACTATAGACAGAACTCATTATTACACCATCTTGCAATCAGGTGAACAAAGCAAATCGCAAATTAAACAATTTCGATATAGTTTGTACCAGTGTCTCAAGTGTTAGAGAGGCATACCTAGATTGTTTTTTGTAGATAAATAAATATATAAAAAAACCACACAACTCTTGTAGGAGATGTCTCTATTGTTATATTGTTATTATTGTTTTTTTTTAATACGATTGGTTTCTGTGAATGTTTCTTTTCTTTTTATTTATGTGATTGTGTAAATATCTAATTTATTCGGCTGCCGTATATGCAAACATGTATTCACATTGATTCCTAGCTGTGAGTTTTCCTGTGAAATTAAAATAAAATAAAAATAATAAAATAAACTCCTCATTGTGGATGTGTTCCAATGAAAGGAAATATTTATTATATGACCGGTAAAATTTTAATAATAACACTTTCTTCATAGTCGGGCTTCAAAAATTCACCATTGCATAAAGCAGTTTTACTAGCTGACAATAAATCTAACCCCTTAAATCTAAAAATCTTGACATACACCCAGTTGAAATCACTAACCATTAAAATGTTGACAGCAGCTGGAAACTAAAATCCCTACACGATCGTCATTGCCTCGATTTATTAAACCCTGATGTCGACAAAGTGCTTGATACAATACCAAATATTATAGACACAAAAATCTATATTAAGCACATCATCGGTAACAGACTTATTAATTAGTTATGCAGCAAATGTTACGTCAGCCTGAAACTATTCAAAATGTAACTGCAGCTTGCAAAACAACGGCCCGAACCGTTTACAAACTTATATAAATTTATATACAAAATATCAAAGTACGCAGATCTTACCATCGAGATAAAAAAAGCAATGGCATGCCATAAAAGTAAAAAATGAACCAATTATAATATCCTCCATGGACATAATTCCAAATTATTGTAAAAATTTTCATTCTAAAAGCGACTGTTTTAAACACCCGTTTGAAAATTCTAGGACTAAACATTCAAATATCCACGTCATTATTTACAAAACTTATTTTGGTCTTGATAGGTCGCAAACTCAAATTAAACCCATGAAAATAAAGAAAAAATATATTACCACAATAATGATAATAAATCCCCAGACAAACATGCCTTGGACAATAGTTAAGCTTATTCGCCGATATATTGAGCGACAACAGGCCAAATGTAGCAATGTACAAGTCGGGTACGGAGTTAAAGAGAGAGTTGTTTGCTACATAGAACATTCTTCATCTTCATAAAAGACGCCCGAACGATCTCGATGCTTGTTCTGATTTCAGTGTAGCTGTCCCAGGATTCCGTTAGCCACGCGCCGAGATATTTGTATTTTGGAACTCTATCCATGTTGTTATTTCCTATCGATATGCAGTTTGAGACAAATCAGTTCTGTCATTTGCAATTACCATGTACTTTGTTTTGGCTACATTCATGTTGAGTCCGGCCCTTTTGCTATTCTCATACACTCTACTAACAATCCTTTGAAGACCATCCTGAGTTGACGCTAGGGAACGGTATCGTCCGCATACCTTATGTTGTTCAAGGTCACTCTGTTGATAGTGATTCCGTCATTAATGTTATCTAATGCATCTTCAATGATCGTTTCCGAGTAAAGATTAAAGAGAGTAGGAAATAAAACGCATTCTTGTCTGACGTCTCGTTGGATGTGTATCGCTTCAGTTTCTTCACCTCCGACTCTTACCGTTGCACTCTGGTTCAGATACAAGTTCTTAATAATCCGCGTATCCTTAATGTCTAGCCCGATTTTTTCAGTTGTTTCATGAGGATTGTATGTTTAACCCGATCAAACTCCTTCTCATAATCTACAAAGCAGAGGAACACATTTTGCTGCATATTTCTGCACTTCTGAACCAAGACGTTCGACGCGAACTGGGCCTCTCTAGTACCCACGCCTGGTCGGAATCCAAACTGGCTTTCTCCAATCTGCTGCTCTGCTTTAACGCTGATGCGCATGTGTATGATAGATAGATATATCGTCAGTAGGTAGCTCATTAGGCTGATTGTGCGAAAGTCCTGGCATCTTCTAGCGTTACTCTTTTTTGGTAACGTGATAAACATAGACTTAAGCCAATTTCCGGGTATCTCCCCAGTATGTAAAAAGATATGTTGTTAAAAAGATCTACCAGCACCGATATGGTCTCTGGTTCAAGCAGCTTTAGTATCTCCACTCGAAGGTTGTCAGGTCTCGGTGATTTACACAATTTCGCATTTTTTATGGCATTGAGAACTTCAGATTTCAATACAGCTGGACCTTTTATAGTAGATAAAAATAATTAAACGTAAATTCTTATTTGTCTGGAATCATTATTTTTTTATTGCTACAAGTATCCCAATCGACATCATCCACGATATCGCGTGTTTATTAACACCCATCTGGCTTATGCCGGTTGCCAGGACTAAGACAACGTGAAGGCAGGTCTAGAATTGATGTGGATGAAGAGGTCCTTAATGAAGTTGAAGCTGACCCTTCTACATCAGTTAGGAAAAAGCATGCAGAACAGGTGTCTTAAAGAGCACGGCGCAGAATGTTTTGAAACGTTTTCAATTCCACCCATTCCAAAATTGGGTGTGAGTGTGGGTCCAAAATTTAGAACCTAGCGACTACCTACATAGATTGGAGTTCTGCACGGTAATGTTGCAGAAAATTAACGAAGATAATCAGTTTTTTAATAAAATACTTTGGAGCAACGAGTCCTCGTGCAGAAAAGATGGGTACATAAATATGCACAATTTACATAGCCAGCAACTGGAAAACCCTCACCTCACACGCCAGGATCTTCCTCAAACCCAATTTAAAATTAACATTTGGGTTGGAATATTAAAAAGTCAAGTAAAAGGACCATATGAGCCACCAGAAACATTGACGGAACCGATTTATTTAGAGTTTCTAGAAAACCAGTTGCCAGTCTTTTTAGAAGATGTACCGCTTGCAACAAGACAAAACGTGTGGCTGCAAAATGATGGCTGCCCGACACATACCGCACGAGCTGTTCGCCGCCATTTAGTCTATGCGATGGAGACTTTCAACATTATGCAGCTACGAACAAAAATAGACAAAGCTGCAGAACCAATTTCAAGAGAATTACACGCCCGCCATACAAAAAGATGTATAGCATGTGTAAGGGCAAATGGCGGGCATTTTGAATATTTGTTATAAAGTACCAAATTAATAAACTGATAATTTATATCCATACTGTATTTATTTCATTCTTATACGATCATATTCTTACATTTAAATGAACTAAGCACATTCTAAAAAAATCGACCTTCCTGCATTTATACTATAATAAAAAAAAAGTTTCAATATAATGTTAAATCACTATACCATTTTGGAATATTCAGTAACCAAGCAAATGTTTAAGGGTCCAGGCACGATCAGCTTAGTTTTTTTTTTCATACCACAGGTTATCAAAGTTAGCTGTTAGAAAAAGTACGAAAAATGTTTTTGGAAAACTTGTTTTTTACGGGTTTTTCAACATTTTAGGAAATAATTTAGCAAAATAATTTTTGAGGTAGGAAATAAAAAGACCTATCCGCATGTGAAGGATTGTCTTTCAATTTCTGGACACCCTGTATTATACCGTTGGCTTTAAAAAAACCTTATATTTGTTCTAAAAACCTTCCGAGATTATCGCCCCTCAATGCTCAATAACAGTAAACAAATTATGTCAAAGTGTAAAGTAGTACGAATAAAGTGATTTCTTGGTTATAATGATTCCGTTAAATCCAAATAACAATAATAGCTGGATCATATGAATGAAGAATATTTATTTAATACCTTTTCAAAGCTCATAAGCCCTATTCGCATCCTTTAGTGGTATCTGTTGCACACCACAATTACATAGTTAATCGTATTCCCTTTGTGTTTCGGCTCTGATTGTTGTCTCTAATGTAATTTTGGTTTCTTGTTCTTGCCCCTGCAAAGCTGCAATTTCCTTTGAGAACCTAATTGGTATGGTTATCGGTGCAATCAAGTATTGTGTAAACTTATTAGAAAATAAAATAAGAGAAAGAAGCGAAAGTAGTCTTATAGTTTTATAAGAGATTTAAATATGGATTTTAAGAAGAAAAACAACAAATATAAAAACAGTTTTTATTGTGTCTGTTCTGGATATTTCTGAAAGACACTGCCAAAAGTGTAGAGATGAAATATAGTTTATATATTATTTTATATTTTTACATGAAAATTAATGATTGCTCATCTTCAGTGTGTTCCATTCCATTTGAAAGTAAACGCCTCTTCGGTAAACAAGAGTTTCAGCCTCTAGTAATTACTCCCACTTTCATATTTTTATAAGAAACTAGCTTTTGACCAGGGCGTCACTCACGTAGTATTACTAAAATTAAACTAACACTTTTTTTTAATTAATAAATATTTAAAAAAAATTGTTTAATAAATGTTCAATAAAATCTACCTGTAATGCAAAACTTAGAGTAATGTGTTTTTCTGGGGATTTCATTTATTGAATATATTTTTCTTGTTTAAACAAGAATTATCTTCTATAATGTGCCTGCCACTTGGGGGCAAAATTATAGAGTGGCAATATTAAAATTGAGTATATTCTAAAAGCTAAATCTTCAGACAGCTTTGATTTCTACGGAGAAGCTTTGACTAACTTCTAAATTAATCTATAAAAGCGCACTATTATTGGAAAAACAATAAAATAGGGGCTTTAATAAGAACTTTCTATAAATCTTCACAAAATGTAAATTTTTGCGGTGGCCGAATAAGCGCCGACGATGGAGAAATTTGCGGATAACAAAGGATGCTGAATCCAGAAAAGCTATGTTTTTTTTACCACAGGATGTACCGTGTAAGCCCATGATCAAAGCACTGTATTCAAAAGAATATTGACTAGTTGACGCCACTGACGGTTCTAACAAAGTCTGTCCTGCGCAAGGCGTTTTTTATTTTCTCACACATATGGAAGATCTCTATGCATGAACATAGTAGAATTTTTCACTTATATTATCAATGGATTTAAGCTGCTTTGTATTATTTTGTAGGTATTGGCAATGGCAAGTGGCAAACGTGCTTATGAACATCATTAATCAAAGGTTATCTTGCAAATTACTTCATTAATTGAACATGGTTTTTATTTTAATGATTACTCACAGAAATTTTTTACTTATTAAATTACGTTTGTTAATAAGTAAAAATAAAAGATCTATTAGGTTTTTGAGATTTGAACCTAGGACCCCTGGTGTCGTCTCCATAATTTAGGTAAATTATTAGGTCCTTACATATGAAATTGGCATTTTGTCGTACTGGCCACTTTGATCTTCTCTTTGGTTAAGAATTCCAATTTCAAATAAATACAGCAATTCACTCACGCATTTGAGTTTCGAAAACCATAACTCATTTTTTTTCCTTTTTAGGTTTATTCTTTGCATCACTTAGTTTAAAAAATGGAAAACTTGAAATATCGCGTTGTTTACTAGTACGAGTTCCACCGTGGCACCAGTGCTGAAGAAACGGCTCGAAGTATTAATGCTATATTAATGACGACCGAGTAGCGTTAGCAAGTAGCTCATACGCTGGAGGTCCCAGGTTCGAGTCCTAGCCGGTGCATTAATTTGTGTGATGAACATAGATGTTTATTACCGGGTCATGTTTGTTGATATTTATATATATGTATGTTTATTCTGGGTTCCTCCCCAGTTCGGTGTAAGCTCATCCATAACACAAGCTCTGCTTACTTTGGGGCCATACAGATGGTGTGTTTGTCTGGAGATTTATTATTATTATGTATGGCGGCGGTTTCGCAAAAAACACAGTGCATTTTTGGTTCCAACGTTTTTGTTCTGGAAATTTCGCTCTGCAGAACAAGCCCCGTGGACGGCCGGAAACCAAAGTTGATGATGAAGAATCGAAGGCTATTGTCGATGCTATTGTAGCTATTGTATTGCGGATCCATCGCAAACCACGCCCGACATAGCTGTAGGCTGCGGTGTTAGTGACAAAATTGTTTTAATCCACTTGAAGCTAATTGGGTAAAAAAGCTTGAGAGGTGGGTACCACATGTATTGAGTGCATCAAACCGACAAACGCGCGTCGACTGCTGCGTTACATTACTCAACCGGAACAATAATGAAAGGATTTTAAATAGAATTATTACCTGTGATGAAAACTGGATCCTGGACGACAATCAGAAACGCTCGTCGCAATGGTTGAACCCTGGCCAACCAGCCAATTCCTGCCCCAAGCGAAAATTGACTGAAAAAAAGTTACTGGTGAGGTTTTGGTGGACTAGTGCCGGTGTTGTTCACTACCCTGGTCAATCGCTCTAGGCCACTGCTGCTTCAGGACAACGCTAGACCGCACACTGCACAACAGACGTCTACAAAATTAGAGGAGCTTCAGTCGGAATGTCTAAGACATCCACCGTACTCCCCGGACCTTGCCCCAACTGATTACCATTTTTTCTGAAATTTGGAGAACTTCTTGTAACGGGAAGAATTCAACTCCGAATGGTTTTTTAGTAAAGGGATCAATTAACTACCTATGAGATGGGAAAAGTGCATATTAAATAAAAATTTTTTTTTTTTAAATTCGCTTTATGGTCCTCCCTCACAAAACGCCGATTTCATATTAGATGACCTAATATGTAGATAACAACGTATAAGCAGAGACTAGTAAATAACTATAGACTGACCATCTCCATACAAAAATTCGTGACACGGAAAAAGCTCAAAATCCAAGCTATTACTAGATGTCGCTCTCAAATAGCTTGGACCAACCTTGTCGTCTTTAATTTTTATATGAATTGACAAGAAACGTAATGCAAATGCTAGATGGCGTTGTCAAATAACCTGAAACCTTAGCAAGTAGGATTTATTCCCTTCCTGAAATTGGAAAATGTCATCATTTTATATCATTGATTTTGATAATTTTACTCAATAAGAATAGGTAGATAGTAATTTATTCTTACTTTATAGATGATAAAATAACAACTACAAAGGAACATAAACATACTGGTCTAAGTTTATTTTGTTCAGAGACGCCTGGGCACTACCATCCTCCTTATTTTAATTGCCATAATAACCTATTTTTAAAAGCTTTTATTATCACAGTTGTGATAAACGCACATGTTATACAAATATAACATATATGTAGCACCCAAAACGTAAACTTAATCAAGGTCTATAAAATTTGCACGAGTCACAGTAGGCGAGCAGAAATATTGTGAATTCAAAGAAATGCAGGGAAAAGATCCAAAACAAACACACACCCATAGCAACAACAATAAACGACAAAGAATTCAAATTGTCAAACAAATAAAATGTTGTCATAAAAAGAACAAAAAAAGTTGATGGATAAAGAACATTTTTTTTAATAATAATCCAGCAAGAAAATATTTTTTTAACTACTGCAAAATAGTTATGAGTTATATGCATTATAGATAAAAATTATGCACTTATTAAGACATAATTTTTATCGATATCAAGAAATAAAGTAAAATATTTTATACCTATTAATTAAATGCACTGAAATTCGTTTTATTATGTTAAGGCAGATAAGAACAAACTGTGGAGATGAATGCTATATTTTTGTGGGAAAAATTATATACTGGCAATACAGTGACCCAGTAACACTACAAATAATATCCGGGGTGGTGTAAAGTTTTCTGTTACTGAATTATAAGAGCGGCAACATAGCATCAAATAATATAATGCACTAGCTGGCAACGTCTGTTGTCGCCTGATACCTACGGATAGTACTTGCAATGAAATATCAAATGATTTTGTAAACAGCTCCATCTTAAGTTTTTTTGCGCATTTTGACTAAATTTAAATAACTTGTAAATCTTATACAACTAACGCCATCTCTCTATCTTAAAAACAACTATTTTTCAATTCACAAAATTTTGTTAGACATGGTTAGTCTATAGTCTATATTTACTAGTCTCTGGTATTAGGTAACAAATCAGTCTATAATTTATTTCCACTGAATCAGTTTTAGTGAAACTTGCCACAGTTTTCAAGTTCAAATTAGCTTAGCAGATTTTAAGTGATTTTACTAACAAATTCACGGATAAACTATGCGTACAACTTGTACAATTTTAGAAAAGTATAGGTATATGTTTACGCACGTATTTAAATCATGTCTTTTGTCAAGTAGCTTCACATCGTCAGCTTATTTCATTACAAGAGATCATACATTTTTAACAAAGATAAAAATGTAAATAGCATTTAAGGTACTCCGACGGTCCTCAAAAATCAGAAATCTAGTTGTAATTCCAGGACTTGAAAAATATGCCTTGCCTTGGCCAAATACACTTTTGAGCAAGGAGGCCATCGGCATTGATCTATCAGCTTTGGTGTCAAGGGACTTGATAAAATATTCAATTGCTTTTTATATCACAGTTGAGACAGCATCAACGCAACACGGTTAATTTCTAGAAGAAAAGCAAACTAGCCACTGGAAACTCTTATACCAGTTTTTATACAGGTAAATTAGATTTTCTCAAGATGCATGTTATATAAATAAAAACAAACCAAATCTTTATCCGAAATACATTATAATTAATTTTAATATAACCAGTTGAAACAAAAACGCTCTTATTATTTTCATAACATAAATGCGCCAATTCCATTTCTTCTCTATTCTTTCACTAAATGAATGACAAAAACAATAATTCGCTCGACTACACTACAATACCACTTGTGTATCACGTTCTGTACACACAAGCCACTATTCATTTATCAATTAAGAATAGCTTCGGGTGGCAATAAATACGACACCGTAAGTAAATATGGGCGGCAAGCGACTTTGATCTAAATGTCAATAGAGTGTTAATTTTGTTAATAATAATATTTTAAAGTCAATCTTAAGGAATAAAATTTCACATTTTTAGAAGTTAAACATTGACTCCTAGTCCAATCTTCTTGGCTGATATTTTTTTATTTTAGCATAAACCGAATTAAAAATAGATTGTTTAAACTACGTTTTGCCACCAATAACTTGCAAAATATTACTACATGTAGTTAATAGATCAACAAATACTTGCAATATTGCCATATAAAGGGTTCAAGTTACTGATAGGATTGACTCTAGCATAGTCGGTTTGATTTGGCTTTTGTCATTTTTATTTGATTACAAGAATAGATTTCCTATCTTATTTAAATCTTAAGTAGAATTTTATTATCTTCTTACAACAAAGTATGTTTTTTTTTTCTTTATGTTTTTTAAATATAAAATATAAATATATAAATAAATAAACTATTTAAATTTCAAAAAATATTTACAACGTAACTGTTATGCCTTTTCAAAACTGAGTGGAAAAAAAGCTCAATTTCAGCGTCATGAATTGTGACAGATAAAAGAGACGGTATACTTTTTCATACAACGTCTTCACTAAAATCCAGCCGCTGAAGAGTGAATGAAGATTTAAAGAATATACAAAGCAAAAGTTATATGAATTGAAAAAAACATTCTAGAGATAGCCAATTATTTATAATCATATATTTTCTTAAATTTTCACGATTCATACTTTAAATAAAACACTTTTTACCGGATATTATCGCGTATATTTTAGTTAATTTTAAAATTATTTCGACGTTTCGGCATCTTTGCAGTTGCCGTGGTCACGATAGACTAAGTTGTTGTTCATCTATTGCCAGTAATAAAAACTACATGATTGTCAATACATATTAACGCCATCTGTTTCTCAGTCTTCTCGCATAACGTCCCGGATTGACACAAAAGGCACTGACTGTGTCCTGAGTTTGCAGTCTAACAGTTTGCTGGTTTTTCATTTTGATGTTTTTAAGTATTGGATCCCATGTTGATGAAAGTTTCCAACCATCTTCTCTATTGAAATTTGGATGTTTTTTAATTTCAATAGTTTCTCTGACCATCCTAGGTATAAAATGTTTCTCTTTTGCTAGGATCTTCACGGTATCAAATCTTAAATAATGGTTGGGCTTGTCTATGGAATGTTCACAAACTGCAGATTTTGAGGTTCGTTTATTTTTAACATCAGAGATGTGTTCTTTAATGCGAGTTGACACATTTCGTTTGGTTTGACCGATATAAGAGAGCCCGCAGTCACAGTCGATTTTATAAACGCCTGGATCTTGTAAAGGGATGCTTGATTTTATTGGACGAAGATGCTGGCTTATCTTTGAGTGCGGCTTGTAGATAGTTTGCCGAATAATGCCTCCTATCTTGTCAGTAACACCCTTTATATAAGGCAGGAATGCTGGTCTTCGTTCAACTGTGAGTGGCTTTACGCGGTTTCTGCGACGGCGACGCGGTGTTTTTAAATCGTTATCCCGCAGCACTTTAACCAGGTGGTTGAGTTCCTCATTAATGTGTTGGGGATCGCAGATTCCATGTGCTCTCTGAAACAAAGAGTTGCCTACGGCAGATAATTGGCTCGGGTGATGATGGGATTTCCCATTTAGATATCGGTCAGTGTGGGTGGGTTTCCTATAAACAGTATGGCTAAGTGTACCATCAGGATTTCTTTGTATTAAGACATCTAAGAAAGCTAATTTGTTCTCCTGCTCCAATTCCATAGTGAATTTAATTTTAGAATTAAGGGAATTGAGGTGGTTTAGGAATGCAGTCACTTCATGCTTAGGTAATATAGTGTAGGTGTCGTCAACGTACCTCTTGTATATCTTCGGCACAACAGGTGCCATTCGGAGCGCTTGCTCCTCGAAGTTCTCCATGTAAATGTCAGCTACAACAGGTGACACCGGAGACCCCATGGCAACACCATCAATTTGAATGTAGTAATTGTTATTCCACATGAAGTAGCCAGATGTTAAACATAGCTCTAATAGTTCTGCATATTCCTCGGGCAAGTTTGACTCACTTAGCTTCCTTTTTACTATATCAATGCAGTCTCTAACAGGTAGTGAGGTGAATAGAGACGACACATCAAAGCTAACCATAGTTTCATTGTTAGTTAACTTGAGATTTTTAAGGTCACTAACAAAATGGTAAGAATCCTTTACATATGCACTTGTCTTTCCTCGCAGTTGTGAGAGCACACTTGCTAAGTGCTGGGCCAGCTTGTAAGTTGGTGTGTCTAGCTGGCTCACAATAGGTCTCAAAGGTACTTTAGCTTTGTGTATTTTTGGTAACCCATACAATTTTGGTGGTTTTGCACTTGCTGGTGTTAACTTTTTCACATCTAAATGTAACAAATCTTTGTGTTTTTGTATTAAAGTGGATGTTTTCTTCATAATCCTGTTGGTGGGGTCGTAATTCACCATTTTGTATGTGTTTTCATCCGCTAACAACTCCAAGATTTTTTCGTTATATTCAGATGTATCCATCACTACGGTAGCATTTCCTTTATCTGCACGGAGAACTGTTAACTCGTCATTATTGCGTAAGGTTTTCAATGCAAGGCGTTCTTCTCTGGAAAGATTCGATTTCGGTAGACTATTGCGTCTTAATACGCCGGAGATATCTTGCCGTATACTTTCAGAATCTTCCTTTGAAAGTTTGTTTGTGAAAAGACAGTCTTCTACGCGACAGATTATGTCTTCTACCGGTATTCTAGACGGAGTTGGTGCAAAATTTAAGCCCTTCGATAAAACTTTTATAACATTTGTTTCCAATGTTTGTTTTGACACATTGACAACTGTTCGTTCAAGCGAAAAAGTTGATTGATTCTCTGTGGTTGAGCTGATTGAAGGCTGAAAGGGTTCATGAGTCATCCTTTTGTTATTGAGTTTTTGAAATTTGCTAATTTGTTTATTTTTATAGATGTTGTAGACATAGTACGCCCTTTTATTCGTAAAATCTTCAACTTTCGCGAAATCTGAATGGGACAGAGTCAATGCAAGATCGTTTTTTGAATTTTGAATAATTTCGTCTGTTCGAAATATGTCATACCGATGTTGTTGTATTAACTTGATCAGTAGTTTTTTGCTTGCTTGGTGAAGAATTTCGGCACTCCCCCGGATGTCTTTCTTCGGAGATATTCTCACACATACCGGGAGAAGGTTGTTATCCCGACATCTTTTGAGAAAGTTTAACGATGTCAGCAGCCGTGATTTCTTTTTCTTCATGCACTCAAGCGATCGTATTTTGTTTGCAACTACCGCTCCGTAGCGGGTAATTATATATTTTCTTAAATTTTCACGATTCATACTTTAAATAAAACACTTTTTACCGGATATTATCGCGTATATTTTAGTTAATTTTAAAATTATTTCGACGTTTCGGCATCAAGCCGCACTCAAAGATAAGCCAGCATCTTCGTCCAATAAAATCAAGCATCCCTTTACAAGATCCAGGCGTTTATAAAATCGACTGTGACTGCGGGCTCTCTTATATCGGTCAAACCAAACGAAATGTGTCAACTCGCATTAAAGAACACATCTCTGATGTTAAAAATAAACGAACCTCAAAATCTGCAGTTTGTGAACATTCCATAGACAAGCCCAACCATTATTTAAGATTTGATACCGTGAAGATCCTAGCAAAAGAGAAACATTTTATACCTAGGATGGTCAGAGAAACTATTGAAATTAAAAAACATCCAAATTTCAATAGAGAAGATGGTTGGAAACTTTCATCAACATGGGATCCAATACTTAAAAACATCAAAATGAAAAACCAGCAAACTGTTAGACTGCAAACTCAGGACACAGTCAGTGCCTTTTGTGTCAATCCGGGACGTTATGCGAGAAGACTGAGAAACAGATGGCGTTAATATGTATTGACAATCATGTAGTTTTTATTACTGGCAATAGATGAACAACAACTTAGTCTATCGTGACCACGGCAACTGCAAAGATGCCGAAACGTCGAAATAATTTTAAAATTAACTAAAATATACGCGATAATATCCGGTAAAAAGTGTTTTATTTAAAGTATGAATCGTGAAAATTTAAGAAAATATATAATTACCCGCTACGGAGCGGTAGTTGCAAACAAAATACGATCGCTTGAGTGCATGAAGAAAAAGAAATCACGGCTGCTGACATCGTTAAACTTTCTCAAAAGATGTCGGGATAACAACCTTCTCCCGGTATGTGTGAGAATATCTCCGAAGAAAGACATCCGGGGGAGTGCCGAAATTCTTCACCAAGCAAGCAAAAAACTACTGATCAAGTTAATACAACAACATCGGTATGACATATTTCGAACAGACGAAATTATTCAAAATTCAAAAAACGATCTTGCATTGACTCTGTCCCATTCAGATTTCGCGAAAGTTGAAGATTTTACGAATAAAAGGGCGTACTATGTCTACAACATCTATAAAAATAAACAAATTAGCAAATTTCAAAAACTCAATAACAAAAGGATGACTCATGAACCCTTTCAGCCTTCAATCAGCTCAACCACAGAGAATCAATCAACTTTTTCGCTTGAACGAACAGTTGTCAATGTGTCAAAACAAACATTGGAAACAAATGTTATAAAAGTTTTATCGAAGGGCTTAAATTTTGCACCAACTCCGTCTAGAATACCGGTAGAAGACATAATCTGTCGCGTAGAAGACTGTCTTTTCACAAACAAACTTTCAAAGGAAGATTCTGAAAGTATACGGCAAGATATCTCCGGCGTATTAAGACGCAATAGTCTACCGAAATCGAATCTTTCCAGAGAAGAACGCCTTGCATTGAAAACCTTACGCAATAATGACGAGTTAACAGTTCTCCGTGCAGATAAAGGAAATGCTACCGTAGTGATGGATACATCTGAATATAACGAAAAAATCTTGGAGTTGTTAGCGGATGAAAACACATACAAAATGGTGAATTACGACCCCACCAACAGGATTATGAAGAAAACATCCACTTTAATACAAAAACACAAAGATTTGTTACATTTAGATGTGAAAAAGTTAACACCAGCAAGTGCAAAACCACCAAAATTGTATGGGTTACCAAAAATACACAAAGCTAAAGTACCTTTGAGACCTATTGTGAGCCAGCTAGACACACCAACTTACAAGCTGGCCCAGCACTTAGCAAGTGTGCTCTCACAACTGCGAGGAAAGACAAGTGCATATGTAAAGGATTCTTACCATTTTGTTAGTGACCTTAAAAATCTCAAGTTAACTAACAATGAAACTATGGTTAGCTTTGATGTGTCGTCTCTATTCACCTCACTACCTGTTAGAGACTGCATTGATATAGTAAAAAGGAAGCTAAGTGAGTCAAACTTGCCCGAGGAATATGCAGAACTATTAGAGCTATGTTTAACATCTGGCTACTTCATGTGGAATAACAATTACTACATTCAAATTGATGGTGTTGCCATGGGGTCTCCGGTGTCACCTGTTGTAGCTGACATTTACATGGAGAACTTCGAGGAGCAAGCGCTCCGAATGGCACCTGTTGTGCCGAAGATATACAAGAGGTACGTTGACGACACCTACACTATATTACCTAAGCATGAAGTGACTGCATTCCTAAACCACCTCAATTCCCTTAATTCTAAAATTAAATTCACTATGGAATTGGAGCAGGAGAACAAATTAGCTTTCTTAGATGTCTTAATACAAAGAAATCCTGATGGTACACTTAGCCATACTGTTTATAGGAAACCCACCCACACTGACCGATATCTAAATGGGAAATCCCATCATCACCCGAGCCAATTATCTGCCGTAGGCAACTCTTTGTTTCAGAGAGCACATGGAATCTGCGATCCCCAACACATTAATGAGGAACTCAACCACCTGGTTAAAGTGCTGCGGGATAACGATTTAAAAACACCGCGTCGCCGTCGCAGAAACCGCGTAAAGCCACTCACAGTTGAACGAAGACCAGCATTCCTGCCTTATATAAAGGGTGTTACTGACAAGATAGGAGGCATTCTTCGGCGAGCTTCAATCAAAACTATCTACAAGCCGCACTCAAAGATAAGCCAGCATCTTCGTCCAATAAAATCAAGCATCCCTTTACAAGATCCAGGCGTTTATAAAATCGACTGTGACTGCGGGCTCTCTTATATCGGTCAAACCAAACGAAATGTGTCAACTCGCATTAAAGAACACATCTCTGATGTTAAAAATAAACGAACCTCAAAATCTGCAGTTTGTGAACATTCCATAGACAAGCCCAACCATTATTTAAGATTTGATACCGTGAAGATCCTAGCAAAAGAGAAACATTTTATACCTAGGATGGTCAGAGAAACTATTGAAATTAAAAAACATCCAAATTTCAATAGAGAAGATGGTTGGAAACTTTCATCAACATGGGATCCAATACTTAAAAACATCAAAATGAAAAACCAGCAAACTGTTAGACTGCAAACTCAGGACACAGTCAGTGCCTTTTGTGTCAATCCGGGACGTTATGCGAGAAGACTGAGAAACAGATGGCGTTAATATGTATTGACAATCATGTAGTTTTTATTACTGGCAATAGATGAACAACAACTTAGTCTATCGTGACCACGGCAACTGCAAAGATGCCGAAACGTCGAAATAATTTTAAAATTAACTAAAATATACGCGATAATATCCGGTAAAAAGTATTTATAATCAGTTTTTAAAAAATGGCTTTTTTTCGGCTGTTCATGTCTCTAAATCATATTTATAGCAACACTAACATTTTCTTTTTTTTATAGGAGTACGTTCCTTTATTTTGTTTGGGTCAAGTATTACTTATTCGTCTTACACAGTTTTGATGTTTCTAAGAAAAGAATAACTAAAGTTAATCTTATCGTTCTGATGTTAACTTCAGAACTAGTGAGTCACGCACACATAACACGTAGACACGATTCATATTGCAGTGTTTAAGCATTCTCGGAGCTTTTCATTTTGACGGAACTCTAGAACGCTCCTGTCAACGTCACGTTTAGAGTAAAGATCTTCGATGGCATCGTCCCAGCGAGGTGATATTTGGAAACTGGAGAAAGATTCTTCTGTTTTTGAAATAGGTGGCTGTACGTAGTTTTACAATTAAAGGCATTTTAATGTAAAGATTTGTGTAAGTCTTACTACTTATATTTTGTTTCAGGTAGCCTTATTCACGAAGATTATAGCTTGTTTTGTTGGATATATTTTAAAGTATTTGAATGTAAGTAGTACACACAATATGTTTATTATTATGTATTTTATTACTTTAATTAATTTTCAATTAGTTGTATTGTTTCTGTTTTAAACCTAAAAACGACATTGCATTTGGTCCTAATTGTTAAATTTTTCTCTTGTTGCAGATACACTACCTATAATGGCTTTCTGTGTTCATTGCAACATTTTGCTTCATGTTCAATTCAAACATTACATTGCCACGGATCTGAGTGCTGATATGGTAGATATAATTGAAGAATGGATAGCACGAGATGTAAATATCATAACTTCATATACCTAAGTCCCATGATTCACTTATAAATTGTGCTGTGATAATAAGTGTTTAAAAGATTATTCTATATGTTTAGACAATTTATTGTCAAACCATTTGAAGTTATAAATATTTTGACTTATAAACTTTGTTCTACATTGAACTGTATAGACTAAAAAGTTTCTTTTTATTACAGATAACAAATGAAGATCTTTTATGTGAAGAATGCTTTTATTTTGTGACTCTTGAAAATTCCCAAAGAATTGCCAATCCTAACTCTAGAAGCACAAGACAGCTTGGGCATCCATTGTATGTGTGTGGTGTGGATTATCCCTGTCCCAAAGGAGAGGTACACATTCAAGCCCTTTGCCTGTGTGTTAAGTGGAAAGGGATTATATTGCAAATATAGTTCATCCTCACCAGGTAAATAAGAGATTTTAACTCAACCACTAACTGGTGATTAATCTAGAGTGAACAATGTTAACATTTAAAAAAACGTATCCTAAACCTAACTAGCAGAATGTGGCCAATAGATATCTACACCACCAAAGGATTCAGTGATGGTTTGCCACCTCTATGATGGATAGTTAATTGGTCATAAAAGAGCTCTAATCAGTAAATAATATGACATTGTGATTATTTCTTGTTTTTTAACTTTTCAGATTCCTTCTAATGATGCACAAGTGTGCAATGCATGCTGGCAAAGAGCAAATAACGCTCTAAGGCATGATTTAGAAAATGCTGAAGTCATTAATGTTCAGCCTGAACCATATGAATCAGAGCAAGAACATGATATGGACATGGACATGGACATGGAGTCAATACATTGCCAGATTGCATTGATACACAATTACATCAGGTACCACGTATTTAAAAAAAGACTTCTATCTCAATATAAATTGTATATTACTCCAAGAGCTGCAGTATGTGAGGAACACATTGTTATGAATGATTGGGATATATGATATCAACTATGAGTTTATGCATTAATTTGAATCCTCTTACATAGAAGATATGCTCAATCTTATGAATGAGGGCTCAGGATCAAAACTTGATTTTGAAAATATTGAAAACTTGGACAAAAAGGTGTGCCAGTATTGGACGGGATTAACAATCCTTAATTTTATTCAATATAATTCAAATACCTCTAAGTGAAGTGTGCAAAAAACCAAAAACTGCATTAGCAATGTATTTAATAAAAATAAGAACTGCAGACCCCCTTACAAGAATTGCGAGTTTATTTTTATTGTCAAAAGCTACTGTGATTAAATACATATATAAGAAGGGTACGTAGTATTCTGAAAGATAATTATACACCACTTTATCTGGGTTGTAATAACCATGTAAATCGAGAAAACTTGTCAGTTAGAAATCTGTTGATTCCACAAGGACTATTTGGCACCCCTTCAAACAACCACATAATTATTTGTGATGGTACATTTGTTTATTTACAAAAATCTTCAAATTATTAATTTCAAAAGAAAACTCAAGCCTTCGGAAATACAAGAATTTGTTAAAACCTTTTCTCATGGTGACCACAGATGGACACATCATTGTTATTTTTGGACCTTATTCTGCAACGACTTCCGATGCTGATATAATCAAACATTTATTTCACAATGAAAATTCCCCCTTAAGGGCTTTCTTTGAGCCCAATGATGTGTTCATCTTAGATAGGGGGTTTAGGGATGCCATACCATTGTTGTTATCCTTAGGTTTTAATGTTCTTAAACCAGAAAGTGTTGATGTTGTTGAAACACAACTATCTACTATTAAATCAAATAAATCCAGAATGGTGACAATGTGCAGGTGGGTTGTTGAAATTGTTAATGGTCGGTTTAAACGGGATTATAAAATATTTAGAAGTGAGTACTTTAACCGGTTAACAAAATGTGCTATGGATGATTTTAAGATAGCAGGAGCAATTGTTAATAATTTTCATCCTGTTATAACCGACCGAAATGATGCTCATTCTCTTCTGTCAAGAGCATTATTAAGATTTGATGAACCAAATTACTTAGCAGACTATGTGAATGAGCATCAATTAAACAGGCACCGCGCCAACTTTGTAAGAATAGTTGGACAGGTACCAGCGTTGGATGTATTCCCCGTAATGGATATGTCTGATTTAGTAGTCTTGGGACATATCATATAAAACAAGCCAGGTCATATTACGGGGAACATATAAGAGATAATGACCCATTTGCAATTGAGGTTAATAGTGAAGTAGAACAAACAAATGTCCCAGAAATAGCATTACATGAGGCATTGTTAATCAAAGGGAGAATAAGATCCCATCACCAATCGCATAAAATCTGTAGCGGAGACGCGCTACTCCACCGACCAATAACAACGCGTGATCTACATCGCAATATCAACTTTACTTAAGCGATTAGAATATGTACGACTTTCTGACAACAATTGTTGGGCCGTGGGCCGCGGTCTGCTCACCCTTGTTTATTGGTGGGAACGCGTGGTTAAGTATCCTAAAAATATATTTTACATATATACTTTTAAACACATCTGGCGGGAATTGGGAAAGTGCAATTAGGCAATATTATTGTAGTTGCAAAAGGGCTATGGGAACATGTGCTCATGTAATGACTATTATATGGTACCTAGGATGGGCGCGGTATCAGCACACTGTTCCACCAGCATCTTTATATGATGATGTTTTAGTGAGAGAAGATGAAGAACATGGAGGATAATAAATATATATGCAAAATAGTTAATTGTTTTATTTCTAGTTACAAATCTATTACAGGTCATATGTACAGAAAACAATTTGCAAAAATATAATCCTAAATGTCAGCAAAAAAACAATCCAAAGACCTTACATAGATGATGTTTATGTGTTGTATTTTGTGTATTTTGCTTAGCTGTTAGAGTTTATGTACCACTAGCAGACAAACTAAAAATAAAAGTTATATTCTTGATAAATTGAAGGTAAGTATGTTTACCAACACATAGAACTTTGGCTTACTACAATCACTGCCTTTTTTTCTTTACCAATCAAAAAACTCCAGTGTACAGCTCATATGCCCTCACATAAGTAATAGAAGTCCTTAATATCCTAGTCCTAGTAGTAAGTAATAGAAGAAGAAGTCACCGGGAATGCCACCGTTTCCCGGCACCAATATTAAAATAATGGTATCCATATTATTCCTTTATGATTAGGATACTTGGTACTTATGAT
Source organism: Marasmarcha lunaedactyla (assembly GCA_923062675.1). Classification (NCBI taxonomy): domain Eukaryota; kingdom Metazoa; phylum Arthropoda; class Insecta; order Lepidoptera; family Pterophoridae; genus Marasmarcha; species Marasmarcha lunaedactyla. Next base: position 12,900,734 of record OV281362.1, on the reverse strand, counting down.
GTAATTATTTTTCTTTTCATTAAACCAAACCAAATGAGTACGGTTTCAGTGTTTATTTATTCAATAATACCAATCCTTTCAGGTATAGATTTAATGTATTACTTTGATTTGAGGCGCTTTCAATTAGATAAAAAATTCTTAACAAGTATCTTTTGATTGCTTTTACATTTTTGTACTATGATGAGAAATTATGAATATTGTATTTGGCAATCAGCCGTTAGGACCGACAACTATTCCTGCCAGCATCACATCATTGGAGAACACAGATTCCGAACAAGAAGTAAAATTAATTAGTGGCATTAATTTATGATAAATAAACATGAAAAATGCCCTGCCTGCTCTGACCTGAGTAGGCATGACATTGACAGTTAGTTTCGACACATGTTGAAATACGTTCATTTCACGCTGAGATTATGTGCATTTTATGATGGATTTACAACCACATTAAAAATAAAAAAAATAAAAATTGGCTATCTTTAGAATTCATATTGACGCATGAAATGATTATGTTTTATGAGCTTTATCGATTACAACTCTCACTAAGTCAGCTGGTTCTTAGGGAGATTTTATACCGTCTCTTTTATATGGTGTGCAGAAATGTTATAATTAATTTAGGATCAAAAAACTCAAAGATTTATTTTTAACTATTAATCGTAACCTCCGTTTGTTACTGCATCATAATTTTCGAACTTTAGCCGCAAGTCGCGTGCTGCGAGTGACAGAACAGACTATATTACTTTAGCATAAGAGTTATTTTTGCTTATTGAACATGTTGCTCGAAGTACACAGGCACATGTAACATCCATTACTGAAATCACTGCTGGGAAAATTCGGATCCTGATTGATATTTTCATAATTTGTTAAGTAAGTGAATTTAGTTAAGAAAGAGAATTGCTGTTGAGAAGCTATGACATTTATGTGTGAAAATTACTATTTAAAAAATATATCATTTAGCTAATTTGTCTGTGTCAAAAAGTATTTTCCCAGGTTGTCGGACCGTGTAAATTCAACATTCAACTATGGTAAATGCACATTGTAATGTCAAAAGAACACCTAATTGTTACTACAAACATTTTGAAACCTCATCCTCTGAAATCAAAATCTATTATTCATATAAGCAAATTAGATTATTTACGCAATAAGATTTAGAAAAATATCAAAAAGTACTTGAATATTAATAAGTACTATAAAAAGTAATAAAAATCGACAAACTTCGATAACAATCCCACAGACGATTCATGATTTACGTGGCTGAACCTATCCAAAATTGCTTGTCAAGTATACTCTTTTGTAACGAGAAACATAACAAAAACTAAACTGACGCTGTAGTTCAATGAACTATAATCTATAATTTCCGTTAGATTCGGGTCATCTACTCGACAAATTAACTGTCGGTTACAGTTATTCCAGACAAATACAATTCTTGTGTTTTCAAGTATAAAGTATATGGAAACGTAAAATTACTGGTCATAGGGTATCTTTTGTACTTTGTTTTGTTATATATAATTATTCATACTCTTTCAGGGTGTCGGTGGCTCAGTGGTCAGTGCTGGCTGACGTCCTAGTGCCTGTCGGCTTCACAAGTTATAAGTAAAGTTACTTCAACTTAGTTTAGACTTTAACTTAGACTGCTGTAATAGTGAAGGAATACTTCCATCGCGATGTATAAAAGATGCCAACCCGCAATAGGCAAGTAATGCATAACAAATTTAAATAAGAGAAGGATAAACATTTTTTTAAGATAAAGATTTATTACTACTCTCAACTATAAGGTGAGATAAAAACGTGATTGCGATCTCTATTATGCTAAATGCAAACTAGTTTTGCTGTTTTAACAAATCTAGGGCAAAAGTCTTTTGTAAATTTGTTGGATAACCGTGCGGCGTAAGTAGTTGTAAAACTACTCTCTAGAGCCCTTTACCAACCCCTTTTTAAACTCATTTTAAACTGTAATAAAATATACAATTATCAAACACGATCACAATGTAAAGTGAAAAGGAGGCAGATACCGCCCCATACATTTCTGGGCTATGGTGTTAACAACTTAGAAATAGTGTTTTCTATAAGAAACATACATTTGAAGTGTTCACCTAAAATTTGAAAACATTTGTACTTCTAGAAGTTAAGATATTTTATATTATATATTTTAGTAGTGTCATATAAAGTTTTGTTAGGTTATGAGAATGTTATTTTTAATTATTTCGTTGGACTTTTCAATAAATTATTTAAATATACTTTACTTAATGATGTTCCAAAACGAATCGAGTATGTATTTCACCCCTTGTATGCTCCCCAAAATAGCATAAACATTTATCTAAACCACTTTCTTGTTCACTTTGAAATTATTCGCAAGAATAGATTACGTACTGTTTCAGTCATACGCCATTGTCAAATCACAACCAATATTTCTTCATTTAAAATTCGTCTACCAACAGTAGCACAGCGACCAAACGCAATGCAAAATCGGGTATCCAAGGAAACAGCACCAATATTTATTATGCAAGGCGGGTTCTCGGGATCCGGTAGGCAAGCAGAAAGTATTCGAGTAAAGAAGAATTGTAGTTAGTCCGTATAATGAGCGTAAGTCGTAAGAGAACAGGAAAACAATAAAACAACTCAAGCGCATGGAACAAAGCCAAACAAACGAGTATCAGAATGGCAGCCATTTTACGGCATGATTGAGTGAGTGACTCGTCAATCACGTACGTGTCGTTCGTTCTTTTCACTGGTTGTTGGGGGAAAATTCAGTATTGCCGACGTTAAATCTAAATTCCACTCATAAAAATCACAGTGAAATTACATATTTTGAATTTATTTCATTTCCAGAAATTAAATCGTTCGCGGTTTATTATATTTATAATAAGGTTAATATAACTTATTTTTTGACACAAATTTCAACCTATTAACCGTCTAGCCCACGATTACTCAGCATCCTTTACTCATGACACAGATCCACTCAAATAACAATTAAATAAAAATTATTATGTGGGTTGTTGCAGACGGTTAAAGTCCTTAAAACGTAACATAACTAGAATAACAGCTCTCAGTAAAACTTATGATAGAACCTTGTAAGGACGTTTCGAATTTAATTGATTTTGACACACAAAAATCATTAGTTTCTAATAGAGTAAAAATATTTTTAGTACAGTATTTTCATTAAATATATTTTGTAATACTATTCAAGCTTCAAAAACATACAAAATCTCTAAAAATATCAGTAAACAGAAAATAGCTTTATTATTTATGACGTCTTTACAAGGTTTCGTCGCGTCACGAAAATTTTAGAGATGGAACACATCGATAAAGGAAAATTATTTACAAAAAAGACAACTGCGGACTTTTCGTTTCTTTTTTTTTTTTAAAGATACTTCATTCGAAACTAGATGGCGTTGAACAAAACTCAAGAGTCAATGTCAATCTTTTTTTTTTGACTGATCGTATGTTTATATTATGATATATATTTATACCTGTTAGATATTTATCATATATTTATTTTCAGTCACATACGCACATCTTATAAAAGATTAATAATATAGTGTTCCTTGAGGTAGATAAGGTTATTTTATATTATTCGTTTTTTTTCTTTACGTATAGTTTACTGAAATTGATACCTATAGCTCCTTCACCTTGCACCCGTGAAGGAGCTATAGGTGTGAATAATTCATATTCAAAACAAGCCCTTTCGGGCAAATATTTTTTTTTGTCTATCACTCACTCAGTCATTGCTGTCATGTCATACTTCATTCATCATTGTCAATACGAAAAAGAACAATGTTTTTATTTTTAATCGTAGAATGAAAACCCCTCATTACTTCCATATCCATATTTTTTTTATATTGGTAACACTAAGCCGCCGCTCCCGCCGCTATTGTCTAACAGATGGCAAAGCTGTCAGACGTTAGTACGAGTGCTGACGTATTGTATACTCTACGTGTTATCCAGTTTCTTTCGTTGTTTTTTGGTTATTTCTCATTGTTTTAGTTAAAGTTTGTTATTACTGTAACGTTTTTGTTGAGAGGATGCCAAAACGGGCTAAAAAACTGTTTTAAACAGTGAATGTGTAAGTGTTAGTATTTTGAAAGGCAGTACCAAAATGGCGGACCATTGTTGCCATTGTCACTAGTAGGTGACAGAGTTGCTGACGCTCTTGGAATTGGAAGGGCTACTGCGTCGCGCATCAGCAAAGAAAAATATGGAGAGTTATCTATGCAATAAAATGCTCTTTCTACTCCTAGTAAGAAAAGGAAGAAAAAGTACCCAGTTACGAACATAGACGATTTTACGCCGCAGCTATTCGTAACCACGTGTACGCGTATTACACACGTGGTGATTTGCCGACTTTGTCGAAGTTAAGTGCAAAGAATCCAATTTGTTAGTGGCAGCCTGCCTTTGCTGTCATTTATTTTGAAAAAAATTGAGTTCGCTTATAAAAAATGGGACAAAAGATAAATTATTATGAACCGCAGTGACATCGAAGTAGCGCGCGTCGATTTTTTGCGAAAAGTAAAAGCAATTGCTGATTGGGACAAAGTGATGTTTCTGGATGAAACCTGGCTAAATGCCAATCATACTGTAAGTAAAACTTGGACAGACGATAACAAAGAATCGACAACATAAGTACCCGAAGGAAACGGACTGTGTTCAATAATTTGTCTCGATGGCACTGCAAACGTTTTTGTGCCCAATTGTTTGTTGGCATTTAAATCTGTAAAATAAATAAACAGAATACCACTAAGAAATGAATTTCGAAAAATTTCAAGAATGGTTTGTCAAGTTCTTTCTTTGTAATAAATCTTATTGATACCTATTTCTAGTTTAGTTCTATAATTTTTATATTTTCAATTTATATAATTTTAGGTAACCGGTATAATATAACAATGTGCATGCTGTGTTTGCCTATAAAAGAGGCTTCATTTAAATTGTGTATTTTAATTGATGAATTGTCCTTATAATGTAATGATGTTAAGCCTTGTTGGGAGACCTTTAACAAATAAATAAATATGTTGAATAACCTCAACCTAAACGAACCACATATAATATTGATGGATAAAGCGCCCTATCACTCTGTGCAAAAAATAAAGCACCCACAACGAGAAACAATTTTTTTTTATAATATGGCTTCAAGCTGATCGAATGCCAGCCGATGACTCAATGTTAAAGCGGGAGCTTTTGCATTTGGTGGGAATACATAAATCACGAACATCTGTTTACGTTATGTTTAACTAGTAAATGTTTGACTATCAAAATAACTTTTTTTTTAAACTACTTTTTTACTTCAGGTTACATAAGACATAATACCACCCCACCTTTCACAGCAAATATAATGTTACAATTATTAACCACGGTATGTTACGCCGAACGATTGGAAGAAAGTTATCTACAAAACAAGAAAGATAATTGCGGATGATTGGGACCGCGATCTCCGATTCGATTCCATATGTGACCATGAATTAATAATAAATCTTCAAGAATTTTCTAGCGAATCAGTTTCAGATGAATTAGATTTGGGATGTAAAACATTCCGTAAATAAATGATTATTATTTATAACATGTGTTTAATTTTATTAACCCTTCTACATATAAAATGTCCCCTTCTACAAAGAAACTTTATAAGGCATATTCTATAACTAATCCAATATTTTAATAAAATTTATCGATATCGATGAACATTAACTGGCGAATACTTTCCCCGCACTAGCCACGACTTTGACAGCGTCATTCTTATCATGTTTCATTTTAAGGACTGTAGTGCACATTCATTTCTGATATTTATGCAGGGTGACTTGTTCGCAAAATGGGCTTAACCCACAATTTCTTCGGGGTTCAGAATGTGATCAGAATTTTCTTTTTTTCGAATGGTATAAAAGTCACCCGGTATATGAAATTTTGTATTTGAAAAACGTTTGTATACATTCACTTATTAGTACCCATCGGTGACTTTTCATGACATCCACTAGGGTATCTGAAAATTATATAATTATATTAAAACATTTGAAAACGTGGTACACCCAAACCAAACCCAATACAGTAAATATTAAAAACCATCTTTTCCATTGCGCCACAAAAAACAAAACATATAAATTCATTTTACGCTTCATAAATATTTCTAACTTAGATTAATGACGTCCAGAGAAACGAAGGCCAACTAACATCAGATGGAACATTAATTTGCCAGCTTTTATTTTGAAAAGAGCTTTTTCTTTGCCAACCCTTTTTCCCGCCCTTGATTGACCTCGTTCCCAGATACACCCTCGGAGTAATTCGAACTACTCCAGTGCTTAATGAAAGTATGCTTTATCGAGGGATATCTATTAGAAGGTGGATATTGTAAGTTTGTTTATTTGTATTTGATGAACTCTTTTAGAGTTTTACATTTTAGCATTAGTTACCGCGCGAAAATCCCAGTTTTCAAATTCTTTATACTTTCAGCTCAACATATTTTATTTGATTATAGGTAAAAATCTTTTTCACCTAATAAATGTCTTCTTTCACTTCATTTTCAATATTATAGCGTAAATATATCTTAACTTTGGCTTTGAAAAGTTATTATAAGAAAAAAAAACCTGGTCAGAAAAACCTTTCGATACTCTTTTTTTTTTTAATTTTTAAATACATAAAGTAGTAGGTATACAATATGACTACGACATAAAAGAAACAAAGGACCCAACATTTATAGACTTTTTACAATTTTATGATACCTATAATTAATTGGCTTCGAAGTTCAAAAGTGAGAAAGCTAAAAAATATTCCGAAGTATAAATTAAGTGATTATAAAAAATTATACATATTATTCATAATACATAAATTTAGATGAATTCATGCTTGCTTTACATACACAATAAACACAATGAAAAATGTAAAATTACCACCACAGTAAAGTCATACATAATTAAACCACTTAAATTCAGCCGATGCTTAAACTTAAATCATTCGCCAATCAGATTTTCCATCAAACTTGAAAATTTTCATCGTGAGCGCTATGATTGGATTTCGTCCATGAACGACTTTCAGTTAAAAACAGATAACAAGAGTTTTGTAGAATTATTAAGTGTTAGAAAGTAAAACGCCAAATCGCTCAACGAAGTTATCCAAAAACTTTTTAGTGACAAGTACAGTACAAATCTTCCCGGACATATATTATTTCAACTTCTGCTTCCTTTTTTGTGTGATTCTTAGATAAAATGAATTGCAGTACGTAAAGTATTCAATTTAGATTAAATCGGCAATACGATATTATTTTAAACATAGAGGTAAAATATACATATTTATTCAAACTTACAATTAATATCAATGTAGAAAAATGCTTTACCAAACCTTTGTTGTTTAAAATGATATCTTCATATACAGATGTATATTACTTATGTTTTAAAAAATATACTAATAAAACACTATAAAACATTTGAACGCATACGAGCTTCCTATACATTTAAACATATATAATATTCACTTAACACTTCATTCAACGCTTATTGCCATTTTATAAGTCTATGGGTTCTAACTTTCACGATTCCCGGAAATTGTAGATTAGGAGCCTTCTACCCTTATTCCGGCATGCGCTAGCCCTGGTAATGGCAGGCATACCTCATGTTGCGGATTTTGCTCTTAAATTAAATGGGACATTATTTATTTATCTATTTATTTATTTATATATATATATATATATATATATATATATATATATATATATATATAATAAGGTTTATTTGAGTGTGATTACAAAAATTTGGGTGTAAATTTATTTATGTATTGTATCGTTTTTTTATTTAGGTTTGTCCATGTACTTTCGTTACTTCCCGAAATTTCAAAAAACAATAACAATAATAACAATATTTTTTTTATCAACTCAGAAAAGGTTACAAGCTTATGTGAAGTCTCTGACCCCTAAACTAAACAAAGTTTGTATTTTAGGGGTCAGTTGTACAGTTGTAATTTAAAAATGGATTGTTATAATTATACATTACAATTCACTGTGTAAATAAAAGTAAGATTATTAAGAATAAATGTATGTGTGGTGTGTGTTGTGTTGTTGTGTGTACCTAAAGAATAATGAAGAATTTGTAAATGTAATATAATTTATGTATGTATAATACAATATAAAAGCAGTGCGCGTTTTAACCATTCCAGAACCAATTGGGTACCAGGAATATTCAGCTAAGGACATGTGATCGACCCACAGAAACGCTGACGCGCAACCTTAATACCCGCAACCTTCGATCGTACGACGTAATACAAATATTTTTCTTGTAAATATTGTTATTGTGTGAGTGTGATGTATTTAGTAAATAATGATGAAAATTTTAAATAAATTTGTCTGCCACTTGCAGTCGAGTCTTACATATCTCCTGCTGTGGCGTCCTCTCTCTGTGGCCAAGACACCTTAATCCATCAGTTGATCGGTCTTGTGAGTCTGATTGACCGGCAGAGAGAAAACCCTATCCTGTGTACATTGCACGACATACACAACCCTTACATCCTTCCCCACATCCGTCTGTTACTTTAGGTCTCACGGCGCAGATATCCCGCACTTATCTATATATTTATATATTTCACATTTATATGGTAGGGCTAAGGCCGATAGGACTTTAGAAACTTAGACTTCGTAGAGTTTAAGTTTCTAGGGTTTAGGTATTTCCCCTGTCACATAAATTATCCTGCGCAGTTTGCCCATCAGGCGGACTGTACAAGGAATAATTTGCAAAAATTTAAAACAATACAATTTAAGAACCTAATTGTTTAATAGAACCTATTTCGATAGGTTTTTTTTTCCTATCGTTTATTAAAGAATATTGGCGAATCATTATTTAAGTAAACAGAGCGTTTAGACAAGTAACCAGTACTATTGTTTTTTTTTTTTTAATGTGAATTTCCATAATATTAGCTTCACGTGTAGAAGTCTCCATAAAGTAGTTGATTTAGTTAGTTGAGTAAGCGCAAGTATTTTGAAATATAATTTTTAAAAATAGGAAATTATAATCACTTCAGAATGTAAGGACTCATTTTTATCTAGGGATAATTTTTTTTATATTCCTCATAGTGAAAATGATTGGTCACTGGAGTCCGTATTCTTGGCTGCATAGCTTTTGCCGACGAGTTTAAGATAAGAACATACCTTGAAAACGAAACCGTTTCGTTACTTTTGGAGCTGTCACTTGTGTGTATGTGAGTGCTTGGTTTTATTCTGATGATTAGCAATTCTTTCTTATTTTATTTAGTTATTTTATTCGACTTGGACTGACTTATTGGACTCGGATAAAGGATTGTGCCTAAGGATTCTGATAGATTGCGCTTACGACTACTTATTGCTGTGATTTTTGGACTATGATTAAGCTTTGTTCTTCGGATAGGTTTGTTCTTGATAACGTTATCATGGAAGACGGAATTACACGAATTCAATGCATAAATTGTAGGTACGCATTAAGTGAAGATATTGATGAACATTTACCTGTCATTATTATCATGGTAGGTTGGTGATAGTAGTAGTTACCTATGTAAATGTAGGTCATTTGAAATCATAACCTCAAAATTAGTACTTATTGAATTTGCAATTATTATTGTCCCTAGACATACTCCATAATATATATTTTCAAAAGTGGATAAAGAATTGATGTCCTATAGTTTTAGAAATTTTTGTCTTCTAAACGCTCCACTGTAACTCTAACTAAAACCATGTATGGCGATCTGCCAATGTTCTTTGATAATTTCGAATGCCAAGACTACCTGTCAACAAAATTATGCCACGTCACCCAGCCACAGCCACTTCTCAGTGGCCTTCACTGAGAACGACTGCTGATAAAAACGGGATGTGTAACTAGGAGTAGCCAGCAGAAAGTTACTGGCTGATCGCAAGTTACGTTCATGGTGTTGATGCCGAAAGCTAAATCGTTCTTTTAAATATTTGGGTAGGATGAGGTTGAAGGCAGGAGGCGAATTCGATATCTCTATGGAATTTGCCTCCTGCCTCTTTCCATTCTGCAAAAACGCTTGATGCACTTAAAACTAATTTAAAGAATTATTATCTTTCTTTATGATAATTAAATGGTATACTTTTGGAATATATTTTATTACAAACATCTAAATTTGTGGTGCATGTGTAAATGTATTGATTTATGTATATGTGTATGTATGTATTTATATTCGTAAATATATTTATACAAACATGCACTGTCCAACAGTGGTACCGAGTCACTATTTTCAAATTACGAATTTCAAGGTTGCCTGAAAGAGATCACTCTTTTATATTGTCATTATCTATATTGGCCTATATTGTCATTCTCTTTTTATAGGATAATTTCTATTTTTTTTTTGTGTATTGTAAACCCCGGTCCTAGTAATTTGCATTTATTCGTGTGATAATAGGTGGATTATAGTCATAGGAACCCTGGAGGTCAAATGTTCGATACAAGAATGTACGCGCACTTTCACCAACGTATCTCCCAATCCCGTGGGAATTGCGGGATAAAGGATAGCCTATGGTACTTGACAATGTAACTTTAAATTAAGTTTTTAGTATTTTTCAATTACATATATACAAACAAGCACATCTTTTCTCTCCATGATAAAAGTATGGCATCATCAAGAGAAGTAAAGTTGAATACCTCGGTCGTGCGCTAAGGTGCAAATGATACCCTTTATTTCAACTTATTATGATTAGCAAAGTTATGGGGAGGCCACAAGTTGGTAGAAGGAACGTATATGAATAACCACTACACTAAAAGTAAGGTTGAGAGAAAGGGCATGAAGTGGTCATAAAAATCCCACCAAATCATAAGACAAAATGAAGGCCAACCAACCTTTACAGCAGATTTTCTGCTAAATAAAGGGCAAGACAAATAAATAAATCCCACAAGCCAGAACATCGCGTTCTTTCCAAAGGTTCATAACTTTTATATAAACTTATTGAAAATTTACATTTCTTGAAAGAAAAGCTAAAGAAACTGCAAAAACTTTCTTAAAACTGGCACAGTAAAAATGCTAATAGAATCCTAGTAAGATTTGCATCTTTAATCTATTGTCGTTCTTAAAACACAAGAAAACGAATTTACATGTTTATAAGTTTTAAATACTTTCTTACTTCGGACTCAGTTTTATATTTCAGTTTCGTGCCTTTATTGTCTTTATTTTCTGAACTGCCACCAAGCTGGGATATTACGAGGAAGTATATTTTGATACAAAACCATTTAGCAAGCCTCCTTAGTTCGTGCCCAATGACATTGTTTTTCGTCTACGATCAACCAGCTACCTTCGTTTGTTTTTTCTGAAATCGTTTAGATTATAATGACCACTGGAGTGGGCATAAACCATTCTATTCTTCATGTTCACTTCCTATTAGGTGAAATAGAGGACACTTATCAAATTGACGTCGAAATTATTGAGGTTAAATTTAGGAATAATAAGAATGTATAAACTGAGTCCTGCATGTTTATCACTTTATGATTTAACTTTAGAATTTACAAAATTACACTTTAGATTGCCTTTAACCATAAAAAGGAAAAAGGGAGATGGTAAAATAGAATGCAACGCCTAAATTACATTTTACGTGTGGCAAAGTGGACAAAAGGCTGGTAGAATTGCCACGATAATCGTTGTGCCAAATAGGTTCCAGCCTAAGGGTCACGAGTTGCAATCACCAATCGTTTTGGAAGTTCACTTAGGAGTCTATGAGAACCTTGACCCTAGGTTCCCATAAACAACGCCAAAAGCCACAAAAATATAAAAAAATCCTATGCTTCATACTGTTCGCCTCATTGCCAGCTGAAACAGCTTGAACGCAGCTTGAGCAACTTCACAACACTCGCAATTATCTTGAGAAACAAATAAAGACTACCTAGGCTAGGTAGATAGAAAACTGAAGTCTGAAGTTATTTCTGACAAAGATTGGCATAAAGTAACATATAGTAGAAATTTAAAGAAAAACATCACAGAGGTAATAATATCTCAAAAACCAAAAAACTTTTACTTAGGTCGTATGATGTTTGTATAGAACTGGTTTTCTTCATACTTTTTCCCAGTATTTTTGGATGTCTTCTATTTTAGGTGGTTGTGGTGGAGGCTGAGTCTTCTAAAAAATATTTTATACTCTGGCTACTTTTCTTGTATCGGCTCAGGCTTAGGCTTGTTTATATTTATCCATTTATTCGACTATTAATTGTCTGCTTTTATTTTGTGGGTTTTTGTTGCTGTGTAAGTGTTAGGTTTCCATTAGATATTGTGTAAATTGTCAAATCGTATTTTGCATATTGTGTATTTTCTCAACCATTCTGCGTTTTTGTTTTCTGTCCGTCTTTGCCAGCAAGGTCAGTTATAATAGGTCTTTACCTATGAAACTGCCATTTTGCCGTACTGGCCATTTCAAATGAAAATATTTTTTTTTTGACTGATCATTCTAATTTCAAATTAATTTAATTTGACAAACATGGAATTCTTTTTCTAAAATCGTCATTTGTTTAATAGTTAGTGTTTTGTTTTCAACGCATTCGAACATTTTTCGTCATCATGGATAAGTTAAAAATTCGAGTAATTATGGAGTATGAGTACCGTCGTGGCAGCAAAGCGGCACAAGCGGCACGCAACATCAACGACGTTTACGGAGCGAACACTACAAACGAACGCACCACCCGTTATTGGTTTACCCGCTTCCGTTCTGGAAATTTAGACCTGAAAAATGAACCCCGTGGTAGTCCGATAACTTTGGTCGACAACGACGAATTAAAGGCAATTGTGGAAGCTGATGAAACTCAATCCACGGCTGAATTAGCAGCAGCTTTCGACATTAGCATCAAAACAATATTGGTCCATTTGCGTCAAATTAGCAAGGTCAAAAAGCTTGACAAATGGGTACCCCACGAACTCAATGACCGCCAGCGCGAAGTACGCGTGGAGACATGCCTTGCACAGCTCAGCAGGCATACAAATGAAGGAATTCTGAACCGCATTGTTACTTGTGACGAGAAATGGATCCTGTTTGACAATCGTAAGCGCTCAGCAAGTTGGTTGGACCCTGGTTCAGCACCCAAACAATGCCCTAAACGAAAACTTACCCCTAGAAAAGTGATGGTCACTGTTTGGTGGTCTAACGCGGGTGTAATTCATCACAGCTTCTTGCCAAACGGGACAAGCATTACTGCAGATGTGTACTGTGAAGAATTGAACACAATGATGGAGAAGCTCGCACGTCTCCAACCAGCTTTGGTCAATCTTTCGGCTCCACTGCTCCTGCACGACAACGCGCGACCTCATACTGCACAGCAGACGGTCTCCAAGCTACAAGAGTTGGGGTTGGAAGTTCTCCGTCATCCGCCGTACTCACCAGACCTTGCGCCTACAGACTTCTACTTTTTCCAGAATTTGGATAACTTCTTGGCGGGAAAAAAATTCAATACCCAAGAGGCAGTACAAAATGCCTTTGAAGAATTTGTTGCCTCCCGTCCAGCTGATTTTTTCAAGAAAGGCATCAATAAGCTACCAATGCGTTGGCAAAGATGCATTGATTGCATAGGTGATTATTTTGATTAATAGAAATAAAAAATATATAAAAAAATTACGCTTCATTTATTTCGTGAAAAACGGCAATTTCATAGGTAAAGGCCTAATATTAATGAACGTTTGAGACAGATTTTTGGCGGGTTTACGTTATTTTTGACTTTTTTCTTATGCTTTGACTATTTTTACCATTTTGCGTAGAATCTGCGAATTTGGAGAAATCTTGCGGTCTTAAAATCTGATCTGTATCTAAATGTCTTATGAGCATTTCTAAAAAACTATTTTTGTTTGTTCATAAACTAATGGTTTTGTAATGGAACTGTTAAATAATACAGTGTTCGGGGGTTGTATGTGCGCCGCGTAGTTTAAATATTGATTTGTCTGTGTAAGTGTATTAGTTTGTTGTGTTAATACTTTGTTGGATTTGTTGACTTATTGTGATGGGTTTAGACTTGATACTAGTGTTTCCTGGGTATTATAAAGGTTAAGTTCATCTACGCTGTTACGTTCGCAGTTACGACTGGCATTGAGGCTGACCGCTTTATGGCATTTGATCAAGTCGCTGTTCTGAAACCTCAATTTGGGAAATCGTCCTACAAACTTTTAGTGTAGCACTGGCCAGGCCTTAAGGTCTGCCTCACATATTGTGACTATAAAATAGAAACGTGGGAGTTCAGTAATTATTTCATATGTCCACTTCAACCGCTGTCTTCTTTTTCCAGCCACGGTAGTTGCAGGAAGCATTTCTTGTATAACACTTTTAGCTGGTGTAGATCTGTTTGTTAATGATCTACGTGGTTTGAAAAAATCATGTGTACTGTTTGCGTAGTGATAATGATGTCGGTGATGGTCACAAGGGAATCCGCAACAGCTTCTTGTGCAACAACACGACACTGGTTATATTATTATTTTAATTATCTGATTACTCACTGGGAAGTCCTAGAAATATGTTGTAACCAAGATTGCGGAAATAAATGCAATTTTTATTTTAAATTTTATTTTATTTATTATTTTAATTATCTAAAGGTCGGCACGCATTTTAAGGCGGAAAATTCCTTAAATTTTTATTATATTTGAATTAGTATGTATAATTTAAAGATAATTCTAAAATCCACATACACTAACCGTATGATACACGTAATCAGAGCTGTGCTATTTAGGGTGACCGTGTACCTATATAAGTATGTCGCAGGTGGATGTTTGAATTACACATTTAACTAAACATCTAATCATAATCGCGCTTCGCCGGGTGCTACCATTCACACATCACGCACACTACTTTAGCTCGGTTTGCGTAAACTGCAAGACAGTACATGTGTATAAGAAAATAATTAACATGTCGCATATTCCTTACTCTACAATTACCAGAATTACTATACTACGTACTATTTACTTTTACGGCGAGCCGGTTAGCTGAATCAATCTAATCAACCAAGCTGTTTGTTGAAAGTCTAGTCTACCTTCCAGCTGCAACGTCAGATAAATGTATGGTCATCCTAAATGCTAGCTCTGATTACTTGGTATCATTTGGTTGCTGTATGTGGATTTGCTATCATCTATACCTTTAAATATCAAACTCCAAGTAAATCGCAATGGTAATTTGATTTTAATTTTAAATGACTGAGCAGAGTTAGCAATTCGAAAGAGCACTTATAGTTAGGGAGGCGAATAGGGGAATTTTCGGTAATACTCGAGCGTGGCAGTTTAAGATATGAGAGATACCTTAGACCTAATAGAACAACCTTGTAAAGTATTTAGCTCTATATGTAGTGACGCGCGCCTAGGATAGACGATCAGATTAGTAAAAAAAATCGATAGTCTGAAATACTCGAGCGCGTCAGATTAAGATATTGGGGGTTGATTTTAGTGTTTTAAGACTAAATTTAACTAATCTGACGATAAGTCCTTGACGCCGCCGAGTTATAGGGTCGGGAACTTGTAAAAAAAAACGTTAATCCGGCATTCTCGAGCGCGATTTTTTTATTTTTATTTTGATGAATATAATCTAAAACATACTAAAAATACAAAATCTGCCGGTTTCCGCATGACCGGAAGTGTGGAGGAGCCATTTCGTCTTCCGAAAAACGCGTTGCGGCATATAAGTCGCGAACGATACATTTAAAAAAAATTTTTTAATAAACAAAAAAGGTAATTTTATTTTACACAAAAAAGGTCTTCACATTTTTGTCCAAAGTTAAAACTTTTTGACTTGAAGCATCATAAAAACTCAAACTCCCGGTTTTTTGAGTATATCTCGAAAACTGAGGGTGTTAAAAAAAATTGATATGAAATAACGATGATTAATAATATGTGACTTTTATTATATCTTAAATTTTTTTTTTTTTAAAGCTTCTCGACAATTTTCGTGGACTCCGAAAAAGTTACGCGTATCTGTATACAAAAGTATTATTGACATGTACAGTTCCATATATGTATATTATTCAATAGCCTGTTGATCCTCAAATTGTTTTTTGGACGTACCGTAAGCAAAACGAAGTGAAGAATTGAAGCAAAAAAGAGGAATTTGCCATAAACATATAATACAGACTGAGCACTTCGCGGAAATATGCCGTCCTACCAGTATTTTTCCTTTATTTCGCAACATTGATGGTGGGGAAATAAGCGGTAGAAGGGAATTTTCGGTACACCCTATATATTTATATATATATCTACATTTACGTTGGTTGTATCTATCGCTTTATTGTCATTCTGAAATTCCCCGTTTTATCAAGGAGAAAGAAAGGAAAAAAAAAGAAACCATAAAACCTTTTTCGGTCAGATTAAGAGAACCCACCAACATTTTTGTCAGATTAAGAAAATATGCTTTCAGGATACCGAGATAAACCTCCCCTATGAAAATCTGACGCGCTCGAGTATTGCAAAAAACTTTTTTTTTTTGCATTTTCAAAAATTCATCGTAACTTATCGTCACGCCGAAATCGTCAGTTTTTTTAAAGGGAGCTTCCTTGGGGCCTACTTAACACCCCTTCCGAAAATCTGACGCGCTCGAGTAAATTTTTTTTTATTTGCATTTTTGACTACTTTATATGCCTACCCCTACCACGCAAACCGGCAGATTAGTATACCGTTGTTATCAGAGGCACTTGGGGCATACGCAGTATGAATATCTGACGCGCTCGAGAATGCCCAAGTAACTGTTTTTTTTTACATTTTTGAAAAACCGTACACGCCAAACCCACCGCTAAAATGGTTTTTACCATACGAGCTTTTCTTTTCGAAATTATTTTATCTTTCGATTTTGATAGGTCTCGACGGCGCCGTTGAATTACGCCATTTAGCTACCTCGCCTCCCTAACTATTAACTAATGAGGTCGAAAATAATAATATGTAATAAGTAATGAAATCCAAGCAAACACACACACCAGTTATATGGCCCCAAAGAAAGCAGAGCTTGTGCTATGGATGACCATACAGCGAACTGGGGGAGGAGAACCTAGAATAAACATACATATTCAAATATAAACAACCATGACCTGAGAACAAACTGTGTTAATCATACAAAAGCTTGCCCCGACCAAGACTGGAACCTGGGTCCCCCGGCGTATGACACACGGCTACTACCAAACCGTTTTTGCGTGACTGAATAACAAACTTTCAAGCATAAACGTACAAACGTACAAATTTTCACATTTATAATATTGGTGGGTGTAAAATAAATAAAATAAAAAAGAAACAGAACAAAGAAGCAAAAAGAACAAATAGTAACTTCTAACTAAAATTAACAATTGACGCACGGCGCTTCAGTTTTTCAATATATTATAATTAATAATAATAATAATATCATAATTCAGTAATAATAAGGTTTTTTTGTTCCCCTCCACGGAGAGGGGAACAAAAAATGTTCTGACGCATACCCCGCACACGCGATTGGGGTTATGTGGGACTCGCTCCGAGCCTACCAGAGCCACTAACCACTAAAAAACCCCCTGAATGACTCGTGCAATTTTTTGCCACACAGCCTTCATCTGAAGCGACGGCCAATCGGAAAAAAGGCCGCACCAGCGAGGCCCAGAAGCGGTCACCCTTCTTCTTCTACTTTTAATCTAAGACAGGGGTAGTATACGAGACTGAATCTCGAACTAAGGCACGTCCAATCAGTATGTTTGGAGTTAAAGTTTCCGAACATAATGACTGAACGGCCGAGGGCAAGAATGGCCTCAAAGTCGCTGCGGATTGGTCTAGTGCCACTAGGTATGTAGATTGAAGCTATGATGATGGTCGGATGACCAGTCATAGCCAATCTACACACAGTGGCTTCCATGTTGAGGAGAGGAGGGGTAGGGAGAGGACAGCAATGGAATCCTCTTTTGTAATAAATAGCAGTGCCGCCAAAACCGTCGGAGTTGGGCCTATCGTTACGAGTGAAAGATAGGCCCTTGTACTTGGGAATAGCGAATCACCTGGAGCGGTTTGGAGTAAGCCATGTCTCTTCGAGAAGCAATAAGTCTGGCTCGTTGTTCTGAAGGAACAGTTTGAGCTCAGGGAGATTAGTACTAAGGCTACGAGCGTTAAATGAAACTAGGGTAAAGCCCTTGGGTTTAATACGACCGGATGCGGGATAAGCAGGTCTAGACATTATGTTTATTGTTTAAAGAATTTATACTAAATAAATCATTTACAAGGAAATAAGTAGCGATTGCGATAGCGATTACCTGGACAGAAACCACAAATGTGTCGGAGTGTTCCTGGATCTGCAAAAGGCGTTCGATACAGTTTCTATCCCAATCTTACTAACTCGTTTAGAGAACATCGGAATAAGGGGAAACGCACTTTTGTGGTTCCAGGATCACCTGACTGATAGAAAACAATGTGTCAAGGTTGATGATCAGGTTAGTAGCTTCAGTTTGGGGAGGTATGGGGTGCCTCAGGGCAGCACACTCGGCCCCACATTGTTTTTAATATATATAAACGAATTATGCAAATACCAAATTGAAGGTGCTGAGATACAAATGTTTGCTGATGACACAGTTATACTTTTCCACAGTAACACCTGGGAAAATTTACAAAAATCAACTGAAAAAGGCATGTCCTCTGTGACTGCATGGCTTGAAGACAGCTTATTATCACTTAACACCAACAAAACAACATTTCTCTGCTTTAGCAAAACAAAGGCATCATCGCCAAATGACTTTTGTCTACGTATGCATTCCTATCCCTGTAACCGATCCTATAATGCTCTCACAACAAACTGCAGGTGTCCTATTTTGTCACAATCATCAGATGTCAAATTTCTAGGTATCGTCATAGATGACAAACTAAAATGGAAGAAGCACCTATCAACAGTTAGCAATAGATTGAGAAAGTTTATCTATATATTTAAAAACCTACGAATTATATCAGACTTTGCACTTTTGGTACAAACATACAAAGCATTGGTAGAATGTATTATCACCTACTGCATTTGTTCATGGGGATCAGCAGCTAAAACATACATGCTTGAACTAGAAAAAGCGCAACGCTGTGTGCTAAAGGTTCTCCTTTACTTACCATTTAGACATCCCACACATCTGGTTTATGACAAAGCTAATGTTCTCTCGGTGAGAAAGTTATTTATTTACCAATGCATCCGTAAATACCACAAAAATGCAATACCCTTTGCACAAAACTCAGGTAAAAGAATAAATAAATGTCCAGTTCCCAGAGTTCATAGTAAAATTGCCCAACAACACTATAGTAATGTAGCACCTAGATTATACAACAAACTTAACACTACATATAAAACTAGAAATTTAACAAATTTTGAAATCAAGCATACAATAAAACTTTGGCTAAAGGACCTAAAATATGAAGAAACAGAAAACCTGTTGCTAATTCTGAATTGAAAACCTCCAACATTCAATGTTTTTAAAATACAAACATTAGAAACACACACGCACACATACACACACACACACACATACACACCATACATACGTTACACATACCCTTTTATATTCTTATTACAAATACACATGCATTCGTACACACAAATGCGCATATTGTTAAATCATATTTGTTTGTAAAATAATGTATTGATTTTCTATATATGTTTAAACTTAGTATAAGTGATAAGTTTCTCTTGCTTTGTGAATTAACTGACTGCCGACAAACAGCTTACGCTAGTACCCTCACTGTATTATTTTTTTTGTTACAATAAATAAATAAATAAATAAACAAAAGGCTGGCCGAATTACCATGCTGTATCGCAAAAGAAATTCGTTGTGTGAGGTAGGTGCCAGCTTAAGGGTCACGACGTTCACTGACCAATCGCCTTGCTTGGTCCGAATAAAGTCGATGAGCCCTTTATGCCCAGAACCCCATGAATTCAACGCCATAAGCCTAAATTTCATACTCTTATATGTACATTCTAGAATTGTAAATATTTTTAATAGTTTGTAAATAATAAATAAATAATTGATGTTCGGCTAACGCGTAGAGACGCTCTTGAGGAGAGCGGGCGGCTCGCAGTTTACTTGCGATTATGGAGATTTCCCTAATATCGACGTTTTGAATAACGTCGAACACGGTCTTCATGTCCTCAGCCAACGACGACTGAGGTTGAGACAACGGAGCGGGACAAGGGCCTACGGAAGCTACGGGAGCTGGGAGCTGAACGGGAAGGTGGAGCTGGAGCGGCCGGACGCTGTCTTCAGTTGAGAGCCGGATTCGGCGTCGGCTGTGCGGGCTTTGCTTCCGGCGCAGCGGGGGGAAGTTAGCGGGAGTGAGCGGCGGCGCCGGTTCAGGCGCGGCCCTCTTAGCTGAGGAGCGCGAAGCGCGCTGGGAACCCCTGTAGTTATCCGTCTGGCCGGACTGGCCGCACAGCACACACCCATGGGGGGTAGTGGATTTGATTGTATCGCCTGCGTTGGATGCTTTAACATAGTAAATTTTTTGCTCTTTGCAAAGATTAGATACCGCGGTCCATCGCGCTTTTTCGCGGAGTGAGACGGGCGGAGGGAGCTGAGGCTTAGGTGGGACGGGGGCGCAGCGCGTTGCTGGCTTGGACGGAGCCGACATGGTCGCGGTCACTTGCTGTGACATTAACGGCGCGGGGGCGGTTGTTGAAGACACCGGGGAGGGCTCGGATGTTGAGGATACCCAGGCTTTCTTCGAGCGCTTCTAGTTTGGCGTTTGGTGACTAACTGAAACGCGGGCTCAGGAGAGCCGGTTAAGGTGACGGCATCTGACAACGCATCAGACGCGGGTTCGGAGGCTCCCGGGAGCGGTACACTTGCGACGCGACGCGCGAGAGGGTGTGACCGATTCATAGTCCATCTCGGATGGCACGAAAGACGCGGGAGAGCTAAAGACCTGAGAAGTCTGGACGTTGGTGGCCTGAGGGGCCGAGGTTGGTGCCTAAGGGGCCTGGGACGCGTTAAGTGCTAATAAGGCCTGCGTGAAGACCGTGTCAGGAATTGTCATGCCCGACGCGGCGAGCGCCTGGGCGAACGCCTTTGCAAAGTTTACCACACTTTGCCAAGGAAACATGGTGGGAAGGGAAATACCTAAGTTCCTAACAAACCTAGCAAACCTTAGCGGCTAACCTCCCTACCAACGGTACGGTGGTTGGGAACGAACCGTAGTGTTGCCCCTATTGGACAAGCACTGTATCCTCACCCTGGGAAGAAAGTCCCCTGTACCGGGATCCGGTCTGCCGGTTTCTCCAAAACCTGAAGGGCTTTGGAAGTGCACCAGGGCAACGCTAGCAGGCTTAGTTGTCACCGTTAAGTATCCACCTGCTCAACGCGAGTCTACTACGGAGTGTGTATTGTCAATAAATTGACAACAAAAACCGGCCGTAGACCTGACGAGGTTGGGTTGCACTGAAAGTGCGGGATTGACTACGTTACGACCTACGAGTCTCTGACTACGTAACAAGCGCCAAGCGTCAAGTACGTAGCCAGAAAATCAGCCCGAGCCTTGCGAACAACTATCGAATTTAATCGACCGTAGTAAGCTCAACTCTGTTGTTGCTGCGAGACTGACTTAGTTACAACCAGTCGAAACCGGCCGAAGCGTAAGTCCCAAAGAGGCTTATGTCAAGTCGTCGAGGACGAAACGAGATATTGTACGAATCTCAGCGAATGAGTATGGCTACGAGTTGTCGTCGTGAGACTACAAGCGTGACTCAACGACTGGTGCGACCGCGAACACGTCTGAGTGGGGCCGGACGCAGAACGGATCTGGGAGTGGCGTTTGAGTATTGATACGAGGGAAGTCGTGAAACAACAATCGTGACTCGGCAGCCGGGAGCGACCGTCAACACGTCCGAACGGGGTCGGACGCAGATCGGGTCTGAATAATAAGGATCCACCCTTACGTATTTGCCGCCTTTAAAAATAATAAAATTTGTGCTTCCAATGTAAATAGTGTCGAGGGGGTATGTAAACATCGGCTCCACTGATTTATTCTTTCTTATAAAAATGTAGAGCTCCCTGATTGAATATCATTTCGTCAAGGTTAGACTAGATAGGATTCGGCCCGCAATGCAACCTATTGATATTTTTTATGAAAAAAAAACCCAATTTTTCCTTTTATGTCTCTTTCATTTTGACGCATACAGAAGTCTAATTTTACAAGCCATTTATGCTATTTACTGTTTTTTTACACCATATTATGTACTCATCTATTTTTATGTATTTTACTTTTTTCACTAATAACTAAGCGGTAACGCCGTTAAACTATTCACCAGAAATCAATATAAATCTAAAATGAGTGAAGAAGGATTTTTCGAGTTTAAGTTGGCGCGTTTGGACAATAAAAGCGAAATGAAGAAAACCAAGAAAAGAACAGAGATGGATTATGTGGTTTCCTTCACATACTTCGACTGGTTGGAAGATTCGAGAATTTATAATAAGCGTGACGAAAATATTAAAACCAGTTGGATCCAAAAAAACGCTGACATCCTAGTGCTTTACTTTTCTTTAAACGGGGCTGACAAGAATGGCATAATGAGGAATTTCTACACAATTTACGAGGACGCTAAACATTTAAATTTTCCTATCGAAGTTATCAACGTGCCTCAAGATGACGATCCCAAAAAGTCGCGTGATCTGTATCAGTGCCAAGCTAATTGGTTCACGTTAAAATGCGGGGACCCCTTGATTCCGACGCTAACGTATTTCTATGAAATAACAAGTGCTCCTCATCTTTTGATCTTGGGCTTGGATGGAAAAATTATATCTAAGCATGGAATTCTGGATTTAGAAGAGTATGGCAGGAATGCTTTAATGTGCTGGTTGCCGCATTCCGGATCTCATCTTAAACGAAGAAAATTGAAGTTAGATAGAAACTACTATGACTACAGATGGCGCTACTGCAGTGCTAGCATCGACAAAATTGAGATATGAATTATAAAAGACAAGACACCCTTATCGGATTTCTGGACCTTATAGAGATTTTATATTTTACATTTATACTTTTTATATTATATGTTTTTTATTTATCCTTTTTTATATTTTTCTATACAATGTGTACTCTGTGTAATGTTCACTTTCTATGTTGTTTTTTATTATTACAACAATGATTTTTACAATGAATGAAATTTAACTTCATTATTTACTTTAAGCAGGAAAACCTTTTTACAGACTAAGACATTTTGATGATCAAAATGAGAAATTCACTCCTAATGAACGAAGTTCGCCTCAGCACTGTGTGGTGTTAAGGTAATTCTACAGTAAGTGTGTAACGTAGTACCAGTAAAACACCAAAACTCTCTTCTATGTTTATTTTTTCGGTAAAATTAAAAATATACAAAAATGCCAAAAATTTTGGCTACGCACACTCGTGAACGTAAAAATAAATTATAGGTTTCTTAAAAAAAACTTTGATTGTAGATAATAAAATATCTTAACTATGTAATTTTGAATAATAAACTCGGAAACAATAATAAATAAATAGATTCAAGTTGCTTTGATGGATAATATTTCGTGACTGACTTGTCAAATCAAAACATTGCCGTTCTCCGACACTACGTAATTCCTAGTTTAAAATTACGTCGGGAACGACAAAAAAAATAAAATTTACTGACAAAAAGAGGTCGAAATAGACAACCGTCACAATACCCCGGGGGCCGGGAAAAAAAAATCTGAAAGATTTTTTTTAGTAAAATTTCAAATTCAAACCAAATCAAAATAAACCGCATATACATATCGAATTTTAATATTTAATCTGCTAAATGAAAGAACAATCAAAAAAAAAAATAATAATTAAAAGCAAAATGAAAATTAATATTAACATCCTATAGAAGAATTTTTCTGAAAAAAACATCCTGTATATATGAAAAAAAAAAATAATACTGATATATTGCATATCAACAAGTTATTTAATAGAAAAAGAAAACAAAACAGACGAGAGAGAGAAAAAAAAAATCCTAAATAATTATCTTAAATTACATGGTTCATGAATGATAAAATTTTAAACATGTTCCTGGAATATACAATGTTAATATACATCGTTCAACTCCATCAACGTACATTATAATTACAACATACATTCTCTATCATACTAGTCTTATTCCAACTACTGGAAATAAAACATCATGCAGTTAGAGTTGCTTATGAGGAATCGTATCCTAAATAAGTCAACTCAACAGAGTTGAACGCAACGGCAAAAGGCTTTAATAGTTGCCATCCGCTGAAAATATTAATAGCTTATGGCTTCTTTAACGTGTCGCTAACTCCCGCACGGTGATTACTATAAACAAGTTTCAGTTAAAGACTGAAATAAATATGCCGGAAAGAAAAGAAAATCATAGCCAGTCGTGAAATATTGACTTTTAAATAAAATCCAAGGGTCTTTTGTGAAGTAATTAAAATATTTATGTAATAAACATATGAAAATAATTCTCACAGGAAAGTGATTCAAGCGTATAAATAATACACATAGGTATGGTTTAGTTTAACGAGTTACCTTAATAAACGCTCGTGCAGAAGGCTTAATTTTACAAGTTGCAAACCGCTTGAAAAAAAAAATTGAGAAGAAAAAATTAGAATTGCAAATATTAAATAAATTACACAAAAAGTTAACCTAATACTATGATGATGATAATTAATTATAAGTTTTGACCAACGTCAATGTTAATGGTATAGCCAAACGATAATGAGGTGCATAGAGAAAAAAAAAATAAGACAAAAAGAATCGGCTTATGCTCGCCGTGAGATAATTAGCAATAATTATATATGAATTCATATAAAGTAATTGGTAACAACCAATCTAATCACTCAAAGAAGAAGTTAAACGCGGATTGGCATCTGAAAGTTTTTTAAGAATTTTAGTAAGTATATCGACATGTTGTTCAAAGGTTTGAGAGATACAGACTATATCGTCGATAAAATAGAAAACATTATTATCATCTGTAAGGTCATTTAGTAGATTTTCAATGAATCTTTGTTGGGTAGCAGGTGCATTAGTTAAACCAAATGGCATAACTTTAAATTGAAACATTCCTCGGCCTGGAACATGGAATGCAGTTTTGAGTTTATCCTCTTTTTTTAAGGGAATATTCCAAAACGCTTTAGCAATGTCAATAGATGATATAAATTTAGCATCTTTAAGGTTATCTAATATATCAGAAATGAAAGGAAGTTTGTAAGCATCTTTTTTTGTGATATCGTTTAATTTACGACTATCAATACAAAATCGCCAAGTACCATCTTTTTTAGGTGTAATAATAATTGGGTTCAGCCATGGGCTGTCACTGGGTTCAATGACATCTAATTGTAACATATCATCAACTTCTTTACAAAGAGCTTTTTGTTTCTCAGGAGAAAGTCTGTAACAGCGTTGACGAATAGGTGGATGGTCTCCAGTGTCGATGAAATGTTCGACTAAATGAGTACGACCTAAAGGTTTACATTCAGTTGAAATCAACCTAAACTTTTCCATAATTGCATCTGCAATAATTTTTTGTGTATCTGTTAAAGAATGGTATTCATGTAAATGAAAGTTAGGATCTGTATTAATGAGAAAAGATGAGTTTAAATTTGAAGGTTGTAATGTGATATTACTAAGAATATCCGGAGCAAGATTAAAAGTTTTCCAAAAATCAATACCCAAAATGAGTGATTCAGTGATTTCTGGGATCACATGAGCTGTAATTAACGCAAATTTATTGTTATAAAAAGTAGGAAGAGTAATAATGCCGATAGAAGAAATAGTTTGTCCGTTTGCAACATTACCTTTTATTAAACAGTTTTTTTGCATAAAAAGACCATGTTGTGATAAAATTTTATGAGAATTATTACCCAATATAGTGATAGCACTACCACTATCTAAAAGACCATTTAAAATTAAATCGTTTACTTTTATATGTAAATAAGGACGTTCAAAATCTGATGTTTTATTAAAGAGGAGAGCACAAGTGTTATAAGATTTAAAAAAAATTGTTAAAGTTTTTAACCATGTATCCCAATCTTTTTTGTCAAAATTTGATGATTTAATACCATTATTTTTGTTTATGCACTCCTCGTAATTTAGTTTTTTGAAATCGACTTATTACAATTAGGACATTTACTAGTAATAAAGTCTTTTTTTCCACAACGAAAACACACTATATTAGTGTTAGTACAGTCTTTTAATAAATGTGTATTAGATCTACAACGTGGGCAAGTGAATTTATAAAAATTCTGATTTTTATTAATTGCAGCTACAGTATTAGGTAATGGATTAGCTACAGCTGCTATGGAATTATATGTACAAGCTTTAAAAGGAAATTCAGGAATATATGGTTGATTATGTGAAAGTAGAGTATTATTATACGATTTGTTATTAGAATTTGATGTAGAAGGAATAGGAAAAGAATGATAATGATCTGGTGGTGATGATGAAGAGTAGTAAGATGTATTATTAGAAACTTGGAGAATGCTTTCTGTAAATTTGCATGATTCCAAGAGGGAATTTACAGTATGTAAATCAGTAGGTGAAAGACGTAATGTGAATTCAGGTTTAAGATTTCTAACAAGAGTATTAATTTTTTCTTTTTCGGACATTGGTTCTAAGAGCTTTGAAAAAAGAGATTCCATTGTAGCAAAGTAGATGATAATTCTCTCATTATGTTTTGTTTACGAGCATCGATTACTTTTTTTAGTTTATAATCGTAATCGGTAATTGCAAAATCATTCAACAATGCCGATCGGAAAGATGACCAGTCATTAATAGTCGACTTTCTAGCTCTAAACCAATCAAGAGCAGATCCAGATAAAATATCATAAATATGTGAGAATAAAGATTTTTCAGAAATATTTTTTATTTGTGAAAATTCTTCAAGTTTTTGAATAAAATCCTTTGGACAACCTTCACCTTTATAAATAAATCTTTTTAAATCATTGTTAGTTCGATTTTCTGTAATTTTACTGACCTTATCAGTTAATGCTTCGAAAAAAGAAAGGGGTTGTAGATTAATATTTTGTATAGATTCTGCGGAATGATATGTGGAATGTGTTGGTGATTTTTCCAAATTTTTAAAACGTGAGTCTAATTGAGTTAAATCATTCCAACATGAATTTATTAAATCTAACTGCTCTGAAGATAAATCTGATGTAATGTCAATGAGGCCTAATCTTGTTCTTATATGAGTTAAATAAGGTGAAATTTTTTGTTTCCTAATAGGATAAGAGTTTATACAAGCTTCCACAAGTTTTAAATTTTTTTTAATGGTATTAATATCTTCTGAAAATTCTTCAGGGCTATTTTGTAAAATTTCTGTTTCAGAATCTACATTAATATTTAATAATAATGATCGTAGTTCGTCTACAGATTGCGTCGAAGAAAAATTTATATTTCTGATTTTTAATTCATAAATTATTTCAGGTTTATTTAATTGTGAAAAATTCATTGCAAAATCAAAAAAAAAATGTTAAAGTGAAACAAATTTGTTAATAGTCGTTATGCAGAATAGAGCCTTAAAAATATACGTATTTTCGAGTGATGAAAATGAATAGAAAATGTTATTTAAATAGTGAAATTACTGGGTTATAGAATGTTGTGTCTTCAGAAAATTTCTTCAAGGATATTATAACGAAAGAAACTAAAGAAACTTAAATGTCTGAATAATTTAGCCCTGTTCGGGCGCCAGTATGTAACGTAGTACCAGTAAAACACCAAAACTCTCTTCTATGTTTATTTTTTCGGTAAAATTAAAAATATACAAAAATGCCAAAAATTTTGGCTACGCACACTCGTGAACGTAAAAATAAATTATAGGTTTCTTAAAAAAAACTTTGATTGTAGATAATAAAATATCTTAACTATGTAATTTTGAATAATAAACTCGGAAACAATAATAAATAAATAGATTCAAGTTGCTTTGATGGATAATATTTCGTGACTGACTTGTCAAATCAAAACATTGCCGTTCTCCGACACTACGTAATTCCTAGTTTAATATTACGTCGGGAACGACAAAAAAAATAAAATTTACTGACAAAAAGAGGTCGAAATAGACAACCGTCACAAGTGATTGTAAATTATACCAAAGATTAACCACTGTTACAGCTGCCGAATATGCCTAACCAATGTTGACTCCAAAAGTTATAAACGAAATTCACATCACAACTAAGAAGTGAAAAATTATTCAAAACTAGTGAACTGTCAAGTTTGTCTAAAATTTGATCATCATAAAACTTCTTCATGTTTCTTGATTGTTTAAATTTAGATGTTATGTTTAAGCCAAACTAAACATAATCATAATTTATTCAAAGTTACATAGTTGGAAAACTTACACATTTTATTTGTAGATATTTAACAAACAAAAATTACTCCATATATTTTCTAAATTTAAGTAAAAAATCGATAGTCATATCCAAATAATAGATTAAAGTCAATAACCCGTGTGGCCCCCATTATTATCTTTTATCGCTTGCAGTCTTTCCCACATTGAATTTACTATATTTTAACTAACATTGGAACCTCTGAACGATTCCCTGGTGCAAGGTGTATCGGGTCCCACCGCTGTACCTGGCCTAAGAGATTTTCAATCGGGTTAATGTCTGGTATTTTTGAGGGAAAGGGAAGCGCTCTTATAAGTTCACGGTTATTTTGAAAACACACATTACAAATTCGTGCAATGTGAACTGAGCTATTATTGTCATGAAGGAATGAGAAAGGCACTAGATCTGGGTGATAAGCTTTAACAGTGAGTAGAAGCGTGGCAATTACTTTTTTATGTTTGTCAAGTTTTTTTGCAATAAATGTAGTTAATTTTAAAACTGCTGCGTCTTCAGCAGTTTTGCCTCTGCGGAAACCAAATAGATTTTTAGAAAGTAAAGAAAATTTTTCAAGGTAACCAACAAGTCTTTTATTGATTATTTTTTCTAATAATTTAGACAAAACAGGCAATATTGAAATAGGCCGATAATGGCTGACACTATCCCGACTCCCAACCTTGTGTATTGGAATCACAATGGCCTTTTTTAACTTGTTTTGAAAGACGACTTACAGTTAAAATCACTGAGATTTTTTTTAATGCGCTATAATATAATAATCTATTCAACTCCTAAACGGCCTGGGGATCCAACGACTAGGCTTACATTATTAAAAATGCGAATTCTTAACTCTCACGCCGAAGCCACCCAAGGGCGTCTTCGTTTTGAAGCCAGAGTTTAACAAACTTTTTATGCATGCAGAAGAAAATGGGCCATGTGTTTAAACAACGTTTTAGGTTTTGTATTCGCTGCCTACTAATTGTTGTGTTGTTTGTCTTATTAGCAAAATTCTTATTGTAAATAAATATATTGTTGTAGTACTTTTATTTAAGAATAATTGTGAGCAAACATCATGAAAAATGTTATTCATATTTATTTTTTTTGGGCTTATTTTGTATATAATAACGATTTGCCTACCTTCGAGGTCACTTATCTTTAGAATGTATGATCGCCTCAACATAAAAAAGTTTGAGGCCCAGCCGCCTCGCTAAGTGGATGTGCCATAAAATTGGTATGCTTGGAATTTTTTAACAAAACAAAGCTGACCTCAAAGTGGGTTAACAATTATTGTTTTAAGTAATTATTTCTGTTTTTCGCTTCTGTTTTTAATTTTGCACTAATTTCAATTGTCACAAAGGATATGTCACTTTGGCTACAGTGTACAGACCTATGTGCCATCAAATAAATACTTATGCTCGGTAGATAATTTTAACAAAGGAATGCCGACCTGAAAGTAGTTGAGAACACCAGCTTTTGCCCGCAACTCCGTCCGCGTGGATAAATATATAAACGTAATAGGCTTGTAAATAGTTTAGCTTCATATTTTATGTAGGCGTTTTATATAGGCAATACTTTCATTAAAACTTTCATTACCAGTTTCAACCCCTTTAAGCCTTTTTTTCGCGATAAAACGCCTATGACACTCTAGCCTCCTAACTATTTCCAAACACAAAAATTATATCACGACATCGCTCCGATTTAAAGTTACGATTTTTTGGGGTGTATTGTACACTTAAGTATATGGGTCGTATTTAAGTTGAGGCAATGGTTATATTATCATTCATTTGGTCCACTTTAATTAAGCGTGCGACTCACTTTCGCAAAAGATCTCTATTTCGGTTTTAACCAATTAAATTGTGTTTGCCAAACCTTAGGGAACACAGATCGACTATTATTTAAAATCTAAGTGATTGTGTAATCTTTTGTGGATAAAAACAAACTTTTTTTACGAAATCTAGAGTCTCACGCCAAAGACGCCCATTGGCAGCCAAGAAAACTATAACGAGTAGCCGGGGCCGCCGATGGGCGTATATTATTCTATGCCGTTCATGTTCCGTTATACAGTGCGTCATATTATTAAATCTTTAGTTCTTGGTTATATTAAAATAAGTCAATTAAATAGACAACTAGAAGCACTCAACGCTAACAGCACAAAAGCGCAACAAGTCAACATAAATAATGGTAAGTATACAGATAAAAGTATCAATCTACCTTCCAGTTTTAATATATGGTAGTCGACTAAAAGACCAAAGGCGCATAGTCGTATTCTACCGAAGTTCTTAGCAATCTATATTATTCTTAATAAAAAATTAAAATTCTTAAAGATCTAATTTGCTAGTGGTTAAAAACAACATAAAGTTATGATTTTTTATCGCATTTATCGCATACCTACTTTTGAACATTAACACAAATGCACAAACAAGCAAAGATATAAATATTCGTTCATTTTGGCTCACATATAGTTCTTTAACCGAAATTGTTAATCCTTCCATAATCCAAATAATCCCTCTTCATAAAATTTTCTTCATACGGTTTGCGTTCATTTATAATTTATAGTACTACCGACGATGTTCATATCACACAGGTTTCCAAAAATTGCAAATCATAATATCACTAATGAAAATATATTTTAACTCCTACTGTTGTTTTTCATATTGGTTTTATCCCTAAACATCATTTCCATAATATTTTTACTCATTTTCAAAAATAAAAGAATTATTTACCCAGTCGATAAAATATATTTACGCACAATAATTGTTGAAATTTACTATTTTGTACATTGGAAATAAGTCTAGTAAAAATTATTTTATACCTAGTCTTTGTGGTAGCTATTTAGAAACGAAACGTCTCCGGCGCGACGGGAAGTGCAGCCCAAACGCCCTTGCGTAGCAAAACGCAAACACTCATGCTCACCTCCATAGCCGCCGCAGGCAAGGGCTGCTCTCCCTCCGCGCCTCCGGCTTTACAAAAACACTCTAGGGTCGATCCAATAAGACTACGTGGTTAAGGGGTCGAAAAATAAGGTTTTGACTAAATAATATAAAATTTTTTCATGTTATGTAAAAATTACCAAAAAAATTTATGTGAATAATGTTGGTTATTATGAGCAAAAATACATCTAAATAAAAATGATATGACTTTCAATAATAGTGTAAAAAACCATTATGTTGAGAAAATGTAGGTAAACAAATAGAAGTATAATAGATGTTTATTACTTCCAGCATTATGAATTTGACTGATTGGGAATGATGAACATTAGAAACATAGTTGTAAGGATTAGTGATTGTTAGGATGACAAATATTATGTAGAACGTTTTCGGAGTTCCAATTATCGGAGTTGAAATTTTATGTGAACTTTGGCGCACCCATATTCATTAAGTTATGATTTTACATACTTTTGGACATTTGACAGAAATCAGAATACTTGTTAATGAATTAAAATTTGAAAATTGAATTGATATTAGTTTAAGATACAGAGTTTAGAAAATAAAGTACATTCGAAAGCATTCTTGAACATTTTGGAAGATGTTAGTGTTATTTAAATTTCGTTTATAACTTTTGGAGTCAACATTGATCAGGCATATTTAATAGCTGTACCAGTAGTTAATGTTTGGTATAATGAACAATCACCTGCTTAAGAATGACCTGAACACCACACAGTTCTGACGCGAACTTCGTTCATTAGTATTCAATTTCTGATTTTGATCATCAAATTTTGCTGTTGATTGCACTTCCGAGGATATTCGAAAAATATAGATTTTGCTGCAGTAGGTTATTTTGACGAAATTCGTATAAAATGGTTTATTTTGTTGAGTAGCCTCTTTACTTAGGCGACGGTGACTGATAATAAAAGAGAGGTATTTAATTTACTCTGTTGATTGCGGTTTCGTGCGTGTATACATTGTGGGGGTAAGGAGACCACTGGCACTCGCTATGCGAAGTGCTGACGACAATTAAATGAACATTATGTCCCTTACATCATCCCCCTTCTTTAAAAATATACAAAGATATTGTTACATAAATTAACTTGCCGAGCTAACAGATGCAGAAAAGAATAATTTTGTATAGACATAAAGAGACTCTGTAAATTTATTTTGAAAAAAAAAATATACTAGTGAAGTTTCTTGCCAGTTCTTCTTCACGAAGGTTTTTTTCGAACTGGTGGTAGAATCATGTTTTATTTGACGTCAATAAGAACAAGTAATTGTCAATGTTGAGAAATAAATATTTGAATTTGAATTTGAATTTGAATTTGAACTTAATGTAAGTAGGTTATTACAAAACCACATTATAATCAACATAACAACGATTAAACCATAGCAAATCGTAAGTTTAGATATTACAAAACAAAACACATATGTTATAAATACTTTATGCTTATGCGATAAATATTGAATGTAAAGAAAATACAGTCAACCTAATAACAATTATGAACAATGGATTTTTTTTAATAAGTTAGTTCATTTTAATGAAATAATTAGTTAAAAGTTAAAAGCTTAAAAATGTGTCATAATTAGTTATAAGGTTGTTTGTCAACATATGCTGAGATGAAAAATTAAAAAATAAAGTTAAATTTATAAATGCATTTTATTTCGAAAAAAATTACATGTTATATATATTTATTGGTCGGTTGTACATTTTGCACTTTTACAACGGGCGGGTTTACTTGAATTACTTTTTTTCTTAACCAACTTGTTACTTTATTTCGGCAATATCTCTTCAATACATAGATGGTTATGATTAGGAGTAAGATGGAGATCACAATTAGAACAATTCCAAGAATATTTAGTTTAGCCTCCATATGTCCGGGTAATACTTGCGATTGCTCTATGGCAATGTTATTTTCCTTTGTCTGATAGTTGCCCATGATTGAAATTGGAAGTTTTATAATAATGTTAAAACGTAACTGATACTGCGTGTTGGGTAATGATTAAATTAAGAAAAATATCGATATTTATAAGGTTTCTGTTCTGCTAATTCCATTTGGCTAAGCAGTTTTTCAAACTGCCTGCTCTCGCTTTCCTCATACACAGAGATGAGGCGTGTCTTGAGGGTGTCAAATCTATTGGCAACTGGTGGGTTACGTAGGAGATCGCTTATTTGCTGTATGCCCTCCTTTCCTAGTTTCCCAACGACGAGATTGAACTTCGTTTCGTCGCTCAGCTTCTGGGGTGCTAGTATGGCCTCTGTCTGCACGAACCATACTTGTGGTTGGTCGCCCCAAAATTCTGCTATACGGCTGGCAACTGACAGCCAGTTCGACATTTTCACTTTGGTGGTGTGTAGGCGTTGGTTTTGGTGTTACACTCATTTTTATTTTGTTTGTTCACTTCAGTCAATAGTTCACAGACACTCCAGTCACTTTAAAGTTTTAAAAAATACTAAAAGTTTTGATAAAACATTTTTTTTCGCGGGGTCACCAATGTTGAGTAGCCTCTTTACTTAGGCGACGGTGACTGATAATAAAAGAAAGGTATTTAATTTACTCTGTTTATTGCGATTGCGTGCGTGTATACATTGCGGGGGTAAGGAGACCACTGGCACTCGCTATGCGAAGTGCTGACGACAATTAAAAAAACATTATGTCCCTTACAATTTAATGCAGATTATTATTGACTTCAATATTCAATTATTGCAGATAAGTCTAGAAACAAATTAAACTTTTTTTTAAATTACAACTTTATACTTAATTTTTTAATCAGTTTGATTACGTTTACTAGTACCATGATCCTTAATGGATAGGTAATAAACCTTAGTGTTTTGCATACTTATACATATAATAATAATAAGTGACTTTGTACATACAATGCCAAATTACATAATATCAATAAAAACTGTTTCGTATGAAAGCTAATGTTTTTAAATTTAATTACAAATCTGAGATGTGTAATTAAATCTGCTTGAAAAGAAGTATTTTAACAAAAAGTAATATCGCTCATCAGCACACGCATTAAATCATCGTCGTAACTAGTTTGAAAAATCAGTTAGGTTATGTTAAAATGAAATAACTTTCACTAAATGAAAATATTTTTGCAACGTAGTAAAGTAAGAATTTAAGAATTAATATCTGAAGTCACTCAACACATGAATATTTTTTTTTAATAATCTGATAATAGCATATAAAATAAATAACTCCCCAGACAAATACTCCAACTGTACGGCCCCAAAGTAAACATAGCTTGTTTTACGATGACCATACAGCAAACTGGGGGCGAAAAAATATGTATATGTTTATTCTGGACCCGATAACAAACTTCTGTGCTCATCAAACAAATGAAACCATGATTTGGACCTGGGACTTGTGGCCTATGAGGCAAGGCTACTACTTGCTACCTACTACGCCACTCGGCCGTCATAAAATATCCTACTTAAATATAAATAATTCACTCTAACAATCCCCTACAATCTACTATAGGTTATCGTAACTATCGAAATATATTTTAGTTATTTCTTGTTGTTCTGTTCTGTAAGTACATTTTGGAATGTCAAATCAGTGGGTAAAAATCATTAACTGACAAGATCACATACTGTTGGCCATATAACCGCACCATGTTTTAAAACATATATTATAAAGTGTACATTTCCTTCGTACGCCGTGGTTCATTATGAATGTGATGACTTTTACGTATATATCGGCGCGAGACAATAATACAGTAGTCAATTTGACCATAAAGGCGCCACCTATCGCGGAAGAGCTCAGCTAGTTCCAAGTGGAGTAGTAAACCATTAATATCCAAAGACTATGTATGTTCGATATTCATCGAAGTTGTCTTGTTCGAGCATTCATTCGTTGTTTGTCTTTTAATAAGATTATATAGATATCTTTAATAAGATTTAGTGCAAAAAGGCTTTGTGGGGAAAATGATGATAAGGAACAGGACACATAGTTGCCTGAGTATTCGCCACGTGCTGATTCCAATTAATTTTAAGAATAAACCCGCGTGTACAAAAGCCGCGTAGGGAACATATTGCAGTTTTACTGAAAGTTTATAAACATCTGCTACATAACCCAACTATTATTTCAAGTAGACCACCGCGTAAATCCAATAAAAAGAGATACAATTCTGAGAGTCTTCGAAATATAAATTTCTCATTTATTTTATGCTGTAATGAAAAAAGAGAAAAAAAATTAACACTTTATTATGATGAGTACTATAATGTTATAATAATATATTATAAACTTAATTACAAATAATTAAGAAATCTGCTACTCGATTTTTCTTGACTGTACATTACATCGAATAAACTGCTAATTCGCATATTTTACTTGTATTTATGGAGTATATTTTTGTGATCTTTCTGATCTGGTCTAAATTATTGTTTTCTATTATTCGGCAAAACATCGAATAACATATAAACTCCAACACACAAAAACAATTTACTACACTAGCAAAGCGATATACTTACCAAACCCCTTTTTTTTACAGTTTGCCGGGGTAATGTTACTGCAGCAAAATCTGTTTTTACTGAATAACTTCGGAAGCATAGGTTTATACTCGAGACGACCCAATTCGTACGTTAAACGTACTACGTTGTCTTTTTAGTCTGCATTGCCCAGGATGACGAGTAAGATGTGTTAAAAAGAAATATAATAAAAATTCCAGATTACGTGTTTAAAAAGTGAACCAATCATTATTCTAAAGCTCACAAAACATAAGGTCTACACTTAAGTATGCAAAATACCCCGTTTTAGTAGTATATTTTAATTTTTTTCCAAATTTTAATTTTCTGTTTTGTGGAGGTTTGTGAAAAGGAAAGGCAAGTATAGTATATATATATATATATATATATATATATATATATATATATATATATTATATATATATATATATACACACACAGCAAGTAAACTTGAAGCGAGAACTATAAAGATAGTTGTAATCTATGTCAAACATATCTCGAATGGTAACGACTAACAAAAGCTGCCCTCTTTTTTCTTACTAATTAATGAACGCCATCCTTTTTACTTTATTCGGCACTGTATTGAAATGTAAGATAAAGATATGCGTGTGAATATCACACTTATTTCGATGATTTTGTGCGCCAATAACATATAATTGGATAGAAAATTAAATTACAGATGCTTTCTGAGTGTCAAAAAGTAAGTCAGCAATTTTGTGTACAATTGACATCCACAGTAAGTAACAAAAAATCATGTGGCAAGAAACTGGGCAACCAACTGTAATGTGATTAAATAAAAATACATCTCATATACATTCAATTTTTATTTCTTACATTGTAATAATTCTTGTGTCTAATATTAGATGAGAGCATTCAACATACATTGATAATTTCAATATATAACAATCTTAAAACTATATGATACAAACATTTACAAATTGTGATATGTGTAATTATTTTACTAGAATATAAAGTATTGAGCACCCTACATATAGCACCCATAGTTTTCTTAAAGTTGATTGGTACAGTGAATTATACATTTAGAAAATTGTCTCTTTTGGTGTGTAACATGATGTTAATACAATATATTGACAGGTGTATGAACTAAGAAACTTTTATGTTTAGTGCAAACAGCTTATAAAGGAATTTTAAACTGCTTGTTAAGGTGTCTGTCAATTCTGTCTGTGTTATTGTGAAATGTGGCATTGTAATTAACTAATTTTTGTGTAATACTCAATATCGTGAATACAAGATTGAACTTTTCAATTAAGCTTTAATCAACTATTGCAAAGTTGCTTACTTTTGGGGACTTATACAAAATTCGGTACATTTTTATATGTAAACTACTATTTTGGTGCAAAACAATCATCAAAGAAACTATACTTACTTACCTGTATCTATACATTAATGTATTATGACACAAATTCCGTGGTAATTTCAACTAAGTATTTACTTAAACGACTAATCGTGAGACTTTGTGCAAATATTTTACTTTTATTCTTAAAAATATACGATCTACGTCGTTTTTTTAATATATTTGGGAATATTCCAGCCCGTAAATATTTTACATCTAAATCGATACAAACATTATTCTCACTCAGAAAAAGATTGTTCTTTCTATTCATAAAAGCGAATTTTTTAATACTCACTTATTTCAAAGTATCGTAAATGGCCTCATTTGGATATGAACCGTTCAAATGTATGCTATTACTAAAGCTTAAAGAATCACTTTTACTCAAACGCATCTCAGATCTCTCTAAACTTGCGTGTTCATTGGGATAGTCATCCATATTACTAGTTATTTCTAACCTAATTGCGTGTATCTTTTGTTCTGACTGGGTAACTTTATCACGCTCCCAAGAATCTACAGCTATCGATACATCATTTTTACTCCCTAAATCATCAGTTTCACTGGTTGCGATACTTGAATTATCTAATTCAAAGTCCGTTGTCTTCTCTATGACAACTACCTCGATGTGTCTAAAGGGATTTTCTTGATTCTCCAACATTTGTCTTGCTCTTTCATCATTTCTTGTTATCACTTCTTTTTTTACGTTACAAATCACTGGGTCAGTGGCTAATATATCTACATTACAGTCATATGTATCTTCATCACTAGCTTTATTTCCATTAGGTGCACATATTTCTGCATAAATGTTATCTGAGCTAGCATCTGAATCAGTTTTATCTTCTTCTATATGAACTGCATCAGCTACTTGGCCATAAGGTAAATCTTCTATAACAGGAAGTTTACGTTTCTGTATAGATGATATTGATCGTCGGATTTTAATTTGGGTTTGTGGTTCTTCTTCAGAAATATCCACAGCTGTTATATCTTCCTCTATTTCTGATTTTGGTGTTGGTGCTCGTGGTTTATCTATCTTCTTTCTAAAGTTAAGAAGCTTTTCGCCTTCATTACCGCGTTCTGTTTTAGTAGGCATACTGTTACTATTACTAGCTTCCTTCTTCTCAGTCGACTTCTTTGGATGAAGTAAATTGGAAGTGGATTTACTAAGGACTCTTTTAGTTTTGACGTGAAATTCTGAGCATAATTTTTCGGTTATAAAAGAG
Organism: Marasmarcha lunaedactyla; assembly: GCA_923062675.1. Taxonomy (NCBI): domain Eukaryota; kingdom Metazoa; phylum Arthropoda; class Insecta; order Lepidoptera; family Pterophoridae; genus Marasmarcha; species Marasmarcha lunaedactyla. The sequence continues at coordinate 12,862,581 of OV281362.1, read as the reverse complement.
TGTTGCTTGTAGTTAATTTCAAAATCATTATCATTATAAAGGGAACCTGCTCCAAACATGTTTATATCCTCACAGCTTTGGATTTTATTGTAGGATTCTGATTTAATCATGCCTTTCTCAGGTATTAAGTCCGGCTGTATTCTTTGCCTTCGTTCTAAGTTTGTAGAAGACTTTGAAGCCGAAGATTTTTTCAACATGTTTTCATCAAGTGACTTTAATTTTCTACCTGAACTAGCATCACTCTCCATCGACCCACAGTAATTTATTTGATCAACACTTAAATTTTTGCGGCCGTGTTTTATGTTAAGTTCATTATCATTGTCTGTATAAGAGTTATCGGGCATTCCAGTTTGTACAGAAACAGATTTTGTAAGGACTGGCTTTTTGTGATTAGAACTGCACTGACTAGTTCCCATTTCTGAAGAAGATGTAGTAAGGCTCTTGTATGAATGACTTTTTTCTGCAGTACCATCATGTTTTCTAGATCCACCAAACCTATCTTCTATAAGTTTAGCCATGTCTTGATACCTCTCTATCGAACTGTGCTTTTCACCTAAGGGATCAAAAGGATCTTTGACATCTCTATATTTTTCATTGTTTTCTATAGTAGTAATTTTATCTTCGGTCAACTTTTCCATACTTTTCAATAACTTAAGGTTCTTAAACCATTTATTTCTTTTTTGGCCAGAATCTTCTCTAAAAACATGCATTTTGTCGTTAGAAAATGACTCAGGATCAACTTTATCATCGCTTTTATCGTCTCTTCCCTCGTCATCGCTATAGACGTCGTAGTTCATATGTTCGAGTTCGTTTTTACTTAAAAATATAATTGAGCCTTCTGTTTCGTCAGGAATATCTTTGAGTACCTTTTCACTTTTGCCGAATAACCTGGAAGTGTCAATTTTGAGTCCTTGGAGTGTGAATTTTCTTTCTTTTTCAAACTTGACGGGTTCATGGTCTTCCCTGATGAGATCTTCAGCAGTTTTGGCCTTGTCGACGACACTTGAGTTGGCGTAGGAGATCTGCCTGATCCAGTTGTCAACGTTGTGTTGACAGAAAGTTAGTGCTTTCTGGAGGCGTGCGGAGAGGAACATTCTCTTTTCGCTTTCGAAGCCGAGCTGAGTGCGTCGCACTTTGGCGCTGGTGTTCAGGGACAGCAGCTGCAGGGCTTCCTTAGCATGGTAGCGCGGGTCCACCTGCCGGCTGGGGCTCGACGGCATGGACCCGTACTCGGGAAGAGAGCACATTACTAACACAGGTTCTGTTACTGCTGCCCGCAGCAGAAGATCATCTGAAACGTAGATAATAAAAAGAATTAGATACTTTCAGTTTTTAATTGAGTCATGTATAAGAAAAAACAGTTTCAAATTATATAAAAACTATTCATAAATTTTTACTTCCATCGCATTTAAAAATAAGACACAATCAGCGTCAAAAAAGGGTCCTAACCAAAAGATATAATATATTAGGTCTTTACCTATGAAATTGCCGTTTTTCACGAAATAAATGAAGCGTAATTTTTTATATATTTTTTATTTCTATTAATCGAAATAATCACCCATGCAATCAATGCATCTTTGCCAACGCATTGGTAGCTTATTGATGCCTTTCTTGAAGAAATCAGCTGGACGGGAGGCAACAAATTCTTCAAAGGCATTTTGTACTGCCTCTCGGGTATTGAATTTTTTTCCCGCCAAGAAGTTATCCAAATTCTGGAAAAAGTAGAAGTCTGTAGGCGCAAGGTCTGGTGAGTACGGCGGATGACGGAGAACTTCCAACCCCAACTCTTGTAGCTTGGAGACCGTCTGCTGTGCAGTATGAGGTAGCGCGTTGTCGTGCAGGAGCAGTGGAGCCGAACGATTGACCAAAGCTGGTTGGAGACGTGCGAGCTTCTCCATCATAGTGTTCAGTTCTTCACAGTACACATCTGCAGTAATGCTTGTCCCGTTTGGCAAGAAGCTGTGATGAATTACACCCGCGTTAGACCACCAAACAGTGACCATCACTTTTCTAGGGGTAAGTTTTCGTTTAGGGCATTGTTTGGGTGCTGAACCAGGGTCCAACCAACTTGCTGAGCGCTTACGATTGTCAAACAGGATCCATTTCTCGTCACAAGTAACAATGCGGTTCAGAATTCCTTCATTTGTATGCCTGCTGAGCAGTGCAAGGCACGTCTCCACGCATACTTCGCGCTGGCGGTCATTGAGTTCGTGGGGTACCCATTTGTCAAGCTTTTTTACCTTGCCAATTTGACGCAAATGGACCAATATTGTTTTGATGCTAACGTCGAAAGCTGCTGCTAATTCAGCCGTGGATTGAGTTTCATCAGCTTCCACAATTGCCTTTAATTCGTCATCGTCGACCAAAGTTTTCGGACGACCACGGGGTTCATTTTTCAGGTCAAAATTTCCAGAACGGAAGCGGGTAAACCAATAACGGGTGGTGCGTTCGTTTGTAGTGTTCACTCCGTAAACGTCGTTGATGTTGCGTGCCGCTTGTGCCGCTTTGCTGCCACGACGGTACTCATACTCCATAATTACACGTATTTTTAACTTATCCATGATGACGAAAAATGTTCGAATGCGTTGAAAACAAAACACTAACTATTAAACAAATGACGATTTTAGAAAAAGAATTCCATGTTTGTCAGATAAAATTATTTTGAAATTAGAATTATCAGTAAAAAAAAATTTTTTCATAGAAATGGCCAGTACGGCAAAACGGCAGTTTCATAGGTAAAGACCTATTATCTTTATTATTTATTAAATACTCTTGCAATTTATATACATACAGTAAACATCCCACACTGCTCATTTACAAACTGTATAATGATATTTCCATTACTTAAAAAAAAGGAAGGATTGTCATATTTATAGTAATTAAAATTGTAATTATTATAACAATATAAAAACCCTTTGTAAATAATCAAGAAATTTGTTGAAAATTGTTTTAAAAATACTTCGTGATAAACAGCTGTTATAGGTTATGGTGAAATCAAAAACACGAAATTATAAACATACTATTACATTTGGTAGCATAAACTATTAACTCAGTTCTTGTTTTTATGGAGTCGCAATATTTCGACAATAATATGCTTAATTACGTAATAATATATTTGTTCGGATGGCCATGAAAAACCGTAATCGAGCCTTTATAAAATTTTGGAAAAGTAAGACTGGGGAAAACTGGTGCAGGTTTAAACTACTTCGAAATCGGTGCAATCAAAAAAAAGAATACGTAACGTCAAACGTCGTTACTTTCATAATAATATTGTGGATAACTCCTCGGCCAACATGTGGAAATTCCTCAAATCACTTGGTTTAGGCTCGCAATCTGTTAATTTCAGTTTTTCTAACTTCACTCCCGATGATTTAAATAAACATTTTGTTCCAACCCCCTTTCTCGATATTGGCACCAAATCAAGTACTGTATCTCAATTGGCATCTTCACCAAAATTAACACAGGATACCTTCGAATTTTCGCCAATTACCATAGACGATGTGAAAAAAATACTCAAATCTTTGAAGTCTAAAGCTATCGGTATAGACGGAATAGGACGTACAATGATACTTCTAATGCTTGAATGGATTCTTCCAATCTTTACTCACATCGTTAATTTCTCACTTACATCAGGTACCTTTCCTGCCATGTGGAGTAAAGCTCTGGTAATACCTTTACCTAAAACCAATAGTCCCTCTTTGATGAGCCACTTTAGACCAATATCTATTCTGCCGTATCAGTCTAAAGCTGTTGAAGCAGTAGTGCACAAGCAACTATCAGACTTTACATTAGCACACAACTTATGGAATCAGTATCAATCTGGATTTCGGCCCGGACACAGTACTTGTACAGCTCTTCTAAAAGTTCTAGAAGATGTAAGAGCAGGAATGGATAAATCAAAGATTACACTGCTGGTTTTAGTTGACTTCTCAAACGCATTTAACGCTGTAGACCATGACATTCTTCTTGCTGCTCTTGAGAAGCTCAATATTTCCCCAGTAGTATCGAAGTGGTTTTCCTCCTACCTCCATGGTCGTCAACAGGCTATTAAAATAAGTCCTGATAATCGTAGCACATCTGACTGGCTGAATCTTGATGCTGGCGTTCCCCAAGGTGGCATACTTTCTCCACTGTTATTCTCTATTTTTATAAACCTTGTCACCCTAAATCTCAAATGTTCGTATAATCTTTATGCCGATGATTTACAACTGTACACGCAAACCAGTACACATGATATTGATATAGCTGTTGACTTGCTTAATGCTGACCTTGCACATATCAACCAGTGGTCACAGCAGTTCGGTATCAGAGTTAATCCCAGCAAGTGTCAGGCCATAATATTAGGTAGCTCACGACAGATTAATAAAATTGATATTTCCTGTGCGCCATCTCTTTCTTTAAACCCCACCCGTTATTGCCTACTATTCTTCCGTCAAAGATCTCGGCTTACACATTGATGCTACTCTCAGCTGGAACAAGCATATAGAGGAAGTTAGCCGAAAGGTAACAGCTTCACTGCGTTCTTTGTACCGTTTGAAGTATTTTCTTCCTAGGCAGACCAAGATTCTACTTGTAAACGCGTTGGTATTGCCAATAATAGATTACGCGGATATGTGCTACACAGATCTCAATGAAGATCACCTCAACAAGTTGGACCGTCTTCTGAACAACTGCATTCGGTTCATCTATGGGCTGCGCAAATATGATCACATATCCAACTTTCGCAAACAACTTGGTTGGCTGCCTATTAGGCAACGCAGGCACGTTAGGATACTTTGTACACTCTTTTCAATCCTAAACGATCCTCACGCTCCGGAATATTTAAAGTGTAAATTCCAGTTTCTAAGCTCTACACATGATAGATGTCTCCGGTCTTCCTATAATCTGAGCCTTCATATTCCTATGCATCATTCCGGATTTATCTCTTATTCTTTTGTTATCCAGGCTACACGTTTATGGGATACTCTACCGGTGGAGTTAAGGAAAGCTTCCAGTAAACTCTCTTTTAAGCAGCGAATTAGAGCTCATTTTTTAAAGTCACTCAGGGAATCATGAAAAATAATATATGTGTATTTATGATTAATGTGATAAGTTATAATATAATGTCTGTTTACTTATCTATTTTATTATATATATCTTATTTATTTATTATAATTTTTTAAATATCGTTTATGACGTTGATATATTATTATATTAAAAGTCATTCTTATAGTATATAAGTATTAGTATATAAGTATGTACGCATATGTATTTTGTAGGCACCCCTTATTTTGAAAACCTCTCCATTGCTGCGGTAGACTGGTAGAGAATGCCAAATGGCATTAAGTCCGCCGTTTGTATAATATAAATAATTTTATTTTGTGCAATAAAGTTTTAAATAAATAAATAAAATATAATGTTTAATTTTCGTTAAAATATTTTATGTTTAAGCTCTTTACGTCTACTAATTATTTTTTACAGTTTAAAGAATAAATACATTATTATTTTGTTTTATGCTATGGATTTTATTAACAAAAGAATGCCCTGTCTAAACAAAATGAATTGTTAAAAACGAAAAAGTCAGACACGAAAAGTTTGTCAAAAGGACAAAAGTATAATGTGCTATCACACATTGATTTACATACATTATCTGTTTTTTCTTAATAAATAATTTACTACTTCTTATTCATTGCGGTACATACACAATTAATTGAAATGTATTTTTAATAAAGTTTAGATTTATTATAATTTGACAACAAATACCATCCGTAATGAGAACAGATGTAACTTTAGATGTAACTTTAGTCATATAAAATAATATTTTCCAAAAAAAAAATATTCGACTCCACTCATTTCTTGTACCACAGTCTAGTTACGCTCATAAAAAATTATAATTATTTGTAGTCAGGTTTTAAAATTCAATCTTTAGTCGTGCCTGTAGGGTTGGTTGTTCGTTAACATACGTTACTATTTCGAAACTGTAACTTCAAAACCATCGTGGACCATTTTTTTGTATTATTTTTGCATGAAACTATGTGTCTGGCATAAAGTTAATATGTACTACATACAACCGGAGGGATCGCTGCAATTATTACGTCAAACTAAAGTAAACTCTATTTTAAATGAGGTAAAATTAAATTTTAAAAAAAGATAATGCCAGCTTTAAAATGGTCTCCAGATAGACTGACATTATCCCACCGAGTCCCTTTCAATCCGATCGCCATATAATTTTTTTTATTAATTATTAGTAGATTTATAATACTTTATATACAGGGAAAGTGTATTTTTGTTTGTTGAAGTTGCCGTTAGGTAGAAAATAAATATTTTATATTATACATCGGGGATAGGTATATGTAGTAAAACAAATTAAAAAGTAATTAAAAAGATTGGACAGTTGTCGTAAACATTTTAGAGGAAACTTTTAGTGTTTGTCATCCTCTACATTCTGTTTATTATATAAATTGTGAAACCTGTCTTAAAAAGTCAATTGAAATGTAATATTAAATAAATACATAGATTTGTTTTCGTATATTTCCAAATGAGCCTGCAAAGCTTTATATGTTTAAAAATTACCAACCCAACCACTTATCCCAGACATACCTAAGGAATGGCTTGATTATCGAAGTTTGAATGGGATATGCATTCAAACTTAATTCCCTCTTCAGTTTTCTTCCTATCAATTAAAGATAAGTTTTTCTTTCGCTGCTCGGTGCCGTGGGTTATTTGAAAACTCCTCGCATAGTACCTCTCATAATACTCATTACCTAAACTACATATGTTCGTGCCAAGTATCTTGTTGTAGCCAAGTAAACTAATAAAGTATGTATATACAGGGTGGCCAGAAAAGTGACGTCCAAAATTGTTTTTGAAGGTACCTCGTGTTGAGAGGTTTATGGAGAAATAAGATGGCCCGTTCGTGCCCCAGTCACAGAGCTGTTACAGAGATGAAAAATATATATAAAATCTTTTGTAAATTAATAATTATTTTTGATATTTACTAAATTAACGTAAAAGCAGCGAAAAAAAAGTAAATAAAAAAAAGATCTTTTTGTTCTTACTCACTAGGGTGTTCATTAGGGATGCAACATTGCTCATAAATAACATCGATATTAGATCTTCGATATTTTTAAAAGTGAACTAAACATTAATGAACAGAAAAATATTACTGAAGGAACAAAAAAACTGACTGCCTAAGTACTGCTTGTAAAAAATTGTACCTTAAAAGTGTATGATATATATACCTATTTTGTATTACGTATATTTGGTATGAGTTTATTATTACATTTCACCACCCAGCTAGTTTACAATAAAAGTATATTATTCTAATCCCCAATCCATATTTTTTTTCACGGCCTCCTTATTGTAATTTTATATACCCTATGATGTCACACCAACAGTTAAGACGAATCTAATGATACCTCATAATATGTTGAAATCTGTTCAGGTGTTTAGGATACAGAGGGTGCCAAAGAATTAGACAAACATACATACATACGGGACGGAATGGAAAATGGCGCTATGATAAAATATCGATATTTATGAACGATATATTGATTGATGTTTGAAAAAATCGATGTATCGATGCATCCCTAGTATTAATGTCATTCATGTCATTGCACGTCACTAATTATCACTCGCTGCGATCTTCGTTTGCTAGTTGCCGGTGTTTTTGCTTATAATTGCGTTTTATTTATACTTTTGACCCAAGCTTGCTATTGATTTGTTTTGCCTACCGATTTGGATACCGACGATTTGAGCCATGAACGTGTTACGGTGTGCGAATTGTGGAATGCGCGTACAGCGTATTCAAAGATACTCGGTCTCTAACCTCTAACAACAAATACGAGACATCCTGTTCGAGTGGTTAGCCATCCAAGTAAGTAATAAATAGCAGTTTGAATACCATCACCATTCATTGGTGTGTCTTTGAAATCAACAGGCTTTTTATCACTAGGTTATGCAGGCAGCCTTTTATACTATTGATCAAATACCTCCTTGTAAAGAATAACTTATGATTTATTCTGAGCGTGCCCGTTTTCTAGATGTTTCTAAAATATTAAAGTCATTAGTACTAGACAAACAATGTCTTTGTGTGTCCTATTGTCTTTTGCAAAGGGTCTTTATACGAATTAATAATTAAATATTTTTAGGAGCTTCCTGATGGTGTAATATGTACAGCATGTCATACTTTGCTGTTGCAAGCTGACATAAATGCACCAAGAAGACTTGGCCATGCACATGTCTGTGTGGGTTGTGGACGTTCTGTGTCAGAGGGCAGAAGTCACACTCTTAACAATAATTCATTGTTACTACAATACTTTCCATGGTCTAGTCCAACACAGGTATTTATACAAAACAATATTTAAGCTTTTGTTTATTTATTCATAAGGATAAATAGTTTTAATATTGATATTGTTTTATAATGATGTGTTTTATTTCAGAATCGACGAGTAACATATGAAGTATGCCATAGTTGCATGGTTGTAGCAAATCGAAGACATGGTCTGGAAGTTCAAAGGGGCATTATTCAACAAGAAGATAACAATGTACTGCAAGCACCTGTTGTTGTAGATATTCCTCCGGTTCCACCTGCACCACAAATGCATCCTATTAATGTGTCTCCTCCAACTGTTGTTTCAGTCGATATGCCAACCTATAAAAGAGCTGCAAATACATCACGCAGGTGTATGTTTCAAGTATGTAATGATAATCCATGGTTTTTAATACCTGATTTTATAAAAATTATGTTAATAAAAAGTCATAATTTTTATATTCCACGTAGTTCACATGTGTGCAGTCACCATTTATACGCAAATAATTGGAATGAGTTGCCAAACATGGATGTATGTACTTCAAGTTTAACTGTATATCAAATCGAGCATCTTATAGAACTTCTAAAACGAACTACGTCTTTTGATTTTGACAATGTTGAAATAATGCCAAATCACATTTGTCATTATTGGACTGGCTTGGAGGTTTCAGATTTTTTGGCACTTTATAATGAGTTAAACTTACAAGTCCGAAGACCAAAAACAAGTTTGGCAGCTTATTTGATAAAGTTGAGGACTGGAGAGAGTGACAGGCGACTCTCAACTCTTCTAGATATTCTGAGAGCCACCTTGGAAGCTAGAATGAATAAAGTTCGTTCTTCACTCTCAACGCAATTTGTACCAATGCATATCGGCCTACAGCATTTGTCACATGACACAATCCCTGACCGGAACCTAAGGATCCCAAATGCATTTTTTGGCTCACAAGACGAAAATAGGAGACCAGCTATAATTATATGTGATGGAACATATATATATATTCAAAAGAGCTCCAACTATTTTTATCAAAAAGCAACTTACAGTTTGCATAAGTATGATAATTTGATAAATCCATTTTTGTTGGTTTGTTGCGATGGACACATCCTTGATTTAGCAGGTCCATACAAAGCAACACAGACTGATGCTGAAATCATGATAGATTTATTTAGAGACGAGAATGGACCTATGAGAACTTTTTTCCAAGAAAATGATGTTTTTAGTCTTGATAGGGGTTTCAGAGATTCAATTCCTTTTTTAGAATCATGTGGTTATCAAATACAAAAACCAGAATCTGTAACAGCGAGACAAACTCAATTATCAACTATACAGGCAAACAAAAGCAGGCTGGTCACTATGTGTATGTGTAGATGGGTTGTTGAGGTGGTAAATGGGTGTTTCAAAAGTTATTTTAAACTCTTCAGACAAAGGTATTTTAATCTAGCCCATCGCCATCTTATGGAAGACTTCAAAATAACAGCAGCTTTACTAAATAGATTCAATCCACTCATAGTTGACAGACCTGATGCTCAACTTATTATTCAGAGGGCATTAAGCCATCTCAACCAACCCAATCATTTGTCACAGTTTGTACTGCGCAATAATCTTAATAGAAGGTCTGTCATGTTCACAAGAATTGATGCCGATTTGCCACAACTGTCTTTTTTCCCAGCGTTGGAGTACTCAGATTTGGAATTATTTTCTTGTGGACCATACCAAGTTTTGCAGGCAAGAGCATACTACGGTGAACATGTTAGACAAAATGGCATTTATTCAGTTGAAGTGTGTCCAGAGTTGGAATCTCCTCAAGAATTGGCTGAAGTTATTCAAGGAAATAGGCTCTATTTAATTAGAGCTAGGATTAAATCTAGACATGTCAGCCGACGCACGTATTTTAGCTACGTACTTGTAGATGCTCAGCCCACTGTACTCAACTGTCTTGATTGCATTTTGGGTTATTATTGTTCCTGCGTTGTAGGCAACCGTACAGTCGGTTGTTGCTGTCATGTTATGACTAGTTTGGTACTTGGGCTGGGCAAGACATGAGGAAAATATTACTCCTCCAGCGTCAATTCTTGACAATATTTTATTAACAATAAATGAATGAAAGCAATACCAGTTGTATTATTGTTTATATTTATATTATTTATATACCCATGCAATAAAAAGTGTAGGTGTATTTACTATAAACACTTTTAAGACCTAATTGATTTTGTGATAAAGGTAAAAGAAAACTGGAATAATCAGTGAAAAGGATAAAAGGAAGTGGATGAATGTATGTGAGGTTAGGAAAGAATGTCAAAATTGTGCAAGATGACATATCTCTACCCCTCTGGAATTATGGCGTATGTATGTGGAGATTCGCTTTCCCATGAATAGATTTTACATGCCACAATATTAGATGTGGAAACATTAAATTAGTATTCTAGTGACGGATCACAAAAAAAATTAGTAATAATGGTTTCAAGTTGCAACCTATAAGCAAATACTTAGTCTAGCATTTTTGTATATAAGAGTTCTGAACTAAAGTTCAAGACTTTCCTTCTCTGTATGACTTGATGGTCTTTCTTTAATCTTCAAAACATATTTTTATATCTTAGAGTTAGTATTATTATCATTTCAATGATTATAACAATGTTGTCACTAAAACACATTGTTTTCCTTTCCTACATATGACAAATGTTTAAGAAAATAAAAAAGAGACCATAACTTCATTAATTGTAATGATTTAATACCTACAGGTGTATTGAGTAGTGTTCATACATTCCTTTAGGGTCGCGAGTTCAATCCCCGCCCGGAATAATTATTTTAATGACGAACGTTATGTTTTGAGGTTATGTTAATAATCACCAAATAGTTGTTAAACCTGTGCTTTATATGTTAAATGACTCTTCTATTTATAAATGGTCAATCTTTCCCTTTCCTATGAGCTAGAAGTGATCACTGTAACGTGCTGGGGCACGGCTCAATAGTCAATCGGGCCATCCTTTTTATGGATGTGACTTATCTGGCCAGTCTATATGAACGTGGTTACATTAGAAAAGGACACATACAGCTTATCAACAACTCTTTCGGCTCGCGATTCGAGTTGTAGCGAACCTTCCGTTCATATTAATTCCATGGTGTCTAATTTTTATACGTGATGGAAGAATTCTAATAACATAAAAACGAATGTTGCAAAAACGGCTGAACGGATTTAGTTTAAATTTGCCATACAAATAGAGTTCAATCTGAAATAACACACAGGCTCGTTATTCCAAAATTGAACTTTTATCAAAGATATTGTATGAATGACTTCAACAGACTTTATATTTTTAATGAAATCAAAAAGACGTTATTATGTGACTTTATGACTGTTCTATAACTAAATCGTATTAAGTTTTTTTATTCTAGAAAGTACCAGTTTTGGTACTAATTAAACATAATCGAGACAATATTATAGTTTAAACATGCAGATTTTTCCATGCCATATATTATCAAAAAGATCAATAATTGAAGATAATCTTGCTCAGCTATATTTTTATGTCTAAAATTCACATATACTTCTAATCTATAAAGACCGAACTAAAACCAACCTCCAACATCATGTGCCATCTCAATAGGAACCGTGCCAGCTAGGAGTCGGACCCTCGTGGGGAGACGCCATAGGCTCAGCAAATGGGGCAGACGGTGCGCCTTCCCTGACGCCTCAGGAGTCGCACATGAGGACCCTTCAGCCAAATCCCATTCTGCTGGAGACAGCTCCTCAGGGCACACCTCGTAGAGTTCCCCCTTGGTGTTGATTGGTACAAAGAGCTCCTGGAATTAGAAATGTTGAAATTTTTAGGGCAAGCAATTTGCTGGGAAGTATAAACTGGGTAATAATACTCAGTATAGTTTTGTCGTTCAATACTTTTTTTTTTTTCATAACGATAACGGATTCTTATGAATGCAAGAAGCAAGGATGCAGCGATGGAAAATTTAGGATTTCTTAATCAGACTTTGTATGTATTCTGCTATACTTGTGTTACAATACTGTAGTAATGAGAACAAAAAAGTAAAATACTAGTCCGTTTGTTAAGCTTGTTTGTGTCGTAGTATAATAAAAAAATACGTATCATTGCAAACAGACTGAAATCTTTGCAAACAGTCCAATAACTGCAAAATACAGCACAGACACAAAAAAAGATTTCGCAATAGGTCTAAAACGTTTTTGTTATTAACGACAGAACCGAAATCGATTTAGTTGGACGCAAGCTGATTGGTTTATTAAAAACACTTAACTCTATTTCATTACATTAAACATAAATTATTTATTACTACTAATAGTAGGTAATTGGGCTTCATTTGCCTATAGTAAATTTTAAATATGACGCTTGAGATTTTGGTCGAATACAAAAGGGAGTATTTTGTAAAAAATTCAGAAAAAAAGATGTTAAAAGTAAAATTATTGCCCACGAGTTTGTAGACTGCGCGTAAATGGTAAATGGTAAGCACATTTTGGAATATTCGTTACCTCATTAAGAACATACAAAATAAATTAAACAAAATGAAAAAATTAGAACCTACGAGTATAACCTATGGAATTTCCCTAAAAAAGATATAGTATCAAAAAGACATTTAAACACGACTAGCATTTAAAAAAACGAATTAATATGTTACTACTAATATATTACTAAAGCATGTAAAAAGTAAAAAATATAAGGGGTGAAAAGTATAAAAGGTTTATTAAATATAATCATAGGTATTTTCATTTGGTGTGTTTGTTGATGTATTAATTATCAACCATCAAGATACCTAACAATCTACAAAGCTACTTAAATTATTTTGTTCATAAAAAAACGAGTGCATCCTATAAGTATTGCGGTAACATAATCTAGATCAAAAGACCTGTTCCTTAAGGTTAGTTGGTCAATAGATTCTGTCGACAAGTTATCAAAGTATTCACTTCCATTACTCAATCTTAAGGCACCTTTCTAACAGATATTAATTCATAATTTTATATAAATGCTGCGTCGCTCTATTGTGCCTGGGTTTTTGAAATGGGTTAAATAAGCTTAATGCCTCTAACTGGGTATCCAATCATTTGACAAAAATCAAATAACAATTTTCATTTGAAAAACAACGTTTGACAAAATTATACTTACTAATTTATCATTTTACAAACTATTGTTTAATAAACTATTATGGGACAAAACATTTACTAGAAAAAATTTCATTATGCCAAAACATCATTTAACAAATTGATTAATTTTTTAATGTAGTTTACTTACATGCATTTGACCCTCGCTTTCGCTGCGCTCCGCTTGTTTTCTGCCTGGTTACGATACAGGTTCAACTGGATTAGGTTAGGTTTGTATGTAGTTAATACACGCTCGAGCCGAGCGAGCGAATCGAGCATGGTGCGCCAAAAGCACCAGGACCAAATTAAATACCATTTTCCACTTTTCACGAAAAGCGCCTTTGGTTCAATTTGGTTCAAACAAACATCACGACATGAGGTGTTTTTTAATTAATATTTTAACAATTGGAAAGTTTCCTAAGTAAAACATTTGCGAAACCTGTATTATGTCAAATGATTATTTTTGAAGTAATATGTTTGCGAAATAAAAGTTTGTAGAATGATTTATTTATTTTTTTGAGAATTTGTTTTTCAAACGTCGTTTGTAAATTGATCTTTTGTGGTTCTCTTTTTATCAAACAATAGTAAACCCTCTGTGATCACCAACTACCAAACGATCTACATTTACTAGCCTCCGCGATCATGGCGCTTGCAATAGTGTCAAATATCAAAAACTAGAAATTTACAATCAAAATCTTAGTAATAATCCCGTTCCTAAATTTATAGTTTAAATAACCGCGATAGTCTAAAGCAATTTTATTAGTTTACTCAAGACAAGTTATATATTTAAGTTAAAATGAGAGATTTAATTATCGTTTTACTATAAGTATTCTTAGTACTTTTTTTTTTTAATTTTTATATAGCTTTCATTTTTGACAGAAAAGAATAAAAAAATTTGATAGAATTAGCATATATCCAGTACATAAAATCAATTATCTTTCGTCTAATATAAAATTATCAATAATATCCAGATTATAAGTTGAAATCATATAATAAATATCTCAAAGTAAAGAACACTTATAAGCCAAAGTAAATATAAATAATACAAATAGCATCAAAATAAATTACTACAAATACAGTGTAATTGTCACACTTCTACGCGAAACGTGCACGATATTTTTGTCTTGGTTTTTCATCGACCCCTATTTCTGAGTCTTGCTGGTACTTATGATAGTAGCGCCAACTATAGTCATAATAGTTTATTTCTAGCTTCAGGTTTCTAGGCTTCAGGGCTCCGGAATGAGGAAGCCAGCTAATCAGCGCATTCTTGCCATACTGCTCCAAATCTTGAATTCCATGCTGCGAAACCACAGTCCCATTACTTGTATTCAAAACTAAAAGATGCGGAGCACTGGTTATATCGTAATAGTACTTCAGTATAACAATCAGATCATCGTCATACTTTAGCGTGAACCAGTTCGCTTGGTTCCTATAAGATTTGTTGGCTTCTTCCTCAGTTGAATCTTGTGGCAAATTCACTACTTCAATAGGAAAATTTAAGTGCTTCACGTCTTCGTAGTATTCAAAGAAATTCGCCATTATTCCATCTTTATCTACATCATTCAAAGAAAAGTACAGCACAAGGATTCCAGCATTTTCTTGGATCCATTTTGAACTGATCTGCTCCATCCGTTTATTGTATATCTTTGCGTCTTTTAACCAATCAAAAAATTTAAAGGAAATGATATATTCCGCACCTATTGGTGTTTTTGAAGACTTTTTTCTTAACGCTGAATCGGTTTCAAAAAATACGTAAAAAGGTTCGTTTGTTTCCCCCATATCTATAAAAAAGGATCGATAATATTCTGGTGTTATGATAAATTAATATGAAAAACTATACGAATATAAAAAATAATGCTGAAACTATCACACGTAAAAAATAAATGTACGTCAGGGCCATGACAGATGTGTGCCAGAAATTTATATTTCTAATTTTTCATGGACTTAATATGAAACTATTGGAAGGTGCACTACTACTTGCACCGTGAGCCAAAACAGAGGTTCTTAAGCTCTATATGTCCTTGTCTAGTGATACCATATCTACAGACCTTTACTAGGCAACAACAGATTTGAATGTGGCAGGAACTTATGTAGTTTGGGTTGCAATAGCAAGACCATAATACTCAAGTTTTACAAAACCGCAAAATGAGTCCTATAGTGCGTGCTAGCCTAGTGATTAGGTCAGAGATGAATTAATAAACGAGTGTGTACTACTAACTTGAGGGCTTCACACCGTCCAGGCATACTATCACAAATCTAATTGAAAAGAAGAAGCGGATATATTTACGGATAATTTTTGTTGTTATTGTTTATCCTAGATATTAATCGTAAAAAAAGCTTGATTATCAAAGTTCAAATGTCCAAACTTGTATTCAAAACTATTTGCAAATGCAAATTTTCAGTATTTTGTTTTAGCAGTTTGGTATGCAGTTTGGTCTGTTTTCGGTGCCATTTTCACTGAAGATTCAAAATTTTATTAATGTTTAGTTTAGAGTGTTTGAACCATTGAGCTACAATAACTAATGTAGTAGTATTCATTTATTTATTTAACAATTTATGCACACATATAAGATACAATACAAGAAAGAAAAAAAACAAATTATATATAGGTAGGTAGGTACTGCTATTCACTGATCGTTTTGAACCTATGTCTTTGATTAGTCTTCAGTTTGCAATTTTTTGCATAAGTAACATTTTATTTCACCTTTCTTTGGATGTTTACGTATGTAACGTTGTTCCTATATTTTTTTCGAAAAGTTAAAAGGAGCCGAGATACTGGGGAACAGTTTCCACCTTAAAATGAATCAAGATAACGCACTGGTCAAATTTGGTCGTGATTTTAGTTTGGCCTGGAAATATTTCGAGGTCAGGCTCTAATTTCGCCGACGCGACTGGACTATGGCATTTTTCAAAACATAAATTATATTTTACACAGTTAGATAGGAACGATTTCTCAAATTAAAATTCAAATACAATATTTTTTTATAGATTACACATATTCAGAATTAAATTTATTTATTATTCTTAATCAAAATTTAATCTACTAAGCCAAAACTTTAAATTTAAGTTAACGAAATTTTTACATATCTTTCTATACCAGGTCAACATCCCAGTTACACATTTTAGAGTATCCTATTTGATAGGATTATTTTTGTTCAAGCAATAATAATGCCACAAAGTACCATACATTTCTCTTTCGCCATCAAAAGATCTCCGCTTAGTTCGGGATTTCGGTGTTTTGTTCCAACGTATGACACAATTTCGACCATGTTTTGCTACATCTTCAAATCCCTGAAACGTTATAACCGTTGCCTTTACATCCAAAACTACCAAATTAGGTGTACTTGTGATCCCAAACATATACACCAAAGTAGGAATTATTGCGTCCCCAAAATTCAGAGTAAACCAATTGGCCTGTTTCTCATACCACTCTTTAGCTTCTTTTTCGGTTTCGTCTAGAGGTATATTTATAACCTCAATCGGATACTCCATTCTTTTAAGGTCCTCATATATTTGACAGAATTTACAAACAAGTCCATCTTTGTCTGATCCTTGCGAAGAAAACAACAGAACGAGTACATCAGCATTGTCAACTATCCATTGAGTGTCCACTTGGTTTTCACGCTTATTGAAGGCTTTTGCATCTTTCAGCCAGGGAAAGTTATCGAAGCTGATCTCAAAATTTGTGCTTGAAGATAATTCTGTGGAACTTCTTAAGAGTTTATTCATGATAAGCCAATGATAATATACTAATTTTAAATAATTCAGGTTTGGATGTTCAGTAAATAAAGCCAACGTGATTTACACGACATATTTAAACTACATCTTTGTAAAATAAAAGTATTCAATTTAACAATCTATAAACACTGAGGAATTAGTTTAAATTGATTAAATGATAGCTAAGCGTACCTTAAAAAATACTTGAATAAGTTTTTTTAAGGAGAAGTTCTCATAATATTTTCATGCATGCAAATATGCAGAGTCTTTGCTTTGTACTATGCATGGTGATTCATCGAGAAGGGTCAGTGTGAGAAAGTCTAAAACTTTAAGAGGTAGAGAAATCTAATCTGCAGTTTCGTAGATTTTACAGTTCAGTTACAGGTTTGAACTAAAATATCTAAATGTTTCAAAAAAGTTTAAGGAAAACATTATAATTATATTATCAATCACATATAACAGCAAGATACACAGTCAGTGTCAGAAAAACGCACTCACATAATATTAGGTCTTTACCTACGAAATTGCCGTTTTTCACGAAATAAATGAAGCGTAATTTTTTTATATATTTTTTATTTCTATTAATCAAAATAATCACCCATGCAATCAATGCATCTGTGCCAACGCATTGGTAGCTTATTGATGCCTTTCTTGAAGAAATCAGCTGGACGGAAGGCAACAAATTCTTCAAAGGCATTTTTTACTGCCTCTCGGGTATTAAATATTTTTCTCGCCAAGAAGTTATCCAAATTCTGGAAAAAGTAGAAGTCTGTAGGCGCAAGGTCTGGTGAGTACGGCGGATGACGGAGAACTTCCAACCCCAACTCTTGTAGCTTGGACACCGTCTGCTGTGCAGTATGAGGTCGCGCGTTGTCGTGCAGGAGCAGTGGAGCCGAACGATTGACCAAAGCTGGTTGGAGACGTGCGAGCTTCTCCATCATTGTGTTCAGTTCTTCACAGTACACATCTGCAGTAATGCTTGTCCCGTTTGGCAAGAAGCTGTGATGAATTACACCCGCGTTAGACCACCAAACAGTGACCATCACTTTTCTAGGGGTAAATTTTCGTTTAGGGCATTGTTTGGGTGCTGAACCAGGGTCCAACCAACTTGCTGAGCGCTTACGATTGTCAAACAGGATCCATTTCTCGTCACAAATAACAATGCGGTTCAGAATTCCTTCATTTGTATACCTGCTGAGCAGTGCAAGGCACGTCTCCACGCGTACTTCGCGCTGGCGGTCATTGAGTTTGTGGGGTACCCATTTGTCAAGCTGTTTTACCTTGCCAATTTGACGCAAATGGACCAATATTGTTTTGATGCTAACGTCGAAAGCTGCTGCTAATTCAGCCGTGGATTGAGTTTCATCAGCTTCCACAATTGCCTTTAATTCGTCATTGTCGACCAAAGTTTTCGGACGACCACGGGGTTCATTTTTCAGGTCAAAATTTCCAGAACGGAAGCGGGTAGACCAATAACGGGTGGTGCGTTCGTTTGTAGTGTTCGCTCCGTAAACGTCGTTGATGTTGCGTGCCGCTTGTGCCGCTTTGCTGCCACGACGGTACTCATACTCCATAATTACTCGAATTTTTAACTTATCCATGATGACGAAAAATGTTCGAATGCGTTGAAAACAAAACACTAACTATTAAACAAATGACGATTTTAGAAAAAGAATTCCATGTTTGTCAAATAAAATTAATTTGAAACTAGAATTATCAGTAAAAAAAAGAATATTTTCATTTGAAATGGCCAGTACGGCAAAACGGCAGTTTCATAGGACCTATTATATTAATAATACTAGACTGGCTATTGTCAAATGATTTTTGTACCCGTTTGATTTTTCCCCCATTTTGGCACTGGAGGCAGCAGCGGGGTTCACTTGTACTAATGTTGAAAAATACAAATGCACAAAGGAACTAACAAATTTGAGCGTGGCATTTTAGAGATAAAATGAGGCATTTAATTGGAGTATTTAAAAAAGCAATGGTAAAATTTAAGAAGTATCTGTTTTAACCTGTTTCAACCTGTTTCATTATTGTCTCCGGACTGAAAATAATCTTGTAAAATAGAGTAGTTTCTAATTTATTTTGTAATTATTTTAGCATCACCCCTAGATGACTTTGGGTATAAATAATTCATATTATTTTATGCAAACATTATTTCTTAAAATCATAATATAATTTTGATTAAATATTCAAAAACCAAACTATTACCTGCTTTGTAATTATGTACTTGTCCATTTAAGTCATTTTTGAAAAGCATTAACCAACTAAAAATATCCATATTTTTGAGCATATTTCATCTGAGTCTGCCAGATCCGAAACCAGGTTTATCCTTTAGAATATGAAATGAAATGAAATGAAATATTTATTTCTCAACATTGACAATCACTTGTTCTTATTGACGTCAAATAAAACATGATTCTACCACCAGTTCGAAAAAACCTTCGTGAAGAAGAACTGGCAAGAAACTTCACGGGTATATTTTTTTTCAAAATAAATTAATAGAGTCTCTTTATATCTATACAAAATTATTCTTTTCTGCATCTGTTAGCTCGGCAAGTCTCCCTCCCCCCAAGTATCTAAACGACGAACACCCTCAAACGGAACCCGTTCACGAGTTAACGCGAGATCCAGCCATCTATGAATAATGCTCCTTCAGATTTATGTTGAAAAATTTCTAAGAGTAATCGCTAGAGGCGCTTTAAATTGTTTCTACATTCCTATTTTGACCGCCATAATAACCACGTTTACGTGCTTGTGTTCCGGCTAAAGAGTAGGAACAACCAGTGCAATTACTGGAACAAAGGCTATTTCAACCGAAGCCTGCGGTAAAACACAAAAAAAATTGTCATCTGTAGACAAAAGTCTAAACCTTTGTGGACAATTTTCAGTTTTAATTGTTAAATCTAGTTATTTGTGTTCCACAATACACCAACTGTGTAGCTCTTAAATAGGACCTTAGGTCTATTAGATAGATCAACAACAGACACAGATACAACAAGATCATCCTTCATTTATTTATCATAATAAAACAGTCAGCTGTTTTCTTATTTTTCATTTTACTTCACATTTATTTTATTGAAGTATTGAATAATAGCGAAATCCAAAACCTTGCCTAAGCTTTTTCCAACTACCCATATTGATAAATGAAAGACATAAATATTTGCATTATTTAATAGTTACGATAAACGTACACTAAGTTATTATTAAAAAACGATAAATACTACGATACAAATAATCGTCCAATTAATTATAAGTATTTCCATCTTATGTAAAATAGATAAATAAATCTACATTATTTCTATGTTAACCAAACAACAAATTACATAAAACTTAGAGTAACAAAATGATCATATCTTGGCCGCAAAAGCACATTCTGTTAAAGTATTTAGTTTTTTAAAGAACTTCCGTCTTTACCCAATTTTTCAGAAAAAGCAGAGTTAGAAATCATAGCTTTATTTATTTTCTGCAACAGAACCAAATCTGGAGAAGCTCGTTTCGTGAGATCCTTAGTGCGGTATTGCCATTCCTTCCCGTAACAGTCGACTTCGTCATGCGGCTTCCTTATTTTAATTCGCGTTGATCCTAGCCAAGTGATTAAAGCATTTTTTCCATATTCTTCTAGATCTTTAACTCCTTGTTCAGACATTACAGTGCCGTCATTCATAATGGCTATTATTTTCGGAACTGCAGTTACATTATAATAATACGTCAAAGTTGCTATTAAAGGATCACCATGCTTCAGTGTGAACCAATTAGCTTGGTCTTGATATGATTCTTCAGCATCTTCTCGTGAATCATCTTCCGGAATATTAATAACTTCGATGGGAAAAAACGTAGACTTGGAATCCTCGTAGTAGCTGTAGAATTTCTTGATAATTTCATTCCTGTCCACGCCTTTAAGAGAAAAGTATAGAACTATGATATCAGTTTTCTCGCTTAGCCATTCTACGGGTACAAGGGCATATTTTTTGTTATAAACTTGGGCATCTTCTAGCCAGTTGTAAAAACGAAAGTCCCTTTTGTAATCTTGCTCTAAAATTAGCGATTTTGTAGAGTGACCAGCAACCAAGCGTGATATTATTCTCATCATTTTGCTCTATCAAATCGAAAATATTTATTACTTTTTCTCTTTAGTGAAAAAATTCATGGCTGTCAGTTGTCAACATTTTAATGATGCTAACATAGGATACGTATTCATTGCGGGTTCTTGGGTATTTTATATGAGAAAAGGGGGCTGTATACACTAAGCGTTCGCTATTATAGATTATTCATGTTTTATAAAAGTTTTATGATTTGATGTATGAACTTGAGCAATATTTTAACAAAAGAGAATGTTTTAACAAATTGTTCTCGACAGCACTATAGCGGTGATTTCATCTGAGTTCCCCTAAAGTCAATATCATGATCGCAAGAATTTCACCAATTTTATACAGTTGTTTCTGCACCCATTAGTTAAGCTATTATCCAAACTAGCTACTATCCAAACGGCGAACATCCTCAGCACCCCTTCAGGGGGTTAAAGCGGGATTCAGCCATAGCTCCCGTCAACCATATTAGAGGAAAATGAGCGACCCGTCACTCGGCGCTACCGCAACAAGTAAATATAGTTAATTATTAAAATCAGTAATCCGATGCACCACTGGCGTTAAATCAGATGGACGGTGGGTCTAATACAAAATTGACGTAAATAGTATCCTGAGTTAACCCAAAAATTTACAGAAATAGGAATTAAATAAATCACTTGCAATTCAAATCGTGTATTACGTGTATTACAGCTGATTATTGCTTGCCACAGTTTTTCACCTTAAGCAGCTTTGACTATTTTGAGTGTGAAAATTGACAGCTGTAACCGGGCAATATGTCACTTTGGACGAGCTGTCGGGCAGCCGAGCAAATCAAGACTGGATGTCATTCATTTCATTTTTGAATTTTCATTCCATTTTTTGCTCGGGAGCTATTGATCGGAAACCCGAAGTGCGTTTGTTTGTAAGTCAATATTATGCGACCTTGGGCAAAGCTTTATCTCGTTCTTGTTATTGAATGTCAAAGTTAATATTTCATAGTTTTCCCATCGTTTAAATCACCATGTCTGATTCCATGATTTGATTCTGGTTGTCTCTATTAATTGATGACATAAAAATACAGGCTGTTATTTTTTCGGATTCCAGTCAGTTCAATTCCTGGGCGTGGCAAGCTTACTTTTAAATATCTTCGAATGCAGTTTTTATCAATTTTAAATAAAAAATTCATTAAAGTAAAACTTTATATTTCCAGTATTTCGACACTTTCCCTTCAGGTGGCATTGCAAAATTCCACCGTGTATATGCATAAACACAAAAATATATTTGTATATAACTTTTCATTTACATTTACAATCGTGTTTTTTAAACATATTTCTTATTTTTGAGCTATTCCTAGTATTATCCCGTACGTACCAAATAACTATAGGATGACAAACGCGTGGCTTTGTTTGATTCATATCAGACTTTCAGACAAAAACAAATCAGACTAACAAAAAAGTAATGTATATTCAATTACTTATCCTTAGCTGGTATTGCTAGGGTAAAAGCTTACGTGTATTTCAATTTACTAATTAAATAGAACCTAATTTGATTGCACCTATTAAGGTGAAAATTGCCCCAGATAAAATCATTCATATTCAGATTAATCTAGGGACGCCTGGCAATCCCTGCTTCTTAACTTTAAAATAAAATTGATAAAACATACATTTTTTATTTTCTTTTAATTAATAATTAGCAGGCGTTTGTCTTCCATCTCACCTGATGGAAAGTGACCATGAAGACGAGGATCATACACGCCTGTCCAAGAGGTACCTATTCACTCTACACTTGAAAGCTCCAGGGTTATATTTGTCTGGAAAAACAGACGCAGGCAAATCGTTCCACTCTTTGGCAACACGAACCAAAAATGAGCTATCGAACCGTTTAGTACATATTCTATATTTTTACTTATACGTACTTTTACAATATGTAATGTTATTTTACTTGTAATCTTGGTAAAACTACATTACTTTTTTGCGTTTTCCATTGGAAACAGTACCTGTTTTATTTTGCATAAATAAGCTGGTAAACATAACGTATATTTGGTCTAAAATTAAACCTTAAATATTAAAGTTTAGGTACATATTTGTTTAGTTAAAAGTGTTGCGTTAAGTTAAATAAATTTTTTTTTTAAATCAATTTCATTGAAGTTAAATTTTTAACCTAACACGTTCAGATTATATATGTAATAGGACTCAGTTTTTTATTATAATATAATAAATCAAATAAACAGAATAAATAAATGAAATAATTAAATACTGTTCATGCTTTTTTGGCAAGTCTATTTTGTTTTAGAGCCCTACGAACGCAATGTTTATTGACAACAAAACTACTTTATTGTTAGAAGCATAAACTTCGCTGAAGTTAATCAATGATCATATTCTCATAATCATTGGTTTGTAACATTAATTAAATTCTTAACTTCGCAAACACGAAACATACAAAGCGCCAGATATAAAATAAAACAGTTTAAATATTAAAGAAAGCCATATAATTACAAAGCATAAATCTAAGATTATAAACCTAACATTATTCCAAAAATATAATATTTGATCTGAAAATATTCGTAAATTACGTTATAAAATAAAATATTCATAACTTAACATATATCTATTAAAGCATTAAACCTACTTAGATTATTGATATTTTGTCATTCAGGTGGATTATTGAAAAGAGCACTACAGTGTAGCACAAAGTATACCCAAATAAGTTTGGGTCGGTTTTCTTGAAATCCAATATAATTATCAGTTTTTTATATCTATGACGGCCTTCTTGAGGACCTCTACAGTGATCAGTCATGCAATCAGAAACAGTTTGGTTGGAACAACAATTATTTTAACATGAAATATAAGCCGATTTATGGATTCACAAATGGATGAATCTGACTCTATTTGGTCGATCGAACGATAAAACGTCGGTAAGTCTATCGTCGGGAAAACTTCTTAAGGAAATTCGAGAGTATTTAATGTCTTGAGACTTAAACTTACATAAAGGACAAATAACTTTTTTCAGTGTGAAAATCACTCAAAGGAGCTTACTAAAAACAGCTTAACTGAATTCCTGAGCATAACTGAAGACAGTGTAGTTTTCTGTAAGTTAATATGCTATGCATTTAATGTTATTGTAGTGGCTACTAACGATCCGGTGACTTTTTTTTCAAAATACTTTTAGAAGGACTAGCAAATGCGCCAACTTTCAACGAGATTATATCCTTAGGAAAAACGAACCGGGAGGGGCGTTTTCCCGTATCTTTAGTTCGGTATCTCCACTCCTTTCCATAGTAACGTACGTCCTCCTTGCCATCCCTCACTTTAACCTGACTTGAACCAAGCCAAGTAATTATAGCATTTTTTCCGTAGACCTCAAGGTCGACTACACCGTGTTCAGACATTATTGTGCCGTTACTCATCAATGCTATCAATTTAGGAACTGATGTCACTTCATAATAATAGGTTAAAACAGGAATCAGAGGGTCCCCATATTTTAATGTGAACCAATTTGATTGATCCTCATAAGATTCATAAGCATTATCTTCAGTTTCGTCAAGGGGTATGTTTATGACTTCTATAGGAAAGAATATATACTTAGCATCTTCGTAGAATTCGTAAAACTTTCTGATGATGCCATCTTTATCGGCTCCTTTCTGAGAGAAATATAGAACTATTATACTGGCGTTATTTACCAACCACTCTATGGGTATAGTTACGTTATTCCTGTTACAAATTTTCGCATTTTCAAGCCAGTTAAAGTATTTGAAGTCTCTCTTGTATTGAATCTCGGGTGTTTCTTTTGAGATTTTTTCTTCAAAAAGGTCCATTTTAAAAGATTTAAAAAGAAATATTTAAAATTTAATGTACGTTTTGGAAAGGTCTGATTCGGTTGCTTTTGTCTATATGACTTGACAATAAATGCCAAATAAATTGTTTTCTGAACTCAAAAACATGTCATTCATATAAAGCTCTGACATATAATAATAACACCAGCCAACCTAGTGCTATTAATATATGTCAGACTGTTATTTAATGATGTTTGTGCCTATTTGATTTTCACCATATTGGCGCTGTTGCGCTAATGCGAGGTAAGTACTCTTGAACTAAAATTTACATATCGAAATACACAATGGGACCTACCCAGTCTTCATGCAACTTTGGGACTAGCATAACAGAGCCGAAATTGGAGAGCGTATATAGCCAATGGCCAAATAAGTAAAAATATCGGTTTTAGGCTGTGCCGACAAGCAAAAATCGTCAATAAATCCAAATACAAAAGTATCACAATTGATTGGACAAGCTGAAATGTAATTTAATTTTTTTTGTTTGTCATGGTTTAGTAAAAACTATGTTTAAAGCTCATAAATTGGAACTCTGTAAGTCTTCTTACAAATGTTTTCTCAAATCAATGTTTCGACGCAACTTTTGAGGCATCTAGGCTTTTTTTTTAAATAGACAATTCGAATAGAATATGTGACGGTTAGGGTAGAGCGCTGAGATAAAGATACATTTAGTTTGATAAAATTACGTATATAAGCAGAAATGTCATAATGTGACAAATACCGGTTTTATTATTTAGCTCTAGACTGTGTCGGGTCACTCACTTCCCTCTAATATGGTTGAGGACGGCGATGGCTGGATCCCGCGTTAACTCGTGAACGGGTGCCGTTTGAGGGTGTTCGTCGTTCGGATACTTGGGGGGAGGAAGACTTGCCGAGCTAACAGATGCAGAAAAGAATAAATAAGAACAAGTAATTGTCAATGTTGAGAAAAAAATAAATATTTCATTTCATTTCACTGAAATGATTCTTGTAAAGATGTTTAATTATTGTGAATTATTTCTCGAATTCTCGAAATCATACCTAATGTTATTTCGATAAAATATTCAAAAATAATTGTCGTAATAAAATATTGCTTACTCAGATTCACTACTCTAAACAATCAACACTTTTCATAATCTGAGAACCAAAAAGCATCGAATATCAAAAATTGGACTACGAAGTTTCTGAGAGTTCTCGCCAGAGGCACTTCAAATTGGAACGAAAGACAGCTTTCATTAGTACAAAAGCCTTTCCAGTATTCATAGAATATTATAGGTCACTAATCTAAGCATATTCGAATTTGCCACCCGGTAGTGCAGATTGATGCCAACCGAATGTGTGTTTAGAGTCCTTTAGTCAAGTTTGATATTACATAACTTGATAATAGAAGTAAAAGATTTTATGTTAGGTTTAAAGAAAGATTTTTCATTTTTTATTTATTTGATAAGTTATGTTTACACTCAAATATAATTATTATCAAAATAAAAAAACAAATCTAAGTAAGAATATAATTAAGACTCTTACTTATTTCTTACTTATTTTGTCCAATGCGGGAATGCACTACCCAGCCCCTAGCAACATAGTTCACGGAGGACACTGGCCCGTCTGCAATAATGCACTGAAAAATCCTATTATACAACACGACATTTACAGTCATAACACTTCAAAAATAAGACTTATTTTTCAATAACTATCACCTTTCTGTAATGCACGGGCCATTTAAATACTCTTTAGAAACTCTACCTTATGCTATATATTAAAAAGGTTTATTTTTAAACGGAGCCTGAATAGTCCTTCCATACTATGGGTTCACATTGAAAGAAAATAGACAAAGACGAAAGTTAATGTTCTTTGCGAGCGTAAAAGTTTTCTTTTTTTATGACTGCGTAATCGTTAACCGTACGTGATAAGAATTTAATTATTTTAGCTTCATGCATAGGTTCAAGAGCCTGATGCATGGTCCAGACTATATATTTTACTTATTTTATTGCTATTGTACAACTTATATTGTAGAGAAAAGTAGTAACGTTTAAGGTCATTCTTACTATGATTTTTGCGTTATAAATGTTTAGTTTTTGAGCTTTGCTTAACTTGAAAAATATAAGCCGCTCGGGAAGTATCGACGCAAAAAAGGGTAGAGTAATAGTGGATGCGTGATTAAAATAACATTTTTGAACGTTACGAAATCATTTTTAATCTACACAAACTTCTGAGAGTTTTTATATGTAAAGAGTTATTGACATAGGACTTAAGTTAAATAATTTTTATTCTATTTTCATTCTGAAAGATACCGACTTAGTTTCTATTGTGAAGATATAAAGAATCCTCAGTTTGTAGAGCCTTTATAGCTTGTATTAGGTAGTCCTCTTCGTCGTAATATTATCATTTCAGGAAAATAAAATCACTGTCGGGAGAAATACAATTACAGTTTTTCCTTTTTAAAATCAGTTAAATTAATTATAATTTTTCTACGATCCATTGAGGTAATTCTACTAGCCCTTTGTTCGTTTAGTCTTACGTAAAACATTTTACGATTTTTTCTATCTTTTAACTTTTATTTGTTTAGTACTTATTCCTAACTAAAAATATTTTAAATCAATATTAAGTTTAAAATAAATTTACTGATTCTCGCAGCTTCGAACTACGATCGAGTTCCAACGGTAGGGTCATCGCGTCCTGCGATACCATACCTTCGATCTCGACGCACGCTAGTGATGTACTTGATTAATCGATATCCGATCGTAATAAAGACGATAATATGTAGTTATGGGTTTAGACGTACAAGGGATCCATAAAAAAAAACAAAGTTATTTATAATAAAGGGCTCGGAGGTTACTTTCGCAGGTCTTTGGTTCTGTGTTTTGCTTTTGAGTTTTTGAATAGATAAGATCGAGAGCTGGGGTCGAGTAAAAAATTGTATCGATTATGTGCGGCAAAGTATTTTAAATGTAAATGTGGTTGGTTGGAAATAGTATGTAACGCAAATATAGCATAAAGACTAAATATACAGTATTATACTACAATATTATATCAAAAATATTATACAACAATGTTTTGCTCTTTTCATAAAAGTAAGTATATTAATTTATAATTGAATAAAAAATGCAGAAAGTTTTCATTTAATTTCTTTAAACCTACACTCGTATCGAATATTTATTTTGTAATATTATGTAAATCTTTTTGGAAAATAAAAATTATTATTATTATTATTTCCACTTTTTACTTTCGAATTGACTACCTTCATTATATAGCACCGCTCAAGCATATATAATCATGGTTTTAAACTGTTCATGTAAGTAAATGTGTGGCCACTCCTTTTTATACAGAGTAATTTGATACTATCATAGTTGGATGTCCATACTTGGTAGATAGGACCACCAGGAACCATCACCAAGGTAGGAAAATATTTTGAAAATTTACAAATAATAATAAAACAAAAACAAAAATGCAGTACTCACATTGCCTTGCGGGTCGATAAGCTGAGCGTACTTCGGCGCCTTAGCTTTGCTCCCATCTGCGAAAACGCCGGCCAGGCGCAATGGCGTGCCTGGCCGCGTGGCCGCGCGCTCATACTGCCCA
Source organism: Marasmarcha lunaedactyla (assembly GCA_923062675.1). Taxonomy (NCBI): domain Eukaryota; kingdom Metazoa; phylum Arthropoda; class Insecta; order Lepidoptera; family Pterophoridae; genus Marasmarcha; species Marasmarcha lunaedactyla. Next base: position 12,834,021 of record OV281362.1, on the reverse strand, counting down.
CCCGCGCTCAAGCGCCCACCGTCTGTGGATTCCAGATTTAAATTCAAATATATTTCTTTAATAAGGTAATAATTTAACTGGCCAGTTATAAAAAACAAAGCAAATGTCAGCCAGTTGCTGGTTGCACTTCGATTATCAGCAGCTTCAATACCCTATTAGAGTAAATTGAGATTCCTACCGTCTTAAGATTTTTAATTTAGAATTATTGTTTACAGCGCAAAAACTTTCCAGACTCTGCTTAGTTACTTAATGAATATATTATCTTTAACCCTTTACCTAAACCACTTAAGTGGCCATCGATCTAATGGCTGAATTTAACTTCCTAATAATCGCTTTGTGCTAAGACCAGTGTTATACAGAGCCGATCTTAAAATATACAGTTAGGACGGTGGAACTTTTAGCTTCTAACTTTTCGGCTAAGTTTAGGTGTATTATTATCGGAACAATAAATATTTATGTAGGTCTATTGAAAGCACTTCAATCGAAGGGATTTGCTCGAAAACACTTTTAAAGCTTTTCGTCGTTACTCTCTTTCAAGTTAGCTGTATGATATTTTCCATTGTTTTATAAATGATGTATTTACTGATTAACTTTAATCCTCTCAACTTCAACGGGATCAGGCATGTGACCGCGATAGGCACACAAACAAATCGCAACCTACAGCTTGTACTATACATATTTTAGTCCTTACCGGCCGCCGGCCTCGCGCGGTAAGCAGAAATCGCCCTTGGTGACACCAGCGCAAAGGCGCGCGCCCGCAGCAAAGCGGCGATGGAGCCCCGAGCCATCGCCAGAGCACCCCCTCGACACCCACACGCTGAGAACCAACCTGGAGAAAAAAGTAGCGGCGGTTAGCACTAGTATACCGAGCGAACTAGACTAATGTGCGGGACTCGCTTCCGTAATTTACTGCTTATTAATGAAAAGAGCAGGGGAGCTAACGGACGCAGATGAGAATAACTTTGTATTTGTAAAGAGACTCTGTAAATTTATTTTGAAAAAAATATACCCGTGAAGTTTCTTGCCGGTTCTTCTCCACGAAGGTTTTTCCGAACTGATGGTAGAGTCATGTTTTATTTGACATCAGTAAGAACAAGTAATTGTCAATGTTGAGAAATAAATATTTCATTTCATTTTATTTCATTTCAGCACTGCGAGAAAAGTGTTGCTCAAAACTGTGGTATTGCATAGACTATAAATAGAGAAGGCAAAACACAGTATTTTGAAAGATTTTTTTTTCTATTATAATAATCGGCAATGAATACGAGATTCATCTGATGGATCCAGTTTGGTGCAACCAATGTACGGTCATTCGTCTTACATCTTAGGTGTATGATTGCTTTAATGTATATCTATGTTGGAATAGGAACAAATAAAAGTGGACAAACGAGGGCTACAGTTGGAATTCTATTGCTGCTTCTTATCTTTAGAAGAAACTAACTAAATGAACTTTTTGCTTACCATTCCATGCAACTTATAGAATATTATTAAAGTACTTATTACCTTTAGGTAACTTTCCATAGCACATGACTGAGAACTTACAAATTCAATAATTAAGAAATCATTTTTAAATATTTGTTAATGTATTTCTAGGGTACACTACATAAATACGAAAAACTTAATTCCAATAGTTATGATCACGAATTTCTAAATACTGAATTATATAACACCGAATGGTTCATAATTCCGAAAATAAAAATTCCGTGTTTCGTAATTCCTAATTTTTCCTTTTCGAAACTTCAAAATTCCAAACGTTTATAATTACGAAAATCAATAGGCCGAATATGAAAATACCGAACCATAAAAAATCCGAATTATTAATAATCCGGAATATCACGAATCCCGAATAATATTAGTTGCAATAACAAACGCCTTGTAAAACTGCATGAGCACATCAATTTATACGTTCGAGCATTCAAGTAGTCAGCTGGAAATGAGAAAGTTTATTTAGTTATTTATACCGAGTTATTTCTTGAGTATGTAGTTTATGTACTGAAATGCAAATCACTTTTTGGCGCTTCGCCAGCCGCTGCCGGTAGTAATAAGAATCGTGTTTTTGAATAGTCGAAATTAAGACTCTTCGGGATTGTGAAATTCGGAATTTTAAAAAACGGAATATTCAAATTCGGAATTACATAATTTGGAATATTTGGTTCCCTTATTTCTAATAAAATATATATTTATTTCGGTGTATTCCGTAATATTTCTTGGTTATATTTTAACATGAATACGTCAAATAGTAAACAAATTATTATAAATTTATTTGCAACACACGAAAATGAGATCACTATCTGGTGAAGAACACACCAATTGCATAAAAGAAACTATCATACAAAATAGAAGCAAATTTTCGACGTTTTTCAAACAGAGTTGTATTTGAAAAATGTTCGCTACGTTCGAATCAAAATATCTCACAGGTTCGAGTGGGATAACTCAGGAATAGTTCATAACCAGCTCATAGCATAACTCCGGTTTTAAACCAGGTCTATAAATACTGACGTATACGTAACATGGACTCCTGCCGTTTTTCTGACAAATATAGTCTTGGAGCTTTTAAGTAGATAAAATAGGTACCCCGAGGAACGGCCAAGCTAAGATGTTGGAGTACTATTAATTAAATTATAGTTCTTAGTTTACTATTTGGTTCATTTAACAATTCGTTTCACAAAGAGTTTTGCGAATATTTACATAGTCTAACCGCTAGCCACCCGTTATCGCATAATAAATATCGAGAATTTCATTTTTTTTCCGTGTTCTGACATGATGCGTGTTTAAATTCAAATAAATTATTTATTTATAAAAAGTATTCCCAGTAAAGCAGTAAAGCAAATCTAATTCGTGGTGTTAAGGCGCGATCTTTACGAGATCGCGGATAAATTTATTCTTCCAACTAAAGTTCATACAAAATCCCTCAAGGTATGTAACATTTTCATCTTCGTAATGAATAGGTCTGAGTTGAGATGCAATACAAATAATCAAATAGAATAGCCAGGCCAATTTACTTAATATAATGCTAAAACTGAGTAACTACCAACGCACAGCCTAAACCTATTGACCCAGGAATGGAGCACTCTGTATAACCCGGGGTTCGTTATGTAGAGCACTTAGAAATATTTTTGAGAATCATCCCGTAAAGTAGGAAAAGTGCTAACTATATTTTAATTACAATAAAAATACAAGAACATTGAAAATTGAACAAATAAAGGCGACCGCAACCACAATTATAATATTTTTTTACTGGACCCAAAGTTTCAAAATCAAAGTAAAAAAGTTAGACCTTCGTAATATTCTTTGCGAAATTATATCTACAGCAATTTAAAATTATATATAACAAAATAATATATATTTGTTACAAAACTTTATCTATTTATTTCAGAATCCCCCCACGGGATTTATATACAACTTGTGCGTTTAAGTCTTACTGTACACAAGAGTTGATATCAAATTACAGCGTTTTAAAAATAGTCCGTAAAATCTTTAGAGCAATAATTTTTTTTTTACTAGCTTCTACTTACTGTAATTAGTAGCAACATAGAACCGGTTTTAACATATTCTCTTTACTTTTTAGTTTTACTTATTTATTCCTATAAAGTCGCATCATTAATCGAAAATATATAAGTTTTATAATTAAGTCCGTTTGCCGGCTTGACTAATGCAAAAAGATATATATTTTCAACAAATTTTAAACGTAGGTTTTTATGCATATAACTCAAGATAAAAATTTCGAAGAATACTTCTGAACACTATTTGAAAAATTGATAAGATTTTAGAAAACCGATCTCTACAGCTAAGACCTCTTTTAATCTTGGTAAAAGCATTGTCCCTTTAAACATCTATATTCTTTTACAAACTATTAAATACATATTTACCCCTTTTTACTATCTCTAAGATAACCTTAAGTAAGGTTGCCTGAGAGAAATAGCTTTTTAATATTAAGGGCGCCTAAACTGTCATTTGTTATCTATAATTACATTCATTTTCGTTTTTGTTTCGTCAAGTGTAATGAAACGCCGGCTTTCCAGTTAGAAATAGGGCAACACGGCATTCGAATCGTCTAACCCACCGGTTGGCCAGGCTAACGCGGAGTACGCATTCCTACTGAGTTTCTTGCTGGTTCTTTGGCAGTAGATGACCCTTCCGAACCAGTGGTAGTTTCAATATACGACGTCCTAAGCCGAGGTCCGTGCCCTCTCGGGTGCCCTTAGGCGTATCGTATGTAGGAGTAGTTTAAGTTGCGGCTAAGTGCCCTCAGCTCTACAGACCTCAGACCATACAGCGAACTGGGAACCCAGAGTATACATACATAATTATGTAAATATAAACAACACGACCCGAGAACAAACATCTGTGTTCAAAATAGAAATTAATGCCCTGTCCAGGACTTGAACCTGGGACCCGTGGCATCGAGGCAGCGTTACTAGAACTGACGCTACTAGGCCGACAGATATCTCTGTCCAGTGAAATTAGCGCCGTATTTTATCTGATTACATTTCTTTCCTCTTTTTCCGTTAAATTTTAAGTTCTCTTATAACATTTGTAAATAAATAGTTGTCAAAATGATGTGTCATTAATCCCAGGAACAAATCAGGATTTTGAACTGTTATTATTTGCGTGTTTTTTTCTTAATCTGTCTTACTTAACAAAGCAATTGGCGGCAAGAGCTCGTACTTATTTCGCATTTTCTCCTTTTTTCCAAATGTCGGACTAGAGTTGAGACTTCACTTTAAAATTAACTATCGAGTATTTAAAATAGGAATGCTTGTGAAATATACGAAGTAATAACGTCAGATGTATAGTATTCTAGAGATTATAATGTCCGGAACAAATTCTACTCTGACCACGCCCAAAATGCCTTTAATCACAAATAAGTACATATAAGTACAGAATTGGCGGATTCCTTAATATATTGATCGTCCATCTTTACTGAACTTATGAGCTGAATGTGACAGTGAATTGAAATGTAGTAATGTAAACTTTAGTTACTATTTATAACTACTGCGCAGAAGACAGTAGCGCAGGTAGACACGGACACGGAGTAGGTGTCCGTAAAGCAAGAACAAATAAGCCTTTATTTTTGTGATTTAATTTAATTCAACGAAATACTACATTAAAATATAAAAGTAGGTACCACTAATAGTGAGACTTTTGATACGTTATTTTTGTATTTATTTATAATTAAATCATTTGTATATCTAAACAATCAAAATTCGAACGCTCGAAGTAGTCAAAGCTGCGTAAGGTGATCTATAGACAACTTCCAAGTTGCGACTACAGAAGGTAAAAAATTGTCGAAGGCAATAATCAACTGTAATGCAACGATACACGATTTAAATTTCAGGTTATTTAATTTATTCATAATTCTGTATTGCGTGGGTAAACTCGGGACAATTTTTACGTCAATTTTGTGTTCGAGCCAGCGTAAACTAGTTAAGCCAATGACCAATGCTTATTTTAAATATGACCTCAACCAAGTCCTATCAAGGAACCACCTTAAAGTAGAAGCCAGAGAGTCTCTTGTGGTAGCGTCGTGTGAGGGGTCACTCACTTCCCTCTAATATGGTTGAGGAGGGCGATGGCTGGATCCCGCGTTAACTCGTGAACGGATGCCGTTTGAGGGTGTTCGTCGTTTGGATACTTGGGGGGAGGACTTGCCAAGCTGACAGATGCGGATACGAATAATTTTGTATAGACATAGAGAGACTCTGAAAATTTATTTTTAAAAAAATATACCCGTGAAGTTTCTTGCCAGTTCTTCTTCGCGAAGGTTTTTCCGAACTGGCGGTAGAGTCATGTTTTATTTGACTTTTCAATAAGAACAAATAATTTTTAATGTTGAGAAATAAAAATATTTAATTTCTAGGTAAAACCAGTTCTACAATCCATGCGTTCTTTACGTCACGCGTGCATAAAACCTCATTAAGCCAGCATGCGCCGACATAGTGAGGAGGAAAAAGTGCAATTACCAGTTTTCAAAGCGGTCCTCGCAAATTACTCTACTTGATTGATACTTCATTAAAGGTGGTTCAAGGAAAGATGCGTTCAAGTTATTCATTTTAAGTGATTTAAGTTGGAAAGTAGAAGAATTTTTTCCTTATCCCGTTAGTGTGCCGCAGTTGTCTTCTAGTGCTTTATCAACTGTGATTTTTTTCGAACTAGAGATTTGTTTTCGTTTCAGATGTTAAGTTGGATGTTAACTCTTCGTTCATATCTGGGTTTTGGGGAGAGCTGTTCCTCAATACATGTTTTAAAACAAATGAAAGGAAATTAATTCTTTTAAAGAATAAACTGGCTAATACAACAAAATAAAGCTCATTTTGAACTATCAATCAGTATTTCGTTATTTTGTTTCCTATTAGTTTCTATCTGCTATCAAATCAAAAAATGGTTAAGGTTACATAGTTTTTCTTTCATTTAATTTATCAAGGTTTTTAGATTTATTTGGTTCTTATCATTGACTCTATTGACTGATGCCGTAAAAACACAGGGTGTTTTATTTTTATTTTTACCAGTACAATTCCCGAGCGTGGCATGCTTATTTGTATCAATGCAGTTTTTCAACTTTTCAAAATTGAGTAAAATTTGCTATCTCCAATATTTAGAGTACTTTCCCACCAGGCGGCATTGCAAAATGCAACCCTGACAATGATTAAAAAATGTATATAAACAGAAACCAAAATACGAACAAAATAAAAGAAGATCAATCGCCCAATATTATAAAGAACGCAAAACTTTTGTCGCTGGGAAAACCATTTTTAAACGTCAAAATCGCGAAAAAGGCAAATCGTCAGGCAGGATAAAAAGCGCAAGAACTTGGTGGTTAAAAAAAACGACGCATGCAGACGACCTTGCCCAAGGTCGACGGGTCCGAATCCCGGAGGGTCAACTTTTTTTTGGAGCTCGAGGGATAATTTTCGATTTTGAGGTTACCATAACACTCTGGTTTTATGCATGTCGATTTTTTACCTTTTGGATCTTTTGGATCGATTTGCTTTGTTGTTAAAAAATAAGGTAAAGTCCAAATGTTTTTTTAAAGAGGTTTGATCTGTATGAAGGTTTTGTTATCTTTTTTTAGGTATGGGTGTGTTCTGATCCTCTAGGTCAAGTTTGTGATTATCTGATGGCTGGATCTCGAGTTAAAGTTGATAAATAAATATTTTTATTTGAATTTGAAGTATAAAATGGGTTTGTAATTATTCAAAAGGATAAAGTGTCTATGTTTTTTTGGATTTACTTATTAATGAGACATATTTATTCATAGGTAAGTTACGAAAATATCTACTTCTTTCTGGGTATGATGGATGGGCGAAAGAAGTTAAGAAGCAAATCCTGTTTTACTTACCTGCTCCAGTTGGATAGCTTTACATCTATTATTTTGATTTTGGTGGTGCATGCGTGTCATCGTCGTCCACCATCGCGATGCACAGTGTGTACGTTTTGTTATAATTCATTTGTTTTGTCCAAAAAAGTCAGTTAAATTGTGATGTTTACAATTTAAAAGATGACGATATCTGTTTGATCTGTTAGATTTGCTGTCATACATTAGACCTTTCACAAAGTGAAGGAAACAAACATTTGGGACGTATCGCCCATTTCGCTTTGTAGCCCAAAAAAACTTATTAAAATTTTAAATTTTGGTTCATGGACATGGATACACACATGGTGCTTCGTTAAACTTTAAGTAAAGTAATTTAAACATTTATATATTAACAGCTTAAGATCACTCAAAAATAAGTTCCAGATCCTTCGATAATCCCGTGAAAGCTACCCACTTGAAAAACCCTGAAGTTAGTCACTAACCAAGTACCTCGAGTACTTACCCCAGCGCTACCGTGTAGTTAAGCAACTGTAGCGGTGACGCGCTACTCAACGGACCAATCACAACGCGTGTTCTACATCGCAATATCAACTTCACTTAAGCGATTAGAATATATACGACTTTCCGACAATGACTGTCGGGCCGCGGCCGGCTCACCCTTTTCTATCGGTGGTAACGCGTGCTAACTAGATCATTTTAACTTTACATTGAATTAACTAATTATTATTAGAAAGTGTTTGCACATTGTTACATAAAGGTTAGTCTAGTACACGCCTTAACAAGTCTAGTAACTACTGTTCGAATTTCATTATTTATTGGTTAAACAAGAACTAAGGTTTGTTAGTAATTTACTTTGTTAGACAATGTAAGGTTGGGCTACCAGGTGTGATTAGTCAAATGTATTTTATTTTAAATGGTATAATATTTTGTGAACTGTTCTAACACGTGCGTAATGTCAAAATTTAAAACACTATACCTAAGACTACGGAAACGTCACTTTTTTGCATTTGCACAGTCACGCGCATAAGTCGACTAAAAAAAATGTTGTGATTTAAGAGTTGTAGCCCCAAGTACTTTCTTATTTGTAAAAACGAGCATATTGTGCCGTTCACAATAAAAAAAATAATAGCGTTCTGTTCGAGAATATTAATTTCCTCTGTCTATATTTCTTTTCCCAATAAAATATAAGGGACTCGCCACAAAAACGTACTTACATAAATACCTTTAACATTTCACAAAATATGTTTTGAACATTTTCTTAGACCTTGTAGGTAGGTATATGATAATTTTGAGTTTAACAATTGTAAAGTGGATTTATAGTAAATATAACGCCTTTATTTACTATTTTAGTACTATATAGAAAAAATGAACTTGCAAAACCTTTTATATCCAACACCGTTTAGTTTATAAAACTACAAAAAGGAAACAACCTCGAATAAGTATTCGGTATAAATATAGGTAAAATATAACCGAAACCATTATTTGCACTAGAAAAAAAGATCCTTAAATGTTAAAAGCACAAAAGCAAAGAGAAAACTTGCATACAGCCAGCAGCTATAATCCACGATCGATGGCTCCGTTTGATAAGCTGCGCAGACGTCGGAAACGCGAGTCAATCTATTGTACTAGACGACCAAGCTAACTATACAAAAAGGCGGAATGCGGCTATCCTTATTAATCCATTACAAACGGAAAATAAAACAAGCAATACGAAATAAATGTCACTCAATAATTTGTAAATTTAGTCAGGCCAAAAATACTGGATTATTGTGTACATTTAAATAAATAATAATAGATTTTGCTATTCGCGTCTGCAATAAACAGTCACGTTTGACAATCGTCTAGTTAGCTTGGTCGTGTACCGACCAAGGTCGCTGACCCGCCCGAACCGGCTGCTCCAGGATTCGATAATTTCGCAGACAATTCCAATTATTTCGCCGCAATCTGTTAGAAATATATCCTGTTTTAACTTACATTGCATAAGTTAAAATGTAATTGGTTCAAACTTAATGGTTGACCTAGATTTGAGACAAACCTAATATTGCACTTGCAATATTAGGTTTGTGTCACGTTAAGACTTTATTTAAGAACGCGTACTCGTTGATTTAAATATGTTAAATGTAAACCTGACTGATGGATGGCTGTCAGGACAAAAATGCACAGAAGTTGGATAAGGACACAATATAAGCCGTTGGACAGATATATTGATAGAATTTTAAAGTTAACACACAAAAAAGACATACGAGGGACTATAGTGTAGACCCTTAGTAAATGCAAATTTAAATAGAACAGGGGAAAAACATTATTCAATTTCTGGAAACGTTGCTTATACCATACAGGGTGGCCAGAAAAGTGATGTCCAAAAATTCTTTTTAGGTGCCTCGTGTTTTTGTAACTTTCATTGAGGCTGTTTATTTTATGCATAAGCACACAGTTCATAGAGATTAAGTAGCAAAAATAGAAATCCGAAGAAACGTTCTACTTTTTTTTGAAATTTTTGAAACTGATTCGGTCGCAATTTTTCGAAAATTCTTAAAAAAGGCGTAACTCGAAAGTTATGAAAAATCGTATAACATACATAGGGGTGATTCAGATACCTCTCAACACGAGGCACCTAAAAAAATTTTTTGGATCTCACTTTTCTGGCCACCCTGTATATGCAAAGTTGAGATATAAAGCATATTGCTACAAGCTAATCTAGAAAAAAATTGTATTTGATTATAGCATAAAATAGTTTGTTATTGAGCTATAGGTAGGTAGGTATATTAAAGTATTTTTATTATACTTTTTCAAATAGAATGAGGAAACAATTTTAATTTCTCAGATTTCTGTGCATGTTTAATATTAATTAAATTAAATATTAAATAATATTAAATAAATTTGTTTATATTAAATAAATTTTTAAAGAAATTCGTATAATGACTTAACGGAGTAGTTATCTTTTTAAACTCACTTTACAAAGCTTATTATTATACCTGAAATGAACAACTCTACAATTTTGTATGGATTCTTGCGACAGATATTTATTGCGAACATTGAGATGACATTTTAAGCAAAGAGTAATAATTAACAGTTGATGCTACTCGACGTCGTCAAACAGAGGTTGAATGGGACTCAATTCAGTTTTTTGTATTTTCGTAAAAATTATTCTGCGAGTTGTTATCACATAATATGTTCTAGAAAATTGCCACATGGTTTTCGAATCAGAGTCTGAAATATTTTCTTTACAAACTGAGTTCATATTGGTCCTAATAACGAAAATTATTTACAACTGAGACAACAAAAACGGATGTTAAATATGCACAAAGTATATATTAAAAATCTTAAAATAATACAACTATAACCCTTATAAACCTAAGACTTTTGCATACTCCTTTGTTGTGCTCTAAACCCTATAATATTAACGCACTTACATAACTTTACGATAGCCTAGCGTCGACTTTATTATGTTGGTCATAAATGACCCAATAAAAGTTGATAATGTGTTGCCAACATTACAAAACATTTAACGTGGCATCGTATAGTAAGCTTTTATGGGTATTTTCTTAGTTAACAGGTAATTCGAAAGTTATTGTTTTATGGTTATTATAAATATACTTTAAAGTTAGTATTTTGTATTATCAATACTGTTTAGAAAAAAAATCGAGTATATACCAAACAAATGCCAGTGCGGGTGATTTTATTAGTCAACTGTAATCTATAAAGATTTGAGAGTTCGAGATTCAGTCACCTACTACCACATACACCCTCTATGTATGTTTGTTTGAAAAGCCGATAACATTAACTCACATGTTTTATTTTACTCCATTACCGCAGTTATCTTAGAAATTAAAAAGAGTGGTTGGCGGAAAATTTTATTATTCATAAAAGGAAAAAAATATATTAATTTATGTAATTATATTAGTTCAATTCTTTTCGTTTTATCAAAAAGACATCAACGCAAGCTATTTACTTAGTAGTCCTGCTTCATACGCCGTTCTAATCCTGGCCGGGTCATTCATTTTTGTAATGAACTTAGATGTTTGTTCTCGGGTCAGGTTTATGTCTAACGATTTATTATTATTATTATTTATTACCTTATTTTGGTGAACCAGTGAAAATAATATTCCAATTTTCATTATTTTTTAAATATCGATTAATAAGTAAAGTCATTTTTACGCGGTTTTAATCGTAGTAAAGATGATTATTAAGTTATAAAATATTTCTAATTTAGTCTTGTGGAAAATTTTTGTTGGAATCGATTAAAAAAATGCACAAGAAAATTTTTTTTTTTTACCTTTATTTTTTTGAAATGGGTGCCAGTCTCGATGGTCTGGTGTACCGTAATACAGGCTTTACCCTACCTCGGGTACCAGCTCTCCACGTATACTAAACTGTACTAAAAATAGTCATAGATGTATGGCTTATGAATTGATTGAAGTATTTGTGCGGAGAAATAAATAAAGTTATTATTATTATATATCTATAGATGTATCTGCTACCGGTATTCAGTGTAACCGGTACGATACTAATTAAAGCTCTGGTATTTTCTCAAACCCGTTCCTAAATATCCTTGTTGGGTATCTGCGGCATTATCTCCCCGAGCAGCTAAAATATTTCATACGGTCTAGCCCTTGCTAGATCGTAGAGATTTAAGAGAATGCTGAAAATCGTCCTTGAAAAGTGGGTTAGCGGAATATAATTATCTCAATATATTTAGATGGTATCTATATATCAAGGAAATCTTGGTAGTGTCAAAAAATTAGGTAAAGTTCAGTAACAAATGTTGAAGGACACTCCTTTTAGGTACGCAGACCTGTGTTAGGACTCTTCCTGTATTACACAATATTTTACCTAGTACAAAATATTGTAAGAAATATTTTTGTATTTATAAAGTAACAAACAATTTATAGTAGGTAGGCAGAAATACATAAAAACAAAATCGTTTACTTATTAAAAATGCAAGAAGGGTATTCGCAAATATGTTTTATAAAAGTTAGTCTGACATCACAAAGATGTTCAAAGATGAAAGTCATAAGCTTATAGCGTTTATAATAATAATTTTGAATTATTTTAAACTTGAAACATATATTGCTGAAATAGTTATAGTATATTCATATATTGCTGAAATAGTTATAGTATATTAGATATATAAACATTTTAACACATTTTTAGTAGGTAATCATGTAAGATACACAGTACACTACAAGATAAAATTTATTAGGACAATTATTAAGTCAGCACATTTTTTTTCCTTTCTCTTTTTTTTGCATTTCTTTAAGTTCTATGTTTTGTAGGTTAATTTCAATTAGTAGAATTCTGTTAATCATTATTATTTAAATAATGTTAAATTCGTACGTTATAATTTATTATAATCATTTTTATTATATTTGAATACGGAATTTGTGTTAAAGTCCTAGAGTTTATTTGTTTATAAATATGTAAACGAATTAAGTATAAATATATATTAAGTATATTTCTAATTAACACAATATTACATTTCTTTCAGTTACATTTCTTTCGTTGTTATTTTCAATTTTTTTATATAAATATTATAAGAACCAATAAATTTATACATTTATATATAAAATGCAAACTTATATGTAGATTTTTCCTTTTTGACTAAGTAATGAAAATGTAATTGTCAAATGACTGATTTTAGTAGATTTGCAGTTTGTTCATAATTTTGTGTTTTGAGCCATTTAGTCACAGTCATTTTACATTTTCAAGGTCAAAGAATAAATTTTGAGATTTCTATCAATTTACATTATACAATCTAGCAGATTGTGCGTAGAACTGTTTAGAGGCGAATTCCGTGTTTACTTTATTTATTTTTATGACAGAGTAGGGATTTCGTTTATTTACCAATTCTTTTTCTAACACTTTCTGTTTGTGAATTTTTAAGATACATTTTAGTATATACATACCTATATAGGTAGATACCTATTATATGCAAATAAAGACAGAGTACAATAGATGTACATGCTGTGTAAAAGACAGAGATACATATATTGATAGTTACTCGCTTTTTGTCACAACTACCGCAGCAACAAGCGCTTTCTTTTATCTGTTATAAAAGTCATTGAGCGATACTCTCTTGGCTCGCCCCTCAGGCCTCCAACGTCGAGACCCCTAAGGTCTTAAGCTCTCCCGCGTCTCCCGCCTCGTCCGAGATGGACTGCGAATCGGTCGCATCCTCTCACGCGTCGCGCCGTAAGCGCACCGCTCCCGGGAGCGACTCCGAACCCGCGTCTGATACGTCGTCGGTCGCCGCCACCTTAACCGGCTCTCCTGAGCCCGCGTTCCAATTAGTTGCCAAACGCTCTAAGAAGCGTTCGAAAAAAGCCGCGGTGTCTTCAACACCCGAGCCAACCCCGGTGTCTTCTACACCCGCCCCCGCGCCGCTCATGTCACTCGAAGTGACCGCGTCTCCGTCGGTCCCATCGAAGCCAGCGACGCGCTGCGCTCCCGTCCCGCCGAAGCCTCAGCTCCCTCCGCCCGTCTTCCTGCGTGAAAAAGCGCGCTGGACCGCGGTTTCAAACTTGTGCAAAGTGCACAAAACTAATTATTTAAAAGCCGCCAACGCTGGCGATACAATCAAGATTCAAATAGCGACCGTCGACGACTTCCGCGCGTTTACCAGGTTACTCGGATTAAACCAAATCGCGTATCACACCTACGCCCTCCCGGAGGAGCGTAAGATCCGCGCAGTACTACGGGGCGTCCCGTTCGAACTCAGCAACGAAGACATCCTCGATGACCTTAAGTCTCAGGGTTTCCCGGTCACAGCAGTGCACAAGATGCACTCCAACCGCGGTAGGCGTTTTCCCTTAGCGTTGGTAATCCTGTCGAATACTCCCAACTCGAGGGAGATCTTTAGAGAGGCTCGCACAATTTGCGGACTCTCAAATATCTCCGTCGAGCGTCCCAACCCCCGTGGTCACCCTGGGCAGTGCCACCGCTGCCAGCTCTATGGCCACGCAGCGGCTAACTGTTCAGCTCCCCCCAGGTGCGTAAAGTGCCTGGATCCTCACTTCACTAAGGAGTGCACTCGCACTCCCGAATCCACTTCCCCCCCTGCCTGTGTGCTGTGCGGCCAGTCCGGCCACACAGCTAACTACAGGGGTTGCCCGCGCGCTCCGCGCTCCACCACCAAGAGGGTCGCGCCTAAACCGGCGCCGCCGCTCACTCCTGCCAACTTCCCGCCGCTGCGCAACCGGGGTCCCCCGGAAGCAAAGCCCGTTCAGCCGACACCTACTCCGGCTCTGTCTTGGAGGCAGCGTCCGGCCGTTCCGCCTGCACCTTCCCGACCTATCCCAGCTTCCGTAGCTCCCGTAGGGCCGCGTCCTTCTCCGTCTTCCGCACCTCAGTCGTCGTTGGCTGAGGACATGAAGACCGTATTCGACGTTATTCAAAACGTCGATATTAACGAAATTTCCGTGCTCGCACGCAAACTGCGAGCCGCCCGCTCTCCTCAAGAGCGTTTATTTGCTTTAGCCGAGCATCACTCGCTCCTAAGTTCGTTGTAAATTTTTTTATAATTTATAAATTCGTAAATAATAAATTATAATGTCTAGACCCGCGAATCCCGCGTCCAGTCGTATTAAACCCAAGGGCTTATCCCTAGTATCTTTTAACGCTCGTAGCCTTAATACCAACCTTCCCGAGATTAAACTGTTCCTTCAGAACAAAGAACCTGACTTATTCCTTCTCCAGGAGACATGGCTTACTCCAAACCGCTCCAGGGGATTCGCTATACCTAAGTACGCGTTTATTCGTAACGATAGGCCCAACTCTGACGGTTTCGGCGGCACCGCTATATATTACAAAAGAGGCTTCCACTGCTGTCCTCTCCCTACCCCTCCTCTCCTCAACATGGAAGCCACTGTATGTAGATTGGCTATGACTGGTCATCCGACCATCATCATAGCTTCAATCTACATACCTAGTGGTACCAGACCAATCCGCAGCGACTTTGAGGCCATTCTCGCCCTCGGCCATTCAGTCATTATGTTCGGAGACTTTAACTCCAAACATACTGACTGGACGTGCCTATCGACTAACACCAGCGGTATCGCTCTCCTCGACATCACTAACTCCCTTGACCTAGATGTCATATCCCCCGTCACTCCCACTCACTATCCCAACAACCCGTCCTACTCTCCTGACATCCTCGACTTTGCAATTATCAAGCGTATCAATCTTGACCTAGTAAATTCTCTCACTGATGCTATCAACTCAGCCATCAGTGACAACGAAAAGGTTGCTAAGCAAGGCAAACCCACGCTTCCCTTAGCCGTTAGCAATCTTATTAAAGCTAAAAACGCGGCTCTCCGGAGAGCCAAGAAATATCCCACGCCCGCCTATAGAACAGCTGCGAATCAGCTTCAACGTAAAGTTAGGTCTTGCCTCGCGGAACTCCGAGACGCTCAGATGAACGATCTCATGGCGAATATCTCTCCGTCCCACCAAGCGTACTATAGCATGGCCCGAGCCTTACGCGTAGACACCGTCTCTCACGTTCCTCCTCTCACTCGTCCCGATGGCACTACTGCCTTCGAAGTCGAAGAGAAAGCCGAATGCTTCGCCGACAGCATTGCCGCACAATGCTCGCCCAGCACGCAACCCGCGAATCCCACTCACATCAAAGCGGTGGAGGACGAAGTCCTTCGCAGAGACTCTCTCCCCATCACCGCCGACCCTGTCACAGTCTCTAATGACGAAATCTTGCTTCTCATTAGAAAGCAAAAGTCCAAAAAGGCTCCGGGTGCGGATGGAATTTCCAACCACGCACTTAAGCACCTACCGCAACAGATGCTTACCTTGTTAGCTATCATTTTCAATGCCTGCTTCGACCATAGCTACTTTCCTAAAGCTTGGAAAGAAGCGACAGTCATAGGCATTCCCAAGCCGGGCAAACCTCTGAACGTCCCGGATAATCACAGACCCATCAGCCTCCTCAAGGCAATGTCTAAACTTCTCGAGAGAGTCATACTTTCTCGAATGCGGAACCATCTGTTTCCAACGGATGGCGATCCTCTCATTATTCCCCATCAGTTCGGCTTTCGCGCTAAACACTCCTGCCCTCAGCAAATCCACCGAATCGTCGAGTATATACTTGACGGTTTCTATCCGCGTCGTTATAAAACAGTAGCGGTTTTCTTTGACGTAGCCAAGGCTTTCGATAAAGTCTGGCACAGCGGTCTCGTTTATAAACTCTACAAGATAGGCTTACCGGATCGCCTAGTCAGGATAATAGCGTCGTTTCTCAAAGACCGTACGTTTCGATTTAAACACGAAGGCACGCTTTCTGCACCTCGTCCCATAAAGGCTGGAGTCCCTCAAGGCTCAGTCCTCGCCCCTCTGCTGTACACCGTGTACACCAACGACATTCCCATCCCGCCGAAAGGCGTCGAACTCGCCCTCTTCGCTGACGACACCGCACTCTATACCAAAGGCCACGGTGTTCGGCGCCTTGTAACCAGACTCCAAAAGGCCGTAAACGCCCTTGGTGCATGGTTTCAAGAATGGCGCATCGATGTGAACCCTGAAAAGAGTTCTGCGATGCGCTTCGACCACAAACGCCGTCGTCCCGATGGCGATCCCCACGTTCGAATGTTAGGCATTCCCATCCCCTGGAAGCGCAGTACTAAATACTTAGGCGTCACATTAGATCCGACGCTTTCTTTCAAGCCACACGTTGAAAGAGTTTCGAAACTCGCTCGTCACTATTTAGTCCGCCTAAATAGCATGTTAGGTAGAAAAAGTAAAATGTCCTTCAGAAACAAACGTACACTTTACAAGGTCTGCGTTAGACCCGTCATGACGTATGCCTCGCCAATCTTTGCCCACGCCAAACCCTCCCTCCTGCACAAACTGCAGGTAGTTCAAAACCTCTTTTGCCGCCGGGCCACAGGCGCACCGTGGTACGTGCGTAACGCGGACTTGCATAGAGATCTTGAACTGCCTACAGTACAACAATATCTCAAAACACTCTCTGAAGCGTTCTTCAAACGCTCCGAAACCCATCCCAATCCTCTAGTTCGTGATTCTGTCTCATATGCTACTCCTGTGTTAGACTCGAAGTTCAAAGTCGCTAGGCCTAGAAATGCGCAAGCGTACTCATCCACCAGACTGTCACGCGATCTCGAGGCCCTTCTGGCCGCAAATTCTAATTCTAACGTAAATTCTAATTCTAACGTAAATCCTAATACTAACGTAAATGCGAGTTAATTCAATTTTATTTTGCAATTTTTTAATTTTTGTTTTAATTATTGATTTTCATTTTGAGCACCTTCAGTGCTACGTATTCACCTTCAGTGCTTTGAGCACCTTCAGTGCTATGTAATCCCAGCGGGTGACCCCTTCTGGGCCCCGCTAGCGCGGCCTCTTTTCTCCAATTGGCCGTCGCTCAGATGAAGGCTGAGTGGCAAAAATGCACGAGCCGACAGGGGGTTTTTAGTGGGTATGGTCCTGGTAGGCGTCGGGACGAGTCCCACATAACTTTGGAATCGCGCCAGAGTATGCGTCAGGGCATTTTTATCCTCCTGCCCTTCCCGCGGAGGGGAACAAAAAAAAAAAAAAAAAAAAAAAAAAACTCCCTTGGCTCTGAATACTCGCGGTGCGGACCCTGGCAAATGACGCTCGGGTCTTGGAGACGCAAGCCGATTGAGTCGACCTATATAAAATCTTAATGGTCTACCGATCGGCACTTGCCGAATGTGTGTACTTGGTTCGGGACAGCACAGCCGCTCAAAAAAGTGCCACCCTGTGGGTAGCGGTCGTTAGAAGTTTCAAGTCCAAAAATAAAACAACGTTGTTAAATATGTATGCAACCTAAAGGAGAAAATTGCAGTTCATTGTATTTAATTAGTACTGAATTTAAAAAAGTCGAATTAATTTCTACTAAAAGAATAAATTATATTAATTGATTTTTTAAACCCTGATTAAACAAGGAAGTTCTAACCTTTTAGAAGTTTTAACCACTTTCATTCTAAATAAAAAATTTCGGTGCATTTTTTGATTGCTGCTTAATCGAAATTTATTTAAATGTAAAAATGGTAAAATTATCTTCTAAAAATTTGTGTTAAATTTGCGAACCTCTCACGTGACTAAATTTAATCTTCCACTTGTGCTCATGAAAGTAATTTTATTAACATTTTAAGCATAGAAATAGTCTTAATGTGTACATTTTATTTATTCGATTCGTTAAATGTAAATAGGTGACAGAATTTTTAATTGATATTATTATCAATTTAATCTTTAATTGATAGCCAAGTTAGGTGTATTATTCATACTATTACAATCAGTGATAGCTTTGTTTTTTTTTCTTCTGTCATTTTCATTGGTATGATCGCACCAACACAGCCTAATGAACCAACAATTTTATTTTAAACGAAATATAGAATCAACAAAACTGTTACGTCAATGTAAATATAAAACTTACCAATCGATCATCCCCTACGTTTCTCAACTTAACCAACACGACATAAATAAATAAGAATTAAACAACCGACAACGCCCACCCAGGTCAGAGAGATAATAATTTGCATGCATTCTAACCGGGAAGCAAAGTTATCAATGTCGTACTCTGTACATCAGGGACGCTTTCTCTTATACAACATTTCATTTTGAATATTACTCTTATACACATACAAGTGAAAATAGTCAAGCAACCTCTTTTCAAATCGAACAGGCTGCACGGAATCAAAGTTCGAAATTTCAAAATGCAGAAATTCTAAGATGGCGCGCAGATTGCATCGATTTATCACGATTATCGGGTTTTATACTAAAATGCTTTATTTATTTAACATCATTTTTCTTGTAGTTCTTCTTTGAGATACAAATTGCCGGTTTATAGCAAATTTCTCGTCGCAGTAGATTTATTTGTTTGAATTATAGGTAATTTTCTCAAGTATTTTACGAGAGAAAAGTTTCTGTAGAAGTTCCGATATCCACGCATACGTACAGAGTCTTGGTATTCTTACATAGGTCAATGCTTATATATTGAGCTCGCAAATTCATATATTTAAGTTTAATCAAATCGAATAATATTATACGGAAAAGTTTAGATAGTTAAATACAAATACTATGTTTAAGCAAATACATCGTCATAAAAAAGGCTGATACGTACTTGATAATAACTGCAGTTCATCTTATCGGATATTATCTCTTAGAAAACAGCGACTTGTAACGATAATTCATAATATTATTACAAAATGTACCCGTTAAAAGTGCAAAGCGATCGTATAAATATGATGACAAAATAATTCATAAATATAGTAATATAAAGTAAAGAAAAATAGTAAAGAAATAAAACTTTACTATGAAGTATTTTCAGGAAGATAAATATTTGAAGTAGGTCCAGGCAGGTTCGGTATTTTCCCCGCACACTAGGGGCCGACGACACTGCCGGGGGTTCGAATACGAATCTGAACCTGCGCCAACACTCCCGACTGTGTACAATGATGATATTTTGGCTAACATCCCCCAATACACAGCCCATTGTAGAAAGTCGACCTACAAAAAACACGCTCAACCCATCAAATCAGAACCTGACACACATTTAAAGTTATATATACGTAGCTGTCAAAACGAGCGCCATTTTGAAAATACCGTGACAGATCGGCGCGGGGGCATGCGCTGATTGTGAAATACAAACGCACCATGTAATATTGTTTTATGTTGGACGTGTTGTGTTACGGCTACCGGCTATTTAGATAAGTTGTTTATTTATTTCGTTTCGCGTTTCGTTTGTGGTGTGAAAATGTTTGTCTCCATGAAAAATTGTGACTTCTTGCATTCAATTAATGAGGAAATAAACAAATGTTCAGTTTAATCCCCAGAAAAATAAGCCATTAGTCTATGTTATGGACAGAGCAAAATGGGGAAACTTAGAAATGAAATATATTTATTTGATAAGATTTTCAAGTGCATACGTAATATATGGTTTTAAACAGTAAAATAGAGTAGGTAGAAAATCTGCCGTTAAGGCGTTCAAATTAGGACAATTTTTACTTATTGCTAGTTTCAGATTTACATTACATTCATAATTACAATTTGTTTAGTTTTATTATATTTATTAATCCAAAATTACATTTTAGCGATATGTCGTAGGGATTTAATAAAATATACATATTGAACAATATTATTAGTTACATAAGGCGTAGGGCGTGTCATTATGATATAGCTAGTTTTTCAATTGTCAGTGAATATTAAGTACTTCAAGGGTTTATTATGCTTGGTTATACATTAGTAAATAGAAAATAAATTTTATTAAAAAATTTAAACTTTTTCTTAAAGTCAATTAACTAAAACGAGAAAAAAAGTAAGTTTTTACGCGGAAGGGTATCCACATTCACACATTTTTTTATTTTTTCTCATTAGAATTACCATCACCTACTGTCTACCTTCAGTCTGTTTTTGCTCACTTAGAACACAACATTAACTCAGATATCTTATATTTCACAACACTTCTCAAACAACAAAACAAACTTTAAGGTTATCACATAATACTAATCATAGAAAAACAATAGTATTGCAGCCTTCACTTCGTCAAAATCACATCCAAACTGACTTGATATTATCAGCGGTTTTATGAGACAATGCTTGGGTGCGTTGGCGCTATAATAGTAACCCTTGATTCACTACATTAACAAGTTGCGTGATTGCAGTACAAAAGAGGCATCATTTTGGAGGTGATATTTTTTTATTTCATAAATGGCATAAGACATTCGTTTAAAGAAATGGTTCGCAGGTTAAGGCTCTCCAATTTATCTGTCGTCAACTCATTACGTGTCTGTAAGGAAAACTACAACAAATTCATGTTTTTCATTGAAGTTTTTAGCCTCATGATGGGCTTTAAAAATTGATGAAATTAACTACAGTTTCGTACCCAAATGATAAAACTAGACCGTTTTTAGCAGATCTTGAGACACAGGTCACATGGAAATACAAAATCTGAAATAAATATTTGAAATAAGAATTTACATCCGACCGCACGACTGGCAACAGCCGCCATTTTCAGTCCCTTCTTTAAATGACTGTTATACCCGTGACTACGGACGTCATCACTGATACAATATAAACTAACACAATTACTTGAAGTCAGCGGTCTTGATAAAAATCCCTTGACGGGTCCAGGTCCAGTTCCTTTGACTAGTTTATATCTATGTTGACTTGGTTGGTGGTGGTTGGTGGAAAAGAAACTAACACCTAAAAATAATGGTTGTCGTTGTTGATTGATGTAAATTACCATAAATCAGCAGTAGTGCAAGGCGTTGAAGATTCCGTGAAACCTAGAGTTAATTTGTAAATCATAGCTTTAAAGAAATGATAGCAAAGTTATAAGTTCTAGTTAATGATAGATTTTCAAGTAAACTTAGGTACAAGAAGTCGTATAAATCTATGTTTAAGTGCTTTATGTACGGCTTTTAGTTCGCTGAACTTAACTAGCTTAACTTAATTTAGGTTTATGTTTATAACCTAAGCCGTATTCGAAATTGAGAAATTTTTAAAGATTGCTAGTTACTATACTTCGTTGTCATCATCAATAGTTATAGGGGAGGATTATGATACATTTGTTTACAATATCAATAGGTTTATCTTTTGCCATATTCCGTAATTTTTTCGTGATCAAAAGATAATTCTATAACTATTATTTTAATTCTATGCATGCACACAAATGCATAATATCAAAACATGCCATTCAACGATTTTCTCTATTGATAATACACAAGTCCTGAAAAAATCATACAAAATCAATTTTTTTCTTCACGAACAACCTACACTCGTAAGAACACAATGTAACTGTAATAAAATATTTACTGTAAACATTTCCAAAGGAATTAATAAAAAACGTGAATCGGTCACCACGCAATTGCAACAAACAGAATAAAGGGGCTTCACCATTACATAAGTCTGTGATAGCACAACAGCCTCGACCTAGGGCGTGGTGGGTTCACCGTGAGCCAAGCCTTAGATAACCAATGCTGGATGGTCTGTTGGTGTGTAATACGGTTTATTTGGCTATTAGATGACCTTATATGTATGGGCGTAAGTTTTGATAGCTTTCGAATATTTTATCTGTTTGTTAAAGTCAGGTGTGTTCTTAAGGTGTTTGTGGTTTGAACATAATTTATGGTAAATATATTTAAGTGGTAGTAGAATTACTTTTGTTAAGCTCTCGACTGGGGTAGTACATTCCATCCTATAATTACGCCATCTTATCCTATCCATCCACCATCTTACGTTTATTCCCGCGTTAAAGGTGCAACTACTGGAACAAGCCATTTGAAACGAAATGATTTGAAATATTTTTTCTCAATATTGACAATTACTTGTTTTTATTGACGTCAAACAAAACATGACTCTACCACCAGTTCGGAAATACCGAATAAAATAAAAAAAACTTCACGGGTATATTTTTTTCAAAATAAATTTACTGATTCTCTTTATGTATGTCAGGATGCCATACTAAATAAAATGTATTTTTATTATTATGTCAATACAAAATTATTCTTATCTGCATCTGTTAGCTCGGCAAGTCCCCTAAAGTATCCAAACGACGAACACTCACAAACGGCACCCGTTCACGAGTTAACGCAGGATCCAGCCATCGCCCTCCTCAACCATTCGTTGCCAACTGAAGCCTACGGACACCAACGTGTCATTAGTCGACGTAATAAACACAATCAATATTAATACAAAAAATACCTAGGATAAATAATATCCCTGGGTGCGGATGGTGTGCACTCGCTATGAGGTGGGTAGCGTGCGCATTTGCCGGTTAGGAAAATAGTTCTTAAAATAAATTAATATTTATCGAAGCTTACGTACGTTGAACGTTTACGACCGAGACTTATTTTGGTTAGGTGATATATACGTTATTTCTAATGAGACCTTCGTAATTTACTAAATTATCAACGTCATAAAAACCCAAATAACAAATAATTAACGCTTTATGTAGCATGTGATAAAACGGATTACTAATATCTTTTTCTATACAAAAAAAAATATTCTAAAAATAAAAAGATTCATTCAAAATATTATGGTTTAAATATTAATATATATTAGATATCTAATCGCGGAAATCACGTGTTGACTTTGAAATTTCCCGCCAGTTTTTTAGGACTTGTGGCGAAGTCTTAATACCGGAACTGTGACCGTAATATGTATGATAAAATTATTTCGTTATTGTTGGGTTTTAATAAGCTATCCGAAAAGATGCGAAACACTTTTAAGCCCACTTTTGAATGCTGGGCTAAATATCGCTTAATGTCTCTATTAGTTTAATAAAACTGGAAGGTGAAGAAGGTATTTTAACTAACTGGCTTTGATCTGCGCAAGTGGGAAATATCCATTTGCTAAAATGTGGTACCATTCAAACGACCTAAGTATTCTATTTAAGCTTAAAACTCCATGTCTTACATGTGACCCTGGTAATTCAGGTCAGTACTTCGAGTAGCTTGTAAAACTTTCTGCCTAATGAACAACGCTTGTCTGGAAGGCGTGCCGGCTATTTTACGTTGCTTTAAATAAGAATGCAAAGTAAGGCCGAAAGTAAGAAAATCGCAAGGAGACCAACACTACATGTTGCTGTTTAGTTGACATATACATACATCGCAAATTTTTATTTTATTTTATTTTATTATCATCATTTTATTCAGATGGACGGTAAAATAAGTAATATACCTAAACGGTTGCTAAATGAATCGATCCAACTAACCGGCTAGCTGTTATGTGGACTGCTTAGGTATAAATTAAGCAATCTGCGATCATTAGTTTCTTACAAGCTTGTTGATATCCTGTATATTGCGCGAGCTGAGCGAACGAAGTGAGCGAGTTGGGTAGCGCTCGGCGAAGCGACATGCCAGTAGTAAAATTGAATAGTATAGAAGAGTAAAATACGTTCAACAAACGGCTAGCTGCTTAATCAAACGGCTAGTTAAACATTCAAAAGTGTTTTAGTTTTTTATACCCTGTTATAACTCGATATAAAATTCAATTAATCATTGATTTGTAGATATCACCTTAAAAGTTCATTCACCCACAAGTTAATTCCACTTAAGTTCCAAAAAGATACCGAACAAAAATTTCATTGAGCCGCTCTGAAAATATTATATGAATGACCAAAAAGGTCGTTTAATATTTTTTTATTCTGTACACCAATCATGCACGCTTCTCAATAAAAAAAACATAAAATTGAATGCATATGTAATTTGTGTAACGCTCTTATGTCTATGTTTTTAAGGTTACTTTTATTTGTAATTTTTTTAACTTACAATTTACAGTACTTGAAGACCACACAATATGTTTATATTTATTTTCCGAACGCATCCTGAATAGTAATTAGCCATAGGGCAATGTATCAAATGGCATGCATTACAATGTATGAAATATAGACGTAAATTTTCCAGTAAGTTTGTGGCAAAATATTAATAAAGAGGACTTGTTCATCCCGAATTTTTGTTTGGTTGTTCAACTTTGTCTTTTCAGTAAATAAGTATTAAACGACTGCTGGGTCATCAGACTCATCCATGTAAGTGGTGATGTAGGCAATTTATACTCCAAGCTTGCCAAAATCGATTGGTAGACTACACAAAGGATCGAAATAATTTCTTAAGTATGAGGGTTTTATCGCGATGTTTTCCTTCGTCGTTAGAGCAGGTGCATTTGGCAGTCGTACGCCATTTAGCAGAAATAAGTATATTTATCATAATACAGTCTGTTTCAAATTCAAATTCATATTCAAATTCTTATTTCCCAACATTTACAATTACTTGTTCTTGTTGAAGTTATATAAAGCATGACTCTACCACCAGTTCCGAAAAACCTTCGTCAAGGTTTTGAAGGCTTTGTAAAGAAGAGCTGGCAAGAAACTTCACGGGTTTGATATTTTTTTAATAAATTTACAATATCCCCAATGTCTGTACAAAATAATTCTTATCTGCATCTGTTAGCTTGGCAAGTCTCTTTCACCACAAACTATACAAACGACGAACACCCTCAGCATCACGGGTTTAACGCGGGATCCAGCCATCGCCCTCCTCAACCATATTAGAGGAAACTAAGCGACCTGTTACCAGACGCTACCATAAGAAGATATACTTTAGTGACAATGACGCTTTAGACATTAATCGTTACAGTATGTGTGTGACTCCACCAGGAATCAAATCTGGGGCTAAGAAGTCTACTAGTTTATTTATTTATTAAGATACACCAACTGTGAACATATTAAACTTACATTACATAACATAGATAGTAACAAAATATAAATAAATGTAAAAGGATACTCAACGTTCCGTACCTAAAATAATAAACTATCACTAGGTCCGACTCGACGGAGAATCAATAAATAACTTCCATATTTATTGATTCTCCATATTCATAAGAAACATCCATATAAGAAAATAAACCGTGATTCGTAAACAATTTCGTAAGTCATTGTAAGTAAAACCGCGGTTACGTATAGTTAAATCACCTCTTTACGTTCAATGGCTCTACACTTACAAACAACCTTAAGCACTTCCTAAATATTATAAAAACAACAATAAATACGTAAATGGCGGGCATTGAGGTTCTGACACTGACAGTTTGACAGTTATCAGAGCATGACGGTTACGGTGTCTTGACAGCGGATGAAAATATTAGTAAATTTGTGAAAATTGTAAATTACAACCTTTTGTTTATCTGGTTTTGGGAACGGGTCTAAGGCTAAGTTATACGTTGAAATAGGAGATTTAAATTCGAGGAGTTGGTAAAGTAATGTTGAATACTATGACGTCTGACAGAACTCAAATGGTTACGCCACTGACGCTCTATACTATATTCATTTCAGCATTTCGTGCCAATATTTTTGTACCAGAGAAAATTTTACCACCAAGTATTGAGCGGCACTTCTTTTCGTTTTTGAGGCAAGCTTAGTATAGATTTAGCTTATCGAATTTAGACTTTATCTTTACTTGGTCGAGGTCTAAATTTGCTAAGGCTATAATTACGACCACCTTAATAATCCAATTGACGGCTGTGAGTGCGGCCATGAATATTTAATGTTTTTAAAGAGAGATGACATAAGCTTGTAGCGGATAGTAAATACAAATAAACATAAGAATGTAAACGAACATCTGCAGGGCAATTCTCAACGAATCATTTTATCTGGACTTCGAGGAGTAATTCAAATCTTTACAAAATCTAAAAAATTATAAAATTTTCGTCTATACAATTTTAAGTCTAACAAATTTTAAGTCTCGGTGAAAAATCAAGACCCGAGGTTTTTCGAAATACGATCCTTGATCTAAGTTTCACGTCAGAACTTTAAACTAATACCAAATTTTTTTTAAATCTCGGGCTCTGATATTTTACAAACGCCTAGCTTATACTCGTACAAACAAGACAGTACAAAATAACCGTTGCATATTGCATACGGCAAATGTTCTACCGACCCATTGCTATTACCTAAAAATAAAAAAATGTATCCAATAAAAAAAGTTACATCACTGCAAAAACACGTCGATTTATTCCTTAGATTGTATTTTCTATAACAACGCGTATAAAAACCAGAAAGACTTGAAAAACCGTATTTCTCAATAATCCACGAAGCCCACTCCGTTCATCGAACCGGTATCCGCTATGTCTCCATCTGATAACAACGACAATTGAATCAAACTATATCGATAAATATCATTTACAGAGACCTAACTTTAGTTACTGGAAGTGGCATTAGGTAGCCTTATTTAAAAGAAGCAAGAAGGCGTTTCAAACGGCTGTGTAGCACCTAATCCAGCGATATAGTTTTATGAATAGACGTGTAACACCTTTGTCTTCATCGTCACTTTCCATCAGGTGACATAGAAACTCTCAACCTTTTTTAATAAAAAAAAAATCTTACACTAACGATTTTTATTCTCTACAAATTTTAGTGGAATAAGTCTCGTAATTACAAGTAGAACAGCATTTTAAAGCACTTCCAGTGGATTGTTTCTTCGTAGAGTATTAAAGATAAGACGATCTGTAAGGTGCATCGACCAGTATATGGAAAAAATTACTGCCTTGTTTTTTACTAACAGAACTTTAAATCGTATACAAAGAGCATTTGTTAAAGTGCAACATAACTGTAGCTAAAGTTCTTTTCGTTTATATTCCTTTGTAGATTAATAGGATTACAATTTAAAACTAAAAAGCGTGGATTTCACTGATCTCTTGATTTTAAGACTGAGTTTAAAAATTCAATTACTAAACCTTTTACTACGTTTATTCGTAGGTGGGCTCATTTTATATTTAAATAGTATTTGAAATACATATTGTGACAATTTTTTTTATTTACTTTTTTTTGGTAACAACAGTCAGACAACATCCGTTTATCTTTTTGTATATTATTTATCATAGAATTTCAACCTTATTGAACTTCTGTTTGAGCACATATAAAAAAATTACTTTGTCAATTTGTAGCGTAGAAAAGCGATTACAAAAAATATATTAACCTCTATCGATAAGCCATTGGCCTAAAACCTAGACTAAGCCAATCTTATCACTACAAGGCCCACATAAAACAATGGTGGTAGATAAAAGTTATCACGCATCCGGGTGATTTCACTACACGGGGAACTAGCAATTAGACGTGTGAAGTAATCGCCTTGAAGCTGTTGAGTTCCTGGTAGGTGCACTTTCTACGGCCCCTAGGCTGTGAATGTATTGTGGAAAAAGTGAATTGATTTCCATTTTCTTTGTGAGAGCAAGTGTGAGGTTATCATCGTGGCTGGCTTTTTGTCACGTTTGATTATGATAGGCTTCGATCACAAATAAAAACTACATACACAGTTTTATATCACTATTTTAAACTGTCCATCAATGGTTTAGAAGTTTGTCAGAAATGACAATTTGTTTTTGTTCCTAAGTAAATGATTTAAAATTGCGTTTAGAAAGCCGTTTCCAAATACCGATTTTTTTAAAGAACGAAAGCTATTGACTTTTGTCTGGATTTAAATATAAAAACACATTTTATACTGATTTCCTGACTAAATTCATAAGTATTTTTAAATATTGATAATAATTACACGTATACTGTCAAAATATATACATTCGTTTTTGGAGAAATATCCCTGTAATTATTTTAATGTTTTGTCATGTTTGCTATCGATGTGACCGAATAACCCAAATTCTAGTAAGGACGTTTTTCAGACATTGATTGTGTATCTAGTTTTTATATGTGTTCGATGTAGTTATGTAGTAGATGTAGTAAAAATAATACAATTCGAAAACGTTCTCTCTCATCCTCGTATTTGATGCTTAATGATGTATAAACTACACAATTCTTTACTAGCAAATCACGAGCCTCAGATATGAGTAACATGAAAATAACTGGACCTATAACATTTACAAGGCGGAAGGCTGAACCAAATATGGGCTATCTAAATAACTTCACGGTGCGTATGCTGCCCTAGTACTTCCCAAAGAAGGCACCGCTAAGAAACTGTAAGTTTTTGACGTAATAAAAATAATAGAAGCTGCCTGAATATTATTGAGGCCGGCTTTATTTTTGATTGAACCGTTTTTAACCCCCGACGCAATAAGCGGGTTGTTGTACGTTTAACGTTTGTATCCGTGTGTCTGTTCGTGACAACCTGTCTTCTGTACAAATTGTGAAAAAATGAATCGAGAGAGGCATGTTTGAAGACAAACGGTTCAGCCGTTCAAAAGGGATGCGTGACACGCGTAACACATGAAAAATATGTAATTACAGTCAAAAAGAGTAAAGAGAATAACTTCTAACTAATACATAAATCAGAAGAAATTATGGAAAGGCACAATTGTAAATTCCTTTTAAAATGTATGTGGTGGGTATTTTACAAAAGGCACAATTCTCTTATTAAGTTTTCCTTATAAACATTCGCATTAAAGTAAAATAATAATAATAATAATAAAGAATTATTAGGAAAACTAATCTAGAAATTGAGATCCCTCGGAAAATTTTAATAAATTAAAAATACACAAATTTTTCTTTGGGTGTTTTTTCCTCATAAATTTTTATTTAAACTAGTTCTTGATTTGAACTCTGCACACAAAGTACACTATTTTATTTTTAAAATAACCTATTAAGAGCTATTAAATTAGTAAAAGTCAAGAATAAATCAATAAACGTTTATATAAAGTTATCCAATACACCATCATTAAGAAAGCAATAAGAAAATATCTCCATTTTTGGGCATTCGACTCTGATGTTGCCATATTTTCGAGCATATGTTCAACCAAAAGGTCCGGCAATAAGAATGAGTAACCGAGTGTTGCAATTTAAAAAAAGCAGGTTACTAACTGATTGTTAAAAGTAAGTTGAGAGTTCAAGGTTTTCGCAAGTTGCAGTGATGTCTTAGTCAACTGGTTAATAGTTATTTATATTGCTTTTAGGCTCTCTGCTTATGTACTTAGGTCGAAAATCTATTGAAAAAATTTTACATTTTGTGGTAGATGGATGAGCTATAGTTGACTGCACATTATTTATAATAGAAGTAATATATTTTGTCCTAAAATTCATATCGAGATCAGGTATGCGTAAAATTTTTACGCAGGTATGTTATAAATAATCAATATTTTTTTTATAATTTCATACATAAAAGTAAATAAATAATAATAAGAACAAATAAATAAAAATTTGGTCATTGACGCCAGTTTAGATAAAATAATAACGACCAATAAAAATAATGTGTCAAATGGGCATATTTAGCATATGTTTCTAGTTTTCAAAATACCCAGTTTTGGTACATGGTTTTTTGAAAGCCGTATTTCAAGTATATTTGTAGGTGCTTTTACAATTTATTTCGTTTACTACTTACCCAAAACATAAAGTTTTCGATAACATACAACCTCCTTAAGAAGAGACAGACAATGGATTTAAATTCTCACAGCCGGTAATAAGGATTCCAGGATTTCCTGAAAAACCTCTCCAGCAGGCGTAGCACGGGCGACATGTGACTCAAGTCACAAGAACAAGAGTTCGACTAGTCCCAGTCTTGGAATGAGTCTTAAGTGGTAACACAGGTCGACCATGCGACTTAATCATTTGCTGAGAGTGAGGCTGTTTTAGCGTGTTATAAAATGAACGAATTAGTGCGATTACATCGATTATTTTTGCAAAATTGTGACATAAGTCATGTCTTTGCAAAAGAAAATTGCTAATACTAAATATTCCTGTTTCTGCGCCAAATGAGCTTTACGAGAGTTCTCTCGTGCCAAATTCACATTATTTCTATATCTATTCCTCCTGACTTCGAAATTTTCAATATTTAAGTTGGGATTTAATATTTCATCGAACGGAACTTCGCCAATGTTTTCATTAGGCCGAAATGTCCTCCTGTACATGGATTGTCATGTAATTCAAACATTACATTATTAAACAATTGTTTCATATATTTATGTTTGAACACATTTATAACGAACTATTGCATATATCAACCAATCATACACGTTGTTTACATAATCAAACAATGCTTGATCAAAGAAAACGTGTGAAAATAATTAAAAAGCATTTCCTTATTAGGCAACACTGTAATTGAAGTAGTGTTCCCGAACACAGAAAAAGTTATTATCTCATAGTGAGGCAGGCGTTTTAAGCACTAAGCCTGCCATGGGAATACGTAAGCTACTATGGTATTGTTAGCACTTCCTTAAGCGTTCGTTGGTTTTTACTCGTTTGTCCGATTTTAATTGTATAGATAACCTTTGCTGTGTAAGGCGTTTCTCTTTAATTAACATTGAGACCCTTTGTTTTCCTTCAGTGTCATATGATACCCTCTCTTTATGCACAGTAAATATATAAGAGCATTAGTGAAACTTCATACAAATGCTCGATTTGACGTAATTACATCAGACAAGCGCCTCATTGGATAGGAGCTCTAGCAGACCTCGCAGTCCTGTCAGTAGCGCTAGGGTTGAAAATGACACTTAAAATATTTGAGTATTTTAGAGTATTTTCTGAAAAAATATTTCAACAAAATATGAAAACTTTCGTTTGGTTCCTCGAATGTTACTTACGTAAAATAACGATTTCGATATGTATAAATAGTAAAGCTCGGTGGATAAAAATCTAATAACTAAAAACCTACATATACGAATACCTCGTAATCACATTTCAAAACATTCTGCAATCTGAGAAGAACTTAATTTGGAGTACATATCACCAAAAACAAAGAATAAATTGTTCGTAGAATGTTGATCTTGTTTCAATCGCCCCAATTTAATGTAATATTTTACTTATCAAATTTTATTCCATTTATTTTTTTTTTTTCAAAATAACAAACGTTTACTATTTTCCATGAATCAAGAGGGACAACCCGTATACGTAACTAGCTGACATAAAAGAGACTCTGTCCATACAAAATAAAATCGATTTAACAAAATTTTAAGGGACTACCCAAACACTCAAACAGAGTACATGTTCTTATTTAAAAAACGGCCCAAGTATATTAACTATGCTTACAGTGTGCCTACAAACTATAAATTGACGCGAGCAGAATTTTTTCACTGCAATTCAAAATCACATCGAAATTGCGATCCCTAACTCTTATAAAACTCCAAATTTCTTTGAAAATTGTTGACGTGTTCGAGCCGATATTCTTTTATTTTGGTAATTTGAGCAGGTTTTTAAAATTTAGGATAATTGTTGAGTATACTTACACTGGCTTATAAGGTAGTTTGGGTATTTTTTACTATTAAATTATCTCTGAAGCTTACCTGAAAATTAGCAAAAAAAATTATTATTTAAAAATGTTTTGTGGACTTATAAAAATATTAAGCGAAAATCTTAGAGGATGTATTTTTGAACTGCAAAGCGATTATATTATTTCCTTCACTTTTAGGAATAAAAAATATATCAGAATACAATTCATCAAGAAATTTCACATGAAACAGTAATTAACAAATGATGTAAGTCGTTGCTAGCTACACCCTGTTTAGCCATTACTCAATCTTGTTTGGTTATTCAAAATCATCATAGTTATAAAATAAATATTCTATATAAAAAGAAAATAAGTAAAAGCTATTATGATTTTTTCAGGCTTGATTTGTATAGAGATACCTTGCTAAATTATTTTGGAAAATTCAACCAAGTTTATTCATAAAACGCACTATTATTTGTGATTGTGTTTATTTTTCTTTTCGTTTTTTGTTTACAATTGATTTGTATCTAATAAATAAATGTATATTTTATACAAAATATTTTATGTAAATTCGCAGACACATTACAACCACTAATATGTCACAACTGCTTGCACAACTACTAGGCTCCCAGCACTGGTAAAGAGCTGTCACCATTATATGCTAATTAATTACTTGTCCAATCTTTAATGAGGCTGCTAGAAATGTATGTATTTGAAGATCGGCCGATGAATGGGATACCTACTAATAGAAGTAAGTTGTGTATTATTTTCAAATTTAACAGTATGTACGTACTGGTAATAAATAAATATAAATAAATAATAAATACTATTACTAACAATCACACCACATTATCTTGCCCAAATTAAGTATCATTAAGAACTTGTGTTATGGATACTAGATAACGGATAAATAAACTTAAGAAATATATGAGCACACATAGATATTTTTTTTATGTATAATTATTAAAAATAAACTTAAATAAACTCACATACACATCCATGACTAGAAAGCAAATATAATAAAATAGTAGGTCTTTACCTATGAAACTGCCGTTTTGCCGTACTGGCCATTTCAAATGAAAATATTTCTTTTTTGACTGATAATTCTAATTTCAAATTAATTTTATTTGACAAACATGGAATTCTTTTTCTAAAATCGTCATTTGTTTAATAGTTAGTATTTTGTTTTCAACGCATTCGAACATTTTTCGTCATCATGGATAAGTTTAAAATTCGAATAATTATGGAGTATGAGTACCGTCGTGGCAGCAAAGCGGCACAAGCGGCACGCAACATCAACGACGTTTACGGAGCGAACACTACAAACGAACGCACCACCCGTTATTGGTTTACCCGCTTCTGTTCTGGAAATTTTGACCTGAAAAATTAACCCCGTGGTCGTCCGAAAACTTTGGTTGACAATGACGAATTAAAGGCAATTGTGGAAGCTGATGAAACTCAATCCTCGGCTGAATTAGAAGCAGCTTTCGACGTTAGCATCAAAACAACATTGGTCTATTTGCGTCAAATTGGCAAGGTAAAAAAGCTTGACAAATGGGTACCCCACGAACTCAATGACCGCCAGCGCGAAGTACGCGTGGAGACGTGCCTTGCACTGCTCAGCAGGAATACAAATGAAGGAATTCTGAACCGCATTGTTACTTGTGACGAGAAATGGATCCTGTTTGACAATCGTAAGCGCTCACCAAGTTGGTTGGACCCTGGTTCAGCACCCAAACAATGCCCTAAACGAAAACTTACCCCTAGAAAAGTGATGGTCACTGTTTGGTGGTCTAACGCGGGTGTAATTCATCACAGCTTCTTGCCAAACGGGCCAAGCATTACTCCAGATGTGTACTGTGAAGAACTGAACACAATGATGGAGAAGCTCGCACGTCTCCAACCAGCTTTGGTCAATCGTTCGGCTCCACTGCTCCTGCACGACAACGCGCGACCTCATACTGCACAGCAGACGGTCTCCAAGCTACAAGAGTTGGGGTTGGAAGTTCTCCGTCATCCGCCGTACTCACCAGACCTTGCGCCTACAGAGTTCTACTTTTTGCAGAATTTGGATAACTTCTTGGCGAGAAAAAAATTCAATACCCGAGAGGCAGTACAAAATGCCTTTGAAGAATTTGTTGCCTCCCGTCCAGCTGATTTCTTCAAGAAAGGCATCAATAAGCTACCAATGCGTTGGCAAAGATGCATTGATTGCATGGGTGATTATTTTGATTAATAGAAATAAAAAATATATAAAAAAATTACGCTTCATTTATTTCGTGAAAAACGGCAATTTCATAGGTAAAGACCTAATATCTGGCTCTACCAGGATTCGAACCCGGGACCTCTGGCATGGAAGGCAAGGGTACTTACCTCCACACCAAACAGGCCTGGTATTCATATCTATTTCGATAAATCATAAAAAGTGAGGTAAAGTTCACGTCACTGACCATCACATGGGCATGACCACGGCGTGTTACATTATCCTCGATCACAGATCGAATCCATGGCACAAACAGCTTTGACAAAATTGTCATTTCGAAGCAAACTAATATCGACAGGGTTCGACTCTGTCCACCGAAGAGCCCATAGACTCTTTAACGACGAGAGACTCACAACTAGAAGATTACAAAGTCTTGAAAGTCTTGTATTTTCCGGAATGCATTTTGGGGAGTGCGCGCATGCTTTATTTGAACTATCAGAATTTCTACCGGTCGACTGTAGTGGCGCCAAAGAACAATATTTTGAAGTTTAAGATACAATAACTTAAAACTTGTCAAGATTTTCGATTGATATCGTATCAAAGTAGATATCATTAATAATTCTACACATTATAAATATTCTTTACTAAGTTAACTATTATTTTCACACGGCCTTTTACAAAAAGCGAGACGAAATCATAATCTCTTCTCATTCTGCAGCCTTAATAACTGACTATACATACTTAGCTCAAAAATATGTTCCGCCTGTTTGCGTAAGCGCAGCGCAGCGCAGGTCTTCATTGCATACCAATTATGTCATTGGGAATAACGCCATCTATCTTCAAGATGTAGTAATTCAGAAAAATACTTCGAATCAAATCAATTACTTGCTACATAAATCACGACGTTGCTCCATATATAGAAATGTTATTTACAAGTTTGTTTTGTGACTTTGCTTGGGATTTTTATAGTTTATTTGCTGAAGTTTTAATGTTGCTAAAGAAATTGGATTTAAAATATCGAAAACCTTTTGTGAGACATATGATTAAAAAAAATTATTTTAATTAATATTTTTTTGACATAATTATCGGGTAGAAAAAGTTGTTGTCACATATAAAATAGCTTTTACAAAAGCTTAATACTATTTATTAACAAAAATACTTAATTGATTACTTAAAAATTATGAAATAAACTCGCAACACACGAACGCGTGACAAACTCACCAGCCAAGATTTCATTGATCGATCGATATGAACACATTAGTCAGATTCTCATCGCTTCTCTTACGTAAATCAAAAATCGAATATAAATAATCGAGTAATGAATCTTATGAAGCATCGAGAACTAGTTTTTGATCGATTCTATTGAACCATTATTGTCGTGGAGTTACGAAATAACTGTTATAGTTTGATTGTTCTAAATAGTTTTATACATGTTGTTTTATAAAGAGTATTGAAGTTAAAATAGGTGTTAAGTAACGTGTCGGCTCATTTTATACGTTTCTTCTCTAAATTGGAAATATCATTAAATTATTTATTATCGTTCCATAATAAATGTGATTTTTTTGTAAAATATAGAACATAAAGTCCATTATTTAGCCGATCAACACGTTAGCTACGGGCTTCCAAGCACATTAACAACAATGCTGCCATTAATATCATGATGCCAGGTACATTTTGGTGTTATAGTCTCTATAGACGGAATATTGTATTTATCTTTTTGAATGACGTACGTAAGCTAATTTGAAATAAGCTATATTTATATTATATTATAAGCTAAATTTAAACGAGTGCTCACAATGACACTAACAACGTGCTAAAAAATTTTATTATCGCTTTTTGGATTATATATTTATAAAAATTAATCTCAAGCAAAATACAAAGAAATTTCATTAATATGCTCCTTTTTTACGTCATCAAAACGTTTAACTAATAGAAAATCTTTAATTTTATACAAGTATTGTTTTTAACTACCTTCCTCACCCCATATAATTAGATCTTTCGACATTACCACATCCAATTCTTATCTACTCAAGTTTCCTTATAACAATTCCTACTGTCGCGATTCTACTAACGGGACCTATTACTAGTACATACGATAATAAATCAAATCATGCCATTCTCAACTTTATGAGTAACAAATAAAGTCTGAATTTGAGGGATTGAGAAGGTACAGCCAGAAACAAGATAATAATTATATTTCCGCACGATTTGACTTGAAGCTTTTGTTAGTGGATGTACCGTAAGGACTGCAAGTAGCTGAATAAATGAAAAATTACTCAAATAAAATGAAACTATACTAAAAAATATAATTATTATTTTTATATACTACTATGACTGAAGTTTTTCTTTTGCAATCTTTACATAAAAGACATACATTCGACTAATCAATGCCATCTACAGCAAAGTAATTTTTCATCTATTTGGTATTTAATTGTATACAAAATATAACTTTTTTTAGTCAGATGCTATGGTCAAAATAACAGCAAATACTCCTATTTATTAATCAATTTGTAAGGGATAATCTTTCTTGCCAGTTCTTCACGAAGGTTTTTCCGAACTGGTGGTAGAGTCATGTTTTATTTGACGACAATGAGAACAAATGAATTGTCAATTTTAAGAAATAAATATTTGAATTTGGGCGCTGTCATTCGAGTAGGCATTGATCGGCACTGCCGGGTGGCAAGGTCGAATAAAAATGCCACTTAGCCAAAGCCGTTAGATTGGCGAGACTAGCTTTTTCTTTTTTAACCGTCTAAGCAGCACCCTCCGCAGGGAGGGAGGTGGAAGATGCTTCATGTATACCTCCGCAGGCGCCGCTCTGGGACTCACCAGACTGGCAACTACCCACTAAAACCACCTTGCTGGCTGTGGCATGGGAATGCTAAATAGCCTTCATCGGAGCGACACCCGGGTAGTGGGTACAGCGGGTCATCCGCTGAGATCAATTACCAGTTAAGGTGCTTATGACAGGTTGGATGATGATTCGGCCTGGGCAGCCTTAAGCTAGTCCAGATTTGCCGAGAGCTGATCGGGGTGCAAACTCGCATGGACTACCAGATGGGTGGAAAGCCGAATATATGTAATAGTGCCGGCCTTTTCGTTCAACAGATAAATACTGCAAATCCGAATGTGCCGAACATGTGGATCCTCTTAGATTTTACTGCAGATTTTATATTTGTGAACCTTTTAACGTCAAAAGAAGAAAATGACAAAGAAAACAGCGGCTTACGCGCAGATTTTTATCACGAAAAGAAGTTCATAAAACTTTACTGCCTTTTTACTAATATCTAAAATGAAAACATTAATAAACGAATTCACTTTCAAATCCTTATTAAATTAAAATATTAAAATTCAGCTATCGTCCATTGTTCCACGTAGACACGATCTGTGTCCATATTCGGTTGTGCTTTATGTGGGACTAAATCGGAAAATGTGTCCGTGGCCTGGTTCCAGATTTATTTTGCTAACGGTACTTGAAACGACTTTGGTTATAGTTCTTAGTTCGATGATCAAATGTGTTGTTTGGAAATTATGATGAATTATTGATTGATATGTTGAATAATTTGATATTGTACTAAATGCTTATTTAAATTATAATCATAGATAAATAAAATCCCAATACAAACACATCAACTGTAAGGCCCCAAAAGTAAGCAGAGCTTGTGTTATGAATTATCATAAATTATATACCCTAGAATAAACATCTATGTTAATCACAAAAATGATCGCCCCGACCAAGACTCGAACCTGGGAGCCAGCGCATATGGCAGGTATACTGCTACAGACGCTAGTCCACCGTCTTTGAGCCGAATTATAAAAAAATTAAAAAATTCAAATTACTCAGTATGTAATTTCACTATTACTCCAAAATAACAGTCTACATCTAAAACGTTTCTAAAATGGTTTTAAATAAATATATTTTAAAAGCCATTATACGGATTGTATACTATATAAGTGGTCAGATTTAAATTATTGACTTTCCACTGAATGTAGAGTTAGTATTTGCTCGACCAATGCTCACCCAAAAGAAATATATTCGGGCTATTCCAAAATCATATTATAATAATTATTGTAAAGTCTACCAATTTTTGTATTAAAAAGCGTGCTTAGCAAACCAAAAGGGTTTTAATTTTTTTTGTATAGTGGCACTATACGCTGTACCCTTTTGTCTTTGTCCCACTTTGACATTTTTTCGAAATAGCGTCTACGCATGAGAGTTTCATAAATCGATACTTATAGTATAAATTATAGAATAATAGAAGTATAAATAATATAATCTCGTATAGCGTAATATTTCCGAGTTATAAACTGTCAATGATGTACAAGAGACGCCATAGTTTTTTTTTCCGTTTACGGCGGACGACACCTGTGACAATGTATACATACCCCTTTATATCCCAGCTATTTCCTTGCTATTTTCCAAATAACCGACCACTCGGCTAGTGTAAAACGTCCTTAAAAAAACCTTATTAAAATAACACTTCCCAGAAATGCTTATTTCTTATTTGTCTTTACGTTGAAATCTTTAATATCATATTCTCGAATGTTTAAAAGTCGTAAGGAAATGTGTAACATTTATTATTTATCAATAGTTCTACGAACTTATGTGTGTACTGACAAATGTCGCGACGATCGTTTAAATATTGCCAGTTTAATAAAATGTTTACTAAGTAAATTATTAAAATGGCAAACAAATTTCAAAATGACAGCAGAGTTTCAAAATACTGCTATTTTACAGATAGCTTGGTAAGTTTGCTTTGTTACTCAAGTTCGTTTAGAATATTCTTTCCTGAGTACAGGCGAGATGATTGTTAATATTTATCTATATATATTTCAAAAATGATTTCATTACTTAAATAGTATATATTTCAGAAGCAACATGATTTTGTATTCTTCGCTGATATTGTTACGCAAACAAGACTCACATAGTAAAATAGTTCGAGATATTTACATACACGACAGCCTTTATAATCTCACTGCAGAAATATCAGCCTTACCCAACCAGGGGGTGGTGTCCACCATGCTTGTCTACCTTGGATTGGCAGACTTTACACATGCTTCTCAATAACTTCTAGTGGGTTTTGTTTACGATATTTTCCTTCAACGTCAGAGCAGACGGCTCGATGTACATACTTTAGTTGTTAAAATTTATTAATACAATAGACGTCAACGGATATCGAACCCTTTAGATCGAGAAGCCCGTGTCTTCACCACCGCGTCACCGAGGCCCTTTTACAAAATGTTTAGATAACATAAATATTTTACTACTAAAATATTTTCCTCACATCCAATTGATTACAAATATTATAAATGGAACCCTTAATAAGATTTTATTTACAGGTGTTAGAAACAATGTGTTGATAACAATACATAGAATATATTGTATGCCGCCAAACCCAAGGTTAATAGTCCACTGTCTAATAAAAATAATGACAATGCCTAGAGAATACTGGAAATTCACACGAAATATAAATAATATTAACAAATAATTTGGGGATTTACCACAGACAAACATACCAACTGTATGGCCCAAAAGTAAGCAGCTTGTATTATGGATGACCATACAACGACTTTGGGGGGAATCCAGAAAAAACATACATATATAAATATATCAACCATGACCCGAGAACAAACATATGTTTTCATCACACAAATGAATGCCCCGACCGGGCGTATGAAGCTGAGCTATTTACCACTACGCCACTCGGCCGTCAAATCAGGTAGAACAATTTGAACGATTTGAAAATGCCAATAAAATATATAAATCTTTCTACGAATGGAACAGTTGAATAGCTCTGCGCCTGCGCATACAAGAATAAATCTACCGTTCAGCAGACTACCTTCTGAAAGGCTGAGTTATTTCTGATGAAATTTTACATTTTGTTTGATGGTTTTTATTGCTACGATTGAACAGAATTGATTTAGTTTTAAATGGTTTTTGTGAAGGAACTTGTTATGTGTTTGTTTTAACCAGTTTGAACCAGTTTTTAAAGCAGCTTTTGTGTATTGATCAATACACTTTACCTTTATAAAGATCAGTTTTATTCATTAAGATTTGTAATTAGTAATTAGGTCGAATTATTACTTTTCGCTGGTGATACATAAGTATTTGCGTTAACATGTATCTAGTGTTTTTATAACAAAATACAAAATGAATTCTGTGAAATTAACGTGCGCAATGCTCACGACTATGTCACTCAATGTAGTCGCTGGGTCGCCGGCGGGCCTTAGCAAAGTACATTGACGTAGCGCGTTCGCATTAAAGTTCATTTTTGCATGCAGCCGTCGGTATGCAGGGAGAGAAGGTTTAGTAAAGAAGGCGGGAACACTATTTAATTTTACGCAGTAATTTATCTATTAGGTAGTAATTATAGTGATATAGCGGCTCTGTGGTGCTGGCTCCTCGCTCTGAGGTCAAATCTACCAATGAATATTTACAACTCCTGCACATTGCCTGCTCTTACGATGAACAAAAACCTCGTAATGTAACCCAACATAAACCTTAGAATAAATCCACAGACAAACACACCATATGTAAGCACGTCTTGTGTAATGGATGACTGTACAGCAAACTAACTCACCCAGAATAAACATACGTAAATAAATATAAACAACAATGACCCGAGAACAATTACTTAATTTTTTAATTATTTGATTTTTTTTCTTTTCTTTTTTTTATTACTTTTGTATTATATCCATTTGTATATTTTTTAGTAATTACCTTTTTTGTACACTTTTTGTTATTTTATGCAATAAACATATTATTTCTTTCTTTCTTACCCAGGCCAGGTCTAGAACCTGACACCTCCGGCGTATGAGGCACTACCAATGACGCCACTTAATTACCCGCAATATTCAAGATTGTTGGACTATACATATATTGCCTGAAACTAATGAAGTCGTGTGGGCCTACTGCACCTTCAGTAGGAATATTATGGTTATGATTCTTATAATAGATGGCTGTTTATTTAATACACGCCTGAATAGGTCACCGTATCGACATCCAAAACAAGATAATTTAATGACATTATTATTCGAATTTCGACACTTAACTAAAGACAATAGTGCCTATGGGAGAATAACGCAACACCATTGTCAAGCCTATTGTTAAGTGATTTGTTGACAATACAGTACTTTAATACTTACAGTTCGTATAATTCAAAGTAGTTATCTGGAGAATAGTTATTATGACAAGGTGGTAACGAGACGTTGCTGATTATTGATAATGGTTGGAAACTTAAAAACCTAGCATTACCAACATTATTTTGTTGGATAAGCCAATTTCGAATAGAACTCTCTCTTTGTACATGCCGAGTTTTTTTCTTGCCGCCGAAGCAAAAACCTCACGGGAGGGAGGTGGAAGATGCGTCGTGCATACCAACGCAGGCATACCGTCTACTGCGGGGTGATGTGGGACTCACCATAGTGGCATCTACCCACTAAAAACCACCTTACTGGCTGTGGCATGGGAATGCTGAGCAGCTTTCATCGGAGCGACACCCGGTTGGGAGGTGGGTGCCCAAGCGGGAACCCGCTAGTGGGTCATCCGCTGAGAACAAAAATCATATAAGGTGCAAGTGACAGTTTGGGTGATGATTAGTCGCCCTTAAGCTGATCCAGATTCGCCGAGAGCTGATCGGGGGGATCCGAGAGTGCATTTCTCGTTCTACGGACTTTGTACCTCGACGGCATGGACGGAGTAGTGTATTTTACTGTCTCGCGAATGAGGGGGGGGGAAAACTCTTCGGATAGTTTGAAGTAAGCGGTGGAGAGCGTCCTAAGGTGTATAGTATTTTAGGTAAGTCGAGATCTCTGTGCAGGTCTGCGTTACGCACGTACCACGGAGCATCCGTGGCCCTGCGGCAGGAGAGATTCTGGACTACCTGCAGATTATACAGAATGGAGGGTAGTAGAATTTGTTTTGGTACTAGTTCGTCTGGGGTGGTGGGGGTGGTATTGCAGTAGGAAGCATATATACAACATTGATAT
Organism: Marasmarcha lunaedactyla; assembly: GCA_923062675.1. NCBI lineage: Eukaryota > Metazoa > Arthropoda > Insecta > Lepidoptera > Pterophoridae > Marasmarcha > Marasmarcha lunaedactyla. The sequence continues at coordinate 12,791,888 of OV281362.1, read as the reverse complement.
GGTTGAGTTTCAGTTAAAAGGAACCATTTTACCGGGTGAGGTGCAGGCTGTAGCGAAATTAAAAAAAAATACGTATAGTTTATAACATTGATTGTTACATCAGGTGCCCTTACAAGTGAAACCGCGTAGAGAGGTGAGAAGATTATAAAAAGTTTTAAAACCCAAGAAAAATTCTGTGGCGCCACTTTAAGATCTTTAACAGCTCATAACTTGAAAACGTGACGATATACAAGTTTTTTATGTCTGTATTGATGTGTTATATCGGTTAATGAAGACTCACCGCGTGGTGGTCATTTCGAAAAATAATCTAAGTGTACTGGTACACTCTCTATACAAAAATATTCAAACTCTTTTTGTATTATTAAATTTATTTTGTTCCTTTCATATTTGCATGGCGTCATTAAGGCTTAATAGGAAGCATGGTTTTTATTATATTTAGGCGAAGGTTCCTTGTAAACTATTGTTAATTTGTTAAGGCCCTATAATCAATTATATCTAAAACAATAGTTTTTGCATAGCAAATCGGTATATTGTACTTGGAATAACGAATTTGCCGTGCCGATATTGTGTCGACAGTAGAAGTTCTGATTCATATATTCGAGGTTCTGGATTTGAATCTGTTAAGGATAGGAAGTTATTTTTTGATTGAGTGACCGACGTTTCTAATCATTTATGTACGTATTTTCTTGGTCGGTGTATTCATAAAAAAGTTTCTAAAGTGCTTTGTTATGTTTGCACTTACACTTACAAGGCCACCAAATTTTACCTTGAATGAATGAAAAGTACGTTTTTTCAAAGACTACACTAATATTTTTAAAGTGAAAATTAAGTAACTTGTTACTTTATTACACTTAACGCTGAACTTCGTTACCTAAATATACCCACTTAGCTTATTTTTACTTAAATGAGCCAGAAGGAGGGTAATGTTTTTCGAATATTCGATTTATGTATATTTCTTTAGCACGCACGCACTAATTTCAACATATAAGTTATTATGGGGTTTTTTAAGATTATTATATTATTTCGCGGAATTCTTTAAGAAAAGAAATTACACGGAAAAAAAACTTTATGCGGTCGGGTTTTTTAATTTGTCAAATTCTATAGCTTGCTGCAAATTCAACTACTGCAACAAAAATTAGTATAAAGAGACAAGAAGAATAACTAAAAGAACACTATGTACGTCCAAATTACTTCATATATAAGTACGATAGGTATACGGCAAAGTGAGCAAAAGGCAAACAGAATTACCTCATTGCATCGCAATCAATAAACTTTATCTAAGTTAACTTATCTCAACACCCAGGAATTCACGCAAACACTTGCATAACCAAAACTTAGCTTCCCCAATCTCGCCCAGTCCACAAACCTTTTACAACCACTCCAAGACCACAGGTAAACTAGAGAAATTACAGGCCATTGTAGAATGAAGTAGCCGCATAAATCCCTGACGTCCTGTCAGGTCTCCCATATTTCCACGTCCTGATAAAATCGGCCATTCTCGGATTCCTGCGTGCGGCTTGTTACTAGGCAAGCATGGATGTAGAGGAGTTATATGTTATGCGTTGGTGTATTTTGTTTCTATAGTGAGAGTCATCCTAAATAAATAAAAATAAATAAATAAGTCCACGAGGAATAAAAGAAACCTGCTTCAGTCTATTCATCCTAGGCTGCATCCTTACAGCCAGCTTAAATTTATCTCAGGTCATTTAAATTATTTAAAAAAAAATCAAAGTTTATATTGTCCGATCGGGATGGTTGATGTCTCGATCGATGCGGACGTACTAGGGGATTCTATTGAAACTAAAAAATTAAGATGTGCAAAGAAAATGTTTGAAAATTTAAAGAAAAACACTAATTTAACCAAAAATTTCTGGATTTACACAAAGTATTGCAAAATTTTCCAAAAACCGTTTTCCTCTGGAGGGGTTCTTAGCATCTTAAAAGACGCGGAGGAACACTGCACAGATGATGTTATAAAAGATTTGAATTATATTTGTGAAACAGAGTTTTTTATAAAGTTTTGAAAATAAAAACTACCCAGAAATCTACTATTTTATGTGAAAAACAAATGAAAAATTGAATTTTCTGTCAGCAAAGATAAACCAAAAGGTATTATTTAACAGCCTCGGATCAACAAAAACCCAAAAGCAAATAAATAAATACAATATATTAAACTATTATCTACCAGTCGAAACGGTGTTTTGTCTATAAAATTTCTATCAAAAAATAATAACTTTTCCGGGATTTTAAGAGATCCAAAAATAAAATGTAATAGTTTAAGGTCAGCGAATTTGTTTTAACCATATTTATATACAAATTCAGAAAACACGTGACAGCAATCTTGACAAATGGGACCCATTATTTTTTACCGGGTTAGTATAAAACAGTCACTTTCTACTAAGCCGTTTAGCTGAGATAAGACTAAGCACGAATTATAGAATTAGGGCCTTAGTGTGCGACCATGGTTCAAAAAAGGAGTAGGGCGCGTCTTCGTGTACCGCACCGCACTCACTATACAAGGATGAATGAAAGGGTACAGTTACATAAGAAAGTTACCTAAGAGTTATGACAAAACTTCCTGAGTAACCCAAAATAGGTTTAAAGTTGACTCAGTAGCTGTCAGAATATGTGTACAAGGAAAAATCAACCTTGTTGTTTTATGGCGTGTCATACGCAATTGAACTTCAGCAGTAAGAAGATAGACCACATTTTTGGCCGACTGTACATTACAAGTATGTTTTGGGTGCAATTTAAGCATATTTTTTATAAAACTGAACTACAGCATGTTTATGACAGTTTGAGCGGTTCAATTAGATCTAGAATACTAGATCTAGAACATTTTTATTTTATTTTATTTAACAATCAAATTAAAATAATGTTGTTTATAAACTGTGCAACAATTTAATAAGCAAACATTAAATTACTTCATAAACATCTTCATTGCCTTCACAAAGAAATCCTAGACCTAAACAAATAAAATTAAAACCAACTTGGGAGCCTTGGTGCAGGCGCAGTTTCAAATTCGAATACTCTGTAGCGTCTTCGTCCCCAAGTATGCGGGCCGCTTATAAAAGACTCAACAAAGCGCAAGCGATTATCGCCCTTAGCCTCGGCCTCCACCGTCAACCGAGTGTACAATCGTTTTAAACTCATCCCATTTTTCAGCGAAATTGCATCCTTATTTTCTAGACGATAAGATTGTCCAAACGTTAACCGGGTGAATAAAAGAGTGTAATGGTTTGGATCAACGGTAGATACTGGATATGTCATTGTTCAGAGGACACGTAGGTATTCAGTTAGGTTGTTCCTATATAATAAGTTATTTGGTTTTCAGTACGTTTTTAAACTTATTTTAATATAACATTCAAATACATTTTTTTTATTATTGGAATTATGGGAAACTCATATCGTGGCATATCGTGGTTCATTACGCGACCGTCTAAAACAATAAATAAATTTAAATTTGTGAATTTTTATTTAAAAAACGGAATTAACTGTCGAGATTAGAATATACAAAGTATTAAAGAAAATTTCCAATAACGTGGGTTAATATAAGGCATATAACATTTAGTAATACAGCGGCCTTCTCGACTATAAGTCCCTATAAAGAAATAAGGCAGTGTATACAAGTACTGCGCAGCATATATATATTTTTTTTTATCCTAGATCCCCACAGAATTTTTTTTAATAAATTCTTATTATTATAATTATATTAATTTTCTTTTGTAAAGTTAATAAAAATGGAAATTTGTCTGCGTTCAGAATCCTAGACGCATCGCTTTTTCTTCGAAATGCCGTGTTGTTCCAACATTTCAATTTCTCATTAATTTATATGCACTGAGTGTATTCATTTTAAAATCCTCTTTAAATCAGTGGAACTTTGCCATGACGCAGCATCATTAATTATACTCTTAACATTTGCATCATTGAATTTGTAGAACTATGGAACCTTGAAGTTGCCTTTTATACTGTTTCGTTAATATTTTATTCGTATGTTAGTATGAGTTTAAAAAAACAGGATCAAAAGCTAGGGAAATCTATCAGAATGAATTTAGAAGTACTTATATAACTAAATACGATGTCATTAAGTTTAAAACTTTCAAAAGCAAATGTAAAATATGTTGGAAATATATATATTTTTTTCTGTTTAGAATGTCTCTTATTCTTGTTACTTAATAATATTTTTGTCTTCTCTGTTTATTTAAATAAGTTTGGTTTAATTTAATATTGGCTTTGTATAATTGTGTAGGTTGTTGTAAGATTTGCAACTTGGAGCCTCTTGGTACAATATCTAATACGCTTAAAACGAAACTTTGACTTTGATTAAGTTAAAAATTATAATTATAAAGAAGGCCATTTACAAAGTTCTCACATGTAGTGTAAATCACGTTATAATATAAATAAGTCGCTAGTATAAGTAGATACATGCATAAATACAAACATAATATTTTATTGGATACAGACACAAGAAGAAGATTTAAATTGAATATAAATTCTAACAATAAATGTTTTAATAAAAGAATGCTTTGGCCATGGCTGACTCGACACTTGAGATGCTGGTACAAAATAGGTCAAATCCCCTGGTAAAAACGCCAAATATATGGCCCTCAAGTGAAAAGAGCTTGTGTTATGGATAACAGCTCAGGGAACTGGGGGAAACAGAATAAACATACATATATCATGGCACAAATAAATACCCCCACCAGGACCCTAACCTCTGGCGTATAAGGCAGGGCTAATACGAACTGCGCCATTCAGCCATAATAATTTTGGATCTTACCCATTTCTATAATTCTTTCCCAAATGGAAAAATGTAATTAGAAACAGCCCAGCCAATAAGAGCTTTCCTCACGGCGTCGTCCCATCAACGCGAGGACGCTTCAACGACCCTTTCAAACTAAATGCCACTTAGTAAGATTTAATACCCTCATATAATTGGAAAAACACCTTCTCCTCTGCAAAAGTAGGACGCTTAGTAAATGGCTTTTGAATTTAAGTAAGAATAAAATCGACATAGCATCTTTAAGCTGTGCAATTGGCCGACAAAAACTTGTGTGTGTTAAGCCTTATTTAAAAGTTAAAATGAATATTAGATTTGAACCTGGTCGGGCATTAATTTTCGCCACAGTTCACCGTATGGTCATCCATAACACAAGCCCTGCTTACTTTAAAGCCCTACAATTACGTCCTTGTCAGGGGTTTTAAAGAAGTAGGGCGCGTTTTCAAGGATGAAATCACTAAAATGCATTATACATTTTATTTTTTTACAGGTTCTATCTACATCAAAGTTTAATCCCTCAGTTTCGTACAAACAGATGTTTGATTTTATCAATATCAGCTTGAAACAAACTATCTAACTAGAAAGTTATAATAAAAACACTTCAAAGAACTTTTCAAGATATCTAAATAATCTCTGAATTGATGTTTGAAACGTCGGAACAACGAACTTACGGATATAAGTTACGACCTTGTTACAATGGTAATTCCTTTAGGCTTGAGTCATACCTACAGACACATAACTTATCTATACGTACACAATTATGCCTATAGGAAATGTGAAATTCTCTTGTACATGTAGGCGTCAATGTGAACTATTATTTTGCAAACAAATTTAAGACGTTGCATAGTTTGATTGAAACTTTAAAATGTATTATGAGCTATAAGCCGATGAATTAAATTAGTTTTTCGCAGAATCCAAACTTGAAGGCGCTGCGGAAACGTAGACACGGTAATGTCTTATGTCGCAAACAACGCCCCAGCCATTATTTTATTTTCATACTGAGCGACTTGTCCGGCAGTCTTTCCTGCAACTACGTTTCCTGTGATGGTGTGCTGTGTCAGCAACAAAAAAGAGCCTAAATATTTCTATGAAAATTAGATTTATAACCAAATACGCTTGTCACTGTTGAAATACCTCATTAAGTAAAGGTGGCGCTGCGTTCTATGCGTAAAAAAATAGACATTTAGTGACGTAACACATGTTTTAGTTCCATATTTTGCTACTGAGCAGATAACTTGTATAGTTATACCTATAACGTTTATAGTGTATATAGTCTCGCCACGAAATCGCCCCCACTACTTTTTTGGTCTATGTATCGTAGTCTGAGATTCTAGGATAAACACACTATCACATTCCGCAAAGTATCTGTTCATAGAGGAATCATAAGTTCAAACCAGGCAAACGAAAAACGGATTTATGTGTCAGGGGAGTTTAAGGATAAAGTAAACCTTTTATTATTGGTAAATAATGTATATTTCTAGTTAAAAATACCTTAGTAATCTCATTGGACCGATATCAGCCTCGCCCAACTAAAGAGTGGTTTCAGGAAATTGTACCATTGGCAATCACCGGGATTCAAACCTAGTGCCTTAAGATTGGGAAGCCAGCGTTTAAACCACTGTGACACCGACGCTCTGTTTCTAGTGCGAAGTGTCAACATAAAATCCGTCCTAGTAATAGTTAATATAGTTATATGTAATAACCCGTAATAGTTTTGAAATTACACGATTACCTGCTATAAACAAATGAACTTTTCCTCGTTATAATGAAAGTATAGATACCTCGCGAACGCAAACGCATAAGTATATCATAGCTGACAGTTTCATCTAATCACATTATACAATCGCTTATAGTCAACAATAAAATGATACCAAATAAGACAACAATAATCAGCAGACGTACAAGAATTTCTTACATCTTATTATCTAAGTCAGAAAGCCTTTATTTGCATATATTTTTAATTGACTGCTACTCGCCGAATGTACACCTTCTAAGATTTTATGTCTGCCTATTATTACTCAAATATATCTCATCGTAAACATTGATTTACTGGATCTATAAACGCTTGTGTGCTTGTGTGCTCGTGTATTGTGGATTGCTGTGAAAAGTTTAATTACCTACGGGCATTTTACCTAGGTTTTATAGCAGAACTAAAGTGCCCCTTTTGATAGGCATTGACAGCTTTGTGTGCTGGAGTACCGGATTTAACAATGGGGCTGCTTAGTATTGTGAGCTTGAGAAAAGTGAATTTTGACGAGTTTCAAATGCAACTGTCAATGGCGATAAAAGCGCGTGCTTATCGGTCTTGGGTGCAACCCCGATGAGTGCTTGGTTACCGAATACACTGATTCGTTTTTGCAAATTATTTAGCCGATTCCTCAAACAGTGACGGCCGAGTAGCTTACTGGTTAGTAGCCCCGTCTCATACGCCGGAGGTCCCAGGTTCGAGTCCTGGCCGGGGCATTCATTTGTGTTCTGAACACAGATGTTTGTTCTCGGGTCATGGTTGTTTATATTTATAAATGTATGTTTATTCTGGGAATCCCCCCCAGGCCCCTGTATCCATAACACAAGCTCTGTTTACTTTGGGCTCATACAGATGGTGTGTTTGTCTAGGGGTTAGGAAACTCACATAGCTGAGGTTATTTTGAAGGGATGTGTGAGTCTACTGAAACGCAGTGGGCCTACCTGAAATACCTCCTCATTTGGGTGACGCTGACGTCTCTTAAGCAAGATTATTAGGACTTCTGTGGAATCTTCTTTAAAAATATATATATATATTTATTTATTTCTAACGATCCAGGTTACATTTATACAGCATACACATTAAACACAACGTGACGCCTAAACAGTACCTATTTTGAATGAAGAGAACGGGGTGGCTGAAAACCAACGCTATTCGCACGCCGAGCAGCTCAAGCTGAGCCAGCACCCTTTGTTTTCACTTTAAATTTAAAGATAAAATGTTTTTCTCATTTACTTAGTACCTAATAGTTATATTATATTATCTACTATTAACAAGATTGTGAAAACAACAAATGATTTTTTTTCTAACTCGTCAAACTGTTACGTTTAATGGGAAGAAGGGCTTAAGGCTCGCTTATCCTAGATTTATATAAGTAAATATTCGAATTATCTCGATATACCTATCTCCTCATCTAGCAATACATTTTCAAGCTTTGTCTTTAATATACTCTTATTTTTTACAAGACAGTACCAACAATGTATTCTATCTATATATAAATCTAATTTGATATTTAACACATAATGTGGCGTTCTTTCACAATAATCTTTTTTTTTTTTGTCTTACACTTTTGGCATTAAGTATGTCTGTTATCAACCATTGTTTTATACTGGTCACTACCATAATATTCTAATCCTAATAAATTTGTATATTCTAGACGAGCGAGCAAATTCGCGAGAAAAACGCAGTGGAAATATACAAACCTTCAAAACGTCACATTAAGACACAAAGAACTACCAAACTACTTATAATTAACTAAGCAACTACATAAAACACAGCTTATTCAAGTTTCTGTCTAACTTGGGCCTTCAGCAACTAGCGTGGGAGAGTTGGCCTATTAAAGACCTGCCTAATATGGCCTATGAACTCAAGGTTTTGGCCTTTTCTGTTAACTCCCGAGGGGTTTCGTGGGTAATTTGGCCTGCGATGAGTTTTATATTTACAATTAGCAGGCGTTTATCTTCTATTTCACTTGGTGGAAAGTGAAGATGATACTCGCCTGTCCAGGCGGTATCTTTTTACCGAACGTTTGAAAATCCCGCAAAGGCAAAGAACATTTACAGCCGCTCTCAGAAATGTCTGGCGGCTACTTAGGGCCTTTTTAATTATAGATTTTGCTTAATTAAAATCAAAGATTGGGTAACGGTTAGAGAGAGGATTTTCTGTTATAGATAGATTTTTTTTAATGGAACAGTTTATTTATGGCCCTTTTAAATTTCACCGGACTTTGTAGCTTAGCGCTGACGGATAGGCGCTTAGTTGGAACTTAAATCTGTTATATTACAGTCATTGCCATGTAGTCACATTACTCCATTACCATAGAAATATTATTAGGTATAACAATGTTTACATCAAAGGTTTTGAACAGTGGTATCTCTTTATAGTGATAACCACGGAGAGTGCCTTCGAAATGAAGTTTCATTTACTTAGTTTTATGTGTCAAATCCTAACCTGAAATAGCGGGTTTTAATATTATATTTCAATGAAAAGTTATAGCCAGAATAGAGTAGATATAATTACAAATAAATACTTAAATCTTAATGTAAATATGAATTACTATAAAAATTCATTCGAAAAGCCTTATACTCACAAATATTATTGCTTGATAAATAGATTTGTTAAAATCGTTTATTGAAGTATAAGCATCTAATCATTATTCAGGTTACGGATAGCAACCTATTAGTAATCAATCGTGGGCGTTCAAAGTTAATTTAAAATAAGCAGGTAGGTTATATCTAATACTTACCTATTCATTGTTCCTAATATATAATTTGTCAAAACTACCAAACATAATGAAGGATAAAGTAAATTTTCAGTGCATACATTTTGAAATTCAATTCCGATACGGTCTGATATTTAAAAAATTATAAAAATATTTAAAAGAGAAGTCTATTTACAGAATGTTTTTACTACATTTTGGTTTTATGATAATGTAAAAAAACACAAAAGTTGGTAAAGAAACTAGGTATTAAAAAATATTACAAAAATATCAGTAGCAGTGGTGTTGGCATTACGCAGCAAGATCTGATGAAGACCCTGGTTTACAGCAATCACCATTTATATCTTGTTCATTATTGGAATATTATTTTATTTCATCTGTTATTTCAAAAAGTTACTTGTGTTCATTGTTCTAAGCATGGCGGTGTAGCCCTACACATAAAGTTAGTTGCAATTTTAGGAAAGCATCGGTATGACAAAGGAAAGCAAAATTCTAGCCTACTTATTGAAAAACTTCAACATTACCCATAAAGAAATGCTTTTCAAGCCGTAGTGAAATAAAACCAAACGAAAAGAAGGTAATAGTAGACATTTTTTGTAAAGATCTCGTTTGGGGTAGCACAGCCCTTCTTATTTTTACCGCCATGATAGTTATTATAACGTGGTCGTGGTCCGGTTATAGGGAAGTAACAGTAAGCGCAACTTTTGGAACAAAAGCAATTCGAACTGAAGCCTACGGCCTTACTTACGGTGACGGGTCGCTCACTTCCCTCTAATATGGTTGAGGAGGGCGATGGCTGGATCCCGCGTTAACTCGTGAACGGGTGCCGTTTGAGGGTGTTCGTCGTTTGGATACTTGGGGGGAGGGAGACTTGCCGAGCTAACAGATGCAGAAAAGAATAATTTTTGTATAGACATAAAGAGACTCTGTAAATTTATTTTGAAAAAAAATATACCCGTGAAGTTTCTTGCCAGTTCTTCTTCACGAAGGTTTTTTTCGAACTGGTGGTAGAATCATGTTTTATTTGACGTCAATAAGAACAAGTAATTGTCAATGTTGAGAAATAAATATTTGAATTTGAATTTTGAATTTACTAATGCTGTCCAAGAATGCGAATGTCACTTGCCATCAAATGGACCGCGTTGTTGTAAAATAGTAAAAAAATACTGTCCAATCTACAGGGTGGCCAGAAAACGCATTCTCTGAAGCTACTTAGAAACGAAGAGACTACCAGTTTAGACTTTAAATTTTAGGTTGAAAATTTGAATGATAACTCACTTAACATAAATTCTCAACTTTAGGTAATTTTTTTAGTAACTTTCATTAAAGTTATGAGGCTGTTTATTTTATGCATAAACACACAGTTCACAGAGATTAAGTAGAAAAAATAGAAATCGGAAGAAACCTTCTAATTTTTTTTTAGAAAAATTTGAAACAGATTGGGTCGCAATTTTGCGAAAATTCATAAAAAAAATCGTAACTCGAAAACTATGAAAAATCGTAAAACATTTATAGGGGTGATTCAGATACCTCTCAACACGAGGCACCTAAAAAAAAATTTGTGGACGTCACTTCTTTCCACCGTGTATGAGAAAAATCCTTATTTACTTAAAAATATTTATAAACAGGTCTAGTGTATCCGTAAAAAAAAACAGACCTTCAAAGATACGTAACATAGATGCAACACGCACCCATCCCGTTAGAGTTCCTACTACAGCCATTAATTTACATTGAATTACTTCAAATGTAATTAAATTATACAAATTGCAAATACATGGACAAACACAGCAAACAGTTACTTCACCGGGACACAAACCTGGACCTTCACCATGTAGGGAACCGTTAATTTAAAATAACCTCTCCATTGTGGGACAAAACATCTGCAATAGTTAAATAACTGGGATATCCATAAACGTGAACTTAAAGCAATGGTTTGATAGTTAAACTTAGTCAACTGACAGGTTATACAAGTTACAAAATGTCTGGAGTTTAATTACATTGTTAGTATTTTTTTCAAATCCCCAGACAAACACACCAACTGTATGGCCCCAAAGTAAGCAGAGCTTATGTTATGGACACAGCGAACAGGGGGGAACCCAGTATAAACTTACATATATAAATGTAAACAACCATGACCTGAGAACAAACGTATGTATTCATCACACAAATGGAAGCTCGGGCCGGCACTCGAACCTGGGACCTCCAGCGTATGAAGCAGATCTACTAAGTAGTAATTAAGTAGCAAAAGTATGAACATGGTTTTTCAGGGTATAAATATTTAGATTTATAATAATAATGGTCACCGTAACGAGATTGCGCGAAGTACTTGTAAACATACAGAAATGTTAACCCAATAAACATAGTTTCTATTTTGCACAACATGTATTGTTAGCGATCGAACGCGACAAATCTGCCAGCCTTTTGGCCGCTTTGCCTCGCGTACAGAGTAATTTAGGCGTCGTTACTCTTTCTTTCTTTGTGTTTCTTTTTCCTATTGTTGATTTGAATGAAATTACTTTTATAACAAATACGATGCAAGACCAAGAGCTGATTTTTCAATGCTGAGATGACTTTTATCAATAGGATAATTATGAGAACTTGACATAATTTCTATAGAAAGTCTTGTCAAGTGTAAAATTTATTCTACTGATAAATTTTATCTTTGAGAGCATTTTAAGATTTGCCCTAAACCAAATTGTGATTTACTTTATATGGTAAAGTAAAGTTTAAAAAAACCTAAGTTTGTAGTTACTGCCACGTCAATTAGTGAACTTGTCAAATGAAACCTGTTTTGACAACAAGCCGCCTTGTGTTAATTTGAAGAAAACATATCCTGAATCTAATTTCTTTTTTTTTGTTTTGGAAAATCTTTGGCGGTCCCAGCCCAAACATGTTTATATTAATACGCAGATGTCATTAACACAAATGAAATCTTTATACATGTTTCTGTATTCTGAGAAAAATTGTTGCTAAAAGTTACGGGTATTTTTAAGACTCTTTTGATTATAACATGACATTTTCGCATGATACAATAATGAGCGATCTTGGTGACCAACAATGTAACCCTATCTAAAGATATGCTGGCAAAAACTTTTAACTTTAACTTAACAAATATAGCATAGAAGATTAAGAAGGATTTATCAGAAGTGTATACAGACGATTTAACATCCATGTATTTGAATTCAGTAAAAAAATATAAAATTTTATTTGATCAAACTGTAGGAATTCAAATTACGGTATCCAATTGTCTCTTCTTGCAACACTTTGCTTACAGTATTCTATACGATCTTCGCTAAAGGCCCAACCTTTGGAACCTATACGTTATCATTTCTAACGGTTCCAAAATGAGCCTATCGCCTTGGGAAACGTGTCATACAAAGCATCTTGAACTCTAGATAGACTGTTGGTGGCCTTCCAGAGTTCACCTTTTAGTAAATAACGGGTCTTAACTGTATGAGGTTTTGTCCAGAATATCACTTATCGTCGCTTGATATGGCAGTTTCAAATAGTACAAGAAGCGAGACAGATATTATTTTCCGTGCCAAAACAATTCTTATTTTTAAGAAGGTGATTAATTGATAAGGGCATAATTGCTTATGGGATAACTTCTACAGAACCAACTAAGCCTAACTAACGTAGGAAATCTAAAATATTTAAGGTTTGCCAAATCTTTCTATAGAGCTACTGTTTTGTTTATTGATTTAATAAATGATTACAGTAAGGCCGCTGACCGTCTAAAACTAGGAGAGCCTAACTGGGAAAAAGGCGACCAATAGGATTCTTCAATAAGTTACGACTTCGTTAATTAGGAGAATAAATTTGGTAGTAAGTGGCGTCTACACCGATGTAGTCGTAGCTATTTTATTTATTAAAATTGAATGTGTTTATAATATCGACAAATGATGCGGTGCCGGCCGTAGGCTTTAATCGGAATTGCTCATTTTTATTTGACCGGAACACAACCATGTAAACGTTAAGATTATGATGCTTACAATCAATATAATTCCATAGAAATAGGGCAACACGTTTTTTTTTTCTTAACATTGACAATTACTTGTTCTTATTGATGTCAAATCGAATTGAACGTCAATCACCTAGCCCACCGGTGGGCTAGGCTAACGCGGCGTACGCATTATTTAGCAATAGATGACGCTTCCGAACCTGTGGTAACTTCAATATACGCCCTAAGCCAAAGTCCGAGGTATGTAGGAGTAGTTTAAGTTCCGGCTAAGCGCCCTCAACTCACGAAATCCGGTGAAATTCAAAATTTCAATAGGGCCGTAAATACCCAGTCCATTTCAAAATAAAAGGCGGTTAAAATAGATCAAAGACTGCAGTACCGTCGTAGGCGAGAACTTAAAAAGTAACTTACGACAAAAGTACGTGTCTCCGTAACAAAAATTTAAAGCGAAAGTCTCTATTATCATAATTCTTCTGCATTAGGTAGGTACTGTCATAATGTGACAATGCACAATTAAGAGCACAGACGACGATATGATTTGGCTTAACGCTCGCCACAAATCACTTCGACTCTTGCCAAATAACTGACTTCAATTGTCAAAGTGACGTAAGTTAAACGTAATGAAGTAGCTTTGGAGATCGCAAGTGTAGCTAATAGCCTTTTTACTTTCCTCATCTTTTTTTCTTTTTGTGTCGAAATAACGTTGTGCCTTCAATTTATAAACGTCGATATTGGATTATGCAATGAAAACGTAATCCTGTAGGTTGTGTCATTTTGCGAAGGATTACATATGATGGAAAAATATGTAATATTTTAGAAACAACAAGTAATATACACATGTTTGTGTAATAAGTATCGACTTTTTTATTTATTATATTAAGTACATTATCCAGAAATAAGATAGGTTATATTTTATACAGTAATTTCCACGGGATCAAAGGTTACGCGGATAAACCGCTCGTATATGGATATCTCGTATATCTAAAGTAAAAATATATGTCTGTTATTTGTGAGTAAACGCAGAAAAAACCGAATATGCAAGCAATGGTTGTGTTGTGATAGAACGTTTTTATGTTGGTAAAAATTAAAACGAATTTATAGTTTTCTCGTTAAATCAGTCCATTAAAAGAAAAAAACATATTTTTCGATATTGTAAATAGCTAGCTAATAAAAATATGCAACTAATAAAAAAATTTCAATACTCAGCAGAGTACGGATTTTAGTAAGAAAATAAGCACGGCCAGTATAATGAAAACCAAAATTACACGCCTAATTAAACAATCTACTTGTAGCTACGTATCAACTCATTATATTTATTCAATATTTTAACAAAACGAGAAAGCATTATTGTACGTAAAGTATGCAAAATATTGTTCAAATCACCCTACACATGTGATCTGTACTTTGTTCTTCACGCTAAAAAAATGCTGTTCAAATAAACTACTTATTTCTTAAATAACCTAAAAAGGAAAAATCAATAGGCACTCACCATCATAAGAGTCCGGTATATACAGCGGCTTGCCAACCAGCTTCCCTTTCTTCCCCGAAAGAGGCACGGCCTCCACTCTCCTATGCGCCTCTAGTACTCTATACAACAACACTGGCCTATCTTCTCCCTCAAACCGCACCACTCGAGGAAGACTGAACTTATCCACAAACTCTTTCAAAGTCATCACTTCACTTTCATCTTCTGGCTCTACAGATGTATTGCGTCTTCCGAGTAAGAAGTTGTCAGCCCATTCAGGTGCGTTTGGGCGTCGTTCGGAATATTCGGAGCGACGTTCGGGAAATTCCGGGCGGCGGTCGTTAAACTCCGGGCGACGCTCGGAACTTCTCGGTTTATATCGGGGAGGGCGATCTCTACGCACGAGTGCCTCGTTTGCTTCTGCGAGCCATCGGGTAACTATTCTTTCCCGTTCGACGTCGAGATATCTCGGTTTAGAAGCGTCGCAGGCGAAACGGGCTGCGTCGAAGCAGTACTGGGGTGGAGGCGGGCGGATGCGGGGCGGGAAGAAGCGGGGAGGCACGTAGGGGGGATGCGCCGCGTAGGCCGGGGGCGTGCGCGGCCCCGAACCCTCCACTGACGCCGTTCTAAACATTATTTCAGGCCATTGATGCCAGCCACCTGAAATAAAATAAGGTACGTTAAAATCCAGTATCTTAATTTAAAAAATGAATACTTTAGAAGCTCGTAGCTTGCTTCTATTCCATTGACCAGCCGTCTACGTAAAGTTTAAAATACGTAATAAAATATGAAATAGATCCGTTCATTAGATTTTATAGTCATCGTAAAGTATTACTAGTTTATTTTTATATGCGATATCGCATTAACATATTACGTGAAGTGTTTCAGACACTGGGATTATTTACGATGAACTGAATGAAATATGATTATGAACGAAGCCGATACTTCAAATTCAATTCGTTTATTTCCATATTTGAGTCAAATTTTATTTTTAGCGCCAAAAACAATACTACCTCAAATGTCTTGATAATCAAGAGTTTGTAACTCTATGTCTACCGAATAAAGTTTATTTCCGATTGTCATGAATAACATATTGTACTTCATTCAGTGCACTTGCAGAAACTACCAAAAACACTCTCGACAGTTGAATTGAATATTATGAGCGCTGCCCTTTATTCCAGATATATTATAGGAAAAATGCCGCTCGGTCAATGCAGTTCTGGTTTTGGCAAGAATGCGCGAATGGACTACTCGATAGCCACTAGTAGGATGTGTGTAACCTTGCTTCTAGCCGGCGTTGTCGGTTAACAAATGTTCAGCCGAATGTGCCGCCATCAATGAATGCGCCATATGTGGGTAAAAACTGTTCCAAAATCATCCTTCAACCAAATTTAAACTTTCCACTTTGACGACAATCTCTAAACTCATTCTTAATAACCATCTTGTATTATATTTCTGATGACGTAACAGTTTATAGTCCATCCTACTCCATTTATTGATCCTATCAAATTTACGATCGATTTCATTACGTTGTAATTATAAACATCGATTAATTACAAACTTTGAATTGCTTAGTTAAGATCGCGATCGAACAATTTGTTTATAAATAGATATAGCTGTAATGCTGTGAAATCAGCTTCATGTTGCGTACCTCCGAGAGCGTATGGAGCGACTTAATTTTTGCGCCGTCGAATTTGTCACTGTCAAGTGATAGAAAGGTAAATACGATATGAAAAAATGGAAAAGAATATTAAATAATAATAGTAATAATTTATTTCGGACACATGATCCATATAAAAAGTTAGTAACAATTTTAAAATTATAAATTAATGTTAGCAATCACAAATTTATTTTATATTACATTACATTGTAGGTGGCAACTATTCCAATGTTTTAATATAGAGCTATCTACCTTTACCTTTAATACAAGTAGAATACTGTTAAGAGCTGTCGCAGGTCCGGTGCATAAGTGAGGCGACCATTTTCCTTGTAATCGCAAAAAAATCGTCGAGTCGCGCCTCCGCGAAATAAAATCGTTTTTTAAGGAATTTCCAAGAAGAGGAAAAAGTATTTAATAAACTTTATTTAGAATGCTTTGATAATGTGAAATAGCGAACGTACGGACCTCAAAAACCTTGCTCCCGGTCCCCTGATTTCACTTGGATATAAAAATGTTGACTGCGCCAATCGAACCGACAATAGACAACATGACGCGAATACTAACGAACTCATACGGACACGAAATATGTTGTCTTGCTCGCACGCCCATGTTTCACATCATTCCATCTCTTTTATGTCGGGCAGCAATACAATTGAGTTTGTGTGAGTATATATATCTGTATTGTAGGACCAAAGCCATGTTTCAGGTATGTAATGTCACCTATCAGCTAATTTATTTTAATCAAAACAATATCCTATCAAAAAATGCAAATGAATGAAACATTCAACCGTCTGATATCTAAGATCAAACGTTCTCTAAGGCTTAGCTGATGTTAGATTGTAAGTTGAGAGTAAAACGAGTAAGTTGAGCAACATATCATGATGTCGGATAGAGCCATTTCTAAGTTTTGCATTTGACAATAGTTTAATATTAAAATTTATCTTTTTTTAATAAACCTTAACGTTACATATTTTCTTCTCGCTTTTCCCATAAAATTGTCTTATCCTCTACTAATTCTACTTTAATACAATTGTAAATATTATCTACAAGGTTTTTCTAATCACACATTAATATGCAATATTTTAACATGCCAGCCATTTTGTCACTGCAGCGGTTTTCTCACAGTATAAAGTATTTAATGTCACAGGCAATAATGAGAAATTAACTGCTTCGTGAAATGGCTAGTCGTTTTAGACAAAATAGCTGAAAGTAACGTATAAATAGAAATGTATTTTAAGTTGTGACTAGTATTTACTGCTAAGTGTTTAATTTTAAATGTGATTTAATGTGTAGGTAATAACACGAAAGGAATATAGTATGGATGTTAATTTTAACAACTATCATTTTCTTGATTTGTAAGTAAGTTTCGCTTGGTTCCAAGATGCTGCACGTTTCTAACCGTATGAAATTTTTTGAGCTCAATTTGTTATGTTACCAAAGGTGAACTACCTTGGTTACTAATGCTTATTGAGAAAATATCATATTTAAAATAAACGAATAAATATCGTCCCCATATAATTGTCTCATTGTCTTTATGCATAAGGTCCGCAAATAAAATGTATAGTAAATGTCAACGATTACATTTTAACATTAAATATCTATTAAGTAAAAGCCGTAAATGCTTTATGTGTTCGTCTCGCATCGTTTTAAACACTCTTATATAATTTTATTGTGTGTTATTTCCACAAGCCTCCACGCGCATCTTCTATTCGGCGTTGCGTAAAATTCCCTAAATAAAAATAATTAAATCTGTAGGCATTTTTTTCTGTACATGTAAAAAAGGCCAAACAAACTTCACATTTGTTATTAGTTGTAATTTAGGTAAGTTATAGATACCGACCCGTTCTTCCTCTGCAAGAGCTTACTATTTAGTAATTTTCTAGATATTTGAGAGGTAATATGGATAATAAATAATTAGCAGGAATAAAAACTATACAAGTAAAAAACGACACCTAAATTACAAACAACTGAAGGCAATGTAGCCAAAAGATTGGCCGAATTACCGGGCCTTTGAGTTGTCGTTTTTAAGTGTTGTGTGAGTATTTTTTAGATCGTGCATTATAATTTTTTTTATGTCTTCAATTATTTACAAATGAAACAACAAAACTGGCTAAAAAGTCTATTTCGCTTTACTACCGATCTTACATATTCTTACATGCAAAGTACGCACGAGGACAAAATGAATAAAAGATGTTCACATACCGATAAACAATGCTAGTATGTGGTTTGCATCTTATCAACTCAATCAGAAATAAATTTAAAACAAACTAACTATACAAGATGCTATTTACAAATGAAAAATGTGTAGAGATTTATCTTTGTACCCATACGGTTTTTATGAATTATTTTTAATTTATTATGTAGTGTGAATTTGATTAATTCTTGAACTGTTTGCAACTCCGTCCCATTGGCCATGGCTATTTTTGATTCCTTTAGTACCAAGACACCAAGTCTAATTTAATAAACTCCTGTGCCTGTACAGTTCGTATCTATAACTATTGGTTCGGAACTACCGCTTTGTAATAGCTATGCCTTAAATATGTTCGTTGATATACCTTTTTAATCTTTCGAAAAAAATACTATTAAAATTACAGTGAGTGACATCCACAAAGACGCGCCTTATTACTTTTTTGTTCGAGTTCGCACACAAATTCCAATATTTATTTCTCAATATTGACAATTACCTACTTGTTCTTATTGACATCAAATAAAGCATGACTCTACCACCAGTTCGGCAAAACCTTCATGAAGAAGAACTGGCAAGAAACTTCATGGGTACATTTTTTTCAAAATATATTAACAGTGTCTCTTTGTGTCTATACGAAACTATTCTTATCTGTATCTGTTAGCTCAGCAAGTCTCCCTCCCCCCCCCCCCTCCATGTATCCAAACGACGAACATCCTCAAACGGCACCCGTTCACAAGTTAACGCGGGATCCAGTCATCTCCCTCCCCAACCATATTAGAGGGATTGATTATGATGAATAGACCAAAATAGTATATCACTCGCTACACAGTCATAATTATTTCTAAAATAAAAAGCAAGAAACCAACGAACTTATTTATAAAACGACCAGTCATGCTGTAGCAATTAAATAATTTAGTTTTGACGTAACATAACTTGTTTAATTAGTCTATTCTTTTGAAATGCATAGTTCTTTAAGATAAAATAAAAAGTAAAATACCCATATCATTATCTAATGTGTTTAAATTACATCATGAACTTTTGTAATGTTTTGATTCTGTTGATCAATACGTACAGAATAAATAAATATATCCATTATAATAAAGATATATGACGGTCTTGTCTGTTTGTACATAGAACTATTTAATTTTGCGATATGTTGCAAAATGCACTAACAGATTTATTTAAAAAAAATCTATTTAAAAAAATCAATGATCTTAATTAAATTAGCTTCGCCATTATATATTAATACCTATGTACTTCAATAGTAAAATTTTTAATTCATGTACAATTTTCGCTTACAGAAAAGGTAAAAATTTTTTTTCTCACAATAGCCCGTTGACAACAATAAATAAGTGATTGTGGCATTTGAGCTAAATTAGTAAAATGCAAATTTTATATCGTCAAAAACGATTTACGACTAATCTCAATTACTTGTTTGGGATGCTCGTAAAGAAACGTCCGAATTATTGCATAAATTATTTCTGATATTTTTATTAGGTATAGTGTTAGTGATGCAGAAGTGTGTGTGAACTAGTTTTGATACATTGCGACAGCATTATAACCTAAATATGTTCAAGTTCTCAACATGATATGTTTACAAACCGAAATATATACAAATTAAACAGGGCAAAGTGGCTAACAGCCTGCCAGAATTAAAGTTTGAATTGAACATACGTTTTTCAAAAATGTTATACAAGAATATTTGTCTGTAATCATGATTAAGGGTAACCCAGGTATTACCATTATGTACTATAAATAAAAACAATTCAGTAATGCATTTTTCATTGGAGCATTTACATTATAAGATAAATATTTCAAAGATATTTAAAAATCGTTACATTACATCATAAAATTTTTTAAGGTTTTGATTTTAATAACTTGATCGCAATAAAATCGATATTTAAGCTTGCGAGAAACAATCCTTATAGCCTTTTTTAACCCATCTTTGCGCGCGGCCCAATGCAACTTAATTTAGCCGCCATCTTGTCAAACCTTGTTCTCTTCGCTTTGTTGTGCGTGCTTGTAAAATCAGTACATTTTTTCACGCTCGCACAGTCACTGTATATGTACAAGCTTAACGCACACATATTTATCGCGCAACGATGAGTTGAACGGTCTATACAATACTATCCCTTAACGGAATAATTACATCAACCTCACTCTCCAAACAAATTGGGAAGCCTAGGCCTTAAACTAAAGTTACTTAGCAGAGTGCATTGAACACTGAACCTTTTATAGACTTTAATAAAATTAAAACGTTTCGGTCTCTTTTATCTGAAACAAATTGTTGAGCAAATAATGGGACATTGGTAAGTACCTACTTATTCATTTTAGTCAGAAAGAAATGTGTATTTTGTTGAACCCTTACGCAGATACGGTTCAACGAAATAGCGGAAAGTTAACCTAAAATACACAAAAGGAAACGTGAAATATTAGATTTTCTAATGTCCACTCGAATTCAATTTATTCTATCGATGAAATGAAAGACAAATTATCAAAAAGTCATATTTTCATTATAGTTTAACGTAGGGTGACTTTTTTTACCGTTCGGAAAATGAGCTCATGCAACTTTCCCAGACACAACGTATCCAAAATGAAACAAAAACTCGTTTTTTAAATACGAAATTGACCCTAAGATTTGTATGAACAGTCAATATTTCTCAAAGGCACCATACATTTTCGCTACAGTGTCTTTTGCTTAGAACTGTGGCATAAGCCCATGCTTATTTTCCGAGCGTTTAAAAGTCACTATCTAATATTTAATGTACTCTTTCGTGAATTTCAGGTCTTTCGTTGATCTTCCCGCCATTTATGTTTAACGGCTTGGCCGGCTCGAGCCAACTACATGTAAGCAGCTGAATACAGGCCAGCTTGGGCAAGGAACGGCATTGTTCGGTCGGCATTTTCCCCATATATTCATTTACAAATAAATATTCAACTTTGCCCGCCCGGCCATGCCTTATAAAACTAAATTAAACACAAAAAAATAAAATTTAAAATTAATATTGAATATTTATTACTTAAATAAAAATGATCAACAAATCAAACATGCCAAATATCTGATAGTACATGTAAATAATCGCCCACGCGTTGCGGCGTGCATGTTTCAAGTAACTCGTCGTGAACAAAAAAGATCATTTTTGTCTTTATTTTTGCCAAGTCGAAGTAATTTGAATAAAATTTTGGTTTCCTATTACGCTATGGCATGTTCTGAAGTTTTGAACGGTTTTAAATGATCTTTTATTGAGATGATGATTTAACGAGATGATCCTATTATTGTACGTGAGAATTGTGAAGGACATTGTGAGGTTCACTTCAAGTTAAAATAACTGAGACTTATCTTAGAGGAATGACACCTTTTAATGCAACTGATCTGAATATATAACTAACAAATTTGTGTAAAATTACTACCCCGCGTATGTAAGAACACATAACATAAATAACCCGGCCTAAATAAATGGACTTGTTAGTTAAACACGTTAAATGCTAACGACGGTTTTGGTTGTATTATGCGACATCTTTTATTCAGCGTCACAGGCAAAGATAGAAAATCTATTTTATATTCATGTAACGGTATTTAATTTTTGCATAGAAGTAATTATTCTATCAAAGGCAGACCCTAAAATATATACTTAGTGCCATCCAGGAAAACGCGCCCCGATCTTCTTCTTTATCGCTTACAACTGTATCGTAGTATGCGACCTCAATCAAAACGTAGAGGGGCGCGTCTTTATGGGTGGCACTTACAATACTTCGGTACTTAAGCAAAGTAATTTTAATATATATATATTTTTATGAAATAATTTGAATATATCCGATTTCTGCGCAGTATTTAAGCTTATATCAATTTTTTTTTCATATGGCAACGTCACGAGAGATTTATCTTTTTAAAATCGCATTGCAAAGTTTGTTGTATTGCCTAGATTGAACAATTGTAAAATTTTCTGTGGATTCTTGGTGTCACATATGTGACATATTTATATATGTCATATTTAATGATAACATTAACATGACCGCTTAACCAAAGAGAAGTACGAAAATGATGCTACTTTATGACGTCATTCAGAGCGTCACTGTGACCCAAATTATGTCAAGCATTATCGTTAAAATAAGCATAATCGCTTTTACCAAAAGAAGCTCGACTCTTTTAGTAACAAAATAGATTCTCAATTAGAATCAAAGACTAATCTTAGGGAAATCTTTACACAACGAAGCTCGAAGGAATCAACAGCGCTCGTAGGCTTGCTAAAGAGAGATCTTTATACGTATTGTTCACAAAATATGCAATATTTTACGGTATAAGCGGAATTTATACAAACAAGTTGAATTCGAAAACCTCTAACGTAAAAGTTTAACAAGTAAAATGTAGGAAAAGGCCTTTATAATAGAAACTGGATACTCTCCTTTATTGACCACTTAAATAAATCATAAGTTACAACAATATAAACTCACATCCTTCTTAATACATAAAAGATAACAAACAAGCAGAAGATTTCTTTACCTCTCTTTTCAAAAAGCTCACGACATTTAACCCCTTTTATAGTTCAAAAACTTTCTACAACTGAAAAGACTTGTAAATATTCAAAACCCATTCTTTAAAACCACGTGTTCTCTTTGAGTTTTTGTTCACGCATCGTTTTGATCAATTGATTGACTCATAGTCAAGCTATAAGGAAGCTGATTATAATATGAATAAGCAAGAAATGTTGTTTAATATGCACGTGGTTAATAAAAACTGCTCCTTTTGGAGTCACGTTACAGACATTGTTTTGCTTGTCTTATTTATTAGGGTCTAAACTTGCCCTGAATTTACTCCTGTTTGTTCAGTAGTTCTACTGATTTGTTACGAAATCTTGATACCGTGGGGCTTGATTTAATACATTTTTCTAGCTATAAAAACACTGGAAATTTTGTACGCTCGCTCCACCCGTCAGAAGACCAGGCTAAGGGCGAAAATTGCTTGAGCGTTGTTCTGTGTTTAGTAGGCACCCTGCATACTAAGGTACAACGACGCTACAGGGTATTCGAATGAGAAGCTAAGCCTGCACCAAGTCACCTGAGTGTACTTTAAGTAAAGTAACAGATACTTACAGTGCTGTAAATATAGTAACAGATATTTACAGTACTGTATGTATAGTAACAGATACTTACAGTACTGTAAGTATAGTAACAGATACTTACAGTACTGTAAGTATAGTAACAGGTACTTACAGTACTATAAGTATAATAACAGATACTTACAGTACTATAAGTGTAATAACAGATACTTACAGTATTATAAGTATAATAACAGATACTTACTATTAGTATAGTAACAGTATAGTAACAGATACTTACAGTACAGTTTGTATCAAAAACATCAGGCTGACCAGGGATTATCTAGAAATATGATGATTGAGATAACAGCGGAGGTACTACGAGTATTACATAATTCGGTTTTGTTTCATAAACTCACGACGGTTGCTTAATCCAAAAGCAATGGAAATGTTTATAGATCATCCGTGAATCTACTTTATCTCCATCTGTATTTCATCTGGTAAAATTATAATTACCTACATAAACATATCAAGGTGCCCAAAAGGCTTGTGAAAGTACCTTAAAATAAATTGTAATGCCATAAATCATTAAGGACGAGTTTTGCGGACCTGAGGAAACATTTTAATTTACTAGGGTTAAAATATTGCCAATAGGGCACCGATGAAAGGACATTTTATCTGACTGACCGGCAAAGACCGTTTTGCCTCGGTTTGGAATTGTCTTGTGAATACAAATGCGTTATGATTATGTACTTAAGTTCATATTGAAGTACAAAATTACTTTTTAGATGATTCCGAATCGAACTTCTAAAAACCGATGACATAAGTGTTATATCAGCATTTTTAAATAAAAAGTCTCTGAGAAAAACTAACGATCCACCAATGACATATTACCACCAAACATTACCGCACAAAAAAACGGCGTCAACTTAACTATACATACCCGATACATTAATATAAATTTGTGGGAGAAGGAAAGAATAATACGGTTCACCTGTTGTAAGAAAGAGATATCTATGTACATACTTCGTGACGTTGCTTCGCGCGTAAATTTTCGGTGTACACAGCGTTCTCTTTTACTCTCACATACAAAATCATATTACATCTCGCTCTTTGAGTTTGTCGAAATAAAAAACCATGTCAATTTTAAAACGTCATTTTAAATAGCAAAATAAAATAATAAATAAGAAGTTATAAAAAAATAGCCCTTACGCATGAAAAGAAACGTTTTTTCTATCTTTAACAGTAAGAGTGTAATTAGTGCATTGACTAAATCACAAAGAAGCATTGTATGGTACTAAAAACGCAGAATAGGGTATAAGTTTTGTTTGTCGTTCAGCCGTGACAATGGGTTGTACAAGACTAAGTGAAATGCGGGCAATTGCCTTGTATTTGCGTTGCCAGTATTGAGAGTGGACAACTTGTCTATATGTAATATGCCATTGCCCACCACGTGAAATAAAACGCCCCAGAGGTAACCATACAAAAATATTAAAAAAAAAGAACTGAAACTTGATCAATCTTCACACCAAACTAAAATAAAACAGACACCTTATAAAACTTAATTAAAAATAAATCAAGCGGTGAATGACTCAAACCAATGCCTTCCAATATACTTGACATTGAATGTTTAAAAAAAATTACTAGTAAGAACATGATACACATTTTTTGTTCATTAAAAAAACAACATAAAAACTGTACACCTGTACGTGGTTGGTTATGCAATAAACTTTGTAAGAACCTTCAACGTGAAGTGTGCTTCGTAAATGATCTGTTTGTTGATATTTATTTGAGTACACTTATTTTTTATGTAATCTAACGTCACCTACATATTACATCAAAATCTGCTTTGTATTTCTTCTTTCTTTCTAAAAATCGTTTTGTTACTTACAAATATGGCATGGTTATATGGTCAAATATGGTCATGTTACCCATGAATTATACAGTCTGATCAACATATCTGTGAACTGACAAGCGTCGCTAGTATCGTTTAAATGATACCAAATGTTTCTAGTTTCGGTAAAACTATAAAGACAAAGCTTCTTAATTTAAAAAATGGCAACAACATCTCAAGGTGACAAAAATGTCGTTTCACAGACAGCTTGGTGGGTCTGTAGTGTCTGTACATAGTATTAGATAGTATAGTATAGTATAGAAAACTCTGTATGTGTGACCTCGAGATGCGATTCTACAGGCATTTTCATCTTTACCGCTGACAAGCTGTCGGTCAAGTTCGTATAATATCGAGTTTTGCCCCTGGTTTGGACTTCTCTAGAATATCAAAATTTAAAATCTCGATTAAAAGAAAGAATCGACACGAAATCCACGCCTTATATAATTTTTCTAAATTGGCCACATAAGAGCACCGATGACAAGAGCATACGCAAAAAGAACAGGCTCGTAAACAATTTCAATGGTACCCAACAAACTTGACTTTGCAATTTTATTTGATTCCCATTTTGTGTGGCAGCCGTCTTCTTGTCAAACGGTGTTCTCATCGTTTTGGCGTGCATGTACAATCAGACATTTTTGCCATGCACACACAGTTGCTGTATATATATATATATAAGACAATTCCTGTGTTCAATACTCTAGAATTAAATCTATATGAATCATGCGAAGTAAAGTGAAGAAAATATCATCAAATTAAAAAAAAGCCAAACATGAAATGGGGTTCACACATCTACGCGCTACAATGCGAAACTAACAAGCAGCACACATTATTTTAAATCAAGATAATGTAACAGTAAATAAACTTTAAAAAAACCCGTAAAAATCCTTCAACCAGCTCTAAATAATATACAATTAATTAACATTCCCATAAAGTCTGCGAATAAACATAGGAAGTTCATCCGTTAGTTATTATTTATAGGTTACTTACTGCAAATAAAAATTGATTACAACGTTTTCCTGTGCAAAAATTCATTAGGGAAAGCCTTACGTCGAAACCTGTTAGTTATGCTATTGACTTTATTAATGACTTCCGATTGTAGTAATATTGCGTCTTGTGAGGCTGACCTAGTTACAAAGACGTTTGGAGTCATTGAACTTGACAGGTCTGTGGAAATCCCTAAATAACGTGATATAACAATATTCATGTGATATGCTCCGTACAGTTTAAGCGTTTTCTGCAGCATCAGCGATTGCGACTAGAACTACAGTGAAAGCGTTGCATTCTATACGTAAACGAAGTTTGAAGTTAATTCACGTTACAAACGCTTTAGTTGCAGGTTTTGCTACTGAACAGACAAGTTGGTGTCGTGGTAAAATATTATTTGTTTTAATGTCAGATGTCACTTTATATAGTTAGGTATATATATTTGAAGTCATTTATGCGCGCAGACTTATGTGTCTTATGTCTTCTTAGGCTTGTATAGATACAGCAACTGTGTGCGCGTAACAAAGGTGTACTGATTGATTGATGCACACACATATCGCTGCGCGAACAAATGAGTCGATCGACCTATTTTAATGTATAAATGCATCTGTAGTACGCGCTGTTTCCAGAAAGCTCAACCATAACATATGAGTGACTCATAAATGAAAGCACGTCAAATTAGCTTTCCTGAGTTAAAGCTTAACTAAACAAAAATAACTATGTAGTAATAGGTATTTTCAGTGAATTTTTAGAAACAAACCTAGACAAATTGGTTCTATTAAATCACACTAATCTGACAGTACATTGACGGCCTTTAATATGACATTGAAATGATATGATATGATGGTATGGTTAGAAAAAAATGTATAACGATTTTTGACCGTGATGTGACATCGAAGTATGTTCAACAGAAACCCGGATTATTAATTAATCGGAACTAAGGCGGCGACAAGCCAAGATGTTATGTGATTAAAATTACTGCTTTTTTTCTTTTCTCAAAAAAAGTTTAAAAATGGCATTTATAAAACTTTTTTTTTAATCTTAAGACACAATGCAAACTTCAACTAAATATCGTAGACTATGGTGAGTGGCCTGCACGAAGACGCGCCCCACCACGTTATTTTTCTATGGAAGCACACTATAATGGTCTAAAGAGAGCAAACCTAGTGTTACGGGTAGAGATGAGGTCAAACAGACTGAGCGTAACCGTTTATAACTGTCCCTTAGTACTAACCAAACGTGAGATTTATTTTGCATAAATATGTTTCATACCATTACTAAGTAATTTTTATTATAAAGAGAAAATCGTTATTTGTTTTAATATGTAAGCTATAAACTCTAAAACTACCGATTTTGAGCATAAGGTTCAGTACCATAGCCTATATTTTAACCCCAAATTCGGAATGGATCAGCGTATCTGCGGGTAAAAGATTTAGTTAACCCAAGAACTCACACACTGGTCCTTGGATCTGAACCGCTGCAATACTACAAATGAGTTAGAAGACTTTATTTTGTATATTTATTATCTTCCATTCTGTTCAGATAATGTGTAATAATACAAGCTTTTTTACGTGGCTATTTCATTACTCATTACATTGTTGTTTACAGCATCCATCTGTTAATACTCGTATGTTTTGTCTTCGATCACAAATAAAAACTATGAACACAGTTTTATACAAAAATTACATTTTAAACTATGTACGATGGTTTTAGAGAGACAATTTGGAACATAAGACCATAAATGAATGCAAATAATCCACGCATGCTCTACGTGCATGACTTAAAATTTAATTTAGAGAACAGGCTACAAAAATAATATTTTTTTTATAAAAAAACTAGTCTCGAGTGTTGATTGTTTAACTGAATTTAAACATATTTTATATCAGTATAAATTATGTTTAATTTTTATTTAGTCAAGAACTCAGTTTTTCTTTTTATATTTACAATTATACTTCCCCGAAATATGATACTTCATTCTGTTTTAGAGACCTAGACCTGTCATTTTTAAACGTCCAGAGCGAACGAGCCAATGCAGCTGAAATGGCAAGGAACAGACAAACCGTTACATACGTCAAACGGTTAATAACAAGTAATTAGAATACTAACGTCATATTTTTCATATGATTTCAACAATTTTCCATTTAACAATTTAAACATATTTAGGTATACTACTGAATTAACTAAATAATTGTCTTATTTGTATATTAATCAGTGAAATGTATTAAAGCCTTCCCCCTTATGTAATAACAATAATTATAAAGTACCTACTTGAAAACCAAATACAAGGTTTATAGTGTAACTATTAATCTTTTTATCGCCACTTAATAGTTTCTCAATAACGACTATAATTACAAACTAAAAACTACTCTAACTGTGAACAATTAAGACGCAAATTCAAGCTTGGTTTTATAACTTTAGATTTACATCAATGCCCTCAGATGTAACTAAAAACACAAGGATATTCATACAAACGTAATGTGTGGGAATGTACCTTACAATAATTGTTCATTGTCTCTTGTTTGTGAACAATCACAATGTTGCGAAGCTAGTTGTGACCCCAAAAGATGGTTCTGTGACAAGCAGGTCCGAACGACCGCCTGACTTTGGGCAAAGAAGAGGTTAACGGTAGAAATACAAACGCTTAAGCTGCACAACCATTGATCACTTATTTATGATACTTTTTTTTCATTCCAAAAATGGTAAATTCCAAAATGGTAACCCTTATTGCAAAGTTAGAACCTATCTCCTGCAGCAGGCGTAGCACGGGCAAAATAAGACGCAAGTCACAAAAGAAGAAATGAACTCTTTAGGTAGTGGTCAACCATGCGACACAATCCCTTTGTTTGGACTAAGACAATCTTGACGCGATATAAAAGCGAACGAATGAATGCGATGATATCGATTGTATCAACGATTGTGTTATAATCTGTATCTATGGATAAGCAAATCTGAAAACGGAGGTTTAAGGTTTTTTAAGGTTTATTACTCTAATACTTGAAATTGGCAGAAATAGTTATTATGTAGGAATAACAGTTGATTATCATAAAACACAAAATTGAATTGAATCTACAACATAAGCCTGCCGACGGCCTGTTTGGTGTGGAGGTAATTAGTTTCCTTCCATGCCACAGGTCCCGGGTTCGAATCCTGGTAGGGGCAGATGTTTTAATATATTTGCTTTCTAGTCATGGGTGTGTATATACGTTAATATAAGTTTATTTCTTATATTTACATATAAAAAATGTGTGTTTAAGTATATATTTCTCAAGTTTATTTATCCCTTATCTAGTATCCATAACTCAAGTTCTTAATGATACTTAATTTGGGCTGGATAATGTGGTGTGATTGTTAGAAATATTTATTATCATTAATTATTATATGCGCTTATACCGCCCGGCAGCGCTGCCGGCCCGAAGTTGTGCGTAGCGCCTCTTAGAATTAATTACTGAGCTTGTTCAACATATTTCAGTTTCTAGCCATTTTATAAATTATCGAAATACGATTCTGTATACTTATGAAATGCTTGAATAATGTGCAGTTGAATTTAATTATAAATTAGCAAAATAAGTTAAATTAGCGAGTATTCATGTATGTAGGACTACAGTTTTTGCTTTTTATAGGTTAAAAAAAACAAATAAGTTTAAATTTAATTCGTAATATTGAATTTGTAAAATATTTTGCCTCGTTAAAATTGTAGTATAACACTAATTGTTCAAACTCATTCAATTCAATTATTCATTCAATTATATATTTCTTAAGATTTTTCCGTTATCTACTATCCATAACAAGAGTTCTTAATGGTACTTAATTTGCGCTAGATAATGTGGTGTGATTGTTAGAAATATTTATTTATTTATATTTATTTAAGCCTTGTTTTGGCACACCATGCTACTGCTGCAGTACGTACTTATCCAGCGAGGGAATACTTCGATTTCTATAATTGACAATTCGGTCCAGTTTAGTTCCATTGTTTTCGAATAAAGAAAAACGATTTAATTACATGTTTGTTTATTTTTATGTAATCGATAAACTTTAAAATCAATGAACAATACCTATATTAGGAATAGCAGGCAAATGAGCACGCCATCTACCGGTTGGTAACTTGGCAATCGCGCACATAGACATCAATATTCGCTAATGTAATTATTTATGATATTTGTTATTGATTGATTTCTCGATTAATGTTGCGTTGCCTCTCGTAAGCTTAAGTTGCAATTGCTTTTGTGCCAGTCATTCCATTGACAGTTTATTTACTTTAATCCGGAGCGCAACCCCGTAAACTTGTTTGTTATGTCGGACTAAAGAGGAAGGACTGTAGAACCGCCACAGACTAAATCTTCTCAAAAGAAAATCTACTACCAATGACCACGGGATGTTATGTCAGACGGGTGAAACTGCGCAAGTCTAGTCTGTAAAATAGTTTAAGCATTTTTATTAACATAGTTTAATTTGAATCCAAGTAATAATTAATTAACCTCCAAACCTCCAATCTGCCCGTCTAACATAATAACCCACAGACCTTGCCAGATCCACCTACCTTATATTTGAAGAATCGTCGACTTGACATTGCTTGCATTGCCTCCAATTGTCTTTAAGTTGGTACACATGTGCTTAAGGCCAAGTGTCTACGTGTTTATTGATGCCATGAGCACAATAGTTTAATAGGAAGCAAGCCTTTTAAGGTATGCTTTTAGACAAAGAGCCAAAGATTTAAATGGATATTAAGTTTTGTTAGCTTAAAATGCTTATGTCAAGTTTAAAATGATCTCCTAAGGGCGCTACCCACATATTCGGGCCGATATTAATCGAAACTGCCGGGCGGGAAAGTTGATTATGTGTAGATGAACGATCAGGAGAAATGCCGCCCGGCCAATGCAGTTTGAGATTAGGCAAAACTGGACGAATGTCCCCGAAAGGAGCCTAAATTAACTCCCGATCGGCACTAGTTGAATATGTGTAGTAATTGCTAGACTGAATGTGCTGGCCCGAACATTGGTATATAAATAGCTTATGGTATTATGGTCAGGCAAACGCTCAAAGAAAGCCAAGCTGGTATATATATTAATAGAAAGATCTATGGAGTATAAATATGTTTAACTTATCAAAACTTGTGATCTAGTGTCTAAAGACAGCTACAATGAAATCTGAGTCCCAATGTTATTTACTTTATAACTGGCTCGCGATCTACCTAATTAACATATTTAGCAAAATATAGTTTTCATTGAGATCCCTTCAAATTGTTCAAAGGGTCATCTCAAGAAGCGATGCCGATATATTTTTTATACTGAACTGCATAACTGTCGTGCTCTCATGGTGGCATGGGCACTTAAATGAGATCAGTTAAACCTGAACCTTTAACTACAACTTTACCACAACACCGAACCAAAGCTCTCAAAACTAGGCATCTTCTCAACTCCATAAATAACCTACAAATCAGCACCCAATTATTCCCCAATCAAATTGAAGCCAGTGACGTAATATTACGTCACAACACAACTTGATGCGCCAGATCATGCGATATCATTGTTCGAGACTCTCGTGGCCTAATTTAAGGGTTTCACTGAGCATAATCAAGCGTATGATTATGGGAATATGGGGCCTTTGTGTGCAATTTCATGCAAATAGATTTCACAATTAGATTCTTGTTTGTTTTTTTATATGGATTTCTGTGGAGGTTTCATTCCGGGAACCTTCTTGGTGTTGCTTAAGCTCTTTTTTAATTTACAGTAGCTATTACGAAAAATGTTTATGTGCGTTTTGTGTTTTAAAAATTCATGTGAATTATTAAATATTTAGGTCTAAATAAAATAAAATTATCTAACTTATTTCTGGTTGGTAAATATAAGAAAAATATGTTTAAAGATCTGAATGTATTAAATAGATTATTTGAAATAGTCTAGTAACCCATGCATAGAGGTTTAAGAAACTCGCATGTAGGCTGTTGTAAATGGTTGAAATACTCGTATGAGCGAGGTTCAATATTCTTCCATTAATTAACGTCAAAATATACATACTAAAAAGCAATCAATCTGAATGGAAAATAACTAGTTTGTATTAAGTTTAGTATTGTTATCGCCAGATTTATTGCTCAAATACATCAGGTAAGAACGTCTCTTATCATCTGCATTTTACATCAGAAGCCTGTCCGCAGCATTCCGCGCAATTCAATATGCTGTTAACGCCATTATGCTCGTATTAAATTATCAAAAAAGTACGCAATAAATATAATAAGAACTATAATTTAACCAACCTTATACAACACTGGCTCTCAATACCTAAACAATAAATCACTCAAAAAAAACTCAAAGAACCTAATCGACGTTATAAAACATTAATTAACAAACTCCACCCCCGCAGGCTCTATTGCGCAAGTAAAATAATCGATAACATCAATATTTGACAGCGTCGACACACTTTCTACGCTTGACTGTGTAGATAAGTAAGCCACAAGCTTGCCGGTAAAAGTTGATATAAATCTGGTAAACAATAGCCGACAGGTGTTAATTACAGCGCTCGTCCTCTCACGTATCTGAAGTAGGGTTAGGTGTCCATTTGGATGCATACTTTTGATCCATTGAGAAGCATAAATAGTTTGATGAAACTTTTACGGTAAAAAGCTGATAAACTAAGGCCTCTTTTTATAACCTATTTCTAAAACGCCTTGAGAATTGGAATATTTTTACTTTAAACTTATTAATTTTATTTTAAACTTAATAACTCTAAACTAAAAGAACCTGAACTTAAGGGGTAATTAGGTGCCAAAGGGTGCTCTTCCTCTATACCACCGTTGGACAGTATTTCCTGGGTACCCCGTATACATTCGAACTATTTGCTTTGATCAAAATTTATTAAACTACTTGATTGTTTATCATAAAACTATGCAATTTTCCAGGAGTACAAAATACTTAGTATACTTCTAATCGAAAAAGAGAGTAAAGACAAATTTTGTAATTTTAAAGCGTTGTCATTTGATAAACAGTTTTTCATTTATTAATTAATGTGTTTTTGATAACGAATCATTGATTCCTATATTTCCAACTGAAATTTCGAGACTAAATTGCCACAAACCCCAGAAGCATATCTCCACCATTCGACTTGCAACTGTCACAGTTTCCACGCAATGACGCAACGCAATTGTCAACGTCAGTTGTCATCATGACAGAGGAATGTCAATTGTTAGCGAGGGAACCTCCGCATGTTTCTGAAGGTCGCAACGCCATTACAAGAGACAGTTTTAAGTTAATTTAGAGTTTTTTTTTTGTTATTTTTCAGAAGTTTAGTCAAAGTACATAAGCAGTTTGTCAGTTGCTAGGCCAGGGTTGAGTTACCAATAGACTTGCTTTTTTAACTTTTTTAATCTACAGTTACGTGTATAAATTTGTTTGGCCAGAAAATTTACTAAATAAAAAAACAATTCTTTGACATATACACCAAAAATTCAGGCAAAGTAAATAAATTATATATTTTATACACTTTTACTGGGTTTTAAAATTGATAAATATAAATGTTTACAAAAAGAAAACCCTAATTTTTGGAACAAAAGAACAAAGATTATGTTTTTCGCTAACTGGATTTGAACCAGAGAATCTGGTATATGTGGCAACGTTATTGCCAGTGTCACCGCTAGGCTGTTTTCCTGTCCCGGCTTCGCACGGGTGGAAATGATTTTTTAATAATTTTACCTTTTATTTATATTTTTTTTGTTGTTTCATTTGTATATTTTTTAAAACGCATTATCACATTATGTATGGACACTTACAATCAGAATTTGTTCATCGTTTTCTTAATTACATTTTTACAATTTTTAGTTTTCTTAAAATTTTTACTTTTTTGTTGTTTTAGGTGTGTGTATTTATTTTGAAGACTTCTTTTGAGTCATTGTAATTTTTACATTTCTGTATTTACATTTTTATTTTAAAGCTTTATTTAATTCTATTGGTTCTAACTTTTATTTTACAAAACTTTTACCTTAAAGCTTCACTGTACACTATGTTGGCAGTGGTATTTGTAGGTGATAACAAAACATATTGATTTTCAGGAGTTCCTACTCGAGAAAGGTCAACTTATAATTGACCATGAGAGAAGCACTCTTTTCTTAGGTCGATGCCAACAATCGAAAAAGTTTGTCCCTGTGGTTTTATTTAAGTAAGGGCAAACGATATCTTCAAAGAAAGCTGTAACTTAAGCGGATATAGGGAAATCCGTGGGAATCATCGGGATTCGCGGACAGTCAGCGAGCTGTCCGGCCGCGGGCCCAGTGATGATTGTTGCTACAACCACGTTGTCTCGTAATTCCTTTATCAGTAGTCTTGTGCCATTACACATACTGGGAGGGTTTAAATTTCTCAATAGCATAATTCCCATTATGCTACTTCTATCTTCAACAGTTTCCGCAGCGCATGCGACGAAAGATATTTTAAGGCATTTTTCACCTCGGATTACATTACTAAAGTTTTAGTAAGGATCCCTAATCTTTTCATAAATATAGCGTATGTTACTCAAGGTGAATGTAGCTTTCTAATGGTGAACGAATTTTTGAAATCGGCGCACTAGAATTTGTGTTTATTCATTATACATGCACACAAAAATACAAATCTTTCTTCTTTATGATATTAGTGTAGATAAACATTTCCATCATACATTACATATGTGTAACTCTAGCGGTTTTGGCAGCGCACGCCAGAATAGCTTGCAGATGGTTGATTTTTTCCTACTTGATATTTTGGACAATTCACACAATATCTTTAAAAATTGTAGCCTATGTGTTATTCTGATGTATAAGCTATATTATGTAAAGTTTCATTAAAATCCATTCAGTAGTTTATACGTGAAAGAGTAACAAACATCCATCCATACTTACAAACTTTCGCGTTTATAATATTAGTACGATAAGCAAACATATTTGTATAGCTTTATAACTCTTTTAAATAGTTAAATTTTTCCAGTAATATGTATTTCAACACGACTATCACCCATATTACACCTTACTAAGATTAGACCCTAGTTTCCCAAGAAACTTTCAATGGAGTCGTTAATTATGTACATCAAAATTTATTAGCACATAACTTTACAACAAAATTATACAAAACAGAAAACTTATTATTCTATGAATGAAACTATAACACTTTAAAAATACCTTAACAAATTTTCACACACCTTTAAAGAGATCAAAATTTCATCAACATTAAAATATTTTACGTGTTATTGCTTAAAAAATAGAGTTTAAATTTAAATTGATTACTCAAACGGTGGTGCGCGTTGCATAAAGTTACAAAATACTCGAGTGTTCTTATTTTAATGGTGGTAAGGTTGAAATAATATGCTTTTGTGTACAGCATACAGCAAGGTCAACGGACGGATGAATGGCGAGTAAATATAAAAATCTTGCTTGAACGATGCAGAACGTGGTCTTGACTAGCTGAGACTCACTTTTTGCGGACGGTTCTGTACATGTTCTATTTTTAAATTCTGATGCTGTAGATTTTAAATAAAATTCAAAGAAAGTTAGGTTAGGCAGGTTAATAAACTTCACGTAGGATAAAAGGTAAAGTTACACGCATTGCTGACTATAATTTTGGAAAAAAGTTCAGAGAACTTACATATACATACTGCCACTTGAAAATACATACATAGATAAAAATTCCAGTTTTTACACCCTTCAGTTATCCAAACAAAAAGGCCTCCTGTTATCTTATAATTATTTCATTAGATATGCATTCGACGCAGCCAAGGGACTGTATGGTTTCCCGAACATTAATCTATAAAGTACAGC
This sequence comes from Marasmarcha lunaedactyla, assembly GCA_923062675.1. Classification (NCBI taxonomy): domain Eukaryota; kingdom Metazoa; phylum Arthropoda; class Insecta; order Lepidoptera; family Pterophoridae; genus Marasmarcha; species Marasmarcha lunaedactyla. The sequence continues at coordinate 12,755,685 of OV281362.1, read as the reverse complement.
CAACAGCTTATCAACCTACCACAAAATGTTCATAAATATTCAACCTAGAGTACGTCTCGGAAGGTTTCAAAATCAATTGAGAAAATCACCAATATCCTGCGCACAAAAAAATTTTTTTTGAACGACTACCAATTTGTAACTCTATGAATAATATAAACTGTCTGACCAGTATCTCTAAAACCAGTAGCAGCTAGCACAGTTCATCCCAGTTAGACACTTTTTAATACATCTGCGGAACTACTTATGCACTTGTCATAAGGGTTAAGTTTGCATTGCTATCGCAGTTTATACAGGGTGTAAAAAATTTGATGTTCATTCTGAAACCTGAAACCATCTGATACCATCCTGAAAAAGGTGATTAAATACGCAAGAAAAAGATTTTTTACGAATTCGACTTATGTTCCTCGGAAAAAATTCAGTTTCAGCAAGTCTTTTGTTTGTGTTAGATAGACTCAACAGTATTTTTTAGTGGCTTTCCTTTCGACAAAAATTCTGAGCAAGTTTAGCGAAGACAACTTATATTGAAAATGAAAAAAAAATACGACGGTTAATACAAGAGTCGAAATTTATTTCGTATGCTCAAACCTTTTAATGTGTGTATTATTAATGTGGGAGAAATATGAAGTATTGCCAACCTACCTCAGAAAAAGAATAAGAAATCAAGGAAAGAAAGAAAATGCTTAAATTATATCTTTTGTTGGGCAAAGTGGGTACTAACGCGCTATATTGTTTTTTATAATTATTTTATGCAGTCATGACTCAAATCTATTCGGCGTTCTTGGACTTAACTCAGCAATGTGGACAAACAAAAAAGCAACTTTGTCTTGTACAACATAGAATATATTCTGAAAGCATGTGTCACCAATCTTGTCCAACATATTCAGAGACAACACTAATCAGTATAAAATAAAGATATTTGTTACTTGAATATTTAGCTGAGATAAGTCTAAGATTAGCAAGCTGTATGGATTTCAGCCTGACTGATACTTTGTTTTTTTGTGCAAAAATTGTAAGGAGCATTGCAAAGATAGCATTTGTGAAAAAAAAATCATTTTGTTCGAATGCTACATAAAATACTACATAATTTACATACCTTCACAAAACTAGCTGAAATAGCCAGTAAAATAAAGTAATTTAGTATCGTTTCAGGACCGGTTTTTCAATTGTCAGATAAATATTAGTGGAGCATAGCTTTGACACTTGACAAGACTTTCAACAGAAATTATTTTAGTTTGTCAAAATTATTCTATCGACAAAAGCTATCTGTGCAATGAAAAATCAGCTCTAAAAATACCGTATTAGTGGTTTATTACACAAAGCTGCAAATTCAAATATTCTGTATCGACTTCCTGTTTGCTCAAAGAACATTAAGATTCTTTTTAATTTAGCGAATGCTTAACCGTTATCTCATAAACTAGAACTATAAGTCTTCAAATTAACTGTTATTTGATCAAAAGTCGCAGTTACGTGTGATAATATAAAGCAACGTTTACATTACGCGTAATGTTCTAAATTTAAATGAATAAATCTCACCTACAAAAGTCCACTAATGCGATTCTAGGACATTGAAAAAAAAAACAAAAATATGTTCTTTTTTTACTGTTTTCATAGTCATCACAGTAGCACACGACCCAGCTGATAGTGAGTGTCTGATGAATATATCGATTATATATGCTTTGCCGAACAGAGGCTTCAGTTGGTATTAGCTTCGTTCTAGTGATTCGCGCTGGCCCTCTAACCGGAACACAACCACGTAAATTTAATTGTGGCGGTAAAAATAGGAAAGACGAGATCTTAACAAAAGGAACTTTACTACCACTGTATAATGTTTGGCACATCCAAGGTTCGGAACCAGGGTCTCTATGGCCGTGATGAAACACCAAACGATTTTCGCTTTGGCTAAAAAATAAACTGACCGCTGCAAATTATTTCTACCCTTTATAATTATTGAAAAACGTACATAAAAACCGTAAGCTACCTATGCGGTGACAGCTACGATCACTGTTAAATATTTGTGATATTTTTGACAGTCTCTGGATATTTCAACGGTTACTTTTGACGTTGATGTTTCTAGTGTGCTACCCACTTATTCGAGATGGCATTAATCGGTACAGCTGGGTGGCAAAATCAAATATGTGAAGATGAATATTTGTGAAAAGAAGACACCCGGCTTATGCCAGTCGGGTTGGACAACCAATATAAGTCCAAATTAGACTAAAATACAATATGTAGTGTTGCGATAAATAACTAAAGAATATCCATTGTAGTGGAAGACGTGAAATAGTTTCGGTACTTTTGTGAAGAGGAACCATGATAGACGACCTCCACAACTTTATACGAAAAGGTAAGTCCGCGTTAAGAGATTTTTTACATCATATCTTATTTATTGGTTAAACAGACTAGAACTATTAAATAAAATAATGATCAAGACTGTATAACATTTCAGTGAGTCATGTCTTAAGTACTTTAGTGATAAAGTAACGTAATAAAAAATCTATTGACTGCAAGTTATTAAATTACTAGCGATCCGCCCCGGCTTCGCACGGGTCTATGTCCCTGCATTTTAAATCTGCAATATTTTCGAAAATATTCATTTAAATTACACGCTGTAAAGGGCCATATTTATCTTTATACATGCACAGTGTATTTAAGGTACTTAATTGGATAAGGATTAATGCTGTATTGCTTAAAATCGCTTCGTAAATAAGCCATTATTTTTCGTCAAAAGTAAAGGATAAAAATGGTTATTGGGGGTTATCCCTAAGAGATAGACATACCATCGCGGACTTTTTTGAAGACCTTTTTAAGGTGTACAATACTGTAGTACATTATTTTGATCTATCTCGTAGGGCTCAGCCAGCGTTGGCAATGTTAGCGCAAAAAATAGTTTTCAATTACATCACATTAGAAACCTCGAAAGTAAGCAAAAACCAGCATGTATTATACATATAAACCTTCCTCTTGAATCATTCTCTGTTAAAAAATACCACATCAAAATCCGTTACGTAGTTTTAAAGTTCTATGCATACATAGGGACAGTCAGACAGTAGTGATTTTGAACATAGAGCAAAATGGCCAAAAGGCTGGCAAAAAGTTGCCGCGGTGGGTCACTTTAGATAAACCTTGCGCAAAACAAGTTCCAAAATGAGTGTCGTGAGTTTTAGACACCAATCGTTGTGAAACTTCACTTAGTGAGTTCTGAATAAAAGTCTTGAATAAAAAGGCATAAGGCATCTTTCTTTACATCTGTAAAAACTCAATTTTATATTTAACTCGCGTAATCTGATTAAATCGGTGTTAAGTATAACCTCCTTGACTATGTACTATCACGGAACTCAGCGGAAGCTCAGTTTCGCACCTGAACCCCAGCAGTGTAGCGCCTACAAAAGACCGATCAACGAGCAAGCGGTTCTCGCTTTAGGCTGAACGTCCGCTGAGGTCCCCGATAGTACCATTCTTGAAATAAAGAGAGAAAGAAAGAAAAGCTTATTCGCTGAACATGGTCAAAATGTGCAATGGTCTTAAACCATTTGGAAGTACAATCATATTCAACCTTAACAGGCGTGCAAACAGTTATAATAATTTTCTAGTAATGTATCAATTTATTAGATTATCGAATTCAAAAGATTAGGTAAGTAGATAATTCATTTACTATTATTACTATTGTTGGGGAAAAAGACAAAGGGGGCAAAAGGGATTACCTTCTTCACTTGCGCTGGTTCGCTCGTATCCACCTTATCTTTTGTAAAGCCCAACAGGGGTTGATTCGCACGTTCACTTTTAGTTTTGGGCGCGAACGCGCGTTAATAGTTTTATGGGAAGATCACTCGATCGATTCCGCTGATTGTAAATGCACTAGGGTTCGTTTCGGTAACGGGACAGCGCGCGGCTAGTGTCGACCGTTGAGCCGTTGACGACGAAGTGGGGGAGTAAACGTCACTCGTTGACATATGATGTGAAGAAGGTTGAGGGTAGATTTGGGTTGGTAACAGGAAGGGATTTATAAATTTAATATGAATGTATAACCTACCCTACGTAATGCTAATTTGATCTATCATACCGCCTCCCAAAGAGCGAGTTAGCTCTTTCAGATGGGTAAAATTAATAATATAAAACTCAACAAATGTAAATGTTGTACAGAAAGAAATATAAATGTTGATTTTTCGAGCCGGATAGTATAATTACTAAACTAATGTTTTTATTTAAATTTAAATATACTTACATACATATATATTTTTAAAATGAACGTTTGCAAAAGTTTTATTGAAAATAGTTGATACATGTAATTAGTTTAAAAGTCCGTACGCGGCAGCAGAGGACAAAGCTTGACGACCGGTCTGAGTATAGTTCCAGAAGCCGTTTTCAACTCTACTACCCTTACAATGTCGTCCTTGCCAGGACAGAGACGAACAACAAGACCCCTGCGCCATTGAAGCGGCGGAGAATTGTCCTTAATGAGTACTAAATCACCAACCTGAATGTTGGATTTTTTCGTGAGCCACTTGGGGCGTTGAGATAAAGTATGCAAATATTCATTATGCCAGCGTTTCCAGAAATGTTGTGTGATTTGACGTAGCAACTGCCAGCGCTTCAATGGGCTAATAGAATCATCTTCTATGTTGCGTTCCGGCAATGACAACAAAGGCTGACCGATTATGAAGTGACCGGGCGTTAGAACCTCCAAGTCGTTTGGGTCACTGTTGAGAGGGCAAAGTGGTCGAGAATTCATTGCAGCCTCTACTTTTGCAAATATAGTAGCAAGTTCTTCAAAAAATAAAGGGCGATCGCCAATGACGCGGTTTAAAATAAGTTTAGCGGACCTAACAGCGCTTTCCCAAAGGCCACCCATGTGTGGACTTGCAGGCGGATTTAGGTGCCAAACTATATTTTTAGCAGTCATAAATTTATGAATGTTAATAGATTTGTTTAAAAGAAATTGTTGAACTTCCTCTAAATAATTTCGAGCACCTACAAAGTTTGTGCCACAATCACTGTATATATCAGAGGGAAGGCCTCTACGTGAAACGAAACGATCCAAGCAAGCGATGAATGCTTCGGTTGAGAGCTCAGAAACAATCTCTAGGTGAACACATTTCGTTGTAAAGCAGACATAAATGCAGAGATAAGAGCGCACTGCTTTCGTGTTTCGAATCTTGGACGGTTTTAACCAGAACGGCCCGGCGAAATCTAAACCAACTCGCTGAAAGGGACGAGCAGAAGTGATTCGACTGGACGGAAGATCACCCATGAAAGGATGTGTGGAACTTGGCCGCAGTCGATAGCAGCGGTGGCAGCGAAATATCACCTGCTTTATCAATCGTCGAGCTGATAGAATCCAGAATTTGCGGATAAGAAGTGTTTGCAAGGTACCTAGACCGGGGTGGAGATAGAGTTTGTGATAATGATCAATTATAAGTCTCGTAACGAAATTATCCTTGGGCAATATTAAGGGATGTTTAGCTCCGTGGCATAAGTCAGATCTGCGGATTCTGCCACCCACTCGTAAAAGTCCTTGATCGTCAACGAAAGGATTAAGTCGCATTATAGTGCCCTTAAGTTGTTTGCCAGCACGAAGCATCTCCATCTCCTCAGACAGCGAGGCGAACTGGACTAGCTTGACAATAGTTAGCAAGCTATCGTTCAACTCTGAAACAGATAGAGGTCCAGTGCGGCGCTGAGCAACGTTGCGCGAGTTGAACAAGAATCGCTTGCACCAACCTACAACAGATTGTAACTTGGTAAGAGAACTGAATTTGTCCAACGGCAATGGAGATGTCGTGACCTGAGCGACGGCGGCGATTGGTGAAGATACCTTTATGCCGGGTAAGTCAATTTCGTTACTTGGTGGTACGTTCCCAGGCCACGTTGCAGGATGACCAGCAAGCCATGGTGGGCCCCACCATAAAGGATGTTCCACTAATTCTGAGGGAGTAAGACCCCGACTCGCGGCGTCAGCAGGATTCATGGTCGATGGAACATGGTTCCAGACGGCAGTTGGACACAAGGCTTGTATTTGCGAGACGCGGTTCCCTTCAAAAGTTTGCAACTTATGTGGCGGAATTCGCAGCCATGCCAAAACAATTGTTGAATCAGTCCACGCGTAAATTCCTTGAACCGGAAAATGACCGTGAACGTTTTTAAGAACATGCTCTAACAGCTGAGCGAGTAACAAAGCGCCACTGAGTTCTAATTTAGGAATCGTAAGCTGTTGTTTTAAAGGAGCAACTCTGGACTTGGCACCGAGGAGACGGACCGTGACGTTGCCATCAGAGTTCTCGCAACGAAGGTAGATGCAAGTAGCATACCCCTTTTCGGATGCATCGCTGAAACCGTGGATCTGAGTCGCTACCGGTTGATCAGACAAGATGCATCGCTGAATCGAAATTTTGTCTAAATTATGGAAATCGGCCAAAAACGTTTTCCACGATTCCAGAAAACCTGGGCGAAGCGGTTCGTCCCACTCGGAATCGAGAGACCAAAGAGTTTGCATAAAGAGTTTGGCCATAAATAATACTGGCGCTAAGAAACCACAAGGATCATACAATCTAGCAATATTGGAAAGCACGCCACGCTTGGTCCAAACTTTGCTCATCTCAGAAACATGGTAAATGAAGCTGTCGGTCTTGGAATTCCACTCTATGCCTAGAATTTTAAAGATGTTGTCTCCATCTTCAAACCTGTAGGGAGATTCGCAGTGGTCAGCAGGAAGTTGTGATAATAGATCCTGAGAATTGCTGGACCATTTGCGGAGAGTGAAACTTCCTTGGGCGAGAATTTTGACTATGTCCTGTTGGAGCTGTCGAGCAGAATCAAGGGAAGAAGATCCTGTGACGACATCATCTACGAAGGTGCTTTCTAGGAGTACTCGAGAAGCCTCAGGATAAGTTTGTAAATTGAGATGAGCAAGTTCATGAATAACGCGAATAGCCTGATAGGCAGAACTAGAAACACCGTAAGTGACGGTGGTTAATTCGTACTGTTTCAGTTGATGATCAGGAGATTCACGCCAAAAAATGGTTTGGTGCTTGCAATCCTCATCGGCTACTTTGATTTGCCTATACATTTGGCGGATGTCCCCCGTAAACACTACCCTATGAAACCTAAAACGGAGAATGATATCTTCGATGTTCTTTTGCAGCTTAGGACCAGACATGAGTATCTGGTTTAGAGACACGCCAGAAGAGCTAGCCGAAGAGGCATCAAATACAACGCGTAGCTTAGTGGTGGTGCTGTGTTCCTTAAGAACTCCATGGTGAGGAATATAGTAGCGCTCACTAGGTCTAGGGTCAGTGACTTCACGCATGTGCCCAGCCTCCTGGTAGTCCTTCATAAAGGCAACATACAATTCCCGCATCTTATCGTCCCTAAGGAGCCGACGCTCAAGGCCATGGAACCGCTTTAATGCTGATATATATGTGTCACCTAAAGCCTTTGGATTGACCTTGAAGGGTAGACGAAGCACAAAGCGACCGGTTTCGTTTCTAGTATATGTTTCTATAAAATGTTGTTCACATTTAATATCCTCAGGATCCTCCATGAGCTGCTGAGGGATTTGCTCAGTCTCCCAGAACCGACTCATGGACAGATTGAGGTCTTCGGTGCAGGCCATCGAGACAGGACAGGCAATGTGACTCGATTCTGTTGGAGCCTTGCCCATGATTATCCATCCAAAGATAGAAGAATAGGCTGTGGGCATGTTATCACCTAAACTCCCACGTGGGCCATCAAAAATTTTCTCAAATAAACCGATACCTAAAAGCAAATCAATTTTACCCGCCATATGGAAATGTTTATCAGCCAGAAGCAAATGTCTACACTTATGAAGAACTGAGTTATCAAGTGTGGCTGATGGCAGGTTTCCAGTAATACTCTTCAAAATTATAAAATTTTCTGATAAGGTGCTTGATTGGTGGACGGGTTTAATATTGCATGATACTTGTCCCCTGGTGGGCTGACTAGGCAAGCCACCTAAGCCAAAAATGGGATTGGACCGAGTCCTAGGCAATCCAAGTTGTTGTACTAGGGCCTCACTTATTATGGATACTTGAGATCCACAATCTATGAGGGCTCGGGCTGAATGGTAATGTCCATTGACATCCTGCACCCCAATAATTGCAGTCCCAAGAACCATTGTTGAAACATGTTTTGTTGCATGCAAAGCCAAAGATTGGGTAATGTGAGCAAGATTGTTGTTGTCACCTTGTGCAGAACCTGAGGGGACAGAGCTTGGGTTGTGCGATGAGTCACCTAGGTGTAGTTTGGTGTGGTGGCCACCACGGCATATTTGGCAAACACTGCGAGAGGAACACTTAGAAATGTGATGATTTCGGAGGCAATTAAAACATAATTTATTTTGTATAACAATGGACTTCCTTTCAGAAGGAACCATGGACTCAAATTTGTGACATTTATACAAAGAATGATTTTGATTGCAGCATGGGCAACTAAAACTATGATTATAAGTTTTATTGTTAGTTTCGACAACATTGAATGAATTACTGGGTGTTGATTTATAGGTTGTGGAACTAGAAATATTTTCTAAAATTCTCAGCTGATTTTCTAAGAAACCAAGTAATTGACAAAATGTTGGAATTTTTAATGTATCAACAGTCGACTCAAATTTGGAGCGCAATTCAGTTGACAATTTTTTCAGGATAATGTGCAGAAGTAAAAAACACCATGAATCCACATCAAATTTCAAGGCTTTAAGAGCTTGAGTGTTTTCTTTAATAGTACAGACAAAGCGGCTTAATGTTTTAATGTTGATTTGTGTAATGTTTGGCAAACTTAAAATTGATTCTATGTGCTTATCTGCTATAATTCTTTTGTTTTCATATCTGTCAGTAAGTAACTGATAAGCAATGGAGTAGTTCTCTGGAGCAATGGTTAGATGTTTCACTAATGCTAGAGGTTCCTTGTCAAGCACACTTAGTAAATAATGCATCTTTTCAACTTCACTTAGTTGGATGTTGTTATGAATCATACTATTAAACAATGATATGAAATTTGGCCATTCAATGTGAATGCCATTGAACCTAGTGAGTGAAATTTTAGGCAAATGAAATTCATTGTTTGACCTTGCTGCAGAGTTGGGATTAGCACAAATTGATGAACCTAACTGTTTATGTTTCAAATCCAAAGATGAATGAATCACTTGTACAGAGTAAAACAATTCCTGGAACTCGTCAAAGGCACGATCAAGTTCTTGACGTTTTTTATCATCCAGGCTATTGGAATCAGACATTAGAATTGAATATATATCGTCCATCTGCTCGCGATACCGTTCGATGTCCTTAAGACGAACTAAAAACTGCTGTAATAAATTTTCATCATCATCCTTTTGCAAACGTAAACTGGTGCCTAATTCATACAGTTTTCGAAGTTGCTTTTGGATATTGTTGAATTTGACTATAAATTGGTTCATTTTACTCATGATTTGTAAAAATCAAAAAGGCTTTAGCAATAATAATACAATTAACAAACTATTGTAAACAAAAATACAATCAAATGATTGATCAGATTGACAAAGATCCACTGATAGAACGACAGAGTATAATTTATCAATCTCGCAGATTGAATGAATGACTGAATGAATGGTGAATGATAGTTTCGTTCAGTCATAAAGAAATTCAACGTATGATAGATATGGCGGAATAGTACGAAATATGTAGGTAGAAATAAAATAAATATGTTGGATGAAAAATAGATAAAAATACGTACGTAAATATGAAATACGGGATGCTAAGGATCCGGCTCGAAGGACCAGGAAATGTTGGGGAAAAAGACAAAGGGGGCAAAAGGGATTACCTTCTTCACTTGCGCTGGTTCGCTCGTATCCACCTTATCTTTTGTAAAGCCCAACAGGGGTTGATTCGCACGTTCACTTTTAGTTTTGGGCGCGAACGCGCGTTAATAGTTTTATGGGAAGATCACTCGATCGATTCCGCTGATTGTAAATGCACTAGGGTTCGTTTCGGTAACGGGACAGCGCGCGGCTAGTGTCGACCGTTGAGCCGTTGACGACGAAGTGGGGGAGTAAACGTCACTCGTTGACATATGATGTGAAGAAGGTTGAGGGTAGATTTGGGTTGGTAACAGGAAGGGATTTATAAATTTAATATGAATGTATAACCTACCCTACGTAATGCTAATTTGATCTATCAACTATTATTATTTAATTATAAACGAAATAATTGTTTTAGATCGGCTCAGCTATTCAAAGTTTATGAATTCCATACACACAAACAAACAAACAAACAAATTCCCTCTTTATTATAATAGAAGAAGAATAATAATAATAAAAACTATCAACATTTCTTAACGTCTATTTTTACCAAACGACCTAGGTACAGTAACTCGGAAAAATTCCAGCTTTTTACAGTACCGTAGCGTAACCAACTCTTTCAATTTGCTCCATTACAGCTCTTATGCTCTATGCAATAAGATTGTCAATATCCTGATTATCAAGAGTTCTTCTTTAGTCCATCAATTGACTTTTTAATTACTTTACACATTGGGTATCGTGGGAAAAGTCTCCACCAGACAACTGTTGTAGTAATCTGTATAAGATGTGTAAAAATGGTTAAAAATTATTTTATAGTAAATAATATTTGTGTCAAAAATTAATTTTTTTTTAAGTTTGGTTTTTAGCCAATATATGTACACAAACATAATTAAAAATGCGGTTACAGTGCACACAACACTGAGAGTGTGTTTGGCTATATGTACTATACAGATGAGATTGAGATATAGTCTAAATTAAGATAAAATCACGAATATACACTATATGTCACGTATGTATGTAAAAGCGTGTTAGTTATAAACAAATAACTCTTAAATAACTAACATCTTACATGAATTAACCAAATACAAAGAAAATATCAGGGCGACACTTTTTAATATATTCCTAGGTACATTGGGGAGCTATGGTGCTGGCTCAGATTCATATTTGATAGGGGTATAGTGTCGTCCCTTAGTGTACGTGCGCCGCACGTTAGGGGCCACAAGACCGCACAACTCGTAAGCGATTATCGCGCGTACCCTGGGCTACTGCCGAGTGCGCGCAATATTTCGAATAATTAATGAATGAAAATAACAGTTTTACTGACATACCGTTATATGTTTGTTTCGTTTTAAATAAAACATAACTAAGTCAAGATGAGGGCACCCGTAAAGCAACTTATCATTAACATAAGTCTGGAATTCTTGACTATTTTCCAAATTGACTTGCTATTTGAGTTTCGATGAAATTAATATGAAATAGAAGTAAATGACTAATCAGTTTTACATTTATCAAGTCCAAGTAAAAAAAGATAAGTCGTTCAGCTTTTGGACTGATAGAAAGATAACTAATAGACATAGAACATGCTACAGCGTACATGTTCGTCTTTCCTTTACAAACAATCCATGTATAAAAGTTTTCATGGCAGTTGAGTGGCCTAAGTGTGACAAAAGTTTTTTTTTAAATATTTAATTTCAATATAAAAAGAAAAACTACTACGAAGCTTATCAACACTATACAAAGCCATTGAACAATAATTAATGCCATGACTCTATTTCCTTTCATCAAAATTACTGAAAATTATTCAAAATAAATTAACATTAGATTCATAGCTGGAAACCATTTCTATTCATATCAAAAATAACGTAACCAAAACGTCAGTCTATAAATGATGTACATCAACCCTATTCTTTAACATCTGGCTATTACTTAATTAGTCGGTCAAAAATATAATACAGCTCGTACGTATAACCTTTGAGTTGAACCATCTGTTTGCGCACAATAGAACTTTTAAAGGCAGATGTCAACAAACAATCAGATATGCCATCGAAATTACCACGTGCCAAAAGGTTCTGTAAAAAATTCGAAATTAAACTTTATAACCTGAGTGTTATGGAGCATTTTAAATTGCAACTAAACTGCAGCTGCAATAAAACCTTTATTGATATCAATTTTAAGGTAAAATTCTAAAAATATTCGTCAAAGAAGATTAAACTTTACAAATAGTGATATGAAGCTTAAAATCATTCAGTGCCAAAGTTATGGTTCTTATTTTAAACAAATCTCTGCCTTGAAGGTATTGCTATAAAGTCGTTATTTTTGACGGTATTATCCAAGTTTACAAATGTGTGATTTTTGGACATCTGGAATAAATAGCACGTGGCAAAGATTTTAAAAATCTACCCAGGTGTGTTCCTACTGTACAGATCGTAAATTTAACCGACTAACAGAACAAGGTGTAAGATATATTTTACATTTACAGCTTTTCTATTTGGTGAGTGGTGAGCTTTTTTCGTTACAAATTTAGGTTCCGTTTTGAGGTGTTGAGTTCTTTCATAAAGATTAATGCGTATCAAAAACTGGTAGGAACTCAAATTATAACAAATACAAACATCGAATAAAAATCGTGGAGAGAATTCCGTGAATTCGTTAAATTATAGTTTACTGCAGCTTGGAGCATACTGAATATTTTTTTAACATGCCGATTTTTGAGATATGCGTCTGATGTTGAAATTATATAAATTATATCACTTATACAATTCATACATAATAGTTTGATCATATCCAAAGTAAATGACAAATATTTAATGCATTAGATTATAAAGGTGATTCGTCTGAGTAAACCACAAAAATTATGATTATAACAAGATAATAAATATTTACGGGCTCTAAACCTAGGTTTAGCAAATCATAAGAATGTTTTAATTTTCTTAATACTTTTATTAAACTAATCCTTTAAATTGGCAGAAATAGTTGTGTTGTAGTAATACAGCTAATTGCCATAAAACGCTAAATTGAATTGAATTATACCAAAGGTCCAACTTCATGTTTGTGATACCATTTTTCATTAATTTAATTTTAACTAATAACACAGCTAATAAAATAGATTTTTCTGTGAATAACAATATGATGAGAGAAATTTAATTTTTTTTGGTATTTTCACTAATATAACGCCGGCATTAATCCCTACTTACCGTTCATCGTCTTACTTACAAAATAAATGATCATTACCAAATACTATTAAATGAATCCCAGTACCTGAAACAAAATAAATCAAACTTTAATGACCGAAGCTTAAAGCGCATTAAGTTCTACAAAAAAAGCTCCGTTAGTAAGCTTTTGGCAAACATCCGTAGCGTAACAGTATTTTGATATATGTTGAATTTTGCGCACAGTAATTAAATTCGGGTATTAACGGATCGTCGTGGGAAGATTCGGTTAGTTGATACGGTTTTCCGTCTCTATAGGTTTTTTCAATGCCGACCGAAAAGTACCGGATCCTTTTGAGGTTCTTGTAATCTAAAACGTTGATTTATTGACCATCGCAAATGAGAAGAATGCACAGTTTTGAGCGTCAGTGGCGGAGTGGCGCTTGCTTTTCGATTCTACGGTCCCGGGTTCATCCCCGTGACTGCCAAATGTACTAATAAGTTTACAACTTGAGTAGACACATAAAGCTGACTGCTCCAACGGTGAAGGAAAACGTGGTAAGGAAATCCATTTACCTATGAAATTATTTCGAAGGTATTGCCAACCCACAGTAGGCAATCGTAGTGGACTATACGTACTAATACCACCCCTTAGTTGGGTGAGGCTGTTAAGGCTATCGTGAACAATTATTTACCCTCGAGATTTACTGGTATGAGACAATGTAACTTTATATTAACGTCAATAATTATTTTTTATTGACATTTAAAAAAAGCTTTTATGATAACAACATTCAACCGTTGATCGTTCGGGACACTGATATAGGCTGATAAATCAAGTTAATAGTTTTAAATAGGTAATATAAAAAATATCTGTTTTTGAAAAACATAGATTATAATATTATACTCGGAGCACAGATCTCACCAATTTACATTCACGCAGTATACTGATGTATTGACAGACAGCATTAGTTATCAGTGTCAATCAGCTGTCAAGATGCTACTGCCACTTGTCAGCTGATTGACTACCACGCCGAAGGCATAGTAAAGTGAATAGTATTCCTGTCTCCTTGGAAAATAATTTTCTTCATAATATGACTATGTACTGTTTAGATGCGTATTGGCGTGTTCGTGAAGTGTCTGTTTTCTGGTAAGTATGATCTTCATAAGGTTTTCATAAGCATGGTAAGTGATACTTAGACATAAAGGAAATATTTAGAAAGGAGGATTATTAGATTTTTTAATAAACTTTTATCACAGCTATTGAAAAATATATTGGAAAAAAAACTAATAACCAATATGTTATGATTCTGTTATTTGTTATTTACATACATCGTCAATTTATGAAGATAATTTATTGAAATCGTTCTGGAAAAAAAACGATAGCATCTACTTGTAAGCTATTGGGTATAAGGAATGTTTACAATAGATTTATAGATAACTGGAGTTCTTTTAGATAAAAATGTATAGTGAGTAAATACTCGAAACGTTTTCATTCGAAATGCAAAACATCCTAAATAGGAAGCAATTCTACTAACACGTGAACCACGATACTATAATAAAATGGACATTAAACGACGATCACGCAGTAAATGAAAGTTCCCACCGCCCCCAATCAGACGTACCTTACTACTTCTAATCCAAATGACAGCTCAATGACATTTCCTACAATTTAGATTGACACACGAGCTTTATAAATCTGATAATTTATACTCTGTGTATGGCACATCCGCTTGGTGATCGACTCCGAAATACTTATGCATTACTGGTAAATTATGTATTCGACTGATAGGATATCCTGAAATAAGGAAATGACTGTAAGATGTTATTAATTGCGACATTTCGTTTTGCACTAGATAAAGCTATTTAGTGTATATATGAAAATATATCGAAATGGGTTCATTCTCATAGGAATGAGGGCCTTTTGTTTCTTTTTTTTTTTTTAAGATATTTCATTCGAAACTAGATGGCGTTGAACAAAACTCAAGAGTCAATGTCAATTTCTTTGTTTTTTGACTGATCGTAGGTTTATATTATGATATATATTTATACCAGTTACATATTTATCATATATTTATTTTCAGTCACATACACAATCTTATAAAATATTTATAATATAGTGTTCCTTGAGGTTGATTAGGTTATTTTATTTCATTAGTTTTTTTTCTGTACTTAAATTTTACTGAAATTGATACCTATGGCTCCTTCACCTTGCACCCGTACACATAGCAAGATCCAGTGACGATTGACATATTCATAAGAAGGCTTTAGGGCAAATATTTTTTTTGTCTATCACTCACTCAGTCATTGCTGTCATGTCATACTTTTTTTGCCTCTTGAGTTTTGATCAGCGCCATCTATTGTTGAAAAAAGAACAATTTTTTTTTTTATTCGTAGAATGAAAGTACCTCAATACAATAACACAGATACATAAAATAACCCGTATAATGCGATAAATGTTTAATATTAGTATGAAGAGGATACATTTGTTTATTTGTTTTCGATAATCTCCTGAACGTTTTAAAAAAATTGTCCTTGAAAAGGGTATATTGTTAAAAAGTAACATGCGCTAAATTGTAGTTTTAAATTCCCGCATAATAATGATATGTTCAGATTCGATGATTACTACTTTTACTTTTTTTTATTAAATTCGAACTGAGAACATAAGAGAAGCAGTCAGTAACCACAGACATCAAAGCCATTTCTGTTAACACTTCCCAACTAATTGGTCACTATAAAACGCCTTTTTACACCCACATTTCATTATAAATACCAGAATAAAACAAGTAAAATATCTTCCCATCGTAGTTTAAAAGCAAACGCAGTCAGCCCTAGCATTTTCTTTTTTGTGCTCCCCGGGAATCAACACGCAACGTAGTAATTCAAGCAGTGGATCCCGAGCATTTCATTAAAATACTAAGCGTTTAACAAGAAACACATGAAATAAAAAGTAATAATCTTATTTAAAAATGTAGGGTCGGCAAAACAGTTTAGAATAAAGAAAATACGGCATGGCCCTAACCTAATCAGAGGTTCTTTTTTTACTATTTTCACCCACTTGATAGTACCTTATTTATTAATTATGATTATTATGTCGAATGATGATACACGATGTTCTGCTGACCGTAGGCGTCAGTGCGAATTGTGCTGTCTTTGTCCCAGTAATTGCACTGGGTGTTCCTTCCCTTTGACCGGAACACAACAAAGTAAACGTGGTAATTATGGCGGTCAAAGTAGGAAGGACTGTAGCGCCACCCCAGACGAGATCTAAACAAATGAAACTACTATCACTAAATTCAAATTCATCTCAACAGTGCAGTGGGCGCTGTACTGAACCAGTAGTAAACTAGTATGTCAATGCAACACGAATGACAACTGTCACTCACTGAAACTTCCGTTTTTTTTTCCCGTAGAATCTTCATTTCCTTATTTCTAGTATATTGGTTTAGTTCCACACCCAAATGTTTTAATTCATTGACATATTAGTTTCAGTCAGAGCCATCTATTGTGGCTGTTGGTAATATTTTTTGACTTTTCGAAAAACCTTTTATTGGTGTAACGATAATTAAATTTCCTAAACACACCATCGCTGTAACTAAAACAATCATGTAAGAACTTTAAAAAAACCGTACGGTCAACATCAAACATATTATCCTGATAATTCTTCTGTCGCTATAGACAACATAAAAAGACGCCGACATTTTATTATTCAAGCTTGCATGCCTATGCGCCGACGACGCTCACACGGCGACTTCCATATAATGGGTATCACGATATTTGATCTCATGAATTCTATACAGATTGTTTGGGTATTTAGGGAATTGTGGGCGCCTGTGTCCTGTCTAAACTAGTATTATAAAAAGGAAAGACTTTTATTAATAATACTTGTTAGTTTTTTAATCAATAAAATATAAAAATACTTATCCGTTTTTTTACAGAAAGATGCATAAGGCGTATTCGGCTGAGACCCAGGCAGGCTAAGTGCGGAAGTCGCTTGCGTTTTGTTCAGTCTTTTGTAGGCGCTTCGCATACTAGGAGGTGACGGTGTTACAGGGGATTTTCAAACGAATCTGCCCTTTACTCTCAACTATACAGTGTCCCAATGTAACCGATTGTACTTTGTATCCCGAAGTTGCAATAGGAGTAGAGGTTACATGGATGACGGCATGAAGGGGTTTATTGTCTGCTATAAGAGAGGGAATATAATAATGTGCTCTAGTACATTTTTTCATTATTTATACACATTCCGGGTTAATTGATCAGATATATGACTAAGGCCGACTTAGATCAGAGTAAGACGGATAAGTTAGTTAAAATGTCCCTCTGCCAGTTTCTGTTTCTATACAGGGTGGTTATTTGAGAAGCGGTGACGGCCAAGTCCTAAACCACGATAGTTAGGGAAAAGTCGTGAAAGGAGTCAAGCTTTCGATTTATGAGAAAACAGTATCTGCATATTTATTTTTATCAAAAATCTTTAATTTTGACGGAAATGGACCCGAATGATTTTTCAAATAAAAACTACATCCTGCATTATTGAACCAATAGATTCTGTTGCTGAAAAGAATAAATCTTTGCAAATAAACGTTTTACTAAAAATTAAAGGAAATAGCGAAGTTTTACGATTTACTTTTAGTATCTCAATTTTACCTAACTAATAAGTTGCTCAAAATGGTTTCCATTGACTCCAATGCACAAGTTTACACGTCTCTCTAGAGACTTTACTGCATTTGATACCATGACAGGATTTATCCTCGATAAAATATCAAGCAATGAGCTTTGTAAGCTCTCAACTGTTTCGTAACGAGCTTTGTAAAGTTCGTTCTTGACGTTATTGTTTTCTTATAAATCGAAGGCTTGACTCCTTTCACGACTTTTCCCTAACTCTCGAGGTTTCGGACTTGGCCATCACCGCCCTTCTCAAATAACCTCCCTGTATAACTGATAGAGACATAAAGCAATATTCAACCTAATGTTAGCCAACTCAGAGCAGTGTAAGTGGGCCTTAGAATACCCCCGCTCCAAATGTATTCTAATTACCTTGTTTTGTGCTAGTACGGTCAGCTTGAAAATACATAAAATATATAAAATGAAAATTAAGTTCTCATAGGGTTCAGCCTTCGTTCTATTTGAACGGACCGCAGGAGGCACGACGCATCCTATAGATAAGACAAGTCATTTACTTAATTTGTTTTGGTAAAAAACAATAAAGTAAATCGACATTTTTCTTTTTCGACATTTTATTTTGATATGGATTTTAAACATAACACATATGTGAAACACCAACTTTTAGTATTTCTTATTAAATGAAAATTTAAAAAAAACTGCTAAGACTTAGCCGATAGCGTGAATGGCCTTTATCAACTCGACTTAAAAACACTGACGCATCCTAATTTATTTATGAGTGAATTGATGTATTTGTTTGTTACATTTTCGTGACAGCTCGTCCAGTCATTATGTAATACATACCACTGTCAAAGCACAAAGGACATAGGATACTTTAAAACAAGTTATTTGTATGACCTAATAAAAAAACCCCCGACTGACGGGAAAAATCCCGCATAACCTATAAACGGCTGGACAAATTTTATTCAAATTCAAACATGGGTAATAACACTCTGAAGTCATTCAACTTGTAAACAAAACAAAACTTTATCATAATCGGTTCAGCCGTTTTGGATCTATGGTGCCACAGACATACAAACAAACAAACACAGAAACAGAGACGCCAAACTTAAAACACCCGTCTTTTTGCGTCGAGGCTTTAAAATAACTGCTGTCGATGGAAATGTCGCAGGTGAATGGTTGAATCAGACTTTCAACTAAACGGCTAGACTTTCAACTGATCGTCTGATGCTTTATTTATAGTAATCAATTTTCATACAAGTAATGGTTGCTGCCGCACCACGTTCACTTCGCTCGCTCGGCTTGCACGAACCCCAGGATATCAACGAGATTGTAAGAATATAACTAACAAATCGCATATTATATTCTTTCTACAATTAACTGTTAAACAAGATAGCTAGCCAGTCAGCTGAACAAGTTCAACCAAACGGCTAGCTAAAAGCTGTTTACTTGGATATCTAATTCAACCTTCCGCCTACGACAGATACGCGAGCGAAACTGCTAGCAAAATAACGCTAACGCTAGTAAAATAAAGTCTGTTACACATTTACTATAATTCAAATTCAAATTCATTTATTTCTCAACATTGACAATTACTTGTTCTTATTGACGTCAAATAAAACATGACTCTAACGCCAGTTCGGAAAATCCTTCGTAAAGAAGAACTAGCAAGAAACTTCACAGATATATTTTCTTTTTTCAAAATAAAAATACAGAGTCTCTATATGTCTATATAAAATTCTTCTTATCTGCATCTGTTAGCTCGGCAAGTGTCCCTCCCCCCGAGTATCCAAACGATGAACGAGTATCAAACGGCACCCGTTCACGAATTAACGCGTGATCCAGCCATCGCCCTACTCAACCATATATGTTTATGTTACCTTATTCTCTGAAATCATTAAAATAAGATTAAACTACATCTTATTAGTATAAAACATAAAATTGTTTTAATGATATTGCGTGCGTTTTAGTAACAGTGTAAGTACCTACAATTACTTATTTAAATTTATTATAGTTGTGAGAATGCTAGCAATATTATGATTTACTAAGAACCGTTACCGGCCACACTCAGAGACGTCAAACTATTACTCAAGGCGCTTCTAATTATAGATTTCGTTTTGCGAATTTATACTTTAAGTCTAGTTTTGCAAAAGAAAATTTATAATTAGAAGCGTATTTTGATGTATTTGAGAAAGCTTTAAGATTTTCTCGGTTAAGTAGAAGTTTCAGTTGCGATATTAAATCAATGGTTGATAGCGAATTTTCAAATGTGAAAATTATGAATTAATGCTAACACATATGTAATAATGTTAACACATTCGCAAAGATCTTTGACAAAGTTTCCAAAAAATATATTTGTACATGTGAAAGATCATTGGCAAATAATTGGCATGAGTGTGATTTATATTAAAGCTTATCAAAAACATTTCTACTTTTATATAGGTCCGAAAAAGTTGCCTACTTATACTGTGGAGTTACAATTTGGTAAGGTTTAAAACTAAAAATAAGTTCGCAGTTTTACACATTGTATTGTAAAAGTTTTGACTTTGAAGTTAATTCCATTCACAAAAATACTGGTATTACTGTAACTCCTATACTCCAATACTGTAACTCCGACATTGTAACTTCAATTATCCTATAAAATTTAAATTATGCACATACGAAGCTGGAAGCAGTCTTTAATAAAATAGTAAACACTTCAACAAGCACCAAGAAATAATCTGCACGCGACCATGTCATTACACAATCTTGTACACAGCGCAACTGCTTACTACCTATAATTTTTCCTCACATACCATTTTTTATTTACCACAACATATCCCTAACCATAAAGTATTATAAAATTACGATGCAAAAACCCCTAAGTTCTTATTTTACCAGTTGCCTTAGAACCAGCCTAAGGCTATTCAGCATTCCTTTGCCTAGATGATTATAGGCAGATAATGCTTGGCTGTATGCTTTTTTGTCCCTTTGCCTGGTTCCATGGGGCTAAGTAGATAATGTCAAATTATTCAGTTTGCGCGCGAAAACTACCGTATCGATATAAATTGATATAGAGATAACTCCATGGTTTATTGGCCTTTATATATAATATTGTGTTAACGATAATAGCAATTTTGTGCTGTGAATTAAAGTGGAGTAAAGTTTATATTAAAATAAGATATAGGTAAGTACCTACACAGTTATTAATGGTTCAAGTCTTTTGTGCGCGGCGCCGTATAATATTAGCGCGTGTTACATACAATATGCAACTTAACTTTGTGTAATCACCATCTTGTCGAACCGTGTTCTCATCTCTTTGACCTGCGTGTACAATCAGTACATTTTTATCAGGAACACACCGTTGCTGTATCAAACTCAACGAACACATAGGGACGCTCCAACAAATGATTGGAACCATCAACACTGTCTTCTTGTTTCAAAAGGTACTAAAAGCAGTAAGAATGTTCGCAATGGTAGGAATATTAAGTTAAATATAAGATTATTTTCGGACAACTGAAATCTATTCCTATATTATTAAAAGACTATTTTCTTTCTCAGTTAATTTTAATTTATAGGTAAACTTTTGAATTTAATGAAACGATTTTTTAAATTTTTTGGAGAAAAAATTCCATTCAAAAGTATGCTTTATGTGTATTCTTTAAATTTTTATTTAAAATATGACTATTCGGTAAAATCATAATAAATAAGAACAGTTCAATTTGTATGAAACCGAACAAGTTACTCAAACTGACAGATCACGTACCGATTTGTATGTCACATAAAAAAACCAATTATACATTGTTTACTTTCGAGATTACTGTAATACTTGTTTTTATAAAGTCATGAAATTCTCGATCAGAGGTCACCGACGTGAACTCAGAATAGTCACGTCTATTACATTACTTGTAGGGATAAAAAAATACTGTACCTAGTAAAATTTAAAAAAGTATTATTCAAATGAACTGTAACGCACGCGGGGTGTAAGAATGTTGAAATTTTAAATCTGTAACAACATGGCGTCATTTTTGTGGAACTTTCCGAGAATTTTTATGCTGAAATCGATAAAGGGTACTTGGGCTAATATTTTACTTGCTGGCTGGCGACAAGCAGCTGATAATAATATGATCATTTTATACAGACACTTGAGTACGTGTGGTCATTGGCAGCCACTTGCTACAGCAGCGTCCGTGACTCGTCACGCGTGACTTTTTTCAAATATATTGTATAGTGAATGTCCATTAAAATATTGATTGTAGTGCGCAACTAAACCAAAAAAATATTGGGGCGCGTCTTTGTGGATGCAAAGGGGCGCTTTGTGGATACACTGTGGATACATTTTCGGTTGTTATTTTGGTACATATTATTATATATATTGGTATGGGTTACTCAAAATATCGAGCCAAGACAATTTAAGACCTTTTTGTTCTTTCCATTAAATTTCCTAAAAAGGACAAGTAGGTACTTAAACCCCTTAAAACATTATGGTTTATCGATTTGGTTACATCAGTTCAGATATAATACGCGTGGTTCTTTTTCACTTACTTAATTATTAGTTTCAAATATTTTGAATATAGATAAATAGATAAAGGAGCTTCTTACTCTATCAATCTCAATCAATCAAATCTTACTCAATTAATAAAATAATATCATAACTGTCTCAGTTTAATTAATTTAAAGTTAATTAATATAAAATATTGACTTTGTGTGAGTACAGGTAAGAACGTCTTCGAAATACGAAAATAGTTTCCGCTAACTCAATATTATCAAGGTATGGGGGGGGTTATGAGCTTATTTAACCAAAATCCGAGTTCCGCAGTCTGATAGTTAGTTTAAATGATACTTATTCTAACTTTATACATCTTTTGAACTGAAAGTCTAAGATAGAAGATATGAAGAGAATAAAAACCATGATTGGAATATACTACAAAACTCACTCAAAGGATATCCTAACATAAATTACTCTTAGGTGTAAATGCGATACACCAAAACAACCTTTAAATACTTCCGTGTAACGGTTTTCCCTAACACCTACACTTGCATTTATTTTACAACTTAACATGACTGATTATGAGCAACTTGTCATAACCCTACGTTTATGGGTACTTGTTAAATAACTGCTTCTTTGGAAAAGTATTATAGATTTAAATATTAAATGTCTTTTCAATGGAAACCCATTGGGTGCTAGTGAATTGGTTCTCGTTTCTATTATTCTTAGTCAGTATATTTCCTTGAGGCGATAAAATTTCGATCAAGTATAAAATGAACTAAACAAGTTATTTTATAATAGTATGAAATTTATTATTATCATTTTCCAATTATTTTTACCTTTCGCTTTTGTATTGACTTTCTGTCCAAAAATTCTATGTCGCAATGACGAGGTCCGCGGCAGGACGGAATACATTTTGTTATTACTAGTTTCGTGTCGTATCGCATCGCGTAGCGACACCCAACTAAGTACAATCAGAGACAAGATTTATGAGGTCCGGAGCTTGTCACATATCTTTCACTGTTTTACTTTAATCAAAGCCCCCATAATATTAGCTTCAGCACGTGGCCGGCACACGTGTAGAACCTATTAGTTCCGGTCTGTAATTCTATGGTGGTCAATTTTACTGATCACCATTTGACGAACACGACACAAATAACAAGTTATTTGTCTCTAACGCACGTGCAAGCAGTGGAGCGTTTTTTTTTTAATTATTTTTACTCATTAACTTTTCTGCATTTCCAAACAATCATATTTGGACAATCAAAATCTAGCTTTTTATTTTAATTATTTCATTTATTATATCGACTAATGATGCGTTGTCAACCGTAGGTTTCAGCTGGAGTTGCCTTTGTTCCAGTAATGGCACTGGCGGTTCCTTCCCTTTAACCGGAACAAAATCACGTAAACGTGATTATTACGGCGGTCAAAATAGGAAGGACTCTAGTACCTACTTTACTACCACGAAACTTTATTTTATTACATAAGATTTATAACAATAAATTAATGAGTTTTCAAAGTTTTTCTCCGTCATGAAAGTATCGTATTGCCGTTCCTACGCTCAAAAATACAGTATGACAAAAATATGCTCTATCAATCCACAAGTGAAGTGCATTCCTACGTTATTAACGAATAAGGTTTATTTTTATATACTGACAGTTTCGTACTCAACCTTATAGCTATTTTAGAAGTTTTATCAAAAGTAGTAGACCACTTTCATGTGTGACTGTACAGTTGCATTTGCCATGGGGGTTTAAAAGGTTCTATATTAGAATCATTTTACTTTCTAATATTTATTAAGTAGAGTTAAACTATGTATGTTGTGTTAAAAGTTTATAGAACAAATTAAGAGTTTGTAGAAAAAACATTTTTTAAATTTCAACAAATCAAACAAATTAATGGATCTGTACAGAAGTGAATTTACTTCACTACTTAAGTTTCTTAACAATTTTAAATTAATCTTGATGTGAATCCCACCCAGCTATACTGATAAAACATAACACTCCTACACTTCTAATAACAAAATCAATAAAATAAAAGTTTCTATATTGACTCGAACCTTCCGTTCTAAATCCAAATAAAGAAGAGTGCAGTACCAACATAACAGTAAACATTTCGTCAGAGCAGGAAACCTCGCGCTATTGCGTACGTCCGGCATGTTTGAGTCGAGAACTTGGAAATTAACAGAAATAGTTATCAATTTAATAGGTTTATGAAGATTATTTAAAAGGAATCTTCATTCATTAGGTAATTTAAAAATTTTGTTAATTGGATTTTTTTCTGCGTTGTTGACGGTCAAATCGAGTAACACAGTGTGTCTTTGAGTTTATGAAAGTCTATTGAGGAAATCCACGTTTCACAAAGACAGTCATGAAGTTAGCGTTACGTGGAATTATTTCAATTTTAAACAATTACAAGTTTGACTTAGAAACTTATGAACGTAGGATTCATCAACTGTGACTAAGTATAATAGCGGAAGATCGTGTTCCCGGTCGCCTGATTTTACTTGTCGAGTGGTGTAGTCTCGACGCTAGCCGACAATATACGACACCCCACGAATATAAAACTTTACGGAAACGAAATATTTTTGTCTTGCTCGCACGCCCATGTTTTTGACATTCGACGCGTGAAATAGAATATCTTACTTAATTTTCTTTTAGGTAAGAAAAAAGAGGTAGGTAATGATGATATTTGTAGATTCTTAGCACATCGCCGAGCGTAATTTTTTAATAAAGAAATTACGGACTTGTTTACTTTAATACAATTTATAACAAAAGTTCTTACTTAATCAAGTTCTTACTCCATAACACAAGCTCTGCTTACTTTGGGGCCATACAGTTGGTGTGTTTGTCTGTTTGTTTGTTAAAGCAAAAATTGTCCTTTTAGTTCCATTGCAATTTTTTTACATAATTAATAATAATAATAAATCCCCACACAAACGCACCAATTGTATGTTCCCAAAGTAAGCAGAGCTTGTGTTATGGATGACCATACAGCGAACTGGGGGGAACCCAGAATAAATATACGTATATAAATGACGTAACCATGACCCGAGAACAAACATCTGTGTTCATCACACAAATGAATGTCCCGGCCAGGACTCGAACCAGGGACCTCCAGCGTATGAGACAGGGCTGCTGACCACTACGCCACTCGGTCGTCATAATAACATAGTTGTGCAATTTACGTAACTAACGACCACTTCAAATCATTTGAGAGGATAAATTCGAAACCTCAACCTCATTAATCCGTCACGTAAGAATACAATAACATTTTCAATAGGTGAGTGGTATTTATCTCTTCAGGTGAAAGAGGAACTAACTTGAAAATGTAACTTGAAAAACTTGTTTAATAATAATAAATACTCTGTGTGTTATAGATCACCATACAGCGAACTGGGGGAAACCAAAATAAACTACATATATAAATATGACGCGGTAAATTGCCAACCTCACAAAAAAAAGTTTACAAGCATATATATTTAACTAAAGACAATTATTTATTCGTAACATCAATAAATGTATTATTGTATCACTTAAAGTCATTAATTCTTAAGGTCAAAGTTATGCAATTTATACAACTGCGTATAATATAAAGATAATTGCAACAAAATTATCAAATGAAGGCAAACGTGATTGGGCATCTTATTTCCGGAGATTATGTCTTGCCTTAATTTTTCTGTGCATACCAATGTTACAATAATGTAAACAATATACGTACCGGCACTTACGAGTATATGACATAAATATATATACATAAATAGTTAAGTTCGCGAAGATCAAATTTCGAATGTTTGTTTGTAAGATAAAGTTTGAGATATTAACAAAGTAAAGTGTTTATAAACTAGTGTGAGTATTTTGCGTTGTTTCAAATGGTTGTATCACTGTCGTCATAAAAAAAATCTTTAGCTTGAAGTCACTTGTTTTAAGATTTCTAGACCAAATAATTTTCTAGCAGCAAGTCTCGTGCAATTCTGGTGAATACCGCAAAGAAAACATTTTCGACATATCTTTGGTATTCTTTCTAAACCACTGTATGTGGGTAAACCACTATGTGCCGAATAATTTGTTTATCCAGCTTTAATTTGCTTTTTCGTTGACTTTGATACAACGACTTCTTGCTGAGATATCGGTTTTTGAAGTTTTGTCCTTGAAATCTGAGCGAGCAGTGGTTGCACAGAAAATTAAAAGTGCGTTTCAAAGTGTTTTTGGTCCAATAAGCTTTACACTGGACACGTCAAGCATTTTTTTTTATCCTTTAATTTTCTAGACTGGTTCTTACTAGTTGGAGTACTAACTAATTTTACATCGTGTACTTTCTATACCGTTCGGAAAAAGGGCACAATCCAGAGCAACATAGCTATATAAAGACACATACATACTACTTTACGTTACTTCAAATCAGATACTATAAATCAAGAATCAATCTATAATTGCGTGACTTCAGAATACTTATATACATTTGTCGATAAGACCATTTTTAACATTTTTAACAAAAATCCGGTTTTCGACTTCGGTTCACTGAACTAGGTAGGTGTGATAAGCATATAAACTTGCTGTCATTAATAAAAACTTAATGGTTTTGGTATCAGTATCAATGGTAGTGACACTTTTTGAGGTCCATTTTAAACACTTAGTGCCAATTTTTATATTCGGTTTTCTCCGATATGCACAGAAACTGTGGGGCCTCAAAGTGCAGTGAACTGAGCCAATGTTACAGGTAATTAACAAATATTTTGCATAATGGTAACATCCATGCCTTATATGTGACGTAGGCCCTAGTGACACTATATACTACAATGTCTTCAACTATTTGTTTGTTTGTTTAGTTATATAATTCAAACGATAGGTTAAGTTTTAAATAGTACATTTTTGGAGAAAATAAACTATTTTTTATTTATATTATATTTTATATTTTAAAATTCTTAGTGAACTTAGCTTCTAAATGAAATAGGAAATAATTCCTATGAGCTTTATTTTCTTTAATATATTTTTTTTATTTAATATATTTACTTAGTAGGTATATTTGAATAATTTCTGTTGACATATTTATTATATTTTTTTTATATTAATGTGGGTTTGGTTGATTTTGAAATTAGTAACTTTTTGTCTTTGTGACACATTGTATTAATTGATCAAAAGTT
Source organism: Marasmarcha lunaedactyla (assembly GCA_923062675.1). Taxonomy (NCBI): domain Eukaryota; kingdom Metazoa; phylum Arthropoda; class Insecta; order Lepidoptera; family Pterophoridae; genus Marasmarcha; species Marasmarcha lunaedactyla. The sequence continues at coordinate 12,728,524 of OV281362.1, read as the reverse complement.
TACACGCTGACTTCAGCAGTATGTGAACGGACTCTTTATAAAAGTATTTATATTTAATTATCACCTATATACCCGCCAGTAAAAAATATTATTATTATTAAAATGACACAAGTACGACCAGTATTAAAGAAGGTTTTAAGAAATAGCAATTTAAGCGGTAGAGACTTCATGAACATGAGAAAAAGTATTATCTCGCCAATTATAGCAAATGGAATTGGTCAAAGTTTGTACTTCACAAAGAAATATGTCGTTAAATAAATAATAAAACATTTCTTTTCATTTTTACCTAACACTCCCAACCACAACACTAGAAGAATAGACAGCACACGCTATTTTTAACAGTGTATTTATAAATAGCGGTACAGACATGGTAAAGACCTACCAAGTAATAGGTATGTGAAATGGCAGCATTTCGGAACTCGGTGGCCATCTTGAAATTTGCTTGCCATGTTTGTAATTCACTTAGGTTAAACAAACACTACATAGTTTTTCAGAAATTATTATACATTTAAATAAATTGGCAACATTTAAACGATCTACCGATGCTTGTCAGTTAACAGATAGGTTATACGAGATAGTATCGAACAAGGAGTTGCGTTGATGTCTTTTGGCCGAACATTGCCTACAACTTTTCGGTAATATTTAAGATGATTCGGTACACGTTCGCTATTGTAGTTTTATTTTTTATTTGAATACAACTAAAGGTCCTAAAATGTTACCCTAGTTTTTAAGTCAACAATCATATAAGTAAAAATGCCTTTACCATGAAGTTACCGAAAAACTTTAGGACACAGCCTTCAGAGAAAAAGGTAGCAACGTATTTGGCATTATTTAAAGTATAATAAACAATAATACCGATAAAAATCCAGTCAAACACCCCAGGTGTAGGTATGGCCTCAAAACTGAGCAGAAATGTTGTTATGGATGACCACACAACGACCTAGGGGGATCCCAGAATAAACATACATACATAATAATATAAATAGAAAAAGCCATGACCCGAGAACAAACATCTGTGTTCATCACGCAAAAGAATGCCTCGACAGGATTTGAAACTGGGACCTCCAGCGTGTAAGGCGGGGCTACTATCACTACACACTACTACAACAAGTATAATGGTCATAAAATATGGTTGATACAGAGTCATTGTAATACATTTTTAGAATTGTAGCGAGTTAGTAAAGTCCAACAAGAACTACCTACTTTTTTATAACTATATTAATTATAATTGCCAAACTAGCACGTGATCCATCTTATAGTAAGTAGCACTATAGTTCGTTCGCATTAAGATTACAGTGAATCATCGATGCAACTACAAATACTAGCCAATGAGATTGCCGTATTAGAAAAAGTTTTCTTTTTTTCGGTGACGCTATTGGCTATATAACCTAATGCTGAGACGATACGTCACTGTATTCTTAACGCGAACGAACTATAGTGCCTTTTAGTGCCAGTTTACTACTAAATACTAGCTTTATATCAATTCAACCGACAACCCGGCTTTAGGAAGTTGAATGACGAAAATCTATTTAAAAAGTTTTTTGCATTTAATTTATGAATGGGCGTTCACATTTAAACCAAAAAAAAAATCGTAGTTATTTATTACAATAAAATAACCTTACAAATAAACTATAAAGAACAAGGCAACAGTTTTCTAATTATTCGGCGCACAGGAAGACGAGAAGGCCGAATCTACAATTATAATGATTCTTCGGCGGAGGAAGGAACGCAACAGTTTCCGAAATTATACGAATATTTGCTTTTTTTTGTACTATTTAGTGAGATCGGATATTAAGTAGAGCGATTGTATTAGTGTTGCAAGTTTTTGTTGATAAAAAGTGGTTGTTTGCAAAGGTTTTTAGGAAAACATAACAAAAACACCCCTATATCCCACAAAAATGTCTGATATATATTTAAAGCAGTCCAGATGGTAAGTGGCAGCTGTACTCATGGACATCATATTCAAATTCAAATATTAATTTCTCAACATTGACAATTATTGACGTCAAATAAAACATGACTCTACCACCAGACGCAAGTGATGTGATCGGTTATCTTGATTTATCGATTAATGGTGCCTTGCCAATCGTAGGCGTAAGTTTTAAGTGCACTGGCTGTTACAGGAAGGACTTTAATACCACCCCAGACGAAATGTTCACATAAGAAAGTCTACTACCCCTAAAAATATTATATCAAATAAAAAGTTATAACACAACCACGTGCTTCTTATTGCAGTGCCCGTACAGCCCATATTACTTCAAACCAACTCTAGCGCTGTTTTACCCACGAAACTCTAGATAGCGTGGGAATTTCGGGAGAAAATACACGAGTACACGAAGTAAAATTTTCTGGACAATGTACCTTTGTTATGTAAAAAGATTTTTAAAATCGAGAGTTTACGATTATTCGTAAACAAACAAACAAATTCCTCTTTATAATCATAATAATCCCAAAAATAATATAATTTTACTTACAAGTACTTACATGCGATACATATATGATAGGAGATATAGTGATGTCTGTACATATACTGGTAACAAGTGTGTTAACATAAATACAACAATAATAAATAAATAAATAATAAACCCCCAGACAAACACACCAACTGTCTGGCCCCAAGTAAGCAGAGCTTTTGTTATGAATGATCATACAGCGAACTGAGGTGGAACACAGAATAAACATATATATATATATATATATATATATAAATAGAAATAACCATGACCCGAGAACCAAAATCTGTGTTCGTCACACAAATGAATGCCCAGACCAGGCTCGAACGTGAGACCTCCAGTGCATGAGGCAGGGCCACTACGCCACTCGGCAACCAATAAGCAAATGTACATCTCATAATTAGATTGAAACTGCTATTGAATGTCAAACTTGCTTCACATCCATTATGGCTTATGTAATTATAAAATAATCCGATGATTAGATCCATTATACTAACAATATAAAATATAATATCAACAAAAGCATTGATTTTAAATTCTTTCAACTAAATGTCATCTTAAAATAATACGCAATGTTACATTTGATTGTATAATACTTGTAGGAGGATGTCATCAGGATAAACAAATAATAAATTTGATATATAGTACTGGATGTTTTTTTTTTTTGCTTCCGAAGCACCCTCTCTCGGGAGGGAGGTGGAAGATTCGTCATGAATACCTCCGCAGCCGTCTGCGGGGTTATGTGGGACTCACCAAAGTGGCACCTACCCACTAAAAACCACCCAAATGGCTGTAGCATGGGAATGCTGTCAGCCTTCATCGGAGCGACACCCGGGTAGGGAGGTGGGCGCGCAAGCAGGGACCCGCTAGCGGGTCACCCGCTGAGAATACTTAATCACTTAAGGTGCAAATGACATTTATATATTGGTGATTATCGGCCTGGGCAGCCTTAAGCTGATCCAGATTAGCCGAAAGTTGATCGGGGGGATCTGAGAGTGCATTTCTCGGTCTACGGACTTTGTACCTCGACGGCATGGACGGAGCAGTATAAGCTACTGACTCTCGTATAAGGGGGTTAGGGTGCTCTACGGATCGCTTGAAAAAAGTGGTGGAGAGCGTCCTAAGGTGTTGTTGTGTAGTCGGCAGTTCGAGATCTCTGTGCAGGTCTGCGTTTCGCACGTACCACGGAGCATCCGTGGCCCGGCGGCAGAAGAGATTCTGAACTACCTGTAGTTTATACATATCGCGAGGGTTTAGCATGTGCTAAGATTGGGGAGGCGTACGTCATGACTGGTCTCACGCAAACCTTAGTACTGGAAGCGACGTTCGCTTTATTTGTAGGTGTAAACGTCTGAACGTGTTACGAATGTGTGCATGATGGGGCGGTTAGATCTTAGAACGAATCTCGCGCTTACGCACACTTAAGATACCTTGTTTGTACATGGGTCCTTGTTTACTACAAGTAAAGCGAACGTCGCTTGACATAAAAGCACTATAATAGTAGCGGATAAAGTAAATTTGACGTAAAAGTCTATTTATGAACCAAATATTGGTCTCTTGTGAGCATCGAACCCGTGACCTCACGTGCTGGAGCTATTTGTCGGTCAACGTTCGGAACATATTTGAATCTGTGGTTTCTAAGTGCGGCCGTTACTAGCCCCTTACCGGCAAAAGTCAACCTTAAAAACATAGTATTAATATTAACATTTTATAAACATCTTACTGTATTACGTAAAATGACCCTCACTCTCACTCACTCTCAGTCACTCTGTCCCTTGTTCTTGTCTAAACTTTCTTAAATTCATACTCCTGTCTCAACGAAATAGATTTGTGCAATCCAACGCGTATTGTACTACAACTTATCTGTTACTTAGCAAAAACTGGAACTAAAGCATTTCTGAAGCGACCCATCATCATACTTCATTTAGGCAGAGACCGAGCGCCAACCTTGACTGAATTGATAAGTTGGTCGGACAGTAAACTATTAATTTTCTCGTCTTGTCTATGGTATTGATACAATAGGTTGGGACCATGACTTTAGAATTAGGCAACACTGCCAATTACTACTGTGAAAATGTCTCAATTTACCGGTTAATAGACAGTTTTTAGATTTAGATTGATTTAAGTTTTATTTAAACTAACTTTTGGGTGAGTAGCTACTTAATAAAGAGTCGTTTAATTTAGCGGTTCCTTTATAGTAATTTGTAAGAATAGCAAAAAATCTATAAATAAGGCATAATAGAAATTTTAAAAATGTCAGGAGAGTTTTTATTTATGATTAATATCTTTATTTATACAACAAAAAGCAGAGAGATATTACGGAGTCGATACGAATTTTATACGTGTAAGGTCTTGGTCATTCGTGTTACGATATTTTCGTCCCCATCCATGTCTTAAGCGTTGTTGTCACTAAAGTACATCTTCTTATGGTAGCGTCGGGTGACGGCTCGCTCACTTCTCTCTAATATGGTTGAGGAGGGCGATGGCTGGATCCCGCGTTAACTCGTGAACGGGTGCCATTTGTGAGTGCTCGTCGTTTGGATAGTTAGTGCGGAGGGAATCATGCCGTTCTAACGGATACAGATAAAAATAATTTTATATAGAAAGAGAGAAAAGAGCCTTCGTAAATTTATTTTGATTAAATTATTCCCGTGCAGTTTCTTGCCAGTTCCTCTTCACGAGGGTCTTTCCGAACCATCAATATGTAGATACAATTGAAAATTCAAAATTTGATTTTGAATTTATTGTAAAAAAACATATATGAAGATAAACACGTGCTATCTTACTTCAAAATTACTAAAATACAAGCAAAGATATATCTTAAGAGGCCCATTATTCACACCTAATAAAAAACAATGCAATTCTCACTTTGATATATCACACGCGATTCTCATAATACTGCGCATACTTATAAAACTTATCAAGAAAATCTTAACTCAATATAGATCTTAACCTAACAAGCTGTGTTGGCGCGAGCATCGGTCACGCCGTACAGTTTTCTAGGTCTCCAGTACGTCCTTCAGATGCAAAGTAATTTGTACACGGTTCAATAGATAAGAGTAGAAGGTGCAAGTCACTTGTGCGCGCGGACCTGTGTGTGCGTGTGCTCGTCGATATGCAACTTTATTTTGTACGGAGATCGTTATCTTGTCAAATAACACACAATTGCTGTATATCCACAAGCTGACTTGAACCATCTTTACATATTTTAGTACTTTACATATCATTACTGTTTGCAGTATTTGGGTACCCAAAGCGAGAGCCACGGGATCAAATATTACCAGAAGCTCGATATAATAAAACGTGAGTAAATAATATAATAAAATTTGTGTGATGCCCACAGATGTTTGTTCTCGAGTTATGGTTTATATTATGTGTATACTCTGGGTTACCCCCCCCCCCCCCCCAGTTCGCTGTACGGTCGTCCATAACACAAGAGTTTGTGTGGGGATTATTACATAATTATTATTAAATGACGATATCTATAGCGTTATGCGGTTTTTAAGCCATTAATAAATTCTTTCCGACATGGAAATTATGGATATTATAATGACGTCATAGCCAATGCTTTTGTACTTTTATAATAATAATAATGCTCTTTCAATACGTTAATTAATTTGCAAATTATTTGACAATGCCAGTCTAAAAGAATATGGTTTTTGTACAATATTCAGGAAACAAAACAATTTGTAAAATATTGCATTGTTTTGTCAATGATAAGAAGAATTCTTCTTAAGCAAAATTTCATACAATAATAATTCAGATACATGTATCTTTAAATAATAAAGAACCCTAAAATATTTTCATTTACTTTCGCAATAATCCAATCAGTTTTAAAAGGATAGTGTAAGGATTTTTATAGTTTGACAGTTTTATTAAAAGGATAGTGTATTATCAGACGTAAGTAAATAATACATTCTATTATTGCAAAAATTGTGACACAACAATTAGGTACAAATTTTAAACAGCGTTTTGCATATGCCAAAATGGCCAAAAGGCTGCCAGGATAACATCTCGCTGAGTCGAAATCTAAAATTTAAATTAAGGCGCAAGTCTAGCTAAGCTGAGCGTAGTAAGGAAATTCTCATTCAGAAATATAACATCTCGGATTCGACATGGAAGTTTAGGTGTAAACATTTTCATATCTACCGCTGATAAGCACTCGCTGCCTGTCGATCATGGGTCGATCGATAAACTTCGTAATATGTCAACTTTGAAGAAAGTTTATAGAATATCGAATTTTAGGACTCGGAATATCTAGATTTGAGAATTTTCTCTTACTGATATTATCGAAAAATGGGAATTGCCATCCTGCAGTAAAGGAGGTACTAACGACCTATCGGACCTTCATTTATATTTCATTACGTAATTGTTTTCAAATTCCAAGCAAAATTAATAGATACAAAGGATCCATTAGGATCAAAAACCTCAAATATATAACCATTACCTCAACAAATACATATTATCACATATTGTCAAATAAATACATAAGACAAAGACGTTTACACACTTGCGTGGCCACCACAACACAACACACAAAACACATACTAAACTTAATAAAAATAAAACGTTATCTACACTAACATTAAATTATCTTCATCTTAGATATCAGATTATTTCGCAAAGTACTAAAACCATTAACTAACTAGACCAAGATCAATTGTATATATAATGGACGCACGCTACTAAAATTAGTAATCCTTTTGCATTCGAGATCTTCTTAATAATTATGCATGCCTAGTACTTGGATTTGCATACCGATGAATCAATTGTGAGGAATCCTACAGTAGGTTGAGGAAAAAAAACCTTTGCATTTGGAATACAATAAAATGACGAAATTTTATACAAATATGGTGTTAAAAAATGCGATGCAGTTTGGGACACCCACGTTTGATGTTGAAAATGGAAATGTCACCTAAGTTACATGACATATAGAACGATGTGTAGTTTGTTTTGTTATACGAAAATTATTTAAGAATTTACTTATCTATGTAAAAATTAAAGCAATGCGCTTATTACTTGACGAATTAATATTTAGATAACGCTTCAATTTATAATATAAATTATTTAAGCAGTACAGAAAAACGCACATTTTATTTTATTTAACCATAAATTCATTTTATTGGTCTAAACAACGCAATACCTACGTTAATCAGGCAGATGTTAAAAAGTTCCTTTATACCTATCTAATTATTTCTTTAAATCCAGAACTGTTGAATATTTTCAGAAAATATTGTAGAAGTAGAGTAAGTAAAATATGTGTTGTTTGAATTACAAGGTACTACGTAAAATTTAATTTTTTACATTTATTCATGAACATTAATGACAAAGACACTAACGAAAACCTCCCATTTACCTATATAGACGATGATAAAAATAATGTAAGTAAATCTAATTAAAAATATTTACTTTTATACCCCTAGCATTGTTCTAAAATAAAACTTCGAAAGTGTGGATAAGGGACCTCATTTTAAGTATTGCATTTAAAATACCTACCTACTTGCTTAATTTAAATTCAATCTGAATACAATACGTCGCACACACTGACCCAGCCATTACAAGAACATGAATAATCAAATCTCAATATTAATGAGCAAGTCGTGCCTAAACAAAGTAATTTAATCCACACGGGGACCAAACTGGACCAATGCCCAAATAACCCGATAAATTACTACCAAACCGAACAAATATTACCCGTAATTCATTCCATTATAACCGGTATCACATTTACATAAGAGTCACTTTACCCTGCCAAGCTTTGACCGATTTATGCAGCTTAATTTGTTCAAGCAAATTCGTCTACTTGCATTTCTTAATCACAACATTCTATTAGCCAAGGCCAAAGAGATTGACTTCAATAAAAAACAAAACACAACGCCTTTAAATATTAAAATTTTAATTGTATTGCTCAACTATCGTTGACAAATAGTCTAGCCAGCAACGAGAATGCCAAGTGCTTGCAAAAGTCGCCTATCTAGCCATTTATCGAGGAGCTTACAGGCGAACCTATCCTTTACTACCTAGAGCCCTTTTCAACTGCGACGCGTAATAGCTTACCTTCACAGAAATCTTCTTTCCGACAGGAATAATCCGTACATGTTTATAAAACACCAATGTTTGATGGAACCTAAGTTTGTTTCACGTTAAAATGTAGAGCACAAGTCAAGGCACAGTTTGGATAACACGGCAATTGATTTTGGCACTTCGTTAAGATTGAAATACGTCCGACGCCGACGGGGTCTCACGCATAACTGAAGCTTAGATGGCAGCAAACTGGCTTGGCGAGTAGGTGCGCGCGCGGCGGATGGGCCGGTTTTCGTGTTTCGTTACCTCGCCTTTTGTCATATGGATAAATCGTTTTTGCCTCTTACGACAATTATGTAAGAAAAAAATCGTTATCTACTATTTTATTGTTCTTTTAGGACGCTGTGATAGATGCTTTACATTTAAGATTTAGATGACTCTAAAATATTGATAGTATTACGGCAATTTAATGATCGGAATCTAGGACAGTGGCTCTACCTTAATAAGGAAAACTTTGATTGATGTACAACGTAACTGGCATATATTTTTTGGTTTGAATTCAACTATTTTACTTGTAGAGTCAAACAAAGTATTTGATTGAAGCTTTATTGGCTTTGATAGTAGAATAAGGCTAATTTCGTATTTAGGTTTTTTTTTAATACGTATACGGGAAATGAAAGCTTAATACTATTTTTACACATATTTATAATTAATAATAATAATAAATCCCCAGACAAACACACCAACTGTATGGCCCCAAAGTAAGCAGAGCTTGTGTTATGGATGACCATACAGCAAACTGGGGGGAACCCAGGATAAACATACATATATAAATACAAACAACCATGACCCGAGAACAAATATCTGTGTTCTTCACACAAATGAATGCCCCGGCCAGGACTCGAACCTGGGACCTTCTGCGTATGAGACAGAGCTACTTACCACTACTCGATCGTCAATATAATTAATTCTCTGTTAGTTCGGTGCCCAATCAAAATTAAAGAAAAATTATGAATCTAATAAAAGACTCGTTTTATATTTTTATGGAAGAAAATAAAGTTCACACTTAGCTACGACAGCAGGATACATATGAAAAGGACACTAACAACACGTTCGGCCCGGTATATTGGGGGTATTTGTACTACGACACGCAATTACCATACAAAAACAGCTAGTCCATTCTGGCATTATGCAGGTTGCATTTGGCTCGCATAGGCAAAATCCGAACGGATTAATTCGGGCAGCTGTTTTTCGAACGTTCATCCACACAGATCCTACCTTGCCGCCCGGCATTTCTGATTCATAGCGGCGGCTAGAACATGCGCCCGTAGTATCTCAGACACGTAGCCGCCTCAAGTCAAAGCGAGTATTTATAACTTAGAGGTCTTTACTAGAATTAGAAGTAATTATTTGTATGTATTTTGTATTGTATTTTATTGACCTTCAACTCTAACTGATCGATTGATATACCAGTATCATGTAATATATAGGTACTTGAAAAGGAAATCGTTGTACTGTTGGTAATTTCTGAAGGTATATAAGGATGCTATCGATAACTTTGCGTATAATTAATATTTATATGTATTAAAATTTATTTTATGTTTTTTATCTGACATCAGTAAAGGCCGCACTCAGAATGTTCAACTCAACTAGTTACTGAAAGCGCTTCTGCGAATAGATTTTGCTTAGCGAATTTATATGGATAAATAGATTTTGTGTTTTATTTTATTTTTTTGTTTTTTTTTTTGTCGTGTATCAACGAGTTCTGTCAGTAATAGACTGGTTAGAGCAGTGTTTCCCAACGTGAGACCCACGTCCCACAGGGGGGCAATTTGATAGTTAAGGGGGGCAATTTAAAAATAGACTCGACACGACTTTCCTAACCTATCCTAACCTAACCCTTTCGTCTTGGGTTATTTCAATCAAGTTCTAAATATCGGTGGCAAGCGCAAGGATCCTGAATATAGAAAAATCAATATTAAAATTATTTTGAATTTCAGTTTTTCATTATACACATCATAAAAAGTTTTAGATCACTTTGAAAATACGAAATCTTTTTTGTTTCTTCATTTAAAAACCAAATCTTTTAATAACAAAAGATTTTGAAATATCAATTGTTTTTCTGTATAAACAGAGATTAAATCCTTGTTTACGCTCATTCAGAAATCTGACCAACTTATTCAAGCTTTTTTTCTGACTTTTCGAAGAAGGTGTTCATTAAAAAATATGCCGAGGGGATTATCAGAAGTTTTACGAGCAAGAATTGTTACTTTGGGGGAAGAAAGACATTCTACGAGAGAAATAGCACGCAGAGTGGCTGTATCCCAGTCCTGTGTCGTGAACACGTTACGGAGGTATCGCGGCGTGGATCACTTTGCCGATCGACCTCGCAGTGGTCGGCCAACTGTTCTTACTGCTGCTCAGAAGCGTTACATCAGATTGCTGACTGCCCAGATCCAACAACCAATGCCACTAAAGTAAAAAGTGAGTTGCAGGCTGCTACTGGACTAGAAATCAGCACTCAGGCCATCAGGAATTGCTTACACCAGGTTGGATTACGAGCGAGAAGATCCTGGCGAGCACCCCTGAACTCACAGTAATGACAGCGACGCAGATTCCAGTCGGTTAGACTACGCCAAAAAGAAGAAAACGACGAGGAAAACATTTGGCGGAATTATCTGTTCGTTGACAAGTCCAGAATTAGCACTCATCCGGACAACCGAAGTCCCCGTGAAAGGTAAAGAACTGCCACCGGAACCGTTCAACAAGGCGGGAAATCGGTATCCTTGTAGGGCGGTATAATGATTGCTGCTAGAACGCCGTTATCCCATATCGTGGCTGGATGACTGCAGCTTTTGATGGAATTGTCGGGTCATTTAGAATAAAACATGGCGAACCATCGACTCGTATTGGTTGACGATAATGCACCCGCACATCGAGCTCAACGAATCAACGCTGCTCTGTGTGAATACGACATTACCAGGTTAGACTGCCCTTCCGGCTCGCCTGACTTAAATCCAATAGGGCACGCGTGGGATGCTGTCAAGCGAGCTGTTTGGAACCGTCAGCCACCTCCCCAGACAGTGCCAGAGACCAGGGAAGCCGTTATTCAAGAATGGGACAGGTTACCGCAAGAAATGCTGGATAACTTAATGCTCAGCATGCCCAGATGAATTGCCGCGTATGTTCGAGCCAGGGGAAAAGTTAAAGTTAGAAAAGTTGTACTAAATAAAAATAATTTCATAATAAATGTTGATAATATTTAGTTAAATTCTCTTTTTCTTTCAATTATTTGTTACTCGAAATTGCATTAGAACTTTTAAATTCAATTGTTGTTAAAAAAAAATAATTTAATTTTTCATTTCAAAATGTGTATGTTTTTTATAAAAAAACACACGTAAGCAACATTCTTTTAAAAAGTGCAATTTAAAAAAAATCCAGCTTTAGCTAGTGATCTCAAACTTTTTTTGATGTGTGCATGTTTTGAAATTTTACTTACGAAGTTTTGATAACAATTTTATAGTGATTTCTTCCTAAAACTTATCATTTATATTTCTTAAGAGAACAAAACAATTTTTAAAAGTTAAAAATGGTGTATGGGGGCATAAAAATTTTAATAATGTTAAGGGCCTAAGAAAGGTTGGGAAACACTGGCTTATAGTGTGCTGTTGATATATGTGTAAATTTTAATGATAATGTGATTTTGCAGAACATTTTTGTCTAACATAGTTCTAAGCTTTGTAAAGTGGGCCACAGTAAAGAAATTTACTATAATTATTATTACTATTACTATTTATGCTTTATCTATACTTCATCTAAGTACATATTTGTTTAGCAACAATTAAATGTGTCTTTAGTAACCTTTAGTAAAGTTCACATCTCTGAGCGTGGCGTTAAAAACCAGTTAATTAATGATCAAGTGATAAATTACGTGCCACGTCACAAGCTACGTTACTGCTGGTAGATTGAAAATCTATTTTAACTATTACTATAGCAAATTGAGTTTAGTTCACTTGCGAGTGCCATAGTGCAGTTTTTGGCTAATTATGTGCGTACTGCGGGTATGGTTTGTAAGTCTCCCGGGCCTTTAAGTAACGACAAAATATCAAAACTGTTACGTAAGTCATTAAAAATATTGTTGGTTGGATTCTGACTTAATTTAAACAATTATGTTTAATCGAAAGCCTTGGTGCAGGATCAGATTTGCATTCGAATCCCTCGTAGCATCGTCGTCACATAGTATTCAGGGCGTCTACAAAAAACCGACCACCGCGCAAGCCATTGTCGCCCTTAAGGGCCTCGGCCCTCTGCCGCCGCCGCCTGAAAAACGCCGCCGTCGTGGTCGCGCCGACTAATATTCATTCTAAATAAAATAAATTGTTATGTAAGATAATTGATTTGATGTGAATTGTGCTGTTACCTTAATCAGCTGCTTCTGCGAATGACGACAACGATGCCAGTTCAAATTAAGTTCAATCGCACCATCTAACTTTATAATAAAAACAAGAAAAAGTTTATAATATACTATAATAATAGTGGATTAGATTTAAAACGTTAATATATTTATAAATGATTTAGAAATGTCTTACTAATGTCATAAAAAACACACCCAAATTTAGTATTGTTACCATAATATGCACTTAAATATTCATGAAAGTAATTAATAATTACACAAATATCACTGGTACTTAACCCTTGAAAGATTACTTCAGCGCATTACGATGCATGCGCATTTGAAGTGCGTCGAATGGTTCAGTAACTGTGTTATACAGTCAGTTATATCACATAAACGCATCATTATATAATGAAGTTATAAATACGTTACATTTTGTTACAAACGCATGCTTTTTACGTTAAATTACGTGAGTGTATTGAATTGTTATAAAATATAATGTTTTAGGGGCGAGCGTAGAATAGTGAAACCTATTTAACAAAGTAACGTTATATTACAACAATAACATTATTAACAACTAGTTTGTCTTTTATTTATACTAAGGACATTTTTAACGACTTTTAATGTTAGTACCCCTTTACCTACATTTATAAAATTTCGTCAGTTTTCGACATTTCGGAGTCTGTTCTTGATCACTTTATAACTTTTTTTTCGAAGTTCATTTAGCATTATCATTAGCTTTTTTGATTTCACCTTACTTTGTGGCTTAAACGGAACTTAAATTACACCTAAATACGATTCGCGTAAGGGTACTAGAGAAGGTACGGACCTATAAAGACGTAGTATATTGAAATTGCTACTAGTAAGGAAGGACCATCTATTGCCTTAGAACCAGCAAAAAACTCAGTAGGAATGCGTACGTCGCGTTAGCCTGGCCCACCGGTGGGTTATCTTTCTGTAACTGCAATTATGACTTCTCTTGTATTTATCAAAATGTTCTTCTTTCAACCAAAATTTGCCTTTATAACATATTAGTTCCAATAATACTAATAATCTTTATTATCCATATAAACACAAAGAACAATTATAAATGATCCATGTCTCCTAAGCTAGGAAGATCTGTTTTACAGGAGACGGCTATTCTTATGTATACAGTTTTATTCGGTAACGCAGACTATATAAAACTAAATACCAACTTTTATATAATGTAAAAATTATGTATGGTGATAAAACAAAACTATTCCTAGTTACCACTATCTTAAAATATAATTTTCACTATACTATACGAGTACTACCGAATATTAAAGTTTGTAAGTATAAAGTTAAAAAAATATGTGTATGTGTGTGTGCGTGTGTGTTTGTGTTTGTGTGTGTGTGTATGTGTGTTATAAATTCTGTGACAATTCCAATGACACGCTTACCTAAGGCTATTTACAATCTTGCTGTTTCATATTCGTTGTTGCAAAGTAAATTGAATAATATTTCATATACTTAGGTACAACATACAAAGCACCTCCTGTGGATAAATAACAGAAATAAACAAATATAAAATCGTAGAATCATATATGTAAGTAACTACGGAACACAATAGTAAACATTTTCACTCTCACTTAGAACATATTTTACATAAAGTAGAAAGTTATGGCTTCTTATCATAAAAGGTACCAAATGTAACCGCAAATTAGGTTTCGGTCGTGTGAATGTAAATTAAACTGAGGAAGAAAATAGAAAACATTATAAGTAGAGATAGGAACACGCGGCGGAGGCCCAGGTTTCGATTTCGGATACGCATTGTTCGGTCTTTTGTGGGCATAGTTGATGACGAAACTTCGGCGGATTCGAACACTCCTGATTGAACGAAGGTATACGATAAATCGTTTGAAACTATATGTGTCCCAGGAAAGACAGTCTTGCCGAGAAAAAAAAGGGATGTAGAGCACCCTTTAGATAAAATATTGTATTTTGAAATTGTCAAGCTTTTTCTGACGTTTCAGTGATTTTCGACTGTTGAGATTATTTTGGCGACAACTCAGAACAGTTAGTGTGAACAATAAATATTTTCCTTTTCTTTCTTATTAGTTAGCTAGAGGTTGGACCATCAAATTCAATTCAATTTTTTAATTTCTCAATATTCACAATTACTTGTTCACAATTACTTATTGACGTCAAATAAAACATGATTCTACCACCAGTTCGGAAAAACCTTCGTGAAGTAGAACTGGCAAGAAATTTTACAAATATATATTTTTTCAAAATATATTGACAGTGTCTCTTTATGTCTATAGAAATTATTCTAATCTGCATCTGTTAGCGCGGCTAGTCTCCCTCCCCACAAGTATCCAAACGACGAACACCCTCAAACGGCACCCGTTCACGAGTTAACGCGGGATCCAGCCATCGCATCGCCCACCTCAACAATATTAGAGGGAAGTGAGCGACCCTTACCAGCACAAGCGCGATTAAATCCAGAAAACAATCACACAATAGAAGAAAACATATGCAATCATTGTTATCATTCGAAAGGCCTTCAAGAAATAAAAACTGTATAAAACTTTGTATCAAAATTATTTTAAAGACTTCCTTACTAACCAACTCTTTACCGTAAATATTGTTTGCTGAAAATAATAGAATTGTCGACCTAACTTAATTGCCTTTTAAAAACTTACCGTGGTCACACTTTAAAGAAACACTTATGATTGTAATCGATTATTAATAATTGATATATACCTTATATAGACTTGCCTTGAAATTGAAATTTTTTTTCGATCAGGAAAATGAGGTACCGAATTGGAAAAATATGTGGAGAGCATCTTACGAAACGTATAGTTTTTGTAGAAGCTGTTTTAGAGATGACACGCGAATATTTTACCAAATAAACTTACGTTCATTTAGTAATTAGGATAATATAGGTTATAGGTATTTTAATTTTTGAAAGTAATTAGAGAAAATAGTTTTAGTTAAAAAGGCTGTTAAAAATCTATTGCCAAATAAATTTAGTAATTTGTGACGCAGCTACATTAAGGTGGCTTTTCATATGAATCTAAGCTATAGAAAAGGCCGGTCAATAAACTAGCGCAGATATGACAACAAAGGCGGGTGAGTGGATGTTATATTATATAAGTGGATGTTTCCGTCACCAACGCTATATCAATTCCAAATATCTATAGTAAACCTAACTAACCACCAGCGATTAAAATATATCTCCCATTTCGAAATACGCAGAACATTCAATAATTACGTACACCCAGGGGGCACAATAACAAAATCACATTATATGCTTGCGTCTGGGATTTTACTATGTCTATAAACAATAGTATACGGTTTGTTAGTGAAACTTATAATAATATTAAATACGTAAAGAAAGCGGCAGCCATCAAACCACAACGCTCCGTCGAACTCCGCGAGCGATATGATATTACATGCACTTATCAACGTGTAGAAAGGACATAAAACTCTACAATCTCAGCTCATTAGAGACGGCTAGTAATAGTTGTTTAAAGATATTTTTTAATCATAGATTGGCCGGTGTTTGTACTCCATCTCATCTGGGAGAAAGTGATGATGAAGACAGGGATGGTGCACGCCTTTCCAATAAGATCCTATTCACTACATGATTTGAAAGGCAAAGGAAAAAGACAAAATAGCGACAGAGAGGGTTGAATTCGATGACAGAATACATGTTCCAGAAGCAGGCAATGACACAATGCGTTACCAGCGTTGTAAGAGTGGAATAACGATTGTTTACTGCATAAAATGTAACGTACATTCTATTTTGTTGTTGGTAAGCAAAAACAAAATTGCTTCTTAATTTTCATACTTTTTAGAGATTATCAAAATGTCACAAAATAGTACCAACTTTGACCACAGATGGATCTAACTGAAACTAACATGTGAATGTTGGGGACACGTGCTGGCTGTGAAAATAGTAAAAATTCGTATTTTACTGTCACACAAGACTCAAAATTTAATTACTTATCACTTAATAATACTGAACTACTGGGTTTATCTGCACGTTCCTAGCTCTGTTGGTGTCAATGTTAGGTTTTCACTTGCAGTTAACTGCGTCAAGTCTAGAGTGTAGTATCAGACTGTTAAGTGGAAAATTAATAGTTGCGGTGGTTCTGTACCGTCATATTTATAATTATTTAAATCAAATGTTTACTATTTTACTCTAGAGAAGTGAAGGAACTTCACTATAGAACCCGTGCTATTGTGAAGAGTGATAAAACAAAAATAACAAGTACAAATTGCAAAAATGTATGAATAAAAGGCAAACTAAGTAGACCAATTTTGGTCCACTTTAAGTATTATGTTTATGAAGTTTTATTTAAAGTAAACCTGAACAAATACCTGTATAATTATTATCAATCAATCGGCGGAGCTCCTGGCAAAGGGTGAAAATCGCCTGCGCATTTTTAGGTTAGTTGTTGTAGTTGAAACGCATACTACGAGACGACGGCACTAGCGCTCCCGACAGATGGTTACAATAAAAGTAAGTGCCGGGTGTTTCATTCTCCTATTCTTAATTTATAAATGCTAAATTAATTGCAAGTCCTCGCTCAATTTTGTACAAGGTTTATTGGAGAAACATTCGAACCTTTGTTCAATCAAATCGTATTTGGTATAAGTATGTACGTGATACAATTATCTATAAAAACATTCGTAATATATTTAGAGTTATTACCTATGGAACATGAAAAAAACATTCTCTGCTTGAATAAAAATCACAAATTATAGCTTTCGCCTATAGGGCGGGCCACTTGCGCGAAAACATACAAAGTGCTATTTCAAGTGTGGGCTAGTTACCCTGTGCTAACTACAGTCAATCAACTTTCTGCACAGTAAGGGGTGGCGCTGCGTTCTATGCGTAAAGGAATTTTGGCATTTAGTCACGTAACATTTTTAAGTCACGTTTTTAAGTCAGTATTATTGGAGAAGTGGCATGAAAGAGCCAGTTTACTTAACGGAGCAAAAAAACATTCTTTTAATGAAAAAAATTATGATTTTTTTTCTTCTTCAATTATTATTTATTTACTTAAGTATGTCATTTTAAACGAAAAACCTTAAACGCTATGGAAACATCAACATAATATTCATTTTTAAAAAAAATTGTTTTTTGGCTCTTTCATAACATTTCGGTATTGAAACTACTAAAAGTTATGAAAGAGCCAGTCTGTATTATAAAGTGTAATTGTGAAAATTATGCAAAATAATATATATCTAGGCCATATCTGAAGCAAATCATTTAATAATATATGAAAAAAAATGCATATTTACTATGGTTTTATTTTATTTACAAAATTAATATTCAGGCTTATGAAAAAGCCGGTTATGAAAGAGCCAGCTCTTTTAAGGCCCATTCATCCAGCTCTTTCATTACTTATTCTTTAAAAAAATATAACCCTTAAAATAAAAACAATATCAAAATTTTTGCGGCTCATTTTTTTAGCAACTGCAATGCCAAATATACGCACAAACTCAATCTACAATCCATTTACCTATACGTCTTTTCAGTAAATAACCAAAAAAACAAGTTAACTGAAGCAAAATACTTACTTTTTAGTACCAAAAACTTTGACTCGATGTGCCGGCGTCCGTTGGTTTTGGCGGACTGTCAAATGTTTGTAGATGACGGGGAATCGCTTGCTCACTTAAAAATAAAATTACCAACCAAATCCGTTTATAAATTACCAAAATAATGTAAGTGGCTCTTTCAAAACCCGGCTCCTTCATGCCACTTATCCCCTACTGTATTTCGCATTACTGTATTTAGACAGTATTTAAAGAATTTTGTTTGACGTTTTTTTTGACATGACATGAATTTTCACAATTTTGAGGACCGAGTAGCGTAGTGTTTACTAGACCTGCCTCATACGCTGGAGGTCCCAGGTTCAAATCCTGGCCAGGCATTCATTTGTGTGATGAACATACATGTTTGTCTTCGTCGTGCTTTTGCAATTTCATTTATTAGTAATTTTGCCACAAACGACACCTAGACCTGTCATTAAGCATTATCATGCAGTTGTACTATTTTCCAAGTAGCACGCCTTTCATGAAAAATTTAAATTTTCTAAGACTTGGTTTTAAAAAAATGGCTATTGTGATGCAATTTTGAAAAGCTCATTAAACAAGCAATTTTTTAAGACGATGTGCAGTATCATCGCCATACATTTTTTTTTCACAGCTATCACTAAAACTTGAGTCAGGTTTTTCGCAATGAAATAAAATAAAACTAACTCTTTTTCTTAGCGTAGTGTGCTAGTTTCCGTCAAAATTATTACTAGGTTGTCTCAACTAACTCATAACGATAGTTTTGGTAAAAACAAACCCTGAGTTAAAAGATATTTATTGCAGCTGTAGGCAAAAAAGGACCAAAAAGTGGAAATTTCATAAAAAATCACAAAAGTGGCAATATCTCGAAAACCAGAAAACTTTTACTGGAAGCATGTTGGTGTTATCTGATAGGCCTTAACTCCATCTACCCCCAGTGTCACCCTTACGTGTCATTTCTGGGACATACATATATACACATTTTAATAATAAAACACATTTTGTTATTTATATTCATCACACCGTTACTAATACTTCTCTGTAATAAATATTGTAATACGTACAAAGATGTTTATGTAGTTTAAACGTAGGTACTACATACTATATACATTTAAAAAGAGGCCACGTTCACGGAAAAAATGTCTAATATTTTGAATTGCTTAATATTCAAAAATATTTTATTATGTATGTGGTCTACGTATGTATGTAGTTTTATCCTTATTTTTATTAATCATTTAATAAATAAAGAAATTTATTAATTAAATAATTAATAAAAATAATAGAGCTTTCAGAATAATAATTGGATTAACTGGGAATAACATACCAAAATTTGAGAGATGATTGAAACCAGTTGTTATCACTGTCAATCTCGAAAATGAATGACAGCTTTGCTTATTTTTAAAGCAAAACAAACGAACGCTCTGAAACCAAAATTAAATCGAAATATTAAGGAAATTATTTGCAGCAATGTCTGAAACTGTGGTGAAATCAGAAGATTCGATCAACAATAACGATACACCCGATGCAGCACCATTGGACAGCAACGAAATAAGAAAAAATAATGAATTAAAAAATCGGCTTAGAAAGTACATCAACAAACTTGATGGTAAATATTTTTGTACAGAACTGAGACATCTTATTTGCCATCCGAAAGAAACATACTAGCTAAATCAAATTTCATCTCATTTATTTGTTTTGTATCAAGCTTTTTTTACACATGAATACTACATGTATAAATAGAATATTTGTTTCTGTATATAAACCTCAAGCCACTTTCAGAATTTAAATTCTCTTTCATATAAGTTTCTCGTTTATAAGTAGTAGAAAACACTGTTATTACTATTTATTTTTGAAGTTACTATGTAACACATCTAAATATTGTTTATTCACTTCTTAAACCCTCTGTTTAATATCCTTTTAGAAACAGGAATAAGTATCACAAAAGAAGAGAGCAGATCACTAGAAATTGACACATTTAAACAACTTTATAAACCAAAATTAGAAGGTGACAAAGAAACCTATAAGAAAATACCAAAGTTCTACTTTAAACTGCCAGAACCTGATGATGTTTTAGCACAGAAGCTAAGAGAAGAAGCAAGAGCTCAGTTTTTGCAGAAGAAAAGTAAAGAGTTACTAGACAATGCGGAGTTGAAACACCTGTGGAGTTTGTTAGAGAAATCAAATGGGAACTTCACAACTGGCAACAGTGATGAATTAACTATTGATTATTTTCAGTTTAAAAAGATTAGAGACGAAGCTGGACCTAAGTATAGGTAAGAAGTATTGTGTTTATTGTTGTAAAGAAGAAAGGTTTGGTTGTTTGTTAATTTTAAGTTGAAAAATACACTTAACTTTTTATTTATCAGTTTATATCACTTAAAAACTTAAATTTCAAACTTGAACAAAATTTGTATCTGATAAAAATTTGCAAGAGTTGTGGGCAGGATCATATGAAGTTACAAAGAGAAGTTTTTAATTAATTGAAGACCTGAACTGATGAAAGTGTTATGTCGCATTTTTGGATTTTCATTTTATTTGGCATTTTCATGATATTTAGCATGGAGGTGTTTAGTACATATAAACATCTAGAGCCTTTAAAATCATCAAATTACTTCAAGAGTTTCGTTTTGTTCATTCTTTCTTTTCTTCTGGGGCGACATGCAGTAGTTTCTGTTTGTTGCAAATTTAATTTTCAACAAACCATGCCTTTGCTTTACTGAACAGTACTGGATTATTATATGCAAAGCTTCACAGAACAACATGACTAACCATTTCAGGTTAAATTAATAACTTAAAAAGAATTTAAATTTAATAAACAGAAAACAGACTGCAATAATTTTAAAAGCAAGTTTTAGGGATGGAATTAAATGGCTCAGAGTTTAAGATTATAGGTCATATTTATACAAGGAGTATTACGATGAAATGAAACCTTTCAAGAAGATAAATATTATGAAGGGAAGAGGCCATGCTGATAGAAATTTGGAGGTGCTACGTGTAGAAGGCAATTATGGATCTGTAATGACTAAAAAAAAAACAACATCAGGGAACAACTTAATTTTTAAAAGAAGAATATCGGTATCTACTACTATGAGATGATTATTGAGTAATATATTTTTTAAATATTTTGCACTTACCTCCTTGAGACATGGTGACTACAAATGAAAATGATACTTCTCATTCTTGGAAGAAGGAGTTATGTACAATTTTTTAATAGATAATAGGAATAAAAATAATTGTTTTAATAATAATACTAATAGATCATAAAATTTCCCATAGGCAGGCAACAATTTCACATCACTTCACTTATTACGATTCAAATGTTTATTCAATACTTAAAAGTCAATTTTCTCAGAATCATACTTTTTCGACATACACCTTCATCCATTCATGTCTTTAATTATTACTTAAGATGTTTGTTGTTTAATTTTCATCATAAATTATTAATTGTACAATATTTTTTTATTTTTATAATTAAATATTTTACTTTTTTTTTTCTTCTAACAGAACTTGTCTTGTGTTATATTTTTATGCTTGCACTAGAAATAAAGTTATTTTATGTTCATAAAATTTATCCCCTTTATTTAGATGTACTTTTTTTGTTTTTTATTTAACATTACGTTCTGGGTGTAAAATGAAGTAAAAAATTCTAGGTGAAATATATAACTTACAAACAAAGACTTTTTAGGTATTTTTAAAAATTAGACTTGTTACAAAGACTGCATACATGAATAACCATATTTGATAAAGTTTAATCTTAAGTTAGAGTTGCAGAGAGTGCATCTCTGCAACTCTAACATTTATTATTAGTGATTTATTATCAGACTTCCTCACAAAATAGTAAATTAGAATTGTGAACAATACAATTTCTGAACAATGTTTTATATATTTTGAAAAATTATTAAATTATTTTGTTTATTTATTAAAATTTGAAGAAAAGACGCAACTTATAAAGAGTGATATATCAAGACGAATATTTCTTTCTCTTATAGTTTTAGAATGTCCCATACTGACCCATCTTCTTGAATCACTCAGTATATAACACATACAAATTTGTGCATAAAAGCTAAGATAGTTGTTTATAGCACACAGTGAAGGCATGAAAAATTTACATTATTTTCTAATTTAATGTATAAAAATGTGCTACAGTAATCTTTAGAAAAGATTAACCAACCTAACAAACAGTATACAAAATCTTACTACTAAATAATAGATAGGGGAAATAGTATTTTGTATGCAATATTTTGAAATGATATCTCTTTGGTTGTATTGTTTGTTTGTGGCTGTTATATCGAGGTTATGGAAATGGCTGCATTAAAAAAAAATTACTGTTTCCCATTATTTTTAAATGGTTCGATAAAATGAACGAATCTATGGAAGAAATTCAATACATTCTGAAATTTTATGAAGAAAAATTGTTGACTTTATGGACATGCAGTGTCAGTAAGAGTACCACAAATTTGATTCTGAGGTCAATGATGCCGCTCGTCCTCTTCCGTCTGTGACAAATTTGAGAACAACTCTTTTAACTCCATCTCTCATCTACTTCCAGGCCATACTTCACAGCAGAGACCTTTGGGCGTCTCCAAGCGGCTGAAGGCAAAGTGGGGCGCGTGCGAGCGGTCTCTCTCTTCAACTACGTGATGCGGAGAGTGTGGCTGCAGCAGACCAGGATAGGGCTCTCGTTGTATGACGTCACTGGACAGGGATATTTGACTGAGCATGTGAGTTGGAAAGTTAATTAAGTTGTTTGTAACCTTTGATGAATTAGTGGCTTGTCGCTTGAAGTCAGCAGAGTTCGTTTGATTAATGGTGCTTTTTTTATTTTATTGCTTATAAAATATATGAGTTAAAATAAAAATGTGTAGTCTACCATTAGTTCTTTACTGGGATATACCACGAAAATAATATTGCCATAAGTAAAAATGTATTATAACTTTTGTAAAAAATAGTAACATTTTCACTTGGATTGAAGTGTGTAAATATAATTATTTTTTATTACCACATAGTGGACTGCAAGATATTAAATAATAATCCATTACATAATAAGCAGCTAAGCAACGAAGACTAAACGACTGAATTTTCGAACCGTTAGTATTTTGATAACAATCTTATAAGGTGGTATCATTGTTGTTTTACAGTATTGGTTACTAGACCATGACGGTGTTTTCGATCAAATCAATAATTAAGGAAAAGAAACTCTTATCAAGACAATATTATCAGTTATAGAAACTTGGTCGGTAGAAAATAGCATTTAAAATGCACAGAAATTGTTGTTCGGCTTAAATAGTCTAAAATATAATTATGAAGATGATCTGTTTTTGGTTTATAATCAATGATTGCTGCTTCTATAAATGCTGAAGCGATTCGACAAGCTCTTCTAAAATTACGAAATTGCATTGTCCAGATGTAAGAAAAACTGTGGAACAGAATGTAAAAGTTGCTTACACTGAATAAGTTTTCCTAAAGAAAGGTCGAAAATTTTTCAGCTTCATCTCTGGCATACTTCATTACTGAGCAACTGTAAAAGTTTCAGCGTTATACAAGCATAAATTTTTTTTTCTGTTTTGTAAAATGTGATCCTGCAGGACTAATGCACTGACTGCCTCGCACAAAGGCAGGCCGCGGCGCAAGAAGGCAAGATGCCCGCGACGAAAACGCATTGCAATACATTTTCAAATCAGCATTGCGTTTTTTAATTGTTATTCTTAATTTGCTTAAGAAAAGTGGTTTGGTTTATCATCTTTTTCACTTATCTCAGGAGTAACAGTACTTTTTTTACACCCTTTATGTTAAAAACTATTTTTATTAACATTTGCTGAATACAGTAGATGTGTTTCATTATCTGGAATTTCACTCGTAGAGAAACGTTCATAATGTCAAATATACTTATAACATAATTCTGTTCTATTTTTTTTTATTTTGACGGCTACCATCTCACCTGTTGGGAAAAGATCATGTAAAATGTTATAGACCTATTTAAACGTACTTATTCACTCATTTACTAAAAATAATTTATTTTTGATTAAAATTACTTGATTTATTTCATCCTCGGTTGGTGCAGTGTAGGCCAAGAGCGCTGGTGCTGCAGTGGTTTAGGCGCTGGTTTAATAACCTTCAGGGTTTGATCCGTTGATTGCCATATGTCCTATCATTATATTCAATACTCATGTATTCACAACTTAAATACATTAAGCCGTCTGCTCTAACGGCGAAAGAAAACATCGCGTGGACACTTACCTAAGAAATCGCTTGGAATGCATCTGAAAAGTATACCAACCCTCGGAATTCAAACGCCCACTTAGTCGGGCAAGGCTGATGAGTGGGAATTTAAGGTGGTTCGATTTCCATACAAAAAACAATCGGTATTCACTGATACAGGATATAGAATAAAGCTTTAATTACGAGTTCTACAAACTATTTTCTAGTTAGATTTGTCGCGAAATGAATAAAAAACCATACTTTTCATTTAGAAATCAAAATAAAAACTGAAAATTTTCATCTAATTTACGAATGTGTGTGTGACAATAAGACGCTATGCGACGTTGCCTCTTCGTGCGATCACCGAAAAAGACAAACGCTCGGGGATGGTTGCTCGTGCGCTATGTTGCCGTTCTTAACTTCTTAATGTCTGTCTGCTCACGACTTAGTTGACTGACACTTTGTTTTGTTGGTTAATTCTTTCTTACAAATAATATCAACAACGCGTCTTTAGATTCATTATTTGTTTTGAATCCCTTATGCATTTACTGTGTCGTTTATACGCCAATCAGCCGTCGTGAAAATCAAATTAATCATGGAAGGAACTTCAAAGGCACTTTATGGAAAACACAAATATTCCGGCCCACCGCAATCTAAAAAAAGGGCTATCGTAAGTAATTATTTGTTTTACTTCTTGATTAGGTACTTACCTATATTTTCTGTCATTTGGCCTGCATTTGGGTAGCTAGGGTTGGAAAGGATGATATTAAAGTACTTAGTTTCTTTCTCCTTTTACATAGTACCAGTCAACAAATATTCTACATATTTTGTTCTTTCAGTCGTGTGGAGGTATGGCATACAAAAGAGAATATAACTATAGTAGAAAGTGAAAAGTTAAAAGTACAAGTTTAGTTTTAGTATCCTATACCTACAATACATGTTATGTGTACATGTCATAGTGCATTCCATATTTGGAATGCTATGTTTTAAAACTGTATTTTATTTCAGGTGTAGTGCTAAATGAGGAGGCAATTACTGAAATACAATGTTTTCCTTCACTAGCTGACTGCTCCATGAGAGATGAGAAGAATTTTCCCATTGTCGAAAAGAATGGAGTTTTATCATTGAAGGAAAATCACAATTACTACTACCAAGTAAAACATGATATTATCGCATCACACTTATTTTGTAAACTTTATTTTTATTTTAGTAAAGCCAGCAAACAAACACTGGTATTTTTTTTACTGATGGTAAAAAACAATCCAGGCCAACATATATCTCTATGTAACTATGCTAATCAAAGGTGAAATTATTGAAATGAAAAAAAATTATTAATAATACATTAGTGACCCTAGATTTAAATGTTCAAATTCAAATGTGTAATTTCCCTGATTGGTCTTCCCTTTTATCTGAAAGACAACTCCTTTACACATTTTTATTATGGTGGTTGAAATCGGGAACTGAAACTGGGCTTCATCTTCAAATTCAATTATATCATGTTACCGGTTTCATTCCACCCAGGGGTGCATTGGCATGGCTATATTATAGATATAATAAAGTAAATCCGGGCTATGAACAACATGTGTGCTAAATTGTTATATATTGTTTGTATTCTACCAGGTACTAATGATGGTTTTCTTTTAAGTTCAGGGCAACTAAGGATTACAAGAATGAAAAAATGTTATATCATTGGTTTTGTGAATTCAACTACGCCAATAACTGTAATTGAAGTACAAAAAAATTAACCATTTATTAAGAAAATGATCCATAAATTGGTTTACTTTTATAAAAACTCCATATTGCCAGAAATAATACAAAGGCAAATACAAAAGGGAGCTAAATGTATTGATCTAGAATAAGTGCATAAAATAAAAACCCATTCAAACTATTGTGTGTTTCTTGATTTTTATTATTGACAAGACCTATTATCCCAAAAATCCTACTTCCTACATAAACAAATATACAAACATTTTCTGCTGCATATTTGTTCATACTTACACCTAATTTATTAATTACAATATAAATAGTATAATATAAGTCTCATTTTCATTTTTCACTGTATATTGTTATGTATTTATATATTATATGTATGTATTTAAATGTGTATGTATGTACTTATATATTTATTTACTTGATTTTTTGAAACAATTAAGTCTAATTTAATACAAAAGTGACAGCCGTGAACTTGTAACTTGTATAATTTAATTGTGGATCATGTTGTTGGGATGTACTGAAACATATTTAAATATTATATTTGTAAACTGCTTTGTACATTAATGTTTGTGATCTCCTGAGTTTTAATAAAATAAAATAAAATAATCACACTGCTTTGCCTACTGGGCCCCAAGACTTGTGTTACCAAGTAGCGGACTAGGGGGGAGGGAACCTAGAATTTTAATAAATACAGGTATAACATCCAAGACCTGGTTTTTTTTTTGATTTTTATTAATTCTTGTTCCGTGCGAGGATCGAAACCGCGACCTCACGATCTTACGGATAGCACTTTAGGCTAACATCTCAGTGTGATCCAATAAAAGAAAAATTATTTGGTACACATTCTGTCACAAAGATATTGCGTTGGATAGGGACCCATAACACCACAAACATCGGGTTTTGACGGCCTCCATAGTGCAGTGGCTAACTCACCAAGCTGTTGATCAAGAGGTCCTGGTTTTATTGTCACACAGAACACAAAAACTGTTCCGGTTCTAGGTATATATGTAAATAAGTACCTGCTAGTTGGCTATAGGTACATAAGATAATCCATTACACAAACCATGGCTTTCTTAGGCGCCATGGATTACTACTTTGGGGATATTATAACAGTAACATATACGCAAAAGAATAATTTTTAAAGAACACCAGAATTTCGCCGCCTCCTTTTTATAATCTGGTCTAAATATAGCTATATTATAGTTAGGTACTTATATTTCTATCCCAACGAAAAAAAAAATACTTCGGGGTTCGAACTAACAACTTGCCGCTTAGAATCTAGGCGCACGCATAAAACGCCAGCATGCTATATTTGTGTCGTATTACTACGTAAACTAAATATCAAACACTCGCTACGAGGAGGCCATACTACATGTAAAAAGGACGCCGTCTGTTGCGCTCTCTATCGCACTTGTAGGAGTTTTGTTTGCTTGTGTGCGATATGCTTAAACTACGTAAAGGAATACATAATTAACTTATTTGGATAGTACAATCCAACAAAACGTGTAAAGTAATTTTTGGCAATTCTGTATTTATATAAAGATGTCGCGAAACATCTTTAAAGTCAAAAAATTTTAAAGCTGATTTCACAAATAAATAAACCCAGAAATTTGTCGAACTAGCGCCATCTAGCGGGACTTTAGCTTTTTGTAGGCTCATCGAACCACCTTAAAGGCTGTCGCGATTTATTTTGTAATGCTAAACATCACCGTTCCAGGATTTAGAAAGCTACATAGCGGAGTTGGTGCCGTCGCTCGCCGCACTCGACGGGCTAGAGTCGTCGTTCACTTCGTTTTACGTTTGTACGGCGGCCAGGAAGTTCCTTTTCTTCTTGGACCCGCTGCGAGTTGGCAGGGTCACTATTAGAGATGTGCTGGCGTGTTCGTTCTTGGATGATTTGCTTGAGGTATGTGTTATTTTGAAGATGGTATGGGAATTGATTGTATGGGAATAATAAGCTTTGTAAAAAGTTTTTTTTAAATATATTTGAGCAATTTGAATACATTTTCAAAGTTTATAAATTTTAGTAGTTACAAAAAATTTGCGATTTGACACTAAAGCACTGTTAATTATATACATAACAATAATCTTCTTTAAATTTATCAACTTCAATCACAAATAAATACAAGATATACAGTGTTATACAAATATGACACTTTAAACTGTCAGCGACGGTTTAATTGTCAAGGTAATACAGTTGATACTTAACAAACTATGTTATTGCAAATACAACCCTATGTGCATGGTTTAAAATAAAATATATATGAACGATATTCGAAACCATATGGAATGAAACTGAAAACCATGCCTTTATGCTGATTTCTTGACAAAATTCATAAGTATAATACATTGATAATAATTACAATAAATATATTTCCCGAAAATGTAATAATTATTTTTTTTAGAGAACAAGAGGTGTAATTTTTTATTGTTAAACATATTTTCTGTCGAAATGACGATGCTAATTGAAATAGAACTCAAATACTCTATTAAGTACTCTTTGGATGAGGACGTTTTCTGACACTCATGTGTATTTAGTTTAAATATGTAATCGATGTTTAACAATAAGAAAATCCTCACTACTGCTGCCACTTTGCTGTTTAAAAAAATCGGAATTAATTAAAAACATTGCTAAAGAATACTTCTTTTGGGAACGGACATTTATAGCAAATACTTATTAACTAGGGCAACACTTTACAATAGTAGTTCAATATAAAAACCAGCAGTCTCGACTATTGCATTGTACATTTGTTTGAACATAATTAGCAGAATCAATATTATACAATAGGATATGACATTACTATTTTCAAACTATTCCGAGTATCATCTTTGAAGGACATACGGAGGGCAGCCTCTTCGCTGGTTGGAGTTCTACAAATTAAACCGTCGTTAATTGCTGGCTGCAAGGGGTTATCGCTCACGGCCCAACTCTATCGCACCCGGAATACCCCAAATTTGTTAGAATTCTTTAAGGATTTTTTAAATCGGTTTTTTGAAAATGTGTCCATTTATTACAAATTAATTTAAACTACATGACTTGAAATTGTTTTATAAACTCTAATGATGAATAAAGAGTTCTTAACCGAATTGACGCGTTTTGTCGCTCTTTGTTAATGAAATTTCTTATCCAAAATAATTTATAAAACTTTTTAAAAGCTATTTTCTCCGTTTTATAACTTGGTTATTTAAACAAAAAAGATTATTTTATGTTTAATCAAATTTGAATCAAAACCTTTGGATTACACAGCCTTTCCTTAAGTTTTTGACCATAGAGAAAATACCAACAGGAGATGTTCTAAGCAATGTAGCTTCCTCAATTTAGACGGACGTGACTGACATGTTATAAACTCTCCTCGCTACGGGCGCTGGTGACAATGTCACTTGTGGTGTGGTGGCGTGCACTTGGAACTTGTTTGTTAAAAATTTGTACGAAAAAAGCGTTACATCATTTCATATCAAACTTACACCAAACAAAATTACAGTAAAGGAAGAGACTGTTTTTTTTTACTCGAAAGAATTATAAAACTTCTTTGTAAATCATTGAAATTTTCGATGCTAACTAGCAAGTGATGCCACCTGCAACTTTTTCATCGACAAAAGTTCTAACTTAGCTATGGCATCTTAAAATTCCCGCTGCCTGCGCGTCTGTCTCAGATAGTCCTACGACCCCACCCCTTTGTATTTTCTCCATGGTTTTAACGAACGTTACAAGGCTTTGGCTTACTTTTAATTAATCACAATATTGAGCTCCGTAGATACTATTCAAGAGTTAGCAAATTTAACAATTTTGCAAAGTTACGAAATTCATTTCAGAAATGTTCTTTCAAATGTAGCACATTAAATACTTGAAAGATACTTGTAAACTAGAATAAAAGCTTTTAATGTTATAAATCTATCGTAGTATTATATTTAGATAACATAATAATCTTTTATTGCGGGCGTTAAGATTAAATTAATTTAGATAAAAATTTAATCCCTTTCAGCTTCGTGAAGAAGACCTACCTCTAGAATTACAAAAACAGAATTGGTTCAGCGCGGCGTCGGCGCTGCGCGTTTATGGTCAGTATCTCGACTTGGATAGAGACCAGAATGGCATGCTCAGTGTTAGCGAACTGGCTGGGTGAGTTGTTTATACTTTTGATAAATAAAATTCGTAGTTAGGGGAATTTTAGGTATGTATCGTACCCAGACAGAGATAAGAATTGCTAATTTCATGTAATGCTTGAACATTTCATGATGTGGCCAAATAGATTAGCCCCACTTCGTTGAATGTTAAACATTTCACGATTTAGTCGTCAGCTACTTACCATATCGTGAAATATTTTCTTACAAACTAGTTAATATACTGCGATATCCATTATGAAAATTAAATTATTAAGACGACAGAACAGGGAACATTTTTTTTTAACAAACTAACACGTTGTTTGATAAATCAGCTTATACTTAATACAATCCACGTGCTACATTAGCACATAAATAAAGCGATTTCAAGCGCCTCTATCGGTAGATAATAAAACCATTTTACGATTTGATCAAATAAACTTTCATGAAGTACCCGCACGTTTAGTTGGCCACATCGACAAATGATTTCTTATCATTGATCTGGCCAATGGACATTCTAACATTTCATGAAAGGCTTGAACATTTCGTGACGTGGGCATTTCTAAGATCTATATATAAGATAAGTCTAAAAACTTGATAATAAAACAGCAGTACTGTGAAAAATTTCATGTTAATTCTACTTATTAATTAAGTAATTTTACATACTGATTATACTTCTAGTAGTTGTTTGTAAAATAAAAAAAAATGGAAAAGGGTTTAACACTCTTCATATTCTTTCTTAAACGTCAAACAATTACTATGTATTTATCAAAAAAGTAATATAGTAATATTTCTCTTTTCAGTAACATTTTTAACTGACACTTATAATTAATGACTGCCATCCTACCATCCACGAAAATGCGCTCCAATTATTATTTTGGTTTATAAATACAAAATAAAGTAGTGGGGCGTGTCTTCACAAGTAGCATTCCCAAAAAAAAATTATACGTATACGCCCTTAACTAGCGTATTTACCTACACCTCATTATCATTTAATTAACATTAATTTTATACAAATTTCTTCCAGCTACGGTTCGGGCACGTTGACCCGCGCTTTCCTCCAACGAGTGTTTCAGCAATGCCTGACTTACGACGGGGAAATGGACTACAAGACGTACCTGGACTTGGTGCTAGCTTTGGAGAACAGGAGCCAGCCGGCCGCTTTGGCTTATTTGTTCAGAGTGTTGGATATCAATTCCCAGGGGTATTTGGATGCGTTTACGCTGAATTATTTTTTTAAGGTGAGATTTGTTATAATTTTTGTGTATAATAACGGTGGCCTCAGAGACGTCAAACGGTCACCAAAGGTCAAAAGGGGGGGGGGAGGGAGACTTGCCGAGCTAACAGATGCAGATAAGAATAATTTTGTATACACATAAAGAGACTAAATTTATTTTGAAAGCATCATACCTGTGAAGTAGTTGCTGGTTCTTCTACACGAAGGTTTTTCCGAACTGGTGGTTGAGTCATGTTTTATTTGATGTCAATGAGAACAAGTAATTGTCAATCTTGAGAAATAAATATTTGAATTTAAATTTGAATTTGACACTCTTAATTATAGATTCTGCTTAACAAATATAACTAACTTAGATAAAGTATAAATTCGCTTGACAAAATCAAAACTGCGGAAACTCTGAGTGCGACTGTGAGTCTTATAGAGCGTCGGTGGGGCTATGGTAACGACGCTGGCTTCTGAATATTAAGAAAACGGATTTGATTCCTGCAAAATGTTAGAATATAAAGCCGATTGAGGAAAACCATTTACCTTAGAAGTTATTTTGAAAGTTTTGTGTAGTACGCAACGTAGACTTTAAATTGAGTAATTATGGGATCCGAGAAAAAGGACCCATTGCAATATTCGTAAAAGCGAACGAACTGGTTTTACTGCCGCGTTAGGGTCGTTAACATAACACACAAAAAAGATGAGATCCCTCTCTCGTTCTCAAAGTTTGACATCGCCGTGATTTCATACAGATATTTTGTATAAACTTGTCAAATTACATTTTTTTCTACATATTGTTACAGCCGGCAAACGTGACCCACGTGGTGTTAAGCGGCATTCGGACATCCTTAGTTAGACGTCTATTAATATCAATATTGCGATCAGCGTACATATCGAGTAACGATGTGTTCCCGACCGTAGGCCTGAGTTAGAACAGCCTTCGTTCCAGTAATGGCACTGGCGGTCCCTTCCCGCTAACCGGAACACAACCACGCAAAGGTGATTATTATGGCGGTCAAGACAGTAAGGCCTCTAGTACCGCCCCAGACCACATCTAAACATATGAAACTATTACCAATGAATTTTTTATTTGTATAACTTCCAGGCGATACAAGAACAGATGATAGCTCACGGCGCAGAACCAGTTAATTTTGAGGATGTTAAAGATGAAATATTCGATATGATCAGACCGGAGGATCCTACTAAGTAAGTCCCTTCTAAATGCAGTATATTTCATATATAATAAAAAATATATGAATATACAGGGTGTACAAAAATTATTGTTAATCCTGAAACAGGTGAAAGGGTTGCTTAACTGATTAACTTTTCTTAAGAAAGCATAGGTTGAATTCATGAAACCGATAAAATTTACTTATTCTTTTGTCATCTCTGGCTTATTTAGTGTCCAAAATTGAGCAACTTTCCTGAAAAAAACAGCGATTAAAAAGTAATAAAAAGAAACTTTACTTATTTTTCTGCAAAATCCTGGTATGTTACAACGGTAATGCGTCCGCGTAACGTCGTAATAGATCCGACGTTATTGCAACAAGCAACGCCGGCGTTCCAGTTAGAAATAGGGCAACACGGCATTCGAATCGCCTAACCCACCGGTGGACCAGGCTAACATGAGGCGTACGCATTCCTACTGAGTTTCTTGCTGGTTCTTTGGCACTAGATGACCCTTCCGAACCAGTGGTAGTTTCAATATACGACGTCCTAAGCCGAGGTCCGTGCCCTCTCGGGTGCCCTTAGGCGTATCGTATACAGGAGTAGTTTAAGTTCCGGCTAAGCGCCGTCAGCGCTAAGCTGCAAAGTCCGGTGAAATTTAAAAGGCCCTAAATATAGAGCCATAAACAAACAGTACATTTCAAAAAGGAGAAAAGAATAATAATTTCTGTTGATTGGCGTATGGGGTAGTAGCCCTGCCTCATACGCCGAAGTTCTGGGCGGGTCGTTCATTTGTGTGATGAACACAGGTGTTGGTTCTCGGGTCGTGCTTGTTGATATTTGCACAATATATTTCAGAAGGAACAAAGAATTTTTACCAGCAGATACTATGTTGAATTTCGCTGACAAATCCCTTCGTAAGATCGCAACCCTTTGAGTAACAGGCATTTTAATATTTTATGTTTCGGAAATGTTTGTTTGAAATAAGACTCGCCATAGCAATACAGCGCGGCAATGCGGCAAGCGTTATGGGTACCTTTGCGTCGGGTTGGGCTAGAGGTGCCGAGCCTTAATCTTAGACCTAGATATAAGTTTCTATATTTATAATTTGTTTTACTTCAGAATATAATTAAAAATTTTAATTTGTAAGAAAAGATACTTCTTTACTATTTCAGGATTACGGTTCAAGATCTAATCCGCAGTGGACAGGGACACACGGCAGTTTCTATCCTACTGGATTTGCACGCGTTTTGGGCGCATGAAAACAGAGAGGCATTGTGTGCCCCCGATCACTCTTGACAACTCGCAACGATTGAAGAAAAGTGGATCTCGAAGGATTGATAATATGTTTATTGCAGAATAAATTATAAAATATTGTTATGTTTTGTATTTTTATAAATAGTAAAACAAATATATAGTTATGTAAAATGTGTACTGTTTTCAGTATTTTTAAAATAAATAAAAATATTGTGAATAATTTTAAGTGCGTTCTTTTATTTCATAGTTTCAAAATTCTTAATTTATTTGTTTTTCATTGATCGCCATTTGTTATAATGTCTTAACACTTGTAAACAAATGCAGACACAGGGCGCTTAAAAAATAAACTTATTCAACAGATTGTAGTGTCTTTCGAATTATATTTCCGAAACCAAATTTCTTGAATCGAACAGATATTTTTTCTGGTACAGTTGAACCTATTGCTGGCTCATACAGGCATTCGAATCCCCTGCAGTGTTGTCGCCCCTTTGTATGCGGAGCGCCTACAAAAGGCCAAACACGTATTCACTCGCGCGTTGCATGTGAACACCGCCTTCGCCTGGGCCTCCGCTGAGTTCCCCGATCGTACCAAACTAACCACGTCAAACAGTTTTAATGTTAGTGGATAATGCATGGTTACTTGAGTTTAGCAACGATATGCGACACAGAGAGGTGACATAACCAAAGCGTATGGACCATACAGCGACTGAATTCTGGGACTCGATACCCGATTTTCTGAGGAAACGGTCAGTTCGAGTAGTCGATGACGACTTCTCATCTGACGCAATGGCGATGAATGCCGGCGTAGCTAAGGGATCTCTTCTCTCTGCAACACTAATATTGCTGCACATTAATGACATTCTGTCCGAGGGCATTATTAATTATGCTGATGACAGAGAGAATGTAGAAATGTAGAACTTGTAGAGATATATACTTAATGCGCGAGCGAGTCCAGAAACCAGATCTAGCATCAAAATGAGTCCATGACGTAAAGTTTTAGGGTAAAAACGTAAAATATTGGGAATCCTCGCAAAGGTACTTCAACTCTGTACGTATGCAAAAGCTCTATGCGAGTTTATTGAACCTTCCCCCATTCTCTAATATTTTTACAGCATATAAGTTACTCTGTTGTTTCCCTCTAATATTAAAAACTATCTTTGTCGTAAATTTATTTCAAAGATTGTAGGTTTTAAAAATACTAAATTACACCTAAATGAATTTGGTATCTTTCGCGAGTTTATTTTAATACAATTGCACGTTGTTTGCCTTAGTATACGTTATGCACAATGATTGCGACCACTGTGTCACACTATTACAATCCAAAAACGTCTTAAATGTGATTTGGCCCTACATAATGTACAAAAAAAAACTCCAAATAAATTATATAAACATTTAATTATTATAGCTTACAATAAGTCAAATGCTTTACAATACAATAAATACTATGTAGTCGCACTTTCTTCAGCTTTCGTACTTGTTACGCCATTGGCAGTACTACTCTCTTTTGTTAAAACACCTACTGCCGCATCCATAGGATCGGCTTCTTCAATGGTTTCCGCCACTTCTGTTTCATTTTCATCTTTCTTGAATTTATTGACCTCTGCAAGTATAAACTGAATTAGATAAGCCAGTAGGCGGTCTACGACAGTCATTTTTATATCATATCGATAATAGATTAAATCATTCATTTTAATTTGATTAATGTACTGCAGCAATACTGAAAGACAAAAAATATGTCAAAAACGAAGTGCACAAATGTTTTTGACAATTGACGGCATTTACGTAAACCATCGAAAATTCAAATAGATTTTTTTTTAATCGCGGAAACGACATTAAGCTATATTTACACTGTTTGAAGAGAACATTAAATATTACAAAAATTACAAAAAATTATTATATTACAAAAAAATACAACACAATATTACAAAAAAAGCTTATAGTTTCAGTGCGTTTCAGTATTTAATCGTTATACAATTGAAAAAGTAAGAAATTTGATTATAATTGTTTTAGATCTTTTTAAGGCTTCGAGCCGTGCTATGTAGTAAGCCCGCCTCTAAATTAGATGTGTCATGTTCGTATCCTAGTATGCAGATTTTTTTAATAATAATAATTTATGTTATGCTATAGACTTCTGTGCGATAAATGCAAGAGTTTGGTATAAATCATAGTCGTTTTATATTTACGATACGAAAATAATTTAGTCTTTGCCGTAAATGACTTGTGGCACAAGGCTCTTCGAGCAAATTGTTTGTCCTGGCTTTTGACTACATAGTTTAATATAAAAAATCCTTACAAAAATGTCGTCGTGTGTGTAAGTGTGCCGAAACTGTACAAATTACCACGAAGGAAAGAAAAGACATTTCACATCAACCGTAAGTTCCACGTGTAATTAAATTTGTGATTTTAGAATATTTTATTTATATATTATTTGTTTTACATTTTTTGGGAAACTTATGGCTATTTACAAAGACGTTAAGAAATAATAAAATTAAAAAAGGCAAATTACAGGTTTCCGCGTATAGTCATATTTCGTTTGAAAGATCCAAGCTACGTTACATCTTCATCCGTTGAAGAAAATATTGTTATAAACTTTTTTTAAAGATTTTATGCTAGTGCAAAAGAGATCAATATTAGAGAAACGCGCACTGAATAGATTAAATTAACGGGAAGCTCTAATTGCGAAGGAATTTTTCCGGTAGTTACTTTTGACTAGAGGTACATGTAATAGATTTTTGTGACGTGTTGTTTTCTTAGGCGTGTTCAAGCTGAGCATACCTAACAAATCAGGGCAATTAAAATTTATATGTGAGGAGACATGTCACGTGGGACTAAGAACTAAGGACTACTCCATAGTTTATGTTTTCTAGTTTGTTTTAAAGTGACTTTAATAGTACGATAATCCTAACTCATATCATTCATCATCATTGAATATTTAAGTCCGAACAAAATGTTGTTTACTTTTTAATTTAAGCGTTACTTCAATAATGTATCTAAGGCAAATCATAGTAAGACATAATTCAGACTTGTCTCAGCTAAATAGTCAAATCATTGCCTTACAAAACAAAGAAACTTCGGGTCTGCGTACAATAGCGTCCGAGCAAAAAATAATGAAAGTCGAAAACGGCATGAATATAACACCAGTCTTGATTCGCTCGGCCGCATGACTAGACGTTCAAAATGACATATTGCTTGGTTATACTGTTCAAAAGGAGAATTTTCAATATTTAAGGGGCGCTCGGCTAGCTTTTGTACGGTTTTTTCCAGGATTTTATAAAATAAATACAACGAGCATTAAATGCCAATATTTCATAATTTCGTTTTATTTTGTCTTAGGAAAACATTTTCAAATTCGTAAAACAGCTACACTTCATATAGAAAACATGGCGTCATCTTTGTTGTAACTGTGTTGTAACTTTTATTTTGGATTTAATTATTTACCATTAATATAACAACTGCAAAAATCATACAGTCTGCTCTAGTTCAACAAACGGACCTGAACTAACCACAGTCAACAAGTTGCCACAGACTCAATGGTACAAGCATAATATTTCAGATTCTGGTTCAACAATGCGGAATATGGAAACGACACCTCAATGTGGCCACATGATGTTTTGTATTTTATTTCAAAGTAGAACATAACGCAGAATGTAATCTTTTGCATATTTTTAGAGTTTACCACATTTTTTATACCTTCCAAACTGGTGTACACCACGCTAGCCGAAAATGAAATGTCTCCTTTGAACGCTTGAAGAACTCGAAGCGGCGTGCTTAGATTGAATAGTCAACTTTCTAGTTGCAGCTACATAAGGGGGAAAATTGTGGCAAGCAATGATCAGCCGTAATGTAATGATACACGATGTAAATTTCAGTTGATTTATTTTATTCATAATTGTAATTCGTAATGTACAAATGTGGGTAAACTGGGAAATATTTTTAAGGCAATTTTGTATTAGACCCACTGTCCATTTTTTTCTACGCCAATGGTCAAATAAAAAGCGAATTTGTTTATAGTGATGAAGATCTCCACAAACATTTTTTGACAAGATTGAAGATGTTTTCACAATATGTAGCTATATTATGTTGTACAAAATAAAATCGCTTTATATCTGGCAATTTAGCTGAGATAATTCTAAGTATGTTTTAAAGATTTCTGCCTAGTCTCAGGCTTGTCTTAATGTGCTGCTAACTTTGTAAGATGTACTATAAGAGCAAGAAATCATTTTATTTTTTATTATACAAAAATCTTACCAGTACACTTCTCGCCCAACAACCTTAGGTTGTGCGTTGTGTCGGCGGCAGCGGTGTAAGCTCGTAGAGATGACACGCCGCGCCAACCCACCATCGTTAAAGTTAGTTCGGGCTCAGAATACGTTAGTATACAGCTGCCCGTTGCTGAAAATGCGAAGAAGAAATTATTATTATTAGTTCGACAGATTCATATGAAACTAAAATGAAAAGGAAGTCATATGTTTTAAGCTAATGTTTCACTCGGTGTCATATTTAATTCTTGATTTATTATGAAAGTAAATTCTGTAAATCGTTATGATATAGACTTTTGTGCGAAGCGGTTCCCGCTTAGTAAAAAAAGTAAGTTATCCAAAACACAAAAAGAATCTAGAAGCCATTGAATGGAAACCTGCATCGAAATTACTTATCATAACAAAAAACACAAATTGAATTTTTTTTCAAAAAGTACACAAAATTTGTACATTATTACAAAAAGGATTACTGACTTAAATACATATAAGAAGTGGTTTTTAATTTTGATAAATTATTCTACTTATTTTATTATGCATTAGATAAAGTGTATAATCACTAATCGGATTCTGACTCACAATTCTTGTTCTGCGTAGTCAACAGCATGACATTGTAAATTAACCAAAAAATTAACCAAACAATATAGTGATGGGCGCATACATCCGAGCCGGCGTTAATCGCGGCGCTGCCGAGGGGCAAGTCAAATATGTGTCGGTAACTATGCCGCCCGGCTCATGCCGTTTGACTTGTGTCGACACAAACCGAATGGAAAGCCCGATTGATACTAGCCCGAACGCGTGCAGCGCCCCTTATACTTACCAAAATCTTTGACCTTAGCCTGCGTCTCCTCAGTGAAAAGACTCAAATGTGGGGGATTGCTCGGGTTGTTGTGTCTTAGCACTAATATTAAGTCTTCTTTCTTTATAGAAACTCGGCGTTTTGGTCCCACGTATGGTAGTAGACTTGTCAGGCCTTCTTGTGATAGCCTGTGGATAGGAAATACGTTTGCTTGAATTATTTTTCCCGATATATGAAATCAAAAGTAATGCTTTAAGAACACTTATTGGTACTTGTTTTGCAAATATTTGCTTTACATTTGTTTTGGCAACAGCCAATATTAGCATTATGGACATGGTAAACTTATCTGAGAAGCCTAGGTCATTATTTTAGATATCATACATAGACATAAAGAAATAGAATTCAAACTAAATCAATAACATAAATATATTCTAGGAAATATGCCAATTAGGTAAAGCATATTAATAGTTTTACTAACTAGACTGATACAAAACAGCAATAAATAAAATGGATTGCAGTAAATATTACACTTAAAATAAATATAATTGATTAATAAATTAACACAAATCTAAATTAATACACAGAAAATGGCTTCTAATGAACAAAAATTATATTACACTAGAGTTTCCGACCAAGTTATAGCCTAATAACTCCAATTCCCGTGTAAATATTGGGATAAAATGTGGCCTACGTTACTTTAGCAGGCGTAGCACGGGCGACATGTGACTCAAGTCACAAGAACAAGAGATCGACTTGTCCCAGTCTTGGAATGAGTCTTAAGTGGTAGCACAGGTCGACCACGCGACTTAATTTCTTGCTGTAACTGAGGCTGTTCGGCCGAGATATGAATCGGCCAAATTGTGGTGTATTTCGTGACGGTCATATCTTGGGTCACCTGCAGGATAATGTAACGTCTAACGATTGGTTCAGTAGTTTCAGAAATTATCGATTACATATTTTTTGTTCGAAAACGAACAAATCTTTCCTCCTTATAATAATAGTAGTTTATAACAACACTTAAAACTTTAGTAATCTTACGGCCGCACTTCAATTTTAACTTCACTTCTTCACGTGTTCCTAGTTTAATAAAGTATATAAGTACTTATACTTTATTTGTATTTAATGTAGGTCTATATTTACTAAGCAAAATCTATGCTAAGGAGTGTCATTTGTCGTGTGTGAGTGCGGCAGATACTGACTCACCTAAACGGACAGGTCATGTTCTTGTTGTCACATCTTACAAAGGTCTTCACTCCCGTGTTTATTATTTTGAAGTTATTCTCATTTTGTTTAACGACGTCTTTAACTGTTGGCGATACTAAATATATGTTTTTCTTTTTGCCCACGTAACATCTGAAACAATGATTTTTTTTAATATTAATAAGTACTGAATAATGTCATAGCTATTTGTTGTGAGTGGAAGTAGTTTAGTGACCTGCAGAAGCTTTTTGTAATATTTTTCTGTTTTCAATAGTTAAAACTCTTAGGATACAGTACTGTCCAATACAAAATAAGTAGTATAAAAAGAGAAAATATTGTTTTGACCAGGATTGTAGTACCACTACCCCTAAAACTTTTAATATTAACTAAACTTACCTAGTCAACAAACACTTTGAATCAAACTCATTATTTAGATCATAGAATTCCTTTATCGAAGGAAAAACGTCTTCATCGTCCCCTTTAAAGAACACAAATGGGTCTTCCCTGTAACCTCCCATTCTTCTTCTCTTAGCGGGCGGTTCTTTTTGCTTGACTTCATCCGTTGCTATGGAAACATCTCCGGTTGCTATGGTAACGTCGTCCGTCTTCTCCCAGGGTAGGGGAGATGACTTTTCTAGTACTGCTACAAAGAAACCACCTGTGTCTTGGTGGTGTGGTAGGACGCGTATACTGAAATTATAAGTATTTTAGACAAATTTAGAAGACTTTTGACTTTCTAGAAATTTTTTTGCGAGAAAATAAAGAAATTCTGTAGAAAGCATAAATGAATACTTTTAACACTGTGAGTCTAGTAATATTTAAATTCATGAGACATGTCAGAACACTCGTTTAGGGCTTTATGGCTTGGTTATCCTACATCTACAATTTGTAATAAACTTTACAAATTAAAAAAACCATAAATACCATTGTAAACATAAAATTGATATTTTTCTCTTTTTTCCTTACCATCTGTCCAGGTGATATTTCTCCGCGTCCTCCGGTTTCGGCGGGAACATTTGCGGGCGCACTACGGTCTGCCATTTTTCCGGCACATCTTCATATTTGTCGTAAAATACCATGTCTTTTGAAGCTGGTCGCCAGTGGGTCATGCCTGAAATAATATATTTATTATAATAGTTTTATTATTATCATTATTTTTATATTTTCATATACTCGGCATTTTCACAGAACATTTCTGACTAATCTGCATGTGTTGGGTATAATTGCTTTTTGTAATACTTGGAAGAGGTTTGCAGGGAGGTCTACACGTTTTAAAGATTGGTCTAGTAGTTTCGGAAT
Source organism: Marasmarcha lunaedactyla (assembly GCA_923062675.1). NCBI lineage: Eukaryota > Metazoa > Arthropoda > Insecta > Lepidoptera > Pterophoridae > Marasmarcha > Marasmarcha lunaedactyla. Next base: position 12,686,892 of record OV281362.1, on the reverse strand, counting down.
CACTGCAGTTGCTCATATAACTATAGGCACTATTGTGACTTCAAAAAGGTGCGATTTCGTCTTTCAGTGCCACGTACTTTGGGAGTTTCGTACCTATTGTGCTTTGCATATTAGCAGTGTTTGGTACAGCAATGTCCATATACGACGGTGGATTGAAAAGTTCGCGGCCTAACATAGATAGCGTTGTCATATTATTATAAAACTACCCTCATATGAAACCTAGACTCTTTGTCAGTCTCTGTGCAATTTTTATCTGAGATACATGTGTAATTATTTATTTTATTGAACATTAAGTGAGAGTAAGTTTCATTAATTTTGAAAATGGATAGTTTAGAGCACCATGCCGTGATGAAATACTTAACTCCACTTAACTCCAAAGCAGATGAAGATATGGTAGCCTCTTTAGGAACATCTGCTCCGTCATATACAATGATAAAAAACTGGACAGCTGTATTTAAACGTGGACGAGAGAGCATCATAGACGACCCCCGCTCTGGACGGCCTTCTACAGCTACATCTTCGGAAAACATCGAAAAAATATGTGATCTCATCATAGGAGACAGAAGATTGAAGGTATCTGAGATAGCTGAAGCTATAGGTTTTATATGAACGTACACAAAACATGATCGTTAACGAATTAGGGTTCCACAAGTTGTCTGCAAGATGGGTTCCGCGGCTCCTTTCAGTTGAACAGAAACGAACTCGGCTCACGATTTCTAGAGACTGTTTAGAGCTTTTTCAAGCTGATGCAAACAAATTTTTGGCAAGGTTTGTTACTATGGACGAAACATGGGTTCATCACTGTACTCCTGAATCCAAACAATGGAAGAGACCCGGATTTCCGACCCCCAAGAGAGCCAAGGTGTGTTTTTCAGTAAACAAGGTAATGGCATCGGTTTTCTGGGATTCTAAGGGTGTCATCTTGGTTGATTACTTAGAAAGAGGTCAAACTATAAATTCTGCATACTACTTCACACTATTACGTCGTTTACGCGAAGAAATAAAGTCTAAAATACCAGGATTGTTGACCAAGAAAGTTTTGTTTCATCATGACAATGCTCGTGTTCACACATCTGCAGAATCGATGGCTCAAATAGTGATTTGAGGTTTCGAATTGCTTCCTCATCCCCCTTATTCACCTGACTTGGCACCTTCTGACTTGCACCTATTTCAAAACTAAAAAACACTTAGGTGGAATGAAATTTTCTACCAATGAGGAGGTCAAATTGGAAGACCTTGACGAGACCTTCTATTTAAATGGGATCAAGGCTTTGGAGGACCGCTGGACTAAGTGCTGTGACCTAGGAGGAGAGTATGTGGAAAAGTAAATATTAAAAAATTGTATTATTCCTGTGTTTTCTTATTTAGGCCGCGAATTTTTTAATCCACCGTCGTACTATTACGTGTTATTATCATTGCAACGTTTAACGCTAGTATAAATGAACCCGTAGTTGGGTGTAGCTTTTATCCGTGCAGAGGCGGTGCACGAGGTGCAGGCTGGCGTAGTGTCTAGTTTGACATAAACTCCTGTTAGTTAATTGTTCACTGGCACCATTGTTAACCTATTTGAAAAATGTCCAAGCAATTTCATGGTATGTTGGCCATTTATATGATTTAAATTAATTTAAAAACATATTTAAGCCTATCAGATGTTGCTTGTTATAATAAGAACAATAACGTGTATAAGTATCGATCACTCATTAAAATTTGCCCTATCCTATTAATATTATAAATGTGAAAGTTTGTATGTTTAAACGTTTGGATTTGTCTGTTACTTATTCACACAAATGCAGCTGAACGTATTTGGATAAAATTGGGCATACGAATATAATATGACCTAAAATTACATAAAAGTGTTCTCTTTACGTTCATATTATGAACGTATCTATCCTCATGAAATTTCGACATAAACATTTTCAAGAGACCATTAGTCTCCTGAAGAAAAAGGCATCGAACGAAATAATTTAATTTTCACTTACCCTTCTTATACTTCAACCCCGGCAACATGTCACTGACGTCAACCAATCGCAGACTACCCTCAGTTTCTTGCAACAGTCTATGTAAAACTGCCTCGTTTTCTATCGGGTTGAACGAGCACGTGGAGTAGACGAGACGTCCGCCCGTGGCTAACAATTCGCAACCGCGGCGTAAAACGCGGTACTGGATACTGGAAAATAAAATAGATTCACTTTATGTGGTTTTAACATTTAGAAGGGTCTGAACTTTGGGTTTTTTATTTAAACAATAGAGAACTAATTAATGCACAGGTAACGTGGACTTGATCCGCTGTGGCTGATACTAACGAAAGTAGGGCAATGGCTATGTGACAATATTAAATAGATTCACTTTAAGATAATCAAACGTAGAGAAGACGAGACGACCTGTGCGGTCGTTATTATTTGTATGATGATGTCGAAGTTATCTTTATTAAAACCGCATTACAAAATTTATAATAATTTCTGGAAATAACAGCTCTACAATTTTCTAAGGGTTCTTGATGACAAATATTGCAAAAATTGACATGACAGTAAAACCAAAGAGTAGTCAGAAAATGATGCTGCTACATGACGTCTTGTAGAGTTAACTGTATGTCAAATTATTTTACACATTTTTGTTAAAATAAGCTTTATAGATATAACTAACAATATAATAATTGTATAAAAAGTGAAATATCACAAAATGCTTTTTAAATTAGATTCAGAATTTTTTTCTATATACTTTATTCTTAAAACCTTTTAAAGTCATACCACAAAATTTCTTTACATTCCGCATCATAAAATATGAAAACCCGTAATTATTTATTTAGTGTTCACAGATTCAACAGAACTTAGGTAGAATAACAAATCATATATATATTAAGATCGATTTGACTGCCAATTACAAGCTCACAATTTTTAAATGTATGTAAGAGTAGACAAGAGCAAAATAATAACTAAGTAAGCTTAGTAAGCTACTTTTCAGTAACAAAACTACAAATGAAGCACTGAAAATAAATTATTGTCACAAGAAAACAACAATAATAATAGTACGCGAATGTGTGTGTGTTTACCCATGTAGGTATCTGTGAATGTGTGTGTTTACAAGTGCTATAAGGAAGTATTTATTAAATGTAATTTTTTATTGTTATTATTAAGTTCGACCATAATAGAGTTTTTGAAAGATTGTTTGGTGAGATAGAAAAGGTCAGTTGTATTAAAGTCTTGATTGTAGCAGCGTATTTGGGAATTATTAGCATAATACTTACCCATGTAAGTTATTTCCATTGCCAGTGGACCACTTGAGCCAAATATCCGGGTTTTTGCGTAGAGTAGCGTCTCCGGAACAAGGCACGTCGCACAACACACGGTCGAACTTCAACGACTTCGTTGATGACGGGTTCTGCAAGATTAAAGTTTCAATATTTATAATTGTTTTATTTTGCAGTTTATGTACACACTAAATACTATTTAGATATCACCAATAAGATGAAAGTATGTTCGTATAAATGGTTCAACTCATTTGCGCCCATCGGTTCAATATTAGCCCGAACGGTCAACTCGATCAGCACTAGCCAAATAAAATAGAATATTTGTATTATTTGCTTCGGGCCGGCTTTGTCGCTCAACAAAACTGCCGAACCGAATGTGGCTGTCTGAATAAGTAAGTAGCGCCCCTTACACATATTGTTCTGTAGGTTTCCATTTTAGGAAAAAACGTCTTAAATCTGCGTATTCATAATAAGACACCTTGTGGTGTCTATAGTAGTATCCATGAAATGAAATATTTATTTCTCAACATTGACAATTACTTGTTCTTATCGACGTCAATAAAACATGACTCTACTCTCTAATAAGAAAAAAACCTTGGTGAAGAAAAACTGGCAAGAAACTTCACGGGTATATTTTTTTTCAAAATAAATCTACAGTCTCTTTATGTCTATACAAAATGATGTAATAAAGTACAGAACTCCCAGAAACATCAGTCACGTGGCCCACACAAGCCACCGTGTCATAGTGATAAAACTATTCGTAAATTATTTGTCATGACTAGTGTACATATTCACTCTGTTTTTGTTTTACAATTCACTGCAGGTTTATCCGAAACACAAGATTTGCTTACTTTAGTGCCATACTACTTAGAGCCCGAAAAATTATTACTTAACAACTTTGACCTCACCACCAAAAACTGCAAAGCCTCGACCATCATCGGAAAGTTGCCAGTTTAGCAGTCTTCTACAGATTACATTTTGGAGAGTGCGCGAATGCTCTTTTTGATCAGGTTGAACCCACACCCTTCTTACATCGGACTAAGAGACGCAGACAGGCGTTCCATCCTTTTATAGTAGAAATCCCAAGAAGTCGAACCAAACGCTTCGATAGTTCCTTTTTGGTGCGGGTCGCCAAGGTGTGGAATGAACTGCCTACGTCTGTTTTTCCAGAAAACTATAGTCCTGGTTCTTTCAAGGTGAGATAGAAGACAAACGTCCAATCCTTTTACAATAAAAAAATATACATTTTTGTATTTTTCTGTAAGCATTTTATTTATAATTTTATAGTATCAAAACTGTAAAATGTATGTGGTAAATTTAAAAATTATTATAACTGCAAATACTTATTACTTTCTTTTTTATTATAATCCCAAATTGTTCTAATTGCATCACTCTATTTAATAAATACTATGTATAAATAAAAACTATTATTGATTTCGTTGTATTTTTCTCTTTATATTATTTAGTTTCAATTATCTTGATAAGTATATAAGTATTCTTGGTTGATATCCTATATATAGCTTTAAGATTAAAATGCCAGGTTAATAAAAAAGATTTACCTTCTCATCAGTCATCTTCAAGTTAGGCATCAACGCTGAATCATGGTTCGTGATCAGTATACAAGGAGAATTGAGCCTCTTTGCTTGATGTACCAACATGTAGCATCGGTTGTTGTCTATATCATTGGCAAGGACGAACCCTGAAAAACGAAAAAAGTCAGAAACTTGCCAACTATGAGAACTAGGCGGGATGCGGCTTCTTCCAATCCTTTAGCACTACGCTTTATATTAAAACGCTGCACAAGAAGTGCCGCTAAAATACTGTGGTAATTTAGCCTTGTATATAAATACTGGCGTAAATACCGGTATAGAGTGTACATCGAGAAGGGTCAGTATGGATAAGCTAAATCTGTAAGCGATAGAGCTATTTGTTCTTAAATCACCAATTTTGGAGTTAATAAAAAACTGCATTCTAAGATTATCAAAATTTCTCGTATACCGCTTGGGATTAGAACTTGGTATAACTTGTTCCTATTGTAGAGTAGCTTATTAAGGCTGTTCTAAGGCTGGAAAACAATAGTGTCTTTTTTACTTCAAACATAGAATTTCATAAGAACATTTATTTTTTAAATCGTACACAACCATTTTTTGTAATAAAATACGGATTTTTTGGACTAAGACCTGGTTTGATTTACTTATAAATTAATAACTGAAAGACTATCACGGGAAAAGTGAGAACTTCTGTAGGGCAGCGTTGGGATATTTTGTACCTACTTTGTGTGTGAAGATTAATAAGGACGCTTGGGATTGCAATGACATATTACATATAGACAAGTTGTCCACTCTCAATACTGGCAACGCAAATACAAGGCAATTGCCCGCACTTCACTTAGTCTTGTACAACCCATTGTCACGGCTGAACGTCAAACCACCAAAACCATGCTTTCTTGTGTGTTTAGTCAATGTACTAATTACACTCTTACTGTTAAAGACAGAAAAAACGTTTATTTTCATGCGAAAGGATTATTTTTTTATAACTATCTTATTTATTTTATATTTGACATGGCTATTCATTTCGACAAACTCAAAGAGCGAGATGTAATATGATTTTGTATGTGGGAGTAAGAGAGACAACGCTATATACTGCGACAATTTACGCGCGAAGCAACGTCACGAAGTATGTAGATAGATAACTCTTTCTTACAACAATTCATTCTTTCCTTCTCTCACAAATTTATATTACTGTATCGGGTAGGTATGTATAGTTAAGTTGACGCCGTTTTTTTGTGCGGTAATGTTTGGGTATGACTTGTCTATATGTAATATGTCATTGATTAAGCCTAATTGAGCCTATTCTTAAGCCTAAAACCAATCAACAACGGCCGCGTCAGAAAGAACGAAAAAAAAGAATGAATGGGAATAACAACCTGAAATTCATGTCGAATCAATGTCGGCGTTTATTTTCTTCTTACCATTCTAATCTGTCTTTAATGCTTGTTCTACAATATTTGTACTTTTTGACGTAAATAAATGATATTTTATAATAGTTTTTTATATTCAGCCTTATCATATGAATCAAAATAGCGTGCAAGTATTTAAATTCCCATCTTGTGAAGAGTAGGAAACTATTTTATAAAAGCTTAAGTTTTATAAAGTCTTCACGAGATGGTATCAAAAATAAGAAATATTTATATTTATATATGGGTATACTGCCAGGACTTTTATTGAACAGAGGCATCGACCAATAGAAGCTAAATTGCGCTAGTTTGCAGCGATAAATTTACAAAATAGATCCGCAAAACGAACATTCGTTTCTCTCGGATCTGGTTCCAATACTAATGAAGTTCCGGGCCACTTCTACTTATAAGTAATTTTAAGTAGTTTATTCCGTTGATTTTTCTATTTTTATAGCATAGTTTTCTTATTCATACATAATACAGATGACACTACGACAACTTTGCAAATATTTTAAAGATTATGCTAAGCATCTGTGTGACAAATTGATGTGAATGTCAAATGAAAGTATATATACCTGAAGGCATTTTGTCTTCCTCTGCATGCAGAAATTCGATCAACTGTGCTGTTTTAGAGCCTGGGGCAGCACACATGTCTAATACCTGTAATTAATGTTATCTTAAATTATGCCTCACAATTTTTAGCTTTTCTTACCTTTCCTAAAAAATAATGCTTTTCAGTTAATGGCTCTTAGTCCAGAAAGTTTTTGTGCCATCAATATAATATGAAGATATATGTGATGTCCCAGAAATCAACATCAAGCCGTATACGGGTGATAGGTCACGCCGTGACAGTAATAAGAAAAATATAAACAAAACTATTGGTCACACTTTCCAATTATGCATTTCAATAAATAAATCGTTTCAAGTGTAGTGAATACGAATATTAACTTTTCTTGACTTCCTTTTCTGTAATGTGACCCTTCTGTAGTTAGTTTGAAATGTAAACATAACTGCCTTAGTTTTTAGTAAAATTTTAGATATTTTGATAAATTTAAACTAATAATAGGTCTTTACCTATGAAACTGCCGTTTTGCCGTACTGGCCATTTCAAATGAAAATATTTTTTTTTGACTGATAATTCTAATTTCAAATTAATTTTATTTGACAAACATGGAATTCTTTTTCTAAAATCGTCATTTGTTTAATAGTTAGTGTTTTGTTTTCAACACATTCAAACATTTTTCGTCATCATGGATAAGTTAAAAATTCGAGTAATTATGGAGTATGAGTACCGTCGTGGCAGCAAAGCGGCACAAGCGGCACGCAACATCAACGACGTTTACGGAGCGAACACTACAAACGAACGCACCACCCGTTATTGGTTTACCCGCTTCCGTTCTGGAAATTTTGACCTGAAAAATGAACCCCGTGGTCGTCCGAAAACTTTGGTCGACAATGACGAATTAAAGGCAATTGTGGAAGCTGATGAAACTCAATCCACGGCTGAATTAGCAGCAGCTTTCGACGTTAGCATCAAAACAATATTGGTCCATTTGCGTCAAATTGGCAAGGTAAAAAAGCTTGACAAATGGGTACCCCACGAACTCAATGACCGCCAGCGCGAAGTATGCGTGGAGACGTGCCTTGCACTGCTCAGCAGGCATACAAATGAAGGAATTCTGAACCGCATTGTTACCTGTGACGAGAAATGGATCCTGTTTGACAATCGTAAGCGCTCAGCAAGTTGGTTGGACCCTGGTTCAGCACCCAAACAATGCCCTAAACGACAACTTACCCCTAGAAAAGTGATGGTCACTGTTTGGTGGTCTAACGCGGGTGTAATTCATCACAGCTTCTTGCCAAACGGGACAAGCATTACTGCAGATGTGTACTGTGAAGAACTGAACACAATGATGGAGAAGCTCGCACGTCTCCAACCAGCTTTGGTCAATCGTTCGGCTCCACTGCTCCTGCACGACAACGCGCGACCTCATACTGCACAGCAGACGGTCTCCAAGCTACAAGAGTTGGGGTTGGAAGTTCTCCGTCATCCGCCGTACTCACCAGACCTTGCGCCTACAGACTTCTACTTTTTCCAGAATTTAGATAACTTCTTGGCGGGAAAAAAATTCAATACCGGAGAGGCAGTACAAAATGCCTTTGAAGAATTTGTTGCCTCCCGTCCAGCTGATTTCTTCAAGAAAGGCATCAATAAGCTACCAATGCGTTGGGAAAGATGCATTGATTGCATGGGTGATTATTTTGATTAATAGAAATAAAAAATATATAAAAAAAATTATGCATCATTTATTTCGTGAAAAACGGCAATTTCATAGGTAAAGACCTAATATTTGACTAGTTTTCGAAAACCATCTCATTGTTTTGTGATGTATAAGGACCCTTGAATTAATATTGATTTTTATTTATTTTAAGAGTTTCATTCAAAAAAAATAATTACAAATTACACTAATTATTTAAGCTGTCCAAACGCTTGCTCCACCAAAATATGGCTAAATCGAATAATATATACTAAAATCGAGACTTCCCTGTAACGTCACGCCGTGGCGTCATGACACGGCATGCATTGACAGAAACAAGATTCTGACTTGCCTGTGTTGTCATTTTAAACTTAGCCAATCAAAACCGTTTCATGTGTTGACGTTCCAACTCAAAATAAATGCCTATTACATCCTGATTACATCACCCAAACTTATTTGATTGTTGCAAATGACTTTAAAAGATGGCACATTTATTCTGGCATATAAATACTAATACCAATAATTTGCATTTCATCTACTTTAGAAAAATCTTTAATACAAATTTTGATACTTTTAAACACATGTCATTAATTTGTTGAATAATCAATGTTAATAGCACTCAAATTTTTTACATATACATACTTTTATAATGGTATCTAAGCTTGAAATCTATAGTGTACTTTGACTTATATGGACTTCTCTAAGCTAAGCCGTCAAACAAAAAGCGATATTGTAATTTTCAGCATAGAATACATAGTCTGAATACATGTGAAACCAATCTTGTAATAATTTTACTGTTATTTTCATCTATATTCGGAATGAAACAAAGTTGAATTTATTTTGACAATTTTGCTTAGATAAGTCCATTAACTCTATAGATTTTAGCCTCAGATACAGGCTGGTCGTAAGATTTATTTAGTTCTAATATAACTTGCATTGTTTTTTCTCAAAATCTCCTTACTGAAGAACTTGAATTCCTGTATTTTGTTACAAAGTTAGGTTACGAAATTTTAACTTTTAAGTACGGTACCTTGTGATGCGGCTTCACATCCAACACAACAGGCGGTATCATAGACACGGCCTCCTGTCTCGAGACGCCGCCAGCGGCTGTTTCGGCGACCAGGAAGTTATGAAGTCGGTGCAGCGGCTCGCTGCGACGGATGTCGGTGCGGGAGAGGCGCAGCTGCCAGGCAAGACCACCAGGGTACCTACGTGTTGAAGGAAGTTACATTTTATTAAGTTTCAATATAATAAAGCTACGCCACTTTCTGCTTACATCTGGGTATAGGATAGCTATGAGATATGGTATTTTAAATATTAGATAGATTATTAAATAGAATTTATTGTAAACTATCAAGCCTTACATGACATAGCCCTAGACATAGGAAGATGTTCCCAGTTTGACAGTTAATTGACTATATTTTTTTACAACCTATACCAACTAATATGAGACCCCAAGACATAAGTCTATACGAGACTACACAAGACAAGGGAAAGGAATTTGGATTTCAATACTTTGAAGACTTTAAATTCTTCGTTGAAATTGTCTGAGACATAGTGACTACATGGGCTTGTTTTGCAAGATTTCTTTTGAATTTGATTTTTAATTGAGTCATAAACAAACTTATTTTACATTTTATGATTTTAGTACTAAATAGACATTTTGTTGTATTGAAATTTAATATAACCTAGAAATGTGTTTAAATTATGTTATAAGGTATACACACTTTATATTTCTTACCAACATACATCAATTTTGCGCATATAAATGAAAAAGATGTTATGTTAATTTGTGGGCATTCATTTGTGTGATGAACACAGATGTTTGTTCTCGGGTCATGCTTGTTTGTATTTACATATGTATGTTTATTCCGGGTTCCCCCCAGTTCGCACTTTTGGGCCATACAGTTGGTGTGTTTGTCTGGGGATTTATAAAAAAAAAATTTTTCTTTGGTTGTAAATGGTTCCTTGAAAATATGTTTTCTTCAGTAGAAACTTTATCTTCTTTTCATGCATTCACCCATTCTTCATAAATATAGATAGATAAATAAATCCCTAGACAAACACATCAGCTAAGGCTCCAAAGTAAACAGAGCTTGTGTTATAAACAACTAATGATCTATTCTATTTGAGAATTAATATATCTCATGAAGAAAAGACATAGCAAAGCATTCTTATGTTAAACCTGAATATAGTTCTCATCTATTTTTAAGCAATCATAGAGTAAAACAAATCATATTTCTATAGACATTTTAGAAAAATAACATTACATTGTATATGAATGTGTACTGTGTAGGTAGTCAATCATTATGTATTATTTTAAATCAAAGTTTTTCTTTATTTTACTTATAGCATGATATTCATACTGGATACTTTAATTTTGGGCAATTTATCATTATTTTAGTAATCAATTTACATTTATATTAAATTTCTTTACATATATCAATGAATGCACAGAAATAGAAAATATAGTTAGAAATTTATTAATACAGCATGGTTTATAATAAATTATGGTTTTACTAGGCAAAATAGTCAAAAGCCTGGCAGAATTACTATGTTCCATTGTAATAACTATTGAAAATTTGGAAACATAACAATAATAATTGTTATAAAAATACTTTGCTACTTTGTGACACTCTCAAAAGTAACAAAGTAATTTATTAACAATTTTTTTTTTTTTTTATTAAACATAAGGTGATCACAAACAGTAACATACATAACTTTTTTAACAGTATAAATTAGATATGATTACATACATCCCAATGACATGACCCACGGATGATTGAACATTATTATTGTTTCACAACAATCACATGAAAAGAAAATATAAAAATAAAAATACAGTACAAAGTGTGTTAAATTTAAATTAAACAATAAGTACTTATTATATTAAATGTTAATGTTGATGAAATTCATGTTCTTCCAATATAGATACAATTTCTTTTTTATATTTGTTTATGTTACTATAAAAAATTTCTAAATCTGTAAACATTCAATTCAGTAAGCTGCCTAAAGCCAGGATCTCACAGTTACTATTGATAGCTATTGTAATTTATAAGTTGGTATTCTGATTTTTTGCATAGATATTTGTGAGTGTGCGCTGAAACAATATAGTGGACTGGTAGGATTTTTATTCAAATATTTCAATTATCATTGAACAAGAAGCATTTAATTTAAAATATGTTGAAAACAACAAATATATAACTGACACCCATTTCATGAAGAACAATTTTATTCATTCTTTAGTATACATAAGTGAAATACTAACATTAGTGTTTAAAAATTCATATTCAGTAGACAATAAAAAAATTAAAATACTGTAAAAACAACTGAATGTTAGCTACTAATACTTAGGTAACCAATGAAAAATGGTTTAGTTAAGCTACTGTGGTTCATTGTTGCAGTAATAGATCAAACTGAATTGAACCATACTGAAATACTTTTTTGATGAGAAAATACAATACTTAACAGTAGCAGTAGTGAAAAAACAAATGAAAGAAAAACACCGTTTATGTATCAAATGACTCACCAAGGCAAGCTGACAGGCTTAATTTCTTCTCCATCAGTATTTCCATCTGCCTGTAACTTAGCATTTATAATTCCAGTAAAAAAATCACTTCTAATGATCTTTAATAATGCTTCCGCCTCACATTTTGGTCCAGATATACGAAATGCTGTAGGAAGATTCTCTTTTAAGGCACTCATAAAGGCATCCCATTCTTCTTCTGGACATATTTTTTGAGCCTGTAATCAGATTTAATACAATTAAAACCCTTCAATGGAATGAAAATCAAGAGAAAACTTTATTTTGTACCTTGTAATATTCCTCAAATGCAGCATTTTCGCGTTTAATTTCTTCGTAGTTCGTACGGGTATCTCCTTCGGGCTTTTTTTGCGGATTCTTCTCCTGTAATGAGATAAAAATGTTTCTAAATAATTCGTATTATCGCATTAAATATAGTAATAGAAAGTTTTTTATTTTACTTACCTGTTCTTTTTTATCACGTTTGCGCTGAGCAAATTTATTGACATTACGGTTTCGGCGCCCCATGTTTTTTCCGAATATGAACTAATTGAGATGGGTTTAAATTGTAATTTATTTAAAAACTAAGCTTTTAGGAAACTTGCAAATGTGGTTTGTTGATGTTTCCTTCCAACATTGTCTGTCACTTCTGTCAGTAACTGACACCCTATTTTAGGTTAGAACAAAGAATTTATGAAGGATCAATGGTACAAGTTCTACAACGCTGCATGATTACCAACACAGCGCCATCTTTAGTTACCGTTACTAACAAATTAACAAAAATCTACTAACCTGCGATCATTAAGTTATTTTAACCACGTATAGCAAGGTCGTCCACTGTAGCCTTTTTGTTCCACCAGTCAAAGTCAATTAAATCCCAGTCAAACATTAGGTGCCTGCGATGAATCATGACGCCATTGAATGATCTTGATAAATAAGTATACCTTCATGTGTACATACTAAGGTATTGTATTTCTAGAAGCACAAGTGAATGCGAAGGAGTGGTTATTCACCAGTAAAGTAGATCACTGTTTTATAAGTGTAACACGCGAAATTCAATATTTTATAAATTTTTAACGTTTAGGGATATATCAACATTGCGTTTCTTGGAGGATTCTATTTTAGGGAACTGGGCTCTGGAGTTGAAGGGCTATTTAAAACACTGACTTCGTGTTGGTATATTATATTTTACAAACACTTACACTTACTCATTTACAATATTTTATGTTTTTATATCTCTAAGATGTTTCACAGTTCGTGTCTAGATTAGAAGTAATTTGTCATAACAGAAAACAATCATCTGTTAGGACATGTAAATAAACAGTTTAATATTAGAAAACTGTCACTTCACATGTGATAAGTGTTGCCTGCCATTACATACATATACAACCTCCAACACACCCCCTCAACACTTGCACTCTTTTAACCCCCTGTATATTGTTGGAGGTTGTATATGTGAGTAATGGAGGCAACACTTGTCACATATGAAGTGACAGTTTTCTAATATTAAACTGTTCATTTAAATGTCATAACAGATGATTGTTTTCTGTTATGACAAATTACTTCTAATCTAGACACGAACCAAGTAACATCTGATAGATATAAAAATATAAAATACCTATTGTAAATATGAAATAGTGTTAGTGTATGTTATAATATAAATTATAATAACCATAATATCAGTGTTTTAAAATATCTCTACACCTCCAGAGCCCAGTTCCCTTAAATAGAACCCTCCAAGATATATAATTTAATACAATACATAAAAAACAAATAACTCACCTTCATAAATTCAACATTACCTTCCATACATACCTAATTATACATTAAAATCTCACCACCACTTACATTTAATTACTTCCACTTAACTCCATCGAGTAATTTAATAAAGAAATATTCCCTCTCAATTCAACCAACAGCTATTAATTCAACCTTTCAAACTTAATACCAATTTTAATGTCAATACCTTTAATCTTTTCTCACTTGTCCAACTCCGACGCGACTAAAAATGTACTTAATGTACTTTCATTCAACTATATAACCTCCCTTTTGACTCGCTACATAAAACATCATTAACTATAATAGTTTTAAACTCCTTCTCGACTCCCTACATAAACTTCTATTTTATTTTATGTAGGGATTTATTCTAAGTTTATTTAAAAACCTAAAACTCCTTCTCGACTACTCACAACATGAACTTCCTTCAGTTCACTTAAAAACCTTAATCTCTTTCTCGACTACTCAATGATATCTTAACTTCAATCTCATCCACTTGAAACTTAATACACAAAACGTAGGAACCAATACTCTAATTGAGTATTGCCATTCCTACTCAAATCAGTCAAACTCAACTCAACTCATAAACTATAACATAACTCATAACAAACATAACTTCACATAACTTTAGACTCAACACTTGAATTCAAAAAATACATACAACCTTTCATTATCTTTTTCTCACTTTTTTTTCGCATATTAACAGTACAATTATTTTATTATAAAACCAAAACCAAAATTCCAAACAACTATTGAAACAAAACAACAATAAAACAAAACTATAAATAGACATAAAAGGATTTTAAAAAACAACTGTAAATTATTTTGTATCAAAATAAATGAGTACTTCTTGCACAGCTTTAGATTAGATATTGTTTTACAGTTTAATTAATAAACAATAATATTTTTATGATATAATTTACAGTTTAATTATTAAACAATTATATTTTAATGGTCACCCCCTTAATTGTTTATGGTTATAAAAAGGGACGGCTTTTAATTAGTGAACAATATTTAATAGGTATTTATCTTTTAAGATTGCGCTGTCCATGGCCTCTTGGAGGGTTCTATTTTAGGGGACTGGGCTCTGGAGGTGAATCGCTATTTTAAAACACTGACTTCATGTATATTATATATTACAAACAATTACACTATTACTCATTTACAATATTTTATGTTTTTATATCTCTAAGATGTTTCACAGTTCGTGTCTAGATTAGAAGTAATTTGTCATAACAGAAAACAATCATCTGTTATTATGACATTTAAATAAACAGTTTAATATTAGAAACTGTCACTTCACATGTGACAAGTGTTGCCTGCCATTACATACATATACAACCTCCAACAGCGTTAGTTTTATTCGATAGTAATCGCTATAAATAAGGTAAAACATTTTAAACGTAGATATGACTCCTTGTCACTATATTATGATCATTGCGGAACAACAGTAGGCTCCTAGGAAAATTGTTTTCTATAAATATTTCTATAATATTTATTACTATTGGAATTTATGAGTTACCTCAGCCTGGCCGTCAATAAAGAGTTGTAGATTAAATACATTTATAAAATCGAACTTACTACAATCCATTCATGCATCTGTTCAATGCATTCAAAGCACCCTACAAAAGACAGGAAGAATTGCTTTAAAAAAGCCCAGTACCACGTGACAATGAGGTATTTTCTGACAGCCCGGAAAAATAGTAAATAAATTATACGATAGGTGGGGCTAATAAAAGTTAGCCCATTTTTTTTTAGTTGACGTGGTGGGTTGTTGTGAAGGTGATGAATGGGCGAATGAGGCGAATAGACAATATCAGAATGGTGCGTCCCGATTACCGATTATATCGCTCGTATACGCCGTCAATGATCTTCTCGCTCACAGTGCCCAAGCTACGGAGGATGGATTTTGACAGATCTGCGCGATCTGTCAAAACTGATACATGAAGTTTCTTTGTGGTGTTTTTATTTAGGCAATTAAAGATTTTAGCAGCTTGCTTATTTATTATCTTTTGTAATAAAGTGGCTCCTGATTCAATCAGGATCAAAAATGTTAATAAAGTTATTTTCGAATTCGAAAAAAAATTCGCATTTTAGCTTGCTATTTACTGTTCCGATTGAAATAGCAAAAATATCAGTTTTAGCCATTGAGCTACTATGTACTACGTACTAGAGAAGCTATTCAAAACAAATTTTGTGTCACATTCCATTTTTTCTTATTCAATCATTTATTATTAGATGCAGCGCTACAAAAGTTTTAAGTTGTCTAGTCAAACGATTCAAACATGCAGCGCTTGGATTGCTACAATAATGTGTAATATCTCACGACCAATCAACGAATTGCAATTTGTCATACCAATAGATTATACGAGTGGCACAGAATGGACAAAATATTTAAATTTTACCTAACTGCATAGAAAATGAGGATATATTTTGTTATATAGGTAAATGAACATTAAAGTGGATATATGTCCACTTTATATGCGATAGCTTAGGCGTAATTAATAAAAAATATAATTTTAAATTTATTTACCTCATTTATATATAAATTGGTATTATATACAATTAGCTTTTGTCCATACATTAGATTTTTGAGATAAAAGCAGGCCTCCGTCACTCTTTGTACTATTTTTACCCGACTGCAAAGAGGGTTTTTCACGCCTATCTATGTATTTAATATTCTTTATTACCTCGTATTGGAGAATCGGCTGGATGAATTTGTAGGATCAAGTTTGTTTTGTCAAGCGTTAACCTACATGAGAATTTTATTTCTTTTGTGTACTACTAATATGGTATAAGTGCATTTTAGGGCCGGCGGTTCTTACGATTTCACGGTATCATTGTTCATTATCTCTTGTTATAAAATGAGCTTGTAAACGTACGGGTGGGGTGATGTGGAGAACAATTCTATTTATTTGCGTGTGTGAATTACTTGCAAGGAGTAGGGATAAATGCGGTGTCAGTGGTACTGCTAGTGAATTCAAACAAAGCTATTTCTATACTATTGTTTTAAGTTCTATGACTGTAACTCATAAACTGTTTTTTTTGGTTCACATACATACATACAAACGCTCGAATTACATAACCCTCCTTCTGAAGCAGTCGGGTAATGATCAGTAACATCTAAGTCATCCCTATATTATAGTTCACCACCGTTAGTTCTACCTGTCCATTCTGTGCAGTTAACTTTTCTTAATCTATGACCGTTGATCTATGATTTTCATACAAAATGCCGGGCTTAATAGAAAATAATGTACAAAAAAGTTGTTAACTAAATACTTTGTTTACTTTCCGATAATAACTCACTCCACTATCTTTTTTATTCACAGTAGATTTTAACACGCAAGACGGCACTTTTGTATATTTGTTTTGACATTAAGTCGGCACCCGGTCGCTAAGAGCACCAGCGAGTGACTGAATGAGTTGTTGCCGGTCGGCAACAAAACACTGGGACAAAAAGCTGGTTCGCGGTGTCCATTCTATACGCTAGTAATAGTAGTTCAATGGTTTTAGCGAGCTAAAACGAATCGGAACCGTTATGAGCAGCAATCGGAACGCACCAAAAAAGATTTTAACCCCTTACTGCATGGAATTTTATATCTTTGCGGGGAAAAAAAATGTGTTTTCGAGTATAAGGAACTCATAAAAAATACCAAAAAAATCTAGCATTATTATTTATTATTTTATTTACGAAAAACATACTGTACCATATATGGTACGGTATGCATTGCAGTGAATAAAATAGTTTGTGTCAAATATGGTACGACATGCATCCAATGGAAAGTTTATGACATGGGTAGAATATGTACACAAACTTGGTTCGGCAAAAGGCCAGGTCTTTTACTTGGGGTGGAAAGGTGAATCAATTCTTACTCTTTACCTACCTTCTATTGACGAATTTCATGTTTAAAAAACAAAATATCAGTAACGTATGAAGTTTACTATACATCTCTATGAGATTAAATTTACACTCGTGTTACTGCATACCGACCGATATATGAAAATCAAAAATTGAGCGCTTACTTCATAAGGTCCCACATATGAACATTACAATTATGTACACACTGCATGAGGTCCCAGATATGCAGACAAGTATATTGTCGAACAAAATTTAAATCCATGGAGTTTTTGAGTAAGTCTTTCTGTTATAGCTTCACAAAGGATGGTTTTGTTCGAAGAAATTTATATAAGCCGAAATATCCACACAATTCCAATATATTTGAGTTTGAATACAGATCAACTCACCTGTTGAGCACTTTTACTTTCAAACTTTTACTGTTGTTTTATCAAGACTGACAATATTTAACTGTCTCGGAACTGCTGAGTATATATTTAGTCTATCGTTTATAATTTTGCCGATTGTCAAACTTGAAAAGAATTTAAATTTTTCACAAAAAACTTAAGTGTGCAAAGAATATAGGCAAACGTGGTATCCATTAAAGTGGGACATGTAGAATGTTGACTTTTTTATATTTTGTGCTTAATACTTGGCTACATCTTTTCTACATATGTATCATTTTCTACAACTTTTATGAGTAAAGAAATATCAATATTTCATTTCCCGTGAAATACTGATAACAAAACGCATAAGTAACTGATTTGCAGTAACCAAACGCAACAGGCAGTACTGTTTAGTGCTGACTGTAGCTTAAAACAAACAATGTAATGGCAGATCGAGCTGATTGATTGAAAATTAAATTAAATTTTGCGTTTTATGGCAATTAGCTGTAGTTACTACACAATTACTATTTCTGCCAATTTCAAGTATTAATATAATAAAAGTAGTTTTAACATAATCAAAACATTGAAAGATAACCGAAAACCGTACATCATTGATTGAACATTGCGTTATCATTCAACATTCACATTGAAGTGACATATGACAATCATTATTGTTCGCTCGAAAAGTAGCAACGGAGCTGTCAGCATTTAAAAAAGTTCTAACCATAGACATAATTCCTAGCATCTTTGTATGAAGACTACCTGCTATGATTCTACTCTTTGTTATTACATAAGAAAAGCAAAAGCAATTCGTGACGTGGCAATGACATTCGCTGACTGTGAGTGAGTGAGGTTAGGTATGTCAATCAAAAATGACAATCGACGTTCCTTACGTTTTGTTATCCTCCATTTTTGCGTTTAGAAATCTCTTTATCCCTTGCTCCATACTAACTTCAAACACATATATATTTTTACTGAAAAGTTGTAGAAATGTGATATATTTAATATTTTTTAAATAATTCATGACAAATAAATTGATAATAGTTTCATGATCCTACACTTCGTCCTTAGTGTATAAAAGACGATACCAGCGATACATAAATGTTTGCCATTCTTCTTTGGGACGCTATGCGGTAAGGGGTTAAGTTTCTACTTTATCTGTCTTAAGATGGCTTTTCAAAAATGAACGTTGTGATTTGTGTTTAAAGTCCAGGTTGAAATGTGAGATTTTTATGGTATGTCTTAAAGTTTCTTATTACTAGTTAGTTTGTGAGTTTCTTGTTTGTTTATTGTTATCATTTATCAGTTTGTTTTGTGATCTTTTGTTTTCTTGAATGCGCTATCTATCTAGTTACGACAGTTCTTATTAGTTTAGGTAAATTTAAAAACTCGTGTAGATGATTTATTGATATAAAGATAACTCGTTGAGAGCAGTGTGCTTAGTAGTGGTGAGTTGCATAAATATTTTGCACGAAATTAATACTTCTTAGGTTATGAAATAGGTAATTTAAGTTTCTGTTGCGTTCGTATAACTGGTAAAGTGTAGGTATATTTATCAAATAATAATAATACGTTCGTTCTCATGCCAACAAAAAGTGATTCCAACCAATAGTGATTCATACAATTTTTTTTTGTTGATATAGAAGATTAAAAAATTTGTTTTCTTTAAACTTCAACTTTAACATTATTACTTTCACTGTCAAAGTTTGTGTTTATTTTTTGGCTTTTGTGATGTGCTCAAAGTAAAATCAATGAATTGTTTTATCAGAGTTAATGTGAGAACTAAATATTTTGTATCAGTAATACACAATCAATTCGTCTTTTCTAAATTTATAGTGACCATGAGCCCAACAAAAGGATTTCAGTTTTCAATTGACCGTGGAGGTACTTTTACTGATGTGTTTGCTCGCTGCCCAAGTGGGAAAATACGGGTATTGAAGTTATTGTCAGTTGATCCTCAAAATTATGATGATGCACCAACAGAAGCTATCAGAAGGATTTTAGAAGAGGTATTATTTTTATAATAATTGTCTAGCCAATATTATACACCCATTATTTATTGCATCAATCTGATCGTATATCTATTCATCTACCTTAAGCATAAGGTAAAATTTCAGTCAAATTGTATGTTAACTGACTTTTAATCAAATTATAAAGCTTGCCAGCACTATACAGCTGTATTTAAATTTTTTTTACTTTTTAGGAAACTGGCCAGGCCCATGACCAAAATGGCAAAGTGAATGAATCTCTGATTGAATCAATTAGAATGGGTACAACAGTGGCCACTAATGCATTACTTGAGCGGAAAGGTGCTAAGATGGCTCTTGTAATTAACAAAGGATTTAAGGATCTCCTTCTTATAGGAAACCAAGCTAGGCCAAATATATTTGAACTGGTAGGTTTTATAAATGTTAAATATGGATTATATTTTGACAATATCATTCTACCATTTTACATGTTTAATGACATATTTTAAGATACTTTCTACCAGCTACTAAGCTACCTTGCTTTCAACAAAAGTCTGATCTCTTAGTCATATATAATCAAATAAAACTAGATTTATTTTCATATTTATTTGATAAATGACAATTCCAATTTTTAGTGATAAGTAATTTTCAGATCCATGAACTTTCTGCCTATAGCCTTAATCTTCAAAATAATTTACTAATATCCCTTAATAACTTTCATATGATAGGACATCAAAAGACCTGAGGTGCTATACACAGAAGTAGTTGAAGTAGACTGCAGAGTAATACCAGCATTAGAGAACAAATGTCAAATGAAAAAACCATCATTTTGGAAACCTGTTACTGGGACCACCGGAGAAAAACTGTTTGTAGTGAAAGATTTAGATGAGGAACAAATAAGGAAGGATTTGAAAAAGTTGTTGAAGAAAGGAATAGATAGTGTAGCAGTTGTGTTAGCTCACAGTTATACTTATGCTGATCATGAAATTAGTATTGGGAAGATTGCTACCGAGTTAGGTATGTGTGGTTTATGTGTGACATATGTGTATACATTATATATGTGTATACATTATATACATTATATATACATTATACATTATATATGTGTATACATATATATTTCTACAAATAAACACAGTTGAAGTGTCTGTAACTAGTAATGTCCAGATATGAGCTTTTTACAAAATAACAAATATATATAATATAATATAAATATAATTACCACCCCATTGGGTTGGAATAGATGCATTTTCGCCTAGTTCCCATAAGCGTTCCTGGTATGAATACCAATAAATAGTTCCTGTATTGCAAATACCCACATCTATGACCGCTATTGTGAAATGAGGCGGGTGACCCGATTCGGGAAGGCTGTACTTCCTGTCTCAATCTGGACTTAATATTAAATTCATTCATTTGCTTCTAAAAATATGTTTAATTAACAAATTTAATTTTTAAACTAAGATTTCCATTATGTTGCGGCATATGATTTTAAGCCTTATAAATATAAACATGTATATAATAGCCACCCACAGTTTTTAACTGTGCTTTAGAGGACAATCTAGGGCGAAATCTAGATACTAACAATACTTTTGATAGAACTGTTTTGAAAATCAACTCAAGAGTTTTACAAAATATTCTATTTCATATTCTTGAATTGTGAATCTTACAAATGTTGCTTGTCAAGTAAATAAGATGCTATCTTTGATTGTAGGCTTAATGATATGGTTGTTATTAAAATAGCTCATAATGGAACAAAATTTGATTTATATATTTATTTTATTTATTTATTATGTTAATTGTTCATGATTTCATGTCATATCTGTAATGTTTTGTGAAATATAGTTTATACACTTGTTTTAATATCTGAAATGCAGATAGCAGAAATATTTTATAAACGTGACTCCTTCAGTCGTTTTCAAAACCAGTTTTGAGGAAATTTTTTTGATTCTTCTTTGGAACTGGTATCCAAATAAAAAATTAATACATATTTTAAACTGATTGCGAAAAATTATAATATTTTCTGTTTTCTTAACTATCTTAGATAGAAACTTTGGGCAAAAAAGGTGTTATATACAAGGGTCAAACTGAAAGTTCTTAGAAAATCGAAACAGATTAAACTAGCTAGTTATTAGTATTATTATATCTTTTCAATATAGTTTAAATTCACGTCAATACATCGCTGCATCCTATGGACCCACTGAGAAAAGCACTTTGCCCACTCGTCCTTAGGGGTCTATTCGACGGCCTCTTGAATGCTTCCGCGGTTTTCCTCGAAGTTTTTCTTTTATTTTTGAAAATAAATAAAAGACCCAGGTTCGAGTCCTGGTTTGGGCATTCATTTGTGTTCATATAATACAGATTTTTTTTTTGGGTTATGGTTTATATTCATAATATATTCTGGGGGCACCCAGTTCGCTGTGTTGTAATCCATAACACAAGCTCTGGTTACTTTGGGGCCATACAGTTGGTGTGTTTATTATTAAACTTTCTCACCATAAAATTGGGCTATTATCAACTTAATTTTAATATATTTCGTATTTCCTAAGGTTTTTCACAAGTATCGTTATCTCAGCGCGCGGCAAGCATGGTGAAGCTGACTTGCCGCGGGTACACAGCGTGCGCGGACGCATACCTCACGCCGCACATTAGTGCGTATGTGTCAGGATTCGCATCGGGCTTTTCAGATGGACTGAAGAAAACAAATGTGTTGTTCATGCAAAGTGATGGGGGCTTGACGCCTATGAATGAGTGAGTTGGGTTTATTTATGAGAGTACCAATCACATAACCTGCAACTTACTATATTGATTCTGACTGTATTACTAATCTATCCAGGTTTTAGTTCATGAACTGCGATTCTGGTAGAAATTTGACATTTTCACTGTTTAGTTTTTGTCAATTTATTTAACAGACAATATTTACAAATGTGGTCCCTTAGGTACCTACCAATTTATACGTCCTTTGTTTTTTTTTCAAAGTTTTGTTTGCTAAATAAAGTTATACGTACATTCGGCTTACTCGATGGAGGCCCAGGCTAAGGTCCACAATCGCTTGGGCGTTGTTGTTCGGCCGTTAAAGGCGCGTCGCATACTTGGAGACGACGAAACTCACGACAAAAATAACCTATAGTGTTGTTATACATTGATCTAATAGTTGTAATACCCACTCTAATTTTTCCCGGTGTTTTCTTTGTTTTTTATTAAAACATTACCCCGACCCCTGCTCGCTTCATTAATTACTTAATGCATATACAATTGTCATTAATTTGAAACATTATTTCATCCGTCGGATTATGAGAGTATTTTTGTCCGCATATAACTTCTTGCAATTTTGTATTAGTTCAAAACTAAAACTTTTGTCTGTTCCTCAATATATCAAATTTTAATTTAGGATCCTATATTGGCCTTATGCTTAAGCATCATATATAATTATATATACCTAGTTTTACGCAGTTGGTTTCTGTAAAAAAAAAACTAGTGCACAAAGTGTATCCAAATACATTATTTTTACGGAGAGACCCGATAAAATATTGTAAGACGCTTTCTGTACCAGCGTTAAAAATGATTGTAAATATCAGCATTTTTTTTATTGTATTTGCATATTATATTTGCAAGCAAGTTCCAGATTAAAATCGATTAAAAAAAGCCACTGTTTTAACTATGCGTTTAATTTTAGTTTTCATATTTATGTTTTGATTTGTTTTTTTATATTTCGCAGCTGCGACCTTTGTGACTGCGCAGTCTGTAGTAACGCGAAGTAATTAGGAAATTTTTGACGATCGTTTTGTTGATACGCAGAACCTATGATACAGTTCTGTGTATTATATATTGTTATTTTATTTTATGTGTTAAAGTTAATGGGTGCCTTACCGTTGTTGTTTATTTTTCGTACAGATTCAATGGATCTCGGGCCATTTTGTCGGGGCCTGCCGGTGGTGTTGTCGGATATGCACTGACGTCCTATAGTGACGACGATAAGGTCCCGGTTATAGGTAGGTATTTAATATTACTATTTATGTCACAACTAATCAATAGTAAAGTCAACGTAGGCAACGGCTGTGGTTTATAAATTGTCTGGCACTACCTTATTTGGGTGTGGCTGGTGTTCGTGCACTGGAATTATTTAAGCTGTCCTGTTCGTACTGGAATCCTAACAGGTAGTATTATGTTTGAATAAAAACTCGAGAATTGAACGTACATTGTTATTAGCCTTAAAAAAACTATATTTTAATACTGCCAAATAAATATTAATAAATATTCGTGCGGCAAGGCAAGGCGTTTCTGTCATCTCAAAAAATTAATTGCCGTTAATTAGTTTTTTACATCACCTTCGAGACATTACTATCAACCAAATATTTCAGGTTTCGACATGGGCGGTACTTCGACAGATGTGTCCCGATATGCCGGATATTTGGAGCACGTTCATGAAGCGACCACCGCTGGGGTCACCATTCAGGCCCCCCAGTTAGGTTTGAGTCTTTAGTTAATTTTGCTGCCTTATCGCATGGCTATGTGCTGGTTACGATCAAGTGTGATTCTAGATAAAACATAAACAAAACTCTAGGTAGAAACCGTCTGTAGAACTGGTAAGAATATTTTAGGCGTGTTTTTATTACCAAATGAAAATAAATTGTTTATTGCAATTCAGGAAACAAACCTAAAATATTGATGTAGACTAGGAATTGCGAATTGGTATCATAAAGAAACCGATGAGATATAAACGTTTAACTTATATATGTATAACTTATATGTATGCCTAAATATTACTTATTTTCTTCTAGTAACCCACTCAGGGCAACTCTTGGTGCACTTCATGGCAAATATTATTCAGCGTTGCTAATTTAGCGTAATTTGTATTTGGCCCCTTGAAAGATGCCTCAAAATGTACATTCAAATCGTAACACCTTTGCGTAGGAATTAAACTTGCCTGAAAAAAGTTTCGGGATTGATCCCGGTGCTTGCCTAATGTACCATTACGTTTTCATGACTCAAGTACATTAAGCTGTCAACTGTTCTAATGATGAAGGAAAATATGGTGAGGAAACCAAAATACCATATTCGTGTCAAGTCCGCCAACCTGCAGTGGGTAGGCCTATGGACTATAAATTGCCGGAAACCAACTTGAGTGAGGCTGTTGCAGAGGGCTTATTAAGGATGTCGTAGAAATTGTCACCAAATTACCAGTGGATACCTTTTATTGGATTAGCAACATGTTTCTTAAACAGACATAAGCACAGTAGCCGCTGGCGGGGGGTCTATACTTCAATTCCGCTCGGGGCTTTTTGTCTGTGGCCCAGAATCAGCAGGGGCCCATCCCGGACCCAAGTGCTACAGGAACAACGGACCTTTAACTGTTACTGATGCTAATTTGGTCTTGGGTAAGTAAAACACTTTATACCTTTAACCACATTGATGTATTAACAAATGGATTTCGCGTGCGCGATCAACAGTGTCCGAACCAAAAAGGCAAAGAATTAAGCTGCGTAAGGCGATTTTAGTGCGCGTCTGGTTGTCGAAACTGCATTAATCGAAAAACTTTTTTAAGCAAAAATCAACTATATTTTAAACGGCACATTGTTCAAGTTCAGATTTTGAAAATTAACTCAGGATTCCTTTTTTTTACCTGCTCGTATTAGACCGGCCGTTTATTTTTTACTTCAATATTTGACTACAAACTCAATTTCGTGTTTATAACACCAATTTTGAAGAATTAGCGTAGACTAAACGGTAAATATAATTCAAATTAAGAACTTTGGATTATCCTTTTAAGAACTGATCGCATAGGTCCAACACCTAGCCAGCCTTCAGCTGGTATCTTATTTTATTTATTTTATTTTATTATTGCTCCAACCGATCTTTACCGTCAATAAATAAGGTGGTTATAATTATTTTTTCCATTTATAATGAAAGCTTTTGTTATATTGGCACTGACAAGTCATTCAGGATGTTTCAATGATAAACCTAGGTCTGGGTCCCTAGCCGTATTACTAACGTCGCACAGTATGTCTATAATTGCTATCACAATTTTCTTTACATTTATGGTATTCTATGTTACATAGAACACATAGATTACATAGAACATAGAAAACTATAAATGCAAAGGTAATTCTACTTTACACTATAGACTTTAAAACGTAAGTGATTATAGACATAGAATAGAAAGCGACGTTTGTAATATGTCTAGGGGTTAAGAATTACAGTTAAAATTAAATATCAAATTTCAGTTTCAAAGGTAAATTTTTTATATGGCGAAATAAAAATGCGTTTGTTTGTTTACATTTACTTACATTTCCGCTAATATCATATTGATGCCACTCCTTGCCTTTAGCTTGACACTTTACTCAAATGTACGTAAACCTTACTTCATATCAAACGCATTTCTAAACAAGGGACAATGAACAATAATACCTTGGCATAGAGTTTACAAACGCCAGTCGTGAATTAAACTCATGTACCAATTAGTTTACACATCTCCGGCCGAACGGCGACACTTTAGCGCAAGAGGATTTAGCTTCGCTTACGAAATAGCCCGTTGTGGTGTATTAGCAAACATTACTATGCTTGGTATTGAAGTCCAACGTTCAATGAAAATTAAATTGTACCATTAGAACAAATTGCGATGTAATCCAATGTCTGACTTTAGAGCCACGCTGTTAGCGCACGCTGCCGGCTCGCTTACTGTTTCTTCATGCCCATATTTTAGAAGTTTTTTATTTCAATCCTTGTGATTTCATATCACTAAGACTAGATATGCTCTCTATTAGAACCAGTGATATATTACTTATAATCAAGTTGTCCACTCTCAATACTGGCAACGCAAATACAAGGTAATTGCTTTTCACTTGTCTTGTGCAATCCAGTGTCACGGCTGAACGTCAAACAAAACTTATTCCCAATTCTTTGTTTTTAATACCGTACAATGCTTTTTTGTGTGTTTAGTCAATGTACTAATTACACTCTTACTGTTAAAGACAGAAAAATCGTTTCTTTTCATGCGTTAGCACTATTTTTTTATAACTGTCGTATTTATTATTTTATTCTTCTATTTAAAATGACGTTTAAAATTGACATGGCTATACATTTTGAAAAATTCAAAGAGCGAGATGTAATATGATTTTGTATGTGGGAGAAAGAGAGACAACGCCATATACTGCGACAATTTAAGCGCGGAGCAACGTCTCGAAGTATGTACATAGATATATCTATTTCTTACAGCAAGTCGGCTGCACTAAACTAGAATCAAGTATCTCAAAAAAATTTATATTTTTTATTTTTACACCGTCGGATTCCTTATCAAAAGACGCACATTTCCACATTCAAAAAAACACATAAAACCTTTTGGTTTTAAAGCTATTAAGAAAAAAAGGATTCAAGTATCTCAATTTTAACAAAAAAATAAAGCTAAAGCCAAGTATTTCACAGAAAAAAAATTAAAATCAAGTATGTCAAACCAGACTTACTTGGTTTTAGGTATTTCATCTCCATTTGCTTGTTTTTAGGTTTGCTGAGCCATTGAGATACTTGCTTTTAGCTTGGTGAAATACTAGAACAGATTCAAGGTCACTCCCGGCAACAGCGGTGCGACGCCGCGCCGGCGAGATACGTTTCGTTTTTACTCTATTTATAAAAAAATTTAATTGTATAAATCATTCAAAAATTGACTTTTAAGTGAAAGTTACAAAATAAATTATAAAGAAGTAATATTTTTCATTATAATTATGATAAGTTTGTTTATATTTGAGTGATGAGAGTTAATTTTATTTTTATTTTGGTTCTGTTAATTTGTAAGAAACTTAAAACGAAACGCATAATTAAAATTTTCGCGCATTATTAGACACTTGATGTTTGAATGCGTTATTGTCCGTTTATGAAGAAAATTTTGGAAGCGTGTTTTTAATGTTAAACATTGTTTTAAGCGTGAATAAAACTGCAATTCATTATTAAAATGGATAACAAGTCATACATGAATAGAGCCAAGAGACTTGTTTGTTTATCTTTATGTAATGATTGTGATAACGGGTAAGTATCTACCAATTTGAATATATAACTTATGAGGTGTTAAGTATTAGGTACTTCGAGTTAAAAACATACTATGCATACGGCAAAGTAAAGGTTTAGGTATCTAAGTATGGTGACATTTTATCAATATTTTGTTTATTTAAAGATTTTTTTGTAGTTTTCTTTATAATGCTAACATCGTTAATCGAGAATGCAATGATTTAATTGCGTTTCTGACCCATGACTACCTAAAATCAAGCCTTTTGTTCTTGTAATTTCACTGGATAGTCCTCCCCTTTATCCAAAAATAAACTGCGCTCAAAAGTACGTATTTCTTAAATCTGTAGTGTTTTCCCAGTGTTACATAAAAATAGTTGTTTCCTTTACAGGTTAAGCACCACTGAGATGAAGTCTGTGTTATCTGAAGGTAACCAAGCAAATGAGCTTATTCAACTAGATGATTTAGGATTTAGTTCGATACCGCCTCAGTCCTCCTTTTTGGACCATGTAGAGGATGAAATATTTGAAGATTACGGTCACAAAATATTTCTCAATCCACATGTAGCTATACCAGTATCTGATTTGAACGAAGACATCTATTACATTGAAAATAGTCAAGACTTTAATTACGCTGAGTTAAACTGTAACTCCAAAAGATTGAAATTAGATACATCACGTGAATCTCTAAACGAGAACTTATCTAGAAACTATGTTTTGAATAAACCTAAAGTAACCGTACCAGAAACGCATTGTAATTCAGAGTCTGAGGCTGAATCTAATTACATGAGAAGTGATACAATCGGTGCTACACTGAATAGTGACTCAGATAGTGTCTCCCAGATCCACCTGTTATACCCAAATCTCAATCTGAGACTACCCCTACTACGTCCAGTTTGAACGTCTACAATAAAAAACAGCAGCGTAAAAAAATACTAAAGTTTCCGAACTATTCCAAGGAAGAAAAAATATTAAGAAGTAGGAAAAAGCATTTAATGTTGCCGGATAACTGCGGATTAAAATGTCGAAAAAAATGTGAATATTTTAATTTTCAAAAACGAACCGAGATATGGAATTCGTATTGGAATTTAAATCACGACTCTCAAATCAAATGGATAGCTAGGTATGTTCACTTAAAGCCTGTAATGGGCAAACGCATGGAAAAAGAAGGTGAGAAATTTCGCAAGAACGAAAGTAGAAGTTTTTTTTTACCATGTAATGAAGGTGAAATGAAACAAGTTTGTAAAAAAATGTTTCTTAACACATTTGGGTACAAAAATGACTCCATAATAACAACAGTCTCAAAAAAGCTAAAAGAAGATACAACTAAATCTTTGGCGGACAAAAGAGGTACCCATGAAAAGCCTAAAATAGACACGACCTTTATTGAGCATTTCATTAGTTTATATAAGCCTTGCGTTGCTCATTATCGCCGCCATAACTCCCCAAATATGAGATATTTAGGACAAGATGTTACAGTAGAAACACTGTTTAAGGAGTTCAAAGAACAATATCCTGAGTTTAAATGTTCTAAAGAAATTAACAGGCGTACACTAAAACGAATGAATATTTCATTACATAGACCAAAAAGTGATAAATGTTACGACTGTTTATCTTATAAGACAACTATTGCAGGTTACCTTACAGAAAATCAAGTACCTTGTTTAAAATTACTGTGCCAGAAAACAGTCCATAACCAAAAAGCGATGGAAGCAATTGGCGCATATTCTAATGACGCATCTAGAAATAAAATACTAGGTGAAAAAATATACTCGATGGATTTGCAAAAGTCAGTTTACCTATGATGCCTGAAGTTAAAGACTGTTTTTTTACGAACAGGATGATTGTATTTAATTTGACATTCTGTGGCTTGAGCAAGTCCGAACAATCAAAGTGCGTTGTTTGGCATGAAGCAGATGGAGGAAGAGATGGTAGAGATATTGTTGATGCTGTATACACGTTTATACTGAATGAAAGGGACGTTAAACATCTTGTTCTTTGGGCGGATAATTGTTGCGCCCAGAATAAAAATTGGATTTTATACACAGCATTAATAACTATAATGAACACAAATCAGGACAGAGAATCAATAACAATTAAATACTTAACTAAAGGCCATACTCATATGAGCGCTGATGGCGTGCATGGAAATATTGAAAAATGTTTTAAGAACGTTAAAAATATTTACGATTTCATTGATTACAAGGAGTGTCTACGGGCAAGTCGTAAGGATAATGAAGTAATCCAGGTTGTTCCTGTAGAAAAACGTATATGGGAGAGAAAGAAAAAGATAAAAATGGAATCAATAATGCTAGCAGATCTAGTAGAAGTGAAATTTTTAAAAAACAATAATATAATGCTGTATAAAAAAAGTTTTACAGACCAATACCAAGAACTCGATTTTCTCCAAAAGCGATATAAACCCGATCAGCTCCCGAAATTGATAACAAGAGTTCGTGGTATAAGCACTGCCAAAAAAGCCGAAATTTGTAAGAAGTTGGTTCCACTAATGCCAACAAACAGAAAAGCATTCTGGCAAGAGATACCGGCAAATGACAGTTCTGTAGATTTAATAACTGGGGGTCAATTCAACCCATGTTAAAAGAATTCGGATGACACTTACCACCAGGTGAATCTACTCGTAGTGTTCGTTCGCTGATTTTTAAGAAGTATATTTTTTTGTTTTACGTTTTCGGAAGTTTAATCTTTAAGTTTACTTTCGTTTACGATTATGTTTTTACATTAAGTTTAATACAGACCTAATTAATCGGAGTACAGGTTAATACATTTTCGTAATTAAGTGTACTTTCCCTCAAGCAGTATTATTATGTGTTTTAATTGATTATAAATGTCTAATAAAAACTTTAAATTATTAATTTTGTGTTTTTTTCTTTTCAATATAATTAACCAGATAAAAATTTAAGGCGTATTCTCATTGAAGGTTATTCACATATTTGAATCTTACCCACGCTAAATCGAAGTAAGTCGCGAGATACTTAATTTTAAGTTTGGCAAATATGTAAAAAATCTATAAACATTGTCAAGTAAGTGAGTTACTTGATTTATTGTTGGTCAATCATTAAAAAAATCATTAGTTTAACTGAGCTAAAACAATTTTGGCCTTGCATTTACAAAATCACAGGCATGTATAGGGTTTAAACGTACAAAAATGGTCAAGTACACTGATGACTATAACATTTCAAAAAATCACTTCAATATGTTCATTATTAGCCGAGATAATTGATTTTTAAGAAAAAAAACGTTATTTTGTTCTCCTGCAAAATTTGACAAAATGTAGTTACTTGAATTTAGTTTAGAGCAGCCGAAGTGAACCGTATTATTCTTTCCTTCTCCCGCAAATTTATATTCCTGTATCGCGTAGGTATGTAAAGTTGACGCCGTTTTTTTGTGCGGTAATGTTTGGGTATGACTTGTCTATGTGTAATATGTCATTGATTAGAACACAGTTTGAGTAACTTCTGTATCTACTGCTTGTAATCTTTGTTAATCTTCTGTATCTTCCTATAGTGTAGGTGTCACTTGACTATAGTCAGTTAATTACCCTACAGGGTAGGTGCCATTGTTTTATTACTGCAATACCAAAGAATTTGTGTAGGTTCGGTTTTCCAAAATAGTAAATGTTAAAATATTCATGACATATATTTATTTCTAATTAATTTAACAGGTCGTTTACTTCCCGAGTATTTCCCTCAAATATTCGGGCCGTCAGAAAGTGAGCCCATAGACAAAGAGGCGACTGTCGAAGCCTTTACGGAGCTGACTGCGAAGATTAACAAGTTCCTAGAAAAGGAAGGTGAAAAAGAGGTGAGTGTTAGATAAGTCTGCTTATTACATATTGGACATGATATTATAATAATAATAATTAATCCCCAGACATACAAACCAACTGTATAGCCCCAAAGTAAGCAGAGTTTGTTTTATGGATGACCATTCCCGATCTGGGAGGGAACCCACTCACTTCCCTCTAATATGGTTGAGGAGGGCGATGGCTGGATCCCGCGTTAACTCGTGAACGGGTGCCGTTTGAGGGTGTTTGTCGTTTGGATACTTGGGGGGAGGGAGACTTGCGGAGCTAACAGATGCAGAAAAGAATAATTTTGTATAGACATAAAGAGACTCTGTAAATTTATTTTGAAAAAAATATACCCGTGAAGTTTCTTGCCAGTTCTTCTTCACGAAGATTTTTTCGAACTGGTGGTAGAATCATGTTTTATTTGACGTCAATAAGAACAAGTAATTGTCAATGTTGAGAAATAAATATTTCATTTCATTTCACCCAGAATAAACATATATACAAATATCAACAACCTTGACCCGAGAACAAACACTTATGTTCATCGCACAAATGAATGCCCCGGCCAGGACTCGAACCTACAAAAAACTAGTCCACGCGGCCGTCTAATTATATTCCCAATTCCTTCCGATAATCATAAATATATAAATAATAATTGTAGTTCTGAATTGTGTACTTTTTAATTATGAAAATTTTAAATCGGTTCAGCAGTTGCCTATATATCAATTACATATAAACAAAACAAATCTTTCCTCTTTACAATAAAATACATAATTTATTATCGCAGCCAACGATCTAAGAATTCAGTACAAAAAGAATAAAAAAGCAGTTTCTACTTCAAATACCATTTCGGGATATCAAGCTGACGGAAAAAATTAAGCTTATTTCAACGAAAATACGAATAATGATTTGACTCTAATGACATCCTGTTTATGACGTATCCAGTAGCATCAATTGTAAACTTTTTTTTATTAATCTGACATGTGAATGTTTGGGTTTACTATTATTGAACAAAAAACGTATGACAAAAGTTAAGTATACAAGCAACGTTTAAAAACTAATCATTTGACAAACTTTCATTTAGCAAACATATTACTTTAAAAAGAATAATTTGACATAATACAGGTTTTGCAAATGTTTTACTTAGGAAATATTTGAATTGTTAAAATATTTTTAATACACATTTATTAAACACCTCGTGTCGTGATGTTTTTTGAACCAATTTAAACCAACGTTGCTTTTCGTGAAAAGCTAGAAATGGTACTCAATTTGGTCCTTAATTCGCCGGGTGCAGCCGCACCGCGCTCGCTTCGCTCGCTCGGCTCGCCCGTGTTTGAACTACATACAAACCTAACCTAACCCAATTGAACCTGTATTCTGACCTGAAAAACGAGCAGAGTGCAACGGAGCGAGCATCAAATGTAGTTTAAAAAATTAGCAATTTGTGCAATGATGTTTTGGCGTAATAATATTTTTTTAGTAAATATTTTGTCTAATGAGTAAATTAATAAACAATATTTTGTAAAATGATACATTTACCTATAATTTATCATACGTTGTTTTTCAAATGAAATATGTTATTTGTTTTTTTGTCAAATGATTGGATACCGAATGTTTGTAATAAATATCTGTTGTCAAGAATGCGTATAAAATTGTCGAGTTGTTCATTAAATAATAGATATACTTATAAAACATTTGTAATACAATTTTTAAAATAAAACTACTCCATGACGTCATAGAATACATCATATTCATTTATTTTTTTAATTAAATACTGCACAGAAATCAGATATATTTTAATCTCTTATATATTTTATATTTATATATCTTATGTATTTTATATATCTTATTTATTTTATATATCTTATATATTTTAGAAAACGAACCGTACAAAATTACACACCGGATTGTTCGATTCCCGCACCGCATTCAAACGATTGTTTTATATTTTTTCTATTTAAGTACGTATTAAACTTATTTGCTTGTCCAATATTGACAAACATACACATCGATTATACAAGGATAATAAATGTTTTAACAATCCTAATAACTGTTTTATTTCATTTGCAGATGACAATAGAGGAAGTTGCAATGGGGTTTATCAACGTCGCAAACGAATCTATGTGCAGGCCTATAAGGTAAGCGATGTACTTTTGCTACCTAATAGGAAATTTATATAATACTGAATAACATTTTGAAGATAGAGGCCAAAAAACAAAAACGTGGTTGTTGGCGTTCTTTTGGAAAGGCTTAAGTCTGAATGAAAATGGTGGATTTAAAAACAATTTAGTTCCAAAAGACCGTTAACCAAAATAGTATTATTTACTCTTGAATAACATCAATTTTTGTCGGCAAGATTAACGGATATTTTAATATACTAGCTATCAGAGCATACAAAATTCTATAAAAGGTCGTCAATGATGTACCTTCGGAATTTAAATTATTAATTTTCAACGTTTTATTCATAAGTTATTTAATATTTGACGGCCGATTGACGTAGTGGTCAATAGCCCTGCCTCGTACGCCGGAGGTCCCAGGTTCGAGTCCTGGCCGGGGCATTCAGTTGTGTGATGAACACAGATGTTGGTTCTCGGGTCATTGTTGTTTGTATTTATATATGTATGTTTATTCTGGGTTCCTTTCCAGTTCGTTGTAAGGTCATCCATAACACGAGCTCTGCTTACTTTGGGGCTATACAGTTGGTGTGTTTGTCTAGGGATTTATTTCTAGGGATAGGCAAAGGTTTCGATAAACAACTCAAGAAAAGTAGTAAGTAATTATTGAATTATTTTCTAACTTTGTTATCGCCGGCAAGCGAGCACGCAATCTATCCGATGTAAGTGGCGTCCGTGCCCATGGACACCATTAATCGTAGATGTTATTGGTTAGTTACAATATTATTTATTAATTATCGATTCATAATGCTTTGCCGACCGAAAGCTCAAGTTGGAATTGCCTTTGTCCCAGTAATGACGTCCCATTACTGGGACAAAGGCAAGTGTCCCAGTAATTTTTGGGGACTGGAACTGCTCGCGCCCGCAAGGTTTTGGCCCTCGATGCCTTGTACGTGGTCCCTGGATGGTGCTAAACGAGCAGTATCTTCTGGTGGTAGGCTTCGGCCGTGGCTTGTCACCACCCACTAAACAAAGCCATGCCGCCAAGTGACATGGTCGCGTTCCGGCATGATGTTTAGTGTAGCCATCGAGGAGGGTAGGTCTGAGTGAGTAATCGTGCTGCATCAGAGAACCGTCTTCAGCTCGTAATTTATTGACTCGCCGGGTAACTGGTTTTGGAGGGTAGCGGGATCTGAAGAAACGGTGCACCGCTGGCCGACCGCAGGTAGTAGGCTAGCCCAAGTAATGTGTTAGCCACATGCGAAATGCTGCCCCGCCACCTCGCAAAAAATCCCGGGAGGCTTCATCGTGCCAGCTGGCGACTGGTTAGAGAGGATCCGATGACAATCCCCGGGGGGGTTCGGGCGTCCCCGCAGTCTCCAAGCCAGTTCCCCATCGGGGCGTTGTTCCCCATCACGCAACTTCTGTCCTCCTCCCTATTCACTCACACAACTAATATGAAAAGTCACAAGAAGAGTAAGATTCTATAGAGGTTGCACTTCCTTTCTCTTAAAGTGCACTTCTGCAACATCAGAGGAATGCACTCAAATATCAACGATGTCCACCCCTATCTTGATACAGAGAGGCCTCACCTTCTCTTCTTAACGGAGATGCAGATCTGTAATCCGTCAGACTCGGCATACCTTTGTTACCCAGGGTACATCCTGGAGTCCAATTTCCGCCCGAACGCCGGGGTGTGCATGTATGCCAGTGACGAGATCTGTTGTCAGCGTCTTCCGTTACTTTACGTAAGATCTGGACTTTTCCGTTATGTGGGTTCACATTGATACCGGCCTTGACCAATTGGTCTACGCCAGTATATACCGGTCACATAGCGGAGATCGGGAGACAACAAGGCTCATGGAGTATCTCAGCGATGCAGCAGATAAGGTTCCTGAAAAAGAATCAGAAAGGTCCCTAAATTCTTGGTACCAAAGAAGGAAAGCCGTGCAGATCCCATCAACTATCGACCTATTGCAATCACCTCCATACTTTGCAAAGTTATGGAGCGTGTATTGAACAATCGTCTCCTTGAGTCCTACGAGCTCCTTAGTGATAACCAAGTTTTCGCAGTGGACGCTCGACTGGAGATCTTCTTGTGTATGCCACTCACTTATGGAGCGAAGCCTTGGAACGTCACGGTGAAGCTATAGCTGTATCCCTAGACATTTCCAAGGCTTTTGATAGGGTCTGGCATGATGGTCTCTTGAGTAAGCTTCCAGCATACGGAATATACCTAAAGGGCTCTGCGACTGGATATCTGATTTTCTGAGGGAACGGTCAATTCGAGTAGTCTTAGACGGCTGCTCTTCTGACCTAATGGCAATTATTTCCGGGGTACCTCAGGGATCTGTTCTCTCTGCAACGTTATTCCTGCTGCACATTAACGACCTGCTAACCCCAGGCATTATTGGTTACGCTGATGATAGCAACGTTGTAGAGAGATACATGTCCAATGCGTGAGCGAGTCCTCAAGAAATCTGGGCTTTGAGAGAATTCATGATTGATTAAGGATTTGGCCTTAAAGAAAGTGTCCGATTGGGGCGAGTCCAAGTTGGTCAAATTTAACCCGTCGAAAACACAGGCGTGTTTATTCTACGCGAAAAAGAGCAGTTTCGACCTAACGCCCACTTTCCAAAATGTTTCTGTACCCTTAACCGACAACCTAGGGCTTCTGGGCGTAACTATATCGTCCCAACTAAACTTTGGGCAACATTGTGTCCATGGCTCAATCTGCTTCAAAGAAGTTGGGAATCATCTCGAAGGTTCGTCGGTACTTCAACCCTGAACAGCTACTTAATTTGTATACAGCTCAAGTTCGATCTTGTATGGAGTACTGTAGCCACCTTTGGGATGGTTCTGCAATGTACCAATTAGAAGCGATGGACGCAGTTGACCGAAAATCCCGAAAAATTATTAACAACCTTATGACCTCACCACCAAAAACCTGCAAAGCCTCGACCATCGTCGGAAAGTTGCCAGTTTAGCAGTCTTCTACAGATTACATTTTGGAGAATGCGCGAATGCTCTTTTTGATCAGGTTGAACCCACACCCTTCTGGCATCGGACTACTAGACGCAGACAGACCTTCCATCCCTTCATGGTAGATATCCCAAGAAGTCGAACCACACGCTTCGATAGTTCCTTTTTGGTGCGGGTCGCCAAGGTGTGGAATGAACTGCCTGCGTCTGTTTTTTTAGAAAACTAGAGTCCTAGTTCTTTCAAGCGTCGAGTGAATAGGTATCTCGTGGATAGACGTGTAACACCTACGTCTTCATCATCACTTTCCATCAGGTGAGATAGAAGACAAACGTGTAATCCTTTTTCAAATGAATAAAAAAAAATGACACTGGCATCAGTTCCTTCCCTTTATCCGGAACACTATAACGTAAAAGTGGTTTTTATGGCGGTTGAAATAGTAAGGTCTGTATTATGGATCGTTCCATTAATTTTTGCGCGCAGTTCGATGTGTTTTTCAATATATTTTGTGTGTCAGCTGTCATCTTGTCGAACCGTGAACTCGACGCTTGGCTGTGTGTGCACAATCAGTACATTTTTGTCACGCACACGCAGTTGCTGTTTACATACAAGCTCAACGCACACAAAGGGCGCGAAAAAATGTGAATTTAACGTTCTATACATGCAATCTATCTATCAATATCAATATATCGCTTCCTTGATAATTTTTATTATTATCATAAATCGTATAAAATCACTTATTGTTGATCTAGATCACAAGTTCACCTAATACATTGTATGTATATTTACATACCTTGAATAATAGTATACTAGTATTTTAATTTAAAATGTGAAGTATATTAGGCTTTATAAGGAGATCGAGGACACGTAGGCACTTGATTGGCCGTCTATTTCCAACGGCTGGCGCAGTTTTGTACATACCCCAATACTTAGAGATAATTGTTCGATGTGTAACTACCCCCTAAATTCATGCATTACACAGTACTTTTCCAAAAATAAGAAAGTAGGTTATTTAAGGTATATTAAATTTTCATTTTAAGCATTTGTTGAAAACTTTTTGGTTTTGTAACAATAAAAATAAACAATTTTTATTTGCGGTAAAACATAGTAGAATATGCAAAACAATGGTGTTAGCAATTGGTTAAAGTTCAGCGTGTGCCAGCTAGACACTTGTTTGTATGGACGCTGGTTTACAACAAGCACCATTTATATATAAAATTGTGTTATGAAATGAAAACATCAAAGGTTAATCTCGAAATACTATGAAATGAAATACACACATACGCTATTAACCTTAATTTGAAAGATATGCTAAATCGCAGCGCAGTTACGTCGGACCATAAAGTTACAACTGGCCATCAAACTTTACGTTTCTAATTAAATGATGTCGTACTCTATATTAAATTCTATTTAAATATGACAGCTTTGCATATCGACGATGAAGTACCAATACCTTCTATCTAAACAAATGCAATTTTACAGGAGGCAAAAAAAAGCACTCATTTATGTTACAGAATTTATGAATCAATTATTACTAATGCATACCAGGGGAATGGTGGTACTGTTTAGAGAACACAAACACAACTTGAGCTAAGTTAGGTATTTATCAACACATCCCCTATCTCATTTTTTTGTTGATTAAAAAATATCAACAGAAAATAAGTTGATATAATATTGTTTGTATAATTATCTTATATTTATCACAATAACTATTAATAAATAAAATTTTAACGACTAATGGTGTCCATGGGCGCGGATGCCACTTACCATCAGGTGGGTCACGTGCTCGTGTACCGGCTGTGAAATTAGTCAAAGGAAAGAAAAAGTGTCCCGATTGGATTTAAGAGAATTAGTCATTTGAATTTGAATTATGTGTCATTAAGTTACTGCTCATATTCGTTTATAATAATATTTCACCTTACAACTAGTTGTTGTTGTTGTTTCTTTTCGCTCGTAAAAACAGGCAAAGGGTCTAAGCCATACAGCCTTACACCTAGCATTACACCTTGGTTCGGACACTATTGAGCGCGAGTTCCATTCCTTTATACGTCAAGGCGGGGATGTAATGTAAAATGTGTAACTTCGCAGAGCACTAACAACGGGCCGCGGGTACGACTCGTCTCGCCACACGCTGGCTTGCTTCGGCGGCGCTGGCGGACAACACGCCTGCTCCGTGGCCCGACATTTGGGCACTAATACTGTTATTGTTCATAAATATGCGGGTGAGTGTGTTACGTTGTATTTGTCGTAATATCATTGAAACTTTATATATGTATATGTGTTTAGAATGTTTTTGTAGAGAAATATAATCTGAAATCTGCAGTATTAATGTTGTAAAATTATGCCCTTATCAATGTTACGGACATATTGCATACTTGGGGCTTGAGTACGTTGCTTTATACAAACAAGGTTCTTACGTATTTAAATGGCGGAGCGTAACAGCTAAATATAAGAACGTATTATTGTTCTAACTTTGCATTTTTATTGACGGGGATATGAATTTGAAGCGGAATCAAGTTTTTTAAAAGGATATAAACATATTTATTCTTATAAATATTCTTGTCATTGGGTATCTAACGTAATTTTCAAGTTCCTTTTTTATATTTTTTTCTGAAAGAATGTTAAGAAAACTATTAGAATATTTCTGATTTCTGTGCAGAAATCAATTTTTAAAGAATTTCGTATGATGACGTCACCGAGCAGTTATCTTTTAAAATCGCATGACAAAGTTTATTTTTGTACTTGGAATGCACAACTCTACCATTTTCTGTCTCTTGTGACATTTTTTTATTGCATACGTTGACATGACAGATAAACGAAAGAGTGACTAGAAGTGGATGCTGTTCAATTACGTCATATAAAGGTTAAATGAGAGTTAATTTAATTTGTTCAAAATCGTTAAAATAAGCTCAATCGCATTATTCTGCTATATTTACTAACTAAATATATTAAAGAAAAGTGATATCTCCAAATGCATTTCAAATTAGAATCAGATTTTTTTTTCTTTACATACGGAAATATCTGACTTATTTAATAATAATATCTCAAATTTTCAGGTATCCTGTCGGCTTACGGCATAGCTTTAGCAGATATTGTGGCGGAAGCGCAAACGCCGAGCGCTCTAGTGTACTGCCCCGATAACTTTAAGAAAATCTGTCATGAATTGGATCTCCTAAGTGCGGTAGCTAGAGATAAGCTGAAAAGTCAGGTATGTTCATGAAAGTTATTTTAATTTTTTTTTTGTTTACAGAAAAAAGAAATAGAAGTGTTTTTTATACATATTCGTTTACAAGCTTGTATGATAGTAGGTGACGCTTAAAAATAGAACGTATGTTTTTCATTTTTAAATTCGGTTATCGTTTGGAATATCCTCAAAGTAGTTTATTAAGCACTTTGGCAACGCGATGCGAACTTTAACCTCCCAACTTTACAGTATTTTTTGTTTCATTTAAGTTACATTTCTGTACTTCAGATAAACTATTCGATTTTAGACATTAGCATGTACTGTATTTTATTGCAAGCAGGAATTAATAACAAATTATTAGGCTACTATTATACAGAAATATGAACATCGATTTCAGGCGAAGAGAATATTTAAATATCGAATATCGGAATAGATTTGTAATCATAGCTGTAAGCGACATAAACAAGGTAAAATAAAATAAATAAATCTTAAATGTATTGCCCTAGGGTGTCTCAGAATCCAGTATAGTAATAGAGAAGTACCTCCACCTCCGGTACCATGGGACCGACTGCGCTCTGATGGTGTCTGCTGTTGAAGGCGTCAAGTCGCCGACTGCTACGCCGTATGGCGATTTCTACCAGGCTTTTGTTAACAGGTATAACGTTGAAATTGTTTTTTTGAGAATATAATAATAATAAATAATATAATAAATATCCAGATAAACACACCCCAAAGTATAAGTTTTTGGCGGTATAATAATAATAATAATCCCCAGACAAACACACCAACTGTATGGCCTCAAAGTAAGCACAGCTTGTGTTGTGGATGACCACACAGCGAACTGGGGGGGAACCCAGAATAAACATACATATAAAAATATCAACAACCATGACCCGAGAACAAACATCCGTGTTCATCACACAAATGAATGCCCCGGCCAGGACTCGAACCTCGGACCTCCGGCGTATGAGACAGGGCAACTGACCACTACGCTACTTTGCCGTCAACTCTATTAATTAATTTATTTATTGATCCTCCAACGTTTGTTTACATCAGTACATACATAAGACATATAAAAACAAATCATAACTTAATTTGGTGTAACAAACACTTAAAGGAGAAAACATCATACTTTAACAATAAAATAAAATAAAAAAAACAACCAATTAATAGGAGCCACTTTTTGGTAAGTAAATTATATGTTGACGCGTTTCTGTGTTTTGAATTTATGGAAAGAATATAAACCAGAGAAAAAAAGAATATACGATTAAAATTGCACTTTAAAAAAATCATTGAAATTTATAACAAGAGCCTAGAGCTGAACGAATTGTATTTGTTGAATCTATATGGACGTCTATAAGGTCACTGCTCATTAACCATCCTGTAAAGTCGTGGAACAGGGGAGTTTGATCCAAACACTGTCTTCCGAAGCGGTGGATGGAGAGGAGTTACTTTATTCCTCGGGAGCCCCACTCTGATTCTAAATTTATGCAGCAATTGGGGACAATCAATTTTATTCGTAAACAGTTTGAAGACAAAATAGACATCTAGCAGATTTCTACGCGCGTCTAAGGAAATCATTCGAAAGTGTTTATAATAACGAAACAGACGCCTGTAAGTTTATAAAACATTTTGCTATCTCTACTGTAAAGAAATAAATAGGATCGTACGATCTAATAAATCTCATTGAAGTTTGAAATAAATAAAATAAGTAATTTTAAGTTAAATTACAAACATAATCGTTTTATCTATTTCTCGTGAATAATAAAAGTTGTGGTATTGTCATATTTTATTTCAAAGGTAGTAACATCCCAAAAAAACTTTATTCCAAAAATTTATTTAATAATTATAACTAAAAATGAACGCTGCTTAATTTATTTATTTATTCATTAAGAAACAACATAGGTGATTGTGATATTTTGCTATTTATCTATTTTTAGATGTACACTGGGTTATTATTTTTACCAATCTTAAAAAAGTGGGCTCAGGCCAATATTATAAATTCATATAAACCTAGTTAAATACGAAAATACCTAAGTACCTTATTTGTTGTTAACTAGTAATTTAACCAGCAATAATTTTTAATAATAATAATTAGTTTTGATTTGATTTTTTTTGGTTACCTCCCTTGATACTGAGCCCGTCCCTGAGCTACAGCTCGTAGTTTGATTAGTATCATGTATATGTTTGAAACGATTTCAATGTAAAGTTTAAATACAACACTCATATAATTTTCTGTATCACAGATACAAGAATGAATTCGGCTTCGTCCTCACCGGTCGAGATGTCATCGTAGACGATATACGAGTTCGTGGCGTCGGCAAGAGTGAACTTCCAAAAGAGACTGCCCCGGCGAGCGGAGCGGGCACCGAACCCAAGACGGAAAAGGTTAGTATTGTATATTTCTTTTGACTTTTTGTTTTGGTCATGCATGTCTAGATCCTCGTTAATGTCCTCGATAAGCGTTATCATCAACTTGCCGGTCACTGTGACGCTATGACGTTCGAGGAGTGCGAGTGTAAGTAGACCTGCCTCATACGCCGGAGGCCCTAAGTTCGATTCCTGGTCGGGGCATTCATTTGTGTGATGAACAGATGAACACAGATGTTTGTTATCGGGTCATGGTTGTTTATATTTATATACGGCTGTATATTTTTGGTTGCCCTCGGTTAGCTGTATGGGCATCCATAACACAAGCTCTGCTTACTTTGGGGCCATAAAGTTGGTGTGTTTGTCTATTACTGTCAGTTACTGGGTTTA
Source organism: Marasmarcha lunaedactyla (assembly GCA_923062675.1). NCBI lineage: Eukaryota > Metazoa > Arthropoda > Insecta > Lepidoptera > Pterophoridae > Marasmarcha > Marasmarcha lunaedactyla. The sequence goes on along the minus strand of OV281362.1, from coordinate 12,644,101 downwards.
TTATTAGTACTGTTTATTTTATTTTTACTTGTTTAAGATCTAGTCTATTCTATCATATTATATCTAAATCTAGATTAAGGGTGTATGTACAATATATCTAATTGTCTAACTTTCCATAAATTTGGAATATATGACTCTGCTGAAAAAAAGAAAAAGGCACTTCACCGATGATTTGAAAGAAATATTTGAGAATAAAAGCCTCATTTTACTCCGTGTTATTCGTACCGGTTGTTGACGAAATCGAACTAAACTGTATAATCTAAAATCGATAAAAAAAGTACATGTATCGTAGTCAATGCACGGCCAAAAAAAAAAGATTTTCAGAAACTACGCACATTGTATTCATTTTTTCACGAAAAAAAAACCACTGTTCCCGATGTCGTTATGGAGATATTCCTGGTTAACTTTGAACTTTTCAGTTCTGTGAACTTACCACAAATATCAAATTGCGTATTAATTTTATTAAAAATCGTAAATTATTAAGTATGACAAATGACATAATTTTTTCATTAGACATTATAAAATGCAAACAGAAATGATTCGGCATTGACATTTTGACATAAATAAATAGATATTAAATTAATTTTGTAATTTTGTAATGCCAAAAACTTGAACTTCCAGACTCCTGAATCACGACCTCATAAATAGTCGTCATCGCCTATTTTAACATACTGCATGTCACTTGTGTGTCCAAATGGATTAAGTAATTAAGCTCATAAGTTCAATGAAGATGAGCAGTGATTAATGTCAAGGAATTCGTCAATTCTGTACTCAGATATGTGGTAAACGAGAATTTTGCACAAACTCAAAGAAGAATTTGTTTCAAAAATTAAAATCTGTAGAAGAATATGTTTTTTTTTTAAATTGTAACCTCGTTTATTCTACAAGCATTCCTATTTCAAATATTCTCCAACAAATTTTATAGTTTAAATTAAGCACCACTCCGACAGAACTCTTGCCGCCACTAGACCAGTCACCACTGAAATTATGCATTTAACTAAAAAATCACGTCCAAACGTGTTAAGTGAGAAGCCCCGCCCACCCTACTAATACGAAAAATAGAACGAATCGTAATCTACCTAATCACTTGCGTACTAAATTTTAAGTTACTACTTGTCACTTGACTGTCTGTTTACACGTAATTTTTAACTTAAAATTTAGTTACCAACTTGTCTACTTAACGCGTGTAAACCAGCCATGAGCCTCCGCCGAGTTGCCCGGCTATGAATTGAAATTGATTTACGAGTAGTACCGGTCCCTGCGTGGTTTCACCTTTGTAGCTCTTGACCCCGTGGGAATTCCGAGATAGTAAATTGATAGGAAAATAAAGATTGCACATAAATAATCCGTTTCTAGTTTCGAGTTTCAAATCAGATACTTTTAAACACTTGCCAAAGAACTTAAAGGCTTTTGAAAGTGGTATCTAGTTAAAGTGTATACTTTTTTCCCAACAGGTTGTGAAAGTATATTTCGATGAAGGTTATCAAAATACGTCGGTGTATTTGTTGGAAAAACTGCTACCGGATCAAGTTGTCCCTGGCCCGGCTATTATTATGGATAATTTGGCCACTATTTTGATTGAACCCGGTAAGTATACATTTTCGTGTTTTTTAAATATAATTTTGTGGATACTGTCTTAAATAAAAATATTTTTGTAAACACAAACACAAAACAAGTTATATTTATTATTTCATTTTTTAATTTTGATTTCCTTGATCATGAGTCAGCACTCTGTGAGCAATAACATTAGGCTTTAATTATTTTAATTTCAAATAAAAAGTAGATTTTCAAAAGTACTGTTCATTAATTGTTAAAAGCACATAACCTTTTGTGTCTGGTACTGTTTAAACGGATTGCTTTAATTAATTAATATTTAACTAATAGTACACAATTAGTATGTATATATATATATATATATATACTAATTTTGTACTTCGTCTGTACTGTATGTATATATATATATATATATATATATATATATATATATATTGTGGAATGCAACCTAGACTTAAGTATGTTTAAAGTTTTGTTTTAATTAATTTTATTAAAGTTGTATTCTGTTGTGTGTAATAAATGAATAAATTAATATTTTTTTAACATGTTTAATTTTTTTAGACTGCCATGCCAAAATAACGAAGTACGGGGATATTCGCATAAAACTGGGTACGGGGAAGCCACAAAAAGTGACCATGGATCTAGATACGATACAATTGAGTATCTTCTCTCATCGGTTCATGTCTATTGCTGAACAAATGGGGAGGTATCTTAACAAAACAAACTATATGACCTATTGAGTATAAATTTATTTCTTTTTATTTACTTGTAATTTTATGATGAGAATGAAAAAAAAAGAGGTTCGTTTTATAAAGTCATTACCCCTTCATTAGTCAAAGATTGTAAGGCATAGTGTTGTCCATAGCTACGTTTTTCTAACCTTTTTATGTCTTCATTGGACTTCATTCTCACATACAACTTAATTTATAAGAATTTCATTATTTCGAATATGGTACTTCTGAAAAATGATAAAATAATGATTAAAATGTAAAAAAGTAATCCTTCGATCACAAATAAAACCTTGCTACACAGTTTCACACAAAAATTACACTTTCATTAACTGTCCAAAATGGTTTGGTAATGCCATTTGGTACGTAACAATATTCTTAATTGTGGTTTGTTAATAATGGTACATATATTAAAGTAAATCCCACTCTAAGCACACGATTTGAAATTGAATTTAGAAAGCCGAGTTCCTGAATTATATACTTTTAACAAAACTCGATCGTTCAGGTTTTGACTGGAACTCAACTCATCCTTTGTTTGGGCCTAGTCTATTTCTATCAATTTTTAAAATTTTTTCATGTTTACAGTCGAAGTGACCGAATGCTACTAAATTGGGCCAAAACCCAAATACTTATTTAGGAATTCATTTGCTGAAGTCCCTTTTGACACTGATTGTGTATCTAGTTTTTTATATGTGATCGATCAAGTAGCTAAACACTGTTCTATTCCAGGGTTCTACAACGCACGTCGACGTCAGTAAACATTAAGGAGCGACTAGACTTCTCGTGCGCATTGTTCGGCGCCGACGGCGGGCTCGTGTCCAACGCGCCACATATACCCGTTCATTTGGGGTCTATGCAGCATACCGTACAATACCAGGTGAGGAAACCGCGAACGTAAATTACGCGTTTCATAACGACAGCCACTGTAGGGATATCAGCCTCACTCAACTAAGGTGTAGTACTAGGCAATTTATAGTCCACGTTCGCCTACTGTGGGTTGGCAGAATTTTACACAAATCTTTGAAACAATTACTTTGACGACCGAGTAGCGTAGGTAGGACTCGCCGGAGGTCCCAGGTTCGAGTCCTGGCCGGGACATTCGTTTGTGTTATGAACATAAATGTTTTTCTCGGGTCATGGTTTTTGATATTTTTTATATCTATGTTTATTCTGGGTTCCCCCCCAGTTCGCTGTATGGTCATCCATACATAAGCTCTAATTACTTTGGCACCGCACTGTTGGTGTGGTTGTGTGGGGATGTATTATTTATTAATATTAATTACTTAAGTATGGGGTTTACAAACGATGTTGTCCTTCACCGTTGAATTTAACCGTTGATTGCGTTGTAGCGGTGACGCGCTACTCCACCGACCAATCACAACGCGTGCTCTACATCGCAATATCAACTTTACTTAAGCGATTAGAATATATACGACTTTCCGACATTGACTGTCGGGCCGCGGCCTGCTCACGCTTTTCTATCGGTGGGAACGCGTGGTTAAGTTCCCTAAAGCGTGTTTAAATCATTAAAATGCCGCCAATTTTGTAAACTTTTACTTTTTATTTACAATTTTGTATGATTGAAGTGTACCGCGGATTCTCAACATAGCTGTCGATCCCAATGGAATACTGCTTTAAAGTATAGTCTAGGGTATTTCTGGTTAAAGTAGCTCTAATAGGAAGAAATACTTGGATCGATGTCGTAGTTTATCTTCTACATATTTCCTCTCGATAAGTTTTCTTCATAATGGCTTTTCATTTACAGATGCAATTACGCGGCGATAGTTTGAAAGAAGGAGACGTGTTGCTAGCAAACCACCCGAAAGCAGGGGGATCACACTTGCCGGATTTCACGGTCATCACGCCTGTTTTTCATGAGTAACTAATTATTTAATAATTAATATTGAACCTCAAGGTCTCTTACAGAAGCAATGCTAGCTTGGGTTTTGTAAATTTGTATGAAAGTGGTCAAACAATTATGATAAAAAAAACTTGAAAATTGCCAATAAACATAGTGATGTTTCAATTTATATAATCCTTACCGACTATGGTAGCGAAACACATTTAAATTAATCACATTGAAATTGTGTACAAGATTTGGCTCATCTATTCGCGCGGGCCCATGTATCTATGCGTGTGCTTGTAAATACACAAGTTAGTTTTGTGTTTGTCCCACATGTCATATCGTTCGTCATAATGTCATATCGGTCAATATTTTATACCTACCTTATAAAAATCTTAATGCCCTTAGCGTTACCTTCCTAATTAAGGGGGTGAAGGGCACTCGTAATAGATTTTTGGTATATTCAATGGGGAGTTGAAATTAAATTAGCGATCGTGGCGAAAATTTGTGAATAGTATAAGCAAGCAAACTTGTTTGTAAAATATAAAATATTGTGAGTAATAAAAGAAATCAAATCAAACGCTCAGACAGAGACAGCCGTAAGTGCGAGCGAGATAGTGAGATATAAACATCACAATCTCTAAAGTTGTAGGATTAAAAAAAAAGGGGACTTAAGTATTAAATAACATTACTTACATTATAAATCTTATTACTGACGAACTATGTCGAACCTGCAACCAAAAATATAAAAATGTTTTTCATGGAAGTATCCTAATATCCTAATGCATGAATTCAAACATTACTTTTGATATTCCCAGATCACAACATCGTCCAATATTCTTCGTGGCCTCCAGGGGTCATCACGCTGATATCGGAGGTTTGACCCCGGGGTCGATGCCCCCGCACTCGACGAGTCTGCTGCAAGAAGGGGCCGCGTTCAAGTCATTTCTGTTGGTTGATGGAGGAAAGTTCAATGAGAAGGAGTTGATTCAAGGTAATGTAAAAAGGAAGGGTGACCAATGAAACATTGATTGCTCATCAAAGCGAAAATTTAAGTAAGTGCAAAGTATCTGCTGTGATTAAACCAAATAAGTTAAAACATAAACGTTCCACATAGTCTGTAATTAGAGAACGTAGTCAAACCTTCAATAAAAATGTTGAATTTCTTCGTCTAAAGAAACTATGTAAAGTGTGAGGCTACATAAAGTGTATCTAAAAACATATGCATTTTTGTGTGTAAGCCTTACGTAACTTTATTTTACGTGGTCGGGTACTTTACAGTATTAATAACCCGAAAAGAGATTTTTCGATCAACACAGGATATGGTTACTAATGGGCAAATTATATTCCTAAAGCTTTCTAATTTATTAAAGACAATAATTGATATTTATAGAAATGTATATCTAGAAAAATACTATAAACATTCATTATTAGCTCATAAATCCGTGTGGTTCGTTTTATATAGAAATTCTAACGTATTTTCTCTCGTAAACTACAGTTCCCGTTAATTGTTCCAGAACTGACAAATCCCGGAAAAGAGCCAGGTTGTTCCGGTACCAGGAACTTAGCTGATAACCTGTCAGACCTGAAAGCTCAAGTTGCTGCTAATCATCGGGTGAGATCATGTTGAATACGCTATCAAATCAGCAGAAAATAAACATTTTAATGAGGGTGTTTAGTACAAAAAGAGTTTATTAATACAACAGGTTATTGTTTGTTATAGTTTACTTATTTTATAATTTCAGGGTATTCAATTAGTGAGCGAACTGATTCAACAATATACTTTAGAAGTGGTGCAAGCTTACATGACGCACATTCAGAAAAACGCTGAAGTCGCTGTAAGGGATATGTTAAAGGTATAAAGAAATTTAATAAAAGCATCTAGAAAACTATAGTAAAATTCATAAATATTCAGACAAAACTACGCCCATTACGATTACAAAATCGACTGTACCGGTTGACTGTTCCACGGACTTGGTATTTGGATAAACATACGCTCACGCGTCCACCACGAATAGCACGACAAATATAACGGAAAGATGCAAAAGTGTAACAGAATATTTTCTTAAGTTTTCACGATTCATTATATTAGATGAAACACTTTTTAACCGGATTTACCACTAACGAGTTACCACGAGTGACGAGTGACTTCATAACTGTCAAGACGCCATCTTAGTCACTCGCGACCACGTTATCAGTATTCGTGTACCGAAACGTCGAGTTAAAATGCAAAAATATAATTAAACGCGATAAAATCCGGTTACAAAGTGTAACATTCAAAGTAAAATTACTGGCGTGCTAGTTACAATGTATGTGCTGTCCGTGCCAAGGTAGGAATCCGAGACCTCTAGTGTCGAACGCAAGGTGCATAACACTTACATTACGGGACCGTATAGATGGTTTAAGTCAATTGTTCGCCCGGTTTATGTTTACCTTAAGCTTGTATCTACAGCAACTATGTGTTTATGTGCTAAAAATGTGCTGATGGTACACGCACACCAAAGCGACGAGAATGAATTGACAAGATGGCGGCTGCCACACAAGATCATGTTGTATATTTATAAACACACACACGTTGCACCGCGCGCAAAGACGAGTTGAAGCATCTATAACAAGCACCACAAGTATTTAGAAATTTTATTAATGTAAGAAAAATATGTGTTGTCCATTTAAAAAACCTTTTCTAGTTTTTTGAGATTGATAAAAATATGAGTGCCCTTTATGAACTAAACGAAATTAAGGTTTTATTATCCCTTTGTCAAATTGAGTTATTGATGTGCAGTCATCAGCTCATCAACCTGTGATAGGTTGTAAAACTAAATGTAAAACTTTCTCAATCGATTTTCAACCTAGAGTTCACCACTGAAGATTTCAAGATCAATTGAAGGAATTTAACATTTTGTGGTAAGTTGATGAGGTGTTGACTCCACCCTTTAAATAAGTGTTAAAAATGTTATTATTTTAATAAAAGATCTTGATTTTTTTAAATTATTTTATATGTTAATGAATATAATATTCAAGTGTAACACTCATCGTCTACGCCCGCTACGATTACTGATTTTTTAACTGAAGTGAATCATATATTTTACAGAACTCAGCATAAAAAGACAAACCGATGAAAGACCAAATCATAACAGAAATCAAAAAATTGAATACCGTAACCCGTAATTCGTTAATTGTAGAATGCACAATTCGCGACAGTTTTGCCCAGTTTTTAGTTAAATAAGCCGAAAATATGCCCGTAATTTTCGAGACACCGTCGTTTCTTTGAATGTTTATTGGCAACTCTCACCATGGAAAAAAGTAGACTAAGTTCATTATTGGCATAAGTTAGCATGTTAAACTACTAACTACGCATGTACTCACTCAAAATCTTGTAGTTTCAATTGCTGTTTTTAATTTAATTTAATTTTAATTTTGATGTTGTTTTTAATTGGGATTTAATTTTGACTTTAAGAAATGTTTCTTTGAATTTTTATTTTATACGCAATTCTTTATTTTATTTTGCTTTTAAATTTGATTTAGATTTAAATTCAAACTTTAATGAAGTGAGTTACTTTGATTAATGCTTTGATTTCAATTGTAATTTAATTGTAGTTTTGATTTTGATTTAAATTTGTGTTTAAAATGGATTTTAATATTACTTACATAACCTTTAACTATTGGGCCAAGTAGCCACAGTACAGAAATGTTATTATTATTATTATTAAGTCATTGATCGTCAAATGTGTTTTTCCTTTTTTACTACTTCCAGAGCCGGCCTACGCAGTAGCATCCGCGCTCGTGGACAGCATTACTCGTATCAATATTGAATGTGATCGTTGTATCGGCGAAGGACGCGTTGCCGTCCGCAGGCGTCAGTTGGAACTACCTTTGTTCCAGCCATTGCACTGATTGTTCCTTCCTTTCTACCGGAAAACAACGTGATTATTATGGCTGTCAAAATAGAACTCTAGAACCACCCAGGATCGAGAACTTAACAAAAGAATCTCTACCTCTATTACCACTTCAATCAAAATCTTTTCCATAGTGTCTTTGCCCTGCAGTCAGCGTTCCATGTGTTTAATAGCCCAAAAGTTAAAACAGTTTATTGTCATCAGGAAATAGCACGCAATGTATGGGACGACACTGGATCGAACACTCTAACAGCTACTGAGTATATGGACAACGGTACGCCGATCAATTTAACTATTTCTTTGGACAAGGATACTGGAAGCGCTGTCTGTGATTTTACGTATGTTTAAAATTTGTTATTAAAAGTGTTTAATATGATGGGTCACTTTTTGTGAATTTTTACCGTTCTGGGAAAGTTGCTCGGACTTGTAATCTCTATCCCCTTCTTCCGAACGGTAAGGTAGCCACTCGGTATGGTCATGAACACCCATGATATTAAATTCAGATTAGAATTTGAGTCCCCTCTCAATTTAATTGTTTACACAATCCTGTGTAAACAATTAAAATCCTCAGATCCGGTAACATTTTTTAGTAATTTTTTTAAGACGATTTTCTATTTTTATGTTGTTATTATAGCTAAAATATTTTTAAAATATAGGGCAGAAAAAAAAAGTTTAACTGTTTATCTGTTAGTGTTATAGATGTAATGAAGGTTAAGGTACTTTTTAAATTAATATACAATTTTGTCTATCTCAGTGTTAATTGATGTATTTTTCTATGTACACGTTCTTGTGAATGCAACCTAGACTTAAGTATGTTTAAAGTTTTGGTTTAATTAATTTTATTAAAGTTGTCTTCTGTTGTGTGTAATAAATAAATAAATAAACAATGATAATTATAAAAAATATTAAATATTATTAATTTTAATTATATAATATAAAAATATATATTTTAAATCAAAACTTTTTATAAACAATCTAAATTAACATACTACTATTAAATTAATACTTTTAAATAACTTTCAGTGGCACCGGAGTCGAAGTATGGGGTAATTTGAACGCCCCGCGCTCCATTACGTTGTCAGCTTTAATATATTGTCTAAGATGCATGGTAGGACACGATGTGCCGTTGAATCAGGTAAGACAATACATTTTATATACATTTTTTAATCGATTTTAGAAACGTATGATAAGCAAAACACGTGATTCATCGAACGGGGCAGTATGGAAAAGTGTCTGAAGCGGAAAGGTCTATGATATATAATAACCCCAAATGTAACTAAACGATACTGATTTATTTAAGTATTTTGCTCCAGAACAGCCTTAATAACCTATAAGCTTCTTCGACTCTACTTGAATGCAGTTTTTCTTAACCTTAAAATCGACGATTTGTATAGACATAAAGAGACATTGTAAATTTACTTTGCAAAAATTATACCCATGAAGTTTTTTCCGAACTGGTGGTAGAGTCAAGCTTTATTTGACGTCAATAAGAACAAGTAATTGTCAATGTTGATAAATAAATATTTGAATTTGACGACATGGTTACTTGATACGAATGTTTGTATGTCTTATAGTTTCAGACAATATTAAATTGACCCATCTCGATGAATCACCATGTATATCTTTAAATAGTTCTTAGCTAATGAACTGTAAAAAAAAGAATGCTCATGCGCAGTAATCCTACGAGAACCAAGGCGATAGGAATTTTAAATTATATATTTTACTTTTTATTCTTAGTGTAACAAACAGTGATTTAATTAACAAAGTATAAAACATAGAAGTTAACAGAACACCATTAATATGTTATCGCTTATTACTAACAGTAGCTTGAAAAATGTTGTTTGAGCAAACAAAAAAAATTAAAAGTGAAATTATACAAAAACAACAAACAAAACAATTTGAAAATTTACAAAACATAGAAAATATAGGATTTATTCTTTGGGTATTTACTACTCGGAATTTACTACACGAATCGAACCGATAATTTGTCAATACTCGCTTAAAGTTTATTCTCAGTGTATCCCCTTTGATTTCTTAGGATTACTCCGGAACTGAGCATATGCTGACTTCTATTCACACTATCTATTTTCGTTTGATTGGATAGATGTTATATAAAAAATATTGTTTAGTTTTATTCCATTTCATTTCTTGTCCACAGGGCTGCTTAAATCCAGTAAAAGTAATAATTCCGGAAGGTTCCATTCTAGATCCTTCCGAGAACGCAGCGGTCGTCGGGGGAAACGTGCTTACTTCGCAACGAATCGTCGATGTGGTCCTTAAAGCTTTTAATGTAAGGTCTATTTTGGTAAATTTTAAATATTTTGATAAACAGTAAAAGAGCGCGCCCTCTACTTGATGTTATTAGTCGACCGAGCTAATTATGAGCTAAAAAAAGACGAGCGTAGGAATAGCGGCTTCCCATTATAATCCTGTACTAGTATTAAACACATGAGTCACTGCAAAAGAATTGCCGCTCAATACTTTTGCGATTTGTATCGGCAAATACATACTGAGATAAAACACCAAAATAAAAAATAATAGTGCTTTTTACCGTATCTTAAGTAAATGACGTCACGTTTGAAAGTCGTCTTAATGTTTTGGTCGCTTAGTGCAGCGGATGCTCAGGCAAAGGCAAATATCGCTTGCGCGTTGTTCGGTCTGCTGTAGGCGCTCCGCATACTATATTAAGTTTAATTTAAGAAGTGCGATTTGACAGTTGCTGTTTAGGGTTAAGGTGTCTACAACACAGGTGTCTAGATTTTGTTATAAGAAGAATAGATGAGAACCGATGCATTAAAGCATAGAATAAACGATCATTTCAACTTGCCAAACAATGTTCAACGCCATCTAGTTTCGAATGAAATATCTTTAAAAAAAACGAAACGAAAAGCCCTCACTAGGTCTTCTGTCTGATTATAAATATACAAAAATACTAAACGTAGAAATAGAAAGAAATAATATTTATTCACTTTTTGGATTATTTTCTTTGTTAATATACGATAGTGCACAATTCTTGTCAAAGTAAAATAAACTTTCTAAATAAACGGATGTAAAAATCAATTGGAAAAATATGAACTTAGTAATTCCCTTGTTAAGCGACGATTTCTGAATTTAAATCGATTTGTCTCTACCTCAGTAACGATTATAAAGTTAGGAACACTACATTAAATCAACAATTTTTGTAATTGATTATAGGACGTAAATGCTTTGGAAAAAAAATTTTGCAAAGTTACGTTACGTTCTATGGTCAGCTGTCAAATCGCACTTCTTAAATTAATCTAACTATGGTGGAGTACCTACAGGTACCTACCAGCCCCCTAATTGGGTCATGGTGATATTACTGTTGTGTGATAATGGCGATGGTTGAGAAATATCTAAATATTTTTGTAGCTTTATCTAATTCTTCTACATTGTTATTTTTTTAAATTTAAATTAGGTATGTGCTGCTTCGCAAGGATGTATGAACAATCTAACACTGGGAGAAGAAGACTGGGGTTACTATGAAACTGTAGCGGGAGGCAGCGGCGCGGTAACACTATCTATATTACTGTTACAAATATGAAGCGGGTGTGTTTGTTTGTCCTTGTTTCACGTCGAAACGGAGCGACGGATTGACGTGATTTTTTGAATGGAGATATTTGGAGAGCTGAAGAGTGACATAGTGACTTTTTACTGCGAGAGATTATTGAACTCCCATGGGAAAACACGGGGTAACTCTTCGTGGTAACAGCTAGTTGTTTATAGTATTAACTAGCAGTATCGCGTGATTTCAACTGCTTATCTTATGAACCCGTGGGCATTTATGTATAAAATATAGTCTATGAGTGGTGTAAAAAGGCCTATTATTCCTGAAGCAGGTAAAAAAGTTGCATGAACTGAACAACTTTCTTCGCTTCATAGTGCGGTAAGAATCAGTTTCGTAGCTTTTTCTTTTTCCGAAATGGACTGTTTATTTAGTTTTGGTCTTTATTATAGTAAAAGTATAAATGCAATAATAGTCGCTATAGGAAATATATCCCGAATCATGTAACACTTTGATTTAAGTAAAATAGCGGAAGTTAGGTTAAGTTCCTGAAGCATAGACCTCTAAAATCCGGTCTTCTAAGCTCCCTTGTCAAATAGTTTAGTCACTACGCGAACCGAACTGACAATATACGACACGACACAAATACAAACAACTTAGACATTCCAATCGAAGCTCCTCTAATTTGGTAGCCGTCTGTTGTGCAGGGTGTGGTCTAGCGTTGTCCTGAAGCAGCAGTGGCCTAGAGCGATTGACCAGCCTCGGTTGTTTGGCAGCTAGCTTTTCCACCATGGTTTGCAGTTGCCGACAATAGACATCTGTAAGACGTAACCGTCTAGCCAGATTTAAAAAGCTGTAGTGAAAGACACCGGCACTAGTTCATCAAACGCTCACAAGTAATTTTTTTGAGTAACTTTTCGCTTGGGGCAGGATTTGGCTGGTTCGCCAGAGTTAACCATTGCGATGAGCGTTTCCGATTGTTGTACAGGATCCATTCGATTTAAATTCCTTTCATTATTGTGCCGGTTGAGTAATGTAACGCTGCAGTTTGTCAATTTGCTTCAATTGGAAAACAGTTTTGTCAGTAACACCGCAGCCTACAGCTAACCCGGACGTGGTTTACGATGGATCCGCTTACACAATAGCCTTCAATTCTTCATTATCAACTTTGGTCTCCGGCCGTCCACGGGGCTTGTTCTGCAGGTCGAAATTTCCAAAACGAAAACTTTGGAACCAAAAACGCACTGTGTTTTCTTTTGCGACAACGCCGCCATACACATCATTAATACTTCGAGCCGTTTCTGCAGCACTGGTGCCACGGTGGAACTCGTACTCGTAAATAACGCGATATTTCAAGTGAAATTTTATAAACTAAGTGGCGCAAAGAAAAAACCACAAGAGGAAAAACAAATGCATTACGGTTTTCGAAACACAAATGCGTGAGTAAATAGCTGTATAAATTTTAAACCTGAATTCTTAATCAAAGAGGAGATAATGCAGATCAAAGTGGTCAGTACGACAAAACGCTAATTTCATATTTAAGGACCTAATATTTTGTCTTGCTCGCAAACCTAGTTTTTGCATCATTCTGTCTCTCTGACACCGGATACATAATTGAGTTTGTGTGAGTAAATGCCGCTGTCGTATTTTAAATAAAGGTAATACACCTTCATTTATGAGCCATAAGTCTTGCTCCCATAAAACCACACTTGATTTACGCGTCATCGCAAAACGCGAGATAGATATTATTTTGTATACCGAAATAGTCCAGTCTAAACGGTCCAGTCTCAAGCACACTTAAGTGACATTTATTGATATGTACCTAAAATTGTCGATTTTTCGATCACTTCTTTAGTTGAAACTTAATATAAAATATAATTTTGTGATCATGACAAAATGTTCAATGTTATGGTGGTAATGTTTTAAATATTATTCTACAGGGACCAGGCTATGACGGGGCAGGAGGAGTTCATACGCACATGACCAACACAAGAATCACTGACGTAGAAATAGTAGAGAGAAGATACCCTATGCTGGTCACCAAGTTTAGTCTGAGGGAGGGGTCGGGAGGCCGGGGTATGTCAAACGAATTATATTTAAACAGTTCAAATAGAATATGAAATACACTTAGTGATGGATTGCAAATAGATAAAAATTGTAAATCAGTTTGTAAACTTCATAGGAAACTGACAGGCGTCGATGATATCGTGTAAGTATTGCCATTTTAACCGACTTTTAAAAAAGAGGAGGCTCTCAATTCGTCTCTACATTTTTTTATGGGTGTTTGGGGATAACTTTCATGTACCTGGACCGATTTAGATTATTTTTGCGTTGGATTATATTAAAATGTTTACTTGTTTCAGAAATGCTATAAAGACCAAAGCTTGTAAATTATAAAAATGACAAGTAAATTTCAAGATAACCACTGAGTTTCGAAATCCTATCACTTTATAGATAACTGGTACATACGGTTTTATGAAATTACATTTGGTTCACTTTCTACCATTACAAATATGTGATAATAGTTTTCACAATATTTTGTTCAGAGTGTCATTGCAAACGTGTACTTTACGTAGTTCAAATAACCATTCTAAGGTTAAGTATATTGTGATCAAACTGGATGATAGCTTATAAGTATTGTACGATTCATGTTTATAAATTGATAAATTGCTGTCATTTTTAGGCAAATGGAACGGCGGAGACGGTGTTACTCGAGAGTTAGTATTCAGAAGAAAAGTTCAGTTATCCGCGCTCACTGAACGAAGAGCCTTCCGACCTTATGGCATGAATGGTAATTGTTTTTACTTTATTTATTTACTAGGAAGGTAAATTCCAGTTTAAAAAAACTGATGGTGTTACTAACAAAAATAGTTTTTAAACACTGGTTTTTGTTTAGACGATGTCTTAATGTAAAACTGGGTAAAAGTAAAAGAATGTGTTATGGTTAGAATAGTTACCAGGGACGGACAGTTTGTTTTAGCTAGCTTATACATTTAGATAGATAAAAACAGACAGATAAACAAGTGTAATCTTTTTGTAGTAAGAACAGAGTTATTTGTTTCTGTCTATGATCCGAATAGTTCAATATTTGTATTTTCACGAATTAAATGGTATTTGAGCCACAAAAACATTAAAGTATAAAGTAAAAACTATAATACCTTCCCACTTTAGACCCATTTCCATTGTTCTCTTTCTTTCTAAGGTGCTCGATCGACTTGTCTTCAACCAACTAAGTTCATTCATAAATTCCTTAGGCTTTTTAAGTACATATCAATCTTGGTTTTGTGCAGGGCATAGTACTGCGACAGCATTGATAAATGTTACTGACGACATTCGTTTAGGGATGTCTAGCCAGAATGTGACTACTATGGTGCTACTAGATTTCAGAAATGCTTTTAATGCTGGCTATGCTTCAGAATGTAGTCGGGTCTGATAGGGAGATTACATGGTTCCATAGCTACCTTGTCGGGCGACAGCAGTGTATTCGCGCTGATGGCAGGGTCTCTAGGTTTTGTGACATGATTGTTGGTGTGCCTCAAGGTGGGGTCCTTTCTCCTCTCCTGTTTTCCATATTTATTAACTTTGTGACCCCTTTACTTTCATGCCAGTACCATTTGTATGCGGATGACCTACAAATCTATTCCCGCCGCTATTGATGTTATCGGTGCCCTTATTCATAAAATAAATCTCGCAGTTATTTCTAATTGGAGCGAATCTTATGGCCTTACTATCAACCCGAACAAGTCGCAAGCTATCATCATTGGCGGTGCTAAGCAGATTGCGAGGCTTAATCAAATTACCGTTCCGCAAATTACTTTGAATGGTGTTACCTTGGGCGTTGGTGTTCTCGTTCGGAACGTGGGCGTCCTCTTTGATTCTACACTCTCTTGGGCACCACACATATCTGAGGTCAGTAGGAAGATTTACGCAGCGTCTGGGTCACTGAGAAGATTTAGGAACTTGTTGCCGCTTCGGACTAAGATTGAACTTGCGCAATCACTTCTCTTGCCGATCTTGGACTATGTTGATGTCTGCCTCATTGATCTGAATGAAAACTTGCTCAGCAAACTCCAACGCCTCCAAAACCTATGTGTCAGATTCATTTACGGATTGCGCAAGTTCGATCATGTTTCGCAATCCCGACGGAAACTTAAGTGGTTACCTATCAGGCTGCGTCGCGAGGAGCAAGTTCTAACTCTCATGTACAAAATACTGTATGACCCTCGTACTCCTGCTTATCTCAAGGAGCGGTTTAGGTTCCTCGGCGCTGGTCATGGTCGCTGCCTTCGGTCGGACGGTGACAATAGGCTGGAAACTTTGCTTACTCGATCGGGTCACTTTTATGTTTCAAGTTTCAAGTTTATTTTATTCAAAAAACAATTTTCATTGTATGCGAATGTATAAAATAAGTTACAATACATATTTGATTTCATTATCTAAAATTACTATTCACAATAAATGAGATTACAATAAATATCATTTCCTAATCAATCATAATTATTTAAAATCATCTAAAGAATAACAACATTTTTCCAACAAGATGGCTCTAAGCTTATTTTTGAAAATTGGAAAACTATGCGTCGTCTTTAATTCCATCGGCAAATTGTTAAATAGTAGTACCGCCTGGTATACAGGACGATGCCTCACTATTGTCAGTTTGGGTTCGATCATAGCCTTAAAGTCTTTTCGCCTTGTGTTTAATCGCGCCACTCTTTCCAGTTTGGTTTCATTTAAAATCACATTTCTCATAAAATCCGTCAAAAGTTTTAAAATATATAGGCTGGGCACTGTTAGTATGTTTAGTTTTTTAAAATATTCGCGCCAAGATTCCCATGGTGCTAGTCCAGTCATTGTACGCACTGCCCTTTTTTGAAGTCTGAAAGCTTTTTGACTATTGTATTTATAGCTGTTACCCCAATATTTAATGCTATAACGCAACTTAGACTCGACTAATGCAAAGTAGACCATTTTCAATTGCGAAGTTGTTAGTTTATCCCGTAAGCTACGCAACGCATAACATGATGAGCTAATGGCACTTTCTATTGCCTTAAGCTCCGCTTTCCAATTTAAATTTGAGTCTATATGTATACCGAGGAACTTAGTTTCAGTAACAGTTTCTAAATTTTTCGGACTTGAATATATTTCTAATTTGTCTTCATTTCTTGAGGTGGCATTAAATAGCATAATTTGTGTTTTAGCATGATTCAACTCAAGGTTGTTAACCGAAAACCACATTTTGAATTCCCTCAACGCTAAATTGATTTCCTGATTTAGTTCGTTTAATCTTCTACTAGATGATATGGCATTTGTATCATCAGCAAAAATGACAAGGTTCATACTAGGGAATTTACTATTTATATAAGTTACGAGATCATTGATAAATATTATAAACAATACAGGACCAAGCACTGAACCTTGTGGCACCCCTCTTGCAGATTTCACAAGTTAAGATCTTTGTGTAGTTTGGATTTTTTTATTAGTCGTATCATTTACTTCTACAAATTGTTGTCTATTATCGAGATAGGATATAATTAAATTTAAAAAACTGCCATTAATTGAATAATATTCTAACTTTCTGATTAAAATGTCATGGTTTACCGTGTCAAATGCAGAACTCAGGTCAAGAAATAAACCAGCCACCTTCATTTTGTCATTTAATCTACTTATAATCGCGTCCAACAGGTTGTCAATGGCATCCCCAGTTCCTGTGCCCTTCTGGTACCCGAATTGCTTTAAATTTAGTAAACTAAAGCGACGAAAATGATTCATAAGCCGTGTTTTAATCATGTTTTCAAAAATTTTAGATAATACTGATAACTTTGCTATCGGTCTATAATTTAAAGGGTCTAATCTAGAGCTTTTTTTATGCAGCGGTATTATTTTTGCTATTTTTAGTTGTTCCGGGAATACGCTATCTTGTACGCAAGATGTGAAAAAGTGCTTAAGTGGTTCCGCTAGCATACGTATATTGTCTTTGATAATTGCGATCGGTATGTCATCGTACCCGCTGGATTTTTTATTTTCCATTTCCTTGATAATTTTAATAATTTCAACCACCGATATTGGACTAAATTCGAAATTTATCCCTACAGAGTCTACAGAATTTATAAGAATGTCAATAGCTTTGTCTGCATTATTTTTAT
The DNA here is from genome assembly GCA_923062675.1 of Marasmarcha lunaedactyla. NCBI lineage: Eukaryota > Metazoa > Arthropoda > Insecta > Lepidoptera > Pterophoridae > Marasmarcha > Marasmarcha lunaedactyla. The sequence goes on along the minus strand of OV281362.1, from coordinate 12,626,414 downwards.
TGGGAGCGTTGCAGTAGTTAAACAGATCTGAAAAAATTTCTGCAACTTCTTTCGGATCACTCACAAGACGATTTTCTACCTTTAATGTTATTGCTTCATGATGAGATTCGGCTCTTTTTGTACATTTATTGACGCATTGCCATATAGCTTTGGTAGAATTTTCTGAGCGCTCTATCACTTTTTGGACCGTTATCTGTTTCGCTCTCCTAAGTACTTTTTTGTATAATCTAATGTATTTTTCTCTGAATTTATATAAAGTGTGATGATTATGTTCATTATCAAGATTTATTAGAACCCTTTTCATCTTACTTGAAATTTTAATACTTTTTGTTATCCAATTAAGTTTATTTTCCCGTTTGATGTTAATTTTCTTTTTAATTTTCTTGAAGCTATTTTCAAAAACTTCTTTAAATTTTCTTAAAAACCTATTAGGACCTAGCACCAACCAATCTACTTGCTTAAAACTTTCTACAAATTTAGCTTGATTTATTTTGCTGTAAATTCTTTTTTTAACATAAATACCTGTGTCCTTCCATTTTTCATGTCTTAAATTATCAATACTAATTTTACTCATTAAAGCGGCATGTCCATCCGATAAACCGTTATGATCAACGTGACTTAAAACAATATTATGCTGAGGAAGATTTGTAATTATATTGTCAATACAAGACTCTGACCCGTTCCTCCTAAAAGTTGGCGAATTAATTAGGCATCTAAAATTATAAGACTTCAACAAGTTTAAAAGCTCTAACTTTTTATGATCTTCACAAAGTAAATTTACATTAAAATCACCTGTAATAACACAGATCTTGTTGCAAAAATGTTGTAAAAAATATTCAAATCTTTCCATGAACAATTCGAAATTCGATCCATTCTGATAACAACAAAAAATATTTATATTTGATTCGAGATCCTTTATACCACAAACTTCAAAATTATCCTGCTTACAAAATCGCTTACATTCAGTCAAAATTTGTATATTACTATCATTTGCCATTATCATTGTGCCACCTCTTTTTTTAGTTTTTCTTACATATAAGGAAGTTAATTTGTAGTTCTCTAGGGTAAAATGTACAGCTGAGGCATTATTTAAAAAATGTTCACCAATACAAACAAAATTTGGAGATTCGCTGGTACTGTTCAAATATAATTCTAATTCATCTTTTTTAGTACTAATACCACAGACATTTTGAAAGAATACATTAATACTTATGTTATTTTTTGGTGAAGACTCATCTAATGCACTAACCTCGAAAAAGCATTGAATTATTTTCTGAGTGTCTATTATCTTCTGTTTGAGTACCTACAGATTTCATATCGGAGTCTAATGTACATTTGCATTCATTTATGTATCTATGAAAATTATTTTTATATTTAATTTCAATATCTCTCTAGCAAAAGTTCTACAACTCACACATCTGTTTAGTGAATCTATTTTTCTGTCATCATACTGGATTTCAATAAACTCTGCATGGTTGAGATTGGTACAAATTAATCTATTAACTTCATTTAGTAGTTGGACATTTAAATATCTATTTTTATAAATATGACCTAGTAACACATTGGTATGTGACAATTGGTTTATATAATAATAAAGACAAGACTGATATTCAAGTGGATGGCTATCATTACTGCCCGTCAGTACTATAACAAAGTCATCCTTGGAATAGCTTTCGGATAATTTGGACGAATACTTTAGTACTTCACTAGTAGTTGCATTAGGTTTTGATAAACATGAGACCAAATAGCTGTTACCTAAAATCTTTTGAAGATGAACACTAAGACTAATACTACGAACATCAGAAAAAATTAAAACTTTATGTTGTTTAGTTGTAGTTTTACTTCGTGATGAACTTTTCTGTGTTGTGACTTCAGTAGACAGACTTTTCTCTTCAGCAATTTGCGGTTCCTTCGGCTCGTAGGACTTTTCAACTTCTAATGGTTGTTTGTTATTTTCAGTCGGCTCGGTCTCAATTGAGCTGGTAAGAAATGTTGAATTTAAGTGCCGCACAACGTTTTCTGTTAACTGATTCAGGGAGGTCCTCGGGTAACCAATCTTGGTCTGACTCAAATCGAGGTTGCGATACTTTGGAGAATAAAACTGTACCTTAGAAAAATGTTCTTGTCTTTTTTCGATATCAATACCAACTGTGCGATATAATTTGATTTTATGTTCATATTCTAGTAATTTCGCATGAAGAGACTTATTTTCCACACAAAATTTTTCTATTTCTTTATCTGCAGCTTCCATCTGTAATTTTAAGGTAAATATTTCCTCCTTTAATTCGGATACCTCTGTATTACATTCACCCAAGTTTGGCATACTTTGATTCGATACGGAAATTTCTGAAAGATCCAGAACATTTTCTAAATATGTTTTTTGTTTTCTTTGTGTGACAAAATCTGGCGAAATCGGCATTTTTCAAAATAAAATAAAACAAAAAAGCAAATTTTTGAAGTCAAAAACTTGAAGAGGATTCGATCTCAGGCGTCAAAGATCTAACGCAGACGCTTATACCAATCGACCATCAGCTCACACACTTGTGACTCAGAAATTAAGCTTTACTCCAAACTTTATTTTTCTTATTTTTATGGTTGTTTGCGGGTGTTTACGCTTTAATAGTTTAACATGATAACACTAATTATCTGCACTATAACCATTTAGAACTATCACTGTGTTTCACAATATTAACCTTTAAAGCGATTTTAAGCCTTCCATTGTTAGTTTTATGCAATCAATACACTGGAAAATTCACTGTTTACTATGTCACTGTGTTCAATACTCACTTAATTTGTTTCATTAAAACCAATTATAGTATATTTTTTGCACCTCTTTAACACATTTATGCCACCGAAAGAATGATTTAACTGTGATATACCGTAAAAATGATTATAACTTGATCAGCTGATGTTTACGTTACGTCGTTTCGTAGGGTATAACTGATCTTTTATTGTGATATGAGTCTTTTACTGTGAAAGCTGGACATCTCTGGAATTCACTGCCGTCTGCCATTCGACATGCTAAGTCTATTGCTATCTTTTAATCAAGATAACAAAATCTCCTTTTAGAGAAATTATATATTGCAATTGTATATGTATCTTTGTAATTTAATGTTACATATGTATATTATTAAGTATGTATATGTATATATTTACGAATATTAAAATTTGTATGGTTATATGCTTAATTTTTTATTATTTAGTAAAATATCTTCCGTTCACTTACTAGATTTCCAGTTACACAAAGGTTGTCTGGAAGAAATCGCTGCTAGCGATAAGACCGCCGTTGCCCACATTAGATTTAAGTAATTTACTGCAAATATTTTTATTGTTATTTTGTGAGCAATAAAGAGTTATTATTATTATTATTGACTTCGTGTTCGCGCTCAAAACTGTCCGAATCAAAAGGGTTATCTATTCAAGATTAAAACGTATAAAAATGAGGCTTTTTAAGATGAAAAATTGTTTTAAGCACACGACTCAGACTTTTATTTTAAATCTAACTTTTATTTAGTTTTTGTGACAGTGACAAAAATTTAGATCATTTGATGTTTTTTTCAACTGTAAATTTTCGTTACTATTCAAAATAATGAATCCATGATATTTGTTGAATAGGTGGCGAGCCAGGTGAATGCGGACTGAACCTGCTTGAACGAGTTGATGGCCGATTGATCAATCTAGGCGGAAAGTGCTCGGTGGTTGCATATCCTGGGGTAAGATAAAAACACTGGCTTTTTTATACGAATTACAAATTTTCAGTATCGTTTGGTATTCATTCAACTATGTCAATACAAAATTTTAAAAGAGGTCCCACTTATTTGAAATGCTTTTTATTATGTATTATATCTATACTTATTCGCTTCTTGGCTAATAATAGTAGTGTGTAAAAGTTTGTGCGAATCCTACATTGGTCCTACTATAAAACAAGTAAAACACTCATAGACTTGTTTATTGTAGTAAATTTAAATTGCATAAAAGAGCCTGTACAGATATTTAAAAAATATGATATTTACTGTTTAATTTACTTACAAAAGATTAATGAATATGAAAATGGGAGTGTGAGAAAATAATATAAGCACTTAACGAATAAAAGGCTATGTTTTAGTTTTACTTACTATTTATTACGGTATTTGACGCCTTTTCCATAATGAAAAAACTCACTTTCCATGTGAATTTCAGTTATATAACTCTTATGTTATGTTAACTTATGTTTAGAATTATAATGACTGTTTTCTGAATGTAGGTTGAGAAGTTGGCCAACTGTATGATTTGAATCAATATCTCTTTCGGAAAGTTATTAATACACGAATTTGTATAGGGTAATGCATATAGGTACTATAAAATATAAATTCTTCAAATTTTATTACTTTTAATGTTTTATTTTTATTTTTTAGGATAAATACATAATGAATTCACCCAGTGGAGGCGGCTTCGGTCTCGCATCAGAACAAACGAAACACGTGAAGCAAGATAAGAAGTACAAAGATTTCCTCGAAAGGGGAAGTGTCTTCGAGTATAAAAGTAATCAACAATCTGTTTAGATTGCCATCTGTGTGTTGTGGTATTCATATACGGTACCTGTAAATAACTATTATTCGGTGAATAAATCGTATAGAGTACCGATTTTAGTCAAGGGAAACAAATTAATGTGCATTGAGATTATTACTTATTTTGTTGTAAACTGAAAGTTAAATTTAATCCTAACGTAAATATGTTATGTTCAGTAAATAATATATGTATTGCAGAATATTTTTAATCAATGCATGTTTGTTGTTAACAAGCATAATTTAGTAAGGACACAATTTTATGAAAGATATATTTTGGCCATTATAATACGGCCATTTTTGTTATTGTTTTTAGTTATATATTTTATTATATTTATAACCGTTGAAAATTCATGTAATACTTAATATTTAAAAGAAAAATAAATTAGCAGTTATCACGTTATAGTTTTTAACTTGTTATTAGCTTATAGTACAAGTGGTTGATGAAATCGTTCAGGAGTAAAATACAACAAATCTTGATAAAAGTACAATAAAATACCAGTAATATTTAAAAATATGGGTAGGTGATAAACGTAACAAGGTTTATTAATATATCTTACTAAATTTGTTAAAAATGTAAACCACGTTTTACGTTATATTTTACCTTTTTTAAAAGCATTTTTTTTTAATAGTTGAAATATTTTTTATTAAATTTTGTTTTACATGTATCGTGTTTTTTATTTCTTAACATCGATCACATGTAAAAACTAGATACTCAATCAGGGTCAGAAATACGTTACCCTCAAAATAGTCCCCAAAGTATTTGGAAACTCTTTCAATTTAGTAGCATGCTGTCACTTCGACAGTAAACATTTAAATAAATTTAAAACAATTTTTTTATTGTTTTTAAAAATAAAAACAATAACACAAGCTATTGCAAATGGCAATATAAAGGTATTTCTTGACAAACCTCTAAAACCATAGTTTAAAGTGTCATATTTGTATGAAAATGTGTATCCAGATTTTATTTGAGATCGAAGTTTCTTACCATTACTTAGTAGTCACCGTGTTTGAGAATACGCTTGCCCAGAATGAGAGCGTAGCGCTAGGATGTAGACACATCATAGAAACGGGAGATAACATTCACAAAGAAGTTACTCACGGATAATGTAGTTGTGCATGGAAGGACTTTTTCTATAAGTTCAGTAATTTCTGAGTTTATAAATTGCGTATTTATCAAACATACAAACAAGACAACATGGCATAGTGTTGCCATTTTTCAAAAACGAGATTGAAATTGTGTTCTTTTATTTTGTCTTTAAAGTACTATAATTTTGCTTATTTTCTTTGACCTAGCTTTCTGCCCACGGATTCGGCTGCTAAGTTGTATTGTGTCAAATAAATATGTTGCGATCCCATAATTGTTCGTAGGTAGGTTTTAATCTGTATCACTCGTGTGTATTGACGTATTAATATGCGGTCGGTGGCACACTGGTCAAGGCGCTGGCTTTTCGAATTGAAAGTCCCGGGTTCGATTCCTAGTGACTGCCAAATGTACCAATGAGTATAATCAACTTATGTGCGTCAAGCCAACCGCTGTCACGGTTAAGGAAATCGTCGTGAGAAACCCCACATACAACACATGGTTGTCTGTAAAATAAGCATCGTAAGTAGAGGTTGCCATCATTTAAAGGTATTAAGCATAAATAAAGTAAATCTTTGATCTAACTTTCTATATGTGAAATTATGATTTGAAGCATAGGTATTTAATTAATGCATATCTACATTGTTAAATATAAAATAAAATATATGACAAGTGGCTTTGTCTGCTCTCCGCTTCCTTCTTCAAGACTACCCAAAGTAACGTTTTCGCAAAGTCAGCGATGAACGTGGAGGCTGTTATGCATATGTTGCAGGTGGTGGTTGAAATAGCAATTCAACTAAACAATAATTTTGTTAATGCTATATCTCCATAAACTACTTGCAAAAAATGTGATTTATTTTCATATTTTTTTTCGAGTTGAAAGCTATTTTGTTGCACAATTATAAAGTCAGCCGATGCGAAATAAATGTTATTGTAAAACACGGAAGGCGCTAATAACTGATAAAGAATAGTGTAAAAAGAATTGTATATTACTTATACATTTTTTTAAATTTTTGGTAAAATCTTTTCACCAGTAGGTAAAGTTAGAAAGTAAGTGAGACTTAACATTTTGATCGCCAAAGTCACGTATATAAGACAGACATTTGCGGGCTCTGTGCACCAACGACGTTACTAGAGGACAAAAAACCCGACCCAGAAAAAAATTTAACAAAAATATTCAAAAATTATTACTGGCAGTTGACTTCCTCAAAATAGAATATCCCAGTAACATACGAGTGTAAAAAGCGAGTCTTTTTCCAGCACGCCAAAGTTCTTTATAACAGACCGCTTTGTTTAACTGTCCTGATTTTGCTAACTATCTACCTACATGTTTTAAGTTTTTTGTTCCGAGACTTAATAATTTTCATCATTATTACAAACCATTCGCTAAGTTTGCTAGTCCGCGGAATGCTACATGAACTAATATCTGGTGTCGTCGTCGAAAATATAACGATGCTTGCTATGTATTATGAGTATTTTAGAGATATTTTTACAAAAGTGAAATGAAGTAAAAAACTTTTAACTCAGTTTAATAAAATAAAATATATAGGTATATTTTCTTTCAAATATTCGGTGACGTCACATCGCCAGCGGCAAACAAAGAAAATTTTTTAAAATTATTGTAATTAAAAAGACCACAAATTATAAATGAAACTTATGAAATTGCATTAATGATATTAATATGTACAATTAGAAAAGTGCATATGTCGGTTTATAATATACAATTACAAATAAACAAGGTGTTTTTTTTATTTTATTTCATGCATGAAGAGCCAAAGCATCGATTTGAACCCCATCCTCATAACAGCGCGTCGTTTTTATTATTTAATACCCACCTTATAATAATAAACAATAAAAATAAATATTTTGAATCGATTTCTACTACTTATACAGCTATACAGCTTGCAGTACGGTTACATCTCTAAGTACCGTAGTAAGTAGTAAACTCTAGGCTAATCTGGACCAGCTTAAGGCTGCCCAGGCCGTATAATAATCATGTCACTGTCACTAGCACCTTAAGTGATTATTTTTCTCAGCGGGTGACCCTCTTGCGGGTCCCCGCTTGCGCACCCACCCGGGTGTCGCTCCGATGAAGGCTGACAGCATTCCATGCTACAGGCGGCAAGGTGGTTTTTAGTGGGTTGGTGCCACTCTGGTGAGTCCCACATCACCCCGCAGAGGCTGGTATTTACCTGCGGCGGTATGCATGACGCATCTTCCACGTGCCTCCCGTGCGAGTGCTGCTCAAAAAAAAATCAGCTGCGCCGTTGTCTTCTATTTGTGATAGTGACGTCATCTCGATGGCGAAAAGTTAAAAGTTTTATTTCCAATAATAATAACATGAAACTTATAGCGCAGAAGTAAAACTTTAGGGAAAGGTAGGATGTAGTACCATATTTGAGCAAGAATCATTTAGGTATTCTACTAAAGTTGAGCCATTTCAAACCTGCGAAATGAGTCATAAATCATTTTTATCAGATCTCTCCCTCACACTTATAGACATATCGGAACTCTCGCTCGCACATCTAGTGTTGTGTGTAACAAAGAAGGGATTTGTCGTAATGTTTTATGACTCAGTTCGCACGTTTAAAATGGCTCAAATGTAATGTTTCTTTATGCTTAATAACTTAATAATAATGCTTAATTACTAGTACGGTACCTACATATATTCGGGCAAGCATTAATTGTCACTGCCGGATGGCAAAGTGTTGATGTGTATGTAGTTTAACGTACGGGAAAACAACTGCCTGGCCGAAGCCAAAAGTGCCAAATCAAATCAAATCATTTATTGCAACATAATATGGTGTACGATATGGTGCTATACATAAAAAAAGTTCTACATATTTTTTCTGTACAACAGCTAGCAATATTATTTATAAAGAAGACCTAACCCGATCGGCACAAGCCGAATACGCTAAGTAATTGCTCTAACAAACGCTGCCGACCCGAATGTGCCGGCTCGAACATGTGGGCAGCGCCCATAACGTTCGTCTTAATCGTAACATGGACAGTCTCATAATGGCAGAATTCATTTTGTCGGTATGATACGGCAAGTTTAAGATAAAATAGAAACCGACTTCAAAAAAGAAAAATATAAACTTTTTAGTAAAATGGGTGATTATTTAAGTAGGTACATACATAGAAAAGTGTTTACAATAAGAGTTTTTTAATATACTTTTACGTTACGTAACTCAGCAGGATCGAGCATATTTCATTTTGTTTTACCATTCTAACATTACTCGTATTTGAATTCGAATATAAATATTTCCTCTGAAGTAATAAACGTCAACCCAAGCGTTAAAACTCTTCTTGTACATGTATAAACAGGAATATTCCCAATCCAAGCGCTAAAAGGTAATTAGGTGGTTGCCTAGATTTTAGATGTTAACTTAAGTAGTTTTTTTTTTTTTTTTCGAATTTCTATAGCGATCCAGCGTGGTAATTCAGCCAGCCTTTTGGCTACGTTGCCCTCGATGCATTCAAGTTTAGATTTAGTGTTTTATTTGTAGTATAATTTTAACGTACAATTATCAAGAAATAATAAATAGTAGTTTTACATTATTTAATTCAATTTCAATTTCGGAATTAATTCTCGATTTTCATAAATAACATATCGGGGAATTTTAACCAGAAAACTAAAGTTATATTTTTATTATTCAACATTATAGGTACGCGATTTAGCATATTAATAGTATAAAATAGCATAAAAGCATATTAGTATTATTGAAATAGGTGACCTATTTGCAATACATTATGTTAATATAGTTAATGTTGTAATCTTTAAATTATTTAGCATATATTCTTTATTGTCATTAAATTACGCATAATATATCGACTGTCCCTACGTACAGTATCGAAACTGAAAATTTAGGATTTTTTTTATCAATGTAATACATCCCTCTTTTAGTATTTTTACACAAAAAAAAAGCAGTAAATATGCCTATTAATCCATATTTTATACTTGTACAATATCGATACTTAACAATCGATCCAGCTTTTTTCTTTTTCTTTTTTTTCAAAATTGACAATATATTTATGGCCCATAGGTCTTTTAAATTTCACCGGACTGTGCAGCCTAGCGCTGACGGCGCCTAGCTGGAACTTAAAGTACTCCTACATACGACACGCCTAAGGGCACCCGAGAGGGCACGGACCTCGGCTTAGGACGTCGAATATTGAAACTACCACTGGTTTTTTTTCACGACTACTAGCTCCATGGGGGAAGCTAACTTTATTCTACGCTATTCTCTCTCATTCCAGTTCTATCATTTATTCTTCTCGCACTTTCATACTTCATACTTAGTCTTTCTTTAATTCAATCTCTTTTGCAATCTCACGGGTGGGATTCCCGTCTATCGTACTCTAAATAACTGACTACTTTTCAGCTTATATACTATGACAACAGGGTGGAGGATTTTTATCCATTGTTTTATACTCAGTTTTTTACACACATTTTCTCTTTACTTATTCTTTTATTATTATTTACTTTGTTATTATACAGTTTTATTTATACTAGTTGCTAGTTTTACATTGTTACCTATTCGTTTTAGATCTACTGTTCCAAACAATTTACATTATTAAAAATTTGTAGAATTTATTTTTCTACTTTTTTGATTCTTATTTCTAATTCACAATTCTTATTATTAACTATTATTTTATTTTATTTGGGCTTTATTAGGTCTAATTTTTTCTTAATTACTAATTACATTTCCTTATATTTACATATTTTGCCCTCAAAATATTTTGTCAACATATTTTACTTTTGCATTTGTTTTATGTTTCCTAGTTTATTAGTATTAATCAGCCTATTTAGTTTGTCGTGACAAAAACTAAAATGGTGGATGTTCGGTTGCCATATTTACGTTTGTTCCGATTGACTAGCCCAGTGCACGCTGGAGGGGTATCATTGACTCTACCAGGTCTATCTGTTTCAAAACTGTGTGTTGTGCCGCGGTGAGTTGGTAGTGCCTTGGGCTCGATCTAGAATTGGTTCCGGTTTCATTATCTGCTAAGATAACGAAGGTACCCAACCAATTCCGATCAATACCCTATTCGTATAGGTGTTATGTGTTCGTTTGCTGTTAATCATCCGCATGCGATGTTTCTGACTAATACAGATAGAGGGGCAGAGCGTTGCTGAGAGGGATAATTCCGTGAGGACCACCTTAACAATATGCCATCGATGTGCGAGCCAATTCGCCCCACCGTTTCCGGATCGGGCATGAATGACTTAATGCATTGTGAAACACATCGTGGCAATGTGCATTAGCTGTGGTGCAGTTTATGCACCTAGGCGAGAGACCCTCGTGGTAGTCCTCGCAGTCTTTTTTGAGGTGCTCCTGTCCGCAGTGGTCCTTCGTGCGTTTGCACAAGCGCCTACTGTGGTACAGGGGAGATTGGGCTTCGACCCTGACCCTCCGCAGATCCACGTGTAGCTCGCCTCTCTCTAAAGTCCTGTTCCATATTGTCGGAGAAATGCTCAGGACCACATGATTCGTATGAGGGTTTCTTGTTTTCTTACGGAACTTGACAATCACCCTTTCTTCTTCCTTGTCAAGTCCCACAAAGATGTTTTTATTTTGGTTCTTGAGCGCTCTCACTATCTCATCGTCCGTGTGCGCAGAGAGCACGCTCCTGAGCTGAAGGAGGGGATCCTTGTTGACAACCTCTTCGCACTGTAGGTTATCTCCAGTCTCTTCAATTCTCCGCCTGACCTTTGCCCTCTCTTCGGTCGTCCTACAGCTCATGATCACTTTCTTATCTTTGGCCTTTGTCACCCTCTCTACCTGGATCCAGCCATCCTTCGCGTTAACCGCCTCCCTAACTCTATCTAGGACATTCTTACTTGTGTCATTTTTGTCTCCTGACGAGACAACTACCGAGTGCAACGTCGTCCTTTCGAAAGCATCAGCTTTCAATCGGTCCGACAGTGCCCCCGCATAGCTGTACGGTCTGTCCCTAGCTGTTGTCTCCCTTTGGTTCTCCATACATTCCTTGAGCTGTTCCATTTTAACGTTATTTTCGGAGAGGCATTCTTGGGTCAACTTGAGCTGAGTCAACAAGTCCTCGCTGTGTGATGGGTTTTTATTTGTTGTCTCAATTTTATGCTCTTCCGCTCTTTTATCTTGTGTTACCCTGTTTCATATCCCTTGCCATCTCCCTCACCAGTTCATATAGTCTATCGCATGCTTTTTCAATGTCCCTTTTTATCTCAGTCTTAATATTTCTCGAAGCCTTGTTCTTGCGTCTTTTCTTTGCATGCTTTTGCCTCTAACAACCATTCTTTAATTTTGCTATCAGGGCCTGCCTGACTCGTCTTTGTTATAGTTGTAGAGTGGATTTTTGGAGATAACCAAAGCATTTAGCTTGGAAATCCTTCCACTCGATGCAACTCATCATAACTACGGCTCTCCAGATACCTGGTTAGATGTGATAATAGCTTTTCCGTCTGATTTCATTCTCAATCACGGTCAGGTGGTTGCTCCAGGTTTTTCAAGACATGATCTTCTCTATACAACAATAGAATCCAAAATGTTCAAGCAACCACCCAAATTTGTTAAAATTAGAAGTTATAAACAAATCGATTACGAACTCTTTAACAAAGAATGCACTAAAGTTGATTGGTCATTAGTGTTTGCAGCCGAGTCGATAAATGATAAACTTAGTATCTTCTGTAAAATAGTAACATCGATATTTGATAAATTCGCACCAATTCGCAAAATTAAAGTTAAAAGACCTCCTGCGCCTTGGCTCAATCAAGACGTACGGAAGGCGATGAATACTCGTAATAGAGCTTTTTTTAAATTTAAATCTAATAAAACCGAAGTAAACTGGTCCTGTTTTAAATCAGCAAGAAATCGATGTAATCAAATAATTTGAAATACAAAGCGCCGCCACTTCCATGATAATGTCACAGATTCATCTCCAGCAAATGTTTGGAAATTTCTTAGGTCTATTGGGCTGGGTAAACAATCCTCTACCGTGAATTACTCAAAATTCTCCCCTAATTATTTGAATAAACATTTTGCTTCTTCCTCGCCACTCAATAACCATGTCAAATCCAAAACCTTATCAACTATCTCTTCTCTTGGTAAACTTACAAATGATATCTTTGAATTCTCACTGGACACTTCAGATACAGTTCGTAAAATTTTTACTTCTTTAAAATCTAAAGCAGTGGGTACGGATGGAATTGGTCGAGTAATGGTTATACTAATGCTGGAAAATATTATTCCAATCTTCACACACATTGTGAATTTCTCACTTTCCTCTGGCAAGTTTCCTTCATTGTGGAGTAAAGCCCTAATTATTCCTCTTCCTAAAATAAGTAATCCTACACTTCAATGCCATTTTAGACCAATATCAATTCTACCTTATCTCTCTAAAGTTATCGAGGCTGTGGTGCACAGGCAGTTGTCTGACTTCACAATATCCCGTAATTTGCTGAGTCCATTTCAGTCCGGATTTCGACCGGGACACAGTACCTGTACAGCACTTGTTAAAGTTCTTGACGATATAAGAGAAGGCATGGAGGAAACGAGAGTAACTGTTTTAGTATTAGTTGATTTTTCCAATGCTTTTAACGCTGTTGATCACGACCTTCTTCTTGCCACTCTCAACTTGCTGAACTTTTCTCCTCTTGTTCTTAATTGGTTCTCCTCCTACCTTCGTGGACGAACGCAAGCTATAAAAATTCGCCCTGATAGTCTTGCCACTTCGGATTGGATATGTCTGGATTCTGGCGTCCCGCAAGGTGGTATACTTTCTCCACAGTTGTTTTAAATTTTTATTAATTTAATAACCTCCAAACTAAGATGTTCATTTTACCTTTACGCGGACGACCTCCAAATATACAGACAAGCTCACATTCTAGATATTGGTACTGCTATTGATTCGCTAAACGCAGATCTTACTCACATCAGCCTGTGGTCACAGCAGTTCGGAATCAGTGTAAATCCCGCTAAGTGTCAGGCCATTATTGTGGGTAGTCCGCGACAGCTGAATAGGATGGATATTACTTCCGTGCCACCGTTATATTTTAATAATTCTAGGATTTCATTCTGTTCATCTGTCAGAGACCTTGGTCTACATATATACACCGCTCTTAAATGGGATAGACACGTGGAGGAGATGACTAGAAAAGTGTTAGATGGATTACGCATGTTTTACCGATTCAAGAATTTTCTACCAGTACACACTAAATAACTTCTTATTAATTCTCTGATAGTGCCCATCATCGATTATGCTGACGTATGTTGTTCGGACCTTAACGAAGTACACCTTAACAAAATAGATCGTTTGCTTAATAACTGTATTCGCTTCATCTACGACTTGCGTAAGTATGACCATGTGCCTCGTTATCGTAGAAAGTTACGATGGCTGCCGATCCGACAACGTAGATATGTCAGAATACTTTGCATGCTATATTCAATTCTCAATGATCCTTGTGCCCCAGAATATTTAAAATCCAAATTTCAGTACCTTGGTTTCTCGCACGACAGGTGTTTGCGTTCTACGTACAATCTGAGCCTGCATACTCCTTCACATAACTCTGGATTTATGTCCTATTCTTTTGTGGTTCAGGCCATAAAGCTTTGGGATGGTTTGCCGGAAGAATTAAGGAAAGCTCCTATTAAACTTTTATTTAAGCTACGCGTAAAAGCTCATTTTTTGTCAAGGGTTAATGAATTATATTAATTTTACTATTCGTTTACAAATTATTATTTTCCACTGTATTTTTATTACATATATGTATCTTATATACATATATTTTATATAAATATATTTATATATATAAGTGAGTGAATATATATTTATATATTTTCATTTTTATATTATATGTTTTTATTTTCAATTATCTAGTTATCTTTTTTTTCCTAACTCCGCACTACTGATCTCTCCAATTGATCAATGGTTGACTGGTAGAGAATGCCTTGTGGCATTAAGTCCGCCCTTTGTACATTTCTTTTTTTGTGCAATAAAATTGAAATAAATAAAATAAATAATTCCTATCAGATGTGTATGCTGCGGTGTCGTCCGCAAAGAGCGCTAGGTCTACTTTCTCCGTCCTTGGTATGTCACTAGCGTATATTGAAAACAAAGTTGGAGAAAGCACCGAGCCTTGTGAGACACCGGCTAATACAGGACGGGGATTGGAGAGTGCACCTTCCAATCTGTAGCGAAAGGTTCGACAGAGGAGAAAGTCTCGTATGCTGTGCACGAGGCTGTCTAGCACGCCTAGTTCGAAGAGCTTATATAATAAGCCGTTGTGCCAGACCTTGTCGAAGGCTTTAGCCACGTCAAAGAAAAGCGCACCCGTGCCTATCGGTTTTCGACCTACGTTCGTTTGCTCCAAGATGTGCTCCGTGATGCGGATGCTGTTGGACGCAGGAGTGACGGGGCCTAAAGCCGAACTGTTCATCCGGTAACAGGTGCTTCGAATGGATGACCTCTCGGAGCCTTTTCAAAATGATCCTTTCCTATAATTTGCCTATCGCGCAAAGCAAGCTAATAGGACGGTAGCTTGTAGGTGGATTAGCCGGATTTCCGGGTATACCTATGACAATCGCTTCCTTCCACGTTTGCGGAAAGGAGCAGTTTGTTAGTAAGTTACTGAAAATAACTACTAACAGTTGTATGAGTGCGAGTGGGAGAGCTTTCAGAACCCTGTTTGGTATTTCGTCTGAACCTGGAGCTTTGCGCGGTTTTAAGTTTTTAATTATTGTCTGTACCTCTTCTACCGTTACCGGTTGCAGGGTGTCTGTCGGTGGGTTGCCGCATTTAGTTTCGACTGTGCTATTCACAGTTTCTATGTGGAGGGCGTTGGTGCTTTCTGTACTCGGCTAGGGTTTCAACATTTTCGGAGTCATCGAAGGCGGGAGTCATGGGCGGCGGCCTAAGGAGCGGCATCGATGACGCGGTAGAGTCCATCTTGAGAGACTTCGCCAAGCTCCAGTAAGCCAGATGCGAAGGCGAAATCTCTTCCAGACGCGCGTCCCAGTTGTTAGACCGCAATTCGCGTATGCGAGATTTAACATCTCGCTGTAGGGCCCTCATATGGATGCGGTTTGCCTCGGTCGGAGCGTAATCGTACCCTCACATCCTCAGGCAGGATACAGCGGCGATCAGTCGCCACCGGAACCCGCCTGGAAGATGCACAGATAGCAGTTCGAAGGTGGTTGGTGAAAGCACCGATCGCTGCATTGGTCTCCTCGATGGATGACAATGAATCGGGAACACCATTCAGGTTGGGGCTGTCGGTTGCCTTAAGGACTTCCGTTAGTTTGGCCCAATCAATGTGTGCCCTCGTTTGAGGAACGGGGTCACTTGGGATACCTGCATGACTACCAGTCGGTGATCCGAAGTAAGTTGGTGGATGACTTCTACTAAGTGAACCGTTAAGTTAACACTTTGTAGGATTGCCGTATCGAGAATATCGGGGCGATGATTTGTTGGGATAGTGAGTCGGTTCCCGAGGACCCACTACATCACAGGTTAGCGAATTTAACATGTGATGAAGACGACGGCTGTTTGGGTTGGTAACTACGGAGTACCAACCTGAATGTTTCGAGTTAAAGTCACCAGCTATAATTACAGAGGGACTCATATCGAGTAGCGACTGGAGGTCACTTTGAAGTATAGCTTTATTTGGTGGTTGGTAGATGGTTGCCAGCGTGATTGGCTGATGGCCGCTCATCGCTATTCTACAACAGGAAACTTCGATATTCTCAAGCTGTGGGGGATCGACAGGTATACAGTGTAGTGACCTCTTGTAATAGATGAGGGTACCGCCTTTATCGGCGGCAAGCCTATCGTTACGAACTATGTTGTAGTTCGCTATTTTCGGGTCCATATGACTAGGTTTCAAAAAGGTTTCCTGCACAAGTAAGATGTCGATTTGGAATTCTCGAAGTAGTTCATGAATTTCATTACGCTGATGTTTAAGACCATCGGCGTTGAAATAGCCGATAGTGAGAGACCGAGGTTTTAATCTAGAGGACGCCATTTAAAACTTATTGAATTTTTGGACGTTGGTGATAAGCGCCTGGTGTTCGATCACGACGAAGCACGTCGCCTGGAAGTCACCCTTTGCGGCTCGTAGTTTGCGAGCCAAAGTGGTGATTTCTCCCAAGTCGAAACTTGAGGCGAATTTGCTTACAAGCGCGAAGTCTGAAAGTGGCTCTCCATGGGACCTAGCCGTGAGAGGAGAAGGCATGCAAACAGGTGCTAACCTGACCTGCTGTACCTGAGAAGACGGGAGGGTGAGGGCTGCCATGAGTTTCCTCACCATGATAGGTGGGATCACCCATGCGTTCTTGGGAGGCGGTGGAGGACCGTGAGGGTCACATAGCGGAGGCTGCGGTTTATTGGGTGGGCCGGGCTTTGCAGCAGGAGCAGAGGGTGGTCACCTTTGCTTTGCCTTCTGCGCCTTTTTGGGGTTGGGCTTTGCAGCCCTGGGGCGTTCTAGGTAATTGGCAGTGTGGCCAATCGACTTACATAAGACGCATGTAGGAGGTTCGACATATTGCGGGGTTCACGCGAAATCCACAGTGCCATGATCACCCAGGCACTTGACGCACCTGGGCTTGGCGTGGCAATTTCTGGCCGTATGGCCATAGACTTGGCATCTATGGCATTGGTATACCACGATTGAAAGGGATCTCGACGGTGATTTAAGGTTTGAGTTTTAAGGTTGAAAATCCCCTTGCCCTCAGGGGTGTGATCTAGTGTTACCAACACTAGGTTATACGGCATACGATCTTTGCCATACATACGGTGGACGGAAATGACCGGGAATCCCTGGTCTTTAAGATCCTAGAGAAGGAGCTCTGACTCAATCTCCTTCGGTACGCCTATAAGGACGATGCGTAAAACGCGCTCCTCCTCGAGCGCGTAAGTGTGGTACTCAATGGATTTGCGTTTGGTTGGCGTTGAACCCACTTTCAAATTTTGTCCAGATGTCTGGACACTGCGAGCGAACGAAGGCCATGAAGGCCTTCGATATATCTGCCTCCGCGGCCTGAAAATAACTTAAAAACTAACCGTTGTTCGCCGAAGTCCGCTACCTAGAATCCTAAAAAGGGTACGCAGGTAAAAAGTTGACCGCGTTAGGGTCAACCTTTACCGACAAAAAGGACAAATATGCACGGAAAGATACAGATATGATAAAAATAAATATAAAATAGGATAGTAAATAAATAAAAGTGTAGAAAGGAAATAATATATAAAATAAAATCAGTACAAATTGGTTGTCACCGCAAGGTATCCTCTGTACTAAAACCAGAATACTTTACGCTGGGCACACACAGCTCTCAGCACAAGCACAACACTTTGAAAACTAAGAAACTTAGTCGCAAAGAAAAAATCACTTTGAGAGCGCTTGGAGGGAGTCAAAAACCCAGAAAAACCGTATCATGGAGCCAACACACTAGTCTGTGACATCAGTAAACTGAGTGCCACTGAATATCGGGAAGGGACCGATCAATCGGAGTGATCTTAGAACGTCCGTACCGGGCGGCGGTCGCAGCGAGTATCAAAACGATCCAGCGTTAACGATCGAATGTTCAATTTCAATACTGTACGCAAAGGCAAAAAGCGTGCGAGCAGGACGAAACTACAGCATCCGTTGCTGTACACCGCACCCCGCGCCCGCACGCCCGCACCTCGCTCACTCATCATTTTGAATCTTTGTGGGAATAACGCGTGCGTGCCACGTATATTATATTCGCTTCGCTTCTATACGCTGTTTACTTATATGACGTAAGCTTATGCTTTAAATTTTCTAAACATTTAATGTACGCTAACGATACTAAAATATATAACAAAATAAACTCAACATCAGATTGTATCAATCTCCAAAAAGATCTTGATAGTCTAAATCAGTACTACAAGGATAATAAAATAGACATTAATATTAGTTAATGTATGATTATGACTTTTACAAGAAAAAAAAATCCAATCAACTTCGATTATAATATTGCAAAAACAAATTTAAAAAAGGTAAACAAAGTCAAAGACTTAGGTATCACTTTGGATGACAAACTGTCTTTTAATGACCATGTAATATAGATTACAAGTGCAGCATACAAAAACCTAGGGTTCATTTTGCGAGTTAGTAAGCCATTTACAGATATTAACTGCATTAAAATATTATACTTTGCCTATGTAAGAAGTGTACTCGAGTATTGCAGTAATATCTAGAATCCCCAATATCTAAATTATATTGAAAATTTAGAAAAAATTCAATTAAAATTTTTCAAGACTTTGAACTACCGAAGCCAGCATGTAATTAAAGATTATAAAAAGTCTTGTCAATTTCATAAGATTCTGTCCCTAAAAGATAGAAGAGTTTTAAATTATATGCTGTTTCTACACAGTGTAGTGCATGGCGCAATTGATTGCTCTGAGCTCACGGAGCAGTTTCTGCGGCTCCGAGTTCCCTCACGTCGTACTAGACACACAACCTTGTTCGACCTCCCGCACGTACGTACTAATTATAATCAGAACTCAGTTGTCTGTCGAACGCAAAAAACTTACAATAATCACTCTGGATCTATTGATGTCTTTAATTGTAAGAAACATACATTCAGGAGACAGTTCACAGATATATTAGTATCAGATTTGTCGGAAAAATAATAAAGAAAAAAAAAACATATGGTTTCATAGTAAAATTAGTAATTTATAATTTAATAATTAAATACAAAGCCCTCACACACCCTTTCATAAATAACCTACACATTAACTCTCACACTCACACACCACACTCAACACATGCACACAATATCTATATATAGGTTATAATATTTATTATTAGTCTTATTAAGTTATGATGATTTTTATAAATTTAAGATAATATTTAAAACCCTGTTACGATAAAAAAATAAATACATGTTTTCATTTACTGATATTTGTAGCTCTCTTTGTAGTATTAATATATAAAATGTAAATCCGTCATTAGATGTAAGATAATCATTTAATAAGTGCATTGTATTATTGTATAAGGTCTGTGGATTTTGTGAATGACAAATAAACAAACAAATATACAAACCTTTTATTAGTTTTACATTTGATTATGCTGTTATTATCATGAGTAGGTTAATGCAAGAAAACACACGATCTTCACGGATTCTAAGAGTACTAAATACAAACGACGTCGCTGTGTAACGCGAACGAATTGGTAAGTTACATTTTTATTGTTATAGGTATTTATGCGCATGATGCTCATTTTTATTTATTATATTCTGCCCAGGTGATTTATTGAGTTTACATTTAAAAAATGCTTTATAGAACTAAATAATCACTTACTCGATGTATACTATCGAACGTCCCAGATTCGATTTTGTACATCAATAATATTTTTAGTTGGGGTATCGAAAGTGACTGTTTCGATATTATTCGCCGGTGTTTTTTTTATTTGCATAATCAAATCTGCCACATTCGTTATTATATGATGGTGCTTGAGTCAACGATCCTATCGAAAATACCATTTACGGTAGTTTCATTTGGATTATTTTTTATTTTGTTGTTTTATTTCGATACTTGTTATAGGACAAAGTCTATTTAAAATGAAGTTCAGTTATCTTGCTTATTTCAATATGTTAAATAATGTTATTTTTATGTTTTGACGACCAGTTTGGTTCCGTGATACGCTGCTTCTGGCCCAAGTGTCACTGATTCGTGTCGATCCTCGCACTGTGCTAACCTTTGTGTGCATGAACATGTCTGTTTGTACTGGTCTGGGTGTTTTCTATGAATTATCATATTTACAAAAGAATCATATCATATTTAAAAAAGGTATAAGTAAGATAATAAGTAAGTTTATCGGTTGTCTACTAACCGTAGTACAAGCTTCGGCTTAATTTGAGAATAGATGACTTTGTGTGGCCCAGTGTGGCTTGTCTGGGAATGATTAATATTTTATTATTTATTTATTTCAGAATCACCACTGCCTAAAGAATGTTAATTTAATGATTCAGATTGGAAATCATTAGAAGGGATGATTAACGATGAGCTTTCCTCAGATAGAAATTTGAATTTATATTGTAAGGTGGATAATTTGCTGGAATCACCAACAACATCAATTCAAATTTCTAATGACGATGACATTGATGATATCTCGGTTGTACTCAATAGCTCAGAAGCTACTCCATTTCCATCTCCATGTGTAGATTTTGATTCACCGGACTATACATCATTATACCATCCGTTGCCAAGATACAGAGAAGCCCTAGGTCTATAATTATGAACCTAGGGCTTCTCTGTATCTCGATGATGGCTCGTGTTACGAAATTCACACCTGCGTCATTAATTAGTGACGCAAATGTGACGCTATCGTGACGACTTACATCAAACCGAAATTCAGTAATTTACGAGTAATTTGATGAAAACTGGTAAGCCCTAGGTTCATAATCAGTTCCATTCAACCACTAATATCTCCGAAACGAAAGCGTCACAAATTTTAAGTAAGGCCGCAATGAGCTTCACATTTGAAGTACTTAAAGATGAGATATCTTTGAAGTCAGTCACAACTGAGGCCCTAGGTTCTGATGTCAACCAGAAATTAAATGAACGTAAACAAATCCGAAACCATTGTCTAGAGATGTGGTGTCCGAAAGAACGACTAAGATGAATGGTTTTGGAGTTGCCACTGAATTGACCATTTAATTCTTTAACTCTGCGTCCATGTCCAGAAGCTATATGAACCATTTCTGTTCCACTGAAAGTCATCCAAACGAAATGCCTACAAAACCAGTAATATATCAACTTTTTTTTAGGGTTCAGTACCAAATTCCTTTGGTACTACAATTGTGGCTGTTTAATTAGGCAAAACTACAGTGTCGCCCCAGGAGAACTTTACTAAAGAATTTTACTGTTATTCAAGTCTTATTTGATCCATTGCAGAGGGAAGGAAGATTCCCATTCACTCAGGTACCATTTTGTAAGGTGCGCGTGTATAATTATGGAGGCGTCAATGCGTGAGTGTAACGGACGTTATGAACAGTGCTATTTTTCAGACTGTTTCAACTCAACGGAAATTTAGAAAAAGTACTAACAGCGTTGCATGTACATCACGGAAGATCGTAAATACTACTGAGGAAAGAGTTACCTACCTGAATCGCAAATATTTTTAAGGAATCCTTTGGTCGTTTAGAAATAAATACTAGGGGTTTTCATAAAATTAAAGAATCATGAAGAATTTAAAAACCGGCGATTCGTTAAAAACACTGTAATTATCAAATATAAATCTAAAATTTTAATTTAAAACAATAAAACACTCCTATTAATCACCACATTTATTTGTGAACATAAAGCACAACCTATAACACTTATGTCGAGTAACAATAAGTACATTAACAAGATATATTATTATTATTATTATTTATACGAAATAATACAATCAATAAGGTACATTTTTGATTAAAGTATAATGCCGGTAGATAGGTGGCCAGCTCCTGCCGGAGCTCGGAAATCTTATCCCCGTCACCTGTGTTTGTTGGTCGCAACCCGATGGTCACATCGCGATACGTCACGACATCCGTCTTGCTCGCGCGCCATGCTACAGAATCATTCAGTCTCTTTCTCAGTTTCATTGTGTATAGTTTGTAAATATAATATACTTGAGTTTGTGTGAGTAACAGATCCACTACACAAGTACGTCACCTATCTTTGGCTTTTTAATTTAATCAAAGACATGCAGGATTTTTAAGTGTCATATTAAATTTATTTGAAATAATTATATTATTCACAAGACATGTACGGAACTAAATGCGTAAGTTTAATAAAAAAAATTAATGCTTTAAAAAGATTGTATAGGTCAAAAAAGGAATAAATACAATTTAGATAATACTGTACAGATAATAAGATAAATATTAACAATTTTGCAACCGTTTCCAAATTGACTACTTACATTAAACTACAATTTTCAACGACCCAATTATTAAAAGTTATAATTATTTTTAATTCTTAAAGTACATCAACCATTGTTTAATATCATAAAAATATAATTTTATTCCCAACAAGCTATTCTAAGAAGCTAAACTTTGTCCAAACTAAACTATTATTTAAATGGATCAATAATAGTTTTGTTTTGTTGTAAAACACCTTCAGCGCGCAACAGGTTTAATTATGCATATATTAAAATTAAATGCTTTTAAGTGTTGTAAATATTGAAAAGCGGTATTTGAAATATATTTGAGCAAGTATTTTAGCAAAAGTAAGCTATTTTAGCTCTGTCGTATATATTTTTTTCCATTTCACAAAATAATTATCAATTAATACGATACATTTTTAGAATTTCCAAATAAAGAAATTTAACCAACAATTTTCCAAGTAATAATTTGTCGAAGGCTTATCTATGTTATAAATCTGAAAACTTTATTGCTATACCAATATATTAATATTGATGATTTAAATAATCTAAAAAAAGTCACAAAGGTTAAAAGTCTTATAAAAGTGACGTCACATAAACAAAACTTGAGATTCCATTTTTAAATAAAAAGGCAGCAACGGAATGATTATATCACAAATTTTTAATACATTCAATGCATTCATACAAAGAAATAGTATTCTTCTGAATCTCTGGAAGTTGTTCTAAACTCTAATACTTTTTAATGAAAAGGAATATCGTTTTAATTCGATTATAAATTTATAATTGTTGCAAAGGTACAAGTATTAGGGTACTATATGGTAAGTTTTACTATACGGTAGTATACTGATAGCTAAGCTTTTAGTTTAAAAATTTCCTCCTTTTCTACTTTAAATATTATAAAATGTTTGTGTTTACGAAAACTTTTAATTTTCTAGCTTGAATAAAAAGCTTTATTTCAAAAGCAATAAACTTCACAATAAGTATAAGCCGAAGTCATTTTAAAACTAATAATACCAAGTCGTTTCACTTAATTCACGATAAGTTATAAGGCATTTAAATATTGTTAAGGTACTGTTCCATATTAATCCAAAAGAGGTCCAGCAAAATTTTCATATCTCAAAAATTAAAACGAGATAACAACATATACTTGAATTTTCAGTGGACAATGTCTCTAGGTATTCTTTTCTTTTTCTAACGTCAAAAAGACAAAATAATTAGAAAATCCTATTTTTATTGTTTGAAAATCGTTCAGAGACATTTGTATACATTTAAACTCTGACTTTTCAATACATCCTTGTCATTTCTCATCAATCAGAAAGACACGCGTTTCAATGTTTTAGCCATAACCCATATCATAGCTCGTTAATACATCTTCAGTATCATGTCAATGCAGCCTTTGCATTCCCAGCAATAGAGAAAGAAGTGGACAATGTTTTTTTAAGGATTTCAATACATGAACAAATCTTGGTAATATTTGTTCTGTGGCGATTGATATTTTCCCGAAGGCGAAGAAGGGAGTAAGGGCTCTTCAGAAATAGACTTGAATATCTCTTCTAGTTTGTCTTTGATCTCGTACTGAAAAGATAAAATATATTTGATATTAACACAGTGATAATTGCAAAATAATCGATATTAGCGTATATTTTAAAGGTAAAAAATAAATGAAGTGCGTGTGTAAAGTAAAGTTGCTTTATAGTTATGGTTTAGAATAAATTTAAATAAGGCACTGCCATGAGGAACCAAAGAAACAGCTAACAGTTTTCTAAAATTAACAATTTTATGAATTTACGCATTGCATTTATAAATAACGAACACATAATATCATCTCAAACATACTAAGTTTAATGACTGGATGACAATGCAAAAGTTCATCCAGTCATATATTTCAGAGGTTGCCTGTTTTCAACTTAACCAAATTTTTAAAACACAGGCCTTTGAAAAAAAATTTGTATAGGTTAAAATTTTCCACCTTATTGTTGTTATTCAGGGACTTTTAAAGAAAAACTGATTTTACTTAAATATGTATATTATATTATGGGCACTTTAATTTGCTACGACTAACTCAAAATAGTTCGTCTAGTTCTTAATCGATGCAACAGAGTTCGTCCATGTCTAAATTCTACCTGTTTTAATTGAAAAATGAGTGCAATCCGATGTGAAACTAGAAATAATCTATCACATGATGCGTCACTGTCATTTTTAAACACAAAAAACCATAAATTCGGGAAGCACAGGAAAAATGGTACGAAGCAGCGAAGCTGAACATCGAGTTTTAAGGAAAATCATTAGAAAAATCGTCCTGCCCGCGCAGTAGAACTTACCTTGAAGTGGACAGACATGATTCACAAAGATGTATCTGTCGATACCTGCAAGAAGGTCGTAAAACGATTGGGCTATGGATTTTATACTGCTACAGAGAAACCTTTACTTGTGCCGCTCCAAAAAGCGAAGAGGCTCAAATTCGCTAAAAGTCATGAAAATTGGACTGCAGACTAGCGGCTGCATGTCAGCACCAGGTCTGGGTCGTCTAAATTTTGTAGAAGGAACCTTTTAACGAAATGGTGCTTCCTGTCACACTGCGAGCACTACCAAGACTACAATGACCGTCAAGTAGTCCAGATTTGTCACCGATTGAGATCCTATAGTAGGAAATGAAGAAAATGCTGCGCAAGTTTTTAGCAAGGTCTAAAAGCAATCTAAAGGAAAAAATAAAATCTGTCTGGGAATCAATAACTACACAACAATGTAAGGAATTGGTAGCAATGATGCCACGAAGAATAAAGGTGACGCCACTGAGTGGTAGACGATTTATTTTGCGCCGTTGAATGCGATGGACAAAGTTTATTGCGTGAATGGTTCCCTGGATGGATGGTTGGAATTTATTACATTTTATTGAAATAGGGAAATATTTTGTTACTTTTTTAAATTGAAAATAAACTTCATTAAGTGTTCAAAACCACTGTGTATTTTTAACTGAATAAATTTTTTAAACTAGAGAAATCGTCTAAGTAGTAGAGTAATTGTCTTTTGCATTGGGCTTCGTATACATAGTGATTCATCAAGATGGATCAGTATTATTTTATCAGAATAAATGTTTCTATGGACATAAGATAAAATAACATAAGATTTTGTTGGAATATGTCCGTATTAAGTAACTTGGGATAGCAAAAATCGCCAGATATTTGCACTTCAATCAACAATTGTAAATAATACAGAATTACGTACTTACCAGGAACGATAGCAAAGAAATTGTATTTTTTTAATCATTGTATTGTATTTTTGAAGTTCCTAAGAGCAAATAACTGTCTCTTAAAGTATCCCATACTAACCCATCTCGATGAATCACCCTGTATATTCCGGCCTTAAGGTAAACAAAGCTTGTCATTTATATGTCAATACAGAATACGAGTCGCATAAAATGACTCATGAAATGAAATATGACTCGCATAAAAGGTGTAATCGTACAAAAATTTTGATGCATATTGGCAATTAGTTGCCAGGGTTACATGTACAAATATAAGAAAATGCTTACCTTCGGTTGCGTCAAAGTCATGAGTGTTTCAAACGTAGCGTTTCTGAAAGTATTGTTGAGTGTCATCTTCTTCTTCTCCGCTTCTCTTTTATCTGCTTCTGTGGGGGCGGTTGCGGCGCGTCGTAAAGCTTCTACTGTTATGCTTTCTGTCTGGATCTCATGCTGGAAGGTAGAGATTTGGTTTGAGTCTTACGATTTATAATTTATTTGAACTTCGCATATATTATTATGTAGGTACAGAAGGGCTGTAGATATCGTGTGGCATTCTATAACAGTCAAACTTTAGGCTTTTTTACTATCTTCACGAGACCCGCCTGATGAAAAGTGGCATAGGTACCCATGGACATCATTAGCCATAGCTGTTTTACTTATCAATATTGAATGTGATTATTATATTAACTCTTGATGCGTTGCTGACCATACGATCCAATTGGAATTGTTTTTGATCCAGTAATGGCACTGGCTGTTCTCTCTAACCGCAACACAACCAAGTATGTGTGGTTATTATGGCGGTCAAAGTAGGAAGGACTGTAGTGCCGCCGCAGACGAGATCTTCATATAAGAAACTCTATTACCACTGCAGTAGGTACTATTTAGTAGATAAATAATTATAATTAGTTCTCGAGTCTCGCGAATGTTTGTTAAACTTTGCTACGTCGCAAGTTTTGAGTGTTTCACACATTTAATAGCACTATCATTGTTGGGCATGCTAGCGTGACCACAGCAGCTATCTTTTAAATACATTAACTTTTTGTAGGCTTAAAAGTTGCGTAATCAGAAAAGCAATATTTTAAGGTTAAGATTTGCAGGAGAATCCCAAAAATTACCACTTTCAATGAATTTATTAAGCAAATATCGTGTGAACATTTACGGAATTTTTATTAGGCATATAAAGAAAATTTACTTTATATAATTATACCCAATGAAGGGTCAAACTGAAAGTTCTTAGAAGTGGCCACTTGTAAACTATATAATAAAAAAAATACTTTAAATATGAAAATGGAACTCTTGGCCAATATAAGTGAGTATGTGTTTCATTCATTTGTCATTTGTTTTACTATTTGGCGGCAAATTGAAAATTGACTGTGTCACGTCAGCATGAATTTAACAAGAGTAAATTTTCGTGCAATGATTTTTCATGACTTTCGATGTCATTTAAGTTAACAAGAAAGTTATGATAGAATACGATTGGCATTTCACAATAAAATCCCATCTCGTGCCGCTGTTTACAACTGGTTTAATGAGTTTAAACGAGGTCGCACTTATCTCACCTATGATCTGCAAGAGGGACGGCTTTCGACGGCGACGACTGAAGATAATATCTGTGTTGTGCGGCGTATGATAGAGACTAACAAAAGAGTGACCTATCAGCAGATTCGGACAAGTTTAGGCACGGTATGAGTCAAGTGCAAAAAATCCTCCATGAACATTTCGCGGTCAGGAATCTTTGTGCCCAGTGGATACCTCATAATTTAACCGAGGGTCAAAAACTCCGTCGTATTGATTGGTGCCGAGAAATGGTTGAAAGATTTAACGGCAGTGACTCAAATGCTGTGTTCGACATAGAGTTGCCAACTATAGTGAAGAGAGGCCGAAGCGTGGGAAAAAAGATGGCGGCCTCGTTCTTCGGAAGGGCAGGTCTTTTCGCGACAATTTTTTTAGACTCTGAATTCCTCTAAAATTTAGAGGATCGAAAAACAGTTTCTGGGAAAAAGCCGAAGGATCCAACTTCACCACGATAACGCCTCATCGCACACCGCCAGGTGAACGATCGACTATTTGGTGACGTCAAACGTGTTATTACTAGATCACCCCCACCGTATAAACCTGACCTCGCTTAGTTATAAGTTTATGATTTTCTAAGAACTTTCAGTTTGACCCTCGTATACCATATCATTATACCCACTATAATTTAATTTTACGGCTGTATCTATATACGGCTATACATATTAAGCAGATATCGACTAAACTACTCTGATATTAACACAATTACTTATTAAAGAAGAACTTATTTTTACTTATTATTAACATATTATTATTTTTTTTTTACTTTATTTACTTAAAGATATTTTTATAGACCTATCTACGTAAAAATTTGTGAACCTTTACGAAATTACGATTGTCGACTATTTGCACCTATTTAAAAAAAGTGACACGTCATAAATCACGGATATTACAGTTACATCAATGGATACAGCTTAGTAAAAATCATTATTGCTACAGATGTGTATTGTATAAATAATTTTGAAATTAGTCATTTACGAAAGTACATGAATTGGCGTTAATTATTTTTAAGTTAATGCGTGGGTGGCGCAGTGGTAAAGACGCTGGCTTCGTGATAAAGGTCCCGAGTTCGTCACAGTCAAAGTATCAATGAGAGAGACTGACAACTTAAGTACATCAACCGACTGCTCCAACGGCGAGGAAAAATATCGCGAGCAAACAAACTTTAGATAATATTTCGAAGGGATGTGTAAATCGGCCAACTCGCGGGGGTGGAATATAAATTGCGTCACACCAGCCCATTAGTTGGTCGAGCTGACACCCGTGCAGTAGTACTATTAAAACTGTCGTAATGTTCATTTGTAAAGTCCTCTGCTCCGATCAATTTAAACATGCGGCAAAATAAGGAAACTTTAACGTGTCACAATTTTCAAACAGCGTGACTTTATTACTATTCTGGTTTTTCCACAAAATATTACCAACAAAATACGGGAACTAAAACTAAAAAAATTACGATTCGGACACGATTATCTACAAATCTACACAATATATTAGAGACAATTAACCTCATTGATAATCGGTACGTTACTCGTCACAAAAGTTTTGGTTTCGTCTCTTCCCCAGTTCCAGAAGTCATTTTGACAGCGCTGCTTACAATAATCATTGTCAAATATTAAACCATGATTTACTTAAAAGTTGAACAGATCAATAGCCTATTACAATAAACGTGAATTGACTTCAAATATATGAAAAAAGCGTTGAAATAGATAGAACTAGAGTGACACTGTGTTCCAAATTCGATCCCTAGGAGTGCCGTATTACATCTTTTCTAATTAGTTATATTACATTGATTATATTTAAGGGTAAACGCAGACTTGGGAGGTAAACCTGCGAATCGAAAATATCTAGATGTCTGTCAGTTTGCAGTGCTATGAAAACTACCTGTACCACGACCGTTCCCAACAATGGTTTGAGAATTTAGTGAAATATTTGTCTATCTAATGTAATTTCCTAAATGTATTACTAATACATTATTTTGAAAGTGCACTTCTGCAACATCAGAGGAATACACTCAAATCTCAACGATGTCCACCACCACCTTTAGACAGAGAGGCCTCACCTTCTCTTTCTAACGGAGACGCAGATCTGTAATCCATCAGACTCGGCATACCTTTGTTACCCAGGGTACATCCTGGAGTCCAATTTCCGCCCGAACGCCGGGGTGTGCATGTATGCCAGTGACGAGATCTGCTGTCAGCGTCTCCGTTACTTGGAAGATCTGGACTTTTCCTTCATGTGGGTTCACATTGATACCGGCCTTGACCAATTGGTCTACGCCAGAATATACCGGTCACATAGCGGAGATCGGGAGACAACGAGGCTCATGGAGTATCTCAGCGATGCAGTAGACAAGGTTCGGCAACATTTTCCCGCAGTTGGTGTTCCTGGGGGATTTTAACGCTCACCATGAGCAATGGCTATACCCGTATCAGGACACTGACCACGCTGGAAGAGAGGCTTTTAAGTTTTCCGTGACTCAAGGCCTCTCACAGCTTGTGCACGAGCCCACGCGCATCCTCGACGTTGCAGGCCACACTGCATATTGCTTGGACCTTCTGCTGACAACTGATCCTGACAGGTACTCGGTGTCCGTAACTGCACCTTTAGAGACATCCGACCACTGCGTGGTGAATACTGTGTCGCAGAACTCGCCACCTGACACCCGCCCAAAAGGCGCGAGGCGAGTATGGCGATACAAGTCAGCAGATTGGGATGAGATGCGGCATTTTTTCGCGTCTTATCCTTGGCAGCAGACTTGTTTTACATCAACCGATCTATCGTGCTACGCTGATTGCTGTATCAACTGTGATAAGCCAAGAAATGGAGTATTTCATCCCTTACGCTGACCTATCCCTTGAAACCAAAGGTCATCCATGGTTTAATGCTGCTTGCCTCACAGCTCAAAAGCTTCAGCAAGAAGCGTACAAAGCCTGGACTGACGCTCGCAGAAGCAAAGCCGTGGATTCGCATGAACTGAAGAAAAGATACAATGCTACCTCCAAGTCTTGCATAAATTCAGCAAAAGATCAGAAAAGCTCGCTTTGACCACATTGGCCACACGGGAGACAAGATAGCGTCATATCCTTCACGAAGCAAAGCTTTCTGGTCTCTGGCCAAGTCGGTTGAGTCGAACTTCTGTCACCCAATGCCGCCACCTTTGAGGAAGCCTGAAGGTTCACTGGCCCACACCGCAAAAGAGAAAGCAGACCTTTTTGCTAATCTTTTTGCAGATTGTTCACGTCTAAATAGTCAATGTAAAGTCCCACCCCAGTTACCTCAGTTCCTACTCCACCTCGAGCATATTCGCCAAAAGGAGGTTCTTAAATGCTTGCATATTTTAGACGTGAATAAGGCCAGCGGCCCTGATGACATACCTGCAGTTGTGTTAAAACACTGCGCAGCCGAGTTGTCTCCCACTCTAACGCGCCTGTATCGACTCTCTTTGGAATCCGGAAAGGTCTCTAAATCCTGGAAGCTGGCTAACGTGCAACCAGTACCAAAGTCGGGAAGCCGTGCAGATCCTGTCAACTACCGACCTATTGCAATCACCTCCATATTTTGCAAAGTTATGGAGCGTGTATTGAACAATCGTCTCCTGGCATACCTTGAGTTCAACGAGCTCCTTTGTGATAACCAATTTGGTTTTCGCAGTGGACGCTCGACTGGAGATCTTCTTGTGTATGCCACTCGCTTATGGAGCGAAGCCTTGGAAGGTCACGGTGAAGCTATAGCTGTATCCTTTGACATTTCCAAGGCTTTTGATAGGGTCTGGCATGATGGTCTCTTGAGTAAGCTTCCAGTTTACGGAATACTAATGGGCTCTGCGACGGAATATCTGATTGTCTGAGGGAACGGTCAATTCGAGTAGTCTTAGACGGCTGCTCTTCTGACCTAATGGCAATTAATGTCAGGGTACCTCAGGGACCTGTTCTCTCTGAAACGTTATTCTTGCAGCACATCAATGACCTGCTAACCCCAGGCATTATTGGTTACGCTGATGACAGCACCGTTGTAGAGAGATACACGTTCAATGCGCGAGCGAGTCCTCAAGAAATCCGGGCTTTGAGAGAGTCCATGACTGAGCGGGTTGATTTGGCCTCTTGAAGAAAGTGTCTGATTGGGGCGAGTCCAACTTGGAATCATTTCAAAGGTCCGACGGTACTTCAGCCCTGAACGGCTACTTAATTTGTACGCAGCTCAAGTTAGATCTTGTATGGAGTACTGTAGCCACCTTTGGGGTAGATGCGATGGACGCAGTTGACCTTTGACCTCACCACCAAAAAACTGCAAAGCCTCGACCATCATCGGAAAGTTGCCAGTTTAGCAGTCTTGTACAGATTACATTTTGGAGAGTGCGCTCTTTTTGATCAGGTTGAACCCTCACTCTTCTTACATCGGTCTACCTAGACGCAGGCAGGCCTTCCATCCCTTTATAGTAGATATCCCAAGAAGTCGAACCAAACGCTTTTTGGTGCGGGTCGCCAAGATGTGGAATGAACTGCCTGCGTCTGTTTTTCCAGAAAATTATAGTCCTAGTTCTTTCAAGCGTCGAGTGAATAGGTATCTCGTGGATAGACGTGTAACACCTTCGTTTTCATCGTCACTTTCCATCAGGTGAGATAGAAGACAAACGTCTAGTCCTTTTCAATAAAAAAAAATACACTGGCCGAAAACTTACGTGATATTGGTGACCATTTGGGCTGGTAATTAGACCTAATAAAATCTAATTAAAAATATGTTAAATCAATTTGCAAAATAAATAACTACATAAATATATAAATAGTGGGTAATTTATATCCGAGAAAAACTAAATGAATTACAACTTGATTCAACACAATAGCTAGCTTTTTTTAAATCTAGATCTTACGCAAGAATGCCCATATACCACTGTTTTAAATATGAATACCAACATACTAAACACACCAAAAATTGGGTTCTAAAATAAAATGTGACAATTAATAATTATTTATTGGTAAGGTTTTTTTTTTACCTAGTATGCTTAAGAATTCTTCAGACCGTCTATCTATATGAATCAAAGCCAAAAAAATAAAGTCCAAGTTTTTACACTAGAAATATAACAAAAATGATAGAAAGAATACTGAAGGGGCACTACCCACATTTTCGGGCTGGCACATTCGGCCTGGCACATTCGGTTTGGCAGTGTTTGTTGAACGCTGAGGCCGGCCGAGTGGCGTAGTGGGTTGTACGCTGGAGGTCCCAGGTTCGAGTCCTGGTCGGGGCTTACTTTGGGCCATAAAACTGGTGTTTTGAAGGGGATTTATTTAATTATTTTTGCATTGTATAGGGCTAAGTGTCGATTCGGGGTAATATGAATCGAAAAAATCTGACTACATAATATGTAAAATTTTGGCTTCCGGCTGAAAAATTTCACGCATACATTTTCATCAGATTTTTAAAGGTTCATAAGTTAAAGCCGAGAACGTTCGCTCTTTTTTTTTTAAATGCTCAGACAATCACATCAACTGTATGGCCCCAAAGTAAGCAGAGATTGTGTTATGGATGACCTTACAGCGAATTGGGGGGGAGGGGGGAACCCAGAGTAAACATACATATTATAAAAATATCAACAACCGTGATCCGAGAACAAACATTTATGTTCACCACACAAATGAATGCCCCGGCCAGGACTCGAAACTGGGACCTCCAGCGTTTGAGGCAGGGCTACTAACCACTATGCTACAGGGTCGTCAAAATGGTATGGTATTATCTTCACATTTTTGTTATTCTCTTTTGAGATACAATACTCACTACTTATTAACATCACACTTCCAATAACATATATAATTTTTCTTAATTCAACATCTACAAAAATAAAACACTTTATATTCACATAAACGCCAAAAGTCTGTACAACGGGGCGATAGTTCCTGTTGAACTTTTCCAGGAACATTCTATAATCCTCGTCGAGGTCATCGAACTGTACGTTCTTAACATTACAAATAAACTGTTTTCATCTCAATGTGCTTATTATTAATTTTAACTTATTTTATCAATCGGCAAGACAGCACGCGATGTGGGAATAAGGAGAAGTGGCATTCGTGACATTTATCATAATGAATCGTAGGTTTTCAATTGATTAATATTGACGTTTACGCTGAGTTATTTATTTATAATCACCACTTAGAAAACCCTTTGTTCCTGTAATTTCACTGGTATGTATGTAACCAGACCACAAATGTTAAATATAATAGACCAAGTGAACTAAAAGAACGGGCGAAATGCTGCTTCCCCTTACAATTATTTACAAGTAATTAACTAAACAAGCGCTGCGAGAACTGCCACTGAATACTTTGGTAATTTATTCAGTTGAATAAATACTGACGTAAAATACAGAGATAAACCACAATGGTGCTGCTGTCGGTATCTGCAGTAAATTACGTCAAACTCAAATATTTATTTCTCTTTTAGTTCTTATTGACATTAAATAAATCATGACTCTACCACCAGTAACGTAAAGAAGAATTGGCAAGAAACTTCAAAGGTATTATTTTTTCAAAGTAAAATTTACCACGGCTCTTAAGTCTATATAAAATTATTCTTTTCTGCATCTGTTAGTCGGCAAGTCTCCCTCCCTGCCCCAAGTATCCAAACGACGAACACCCTCAAACGGCACAAGTTCACGAGTTAACGCGAGATCCAGCCATCGCCCTCCTCAACCATATTAGAGGGAAGTGAGCGAGCCGTCACCCGACGCTACCGTAGGAAGACGTACTTAAGTGAGAATTACGCTTTGGACATTAACCGGTCACGTTTCACAGTCGTCTAGTTGCCTTGGACGAATAACGTGATTATTATGGCTGGTATAATAATTACTAAAGTTCCACACCAGACGAGATTTCAGAAAAAGAACCTCATATGCCACTATAAACAATAAACTTTTGTTTCTGTAGTTGCAATAACCATTTCATAAATTTAAAAAAAGCAGAAGTACTTTAAATACCTGACCTTAATTGAACGCTTAATGCACAGATTTAATGGTGAAATAATTTTTAAATTTTCGGTTTAACAGTTTTCCATCTATATATATAATACTACGTTCAAGATATCATAGATACGTAATCTTATTAAATAAAATTAACTAAACGAGTCATAGTGTACTGACCCTAGTAACACCGGGCGAGGAATTGGCACTGTCGACTTCAGTGTTGGGTCCCGCTATGTCCGCCAAACTGTCTCGCCCTTGAGCGGCTCCTGCAAGTGAATTACTGTCTGTTAGGATATTCTAAGACGAAATCATTCATACAATAGCTTAATTTGATAAAATTGTTTAGTTAGCTAGTATTAATAAAGTTTGTTTACTTTTATTGTCATACAATTATAAGATAAATTATAATTAATATATAACATTTACTTTATAAAATATAATTGTATAATATATTTAAATATTTCTATATAATTGTTTTATATATTATTAATATATATATATATATATACACTCGTGTGTAATATATAATTTTAAATTTGTATAATTATATAATACATTTTCTATTTTTGAACATTTCTATACAAAATCATACTGTATCGTAAAACATGACGAATAAGTCCCCCCATGATTCCAGACGTTACTTATTTCTGAGTAATAAAATGAACGGATAGGAATACTGTGAGTATGTACCGTAAAATTATGCACACCTGGTAGCTTGAACCAAGGGCTCATAAGCGTAAAAATACTTGTCATTTGAGTGTTGATTTTTATGTTTCAAACTGAAAAATATGGATTTGCTATCGTAATGTTACAAAAGATGATGTTTTATAGAATTACGCTTAAAATTGTAATCAATACATCCCCGTCCCTGGATCTTTTTAATTTTGCCAGACGCTTTAAGTTTCACAAAATAATAACATGTTTCTACTTATCTAAGTGATAATTACTAAATGCATGTAAAATTCTTCTTTTAGGCGTTCGGCAATTCATATAATTTTTATAAGTAATTCACAAGTAAAGTAAATACACAATTACAATAATTACTCTTAAACTATGTCTGAAATTTTTCAGATAAAATGTTAAATAGCGATTACTATCCCTTCTCTGTCTGTGTTTCATGGTACAGCACTGATGATATATTTATATACAGGGTGTCCCGTAACTTGCACGACAAACTGACATGAAAGAAAGAATGAGGTCAAAAATGTTTCCGTTTTCGAGATATTCCCGAAATTTCATTTTTTAGTTTTTTAGTTTTTTTTATCACACCGCAATCTTTCTTTCATTTCAGTTTGTCATGCAAGTTATGGGACACCATATATACTTATGTCCATTAAATTGTATTTAGCGTAAATAATAGGACTGGTTATACATTTTATAATTCATATATGTACGTGTCAGATGATCTTTTTATTACACAAACTATTGTTATAAATAATAATACAAGTATGCTTTCTTACCAGCCTCCAACCAGCTGTGTGTATGCGAGAAGCCTCCGCCGGTTGACATGTACGGACACGGGTTTTGCAGCCGAGTCGCGTCCATTCCATCGCGTTTTATACACTCCGATATTGCTAACTGGGAATTTAAATACCACTCTTTAGAATCATGCATTTTACTTCTACGACAGCGCACTGACGCGTGTCCAGTGCCATAAAGTTACGTGTTCATTAGATAAAATCTAAAAGTGTTATGTTGTTAAAAAAAAATAGTTTATATAGAAAGCCGAGACGACCTCACACTCAAAACCGATTACAATGGCCACAGATTTGCTTTTCAGTAAATTTCCATGGAGGAGATTCTTCTCCCTCGCACACTTTGGTCGTCTCTACGGAGTAATACTAATTGTATGGAATCATGACGGTGTATTGTCTAAACATGCGCCATTTATATTAGAAGTAATAAATTTGCCAAATGATTGAAAAGTAATATAAGATTACGTTATTCTGATTTGAACTGTATTTGGATTCAAATTAAAGGAATAGAATATCTAGATATAAGGTAAATGTTTGTAGAGTAAAATAAGACGATGACAAAATCGATAAAGAGGAGGTAAATATAAGCTTTTATATGTGCAATATTTAAGATACACCAATCAAGGCACCATAACGAGATAAAAACATATTACGAGATAGATCATATTCTCTTAATATTGAACCTCGGGAGTCATTTTATATAAAAATAATTTAACCCTCCATTTCTAAACATAATCTACGCCAACATCTTATTGTTGTTCCATAAACAATATTAGTAAGTAATTTTATTATACATTATATTCGTGAAAATGTTACTTTCGCATAAAAACATGAAATAAACATATTGTAATTCAAAACTCAAATAGCTCGCAGAAAAATGCGATTAAATTTATACTAACGAAAATGAGCAAAATAATTCGACTCTCACTAGATCTGTTTATGACGTCATCTGATAAATTCATCTTCTCACTACTAAAAAACTCATAGATATTTAATGCAAAAATTCATCGTCATGTGAATGTTTGCATTAAATATCTGTCATCAAGAATCCCTGGACTTACAATAAACTTTGTTTTCCGATTTTAGAACTACATAAAACTTAAAGGTCATGTTACATTGTTTTAACAATAGTAAGAAGAATTTTTGATTTATTCATTGGATTTGAAAAATCTCTGTGGCGTCATCATACGAACTTTAAAAATGTATTCAAAATAAAGTACTAACATAAATAATTTCTGATTTATTTTTCATTATTTCAGAAAACATTTAACTCAAAATTACTTTACACATCGAATTGATGAGGTGAGAATGGACCCAAAAGCCATTTCAAACAACAGTAATAGTAAGATTCTATAGACTAAGGGCAAGAATTGCTTGCGGGTTGTTCTGCCTGCACCCCAGCGCATCCGACTGTGTATACTATTCAAACATACAAAATTACTTTGCACATCGAATTGATGAGGTGAGAATGGACCCAAAAGCCATTTCAAACAACAGTAATAGTAAGATTCTATAGACTACGGGCAAGAATTGCTTGCGGGTTGTTCAGCCTGCACCCCAGCGCATCCGACTGTGTATACTATTCAAACATACAAAATTACTTTGCACATCGAATTGATGAGGTGAGTGTTGTAGCATAGCTACTAATGTAAACAAAATACAATAAGTGTGTATTTGTAAACGTGGTGACAGCTGCCAAAATGTCAAGTGTGTCGCTGTCATTTGTGCATCTTTTGTTTGTCTCTCGCTCTCCGTTTACCGTATGTGTGTGATGAAAAAATAAATCAAGTGCTATCGAACCGAATACTTTTATTTTAACCATAATCCTTCAGGTTATGGGCCCAGGGGCGTTCACTGTACCCTGTAACGTGTTTATTTCGATAATATACGCGAAAAGACTGTCTTCGAAATTTACTAGAAGATTCTCAATGCAACGTCATCACACCGGTTAGCTCATCTCACCTCATATTGGATTGGTCAGTATTCAAACATAATTATGAGTACGTCGTCTACAACCGTCGGGTTTCCCATGGAACGACTAGGAGGCGTCACCGATTACAATAGTTGGAAATTTACTTTGCGGATGATTCTCATGCACGAAGATCTGTACGAGTGCATTACGTCGGCAAAGGGAAGCACGGATGAGAAGAAAAACCAAAAGGCACTAGCGAAGATATGCTTGTCCGTGGGACCGTCAGCGCAGTCATATATTCGCAACGCTAAGACACCCTACGAAGCATGGACTAGTCTAGAGGCTGCCTATGAGGATAAAGGTTTGAGCAGGAGATTGGGCTTATTAAGATCGCTGTTTAGTGTGAAGCTCATAGAGATGGCAGACATGGATAGCTACTTATCAAAAATATCTGAAGTTACAAAGCAGCTTGCAGATATCAGTTCCCCGCTGGATGACGAGTTTGTTGCAGTTATCATGCTTAGCGGCTTGACGGAAGATTTTGATCCCCTAATAATGGCATTAGAAAATTCCAATATTGCGCTTACAAGTGAGACTGTGAAGGCTAAACTAATACAAGAACAGCAACGACGAGCTCAGAAGTCGGACAGCTCTGAGATGAATGCTTTGGCTGTCAAGAGGCCCTACAAATGTTTCAGATGTAAAAAGCCAGGACACATGAAGAAGGACTGTCCTCAAGCTAAAGAGAAACCAGAGAAACAACAGCAAAGTAAGCATCCATTCAGAAGGAAGGAGAAGTCATTAATAGCAGCTCTGTCGGTGAATGTACAGGAAGATACCTGGTACATTGATTCAGGTGCTACTCATCACATGTGCAATAAAAGGCAAAGTTTCACTGTTTTTGAACAATCAAAGCCATTGGATGTAAATGTTTCAAATGGTGAAAAAAGGTCAAATATTGCCATGAGCTCTGTTTGTGAAAATTCCGGGTCTAGGGAGGCAATTTCACAGGTATCATCAGAGGGCAGGAAGACTGTTTCACATGAAACATGGCACAAGCGACTTGGTCATCTCAACTCTAGAAGTATGAATTTAATGAAGAATGGGCTAGTTACAGGTATGGATTTTAATGAAAATTCTTTTTCTCCTTGTGTAGCATGTATAGAGGGTAAACAAAGTAAATTGCCATTTCCCAAGAAGAGCTTGACTAGGTCTAATAAAATACTAGGCCTTGTACACACTGATGTGTGTGGCCCTATGCAGACACCTTCTTTTAATGGTTGTCGATATTTTGTTACTTTCATAGATGATTTTTCCAGAAAAACATTTATTTATTTTTTAAAGAGGAAGAGTGATGTTTTTGATAAGTTTAAAATATTCTGTGCTCTAGTGGAAAATGAAACTTCTAACAAAATTAAAGCCATTAGGAGTGACAACGGGGGTGAATATATTTCTAGTACTTTTCAGGATTACATGAAAAACAAAGGGATAAGACACTTTACTACAATCCCTCACTGTAGTGAACAGAATGGGGTAGCGGAAAGGGCTAACAGAACGATTATGGATAAAGTACGATGTATGTTGCAGGACGCTGGGTTGGACAAACGATTTTGGGCGGAAGCTGCTAACACAGCTGTCTACCTGAAAAATCGTTCACCAACAAAGGCCGTAATGGGAGCGACTCCTGAAGAAAAATGGACATCCAAGAAGGTGTATGTGGATCACTTACGTATTTTTGGTTGTATAGCATATGCTCGCATTGAAAATAAGGGAAAACTGGAACCACGAAGCAAAAGGTATATTTTTGTAGGCTATTGTGAGAACAGCAAGGGTTACAGGCTAATTGATCCCATTCATCCTGAAACATGCATTAAGGCTAGGCATGTTGCATTTTTAGAAAATGAATTTTTTAAACTTAATGTGTCACATGATGATATTAGTAAACATGGGGGCATTGTAGTGCTACCACGGGATACTGTGAATAACTATGTGAGTGATTCACATATTCAGGCACAGTCTGATCAATCGTCCTATAGTATGGATACCTCTTCAGAAACTTTTCAATCTGATGGTACAAGATCAAATGATCGTAGGCAAACTATTTTTTGTCTCGATGACACAGAAATTGATTCATATCAGAGTGACTCGTTGGATCGTACATATATTCCAGGTCAATCCAGCATGGACTCTGATGACTCGAACTTACCAGAATTCGAAGATGCAGAGTATGCAGGGCTAGCGGAATTGATAGATGAAGAGGGCATTCCACAGACAATTGAAGAGGCTTTAAGTTGCAGTGAAGGAAAACATTGGAAGGTAGCAATTGCTTTTGTCAAACTCTTTTGTCAAAAACAATGGTTTCACATTGACTGATTTACCTAAAGGGCATAAGACAATTAAATGTAAATGGGTATTTAGTAAGAAGAGAGGGTTAAATGGGAAATTGCTTAAATACAAGGCACGTCTGGTTGCAAAAGGCTTTACCCAAAAACATGGAATTGATTACCATGAAACATTTTCGCCAGTTGTTCGATATTCAACTATACGAATTTTGCTAACCCTCGCAGCTCATTATGATATGACAATTGAACACTTCGATATTAAAACAGCCTTTTTGAATGGCTATTTAGAAGAGTCTGTGTATATGGAACAACCTGATGGGTTTGTAGATTCAAACAATAAGGGGAAAGTATACAAGTTGAATAAAGCAATTTATGGTTTAAAACAGGCCGCAAGAGCTTGGAATGATAGAATCAATGATGTTTTAATCAATAAATTGAAGTTCAAGAGATTATCTTCAGAGCCATGTGTTTATTGTTATAATCATAAAGGGGAAAGAATGTTTATAGCATTGTATGTCGATGACATAATGTTGTTGTCATTGAAGAATTCTGTAAAGAAAGATATTATGAAGAAATTACTAATGGATGAATTTGAAATGAAAGATTTGGGACAGGCTCATCATATTTTGGGAATGAAAATTACTCAAACTGATAATGGAAAATTTACACTGGATCAAACAAGTTATATTTCTAAAATGTTGGATAAATTCCAAATGTCAGATTGTAAGATATCTAAGACTCCTATGGAGGTGGGTTTAAAATTGCAAAAGGTAACTAATTCACTTTGTAAACATAATTACAGAAGTCTTATAGGATATTTAATGTACCTGGCAGTATGTTCAAGGCCTGATATAGCACATAGCGTGAGCTATTTATGTCAGTTCAATGACTGTTATTCTGAAGATCATTGGAAAGCAGCCAAGAGGGTCCTGAGGTATCTAAGAGGTACTATGGATTACTGCCTCACATTTGAAAAAGGTAATTTAGGAATTACAGGATATACAGATGCAGACTGGGGTGGAGATCACTTGGACCGAAGGTCATGTACTGGGTATGTATTTAAACTTGGTCAATCTATTGTTTCGTGGGAAAGTAGGAAGCAACGGACAGTTGCTCTCTCTAGCACTGAAGCAGAGTACATGGCAATATCTGATTCTTGTAAGGAAGGTATTTTTTTGAGAACGTTTATTCATGAATGTACTGGTATTCTGTGTAATATAAATTTGTTTAATGACAATCAATCAGCTCAAAAGATATGTTGTAATTCTGTATCACATTCAAGGACATAGCATATTGATATTAGACACCATTTTGTAAAAGATTTAATAAATAGGAAAATTGTTAATTTAACATATGTATGTACTGATGAAGTGCTAGCTGATGTTTGTACCAAGTCATTAACTAGTGAGAAACATTTTAAGTTTGTATCTAAATTATTTAAATTGGCTTAGGTTTTTCTGTTTTGATTTAACTGTTTTTAATAATCTTGTTATACCTAGATTGTAATTGTTTAAGGGCTAGAAGTTATTAACTAGAAAGAAACATTGTAAGTTTGTATCCAAGTTATTTGAAATTGTTTAGGATTTTCTATTATGACTTAACAATAAAAAAAAAACTGTAATTGATAATCTTGTAATAATTATATTGTATTTGTTTAAGGGCTAGTGTTGTAGCATAGCTACTAATGTAAACAAAATACAATAAGTGTGTATTTGTAAACGTGGTGACAGCTGCCAAAATGTCAAGTGTGTCGCTATCATTTGTGCATCTTTTGTTTGTCTCTCGCTCTCCGTTTACCGTATGTGTGTGATGAAAAAATAAATCAAGTGCTATCGAACCGAATACTTTTATTTTAACCATAATCCTTCAGTGAGAATGGACCCAAAAGCCATTTCAAATAACAGTAATAGTAAGATTCTATAGATTACGGGCAAGAATTGCTTGCAGGTTGTTCTGCCTGCACCCCAGCGCATCCGACTGTGTATACTATTCAAACATACAAAATTACTTTGCACATCGAATTGATGAGGTGAGAATGGACCCAAAAGCCATTTCAAACAACAGTAATAGTAAGATTCTATAGACTAAGGGCAAGAATTGCTTGCGGGTTGTTCAGCCTGCACCCCAGCGCATCCGACTGTGTATACTATTCAAACATACAAAATTACTTTGCACATCGAATTGATGAGGTGAGAATGGACCCAAAAGCCATTTCAAACAACAGTAATAGTAAGATTCTATAGACTAAGGGCAAGAATTGCTTGCGGGTTGTTCAGCCTGCACCCCAGCGCATCCGACTGTGTATACTATTCAAACATACAAAATTACTTTGCACATCGAATTGATGAGGTGAGAATGGACCCAAAAGCCATTTCAAACAACAGTAATAGTAAGATTCTATAGACTACGGGCAAGAATTGCTTGCGGGTTGTTCAGCCTGCACCCCAGCGCATCCGACTGTGTATACTATTCAAACATACAAAATTACTTTGCACATCGAATTGAAGAGGTGAGAATGGACCCAAAAGCCATTTCACACAACAGTAATAGTAAGATTCTATAGACTAAGGGCAAGAATTGCTTGCGGGTTGTTCAGCCTGCACCCCAGCGCATCCGACTGGATATACTATTCAAACATACAAAATTACTTTACACATCGAATTGATGAGGCGAGAATGGACCCAAAAGCCATTTCACACAACAGTAATAGTAAGATTCTATAGACTAAGGGCAAGAATTGCTTGCGGGTTGTTCAGCCTGCACCCCAGCGCATCCGACTGGATATACTATTCAAACATACAAAATTACTTTGCACATCGAATTGATGAGGTGAGAATGGACCCAAAAGCCATTTCACACAACAGTAATAGTAAGATTCTATAGACTAAGGGCAAGAATTGCTTGCGGGTTGTTCAGCCTGCACCCCAGCGCATCCGACTGGATATACTATTCAAACATACAAAATTACTTTGCACATCGAATTGATGAGGTGAGAATGGACCCAAAAGCCATTTCAAACAACAGTAATAGTAAGATTCTATAGACTAAGGGCAAGAATTGCTTGCGGGTTGTTCAGCCTGCACCCCAGCGCATCCGACTGTGTATACTATTCAAACATACAAAATTACTTTGCACATCGAATTGATGAGGTGAGAATGGACCCAAAAGCCATTTCAAACAACAGTAATAGTAAGATTCTATAGACTAAGGGCAAGAATTGCTTGCGGGTTGTTCAGCCTGCACCCCAGCGCATCCGACTGTGTATACTATTCAAACATACAAAATTACTTTGCACATCGAATTGATGAGGTGAGAATGGACCCAAAAGCCATTTCAAACAACAGTAATAGTAAGATTCTATAGACTAAGGGCAAGAATTGCTTGCGGGTTGTTCAGCCTGCACCCCAGCGCATCCGACTGTGTATACTATTCAAACATACAAAATTACTTTGCACATCGAATTGATGAGGTGAGAATGGACCCAAAAGCCATTTCAAACAACAGTAATAGTAAGATTCTATAGACTAAGGGCAAGAATTGCTTGCGGGTTGTTCAGCCTGCACCCCAGCGCATCCGACTGTGTATACTATTCAAACATACAAAATTACTTTGCACATCGAATTGATGAGGTGAGAATGGACCCAAAAGCCATTTCAAACAACAGTAATAGTAAGATTCTATAGACTAAGGGCAAGAATTGCTTGCGGGTTGTTCAGCCTGCACCCCAGCGCATCCGCTGTGTAAACGTCAAACATACAAAATTACCGAACCATAATTTGTTGTTTCTCTAAAAATCAGATCACCTTTTTATCACCAAACATTTGCTTACCAGGTCCATCATTAAGTAAGGTAGTTTCTTCGGTTCAGTGGTACCGTCGTAGTTTTCTAGCAATGGAGGCAGTAGGTAGGTTGCTTCCGATTGTCGAGACTTTACTACCTGGTGATAGAGGACAATTTGCAATTTTTAAACACATTATAATATAGAACAATTTATAAATCAAGATTACGCTAAAAAAAGTAGCTAAACGTTTTTTTAATTACAAACTTTATTTTTAAAGCTTTATAATTAAAACAATATGATATATACAATCATAATCAAAAAAAGTATCATCTATTCATTGTTGTCTCACCAACATATAAATTTTTACGGTACATGTGGTGTCGTTGTAGAATGGACTAGTTACAAGGAAACTCAGCTCTTAACTATCCTCGCACATATTAAATGGGCAAAGAACAACATTTCTATAAACCTAATTTAATATATGATAGAACATATTATTATATCTCGCTACACGAAGACTTCACTCATGTAAAGTTTCATAGATGT
Source organism: Marasmarcha lunaedactyla (assembly GCA_923062675.1). Taxonomy (NCBI): domain Eukaryota; kingdom Metazoa; phylum Arthropoda; class Insecta; order Lepidoptera; family Pterophoridae; genus Marasmarcha; species Marasmarcha lunaedactyla. The sequence goes on along the minus strand of OV281362.1, from coordinate 12,582,101 downwards.
AATATACTCAAGTTGGTGAGTGTATCAGATCCATTTTTGAAGTACGTTATGTAAGTACGCAATCTAACTGATGGTTAGTGGCATCCGTGCCAATGTGAACGTGAAACATCTACGAGTATATGCTGGTTGTTATCACGGCAGCAAAAATCCACTGAAACAGGGATTATTACCGAAAAAATAAACTTTATTAGGTACTTCGAATAAATACCTTCTTGAAATAATCATGTAGATTAGGCAGTGGCAGCACATACGGCAAAAGGCAAGCCAATGCAATGGCAACACTGTGCAACTGACATTGCTGTGCTGTTGTAGTCACCGGGTTCACTAGGGCTGATTGCTGGATGCTGTAATTTAATAAAAACATACAGATTTTAATGGTTAATTTGAACATTCTCATAATAAACTGTGAAACGGACAAATATGTGCAGTTGCATCATAACTGTCATACTTGTTTATATATGTGGCGTATCTTATCATTCGACTAATATATTTTATTGAAATTTTATAATTTGAAAACAATGAATCGTTGGATATGCATTCTACTTTTGAAAAGCCGAAGTTAAATATATATTTACGCTATGATGTTAACAATGAAGTAAAAGGTGACATTTGTTAAGTGTAAATGTTTTATAAATGCGTGTTTAAATTAACAATCTGATTACATAATAAAAAAATAATAGAAATATAGTAACTCTAATAAAGAGAAAAATAAACTTTAAAATCAAACATATTTAAAAAGAGGAAGGCATTGACGATGCGAGAATGTTTTTATGTTATAAAATGCAAGTGCTGAAACTATTTTGAGAAACATTTTTAAGAAAATGGAAAATATTTTCGAAAAATATGAACAAACATGAAAGTAGTCTTTATTATTACAGTTAACTACTAGATTCAATTATAATTTTTTTGTAGATATAGACTATTGATTCAGAAATCTGAAATCGTTCACCCTTCTCTGATGGAATTTTACGAAATTGTAACTTTATTATTTTCTTATATTGTGAATTTAATTCCTTACCGTTTGAACATTAGCTAACAGAATATAGTTTTTTTTTACCCAATACACAATGACTAAAAGTAGTTATAAGACCCCTACAAAAGAACCCTATGACCCCAAGTATTATTATAAATCACTCAACTCATCTTTGCGCGTGGTCTACGTGTGCACGTGCATTTAGACGACCGAGTGGTGTAGTGGTAAGTAGCCCTGCCTCATACGCCGCAGGTCCCAGGTTCGCGTCCTGGCCGGGGCATTCATTTGTGCGGTGAACACTGATGTTTGTTCTCGGGACATGGTTGTTTGTATTTATATATGTATGTTTATTCTGGGTTCGCTGTATGGTCACCCGTAACACAAGCTCTGCTTACTTTGGGCCATACGGTTGGTGTGATTGTCTGGGGCCTTATTATTTATGGTTTAGTACATTTAGTCACGCACACACAGTTACTATATAAACAAGGTTAACGCACTCACAGAGCCGTGCACACAAATGACTTGAAATGTGTGTATCTTTTTAAATTGCTTGTACGACTTCAATATCAAAGAGTAAAGTAACTCACGCGAACACCAAATGCAGCATGTCACAGACAGTTTCTTCCGACGACAGCTGTATGAACAGCAGCGCTATCGTGGTGTATATAGCTTCTATGTCTTCTAGACTGTTGCTTTCTTTCTGCAGGCCTGGTTAGAAAAAAATACAACTATAAGATATATCATGTTTATAATAATATACTTAATTACTTATATTATTTACTAATTTATTGGCGTTAGTAGACGTTCTTATGTTAAGATGTCGTCTGGGACGGTACTCCCCCCCTCCATTTTGACGTCCATAATAATCACATTTATGGGCCTGTGTTCCGGTTAAAGGGAACGAACCAGCTAGGGCAATCAAACGAAGGCAATTCCAACTGAAGATTGCGGTCCGCAACGCCGATTCATTAGTCGATATAATTTGGTTGGTTTAGTAAAATAAAGTATTAAGTTACTAGACTAACTACTAGACTACTATTTTTTATTTTATTTCAATATAATAGGAGAAAGCTCAAAACTTATATATCTTAATAAAAAATTGGCTTTCATAATTTTTTTCCTAACAATAGTCACAATTCGGATTTCTTTCAACAATTATCGAAGAGGCCATACCACCGAATTACAGAGCAAGCAAGTCTTTTTAATAACTAATTTCAAAATAATATTTTCTTAACGAGAGGACCCGGCGCGGTTCGCGGATTCTGCGCAGAAAACCTTTATTCACTATTCTATTGTCGAAAGCTATTTGTCTAAATGCAGAATGTATTCAACTAAATGCGAACTTAAATGCATTAAAAAAGCTTTTATGGAGATGAGAAAAAATTGGTGTAAATAATTTACCTTCATATAGTGAGCTGAATATTGCGAAACCATGTTTGGAGAAGAATATCAGATCTTGTCTCGAACATTTCTGCATGGTGAGTCCTAGTGACGAGTAGTCCACTCTGTAAACAAACATTGTACTTGTTATGTTTACATATTTATAGGTTTTCTTTGAAAGGTCTATAGTAATAACAAGAAGCAGACATTTCAAAGCTTAAAGTTAAATACAGCGACAGAAAAATAAAACATCAAATATGATTTATCGTATTATCTAAATAGTGAAATCCGTCAAGCCGTGATTGCATAACAAACATACAAACTTTCAAATTTAAAATTACGTGTTATAAAATAAACAAATAAAGTACGATTTTTTATACTCACGTAGGCTGAGCCAATTGCCCTGTCAGATCATTAGTATCCAATAGAGTATGTAATATAGTTTGAGCTAAGGCCCCATCCGCGTGAGCAACTCTAAGCAAAGCCTCGAGGAACGCCGCAGGGAAAGCCTTGTGAAGCTCTTTAGTGCGGTACGTTGTTCCGACCTGTGATAAGTTAAATTTATTTATAAATTTACGTACCGCAACTGTATGGATAGTCTTATATTGAATTAGACGACGCATCTTTGTCAAATTGCATGAAAACCAAGCGAGTCAGTTTTTCCACGCTTACCGTGAGATAACTGCCTAATTTAGTTAGGCTAAATTTTTTGATTGAGTCACAGATTTTGATGCGTAAATTAAGTTAAATATATTAATTCGATATTGCAGTATCATTTGTATAAGTGAATCTAACGTCATTTGAAAGTAAGTGAGGTAGGAAGTAGAAAAATAAAGGGGTATCAGCACTCAATCAGCCGCAACTTATGGGTTGCCAGGACTATATAGATATCTCATTGTTTTCTTTTACGTATCCACTGACTGTTTCTACTCTGAAAATGGAAATAACGTGGTTACAACGGCGGTTAAATAATGTCAAGTGATAATCGATCACTTAACCGTAAAATAATATTTAACAGTTAAAGTAAGAGACAATATAAAAAGAAATCTTTACTTACCCTCAACAGCGATTTTAGCAATATATTCTGCAGTAAAGCGTCGGCCTTAGATATCTTATTCCTCTGTGCGTTCGGGATCTTGCTGACGATGAACATCATTATATCTATTTTTTGGAAGTCGGGCAAATGGTCGGCAAATTCCCCGAGGGCGTTTATTAACGCTTCTTGGTAGAGCTTCTCACCTGAGTCTTTCTGTAAAATAAATGAGTCTCGTTTAGAACAATAGTTTAAAATGATCGATCTCATATAAAAACTAGATAAACAATCAGTGTCAGAAAAAACGTCCTCACGAAAAGAGTGCCCAATTGAGTTTTTGGGAATCTTTCAATTTAGTAGCATTCGGTTACATCGACGTACATATGGCAAATTTTTTCCAATATCAAATGGCCTGTTCTCGACATAAAATTAATTGTCATATTTTCTGGAAGTGTATTTATTATCAATGTATTATTATACTGATGATTTTAGTAAAGATATCAGTAAAACATGTTTTTAAGTTTAATTCCAGCTAAAAATTACTCAAAATTTCAAATTTAGTAGTCGGTTTTCCAGGTTCTATTGGAGTTTCTGGACAAAATTCTAAACCATTGACATTGGACACTCATAGTTTTTTCATTCGAAGTTTAAAATGAAATATTAATTTGTTTTGTAACAATAATTTGAAGTAATAGGTTTATGAAAAAAGAAATTTGTTTTACGATGTCTGTTTTTGTATATTAAAGATCGAGATCGAATATGTAGTATTTTTGGTTATGGTATATTTTAATTTTATTATTATATGATGAAATCTTAAATTACAAGATCAATCTACAGAAAAGGTTGTGCATTTTTATTTTAAATGCAAAAAGAACTACAAAATAAATATTAAAAATTTAACTTTTAAAACAATCATTATGCTAAAGTTCTTTGCTGATTAATTCTTTGCTGACAAATACAACTTCATCAAAAAGTAAAAAGTTAAGTATGATTTATTAAAAAAAAATTTTTTTGAGTTTTTTGTATTATAAAATAAAAAATATTGACCTCAGTATCTCGAGCGACTGAAGCCCTCAGGTTCGTAAGTAGATTGTTGATTATTTCCAATACTGATGGACCTGAAAAATAATAAAAGATTCATAGTAATGCTAAAGCTAGTAAATCCAAATCTCAATAAAACCGAGTGTGTGCTCATTGTATTTGCCTGGATTTGGTGGTAGCCAATACACAGTAAATTCATTAGTTAGTATATTTGAAAATACGAGTTGAACTACTTTGTGGGGAATCAAAACTACATAGGTACATCAAAAGTATTTAGGGATCACATAATTTTCAAATTTAAACTTCACCGTGCATTCGGGGAGCTATCGTTGTTGAAATTTCGTTCTGTATTGTTTCTCAGTCCCAAAAATTATTTGTATTATTTCACGTCACTGCTACAAGGGCTATCGGAATTGAATTAAAGCAAGACTAAATGTTTTTTCAGTCGAAATAATTTATAAAGACTTCTTTACAATCAAGAAAAAATATCTGTGCTAACTAGAAAGTGATGTCAGCTAGTAAATTGTGGCTGAATTTTTCATAAATCTATCAGTTACCAATTCAAATTCAAATATTTATTCCTCAACATTGACAATTACTTGTTATTATTATATGTTCGAATTTATCTCTCTTACACATCGTACGTCAAATAAAATATGATACTACCACAAGTTCGGAAAAACCTTGGTGAAAAAGAACTGGCATTAAACCTCACTTGTATATTTTTTTTCAAAATAAATTTACTGTGTCTCTTATGACTATCCAAAATTATTCTTATCTGCATCTGTTAGCTCGACAAGTCTCCTTCCCCCCAAGTATCCAAACGACGAACATCCTCAAACGGCACCCGTTCACGAGGTAACGCGGGATCCAGCCATCGCCCTCCTCGACCATATCTATAGGCCACTCCTTGGTAGCGGCCATGGTATCGCACAACACGCACGGGATACCCACGCGGCTCCACCTGATTCCCTAAGGAAGGACACACAGTGCACCTCCACTTTGCATTTACTCCACATGTACGTGTGAGTTTCAATGATACGGACCTTAATAATTGAACTTACCAACACTGCTAGCATTAGCGATATGCACGATATGAGCTAAAACCCCGCAACGCGCCGCTCGAACTCTCGCTTCGCCTACGTCCACATGCTGCATCAGAGTTTCTACTACGCTGTAGGAATACTGTCCCTGTAATAGTAGACATTTTTGTTGTAAAGGACGTCTTTAAAACTCAGTCAAAATGGGTTTAACCTAGATGTTACTATCTGTTCACTCAACTTTTCATAGATTTCCAGCTTGATATTTAAATATTGATTGACAAATGTACTAAGAGAGAAGTAAACGATTAAGTTGATATACTTCGTGCAATGCAATCACGTGCGTGTGTATGCCTACGTATGTAAATATGCAACTGTGTGCGGCAGCCGCCATCTTGTCAAACCGTGTTCTCGTCGCTTTGGTATGCGTGTACAGTTGCTGCAAATATACAAGCACATGAGGCCGCCAACAAATTATTTGAACTATCTATATAGTATTGATATAAATCCTGTCTCAAAACAATGGATATACAAATTGGACTTATATTTGAAGCGCAATTTTGTAATTTATTACTAGCTGTTCTTTTTTTAAATCTTTTCGTTAGTACGTAAATTGCAATAAATTGTACAAACCTGTACAGAAAACATGATGACTTTGAAGATGTAAACTGCGAAATCGTTCGGCACCCACAGTTGGTGGCGGTCGAAATGTCTGCAATAGGGAAAACGCATGTTTAATGAAAACAAAATGGCTACTCTGTGTCAATAATAGTCTAGGTTTTTAAACTTTTCAAAAGTGCGCCTAGTAAGGCGTTGTAAGGCGTACGTTCGATGGTTACTTGTAAAAGAAAATGTTTATCTTTACAAAATAATTTTCTTAATCTAAATAAGCTTCGACCAATCTTCTACCCAATTTTCCAAAAACAAACCAAACACACATTTTTTCTTTGATTCAATTAAAATAACGGCAGATAGTCGATGTACTTGAGCAATGGATCTGATGTATTATCTACCACAGGTATATTTACTCACACAATATCTAGTAAGTATATTACATAAATGGAACTTAACATTAATGATCTGAGAAAGAGACAGAATGATGCGTTGAGGTGTCGCGCGAGCAAGAATGAAAATAGCTGCACTCGTGTCGTGTCGGATTGCGACTAATTATATGCGTCAGGAGCTTGTCTCCTATCTTTCGCTCTTTTACCTTAACCAAAGCAATTGCTCCAACAATGTATCACTTACGTCAAAACTGGTGTTAACACAGTCCTGATATGCGTAAAGGGCGCTCTTCCTACCAGCTCCCGTAGACAAGCTTCGGCCAATCTCGGCGGGTCTTCGTCCCAACCGTCGCGGGTATCGGAATCTGCTCCTACCGTTTCAAACGATTTTGCCGCCTGCAATTTTTGAAATTGGAATTTATTTAAAAAGTGAAGAAGAAAATTTGAAATAAGAATGTAGTTGTTTTATACTACATAGTGATGAAGTTCTCAGTAAAATTTTTACAAAATTAATGTAACATGTTTTCACAATTTAACCCGTCAAAAACACAGGCGTGTTTATTCTCCGCGAAAAAGAACAGTTTCGACCTAACGCCCACTTTCCAAAATGTTTCTGTACCCTTAACCGACCACCTAGGGCTTCTGGGCGTAACTATATCGTCCCAACTAAACTTCGGGCAACAAATTGTGCCCATGGCTCAAACTGCTTCAAAGACGTTGGGCATCATCTCGAAGGTCCGGCGGTACTTCAGCCCTGGATAGCTACTTAATTTGTACACAACTCAAGTTCGGTCATGTATGGAGTACTGTTCGAGTTACCTTTGGGATGGTTCTGCGAAGTACCAACTTGAAGCGATGGACGCAGTTGACCGAAGAGCCCGAAAAATTATTAACAACTAACAACAATTATTATTATTATGATCTCACCACCAAAAAACTGCAAAGCCTCGACCATCGTCGGAAAGTTGCCAGTTTAGCAGTCTTTTACAGATTACATTTTGGAGAGTGCGCGAATGCTCTTTTTGATCAGGTTGAACCCACACCCTTCTTACATCGAACTACTAGACACAGACAAGCCTTGAATCCCTTTATGGTGGATGGCCCAAGAAGTCGAACCAAACGCTTGTTGTTTTTGGTGCGGGTCGCCAAGGTGTGGAATAAACTGCCTGCGTCTGTTTTTTCAGAAAACTATAGTCCTAGTTCTTTCAAGCGTCGAGCGAATAGGTATCTCGTGGATAGACGTGTAACACCTTCATCTTCATCGTCACTTTCCATCAGGTGAGATAGAAGACAAACGTCTAATCCTTTTACAATAAAAAAAAATTATAAAATAAAATAAAATTTTTGATTGCTTCCCTTAGTCTAAATTGAAATATAGTTTTTTGTTATTTTACTTAAATGGTTTGGCTAAACGACTGCCTTGAGCACGAATAGAAATTTCACACTATCATCATTTAAATATTGAGTAATTAAATAATAAATATTCATTATTTTCATAGAACTTTAAAAAAAAATAAAAAAAAAGTTTTTAACATTTTTCCTGATAAATGTCATTTTTCATTTTCGTAATTAAAAAGTATAGACTTCTCGAAACATTTTTTTAATGACTCGATTAGTAAAGTGTTATATTTTGATTCTTCTCAGAAGGTTAAAAAAAAATTATCAATAGGTCAATGTTATTATTTATGCTATTAGGTTAAGCGGATTAAGGTTTGAATAAAATAAGAAAAAAGTTGTAATAACTGTACAGTCTTGGGTTTTATTAAATCGATGTCTTGTTAAAACAAAGTAAAATAATTCTCAGTGATGCTTTTATTATTCATTTATAAATAAATATAAAATCGGTGAAGTTATGTGCTTGTCGGTGTCCATGTTCCGTAGTCACCCTATGTTATATTAATAATTACTACCTGTCATGTTACAAGTAACAATATCCTCTAAGGTGTTTTTAAAGAATTTCGTATTTTATAGGAATTATTCCAAGGTACATTTTATAAGATGGACTCGTACTGACTGCTTTTAAAGTAGCAGAGCTAACTATACCATGGTACTTTTCCTTCTAAATTAATTATTCGAAATAAAAGTATCGAGTAACTACTCACTCGTATTTTAATTCTATGGGAACATCCCCATCTATCGATCGGTTGATTTGACTGACATACATCAATCGGTCGTACCATCGATCGATTGATCGCTTTGTCTTTTACTCGTGCGGTTTTGTTTTGGTATTCTTTCGGCGTTTATTTGAGTTTTGAATTCGACCCTTGCTTTACTAACGGACTTGTGTGTGCCCGGACGTTGAAATAATAATTAATTTAGGCGGACGAAGATCTCAACTTTTACGAGGACGTATTGAATTCAGTTTGTTTTTTTATACGAAACAGACAATACGAATAAACCTTAAAACGATATATTGTCATATTACTGCAGCTGTATTGTTGGTAATAGGACTCTTAGCCGCTGTTGTCATGTAATGGTGGTCATATAGTATTTGGGGTGGGCACGGCACCAAAATACTATGCCTGTTCGGCCAGCTTCATTTTTAGATAATATTTTAATTAGACTTAATGAATGAATAAATACCTTAAAGTCTCATTTTTTTTTTCAATATTTTAAAGATCCTTAAAAGAAATGTATGCTTTTCAACCCGGGCATGTCCATGTGTTTGTACTTACACATTTTTAACACCAAACAACTTCATTCTTAATGAAATTGGCCGCCATGGTTGCAGGTAGCCAATGATATCACGATTCCGATGACAAAGTGGGTTACGATTCTGATGACAAATGTGGAATAATCGTGCCGAGTGGGAAGCCGCTAACTTAGCCTATACTTTGTTCTTGCAAAATCCGTAGATTTAGAAAAATGGTTATAAATATTTATAGCAAAAACTAAATAGTTGGTATTATTTCGTAGAAAGGGTCGTTCATTTCTTTTTTTCACTTTTTTTACAATTTCAAAAGTTCCTAGGTTTTATTTTAAATGCAGTTACACTGCGTAGCAGTTTAACATTCTATTCCAGTAGTCGCCATGATTATACATTGCCAAGGCAGGCACGCGTCCATGCTGTATTTAGCCAAACCCTTTTATTTTACAAAAAGTATATGCTTAGATTATAGAATAAGCGTCTTAAACACTTTAGAATAAGATAAATTGTTGACAGTTCCAAAAGACTTCGTATAAATAAATAATAATAAACTAAAATAATAAATAATAGACAGGTTGACAGTGTTTGTTATTTGAGCTCAAAAAAATAAAGTTCGTAATGCATTGTGACAAATGATGTTTATGAGAAGGTTGTTATGGATTTTGTTTTAGCACAATCAATTTTCTGAGATGGAATGGAATTGAATTGGAAATGGAATTCCCATTGGGCCACCTGGCTATACTGCACACTAGCCAAGCAGAGCCACATGCGCGCTTTATTACCTCCGTAATTTGAACGCAATGAAAGAATATGTGCATAGCAGTAAATATAAACAAAAAGTGAGCTATTATTTATGTATGATGATAAATGCATTTAATATCGTGACGTTTGTTTTTCTTTGTAAGAAATGGGGCACCTATGATTTTGTTCTGACGTAAATGAATTATTAATGTTAATTGATGCCATTGTCAAATAAAAGAAATGAAAATGAAATATATTTATTTGCCAGAAACATCGTTAACAAAAAATACTTAAATATCTAGTGGTTGCTACACTTGGCCGTAGCCTGTATCGAAGCAACCACTTCCGGTATTTAACTTGCCTTTTCTTAATCTTTACCTTAATCTATTTCATACTTTATACTATTATTTACGATTTTTAAAAGGTCTTCCGTAACATCATAGGTTAGTGTATGTAGCCATGTTTGTACAATGAATTTAGCTTCTAATGTTGATATATATTCCCCCCCAGTTCGCTGTATGGTCATCCATAACACAAGCTCTGCTTACTTTGGGACCATAAAGTTGGTGGGTTTGTCTAGGGATGTATTTATTTATTATTTATTAAATATTTTCTTATTTCTTAAGTCACAATTTTAGATTACTTTACTGTAAATATAGGCATTAATAAAATCACCAAAACGCATACAATAATGAAATGATCAAATCAAAATAAACTTTGACCTGATTAATACCGCTATTGTTTATTTGGGAAAACAATAGCTAACCGAACTAACACAAACAAAAACAACGTGTTCTGGATTTAACAAATATCGTAAACTCAAATATCGTGGTATAAGAACCTCTAATTTTAACTGACCTGCATATTGTATAGAAGCGAAGGTACAATTTTATCCATATGTTGCGGCTCCCATATATTTTCTACCAAGTCATCGGACACAGTTTTTCTTATGACGCCCTGAAATTTATAAATATATATTCTGAAGATTTTAATGGGTTTTTAAAGAAATAAGTATAGTATAAAAACTCAATTTTTTTTAATAATTTTTTTCACATCGACATCATAAGTCGTAAGTGTTTTGTGTATCAATATTGCACGTGATTGTTATATCGACTAAGGATGCGTCGCCGACCGTAGGCCTCAGTTGGGATTCTCTTGGATCCAGTAATTGCACTGGCGGTTCCGGCACTGTAACCGGAACGCAACCACGTAGACATGATTATTATGGCGGCAAAATAGGAAGGAATATAGTACCGCCCCAGAGGAGATCTTTACATAAGAAACTTCACTACCACAAACATTTGCAGCTTTTTATATGTTAGACAATTTTTAAGATACTCTGTTTTGTAGGACATGGGTCAATTTTGATCTTTTTTTTTTTAATACAGAAAGTAATGTTAAAAAAAGCTTCCGCAGTTTTTTATATGTTAGACTTGAGAGTCAACTTTATGAAGTGAGTCATATTTTTGTAGTCATGTTTGACAATTTTTAAGATACTCTGTTTTGTAGGACATGGGACAATTTTGATCTTTTTTTTTTTAATACAGAAAGTAATGTTAAAAAAAGCTTCCGCAGTTTTTTATATGTTAGACTTGAGAGACAACTTTATGAAGTGAGTCATATTTTTGTAGTCATGTTTGACAATTTTTAAGATACTCTGTTTTGTAGGACATGGGACAATTTTGATCTTTTTTTTTTAACACAGAAAGTAATGTTAAAAAAAGCTTCCGCAGTTTTTTATATGTTAGACTTGAGAGACAACTTTATGAAGTGAGTCATATTTTTGTAGTCATGTTTGACAATTTTTAAGATACTCTGTTTTGTAGGACATGGGACAATTTTGATCTTTTTTTTTTTAATACAGAAAGTAATGTTAAAAAAAGCTTCCGCAGTTTTTTATATGTTAGACTTGAGAGTCAACTTTATGAAGTGAGTCATATTTTTGTAGTCATGTTTGACAATTTTTAAGATACTCTGTTTTGTAGGACATGGGACAATTTTGATCTTTTTTTTTTTAATACAGAAAGTAATGTTAAAAAAAGCTTCCGCAGTTTTTTATATGTTAGACTTGAGAGTCAACTTTATGAAGTGAGTCATATTTTTGTAGTCATGTTTGACAATTTTTAAGATACTCTGTTTTGTAGGACATGGGACAATTTTGATCTTTTTTTTTTAATACAGAAAGTAATGTTAAAAAAAGCTTCCGCAGTTTTTTATATGTTAGACTTGAGAGTCAACTTTATGAAGTGAGTCATATTTTTGTAGTCATGTTTGACAATTTTTAAGATACTCTGTTTTGTAGGACATGGGACAATTTTGATCTTTTTTTTTTAATACAGAAAGTAATGTTAAAAAAAGCTTCCGCAGTTTTTTATATGTTAGACTTGAGAGTCAACTTTATGAAGTGAGTCATATTTTTGTAGTCATGTTTGACAATTTTTAAGATACTCTGTTTTGTAGGACATGGGACAATTTTGATCTTTTTTTTTTTTAATACAGAAAGTAATGTTAAAAAAAGCTTCCGCAGTTTTTTATATGTTAGACTTGAGAGTCAACTTTATGAAGTGAGTCATATTTTTGTAGTCATGTTTGACAATTTTTAAGATACTCTGTTTTGTAGGACATGGGACAATTTTGATCTTTTTTTTTTAATACAGAAAGTAATGTTAAAAAAAGCTTCCGCAGTTTTTTATATGTTAGACTTGAGAGTCAACTTTATGAAGTGAGTCATATTTTTGTAGTCATGTTTGACAATTTTTAAGATACTCTGTTTTGTAGGACATGGGACAATTTTGATCTTTTTTTTTTTTAATACAGAAAGTAATGTTAAAAAAAGCTTCCGCAGTTTTTTATATGTTAGACTTGAGAGTCAACTTTATGAAGTGAGTCATATTTTTGTAGTCATGTTTGACAATTTTTAAGATACTCTGTTTTGTAGGACATGGGACAATTTTGATCTTTTTTTTTTTAATACAGAAAGTAATGTTAAAAAAAGCTTCCGCAGTTTTTTATATGTTAGACTTGAGAGTCAACTTTATGAAGTGAGTCATATTTTTGTAGTCATGTTTGACAATTTTTAAGATACTCTGTTTTGTAGGACATGGGACAATTTTGATCTTTTTTTTTTTAATACAGAAAGTAATGTTAAAAAAAGCTTCCGCAGTTTTTTATATGTTAGACTTGAGAGTCAACTTTATGAAGTGAGTCATATTTTTGTAGTCATGTTTGACAATTTTTAAGATACTCTGTTTTGTAGGACATGGGACAATTTTGATCTTTTTTTTTTACAACAGAAAGTAATGTTAAAAAAAGCTTCCGCAGTTTTTTATATGTTAGACTTGAGAGACAACTTTATGAAGTGAGTCATATTTTTGTAGTCATGTTTGACAGTTTTTAAGATACTCTTTTTTGTAGGACATGGGACAATTTTGATCTTTTTTTTTGGAATACAGAAAGTAATGTTAAAAAAAGCTTCCTTAATTTTGCTTGAAGATCTTTTAAAAACTGCACCTGACTAGAGCAAACCCAAAGAGATAAATACGCAAAAAATCTTAACGATACTGAGTTACATTGCTTTAGCGAGCGATTATTACATCTGTCCTTATCTCTCGTACGCAATAATGTTGTCAGTTGTTCGAAGACGGCTGTCGTTGCGTGATTCGTAGTACAGGAAAGCTGTCAATACAGATGTTATCAACCTGGTCATAAGGTGCATAATGTTTTTAATTCCTGAAAAATTGTTTACATTCTTTATCTCGTCTCGTTAGCCTTTCTATAACCTTTGTGTTGATTATCTATCAAGTGCATTTAAGTTGTTTTACAAAAATCGAGTTTAAACATACCAATAACCCTTGTATCCCAGCCAGTCGTATCTTATCTCTGACTGCCTCATCCGAGTGGTTGCTGTGACACATTGCTGAGAACTTCGACACGAAAAAGTCGTATCTTCTGTGGTAAGATGGTGTGTCCTCTTCTATGTTAGCGAAGCGGACGAACTGTAAGGAGAGGGGTATTTTGACAAATTATAATAGCTTGTTATTTGGCAGATCGTATGTAGCGGTCCTAAAAAACTGTAAATTGAAATTCTGTTTTACTTGTCACAGCCAGAAAACGAGCATGCGTAAGTGACATCCGTGAACGTAGACAACATTAATCGTAGATGTATTTTTATTTATTTTTTATTTATTGGGGTCAACACACAGTATCACAATGTACATTACTTAATACTAAAAATAATGCATAGGCATAATCGTGACACCAATACCGTCAAATGTTGATTGATTAATTCTATTGTTTTTGTATTGATTATCGACGAATGATGCGTTGCCGACTCGAGTATTGGGAAGTTGGGTTGCCTTTGTTCCAGTAATTGCACTGGCTGTTCCTTCCCTGTGACCGGAACACAACCACGTAAAGGTGATTATTACGGCGTTCAAAATAGGAATGATTTTAGTACCGCCTCAGACAAAATCTAAACATATGAAACTCTACTATTTATGTTTCAATATTATAGTTACATTGTATTTGGTGGTTGAAAAGATTGATGCTTCGCGGCACGGTCTGCCTCAGATATGATGAAGACAATTTATCGGCAGATGGCATTGTGCCTAAATGTATTTTATACCTCTTGTCACAAGTAGCTTGTTAACACAAATATGGAACCGCCGGTCATATTCTAGTATTTTCTGTATAATATTCCGTAATAGCAAGCGATGTGGAAACAAGATACAAGATTTGTGGAGGAGAAATTGTATCTATAACTTCAATCACATTTACAAACTAGATACACAGTTTCATACAATTATGACTTTTTCAACTGTTCACAATGGTTTAAAAGTTTGTCGAGAAATGGCAATTAGTAGATAAGAAACTTTGTTATTGCAAATACAACCATGCAATACAATCATAAAAAGTATTGAATTTTTTTATGATTAAAAACATTATTCTTTCTTGTTTCTTGATTAAATTAAAATAAGTATTTTGTAATAATCCATTCTTGTAATTTTTAGTTTTTTGACATAATTTATATCGAAGTGACGAATGCTTCTAAAATTGAAAGAAAACCTAAATACTCTATTGGCTACTTTTTTGGTGATGAGGTTTTTCTGAACCTAGTATTTATATGAAATCTATACGTAATGATAATTACTAATAAATTATTCTGTATCTCATCAAATTAAAGAATAAACAAAGATAAATTCATAGCAATCTTCTTATGCGGAAGGCAATGAACGGATCTATTAGTAATTAACTGAATTGTTTGATGATGATTGACTTTCAGTCCTATTTTACCGTCGATACCGAGTTGCGTGTGTGTGTGCTATTGTAATAAGATTCACGTCTACTTTTGATTTGATACTTGAATGAATAGAGAACCGAAATCTTTTAGATGTGACATACTGAGATCGGCTGGAGTATTGATACAAACAATCAACAATTACCTCGCATTGATCGAAAACGTCAATTTGTTTGCTATCGCGCTGGTTCACCATACGTTTTTGTTTTCCCGATTTTTGCTGTCGCTATAGTAAGCCAAGGGGAAAAGAAGCCGCAATAAGCCGATCGGTCTTATTAAAGAATTGCTTCAACGAACTAATAAATGAAAAACTAATAAATGTTTATAAAATAACTGTTCCGATAAAGGTTCAATCAAACACAAAATTAATATTTTTAGTCTGTTAAATATGTTTTCGGTAGTTACTAACAGTTGCCCACGGATTCATACTCCTAGCTTCTCATTCCGTGAAAACTATAAAAAAAATATGCCCTACGTTACTTCTGGGTTTAATCCCGAAATAATACATGGGTTTAATCCCGGAATAATCCCGAAATTGTTTGAAACGGTTCAGTATATGAAATAGCTGTCCTTCAGTTTATGCACTACAAATAAATAATCTGTTCTATTTATATTTTCACATTATAGATGGTTCAAGTCGTACGGCCCTACGTGTGATTTAAGCTTGTATATATACAGCAACTGTGTGTGTGTGGCAAGACGTACTGATGGTACACCACACCAAAGCGACGAGAACACGGTTTGACAAGATGGCGGCGGCCTCACAAAATTCAGTTGTATATTTACAAGCACTCGCATATTTATTGAATAACGCCCATTTATCTTTGTAAACCCTATGCTTTTTTATTTTAGTTTGGTTTTTGTTTAATTGTATTTTGTTAATTTTATTTCTCACTTTTCATTTTTTAAGTCGGTAGTTTTGACAAAAAAAAATTTACAAGAATAATATATTTTCGGTACCTAAGTAGTTCATAAGTATTGTAAAAATAGTAAAAAAGTAAAAAAACCAAATCACTGCTTTATCTTTATTCTTTTAAGTAATTTTGTTTTTACACATTGTGTAATATGTTTTTTTTGTAACAAATGACTGTTTGATGCCAAAACAAATGAAAAAAAAAATGAAAAAAAAATGAGGCAAGTTGATCTAACTGTCTAGTCGTTGATTCCTGATTAGGTTTGATTCCAGTCTTGTTCCTACCGCTGCAACGTGGTTAGAAGATGAATGAAAATCGTTTGATTCATTGGAGAACAAAAAATCGTATGATTCGTTACGATGCAAAAAGTCATAAAGTAATTACCATTATTAAATGACAAATTTGCGTCATTTACTGTAATATAGGCCTGAGCAACTAACACTTCACAGTAAAGACCATTTTTCTTTAACAGCGTTAAAGTTCCACTTACACTTTGTGTAGCCAGTTTCTGCAACTCAGGGTCTGGTGACTCCAGCAGCTTCTGCACCATCTTGAGGAAGCTCTCCACGAACAGGTTTAGGGTCTGCGAGTGACATGCCACGAGTAGCTGGTCCATTGCTTCCATGGCTATTATCACGAAGCTGGAAGAATATTAGAAAGGTATTAGAAACTGGTCATACCCTGGCTGATGTGTGGGGCTCGTTTAAGGAAACAGGCGGCCTACAACTCCGCGCACATTTGGATCGGCAGTATTTGTTAAACCGGTAGGCCGGCTCGATGCAATTTTCACACAAATTCGGCTCGTGTCGATCAGGTACTACATTTGGGCCATATGTATAATTTTTTATTTATTTATCATTATTCCCAAATATTACAGTATCATATTCAATAGCATCTAAAAACCACAAAGTTTTTCCCGAACGTTCATCCACATAATATATTCTATGTTGCCGCCCGGCATTGTCGTCAAATAAGTGTTAAATAGCGCCTCTAACGTGTTCAATCTGTCCACAGACAGAAAAATTTAATATTTAAAAATGACGTTTTTCAATGAAAAAAAGTTTTTTAATCTCCATTCGTAGCTAAAATTCTACAATATTGATGTATTTGGTTTCATTTGATTTCATGTAAGGGTTTCATGTTAAAAAAAGTACGGAACATCAAGTAAATAATTAATTCCAAACAAAACAACTTCCTTGCTGATGATAATAGAAACACAGAATCTTCTATATCAGACGTAATAGCTCTACACAGATATGATAAACGTAATCTTTAATCTCAAGAGTTACTCATGCATTGGAAAATATTTCCGGAACAGGAAATTCACGGCACCTTCTGTAGATTTGTAAAATAGAATTATCTTGTTTCCTATTGTGTTTTTTACTTTTGTGAAATTATGTAACCAACAAACTGGTTACCCACATTTCTAAGTATCCAATAATACTTTTAAAAGTATTACAAAAATGTTGCATAAATCATAGTTTTTTTAAACTATACATACGAGACTGACCCAAATAAAACCAGAAAGTTTGCATAAATCAAATCAATATTCATAGGTATAAATGTTAGGCGCTACCCACATATTCAAGCCAGCTTCAAGCGGCACTGCCGGGCGGCAAAGTTAAAGATGCGTAAATGAGTAAAGCCAAAGCCGTTCGGGTTTTAGCAAGGCGAGCCGAATTGGGACTACCCAACCGGCACACGTCGAATATATGTAGTAATCAGGCTGGCCCTGTCGTTCAACAAACAGTGACGACCCGAATGTCCTGGACCAAACATGTGGTCAAACTGGAATATATTATGTTTGATTCTGCCGACTTATGCGAGCCGAATATGTGGGGAGCGCCCCTTGCCTGTTTAAAAGAAGCGTTTTGAATAAAATTTCAGAGAATTATACATATTTTAATTTCTGCTACTCATTAGTAAACACAATGACTAACCTACCTATAAAGTAAAAACATAAATAAACCAAAACCCAACTAACCCATGCCGTCTCCTATAAATATCCCTCGAGGCCTTCTGAAAGAGGTACTCCCCAATGCGGTCCAACTTCTCCGGGCTGGAGAGGGAGTAGAAGACCAGCTTCTCCATGTTGGCCTTGACCAGTCCATCCGTGGGGTAGGCAGGGAAGATATGGTCTACCAGCCGTTTGTATCGCGGTCTTAGGGCGGAGCAGCAACCGCAGCAGCCTAGGAAAGAATATAGAGACATTGGTTAATCTTTTTTGTTTTTCTTCATTGTCGTATAAAGGGCGTTGAGTTCACGTCCAGGTTCGTGAAAAGAAAAATGTGTAAGGTAGTTTTAGTAATAGTACGGCGCCTGTCCTGCTTGTCGAAACAGCACAATGTGAAAATTGTTTTAAGCATAAATCAGCTGTAATATTAGTAACACTAATTTCAAATTAAAATGTTTAATTTTTAATTTAATTAATTTTAATTTAATTTTTGAACGACCGAAGAGTAAAAGTGAGCATATTGACTACCTAGATAAGGGTAAAACGACTAGTACCAAATATTATGCCGATTCGTTGGAATAACAAAGGTTTACCTGAAAACGACCGTATTTCGCTAAGAAATAAATCCT
This sequence comes from Marasmarcha lunaedactyla, assembly GCA_923062675.1. Taxonomy (NCBI): domain Eukaryota; kingdom Metazoa; phylum Arthropoda; class Insecta; order Lepidoptera; family Pterophoridae; genus Marasmarcha; species Marasmarcha lunaedactyla. The sequence goes on along the minus strand of OV281362.1, from coordinate 12,563,449 downwards.
CTTCCACTAAGACGACACAAGAGTGCACACCTGCGCGATTACCACGGCCAAATTTCATGAGTTGCGCTACGAGTGGCTTTCTCAACCACTATACTTGCCAGGTTTAGCCTCAATTTCATAAATTTCATCATTGGATTAGATTTAGCGCCAACGAAGAGATCATGCACGAAACCAATGCCTGTTTCGAAGAGTTGCCGAAGCCATATTTATGGTAGGCATCGAAAACCTAGAGAAACGCTGGATGAAGTGCACTAAGTTAGAAGAAAGCTACGTTGAAAAATAAATAATAGTATTTATTTACATAAAATTTACTCCTTGATTAATTTTTATCAGACTTATCACTTCGCCCTCGCATAGTTACGTGTTTGTTACTCAATCGTACGTTCAAAACACACATCAAAAGTGTCTTGGGTCAAGTATTTTATACTGACTATTTGGACTTTTTGGACTTTACTGACGCTATTGATTTTGTTTAGTGATTTTTAGTATTTAAATAAATAATTTTGTTTCAATCTCGATTATAAAGACAAAATCAACTGTCATTACTATCATTTTTTTAAAACTGTGTCATGACATTTTTACAAAATCATTACAATTTCTGCATCGGAACTGTAAAAAATACCCTGATATTGAACGACGACGTCATTTGACCCGAGAAGAGATGTTGAGAGACAGCGGAATGTTGGAAGCTGGCTCCAGGCAACGTACTGTGGTTATTGCTTTTGGCACTAGACAGAGCGTTGTAAGTCGCCTCTGGACATGCTATCGCATCACAGGCATCGTGGCCGCGCGACATGGAGGACGATCTCGCATTACCTCTCGCAGACAGGACCGGTACATCCAAAATACTGCTCGACGGAATCGTACCATGACTCTCGTTTCGGAACGAGGCCAGATAAAAGACACCTTAAAGTATGGAGAACCTCTGGACGTCATGAACGTTTAAGATTTTGTTAGGAAGTTCATCCGTATAGTGGGGGAACAATAGTTATATGGGCCAGTATTTGGATCGGTGGAACAATCTCATTTTAATAAGGGGTAACCTCAATGTTCAGATTTACGTGGAGAGGATTGTTTCAGACGTCATCATCCCTCAGCGAGGCCGGTTGGGTAATTCGTTTCAATTAATGCACGTCCACACACGGCTAGTCTTAACAGGCACTGTTGCCGAAGCTGGAATTAACGCTGGAAATGCCAGGGTATGCTCAATCGCCACACCGCAACCCGATTGAGCAGGAATGGGATACGCTTCAAAGAAGAGCCCTGCCGAGTATGGATGCGGTGCGCACCCCACAACAACTTTTTGACTTGTTAGAAAGCAAGTGGGCGGCCATACTTTAAAGTGATTTTGATAACTGATATCAGCATGCCAAATCGCTGCGATTATGGTATTTGTGTTAATAGTGGAAACATAGACTATAATTTTTTTATCGAAACAATAAAAATTTATCAAATCTTAATTGTTGTCCTATTTTCGCCATTTGATTAAACGCCATTAATTTGAGTTAATATCCCACAATCTGCTATTTTTCTTCATTTTTACTAAAGATAGGATTTTTTTTTATTTACACTCAGGAATTTAAGTAAAAGATCATTCTGGTAGACTAGATCTGGTAAATATTTATTGGATAATAACAGGCACCTCAAAGTAAATGATCGTATCTTGATTTTTATCACTTCAAAATCCTAGTTTATTGAATTACATATGAAGGTACTTTAGTCAATAATTACTACATAAACTGTCTAATATATAAAGATATCGACGGAAAAATACCTACACAACACGAACTGACAGAAGCAAAATTTTCTTAAAAGTTATTTCGAAAACTGTATCTTAAAACTACAATAATAAAAGCGCCATGGTTGATTTCAGATACATATAATATCGCATGGCAACACTACACCAAAATGATAAAGCATATGTTTAGGTAGGTATAAGTGTAATCAAGGGCGTATAAACCATTAAGGTGATTAATTAACTCACTAATGAAAATACGCATTTTTCCAATGTCCAGACAATGTTGTATTCGAAGGACAAACAGTACTCGGGGTACTTGAAAACAATCCACCAATTGGATAGAAGGCATTTAAAAAAATGGTCAACGGGAAAAATAAACATTCAATTTTGAATCCTGTGTCCTTCATAATACTGCTGATTTTTCGGAATAATAATTTTTTTTTCACCTATGCTGCTTCGACCAGCTAGCATTCTGCGTGTTATATATTAACTAAGAGTTTGAACACGCAGTGCAGCGGAGTGTAAATTAAACGAATCGAAGTCGAGTCGAAACCATATCTGTTTAATTAGCATGCTGCCAACCTTCCTCAAAAGCAATCAAGTCAATGCGATGTTCAAAGTTTTCCACGGTGCTGTGATAGGCAAATATTCCTTCAGTTAAACTCACATGTCAAATACACCGATCTGCTGATGAAGAACAGAGCACGATGAGATATTTTGCGAAAAGGCAACATTGTCGAACACTTTACACAGCTATTTCACATTGATACCACTTATTTGTGCATATACATTTTTATACTTCACACACTTGTAACAGGCACTATTATCCAATGTATAACTTCTGTCGAAGACTGTGTCATTTTAGTTATTGCAATTTTGCGTAAACTTTTTGGCTACGGAAGATATTGATATAAAATTTGTTTCTAACTTTTACAAACTCTTTCACAAATTTTTATACGTTTTTTCTTGCAAAATCTTCCAAGTTTTATTGGAACCACTATTTCTAATACTTAAGCGATATCCGCAAGCTTGACCTGCCTCTAAATTAACTAACATGTTTCAAAAAATAAACCAGTATAAATAAAATTAGATTTTAAAAAATCCAAATTTTAATCTAACGAGCACCCAAAGATGTTCATTAAACTGTAGAATCATATTTAGTATCTACTGAATCATGAAGTAAAAATATTTTTATACTTGCAGTATTTAATACTATCCAAGATCCCTGACCATTATTACTGCAAAAAGGTTGTAAAGTTAAGTGAAACAAGTAACTATATAGGTGTTAAAGGCTGATTTCAAATATTCCATAATTTTTGGCAAGTATCGGAGTTAAGATATATTGCAACCAACCCTATTAAGTATCTAAGTAATCATCGATACTTTAGGATTACCATGTTATAATATTACTTATACCAATATTAAAGAAGTAAAAATAAAAATATTTATAGTACGCTTCAAAACCTTTAACAATGGTAGAATAAATAAATATTCATTCTTAAAATCATTTCTAAAATAGTTTTGTTGAAATTACTTGCATTTTGAACATAAAACTGTTCGAATATTTATTTACTAACTTTTTTGGTTCACATAAATTTATACGATATTCACTTTAATTTTTCTTGCATTACGATATAATTTTCTTTGAATTTATTAATTTCACATATAAAAGTACTCTGATTGGAATGAGGTTACACATGAGACTGATTCGAAGTGTCATACAGTGTTACCGATAAGAGATGATAAGGACGAATATCTACGTAGGTACTCGTCAATATTGCCCTTATCAGATACGGTGTAAAAAGACAATTTTAGCAAGTACATCCTTGTCTGTAAATAGGTGAACGTGAAAAAGTATTCAAACCCGAAAAGCATGGAGAAAGCTTTTTAGGAAATACAATGAAAACCTGAGTGCCTAAAACTGGACTGTACAGAATAAAATTTTGCTCACAGATATTACCAGGACGCAGGCTATTTTTTTTTGAAATTCTTCCCATAAGTTGGAGAAATAGGTAATGACATTTTTATGTTAGAAGATTTAGATGAAAATGTACTTTATTTATGAGCGAAACAGCAGCGGAATTTAGTAGATTTTCAATATATCGAGATATTTCAATAACGGCCGCTCACAGAGATTTGAAACGGCTACTTAAGACACTCTTAATTATAGATTTTGCTGTATACTCAGATGGACTATAGAGTATTCATTCGCTAAGCAAAATGTATACCAAGGAGCGCCTTAAGGAATCATTTAACGTCTGTGAGTGCGGAGGAGTGTAAAATTTAATGATTTATTTCATAACCTATAAAGATGTATAATATCAAAGATTGAAACCAGACCTACGATATGTGACCTATCTAGAGTGATATACACGAGTATCTCGCATTAATAAGGAACACTGAATTCGAAGAATAAGATATTAAAAATATTGATAACCTATTTCATAACCGGATTTAGTAAGGAAAAGTACCTAAGTATGACCTAACTATCGATCTAGTATTCCTAATATAGATTAAGTGCTATCTAACTATTTATGATCGTTAGATATCGCTCTTTCATTTGTTATTATAAAACTTTATAAGTAAAAGAATGTATAAGTACGTCACAATCCTGAATACAATGTTCTACGAAACTAGGCTGGCACGAAATTTTAAAAGACGAGTTTCAAAACTGTTACAATTTAAAAAAAATTACATTAACACACACTATTCAAACACTATTCAAATACACTATTCAAATTACAGTCAATAAATATTCTCACAATAACAGATTTTACTCCACATGACACTAATATTAAAAAACAAAGAATAACTTCGCACACACAATAGAATAATATATGTCTCGTTCGACTATTCACAATTGTATCGGAAGGAGTCGAACCGGCGACCGAAGCACCCGCGGCCTACAAACCAACTGAAACGTGTGCGATTGACACATGAGTCTCTAAATATACACACACACACACAGTGTTCATATTTAGATTGTGCCCTTTTGTGAGGGAGAAATCTTTATTTAGTTATTTTCTCTGTAATGTCATAGGTCGTAATGATTCTACGTCTATGCTTTATTGATGAGCTAGAAAATATACTTAGGTTCAGAGCTTCTTACTAGCTAGGTAGGTTTCAGTTTACTTAGTAGGACCCGAATTAAAATCGATAGTGAAACGATTATGTTAACGATTTTGGATGGTTTGATCGCTTATTAATAAGCATGAATAGCTGTGAGATCACTGCCACAATGAGCACCAAAGAATAAGCAACATATTATCAGGCTGAAAATTAATAGTGAGAGCAGTAAATGCCGAAAATTGGTCTAACTCTTAGTCAGTTGTTTTTATTTAAATAAATTCAACAAAATCATTGATATCACAGTCAGTGTGTAAAATCTGACACACTTGGTTTTCATGCATTATGACATCTACTTCAGTACATGTCTGTGAATTAAAGTATTTTTAAAAAACGCAATCAGAAATTTTGTTTTAATACCTTTTGTTTGTGTTTTGTTGGAATTTATGTACAATGCTAACTCAATATTATCAGAAGTGTCCTGTGCCCCAGTCACATAACATACCATCGCCTATAATATGAGAATGACAAATTCTAAGCTAATAAAAATAATTTTTATTAATGGCAACCAGTGGTTTTTTTTTGGTTCAATTGGTTTCCAACTATACATTATACTTACTAATATACTAGATTGACAAATAATCTGAAGACTTTAGTTAGTGCACCTATTACTTAAAGGTAAACACCACATGCAATTAAAACTGAGAAATTGTTATCACATTCATTCACAATTTTTAAAACAAGGTATGAAAGTAATAGTAATAATGATAAATCCCCTGACAGAGCTTGTGTTATGGATAACCATACAGTGAACTGGGGGGAACCCAGAATAAACATACATATATAAATACAAACAACCATGACCCGAGAACAAACATCTGTGTTAATCACACAAATGAATGCCTCGTCCAAGACTCAAACCTGGGACCTTCGGCATATGAGGCAAGCCTACTTACCACTACACCAATCGTCACATTTTATTAAAAAAGCTTTAGATTAATGATATAGTTGATAATTATATACTGAATTCTATTGGTGTGTTCATATAGCAAATAATCTGATTATAACTGAAGAAGCAGTCAGACCAAATTCTAACAAAACAATCTAAACAAAACGGCCTCTTCCTTAGTTCTGAACAATTTAACTTGGAGTTAGCTGGATGAATCAGTCAGTTGTCATATCTATTGGACTGACAGCGACATAAAGCAATATTTTAACCAGAGTTAGATTACATTTATCTCAAAACTGTGCAAGTTTGCCTAATTAACACTTACAAGTTCTTCCAACAATAGTTGCTAGTGCAAGTGTTTAAACAAACAACTAACATAAATTCTTTCTCATGACATTTGTTTATTAAAAAAATAAAATTAAACAAATACATATTATAAAGAAAATTATTTATTTGTCAGCTCTTAAATTAATTACAACTTAATGTTTTCTCTTCTCTTCCCTACTATCTCTACTAGACTTTGAACGACTATCATAGTCATCATACTTCCTGGAAGAAGTACCTCTGCCTCGCTTGTCATCAGATCTTCTCTCTCGTGAGCGATCAGCCTCTCTATCACGAGATCTAGACTTGTGTCTTTTGCTAGAAGAATAATCTCTCTTTCTTTCATATGGTGAACGAGATCTTCTTTCCCTTTTTGTCTTATGCCCACTACTACTACTACTGTGATATTTTGATAGAGGCGGAGTTTTGGGTGATTTTTCTTTCTTAACCTCTCGCTTTGGTTCTTTAGACGTCGAAGGAGTTACTGTCTCGGCTTTCTTCTCTTCAGCCTTTTCTCTCTCTAATTGTGCAGCTTTCTGTTTATTTGCCTGATACACTTTGCGTAGTTGATCAATTTTATTTTCCAGTTCTTCAGGATTTACTTTAGGTCTCTTATATAACTGTAGGATACGGTGGCAAACATCTCTTATTTCCTCTTCAGTTACATTAAATAATAAGAACCAATGAGGATTATTTGGTAGCGGTAAGCCAATTTTACGGGCTGTTAAATAAATACAAGCACAAGCAATGGTTTCTGGTGGAAATCTCATAAAAACATCAGTCCGCAGGGCATCATTCATGTAGTTCCATGCCATTTGCATAAGTTGACGGTTTTTCTCATATTGCAGGAGCTGTAAGTAAACCACAATTAACTTATGTGGATGTTTCACATGAACACAGAATCCTAGTTCTTTCAAAATACGCCTTTCAGCTTTGATTACTTGGTTTTTCATTTCAATGTAATTCTGATCAACAATTAGAGGCGATATTGTTTTTTGCGATCGCACTTGTTTAATGTGGTGGAATACATTTAAGACATCTCGAATTCTGCAAGGCTTTTCTTCGACTTTAGAAGCTAAATATACGCTACCCATTGCCATAGTTTCCATTGGATATCTGACAAATGATTTGGAGTAATAAAAGCGTTGAAGATATATCTGACCTGTTGCCATTGCCACTTGAGGTAGTTTCAGAAGAATCCCTGCAGTTTGGATCATTTCGCAACCAAGAACTCTAAGATCGGTCTCGGTTTCGACATCGAGGCCATCTGCTTGAGATGGTGTTTCTTTGAAAGTAGATTCCGGCAATAAACAATTATGCAAAGTGAGTATAATTTTGCCATAATTCTTCTGCGGTTTAGTAGGTGCAGTTGTGGTGGTCTTCGTTTGACTTGTCACAGCAGTGGTCGTCGTCATCTTAGGCGTTTTAGTAATAAAGATCAAACAATATTTTCACAATATGATATCTTCATAATAAAAACAATGTAAAATGAGCAGGAAATTCACAAATTACGTGTAGAATAAACGCTGAATTAATAAAAACAAAATGCGAACAGCTAGGCTAGCTTGACAGTTGCCAATAAAAATACCAACATGGCGGCGCTTCAAGTAAACGTCAAACACTGGTAAACAAAAAGAATTAAACTTTCAGATTTAAACCATTTTTTTTAACTCACCCATTAGAGCCATTTTTATTATGGAAACAATGTAAAAATCGCGCACACAGTATAACACAGGAAATTAGTTTATTCACAATCACTACAAATATTGTGTCGATCAATAGATGTTACTTTTTTTATTCCTCACTCTGCCTGAGTGATGAAGTGACTCATGCCACAGATAAGTAATTTCAAAAGTGACAAACATAAGAAAGAATATCACTGTTCAATGCTTTTTATGGCGCCTCTCCAGCGAGTAAAGGTGAACATAATTATAACTTTTACAATTAAATAAAATTCTTATTGCTCATTTGATTTTACTGTACACTACACTATATTGATCAATCAAAAGCCCTGCTTTTCTCAAGCACCCTTTGACTTTTTTATGTAGCCAAGCATTGTTTCGTAAATAATTTTATTATGCATGATATTAAAAATTAGATCATTTTCAACAGAATGACTTCGGAATCGGATTCATCCGAGTCTTACTGAACGAGTGCGTTCAGTTATGTCATTTACAAAAACAGAACTATTCATAAGTAGCCAGCAAATCAATACATTGAACAAATGTATGAGGCTCAATTAAAATAAAGGTAGTTATATAAACTTTTAGATGTTTTAGCAAACAATAAAGACATATTAGGTAATACTTACATCCAGGATCGGTACATTTCTGCACAAAGGTATCCAAAAAATCATGTGCTTCTGCACGGTCAAAACAACACTTCACAAAAGACATTTTGAATATCAAGATTAAATAACAATATTATAAGATAATATTTATATTTTTAACAGCAATAAATATATTTAACATTAAACTTTAATTTGTTTATAACCAAATATGTAGGTAATTGTCATCACTTGAATATAATATAGCACTACATATACATAATTCAATTGTTTTCGTTAATTTAATATTGAGCTGACATTAATCTTTCACAACCGAATATTAATACGAATCTATAGACACATTAACACCACAAGCACATAAGATTTGTATCTATTCTAATCAAAATACAATTTATGTTAAAAATATAATAAATATTTTACTACGTTATTGAGTCAACTCATTAGGGCTAGGAATAGGTTTTGGTATTATATTCTCAATGGGATCATACATATACGATTTAAAATCATGGAAGTGCTTGGCAACCAGCACATATTACGAAACAATCCTAATTTTGTAGCACTATGCGAAGGTGTGTATTTTTCGGTTCTGCGCTAGTTGGGATGACGGTGACACAAAATCTGTCATAGCTGTGTGAAGTGTCGGTTGTTTTGGAGCAAACGGATAGATGGCGCGGAAAGAGAATATTCATCCAGTTGTTATAACAGGAGTCAATAGATGGCCCAACTGACTACTTTAGAACCTACTGTAATTGGAATAAAAACGTAGTTACCTACCTAAATCCCCCCGAAAATAGTAATTTAGTACTTCGAGTCGGATTGACAAAAGATTTTAGTTTATATCGGTAGGTGCTAAATGTTTGCTCTAAATTGGTTAATGCTCTAAATTGGTATAATTCAAGGTGTAAGGAGTGAATAATGTAACTGTTATACATTTTCCTCTTTTAGTGTCTTCCTAAATTCAGTTCTATCAGAGACTAGTAAATAACTATAGACTGACCATCTCCATACAAAAATTCGTGACTCGGAAAAAGCTCAAAATCCAAGCTATTACTAGATGTCGCTCTCAAATAGCTTGGACCAACCTTGTCGTTTTAAATTTTTATATGAATTATTGACAAGAAACGTAATGCAAAATATTTGTACGGACTAAAACTGCTAGATGGCGTTGTTAAATAACCTGAAATCTTAGCAAGTAGGATTTATTCCTTTCTTGAAATTGGAAAATGTCATCATTTTATATCATTGAGTTTGATAATTTTACTCAATAAGAATAGGTAGATAGTAATTTATTCTTACTTTATAAATGATAAAATAACAACTACAAAAGACCATAAACATACTGGTATAAGTTTATTTTGTTCAGAGACGCCTGGGCACTACCATACTCCTTATTTTAATTGCCATAATAACCTATTTTTAAAAGCTTTTATTATCACAGTTGTGATAAACGCACATGTTATACATATATAACATATATGTAGCAGCCAAAACGTAAACTTAATCAAGGTCTATAAAATTTGCACGAGTCACAGTAGGCGAGCAGAAATATTGTGAATTCAAAGAAATGCAGGGAAAAGTTCCAAAACAAACACACACCCATAGCAACAACAATAAACGACAAAGAATTCAAATTGTCAAACAAATCAAATATTGTCATAAAAAGAACAAAAAAAGTTGATGGATAAAGAACATTTTTTTATATAATAATCCAGCAAGAAAATTTATTTAACTACTGCAAAATAGTTATGAGTTATATGCATTATAAATAAAAATTATGCACTTATTAAGACATAATTTTTATCGATATCAAGAAATAAAGTAAAATGTTATATACCTATTAATTAAATGCACTGAAATTCGTTTTATTATGTTAAGGCAGATAAGAACAAACTGTGGAGATGAATGCTGTATTTTTGTGGCAAAAATTATATACTGGCAATACACTAACCCAGTAACACTACAAATAATATCCGGGGTGGTGTAAAGTTTTCTGTTACTGAATTATAAGAGCGGCAACATAGCATCAAATAATATAATGCACTAGCTGGCAACGTCTGTTGTCGCCTGATACTTACGGATAGTACTTGCAATGAAATATCAAATGATTTTGTAAACAGCTCCATCTTAAGTTTTTTTACGCATTTTTTTGAGTAAATTTAAATAACTTTAAATCTAATACAACTAACGCCATCTCTCTATCTTAAAAACAACTATTTTTGAAGTCACAAAATTTTGTTAGACATGGTTAGTCTATAGTTATTTACTAGTCTCTGGTTCTATTGAAAAGCAAAAATGAAACAACTTTCTACCATCCGTCAACGTGGGGTAACAAGAGTCTCCAAAGAGGCACTTGTGTGTATCCTTGTACCGGATCTCAGACATTACCAACTCCAGAATATTTTTAATAGTTAGGCCTCAAGAGTAGTGATCTATGCTGAATGCCTTTAAGAATAATTGATTTTTTTACTACTACTATACTACCGCACTATTACCAAGTAATCTGCGTTTGGTATCTCGACCTGACGTCCCGGGTTCGATTCCGATGAGACGGCCTTATGTACTGTAGAGTAGAGTTTAAACAAGTTATTCAAATTAAGTCGTAGGTACTCAGAAAGTAAAGGGAAATATTGTGACAACCCCACCTCACTCATTTGCTAAATTATTTCTTAGAAATGTGGCAGTTAAAGGAAAGTGAAAGCGTGGCGGACTGTTAATGGCCTGAAATAATCCTCTTCGTTGATTTAGCTGATGTTGGTAAGACTGTTGTGGATCAAAAAATTATAACCACTCCATAATTAGCTTCACCGGTGTATAATCGTGAGGCAAATCATTGTAAAAAATCGAATTAATAGTAGTAGCTAATGTGGGGTACAGGCTTGCCTAGCCCAAGTTATAAAGTACAATATATGTACTTTACCTACTTTTTAACCTTGTCTTTTGTTAATATTATAAGTATTTTGTTTACTTTCTACGATGTCTTGACAGTTTAATCTTTTTTTACTTAAAATATTTAGAAACACAAAATTGCAAAAATATTATTGGTAAATAAAGTAGTTATTCTATTTTTTAAACTGTGATAGTTAGTTTAACTGTGTTAGATAGGCCACTCAGAAAGTTATGCGAAAAAAGTTTTTATGTATGGAAAGCTGGCTAGTTATAATTTATTTGAAAATGCGACAATTTGAAAGTAAAATATGTTTGTTCCAAATTAAAATTCCCTATAATTTTTTTACCAGCATTATAATTAAAAACTATCCAATGTCATAGATAAATGGATCTGCGTCGGGAACATTTTCGTGGAATGATTTTTTACGACTTCAATTTGAATTACTGAATCGTTTAATCGAATTAAATTAGCTTTTGTGAACGAAACGACTTTTAAAGCAACTGTGTACCGCTGGTGTACATAGTTTAAGTGTAGTCGCTTAAATTGAAGTATGAAGAAAGAAGTGGTCGTCCTTTGACTGCTGTTACGGAAGAAAACGCGCTACAAGTGCTAAATTTGATTAAACAAAACCGGCGAACCCCATACGAGAAGATTCAGCACAATCTGCAGATTGGATCGGGAAGGTACTGGTATTCTACAAGGAGGATTGTAGATTTGTTAGGGAATTGGATGCGCTGGGTACCCAACAACCGCACCATTGCTCAGAAGCAAACGGGTTTGGAATGGTGCCAGGTTTACGAAATCACAACAGGTAACGAATCTTTGAATTATCAATATGACCCAGAAACAAAGGGTCAGCTAAAAGTATGGCTGTTTCAATACTAACCAACGCCTACGAAAGTGAAAAGATTGAGCATCGCTAGAAAATTTTTGATCTCCACTTTTTTCTCCTTAACGTGGTATTAGGTATTAATTTCTTTTACCACACCGGTAAAAGTTTTGGGTCATCCGCCTTACAGCCCTGATTTGACACAGTATGACTTCTTTTTGTTCCCTAAAATAAAAAATCAGCTCTCAATCATTATGCAAATCAATTGCGACAAGTTATTAATTAATTTGTTTTTGGATTTTATAAAATATATCAATAGAAACATCGTAAACCTCTAATTCCTGGTTCCAAAAACATTGTATGTTCATCACAATAAAAAAACTGTGATGAAGTTAAATTCCCACTAACCGAATCGGGTTCTTTTGATTTATAAAACCTGATAGCATCATGGGGCCCCTTTATTTACTTTTGGTTTACATCATTCATTACTATGACATGACAGGGAAGATGTGAATCTCAGGTTTATTTAAACAGAAGTATGCCTCAAATTCCACTTACTAAGGTAATTCTGTAAAATTCAAAGCCTTAACAATACTTTGTACTTCGCTAAGACTAAAGATAAGTTTATGCATAGATAGTTGAGTACCTCACGTGACAAAGCTGTTTCTTCTGTTTCTTCCAGTCATAAGAAATACATGTATTTTTTGTATTATGAGTAAGTTGCGTAAAGCGAACGCCTACACACAGAAGTTAAATCTAAAATAACAAACAGTTTGAATCCTATTAATGAGTCAGTAAGTTTAGTTTGAAAATATTTAAACGCATAGCGTATTGCGCAGTGCCCACTTCTATGCAAAACGCTTTTTAATACAGTCTTAATAACAACTTGAGATGTAAGATAACTATATCACTGGTTGAGATCAAATTGACTGTATGACAAATGCTTTTGCCTTTTATTATTAAAAATTAAAGCAGTTTTCCTTGCACGTACGGCCTCCTTCGAAGCCTTCTGACTACGTAATACTATCGCTTGCCAATTTTATTCAGTCGACCTCGAGAGCTTGAGAAGACTGGCTGTATCTCCGCCATTTTAGTTTTCACCTGTCAAAGTACGCGCCAATCAAGTGTTGTGTTTTTTTAAAAGTTCGTCACAGTGATTTAACGTTCCGTTATCAGTTGGAAAATAGAGTAAGAAAAGTGTTTCTTGTGGTTAGATTTTAATTAGATAATTAAAGTTGACCGGTGATAGTGGTTTGCGATTATTTTGCAAGATATTTTCCTTCTAGTCTATTTGTGTTTGTTTATAGGCCTTTTAACGGTGAGTTTACTTTAATATTTTAATGATGTATAAGTTTAGAGGAGATATAGGGATTTTAATTAGTTTCAACAAATCAGTTATTGAGTAAAGTCTTTTAAGCAAATTACTTATTGTTTATTTAATATCATAGTTTTAGCTAATTATTCATCTAAACAAATGCAAAATTCTTATATTTTGAAGTTTCTCTCAATTGTTTAAGAAAGTATATATTCTACTAGAAACTCGAACAAGTTTAAATTACTTACTGATTCTACAGTTGATGCTATCAGTACTTTATGTATCTTGCGTCTCGTAGACAAAACAATTTCACTTGTCTGAATAAGTAGGTACCTACCTACCCAGTGTTATTGTTTCAAAGTTATTTTACGCTATTGCCTAACCGGACCCGGAGTAACAAGTGGTTACAATAAGTATTTAGATAGATACGTAGGAACATTCTCCTTTGCCTTTGTTATCAAAGCATTTATTATTGAATCTTCTAGCTGGTTGGATGTATTGTTTATGGGCTTAACGCAGGTAGTGTATAAAAATGTAAATTTTAAAAATTACGTTAGATTTTTTGTAGGTACTTAACATTAGAAATTATGTTTTTTTATTGATTATTTTTGTTACAAACTTAATGTATTGTGCGAGTTAGGTAGCTGCTATCTAGTTTTATAACAGGTATAATAGGAGTTGATTGTAAATAATCATTACAAATTACAACAAAATTAACAGTAACAAATAAATTCTAATAATTCGCGAGATAAATTTGGACGTGTCGGTGGCGATGTAGTGCGTTAATATTTTTAAGTTGTTTAGCAACGTCTATTGTACCGATTGCCCTCGGTATGAAATATATATATATACCTATAGACTCTATATACATTCCCGTAGCTGCTATGTTCGTCGAGTTGTTTAATCAATTAAAATATGCCTACAAAAGACAGTTAATGAAAATTTATTCTTGTGTATACTTCGGTATTGCGGAAGTTTAGCAATCGTCGAACCAGAAAATCAATATTTCGAGCAGCGTTTATATACCTCATTATAATCTCCATGACATGTTCTTAACTTATTTTCTGCACCTTGACTATAATAACTAGAGCTCTTGAAGTGAGAATAAAAACAAAAAAAAATTCTTAAAGCTAAATACACGTAAACTCAGTTTATTTTAAAAGACCATGAGATTGAGCATTGCTGCTGGTATAGGTGTAAGTAAAGTAGCTTATGTTTTCTAACAAGCCCAGTTCACAATCCATCTATTTCATTTAACCTATATACGAGTAACAAACACATACATAAATAAACTATAAGTTAATATATATATATCTCGGTAGCATGAGACGGAACAAAGATTGAGTCATTTTCAACTTGACCGCCATTGTGTTTTTTGTAATTACCATATGATTAGGAAGCAAGGCGCTAATTGTTATACATATTACAAATGCGTTCCATGCAATGCACGTGATAATAGTTTTGATTGAGATAATTATATTGTTTTGTGCATGTTTTATATCGACATTGAATAATTTGTTTTCATTTAAGAAACCAGTAGCTTAATGCTGTAACGAGCGTGTAAAAATACTTTTTTTATGTATCAAAGATCTTTAGATATCCCATGGTTTCGCCATCGTAATATTTTATGATTCTCTTTCGAGTACTTTCTGGCAAATTTAGTGAACAAGTTATTTAACTTATTTAATTAACACTATCCCGGAAAAATCAAGATTTTTGCTTTTTATAAATTATGCACTGAAATAAAGATACCTAAATTTATGCTAACTCTAGACTGTAAACTTAGGTATATTTATGACAACTATATTTTTTCCAGGGACTCCAAGTGAACCCTCGGTGCGTTTTACATACGCCAAGCTAATAAGCTGCGTAAAAGGTCAGTGCTAAAACGATACTTAATAATATTTATGTATATTCATTAGGTAAAAATGTCCTGAACTGTGTATAAAAGACTCTCACTAAAAATATCTTATATCGATTGTGATAACGTAATTATGTATAAGTTTACAGGAGATAGATGAATTTTTATTAGTTTCAACAAATTAGGTACTGAGTTAAGTTTTTTAAGCAAATTACTTATTGTTTGTTTAATATCATAGTTTTTAGATGTAAAAAAAGGCACATTTGTTCTTATATTTTGAAGTTTGTCTAAATTGTTTAAGAAAGTAGATATATATTTTACTAGAATCTTGTACGAGTTTAAATAACTTATTAGTTTTAATAACTTCTACTGTTGATGCAATCTGTACTTTATGTATCCTGCGTCTCGTAGACAAAACAATTTCACTTGTAGCAGAGACTAGTAAATACTATAGACTGACCATCTCCATACAAAAATTCGTGACTCGGAAAAAGCTCAAAATCCAAGCTATTACTAGATGTCGCTCTCAAATAGCTTGGACCAACCTTGTTATCTTAAATTTTTATATGAATTATTGACAAGAAACGTAATGCAAATGCTAGATGGCGTTGTCAAATAACCTGAAACCTTAGCAAGTAGGATTTATTCCTTTCCTGAAATTGGTAAATGTCATCGTTTTATATAATTGATTTTGATAATTTTACTCAATAAGAATAGGTAGATAGTAATTTATTCTTACTTTATAGATGATATAATAACAACTACAAAAGACCATAAACATACTGGTATAAGTTTATTTTGTTCAGAGACGCCTGGGCACTACCATCCTCTTTATTTTAATTGCCATAATAACCTATTTTTAAAAGCTTTTATTATCACAGTTGTGATAAACGCACATGTTATACATATATAACATATATGTAGCAGCCAAAACGTAAACTTAATCAAGGTCCATACAATTTGCACGAGTCACAGTAGGCGAGCAGAAATATTGTGAATTCAAAGAAATGCAGGGAAAAGTTCCAAAATAAACACACACCCATAGCAACAACAATAAACGACAAAGAATTCAAATTGTCAAACAAATAAAATGTTGTGATAAAAAGAACAAAAAAAGTTGATGGATAAAGAACATTTTTTTAAATAATAATCCAGCAAGAAAAAATTATTTTCACTACTGCAAAATAGTTATGAGTTATTTGCATTATAAATAAAAATTATGCACTTATTAAGACATCGATATCAAGAAATAAAGTAAAATATTATATACCTGTTAATTAAATGCACTGAAATTCGTTTTATTATATTAAGGCAGATAAGAACAAACTGTGGAGATGAATGCTATATTTTTGTGGGAAAAATTATATACTGGCAATACAGTAACCCAGTAACACTACAAATAATATCCGGGGTGGTGTAAAGTTTTCTGTTACTGAATTATAAGAGCGGCAACATAGCATCAAATAATATAATGCACTAGCTGGCAACGTCTGTTGTCGCCTGATACCTACGGATAGTACTTGCAATGAAATATCAAATGATTTTGTAAACAGCGCCATCTTAAGTTTTTTTACGTATTATTTTTACTAAATTTAAATGACTTGTAAATCTAATAGAACTAACGCCATCTCTCTATCTTAAAAACAACTTTTTTTCAAGTCACAAAATTTTGTTAGACATGGTTAGTCTATAGTTATTTACTAGTCTCTGCTTGTAGGTAGGAATAAGTAGGTAACTACCTACCCAGTGTTATTGTTTCAAAGTCATTTTACGCTATTGCCTCAAGGACCATTGGATTTAGCATTTTTGCCTACAATAATTTCATAGGTATAAAGTAGCTTATGTTTTCTAACGAGCCCAGTTCACAATCCGTCTATTTCATTTAACCTATATACGAGCAAGAAACACAGTGATAATTTTTTGCGTTAAGCCTATAAGACTTACGGCCGCAGTCCGAGACTTCAAATGGTCCCTTCGGGCGCTTCTAAGTACAGATTTGCTAAGGTGAATTGTAACAATACAAATGTTTGGTACTACACAAACATAAAAAGTTGCAAGTAGGAGAATACCGTGTACTTTTTAATGTCATTTTAAGCATGAATCTACGGCAAACTGTCAAAATAAGACAAAATCTAAATAAATTTTTATTCCGTAAATGTTATTTGTTCGCACGTACCTATTGTGTGACTTATGTCCAGTTCCTATAATTACCACCTCTTAAATGACAAAAACGACCGTCTAGACATGACTTTGACGATACGTAGTAAAGAAAGAGATAAAACAAAAATATATTATACGTAAAGACAAGTTATATTAGATCTATACATTTTAGACGTACGTACGACCTGGTACGACGTACGTACAATTTCACATCACTAGATATAATTATTGCATCCAAACTTATAAGGTCTAAATAGCCCAGAGGCAGACGTCAAAACAGCGATTAAAGCGATATTGCTTGCTTTTTGTCTAGTACAATCATGAACTTTATGTTGAATACTTAAGAATTAAAAATACTGCTTTTTAACGAAGGTATACTCGTGCCTTGCAGTCGGCCAAACATGTGGTCATCACTACTGAAGTTAATTTGCACGTCATAAAACAACAAGGTTGATTTTTCCTTGTAATAATATATTGAAAGATATAAACTTAACCTTACAACTGTTTTGGTTACACGCAAATTTTTGACAAAAGTGGAAGACCACTTTCTTGGGCGTCTGTATACAGTTCAAATTGTCCATTAATTGACAGATAGACATAACAAATGTCCAGTAAATCGAAGCAATAAAGCAATAATTAGACAACGGTACCAGACGTCTAAGTACTCTCAATAACATTAATCATTTAATCAGATATAAGTAAACGGAAGCCATATTTTTTTAACGGTCAATTCAGCTGTCCAACTTTTTTGTAACACGATGATTTAATCGTGTTGATGCTGCGATGACGTCACCGACGCCATGACACTTCGGCCTACGATACGTCTGCGTGGTTTGCAGAGTTACACAAAAAATGCTAAGCAATCTGCCATACTAATTGTTCGTTCAAACGGCGAGTATCCATTTATGGGGTTTTAAAAATGGAACATTGTGGAGGTAAAACGATGAGATATAAAGGTGTACGTTATAACTGCACGAGCGTTACTATCAATACCACAGAACTTCTAACAGAGAGAAATAGAAATGGTATGAGAGCCGGTAGTGCGAGCCAAGGATAGGACCAATAGGACTCATACTCGATTTACGCAACGAATCGTAGTCAAGCGTACATCGTGGCGCACGTGTTTAAAATGGTGTGATTGGTTGAAATTATTTGAGCGTGTTAGCTATTGGCAAGAAGAGTTGAGCAAAATGGTAAAAAATGTGTTATACAGTTGTAGCATTATTTTATGGGTAACAAATAAATAAATATATGACGGCCGAGCGGTGTCGGTGGTAGTAGCTCTGTCTCATATCCTGGAGGTCTCAGATTCGAGCCAGAACGGGACATTCATTTGTGTGATGAACACAAATGTTGATATTTTACAAATGTATACGTATTGTGGATTCCCTCTCAGATCATTTTTACACAATTTTTGATTACTTTAGGGCCATACAGTTATAGTATCGTTATTTTCTCGCTGTAGACTCGGTCCTTAATCATCCGCGAGGGTCCGGTTCGCTAGGGTTGTGCGCTAGCAGCACGTGCGCAACGCCGTTATCGATAAAACCTTATTACGAATATCAAAGACAGTACTAGTTTTAATGTTACACTATATTTCGATATGTACTTATTGAAGTTGGTTTATATTGACGCTAGGCTTATTGTGTTAAGTTATTGTTTTCAATTTATGTACAAATTATTATTTTTAAAATCTTTTATAATTTATATACGTACACAAATTATCATTTTTAAAATTTTTAATTACTTATTAAACATATTAAATTACACATGTTTTTAATTTCTATCAGCCACCTGTAAAATACACTATCTATATTACTCATCGACAGCAATAATACACAGCAGTACGCGGCGGGATGACGTAGATCCCGTATGGGCCGTGAGTGGGAAAGAACACACGAAGAAACACTCACGGCATCGCTCCCAGATTTTATGACCGAGTCTTCAGCGAGAAAATGTGTGTTAGTCTGAGGATTTATACATTTTATTGTTATTATTAATAGTTGTATTATACGTACGATCATACATAGATACCGTTCCTCTCCTGCATTTTCACTCTTTTTAGTTAAAAATTCATATTGAAATAATATTGTCCTTTATTTTGTATTTTACTCGTACATTTTGGCTAGGGGAACCTGAAAGCAGAGTTAGTTAAAGGAAAAATGTACCTTTAGGGCGTTTTTAATTCGTACATTGTGTGAAAGTGTAAAGGAGCCTTAAGGTACCTATTCATTTTCGGTGTGAATTCTTCTAGGTTAACACCAGTTTTCTTAGCAGTTTTCTACACTCGACTCAACCTCAGTTGAGGATTTTGGTATTTTTAGTTGACATTTTCGTCCTCGACTTGAGGAGGTTTCTTATTGGAGTCGAGGAACCAAACGAAAAATTGAGTTTCTCCACGATGTACTTTAAGGTCTAAGAAGCGTCTAAAAGTACGGGTGTTATTCGACCTCTGCAGTTTTGAAGGTATAACTTTAAACTTTTTACCAATGAATATAAAATATTAAGTAGGATAAAATATATTAAATTGATCATAATGGATAATAATTAAATTATAATAGAAAATTAATCTCTAAGGCTACATAGCCAGGTCTTTTGAAAACTATTCTATGTTTAGCACAAAAATGCTAAGGCTTATGCAAAATAAGGCTTCATGCATACTTACATTATTTGTCACTGTAGTGACATATTGAACTGTAGGTATAGTTGGAAAACCCTGTCTTGCAAAACGACAAACCTAGCTTTATATTCCTTAGGTATACAGTTACAATGGAGAGCCAATCTAACGAGTATAGCTAATGAGGTAAACTTACATGTATAGGTATAAACTAAGTATTAAGTCAGTTGGTTCACTAGTATCCCCTAAACATTTATTATATATGTCTTGAAAAATATCTATAAAAAAGGGTTTTGCAGATATCTAATATATCTTTTAAACTTTGTGAAACGTTTGTACGCATTTTTTACTTATCTCATATGGTTTCAAGTGAAGATAGTCTAAAAGGTACTATTTTAATCAATAAATGTTTGCAATAAGACGCTAATAATTTTTAAAAATAAATATACATATTCATGCCCTTTTTGTTCTTTTCTAGTTAACTTGAAAACTGAAACATCTCGCCAAATATTAAAATCCATAAAACATTTAAATGTTCCATTTATTCTAACCCAATACCAACATTTAAAAAAAATGTAAGTCAAAATAGTAGAGTATCATGAGTGCTTGGTAAAAAAGTAAATAAGTTCTTATTTCCTTTTTTATTTACAAATGATGCTCCACATGAAAATAACAAAATCAGATTATTTCCATATATATTGCAACATTTGTATGCGCTTCAAAAAAGCGCTACGATATTTCGAATTCTGGAAATCGATTTGAATTTGAAAAATACAAATGATATTCGAAATGCGAAGACGTCGGGATAAAAAGTGGAAATTCGGGTTTGCTAGCTGCGTTTTGTGTATTTTTATCTTATTTGGTTTCTTACGTTTTTGGATATTTCGCTTTTGTTCACGATTATAAGGACTGGCAAAAATAATTCAGTGCTTTTTTGGTGCGTAACAATTAAAACCTATTTAATTTAACGTCTGATAGTTTTGGTGACTGATCTTCTTTTACAATTATCTTCTTAGAATGAAATTTATGGTATTTTTGGTAAGAAAATTACTTTAGTAGTTCTTTTTATAAAGTTTACATTACACGCCTGATTTCTAGTAATATTTGCAGTACCCATTTGACAGAGTCCACAATGAGCTAATATTGTATATGACTGGCTTTAAGCCTTTTGTAGAACTTTATATAACAAACAATATATAATTTGATTTCAACTATTCCTATTATTTATTATTACGTATTACTTTCACTATTCATATTAAAATAACAGTTAGTGACATCTATATATTAAATCTCGTACTCATTCCAAACACGCTCACAATTGTCTGTATTATACTTCTATATTTTACAAGAACAGCCAGACTTATCAAAACAGTAATATAACAAGCAACCTCTTTTTTAAAACCATTTATCCTCATTTTACAGCCATAACTTTTTAAACGTTCCACAAAGTTTAAATATCGGTCTCACGTCGCTACACGCGTCACAAATTCTATGACCCTGTCTTTATAATTACACCTTTGTGCGAAATACACGACGCCATTTTATTTTACAAATATGTATTTGAGACACTTAGCTATGTAGAGCAAAATAAATATGTTTTCGTGATCTGGGCTGTGTTTGGACGAAGATAAATTCGTATCGTGTATTAGTTGGATCCTGGGTGTAACCTTTTTTATTGTGGAACATGTTTACGATATATTCAATGACTTAGTAGTAGATGAGTTAGGTTTCAGAATTCTTGTAAATATCTTCTACCTAGTAACAAGAAATGTTTGTAGTAGTAGAGTTTTTTATGTTAAAAACTCACCTGAGGCGGTACTACAGTCCTTCCAATTTCGGCCACCACCATAATAACATTTGCGTGGTTGTGTTCCGTATAAAGGGAGGGAATAGCCAGTGCAATGACGCGCACCCCCTTCCCTAACCGGGTGTCGCTCCGATGAAGGCTGACAGCATTCCCATGCCACAGCCATAAAGGTGTTTTTAGTGGGTAGGCCACTTTGGTGAGTCCCACATAACTCCGCAGATCGGCTGCGGAGGCATGCATAACGCATCTTCCACCTCCCTCCAAAAAAAAAGGTGCAATGACTGGAACGAAGGCAGTTCCGACTGGCGGCAACTCATCATTAGTCGATATAATAATCACATTCAAAATTGTTAAATAATAAATAAAACACCTACGAATAATTATGTCCCTGGGCGCGCATGCCATTTACCATCAGGTGGCTCGTTTTCTGGCTACGAAAGTAGTAAACAAAAGTACCTATGCATATGGCGTCCTTTCTCAGTGTAAGGAACTATAAGGGTTTTTGAAGATATGGATAAAATCGTCGTTGTTCTATCTTGTCTAATAGATTTAATTATTTTGGGAGCGTACTGCCGATTTTTTGTTTTTACGTGTAAATAAACATATCTCCACAAAAAGAGAACATCCACGAATTAAAACCCAGAAATGTTTGTATCGAAGCCAGGGATACCAACATATTTGTGAACGGAAAAGCGTCGCTTGTACCGTTTCAATGTTGCCATTTTATTTAAATGTATACGAATATTCTAAATAAAAAGTAAAATAGCGGAAGATAAGTGACAAGGTTTCTTTGATCAAAGTGTAAAACTAAAGGTCGTAAGTTATGAAAATGACAAGCAAATTCACAAGATAACAGCCAAGTTTCTAAAAGTGCCAATTTGCAGGCAGCTTGGACGGTCTATCCATGCCTACATACCGTAAAAATTATACATTATTTTAAGTACCAGTCTACATTGCGACATAGTTGTGACAACCAAAATAACTATGGAAATCAATGTCTATCTTATAAAATACATCAAAACTGAAAGTTTTATACAAAATGATGATTGATTGCTTTGGCATTTACCCATCACCGCAGCATTACACAAGTACAGTCTAACCAAAGTCATCTGTTCGGTAAAGGGTGGCACTCGTTCTACGCGTAAATGCAGTTTGGCATTTACTTGCCTAAAAAGCGCTTTAGTTCCTGTTTTTGATACTGAACGTAAAAGTTGGTTGGACTGTACAAGACATGATTATGTTAAAAACGTGCCAACTACAAACCTGACTGTGCCACATAACCTTTTCTAGTTAAACTGTTACAAACAAGAATACATTATGTAAAATAACCTTTGATAATTAACATGGAGTTTTAGAGCAATTGTTTGTATTGACTTAAGACGTTACTGAGCTGCTGTAACGTAGAGTGATAAAATTTATTTATTTTCTACTTGAAGCAGTTTAGTCTTTTGAAAGTTTTTTGAACCAAATACAAGTTTTCAACATATATAATCAATATTTCTAAAAATAGTTGTGACCTTTTTAATGTGAATCTATTACGTATTTAGTTCAATGGAAAATCTAAATGTAAAAATAAAAATTGTGCTTCAATTACAACTTCACGTTACTCATGCTTATTTATCTTGACAATTAAGTAAGATACGACCTTGCCAACTGAACTAGACTAAGTAATTATTTTAATTGTTGCTAATTTACATACAAATTTACGGTTTACTTTTGAGTTGTGGCCATTTTTGGTTTTTTCTCGCAGTGGTAGGCTAGGCTTTTTCATAGTTTCTTAGATTTTAAGGTAGAATTATTAATAATGTACTGGAAGGACCTACAAAAAAATATTAGGTATTACTTTCCCTCCATTAAGACGAGATAAACGCTGAAATGGCTTTCTAATATGAAATGTAATTATATAAAAAGCAGTTACTCTACAACTACTCGAGGACTTGACTAATTCTAGTAATGAATGAAAAAATATTTTGATAAATTAATGATTTTAATAAGAACAAAAGCAACTTTTTTAGGAGTATTTAAAAATTCAAATGCGCTAAAATAATCTTCATTTAACGGATCATGACCAGCTGTGAAATTATAAACAGAATCCAACATAAATAATAAAATCAGTTTATCTAATATCTAGTTCTTAACAAAAAGTTTTATGTTACTAAAGCCATTTTGTCACCAGAAAACGTGTTTTATATTTAAGATAAGTAGTTACAATTAAGTATGTATTTTAATAAGTTTTAACTGTCTACTCGATACAAATATTAATAGCTTACACAAACATATTCAAAAGCAGTCGATGTAACTAATAAAAAAATATTTAAACCAATAAATTAATAGGTTGAGATGCTTAAATTTTATGTAAAAATACATAACTTGATCAAATCACTTTTAGGAGATATATACATATAATCATATTTGTTCCCAAAAACTAAAAAGCCTACCATTACATGTAACATTTAAAAAGCTAGAAAACAGCCACATGTAAATCACGTTATTTTACAACTGTATTAGCTACAAGCTCTTCGTTTTCAAGTAATGGTCCGCCGAGCATACGCACTTGTCCTCAAGGTCGAGTTAGAAACATGGCTGGACATGATACCCTGGCTGACTTAAACTGATCTACTTACTTTAAGTTTTGTAATAGGATGTTGAGAAGTTAATGTGCTTGCGAAATTTTTAAGTTTAAGCTGCGTTAGTCATCCTCGTGCTGGGGTTCGGTACCAGTTCGTAGTTGTGTAAGTAGCACGAACGTTTCTGACTGAGGACACGGCGTAAAGTTTGGACATTTTTTATTAACATAGTATCAAATTATGATCACTTGTTGACTGAAAGAATGTCAAAAAGAATGTCGAATAAGTTTGGCAGCACATGATGTGTGTTTTCGGCAGACGAACAACGCATTGTGCTGTTTTTAATTGAAAAAAATATCATGTTATTGTTAGAATGCCTGAGTCTCCAAAAGAAACATAAGAACTAAGGAACAGCCCACTAAATCGAAATCAGTCGAGCAACGAGGAGGATGATTTACCCGTTTTTTTTCATCTGTGATTCCTTTTCAATGAAGCTTTTGCAAAATATCTAATCTATCTGAAGACTGTAAGTGTTTACCTATAAGAATAAAACCCGTGTTCTTTTGAGATTTTCTCCACTTAACCTTAGCTGAGGAAGTTGTAAATAATTTCTGAAAACTCCCTCAGAATTTGTATTTACTTGCAGTCGTTATCTGTCAACCTTTCTTCCAGCGATGAAATGGTTAAGTGGAACAGCGAGGTATATTTTTTCGAATTGTTGGCTTAGCTGCACTTTTTGTCATGTGCGCTAAATTCGTCTCAGGTCAGTCAGATTACATACGAAATAAATGTCCAGTTTGGTAAAAAAAAAATGAACTATTCAGTGCCAAAATTCGCAAAAATATTCAAATGTCTATCAGTTAACAAGGCCTGTAAACAAACTTTGACATTGAGGTAACTTTGAGGTACTTTAAGGTTGGTTCCTCAACTCCAAAAAGTAAAGTCCTCGAGTCAAGAAAGAAAATGTCAATAAAAAATACCACAGTGCTCAACTGAGGTTGATTCGTGCGAGGAAAATTTCGAGTAAACATCTGAGAACACGGTTGTTGTGTAACTTCCTCGCGTTCATTGTCACTTTCTATTAGCTAGGTAAAATGGAAGACTGGCGCTTAGCCAATTATAAAAAATACAAGTGACTTACTGTTGCAAGTATTATTTGAAAGAACCTTTGCTTGATTCAGTAAAGACTTCGAGAAGTAATTCCTCAGCAAATATACAAGTAAGCGTATTTCTATAAAAATAAAATAAGACAGTATCCCTTATTATATCTACGCACAACTCAAACATGCCAATTACTTCTTGACGTCTAAATCCATACAGTTTGACAGTAATTTCATGTTTCGGTTATTACGAGAATATTTTAAATAATATACGTATTTATTCATGTATTTTTATTCCCATCTAGGGCGTGTGGTTATTTCTAGTAGTTTTGACAAAGAACGCTTTTTAGTTTATTGATATTTTATTCAAGACTTTCTTAGATCCTTCGTTAAAGATTTACTTTATGTATTAATCAATATTGAAATATGACAATTACGTGTTGTCGTTGAGAGATTTCGTAACCCATTATTCATTTAAATATTTAGATTAATCTTTTGAACTAAACGCACAATTGACAATTGATTTTAATAAAGGAGCACACACGTGTCATGTGTCGGACACAACACGCCAGCAAATATTGTATTTTCATATAATAAATACGAAATCAATCAGTTTGGGGACTGATTACGGGGACTGAGAACGTAGACACATTTTATGTCCAATTGCTTGCACTTGGAAAAAGTGTTCGGCCTAGGTCATGGGAAACTAAAAGTCGTCAGTCGAAGAAACAAGCAGCTTCACCTTTTCAAACAATGATACTGCGCAACCTACAGCATCAGTGGCTGTGTCCGGTTGCCACCACTGGACACTGCCTTTCCTTTGATGGTGCGCTGTGTTGGTAACAAAAAGAGTACACGTTCGCGCAGAAACTTATGGAACAAATTACTAAAACAGTCATGACCCGATAACAAACATCTGTGTTCATCACACAAATGAATGCCCCGGTCAGGACTCGAACCTGGCGTATGAGGCAGGGCTACTAACCACTATGCCCCTCAAAATGTATATGGTGACCTAGTACAAAATCGTAAAGTTTGTTGGCTCTGAACAAAAAAGCCAGAAACCCAAACAGATTAATAAAAACACTTTGCCTTTTCTTATCTAAAAAAGCTCACATTATTAATTTAAAATTTTACGACGAAAATAGATCAAAATCAGCTCCTAGAGCAAACTCAAGTACTTGTATAAAAAGCGTGGTAAATTTAAAAGTGTGCAAAAATAAATAAAAGCTAAAAGGCTGGTAAGCCGATAATTCGTCGATAAGGTCGAGAAATAAAACGAGGAAAGCCTGCGGGGGGCGGTATTTAAAAAACTTCGAACGCTTGAGAAATTTAATTGAAGCCATGTACAGTCATTGGCAGATTAGGTTCTAGTGATTTAGAATCTTAACGCGTTGTCAATAAGATTTGTATTTAGGTAGAATTTATGATGGGGAATGAAGCAATTAAGCTTATTGTAGGATTCGTTTGAAGAATAAGTTCGCGTTGTTGTTTAGTATTTAAAGTGTTAATTATTTCGCGGAAGATGAAAGGAATATAGAGATTTTAGCGTATGTTAGTATAATGTTACGTACCAGATGGTCTGGACCCTTAGTTATTACATTACGTTTTCCTGATGAACTGAGTTTTGAAAAAGTAAAATTAGTAAATGTATTTTTGGTGGACACGCAGCTTTTATGAGTGATACAAAAATGAGAAACAAATTATCTTACCTACATACTTGTATTGTATTTCTTATACTTTAACAGTCGGCTATTAACAAGGCAATTCAGGGTTTTCTATTCAAATTACACAAATCAAACAAGATAAAAAAAAACGAGTAACATTTTAATGTATTTTTGGCACACAAAAAAAAAAGAAAAAAAAAATTCAATTAGTTTTTCTATTTTGATAATAATTATATACTTACTTTTTTGTTGCAAAATTAAGTTTTGTTTTGATATTTATCTATGATGTTGATTTTGTAACTTGGTGATACATCTCTCTATTTTCGTACGCTTACTACATGTTTTATCTTTGAAATTGTTAGTTCTTAATTGGCTGTCAGTCCAAAATAATATGTTGTTTACATTTATCTAAGAGCTGTGGAATTGTAATAACGAAATAAATAAAATTAAAAATAAATCACAATTAATAGTGTGTAAAATCCACTCACCGACACCATCTGAAAGGCCCTCGTTCGATCCCTGGTAACAACCAAATGTATTTATTACAATAAATTTTGCAAACTTTATTGTAATTACGTCCTCTTATCTTTCACGGCCTGTTTGCCGTGGAGGTAAGAAGCCTTGTCTTCCATGCCACAGGTCCCGGGTTCGAATCCTGGTAGAGGTAGATATTTTATTATATTTGCTTTCTAGTCATGGATGGGTATGTATGTTTAATTAAGTTTATTTATAATATTTATATATACATAAAAAATATCTATGTGTGTTTATATATTTCTTAAGTTTATTTATCCGTAAGTTCTTAATGATACTTAATTTGGGCTAGATAATGAGGTGTGAGAAATATTTATTATTATCTTGTGAAGACGTAAGACCTTTTAGTTTACACGAAAATAAATAAATTTTTGCTTAAGAGTTTTACCTGAATCTAGAAACAGAAATAGCATGGTTCAACAGCATTGATAAGAACTAATCTCCGAACATGAAAATCTTGTATTACTTTAATGTTTGTTCTTTTAAAGTTCATAAATATACATTAAATTTTTCATAGAAATATAATTTAACTTGAGTTTTTCTCACGTCTGTACCACTGACCTTTAGACTTAAGTAGATCAAGATGACATATACAAGTGAAATTATTAACGCTAAAAATGAACATGGTTTAACATAATCCTTGAAGCTTTATAAAACTGATAGGGTTGATTAAATAAAAATAAATGATTTAATTTTTGATCCCCCTACCAACACTAACTTAAAGTAGTTCTAATCTTGTGTTGCTATGATTAGTTGTAATAATACACAATGCTTTATTTGACCTAAACATTTTCCTTTGCTGTTTATGGCTCTAATAAACCAAGGAATACATTTTAAATGCAAGCATATAATACCCACGTACCAGTTTAAATTAGATACTTTTTTAAAAAGAAAATGATGAATTTTACGTGATATTTACCTAGAAAATTTTATTCCGCAAGCGTAACTGCCCAACATATTTTTAGATGACTTGTCGGGGGACTGGCGAAGTCGTTAGTACCCCTGGCTCACACGCCGGAGGCTTCAGGTTCGAGTCCTAGTCAGGACATTCATTTTTGGGATGAATACAGATGTTTATTCTCGGGTCATGGTTCTTTGTATTTATGTATGTTTATTCTACCCCCCCCCACCCCAGTTCGCTGTATGCTCATCCATAACACAAGCCTTGCTAACCTCCGGGTAAGTACCTTTTCTAAAGATAAATGTATAGGATAAGGAGCTTAGACGCATGTTTTCCAGTTTTGGAATATCCCCTCTGGATACCGAGTAACCATTTGAAGTCTTTGACTGTATGTGCCTTTGCTCATTATACGCCTCCTTAATATACAAATAAAAGTAAATTCAATAAATTATTTCTAAAGGTTCTATCTACAAACTATCATAGAGGTTCTAACTTAAAACCATGCACACAAGCTATGAATGAACTTAAAATTAACAAACATTTCGAAATAATCATGAAATAGCAGAATTGATCACACAATCAAAATATCCTTATAGCCACCTTCGCGCTGCCCACGACGCGACGTCATCGGAATACCGCGA
Source organism: Marasmarcha lunaedactyla (assembly GCA_923062675.1). NCBI lineage: Eukaryota > Metazoa > Arthropoda > Insecta > Lepidoptera > Pterophoridae > Marasmarcha > Marasmarcha lunaedactyla. The sequence continues at coordinate 12,534,199 of OV281362.1, read as the reverse complement.
TCTGATTGGTCCGTTCTCGTCGCCTGTGCCCACGCAAATATTACTTTTTACGGAAATGTATGCTAGTAAATATGTCGCAAGTTTTTTTTTATGGCGTTATATTTATTTATTTACGACGCAGTAATATAGTTGTCTGTTAGTGTTGGGCTGTTAAGGTTAAATTTATAACTTTATTCGTAAAGTTTTGTTGTAGGGTAGGTATCTCTTATTTATGAATAGTTCTGTAAACAATAATAAAAAAAGTGTAATATCTCGCATGGTTTCGTTTTACTCTTGTGTTAGCTTTTAAATAAACTAGTCCTAGAAGTGAAAGTACCATTATGTCATAGATCACATCAAAGCGAACGAATAAGCAAGCGACATGTGTATGCTGAATACGAACGATTCTTACATTAATAAAAAAAATTAAATTGAAATGGAACCAATATATATTAGCCACGTTACATATAATATATTTACCTCGTGTTGATGTTGAGGATTCTATGTAGGTACATGTATATATTTTTCTCTAGCAAGAAAATTTTAGATAACGATAAGTTATACCTAATAACTACAACATAACATATCGTTTAGCTAAACATCAATAATTTTTCTGAATACTTTTACACAATATACGCGGACTTGATCTCATGCGCAGGTTGTCGTGACGTCACCGCGTTACCTTGCCGCCAACGTTACTGTGCACGTCGCTTTGACCAATTGCACGTCGTGGAAAAGTAGCCTTTAGTTTATTAGCATAAAGTTGAGGTAAAATCTCTAAGAGTTATAGCATTTGTTTCGTTGAAAACCCATCCTTAGCTCTTTTGTATAGGGTTCAGGTAAAATAACTTTTATAGGTATTGCGTGGATGCTGTGTTTGTTATTTGTGTAAATATTATATGTAATAGTGTTTTTATTAAATTCCTTGTACTCTAATTGTTATTGTTAAGTCCTCGAGGTTTATTTTTATGGTTTGACAACTATCTAACCTTCACCATGGCACCGGCACATTATTAAAACTTAAGATCTCTGCGAAGATTATTTTACACTAACTTTATGGCTAAGCGTCTGCAAAGTTTATTTTATGAATGATAATAACTTGTGGAAACCAAATAAATAAAACATGATGCAACTTGGTAGGAGGTTAACAGGAGATTTCGTTTAGGCTGAACGCTAGGAAAGTTAACTCGCGTGTTTAAGAGGTCCATCCCAGACAGCCTGAAAGAAAGACCTTTCACCAGACCGTGCTGCTGTAACGTCTGGTCCATAGTTCAAGTCGTACAGCGAGCTATAGAGCTATTGATATCAATGAAATATGTAATATATCCGGCTCTATAGCTCGCTGTACGACTTGAATTATGGACCAGACGTTACAGCAGCACGTGATGTGGTTATCAATGACCGAATTAAAGTATTTTTTTAAATCTCCTGTCAAACACACCAACTGCATGGGCCCAAAGAAAGCAGAGCTTGTGTTGTATGAATAAACATACACATATAAATATAAACAACCATGACCCGAAAACAAACATCTACGTTCAACACACAAATGAATGCTCCTGCCAGGACTCGAACCTCTAACCAACACGCCACTCGGTCATCAAAGTAACCAGTTAACCATCAGTTCAAGTGGCAGTTGGCCGACCACGTTTTTCGCAGGACTGATGGGTGGTGGAAGAAATTTAGCCCTAGAATGAACAAGAACCAGGGCACAGCAAACGTACTATACGACGACTAGCAGTATGAGGAACTGAAAACTTAAAGACGGCGGCTTCAAGTAGATCTATCGTGACAGTGCACGTAACGTTCGACAGTGGACTGCGAAAGGCTGAGATGGCTACTCCACGTTTGTTTACTCGGCTCGCAAACAAACGTCGTTAATTTTAAAAAGTGGTTAAAAAGAATTATAAAACTGAAAATAGGGTATTGAAAAGTGTTCGAAATCTAAATACAATGGTTCGTAAAAAATATGCATGTTGGGTAATTAATTGTAATGAATAGTTATTTTAACCATTTTGCAATCTAGCTAGTTTTTTTATTTTTTATTATATTATAATCATGTTAAGGTTTCATGGTTTGGTTGGTTGGTAGTTTGGAACCTATCTGGTTCCGGGTTTAAGTCTAGGTTGATGCATATATTAGGTAGATTGAATTTTCAAGCAATATTTTTGTTTATCAAAATTATTAAACTTAAGTTAGGATATTGAAAGGTGTTCTAAATTTAAAAACAAAGGTTCGTAGAAAAATGTATATGATAGTAACAATTGTTGTTTAAATCCGAATGCAAATAATTATAATCAATTTATTTTTATTTATATAATGATCACGTTAAGATTTCATGGTCTCGTTGGTCGGCAGTTGGGACGCTGTCTGGTTCCGGAATTCACTCTAGGATTTTTTTTAAATTTTTATAGGAAGGTGATTTTTATCAAAACGCCCTTAGTTTGTTACAAAGACTTTCTTGATAAATCTGAGTGGATTGAGGGCCATACAGTTTATATACTCTTAACTTTTCATTAGTTTTTCACACGTTATCTTGAGCATAACAGGTTATGAAAAAAAAATACAACTGAGAAAGATTAATGTATGTCCATTGCAGAATGCATTTAACATTTAGCAATATGGCATCAGAAAAACAGCCCTTGACTCCAAACTCCATCCATACCATTTCGGGATTCCTCAAGGTTACCATTTTGTACCTACGGTATTTTGCTTTATTTTCAACTTTACCCACCAGATTTAAGTTTCAATTTCCTTTGAAATTGCCGCAAGATAATGAAGGACCTTGGATTGTCAACTTTTGCCAAATTAATATCCTGGTTTATGTAAAAACACGTGTGGGCTCAATGATTTTCGATGAAGCAACTTTTATTATATTAAATGCATCTACGCGATCGGTCACATTTCCCTAACTATACTGCCTCCGTATTTTAACAAGAAGTTTGCATGTCTTACCTGCAAAACTCCTAACCCCGTAAGAATTAATCGATAAAATATGGATACGTAAAGGGGCAACAAATAACGAATGAATAATTGGTCACATTACATAATAAGTAAATTAAATACCTACTCTGCGCAGTACTTTTGATGAAAATATTGCTAATATTCCATTTGACTGTGTTTTTTGATAAATGTATAATATACGAAACCGAAAATACTTTATAGATTCTCGGTCCCTTTATGGGACTTTTTGGTTTGAAAGGGGACCTAATCGAACAGCAAAAATATCTGTTTAATCGTTTATATTCAATTTATGTTTGCGAAGAGTCATTCGTTTCGCACTTTTACCCAATCGTCAAGGTAGTAAGACGAGACAAAATGACGTGGAAATTATCGTCCTTACTCATGCCTCAGAGAGGTTATGACCCTCACCTTAAAGTCAAAAATACAAGAAAGGATATTTTTTTAGCCTTACACTTTTAAATTTTATACCTATAAATAATATTTTTCTTCAGTCGCAAATGTTACTTCGACATGTCGTAGATAGCGTATCTTAGGGACATATTTATAGCAAAAAATAAATAAGTGCCTTATATTCATACCGTTGTACAAGGGCGAAGGAAAGTGCTTATGCGTAAAAATTTGAAATGGCAATAGAGCATATTTTATGACTGTAGCTGACTTTTGATTTGAGAATGTTAAATGAAAATAAAAAATACTGATTAGTGATTCGCTTAGTACAAGTAGCGTCTACTCTACATCCGACTGGATTGCTAATCTGTTACAATTTGAATTTTAAACACCGAAGTTATTAAAAAACATATGCATAGGAAAGAATGTAGTTTTAATTTTTTAGAAGTTGGACCTAAGGTTGGTAATAGCTTTCAATGACTTTTAACTTTTAGATATATCAAGACGATTGCTCTTACGATGAAGGAAAACATCAAGTAGAAACTCTTAGATATTATTTGGAAGATATGAGTAAAGTCTGCCAACCAACAGTGGGAAGTGTGGTGGACTATAAATTGCCTGACACCATCCCTTAGTTGGAGTGAAGACACCATCCCTTAGTTGGAGACACTACCCCTGCAGTTAATGCCATAAATAAGGCTGTCATGAGTGTTTTTACTGTAAGTTCTTTCACTGGTATGTACAAGTCAACTGTAGTGTAACATAATACCGTAATTCTAGGTCTGGATAGAACCAAACCGAAGGGAAGCTGTGTTCAGCATTCCAAAATACTTGTCATTTTGATTTTGCAATGCCGTTAGATGTTAATATATTTTACGTCCACTTCACACCTTTAACGGCTAATGAATATAAACATGATAAAAAATAATCTAATTCCAAAATCCTGTTCCATAATAACAGTATTTGTTTATCTCTTATTCTATCAGAAATCGCAATTCTAAACTGGTAACTAAAAAAAGGATTAAAGCTTTAGGAATAGATCTGTATTTAGATTAAACTTTGTTTATAAGATACAGGTAACTGATGTTGCAAAACTGTCAGAAAATGTCAAAAAAATACCTTATTTTAAATTGTATTATTCATAGACTAAATTTTCAAATCATTGCAAAAGTTGCAAAAAGTTGCAATTTAAGAGAATCTTGTAATTGTAGGAGGCAAAATATATTTAAGTTAATAAACTCATATTCCTTGTCAATCTTTTAAATAGAACATTTTCAGTTGTTTAAGAATTGACTTACAAACCATTCTAGCCACGAGTGTACATTTTAAGTTACCTAGTTCGCAGCTCGTAGATAAGTCTTGATTTATATGTCTTAACCGAGTTTTAATTTAAATCAGCGTCAGTTTTAACTTACTACATAAATTGGCACTTATTATACGGCATAGCTAAATAAAAAGATCTTTTAAAGTTTCTTAACAGAGCTAAAATAAAATAAAAGCATGTTAGTAATGTTGCGTTGGGTATGAACCACTAGCAAGTTTAGTATTAGTTAATTAGTTATTATCTCTTTAATATGATTAATTAATCAATTTATAAATAATTGAATAGTAATTTATGTTAAATCAACGTTTACATCTCAATATTGTAAAACTTAATATTTCGGTGACCTAAGTAAATCGAAATGAGCTAAAAAAATACATAAACATAAGTACATAGGTACATTCTAATTTAGACAGCATTTGAATAAAACTATTATATTTTTGAGAAGGCGTATTAAAATAAATAGTTTTTTTTACAGACACTCGAAAGACAACGCGTTGAAATCCTCCTATAGGTTTTATCTCTTTCTATCAGAAAACTTTTAACTAAAACCTTATCCTCACTCCACTACCTCTTGACTTGTTTGCTATCGATCTTCTTTGATCCAACGTGACAAACCGTGTGTAAATGATAAACTAGGAAACTGCTGCGTCGATATGGTAGTCGTTTTATTCTATTAAAACGGGTTGCCTGGTATGTGAGGAATCTAATTGATTTCTATTTGATTGAAGTGAGCGCTGCTTTTTTGTTGTCGTAGTGGAAATATGATTGATGGTTTGTCCTGTTAAATAACATTTTTGTTTTCTTGAAGTGGTTATAAAGGTTTCTTTCGGCATAGTGTTAATCGTAAAGCGAGTGACATTACTCAAAGAGCCATTGACAAAAAAAATATTTTTTTTCTGTAATATCTTGTGGGATATTTATGATCAATAAACGTATTGTGTTTGTATATAAATATGTTTAAACAAATATAAGCGTTCCTTCCGAAAATTCAATAAATTGAATAGATTACTATAACTATACGTAACACTTTAAAGCAACATTTTTTTTGCTATTTCATAGAAATTTCCTGCGTCTCTTTATTCCTACAATTAGTAGATAATTGTAGTGACCGGAAAAGTTTACATCTTTTCAACCTTAGTAAGTCTCAGCTTCTTTGTTAAGAGGAAAGATAATATAATTATTTACAATCGATATACATTTGCTAACTACTGTTGTCGACTGTAATAATTATCTTACCAATAGAAAAACACACTGGTCATTTGAAACGCTATTTATGATGATACAATCAATAATCGGCCGAGTCGCGTGAGTGGCACTGGTCCTGCCTCATACGCAGGAGGTCCCAGGTTTGAGTCTTGGTTGGGAAAGAATATTGGAGAATCCTTATTTAAGTAAACAGTGAGCGTTTAGAAAAGTAACCAGTTCTGTTGTTTATTATTCTAAATGTGTATTCCCATAATATTAGTTTCATGTCTAGAAGACTCCATAAAATAGTTGAATTATAAACCATTTGATCCATTTGTACCACGAAACATAGGATTGATTGTGACTAAGCGCAAGTATTTTGTAATATAATTTTTAAATATAGGAAATTATAATCACTTCAGAGTGTAAGGACTCATTTTTATGTAAGGATTTTTGTTACACTCCTCATAGTGAAAATAATTTATTACTCACTGGAGTCCTTATCCTGGCAGTATAGCTTTTACCTTTGCTGGCGAGTTTAAGATAAAAAAGTAACTTGAAAACGAATCGTTACTTTTGGACTTGTCACTTGTGTGTGTGTGAGTGCCTTGGTTTTGCTTCGATGACTAGCGATTCTTTTAGTTATTTTATTGGACCTGGACTCTTTATTAGACTCAGATAATTCATACCTTGACTTTATAAGCCTGAGATTATACAATATAATATAAGATTCCGATAGATATGGCTTACGACGACTTATTGCTGTGATTTTTGGACTATGATTAAGCTTTGTTGTTTGGAATACGTTTGTCTTGATAATGTTATCATGGCAGACATAATTACTTGAATTCAATGCATAAATTGTAGGTACGCATTAAGTTAAAGATATTGATGAACATTTACCTGTCATTATTATCATGGTAGGTTGGTGATAGTAGTAATGACCTATGTAAATGTAGGTTATTTGAAATCATAACCTCAAAATTAGTACTTATTGAAAATGCAATTATTATTGTTCCTAGACATCCTCCATAATATATATTTTTTTAATGTGGGTCCTGAATTGATGTCCTATAGTTTTAGATATTTTTGACTTCTAAACGCTCCACTTTAACTCTAACTATAACCATGTATGGCGATCTGCCAATGTTCTTTCTGTGATGAACACAGATGTTTCCTCTCGGGTCATGGTTGTTTATATTGATAAAATTCTGGGTTCCTCCCCAGTTCGCTGTTTGGTCATCCATAACTCAAGCACTGCTTAATATACAGTTGAAGTGTTGGTTTGAGGAATTATTGTTATAAATTTTATTTGAAAAAATAAATTTTCTCTTATGATGTGTGTCACCCATGATAAAAACAAATTTGCAGCAATATCGCAAAATTCCAGGAGTACATTAAAAAGCCTGTACAAAAATAAACTAAGAGCTTCAGATTGTTACAGCTGTACAACCTATTACCTATCGAATTATTTGTCTCTTCAACTAAACGTTAAAACTTTATTGGAAGAATCCAGATTCTACACTAAATTAAGACAGAAATGTCAAGTATTCTTACATAACATAATTCAAAAAAATCAACAATAAGGACCGGTTGTCTGTCCTTCACACTTCCTATATAACTAATGTTGGCGCAGAATGTAAAAACAACTATGATTTTGTATGTTAAGGATATTTTTGCATATTTGTACTTTTTAATGTAATGCACTGGACATTCCAGATGTACAGTCAAAAGAAAATATTATATCGTGATGTTTCACAAAAAAATTTAAATTACAAATTCTTTCTTTACAATGTAACAATAGGAAAAAGGAAAACAAGAAAGAAAAAGAATTAAAGATGGAATACTGCGCATAAGCTAATTTGTTTTAGGGCTAAAGGCTGGCAGCATTGGCGCGTTAGTTTGGTTTCTTTAACTTTAAGCTTACATTTGCTTTTTTTTTTGTAGTTTGAGCAAGAAATGGCACAGTTTAGTTACCTCATTCGTAAAAAAACATTCGAATAATTATATTTCTTTTTCTGGGAATAAGCTGCTCGACATTATTTTATGAGTCTATGATTATTAGGTATAAGTAATTTTTGCTAATGTAACATGAGAGCACTTGAGATAAAAATGAATGTCCATTGAATATAAATAAGAAATACCTAGAACTAGTCTAAAGAATAGGTCAAATAGCCTATATTGCTGGTTTGTTATCTTCAGATTTATATGGAAAAAAATTGTTTAAATGGGCCATATTCGTCGCGAATCACGGCTCACAAAGAAAAGTTATCACTACAATAATGCCAACATACGATAACCGATTTTCAGTTCTGTCAGTTTGTTACTATTTCTTTTTTGAGCTATTTGTCACATTTATTTCACGGACAATAAACAATAGTTTTTCCTTTTGGTTTTTTTTTTCATTATTGGAGCCAAAGCCTATTGTTTAATATAACAACTTATGTTTGCTATATGCAAAAGCAAAATCAGTTAAATAAATTTAAAAAAAATTATGATGTTGATTATGTCACTGCTAATTACTGTTACTTTTTTTACATTTTAAATTTCGATGTACATTTTTTAGTTTGTTTTTAAACCTTGCGGCTTAAGACAATTATAATGAAATTACAGTGGTCCTTGGACTTTAAAGATTGGGAACCACTGCTGTACCCCTAGTTGTTAAGGTGGATGAGCAAACCGAATTGATTTTAATGATTCTTTTCACTTTAGAAAGTGATAGCTTTCATAAGGGAAGACATAAGGGTTTTTTTTAACATCTTAGGGTCTGAAGAAACGAAAAGGTGTGTTGAAACTTACTTTTTAAATAATTAAGGTTTATCATAAAGTTTGCCCGACAGGCCTATTGGCGAGTTATCATGCAAACAATATATCAATTTAAATAGATGTAAATCATCTTTATCGAGCATGTAACCCAACAGCCTTGAAGCTTGAGTGAAGCTTGCGGTCGACGCGGTTTTCCATCAACCTTATTGTCGATCAAGTAATTATTAGTCGATTACATAGTAAACGACTTTTCTTACAAAAACTTATCTCAAGGCGTAAGAAAATATACCCTGGTAGATATTTTTTTTGATAAGGAATGTTCTTCGGTCAAATTAAGAAAAAAATATAGTTGAACTTACCTCGATAGATGGTGGTTCGAATAGCTAGTCCAAATTTACGAGTAAAGTATACGGTAGGCAAGCTGAAAAGAAGATAAATTTACTACAATACCACAATATTCTTATTCAATAATACTTAATAAATATTTACACACATAGTTTCCTTTCTTGTACGATAAACGGCAACTAAAACAAGTTATTTCTAAGCACAAACTAAGAAACTTACCGAAAACACTATACGGAAAATACTTTGAATGGCTGAACCGAATTTGTTGAAACGTGGCAAAGAACACTCTTGATTCATTTAAGTTAAAAAAAAAGTCGTCAAAGTCGGTTCAGCCGATTGGTAGCTATATTGTTACAGGCGGACACGCAAACATACATGCAAACGGACACGTCAAACTTTTAAAAACCCTCTTTGTGCGATGGGGTTAAAAAACAGGACCAACTTTTTCTAGCGCTACCCATCGCGAAATTTATGTAAATAGAGAGTTAGAGTAATTCTTAGAAGGCTTTAGTGATGTAACCTATTTATAGTACCTATTTGGTAAACTCAGCAGGAGAGTAGGCAGTTCTGGGAAAACGATATAATACTTATTGAATTCACGAGATTCTTATCTTTAACTGTAACCGATACGCCTGTCTCTAACTACGTTTACCACTCTTCGCGATCATGGTCCATCAATCAGTGTCGACTTCCCTCTGATATGGTTGAGGAGGGCGATGGCTGGATCAAGCGTGAATCTCGTAAACAGGTGCCGTTGGGGGCAGGTATACTTGCTGAGCTGACAAACGCAGATAAGAATAATTCATTATAGACAAAAAGAGACATTGTAAATTTATTTTGAAAACAATATAAAGTTTCTTGCCAGTTCCTCATTGAACGTTTTTCTGAACTGGTGGTAGAGTCATGTTTTATTTAACGTCAGTAAGAAGTTAACGTCAGTGTTGAGAAATAAATATTTGGATTTGAATGGTAGCGACGCGGATGTTTGTAGGCGCGCTGTTTACTAAAGGGGGGCCCGGTGTAGGGAATACAAATGAGAATTGTATTTCAAGTTGTGCCTTAATATCAGTAACTCGAAAGTAAAGATCCCTAATTTCTTAAATAATAGTTGAAATAACGGTGATAGACTAAAACAACTACTACCTATTGATATATAGTTCAGACAAGTTCCGAGACTGGAAATAATGCACAGAGGATGTTCTTGAAAATTGTGGATTCTAAAGGGCAGGCGTTTAATGACTTGCGTCCGTATGTCAGCCGGTTTTCCTCCATTCGTCATAATGTCAATCATTAATGACTTTAAGTGGATTTCAGATACAAAAACTGATTAGATTTTTTAAATGTTTAAAGTGTATCCTGGTTTAAGATTTTAGCTGTTCACAAAAACTAAACGATATGTACATCAATCGATTTGTAATTTTATATTATGCTTTGGGCCTGTATATGAGGATTAGGTATTTGGAATAAATAATTAAAGACTTAAGCGTAATTTCAAAAGTTTAAGCGGGTTAAATATATAATATATAAATAAATAAATCCCCAGGGAAACAAAGCCCCCAACGTTAGCAGAGCTTGTGTTACGGATAACCTTACAGCGAATTGGGGGGGAACCCAGAATAAACGTACATATAAATATAAACAACCATGACCTGAGAACAAACATCTGTGTTCATTATAGAAATGAATAGCCCAAACAGGCCCGAACCTGGGACCTCCGGCGAATGAGGCGTAATACGACTCCACTCGGCCGCTAAAAACTACAAAGGAATTTTTGACTATTTGCTTTAGCCGAAATGAAAAATCTTTATTACACAGCTTGTTTAATTTTAGAATAGTTTGATCCGCTTCCTTTTGACAATCACGTCAAAAGTCATAGTTATACTAGAGATCAAAGTAAGCTATAGCCGGTGGAATCATTTGCGTCTCTACTTATCCTGTGGGAATTTGTTTTGTACATCTATGGGCAATCCTCGATTAAAATTATAAACACAGGATGGCAGGATCCCGCGTCTCTCGTTAACTCGTGAACGGGTGCCGTTTTTCAGAACTGGTGGTAGAATCATGCTTTATTTCAATGAGAACAAGTAATTGTCAATGTTGATAATTAAATATTTGAATTTGAGGTTATATCATAGAATTGTATTTGGTATATTACTCCGTAAAGACAGTTTAGATTTGTCACTGCGCGAGTTATTTAGTCAAACCCTACGTAAATGTACAGTGCCACCAAGTTACCTGTCTAGTAGACAAAATCGGAACTAAAATATTTTATTTTTTGCGGAGCTAAAATATTTATCTATGTTGGAAAAGGATATGGCATGCCTGAAATATATAAGGCAGATCCACCCTTGACTGCACAGAAAACTTGGCTAATGTGCCGACTTGTGACGATTTGTAACCCAAATCCAGCAATGAAATAATGACGTCAAATTTGCTTTCTCTTTTGTTGAAAGTAGGAGATTCTCCTCCCTCGCAAACTTTGTTCCAGTAGACGGAGAAATATGTACTAGAGATTAATGGAAAGCTACTTCCACCTATTGCGAGTGCTTTCGTTTGCGTCTTTAGTAGGTCTGTATTAAAATAAAAATCACTAGGTTTACCTTAGTAAATGTTATGTCAAACATGTCAAATTCATCTGACAGTTCGATAAATTAGCGGATTGCAACAAACAAGCTTGTCAGCTTTATCAAAGAAGCTAAGAAATATTATGAATAATATAGCAATATACAATAATAATATTGCCAAGGAAGCTCATATTGTTATCAGATCTGATGTGTTATTTTAAAATATTCATTCCATTGAATTTCAAATGAGTTTTTTACTAGTAGGCGCGCCAAAGTTTTAAGGATCAGGTTACAGGTTATTCAGAATTAGATTGATTTTTAGGCCCCCAAAAAAATATCTGTTTTAAGAAATGACTCGATTCTCTCGATTGATTGCGCTTAATGAATGCAAATAAAAATCAAGTTTCTTAAAAAAGATTTACTAGACTATTAGAGACAAAAAATAATATATGTTTTTGGGAAAAATTTTTCAGAGTATAAAATTTTTATTAATTCGAAAACCACTTTTGGACGTCAAGTCACCGAAAAAGCTTAAGGTCTTCGTTGTTTTGCTAACTATCCTGTATGATGTAAACTACAGTGTAATTACCGGACAGTGTAATGAACGGAAAAATCAAAGAAACCTGCGATTGAAAATACTAGATAGACAAACAAAAACTATGTAAATACGAGTTTTACACGCTAAATATTAGCAACATTCACAACGACGGTCTCCACAACATAAATTATGAAATGGATGAATCACATTAATATAGTCGAGTACAAGTTAAGTAATAATTAATAACATTAAAATGTCGGGGCTGCTGCCACTCTAGTAAAGAAGAAATAAAATGCTGAATTCATATCCACCTTAATAATCCCACAACAGGGATCTTCACCCAACTAAGGTGGGTTCAATATCGATAGGCTAACGTCTAACTAAACCATTGCGCCATTAACGCTCTTCAAATTTATATTCACCTTCCAAACATAAAATATTAATCTCGATAGTTAACCTACAATCAAAAATCCTGATTACAAGAATTCCATTGTCGAACTACAAGATGTCTTGTCAATTTGACATTTAAGCTAGCTAATATCTTTTTCAAGGATTTGTTCACGACGTACGGCCAGTAATTAAACTATTAAAAAGTTATCAAAAATAATCTTTATGATTCCGGAGTTCTGCATAATATAAATTTTAACTGGAGATTATTTTGTTCTTGTTTGAAGTTTTGGTAAATGGTTTTGAGTGTGGTACTTATACTAGTAATATTCATATGGAAGTATTAGGAGAGCTTTTCAAAATGTCACAAAATATTGCTCTGGCTGAAGCTAATATGTCAATTAATGGAATAAGTAGGAATTATTTAAGGTATGGAACTAAACCAAAATAGTCTTAGTAAGCAGATGAAGGATCTACGAAAATATAATGTAATAACCGTGCTTTTATAAAAATAACCCGGTGCTTCAGTGAGTGACAGTTGTCATTCACATGACATTGACATATAAATTTACAGATTCAGCACAGCGCCCTCTGTTGCAATTCAATCTTAACTTCTTTTAATTAAAAACCCTTTGTAGGGGATTTACCTTCTTGGTAATGACTGAATATATGACGTGAAGTTGAAATAGTCAATCCGGGCTTTATATTGTTTTTCTAACTATTGATGATTATTGAATTACATTATTGATTTTATTGTTATATTTATTTGGCTTTTGGTATCGAGGCTTGGGATATGCGTTACTGGGTTCAGGCGCTTATATACTCTTCAGTGATATTTCTAAACGTTCGGTAAGTGAAACTAAGGCTGGAACTTAATTTAACCGGTAATTCTGTCAGACTTTTGGCCACTTTGCCCTACGTACAAAGGTATTTTGGCGTTGTAATCTATCTTCACCTCTTTTTTCCTTTTTGCTATTGCCCATTTGTAAATAATCTAGTTTGTAATAAATGAATTGAGTATTTAAAAAGGTATATTATAATATCTCGTTACGATATACATTACAAGTTAATGCTGATTAAACATAAACAATTTAAAAGGTGCTTAGAAAGTAATTGTAATTGTAAAGGTTCAAATTCAAATTCAAATTCAAATATTTATTTCTCAAAATTGACAATTACTTGTTCTTATTGACGTCAAATAAAACATGATTCTACCACCAGTTCGAAAAAAACCTTCGTGAAGAAGAACTGGCAAGAAACTTCACGTTTTATGAAAATCATCAAATATATCAAGATACTCAGTAATATGTAGGTATTAAATACTTAACCAAACTTGTTACAGTCTATAACTGCTAAGTTTATTTAAAAATATAGTCTATCAAAAATACAGGATAATAACTTATTTACACACAGTGATTCTAACTAGTTTCAAGGTACCATTACACGAACTAATTAGTTACGGTTATCAAAACGCCAGGACAAAAAGCTGGCCAGACCAATTTAAATGTTCAGATGGCCATTATTTATTTTTAATTTTTATATTTGATGAAGGTTTTTATTATATTTTGAGATAGAAGACTAATAGACAGTGCTTAAAAGATTAAATTGTCGGATAAAACTACGGATTTATAGCATTTCGTAGGACTCTTAATTCTGGGTTCTATTAAAAGTATCAATTCAAAATACCAAAGGTGTATCTCAGACTACGACAAAAAAGACAGTTATTTAACAATTAAGAACCGAAATTTATTATTTTAAAAGTCGTAATATATTGCCATCTACATTTCTTCTACTATGTCAAACATGCCGATCGTACAATACAAAACTACTACTTTAAAAGCCATTCTTTTTTTTAAAACATAATTTCTTCCTTACTGGCTAGTTCCTTATTTTTTTTAAACACGTAAACTCCACATAATTGGCCGTTCAATAGTAAGTTTGAGTCAAAAGCTGGCATGTTATAAAGCCAGAATGCAATTGACTTAAAAAAATAAAATGTGAAGGTTCGTTTCGTGGCCTTGTCGCACTACGCTCCACATAGCCGATTCAATTGAATTCGAGCAAGCTATTTGCTATAATGAACTGTTACATTATTATTAAATGACTTTACCAACTAAACATATAATGATATGATTTACGCGTTCGCGGTAAAAACTAAGCGTGCTCTTTGACTGTTGAAAGTGGTGTGGTAAGTACCTTAGACCTAAATGTAAATTAGAAAAATCCTAATTATTCCGAAAAAGCAACTGAATATGAGTCATATCATTTCTATTCTATTTTATTTAAAGTTTATAATTATTCGGGGTTCCTATGTAACAATTCCCGGACTGTTTTGACCTAAGTGCATCATTACTACGCCTTCAACTATTTCATCATAAATAAAAAAAGTGATCAAAGGACACGATTCAGTGAGCCTGTTCCCAAAATGATTTAACCCATTCACTGCCAAGGACGCCGATCGGCGTCTTTAAAATTTGTACTCAGACGCTGAGTACCTGATTTTCAAACCTGATTTTCTCAGCCAAATTACAGTAAAAATCACTGACATTTTTGTAAATGCGCTATACAATAATAATCTATCCAACTCCTAAACGGCCTAGGGATCCAATAAATAGACTTATGTTATTAAAAATGCGGATTCTTAACTCTCACGCCGAAGCCGCTCGTTTTAAAGTCAGAGTTTACCAAACTTTTTATGCATGCAGAAGAAAATGGGTCATCTGTTTGAACAAAATTGTAGGTTTTGTATTTGCTGCCCGCTAATTGTTTGTATTGTTTGCCTTATTAGCAAAAATGTTATTGCATAATTATTAAGGAGTTAATTTCACTAAGAAATAAATATATTGTTGTAATACGATTAGTTTTTGAATAATTGTGAGCAAACAAACATGTTATTATAATTGTTGTTATAAAATAATTTTAAAATGTTATTCATATTTCTTTTGTTTTTGGCTTATTTTTTATAATAATGAATTGCCTACTTTTGAGGTAAATTATCTTCATAATTTATGATCGCGTCAATAAAAATAAAACTTAAGGTAAGTGTATGTGCCATAAAATTGTTATGCTTGGAATCTTAACAAAAGAAAGCCGACCTCAAAGTAACAATCTTGTTATAGGTTCTGTTTTCCGCTTTTGTTATTAATTTTGCTCTATATTAAATTATCACAAAGCATATGGCGCTACGTTTACATACGTATGTGCCATAAAATAGATGCTTATGCTCGGTAGATAATTTTAACGAAAGCTTTTGCCCGGGACTCTCGATTTTGCTTCATATTTTATGTAGGCATTTTATATAGAAAATACTTTCATTAAAACTATCATTTCCTATTTCAACGAGACCATTGGCCTTTTTTTTCGTGATACAACGCCTATGACACTCTCCAGCCTCCTAACTGTTGGGACTATACTATAAGGCAGAGAATCTAGTGCAGATAAACCCAGGATATTTGTATATTATTATAGTATGCTTAAAATTAATAAATTTATTTACTTATGAAAAGCAAAATTTATAAACAAATAAGACATAGAACCGTTGCTATATAAAAGTAAATTTGACATGGTTCTTTTTATGTCCAGTCTTGCTTGGCTAACAAGTATATGGATAAATAGGTCTAAATATCACATTAATTATGTATATTCAATACCATCTATCTCCACACGTAAAAATTATATCATGACATCGCTCTGGTGAGACATGAAAGAAGGACAAACAGAACAGCAAACAGACTTTTGGATTTATTATATTAATATGGTTTCTATACATGCCATACAATTTGATTATTTATAAAACGTGATATTGAAATACTTCAAATCTATATTAATAAATCGAAGTTTACAAAAAAGGTTGGTGACCTCTGACTTTTTGAAAAATGTTTAAAATTATGCGTTTTAGTGGTGTATTGTATATTTAAGTAAGTACATGAATCGTGTTTAAGTTGATGCAATGAATATGTTACCATTAATTTGGTCCACTTTAATAAAGCGTGTAACTCACTTTCGCACAAGATCTGTATCTGTATTGCCAAATTTAGGGAACACAGATCAAATATTCAAAAAAATCTAAGTGCTTGTTTTGTGTATAAAAACAAACTTTTTTTACGAAATCTAGAGGCTCACGCCGAGGACGCCCATGGGCGGCCAAGAAAACTATAACGAGTAGCCGGGGCCGCCGATGGGCGTCCCGTTTTCGAATGTACGGCGGCGTTCGGGTAATTTTGCACTTTTCTGAGCCAGCAGTGAATGGGTTAATAATTACACATTAAAACAAAATGAATATTCTTAAAAATCAACTGTCAAATGTGACATTTACCACAGATAACACACACGCTCCGAAAAAAAATAACAAAAATTTTGGCGAATGAGAGCCACGTGCAAATGGTAATTGCCTAATAATTGTGGGAATCAAAATGTGGACAGGTGCGTGCGTAGATTTAGCTAAAGGTTCTGTATATGTTTGAATAACTGTTAATATATTTTGCTTTGGTATCGGTGTTTTTGTTTGGATGGATGAATTTTCTTTGGATGGATATTGTGTATACTAAATTTAAAGAAATTTGTTAGCACTAGATGCACTTTCAATATGTTCCAAACAATGTCAAAGAAAAACTCTCATAAAATACTTATATATCTGTCGACATTGTTTGATAGAAAACGTCATAAATTTATTGATTTTTATTATCCAATACAAAAGTAAACAATCAATCACAATAATTGGTTGGTGACATAATGGTTTAGGCGCTGGTTCTTAATGTTAAGGTCCCTGGTTCGATCTCCGTTGACTCTCAATTTTCCAGTGAGTTTTTACAACATAAGTACATAAAGCCGACTGTTCTAACGGTGAAGGAAAACATGGCAAAGAAACCCACATACCCAAGAAATTATTTCAAAGGTACATGTAAAGTCCGCCAACCCGCACTAGGCCGGCGGGGTGGACAATAAACTGCCTAACACCACTCCTTGGTTGAGTGAGGCTGCTATCCCTACTAAAGCTAAAATTTTACCACACAACGCAATCAAAATCAACGACGAAAACTAGTGAAAATCTAAAAATTTCTCCCAGAAGCCCCTAATTCCGGTCACGGCCACAAGATGCCGGTTACGTAAGCTGCGCAAACGCATACATAATTACTCTTACGTCGCGCCGCGCCGAGCCGGCTTCTCAGGCACATCTTTTTATTGTCTTTTTTTGACACTGGCAATGAAAATGAGAAGTACTGTTTTTGTTAGAAATTGGACTGCTTTTTTGCGGGTAGGTTTAATGATATTAACAAATAACGTAGTTTTAGGTCTGATGATGTATTTACGTTTTGATTTTTTCACATGTGAATAGATCAAAAGCGTTGTGGGCTACTAAAACAAACACGGCCTTAGTAATAGACTTGGAATATGATTGGAAACTACGAATTTTAAGCAAAATAGAAAGATTAATAAATGAAATATTTACTGAAAATGTTTCAATATTAGATTGAAAATTGTGTTAAAGATTAAGACATGTTTTTATTAAGAAACATTTCATAGATTCAGACATAGTTTGTTTAGATCACAGAACTGAAGTAAAAGGTTTATTGTTTACCTTTGAGTAATTAGTAGTTATAAAAGTTGAATATGTAATAAACAAATGAATGAGCTAGAATCACACCGATACCAAAGCAAAATATATGATTCAATACAGTAACAGTCACATTTCATTGGTTAAAAGAACCATACAAAAATATACTACTGTTAATCCTATCTCAAGGTTTTTAATAAATAGATTTTGGTTAAAAAAAAACCTGTAATTGCTCAAAAACTTGACCTTCTTTGAATTATTCGTATTTCCCATTCAATAGTTAAGTATCGAAATCCTTGCTGACTTCAGTAGGTGTCACTTCCTGAAATTCGTCTCTGTTTAAAGCAACCTCCTACTCTTTCATGTGTACCTGGTACCTGCGTTAACAATGCTAATTGGTTTATTTACATATAAAGGACAGATGTACCTGTCTGTCTAGATTTGTGGTATGAGCAGATTGCTTTGCATTTTATGCCACCCTGATTAAGCTTTTGTACGAAAGAGATAGAGAAAATGGTCGAGATTGCGCATAATTTTTATTTAAAAAAATCCAGTACTCATAACTAAACAAAACACTTTAGATGGCTTGACATAGATGACATATATGGCGTGACGGGCTAGACAGATATGTACGTATAAATTTGATGTGGGATGCTCAAGACAGGATACTTGGAAGGATGAAAGGGAGGCCTTGTGGGACTCTACAAGCTCGTAATAAGAGTAATAAATGTCACAACATCGCATGTACTGTGAAGGAGTAGGAGAAGAAGTCTGTTTTTATGTGGATTTAATTTTAATAAAGTGCGCTTATTCACACTGCAATGCTCATCTTGTGCGTAAAGGAAACACGGAGCTTGGGTTGTAAAGGACATTAAACAGTACAGCTAGGATCCGGGCGTTTTAAGTTGTTACTTAACCTGTTTCAAAATAAGTTTGGAATTTCCATAATATTCTGATTACTTTCGAGCAACGCCAATTCGCCTTTTCTCGCCCTTGGCCTGCGTCTTTGCCGCGTAAACCGAATTTACTTAGTTATTACAATCTTTATTGCTGTTTTGCGTCAAATAATTGTAATAAATACAGTGAATGAATCTACCAATGAACACCCGATGTGGCATCTTATTAAACATATGATTAATTCAAGACCGCGTAAGGAACGCATAGTTAGAATCAAACAATGGCGAACATTCAACGACTGAATGAGGAAGAATACCTTATACGGCGCGAGCGAAGCTGATTATTGACCACAAAGTTGTTGCTTTTTTAAGTACTTTAAGGTCTGAATAAAGTAATAAATGAATATGAATTCAATTGTATCTTCACCAATCAGTGACAAGCAAAAACAAATAATCTTCACTTCGAATGAAAGAGGTTTAAGTATAGGTTTCGTTAAGACAATCTGGACTTAGCAGCCGAAAAGGTAAAGTACCCATTCGCTTGGCAAAATCTATACTTAAGTTGGCCTTAATTGCATAAGTATGCACCTGTGCTTTATATATTTATGTGCAATATATATATTAAGGAGAGGCACATTACATCAATAAAGTATTTATGAACGAAAATTGTTAAAAGAGTCGATACAGTTAAGTATATGTTTTTAGGTATTTTGAAATTTATTATATTGATATAATTGACCTTGCCTTGATATCAGTTCACTTTCATTTTCTTTGTAAGATTATTTGTGAAACAGGTTATATCTTGCAAGTAAATACTTTAAGAATTAAGAACCATTGTAAAAAAAATTATAACTGCTGTATATTATCCGAATTACGTCTGCACGTACGGAGCTTGCGTAGTCTTTTATTTACGTACGTAAGCAAAGGGAGCGCTTTATTGATCTCAAGTCAATAAGAAATAATATTTTTGTGACAAGAAAAATATCAGAACCGATAAACTAAAAGTGTTGCGTGTTATTTCGAAACTACAAAGGCAGAGTAATTAAATGAAATGAAATATTTATTTCTCAACATTGACAATTACTTGTTCTTATTGACGTCAAATAAAACATGATTCTACCACCAGTTCGAAAAAACCTTCGTGAAGAAGAACTGGCAAGAAACTTCACGGGTATATTTTTTTCAAAATAAATTTACAGAGTCTCTTTATGTCTATACAAAATTATTCTTTTCTGCACCTGTTAGCTCGGCAAGTCTTCCTCCCCCCAAGTACCTATCCAAACGACAAACACCCTCAAACGGCACCCGTTCACGAGTTAACGCGGGATCCAGCCATCTAGTAAACAAAATATCTTGCATTTGAAAAATATTTCACTTTAAAACTTTCAACACTCGACACCAAAACACATGTTCCACGACTTCACACTCTTTATTACATCAAAATTCGATTTTAATCAATTTTCAAACTCATAATCATTCAAAATCTTTACAATCTAATATAATTTAATATTTCCATAAAATTATATATTTCGTTCGCATGTTTCGAGATGATTTAGAGAGCTAAGTTAACATTTCATAGCGTGTTGGAATCTCCAATTTAAGCAAATAATTATGTGGTCTTTTTGCGTCGGTTTCGTTATTAAGCCTTCTTGGTGTTTCGCAGTGAAGTTAGGCTTTTTTGTTATTTCGTTTTGAAGAATATTATGGTTGGAGTATTTGAGTTATGTTAAACATGTAATATTTGATGGTCTTAGCGTGTGTGCTGGTCTTGCTTCGTGTACTAAAGGTCTCGGGTTCGAGGTCTTCAGTAACATAAAATAAGGGGGACTGTTAGTTTTCCTTATATTTTCACGTTTTAAAAAGGTTGCCTGCAAAACAATTTTTATAGCTCAATGTTGACCGTATTTTATAGTATTTAGTAAG
The DNA here is from genome assembly GCA_923062675.1 of Marasmarcha lunaedactyla. Lineage (NCBI taxonomy): Eukaryota > Metazoa > Arthropoda > Insecta > Lepidoptera > Pterophoridae > Marasmarcha > Marasmarcha lunaedactyla. The sequence continues at coordinate 12,513,387 of OV281362.1, read as the reverse complement.
TTATATGAAAATGTAAGTAGTAAAGCACCCTTCGTATGACTTTAATCAAATCATTTAGATAGCTTGCTTTTCCGTAGCGATTTCAAGTTCTTATAACTGAGGCTTTTTTTATTTTAAGCCACCAGAACATTGTTTCTGTAATTTTTTTGGTTGCCTCTCAATAAGTGATTTGTTCATAATCCTATATCCTTTTTAATTTTACAGAAAAAGGTATCCAAGGGCATAAATCATCACTTAATTAGTAGTATTCGTGTAGTCACTGGTTTAAAAATCCATTTGTCGAGGAAATTTGGAAATGCACGTATCATTAACGCTATCTTCGCCTGAATCTGAACGTATTGCCAAATATAAAAAAAAATAGATGTTTCATCTTTATATGACCTTAAGATGACACGATTCATTGCAGAGAGCACTATTTAACCGGATTTTATCGCGTTTAATAATATTTTACATTCTGCCTATGCTACACTTGACAGATGCCGTTCTTTTTTGTTCTCCTCCAAGGGAAGGGGAAGGGGGACATAAAAAATGCTCTTATGCGTACCCCGCCGCGCGCGATACGGAGTTAGGTGGGACTCGCTCCGAGCCTACAACCCCCTGAATGACTCTGGCAATCTTTTACCGCACAGCCATCATGTGAAGCGACGACTAATTGGAGAAAAGGCCGCGCTAGCGGGGCACTTAAGGGGTCACCCGCTGGAAATTACTAGTACTGAAGATGCTCAAAATGAAAAAGAATTCAATTAATTTGAATTAAAATTAGAATTAGAATTTGCGGCTTGAAGGGTTTCGAGATCTAGTGACAGTCGCGTGGTACGTTCGTGTGCGCGTTTCTCGGTCCAGCGACTTTGAACTTCGTTTAAAGTTTTCATAACCTGTCAACTTAGGCACCCGTGACCGCCGTGTCTGTAAAGGTTATACAGTGTTTAAAATCTTCATATGTATCTTAATATCTAATTATACATTTAAACGCATCATTAATTTATCAGTTGCTTAAACTGCTCGACAGCAATCAACTTACGACCGACATGATAATTTTTCAATAGACACCTGACACCTCGTATTTCTAAATATTTCTGACACAATTAGTACAAGACTATATTATTCAAAAGCTGATATAATTGGCTACCCCTGTTACAATTAATTATTGTATATTATGAACTATCAAGCGTTATTAGCAACCTCGAGAAGTATAACTGCACCAATAATTTCGTCACAGTGTACAGCAGTCATGCAGTATATCTATTTAAAAAGCAGCAGGCGTGTTTTAAGAATAGAATAAGTGTAGGAAGATTATGTTCTGATTTGATTAGAACTTCTGCATTTTTGTTTATGCAAAATATTCATTCGCGCCGCCAAAATACGGAATGCCCTGCTTGCATAATTTTTTTCTAAATCCTACAGTTCTGGAACCGTTAAGAGTGGAGTGAAGAGGCAACTTTTTGGATAGGCGTGTGACATCCTCGTCTTTATCATCACTTACCATCAGGTGCGATGGAAGACAATCATAAATCCAGTTAGCAATAAAAAAACAGTAAATATTTTTTGAAAAGTATTCTAAGGGTGACATCACTATAAAATGAATTTCTGTAAGCCCTAGCTTGTAATCGCATAAAATATGATTATTAATAACGATTTTTGAAACTTTTAGGCTAAGTTAACTTATTTTTTTACCTTATTTTATCCAATTCAACTTACATTCATTTAGACCAACCTTAATTATCAACTACATTTCAAATTAAACAGGACAGCCCAGTAATCAACGGTATTTACATAGGCTACGGTACTATAAGGGCAAGTAAACTCGACTAGCTTACAAGTGGTCTGCCTTGACCGCCGGGGAACTAACCTACAGTCAATTGTTATCAAACTAATCTCCCGGTTAACGCTTTGTTAACACGTACCTATAGATTAACTTATCATTAAAAATGTGTCTCTTTTGTTTCTTGTTAAGCTAACTAGAGTAGGTTCTTATTGTTAGAGGAGGTTGTAGATTACATAACTCCAACTATAGAACAATACCAGTACTGTTCGCTTTTAAAGAAAAGGTTAGATCTTTGTTTAATCAAAGATATTTTGTGACCCTGGATTGCAGCATCAAATTTTAATCTTAACTGAAAGAAATATCATACGAAAGCTTTCTCTTAGAAATATTTTAAAATTAGATTATTTTTAATGTATATTGGCGGGCGTTTGTCTTCCATCTTATCACATAGTGATAATGAAGACGTACGAATACACTACACGCCTGTCCAAGAGGCTATAAACTTGAAATCTTAAGGGTTAAATTTGTTTAGAAAATCAAAAAGATAGTTACAAAACCTTTACCGAAACTAAATAATATGGGTCTGCAACGGACCCTTATCTTCTACTGAGCCATGACGCTTGCATTTTATTTAAAATAATTAAAATTATTTAACATAGATTTATATTTTTACTAAAGCGTTATTTCAAACTTAATCTCTGCCGTGTAATGGGTTAAAACGAGATGAATATTCTGTTGAAGACTATAAACATTTTCTCAAAGCGAACTGATAGTGTCAGGCATAAGTTCGTCAAAATAAAAAAAAACTCTTGGTAATTTTCAAAAATAATTACCCTATTTACAGTAAAATAATCTAGCAATCTAATAAAAATACGTCCTTACGTGTAATAAAATAACGTAGGTTATTGCCTCCTACGGTCACCACAATCGACTGCTTGGGTGGCTCCATTACTGGAATTGGCATAAAAAGTGGAACTTCAAGATTGTATCAATACGTTCAATAGGATAAAATTATAGAAATATTGTGGGTTGAAGGGCTTACTTAGATGGTGATAAGTAAGTCAACAATAGTTATAATATATACAATATAATAAAATATAATATGTAGATAATAGTTAATAAGTAACAAAACAATAAAAACTTGCATTTTCAAATGGTGTCAAATATCCAATTACTCTTGTTCCAGTAATTGCGCTGGTTGTTCCACCCCTTTGACCGGACAAGCACTCAAAGCGTTAACATGATTATTAAAGCGGTCAAAATAACAAATACGGCAGTACCGCCCTAAACCAGATTATCGAAAGAAACTCTATTGCACTGGGAGAGAAGCCGAAAATCCACGTTTAATTCGAATGCCTATCCTAAAGGATATTTAATGTTTTATTTGGATGAACCATGTGCTCCTGTGATTTCAATGGCCAATCAATGAATCCCATACAAAATAAATGCAGAATGTAAGCCGACTAAACCAGAGCTTATTGCGGCCAGGTTTTAAAGGAGCGTTAGTATATACAACACATAAAATACCTACATATTTTTGACCCAAGCTAGTTATAATAAAGTAAACTGTAATACGCAACTAATCCTTTGTCGGTCCAGTGGCGTCCGTGGTAGTAAGCCCGCTTCATACACCGGGGATACTTGTTTATATATATTTGTACATATACATATAAATATATGGAACAGTAAATATTTGTATGTATATTCTGGGTACACCCCCGGTTCGCTGTATGGTCATCCATTACACAAGCTCTGCCTACTTAGGAGCCATATAGATGTGTTTGTCTTGGGATTTATTTTCTTTATTTTGTAAAACAATTAAATTCTTAATTGCTTTAAACTACTAGATCACCGGCGCCTAGGCTTTTTGACCTAAGCTAGGTATAATAAAGTAAACTGAAATAAACAACTAATCAAAAACTTTATTTCCAATCATTATAATATAATATCACTTAGTGCTATTATAATTTAAGCACTAACTGAAAATCCACGCCTAATTTGGCGCCAATTCATTAATAACCTAACTAATTAAGGGACATTACCACTCCTACGCATGAAACAATGACTCATTAGAACCAAAACACTGGCACCTGCGTGACGTCACGTTCGATACAATATGGCCGCCGTGACGTCACAGCCTAGGTCGTTTAGAGAGAGCTATTTAAGGCGATAAGTAAAACCTTAATGCGTGGGTTGGCTGCTTTGTGAAATTCTAGATCAGCATTAAGGATTAAATATAATTTATTTATATTTTTAAATATATATAAGGTAACTTTTGAGTCAGTTACCAAATTTTGTATAGACGATCTATCCCTGAAAGTGAACAACTTTCCCAAAGAAACTAGAGTTGGAATTCTCATAAGATATTTTTTTGTTTTCCCATACAAAAGCGACCGATCATGCAATTTGTAAAGGTAGAGCAAAATTAATTAATTTGAATTTTGACCCATGTTTTAAGTTGTTTGGTTTCGCGAAATTTAGCGTGTATAGCATAGTAATAAATACCTTACATTCATATAAAATGTATAAACTTTTAACGACCAGTAAACATTTTAGACATAAAAATATAAATTAATTCATAAAAATAATTCTTCAAATGTATTAGAACTTCCAAAAGATACAATTATATTTTTAATATACTTTTGTACTGTATTCATTCATGTACGTGAACAGTAGGAAAATAAATAAAAAAACAGGTTTCGAGTAGTACAGAGTACATATTTTGCATTATATAGCGAAACGCGAAATAGCATATCAGCAATAATTAACGTTTAAATAGACGCATAACTTTATAATTTTTCACTTTGACGAATAAATTCCTACGTGTGCACACAAATTGTAACTGTCAAGAAAATAAATCAAGATTTATCAAGCATTAATTTTAATCATTTATCTTCAAGACATCATCATACGGACCAACAAGGGTCCGTACACAAGTTTTATGAGTTCATTAAATTCATTAAATTTGTGAGACTTGCACTGTGTGCGTCGGTTGCTATGTAACTCAGTTTATAAAACAGTTAATAGTTTAAATAAAAAGGGAACAATAAATATAATGAAACAGGTATCATAAACTCTCTATATGCCGTGTCCAGTAGTAAAGATCTCTATTTATATTTGACCTAAATGTTCAAATATAATTTAATACAGCTTCTAGCACGGTTCTAAATAAGTTCCTATTACCTCTAAAAGTCAACCAGCTATATAATATAGTATTGCAAAAACGATAAGATCCAATTTTGTTCATTAGTGATCAAAATCGTAAAAGTTGCAATCGCCACGCTGCGAGCGGTCAGACTGAGTAAATGCGCGAGCGCAGATGAAATGAAGATGCAATTTACTTAATTGTAAGCATGTTCAATTTTTTTTATCTGGAATTCGGTAATTTGAATGTTGTGTCTTATATTAGTTGTGGTGTGTCCTTGACGTGGTAGAGGATTGCGTGTTATTTTGCCAGCTGTTGTAAAAAATAAGAAAAATATCGATTGTGGAGTAGAAAGAAGCGTGTTTATATTTCAACCTTTTATTAATTTGTTTTAAAATCTAAAACGTGTTATTTTGTGTGTAGGTGTTTTGATAGAAAAGTCGTTAACTGTATGGAGCATCATGTTGTCTAACGGTTTCATACAGCTTACGAGTTATGGCGATTATAGATTGGTAACAGGCTAGAGCCCCTAATACTCTTGATATGGATTTTTGGGTTATCTAATCAATAATAATCAATATTGTCGATAGGCTCTTATATTAAAACTCCTATTTATATTCTGGTCATCGAAAACTACTATAAGGAGTAACTATTTGTAATTCACGAGCTAGCTTTTTGTGCGAAAAGGGTCTTGTGGTTCTGAATGTAAAGCAATTATGTAGTTTAAACTTCATCACCGTCTTATGAAACAAACTGATATCCAAGTTATGTCCCAGGTATAAGTACTCAAAAACTACATCAACCGTCATGATTTTGATTTTAAGCAAGTTTATTAGTTATGTAAAATATTCACAAGACACGAAATCTCATTCTATAGTGTTGTAGCGGTGACGCGCTACTCAACCGACCAATCAAAACGCGTGTTCTACATCGCAATACCAACTTTACTTAAGCGATTAGAATATATATGACTTTCTATATATATGACGGCCGTGGGCCGCGGCCTGCTCACCCTTTTCTATCGGTGGGAACACGTGGTTAAGTTCCCTAAAGTGTATTATAAGTTAGCCAGTTTGTCTGTCTATGATTGTTACTCCTTAGCGCTAAAATTCCTAAATGTACTATTACGAAGGTTTTAGCACAATTTGACGATATTCTGGATTCACATAAAGCGTTCTATTTGCCACGGTAATATACCTTATTCGCAGTAAAATCGCAAATAAAACAAACTACCAAAATCTAAAATTATCAATAATACACTTTTTAAATTAGCTGGTCGTGTGGTCGCGTAATTCTTGATCTTATCAAGTAAAACAGGGGCTTGCTAGATCCGATCAGTGTATCTGGATAAATACAGAGCTTTCCATTGGTGGCAGAGTTTTAAATTTGGTTCTTTAGTTACAGAGTTTGACGATTTCAGATAAACAAATAAACATCCCATTTAAAAAATATATTTATTTTTACACTACATACATTCTTCCAATATCAACTCAATACAAAAAAGCTCTGTCTCGTCTTAAACGTTACGTCGACTGATATCGAAATTTGACGTTGACAGTTTCGTCATTCGACCGATTGACCGACGCAAGCGCACTGTGGGACGAACCTGTTGTAACCAAAATGTAAACATGTCAGCTATTTATTTATTTAGCTAGCAAGTGTGTAACTGACGAAATTTTGAGTTAGGATTGGTAGAGATTATGCTAAATATCAAGGCTGAATGGTTAGCTTTTACTATTTGCACAGTTTATGGCTATATGTATTCTCGTTCATTTATTTGATTATAGTTTCATTTGCATAATGAATTTAAGATAACAGTTATTTAAGGGTTTTGGAAGCAGTAGCTTCAACTCATCTTTGCGCGCTTTGCAAATACTTAGCACAAATAATGTATGCGTGTGCTTGTAAATTAATATGCAACTTAAATTTGTATGGCAGCCGTCCACTTTTCAAACCGTGTCCTCTTCGCTTTGGTGTGCGTACAACCAGAACAATTTGTCAAAGTCGCGCGTATTTATAATGATGATTTTTGCTTAACTTTATAATATGTTCATCTTTTGAAATTTATTGTCAATCGTTCTTACAAGACGTAGACGACATTGTGATCTTTTTTTGCTAACTAGTCTTTATTTTCTTGTTACAGGAACTACAACAAACTATGTGCCCCTATACTGATTTTCAGACGCAAGAAAATTAGGTGTCATATATGATTCTAAGGATTAAAAGGTGGTATGTACATTATTTTCATCATTTCGTAAATGCTAAAGTATAAATCTGGCTTACCACAGTATACTTTAAAGTATACTTTATAATAAAACGAGTAACGTTTGTTTTAACATGACAGATTCAAAAACATGTATGGCTGGGATTTCTGAGCCAGACGTGGCAGGTTAAATATTTCACCTCAGTTCCCTTTTTATTTCACACATTTATGGATCTAAATTTTCTACCTAGACCTTACAAAGTGTTTTACAAAGGTCAGTCTTTACAGATAACCTCCAAACCGATGTTACCTAAACAAAAACCAAGTTGACGTAACCAAAAGTAGATCCTTGAGGTACCCCCCACCTGGTACCTCATTCCATAACAAATGACCGATGAAATTGGTGCAAACACAGCAAATAACGACGGCGAAGTTATAGCGGAACCCGAAAAGCGAAACGATACCGAAACGAAGGACGCTAAAGACACTAAAGACAAAACAAGATCCGTGTCATTTAATCGTGACGTTCACGTCAAAAGATTTGGTGAGTCATGACTAACATGACATCTCACTCGCACTATACAAACTTGCTGCGAGAAAGAAAGAGATAACATACTAATTTTCTAAATGACTTGTCTTCTACTTCAAATCAAGTTACTGTTAATCTTATAAACTAAATCGAAGAAATACATACTGAATTCAAATAACAAACACAACCCAATTGTTTCTTAGATCTGTGCTAATTCTTTAGATTTGCATGCACCTAAACAAATTCAATTACTACTCTTCGTTTATATGTACCTATGCATATTTTGAATAACCTTCTAACAACTAATACCAGTGATGTATACATAAATAAATAAAATAAAAGTGATCTCAAACTAAACCACTGTAAAACCTTAAAGTAAGTAAAACTTTCGTTATGCATGAACATAAGAGGGATGCGAGCTAAGAGGCGTACAAACTCTGACCGTAGTAAACATACCGGCGTCCGCAACGTTCAGTTGCTAAATCTGGGAGAGATTCCCAGATTTAGCTTCGGTCACCACAATGTCTCGTAATTTAAATGTGTATAGCAACAACTGACAGTTAATAAATCTGATGTTTAAAAATAACTACAAACGTCACCGATATTTGAAAAAAGTCAAGCTTACAAACTTACCAGTGCAAAAACATTATGAACTTAAATGTATAATTGTTGACAGGCTCTTGACGTCACTGATTAACTTGGTATCAAATGCTCATCGACCTTTTTTATATATTTTAAAAGATGATTTTTGTAGGCAGTATAACTTAGCTAAAATAAATAGTGTTAAGTATTGCAATCGTCTTATGTACCGCTAGATAAGTATTGTCAGATTGAAGATTGAGTTAGTCTGGTTGGCTACCAGGCTCATAGCGTAAATTGTATTCAAATATCGTAAATGTAATGAGATAATAGTATAAGGTCGCAACATGACATTTTTAAGGCACGGGTGCTATTTTGAATAACGAGCCTAGATTCAAAAGTAGAGTCCTGAACGCAGTGAGGGATTCAAAGTATTCAGCTTGAGGCAAAAATAATTTTGCGGTCAAATAATACTAAGTGCGAAAGTCTCTATGCGAAAATAATTAAGTGCAACAATTACAATAATTACATACAATTTGGAATGATATTTTCATTTTCATTACTCGAAGAAGACACACACTTTTTTGTAAAACTAACGAAGGCGAAATGCATTTATCACGTTTTTATTTTGTCACAACCTTTTTTTTGATTCGCACGCGGCGATTTCCTTTGTCCTTAAGACTGTAATTTTGTTCATACAATGTTTGAGATTGACCTCTTTGGTGATTGGAACTTTTACTAGCATTATCCAAATTCCAAATTCAAACTACTTTTAGGCCTTAGAGAATAAAGAGCTATTTTTGTCCCTGTGTACGAAGAATAAACTAGCTCTTTTTGAATATATTTGATATTAATTTCTGTATAATAAGGACTCCATGACACCTGAACCCGAGGACTTTTGGGATACAACATAGCCTGTGAGACTCCACGTTTTTCTTTTCGAAGTTTTTAATATCGAAAGGACGGTTTACTAATTTCTGATTTTTATCGATGACAAACAAACAATTCTCCCCTCTTTATAATAATAGTACCTACAAAGGTCTTTATAGTAGTCATGATAATAGTCTAGCGGGTATAAGTTCGTTGATATAGCTAAGTTAGGCACTGTATGATCATATGGCAGCTCCTTTTAGGTTCGCACCGCCAAAATATGGAATGTCCTGTGTAGGTATCTATTTTTCCTGTAACATATAGTCCTGGAATCTTCATAAAAAGAGTGAAAAGGCACCTCTTGGACAGGAGGTAACATCCTAGCCGTTATCATCACTTTAAATCTGGTGAGATGAAAGACAATCAAGAGTCAAATTTCCAGTCAAAAAATTTATTTATTTATTTATTAGGTCACCAACAGAGTGTAGCTGTTGCTCATTATTAAATTTTATTATTTATTATTTATTTAAAACAATTTTTCAAATACACAAATATACAAATATAAAACGAACTAGAGAAAACAGGGATGAGGTTATCAATATTTTATATGTATTTATAAGTATGTATATTTATTTATTTACTTTAAATTATGATATAATTTAAAGTAAGAGTTTATTTAAATACAAAAATATACAACAATAAAAAATGAACAAGAAAAACATGTGTAACGTTATAATTATTTAAGGTACGTTTTTGTCAGTGTAAAGTTATTTTTACTGAAGGGTAATTAAAATATTTAACTTGCGGTCACACACAGTATTTTTGTTTGCAAATGATTTCATTATGATACACAGAAATTCTCTTCCCTTTATAACGTTTAAAATTGTATAATCTTTCATAATACTTCAAAATAGATGAGGATTCATAATGATATACTATCTTAATCTAAGGTTAGTTAAGCTTGAAAATTTAAGCTATGATTACTATCGGTAATAGCTCCATCTATTTTGAAAGTAAGGAAATACCTACAAAGTAATAGCTATAATAAAAAAAATTCTAACCTTACCTAACCTTAATTAATTTTAAGATTGCTCAGCCAAGGCTGAACGTAGTATCTAATAGTTTACTCGCTCAAACTATTTTACGACCAATATAACAATACATCATAAATAAATAAATAAGTACGATCATGTATATCATGACGATGTATCGTTACGTCACTGTTCATATTTCGATTGCCACAAACACACATGACTATAATTTAGATTTCATTAGTGATAAAGCACCGTAATCTGATTGCGAAACCTATAAAATCTAGAATTATTTGCATAATATCGCTATGCAATGTTATTTGGGTCTGATCTTAGAATGTAACATACATAATACACAAAGAAGATATATATCTAAATGATTTATCAGAACTCTAAGTTTGGAATGAACTGCGGATTAATTTAGAGTCAATAAAATCACCGCTGACCTTTTTAAAATGCCATTTTTAAATATATTTTAACTGAGATTTCTCGCTAATTCAGATTACCATAAAAATGGCATGTTGGTTTCTTTATTTCGTGTAGTAATCATTTGAATTTATATTTATTAACAACTAGCGGTTTGCTGCGGTATCACCCACTTAGCTCATAATCTCTAATTGCTTGATTAAATAATCGCTTAGTGCTGGATAAAGTACTGTTCTATCGGTGACAGCTTGATCAAAATCAGTTCAATCAATTCAGAGTTTATTGATTACAAAATAAAAATAAAAATTCCTCTTTGCCCTACTATTATACAATAAAGATGTATAAAGTGAACACGTTTTTACCATATCAATGAGTTGTGAGTTCGACTAACGAATTAATGTGTGAATTAATTCGTAAAACAAAAACCTTTATTCAGTCCACGAACGCACCTAGCACCATAAATTCAAACAATAATGAACTTGTCAAAACGTCATATTCATTACGATTAACAATCAGTGAACGACAAACTGATAAGTGACCGTTTTTGTACTATATCAATAATGGACCAAGTATGCTGCCCTGCGGCACTCCATTAGAGCCGAACAGGGCGGGGGCGTTATTAACGCGCAGTAACGTTAGTCAGATGGGATGAAAATGGCCGAATGACGACATATCCACACTTGCTTTGGGTGACCGTTGGCAATGACCCGTAATGCCTTGTTGAGAGTGACTTTCGAAAGCCTTAGCTTGTATGTGAATTTTTGGTAAGAAGTGGCTCAATCTGTTATATTTTTCGTAAATATTTTGCAATTAAATGTATTTGGAGGTGTTGGTATCAGCACTAAATCGAACATCAGAGGTCTTGCCTTCGAATCGTGATGTTATTGGTAAATACATAGGTTTAAGATGTTTATTATTTATTTTATATATATTATATGTTTATTTACGCTGGTAACCAGTTTAAATTGCAAGATCTGCTTGCTGTAGTGCGTTATAGAATTGTTGTCTAAAGATTTTTGGTTTCTGATTTGATAATTTTGTCAATAGTGACAATAGAGAACAATTTATAATCTTATTTTACCATACTCATCTATAATCAATAAAATCACGAATATTAAACAAAAACGAACTAATAGCAACCTCACACTGCAATTTACTCACATTAAAATAATAACCATATTTACCCAAGACTCAAACTGCCAAATTACGAGCCCATCAAGCCAAACAACTTAAAAAGCCTATCAGAATCAAATATAGACATGTCAATAGTGTAAATCAATTTGGAGAGCAATTACTCAAGCCTACGATCGACCGATCATCAGAACGCGGGCGTCCAGCTGACATTTCTATGGCATAATAATCAGCCTACACATGAAATTCTTCTCGTGACCTTGGCAACTGGTTATTCGGTGCAGACCTCGGGAACCCTAAATGGAGATGAAAAAAGTTGAGCTTATCATTGATGTCTTTGTCGTCTCGATCTGTTGTGACTTTGGCTTGTTTAAGACACGAGTTCAGATTATTTCAGACGAACTTTTTAGATTTAATTCAAATGATTTTAGAGCCAGAATGTTAGAGGATGAGGTCAGCCTGAGTATCCAGTAAAAATGTACGAGGACCTTCGGCGACCTGCGAGGCCAACTGTACTTACTTTATTTTCATTTATTTTATCATTTTATAGGAAAATGTTGTAATCGTATTGGTTAATTTAAGCCCTATGCACCGCTGGGCTTCTTGGCACTATTTAGCTGAAAATGCAATGTCATATGTAGAATCGTATGAAGACACTAGGGACAAGAAAAATTATATGTATAGTACGCGCCACATAACGTGGTGGCCCCGAACTTAGCTGCAATTCATGTTTGCGAAGAAAACCACACGCAAAAGTGATTCGAAACCTTCACAAACACCTATACTCGTGCGCAGCAACTTCAAACCCACTTCACCGGACTTAGCTTACCGCTGACGGAGCTTAGCCAGAACTTAAACTACTCCTACATATAAAATGCCTAAGGGCACCCGAGAGGGCACGGACCTCGGCTTAGGACGTCGTATATTGAAACTACCACTGGTTCGGAAGGGTCATCTACTGCCAAAGAACCAGCAAAAAACTTAGTAGGGATACGTACGCCGCGTTAGCCTGGCCCACCGATGGGTTAGGCGATTCGAATGCCGTGTTGCCCTATTTCTAACTGGAACGCCGGCATTCCTTGTTGTAATAGCGTCGTATCTATTAAGACGTTACGCGCCTATAATGAAACGCCGCGGCTGTGTGCGCGGATGGTGGGAAGAATTTCAAAGTGGCGCGCCAATGTGACGCGTACCAATACAATACAATACACCTATAGTTCTTCCTTCAACCGGTCTTACACCTAAACGTCTGCACCACAGCGCCAAACGAATAAATCTAAATGTACAATTTATACACAACTACAACAATTAATATTGAACACCTAATGCATGTGAGAAAATGTATGCAGACCCAGAACCGATAAATTCAAAATATTTACTCAAATACTACATTTTCTTAGAAATCTTGCCATTAATGTTGGTGATACCTTCCCGACGGTAAAAACTTATATAAATTCGACAATCATCACGACTGCAATGGCATCAGCCTCACTTAATTTAGGACTGGAGTCTGGCATTTCGACAGTAATACATAATAACTTTAATAGCTGTAAGTCTTCCTAAAAGCTGTAAATAGAAAAACTCGCTTTTTACTTCATGATAACTAACCTGTCTTTTGTTAGCGAGTACTATTGTCGATGGTCTGCATTGTTAACTTAAAACATTATTTTCATTTTACACATTGTTTGATATTTTCTTTTCCAGACTATTTAATTGATTTTGATTCTTATAAACTTCATCGTTACCTACTTGTTTGATCATATTTTTTTTTGTTCCTTCACGTACTAGTCTGGATGATTCTTTTATATTGAAAATCGTTTTTTTCCCGATAATTCAATATTATTTAAATCTTTTTATACTTTGTTTTATGGTCTATTTCTGTAGTTTTGGTTGAATGCCTTCTAAAATTAATATTTTTAAATATAATATTTTTGAATGTTTATGTATTACCTATTTATAATACTTATAAAAATTCGTAACATTTACTCAATTTCAGTCAAAATAAATGCTAAGCTCAAAATGTTACAAAAACGCAACGGTAGAATTTGCTTGAATATAAAGATTATGACAATGCGATGAAAGCCAATCAACGCTTTTGTCAATGCTTTTATATTTCTTTTCTAACTAATTATTTGAATAATTCATGTCAACAAGGTTATACTCGTATGTTGGAAAAGACAGGAAGGAAACTCTTTTGATTAATCTACTTTCTCTGGATCTACAACTTTCTTTCATCATCAATATGTGGAAAAGAAAACTGTTAATTCATAATGTATATTTATTTATTTTAAACTAGAAATACTATTTATATACGAGTGTTGAGTTGTAGTTTGATTGGATTTGAATTTCTTTACTTCCGTTGATTCCACTGTTAACTGTTGAAAAAAAAGGTATATTTATTTATATAAAAATATAAACAAATCAACAATTAAAAAAGAAAATAAAAATTGCAACAAGTAAAAAACAACGCTTATATAAAATTTTGCAATAGGCAGAATGGCCAAAAAGGCGGCAAATTACCTGGCTTGATCGTAATAGTTATATGACAAACATTGAGAAAACTAAGCTCCAGCCTCCCAGCCTAAAGCTCCCGTTTATTACTCAGCAACTGTTTTGAAACTTCAAAGACGTGTGTGAAATTAGCTTTTCCAGCGTATGCTTCTTTTCAGCAACGAATCATCACACAATATATGTAGGTATATTATATAAATAAGCATTGCAATTACACCATAATCAGAAGAATTGGCTTCTAATTTGCTAGTTTTATAGTAGAAAAAGCATACAAACATTCTGCGAATTCAACATTCTGAACAGCTACAACGTATAAACAAAATATTTGAAATAAAATAAACGTTTTTCATACCGTCTGCATACAAAAACACGAAAACTCGAACAAACAATGCGTTTTTTTTTCCACTCGTATCACACGATCAGGAATAAAACAGAATTGAGTCACGTTCATTTATTTTGCTACCTCTACGTTTCAGAAACGGAAGCGTCCAAGGTTCGGTACCCACTAGAATGTCCGTCTTTGTATTTGCTTCTTCTAAACAACTGCAACGCAAGGTCTACTTAGCACATCTCGTATTTTTACTAACCGTAGCAAGGACTTGGACATGATTTTTTAAGTTAGTTTTTTTATTGACTTGTAGGTATGTCTTACAATCCATGTCACCGCTATGACATTGTATTTATAAACTAAATAAAATTGTGTATCTATTGCTCGCACATTCTCATCATTATATATGCATCTTTAGTTATGTTAGTTACTAGCATTCGTTTGCGGCTTTGCTCGCATTTCAAATGGAAATAGGAAATGAAAAATAGTCTGCTATTCTACCTGTGCACTTTATTTAATAAAAAAATTGCAACAGCCCTTTCATAGCCTTTCTCGTGAATAAGATTAATTTCTAATAATAATAATAATAACAAATCCCCAGACAGACTCACCAACTGTATGGCCCCAAAATAAGGTGAGCTTGTGTTATGGATGACCATACAGCGAACTGGGGGGAAACCTGTACAAATATTACTATTTATTAACCATGGCCCGAGAACATTGTGTTTATCACATAAATGAATGCCCCAGCCAGGACTCGAACGTGGAACCTCCGGCGTGTGAGGCAGGGCTACTACCTACTACGCCACTGAGCCGTTCTTTATTTTCGGCCAAATTGAAATTCTAATCGTAGAATTAGAGTTTAATGCGTTTCATGAAGAAACTTTAAAAACTCTTGGACATAGGTTTGGGATGTTAGTTTTGCCTAAAAACCCTAAAAATGTACTGTTTCCTAAAATTAAAACTAACTTTCTTAAGTTATGTATGTTCTTATGCATATATGCTACAATATTAGTAGCTTGCATCGGATATATTGTACTTTTTTGCAGTTTTTATGCGTCTTCCAAGTAATTGTCTACTTTACCCGTGAAGTTTCTTGCCAGTTCTTCTTTACGAAGGTTTTTCCGAACTCGTGGTAGATTGACGTCAGAGATGTGACTTCTACAAGTATCTGAAATACAGATACAATATATGGAAATACGTTCCATCTTGTATCTTAAATACTTTATTAAAATTCATTTTGTAAAATACTTTTAGTAATATGTTAGTAGACATTTATAAAATTAATGTGTAAAACTGAACGTGTCATTAAATGTTTTTAGAGGATTCTGATTCCTCTATTGCAAGTGGTGAAAATACGGGATCTACTGCCAGCACCCCTGACTTAGAAACACTGCAATACCTAATAAAGCTATTAGCTTAAAGAGCTTAAACACTTACCCTACAGTACAAAACATATTATAGAAATATAACACCTGTTTGCCGAGTTCTGCCCCTGTGGAGTGACGCTTTTCTTTTGGGGGTATGATTCTAAGGCCTCATCGAAGAAAAATGAGCGATAAAATGTTTGAAGAACTAGTTCTACTTAAGTCTATTATTTAAAAATATAATATTTTGTCTTGTCACATTTCAGCGATTAACACGATTTATTCGTAAATAACGTTAATGTCAATCGTAAACTTAAATTCATTAAAATAAAATCTTGTTTTCTTACAAAAGTATTTTCATCTTTAAAAGTATTTAGAAGATACTTATTTAGTATCTAGTATTTCAGATACCATTCTCGAAAGTATTTTGTACATCTCTGATTGACGTCAATAAGTACAAAAGTAATAGTCAATGTTAAGAAGTAAATATTTGAATTTGAATTACAACTGCAAAGCAATACGTTCACAGGAATGATATCACATACACCGATGAGTAACTTCGTACAAATAAACTCTAGTTTTTAGCATGCCATTGTATTTGCAAATACATGACGTCACCAACAACGGTTTCGCGCCATATTTATACAACTGTTTGGGTGTATCATTGAATATAAACAAGGTCTTTACTTCTCAGAATATGAATTTAAGACTTTTTGAAATCATTCGTTCAATATGAATGAGTTCGAGAACTAGTTTCGTTGTAAAATTTTTATTTTGAGACATTAAATTCAATTTTCAACATTGTTTATTATTTTTTACTGTCATGCGTTATAAATTTAAACTGTAAGTATATTTCCTAGACATTTTTCCATATTAAATTAGGTTTATTATTTTAACTTATTTGTTTGCATAAAAGTGACATTGATGTCCAATGATGTAAATTTATTCTTGAAACTCGTTTTTGTGGCTAATAAAACCACATAATGCAAGCTTCTTCGAAGAAGTCCAACCATCAATTTTATTTGTATTAAGATTAGGCTAGCGAGAACTCAACATATCATTAACAATTTCTTTTGTTGTAGGAATTAATAGCTTTTTTGGAAACCCTTAAATAGACCGCATTAAAAAAAGATCTACTAATATCATAACATCATACATTATTTATGTAACTAATACTACTAATTATTCATACACATGAAAATCTAATAATTATTTACTTAAACTACATACGGATCAAGAAATTCTGAAAACTTTCTGATTGTATATAACAAGTACTATTCTTAAGGACTGTTTGTTGCTTCACAGGTAAACCGCGAGAAGCACGGACTACCTCTACTGAACCTCAACAACCAATCATAAGAAAGGAACCATTCACACATCTATCTGAAGAAGAGTTGATAGAAGAAGCAAACAAAGTCAGAGCACAAGCAGAAAGCGTTACCTGCACAGCAGATCACCCTCCCGAAAAGTTCTTCTCACTACCACATAGAAAAAAACTAAAGATAGAAGAAAGAAGAAACAGTGACGATACCGGAAGCATCGATGGTAGAGGCAAAACTCCCCTAGGAAGGTCAACAAGTGATGCAAGCGCGAAGAGAGGAAAAGAAAGAACTTCATTCTCTACATTATTCAGAAGGGCTCAAAAAACCAAGCCGCCTGTAGAACCAATTGTGGTATCCCCTAAACCAGCTATTGTTAAAAGAAGCAAAAGTGATGTATCTGATTTAAAGTCAAATACAAATCTTAACGTTCAATCTAAACCAATAAGGAAACGTTCTGGCAGTGAGACCGAAGAGTTCTTAAAATCATTGCGAAATAAAAAATCTCAACTATCCCCTATTATAGAAAGTTCTCCAAGAGAGGACTATTTCAGGAAAACGCCGCCTTTAGAAGCCTACCAAAAAGAAAAGTTACAGAAAGACAATAAAAAACCTGATGACACTGTAATCGATAGCAAAAAAGTTAATCCCATTGAAAAACCTCCTCGATATAAAACCCCTGAACTTCAAGAACCAAAGCCACCTGTTCGGACTAAAAGAGGAAAATCTTCGGAAAAAGAGACATCTCCACCTATTACGTCAACACCTAAACGTAAAACAAACGTAAAGAAAACACTTCTTGTAGATGAGATTGACTCAGCAAAAGGTAAAATTAACAGTGACAAAGATCACCACAACCAAAAAATAAAAGATAGCATAAAAAAAATCGAAGAGAACGTCTATGGTACTATGAAACATAGTAGCCAACAACCCCCAGACAAGCCCCCGTTGACAAGAGGTCAAACTGTAGGTCACATTATAAAAAAATTGAGAGAAGATCAGTTGTCTCCACCGCCTAAGTCACATTTAATCTCTCCTACAAATGGTAGCAATGTTAATCAGCCATTTTCTTACACAAAACCAAGTGTAAGCCCTGATCCTAAACTATTTATAAGAAACAACAGCCCTGATAGAGCACCGTCACCAATCAACAAAATGACTGACAAAGGCGTTGTTTACGCCCAAGTAGTTAGAGATAATGGTGAAAATGGTATGAACAAGTACAGTAAGCAAACCGTGCATACAACTTACACTCCACCAAGAGAGAAATATGGCAACTTTTCTGACGAAGATGAAGGTCTTGGCTACGAAGAAAAACACAGACGCTCAACCAGTCGTCTCTATGATGATGGATACAAGTCAAATGAAAATGAGAACTTTAGCAGTATGGAAGGTCCAACAATTATGGACTCCCCAATTAAACCAAAATTCAGAGAATATAAATTAACAAGTTTTAATGACTTCGAGCCTACGTACGCCAATGAATATCCTTCAAAAATTGATAAATCACAAGATTATATTGATTCTTTTCGTGGTCGAGGTGATGGTATGGATACAAAACGAAAAGTGCTTGAACCAGAAACAGCTCACATAGACTTAGATTTTAATGAATTGAGTCACAGGCGTCAGTTGTTAGAATCACGGCTAAATGCACGTAAATATGAACGGAATAGAGTTAACATTGAAGAACCTATAACAAGATATCTTGTAGAAAATGATCCAATCTATGAAGCCGAAAAACGGATGAAGGCTACTGAAAAGTATGTTAACGAAACAGCTCGCTACATGCGTCATACACTTGAAAGAGATGGATTTACTGAAAATAGTATTACTGAAGATTATAGTAAGTATGATTCTGATAATAATAGAATAAAATATAATACTGAGTCAAGAACATATGAAAAAGCTTCGAAGGACGACATAAGCAGGCGTGAATTTATTGATAGACTAGGTTCAGAGCCACGAGTAACAAAAAGTAAAGTATTTCCTCCAGAACCAGAATATGAGCCTCCTAGTCTTGAATTTCATCATGGAAAGCCCATAGCGTCACCAAATGAATATAAGGAAAAGAAGTACAAAGTCAAGAAAAATATCACTTCTAGTCATGACGTTTTACAAACTGGTCAAAAATATAAAGTCAAAGATGACTGGTTTGGCAAAAGAAAAGGCCATTATGCATCTAATCCAGAGATAGCAAAGGAGCGTGAAGACGATTATGCTAACCTCCCTCTGAATCCGAAACAAACTGAAAGCTACCACAACTCATTACGACGAATGAAAAATAAAAACAGGTACACCGAAGACTATGGAATAAAACGACATGATTCTGGGGATAGCAGAGATTACTATAGAGATAATCAGTCTCCGAAACGATTCGACTTCGACAGCCGATTAGTTGATTCAGGGATCGAAAACGATTTTCGTAAAGACTCTAGCGTAGAACTCCATAGAAGCCGACGTAAATACGAAAGTGACGATGACGTCAGAAACACTTCTTTATTCATAGCAAGTGAAAGACAACACACAGAAGATAATTATCCCAGTGAGCAAATATACGCCAATGGAGAGTACACAGCGAAGTTCAGTGAGAATGGTTACAAAAAAGATTATATTCTTCGTGAAAGAAGTGCCGATGACGGTTCACACTTCGATCCCAAATCCGACAGATATGACAGAAGTCCTTCCAAATACGACGACAAAATTAGTGCGAAACCTCCAAAGGCTAAAAAGCTCTCTGGCTTGGAAAAGGTAATTTTTAAATTTAATCACCCATTTTACATTTTTAAATTTTTCTGAAGTTGTAGTTAATATCTTATTTGATAATATTGTGTTTGCAGGTGAAACAACTTTTCTCTCGCGACTCTTCAAAGAAGAGCAAGAAAGAGAAAGACACAGTGCAGCCGAAGCCTCGTACACGGGTGCTCAAGAGCCCAGAACATCTTGGTACTGATGATCCTGAATACAGAAGGTAGGTATTACAAATTATCCACTTATACAATGTGTCTTAGTATATGTCACTTAAAAATATATTTAAAACCCTACTTGATCCTCTTACAATTATTCTCACATATACAAATTTTATCTGAGTTATACTAACAATATTAAAGTCTGTTTCTTTTCCATAACCTAGTTCAAAATTAATTGTTTATTGCAGCAAGGAATTTAACGTATTAGAACTAATCTTTTTTATTCAGATATACCGACCCTGAACCTAGCGATATGGACACAAAGAAGAAAGACTACGATCCTCAAGAACTGGAGATACGCTACAAGGACTCCAGAGAAGATCTTCATAGGCACCCTCATGATTCCACCTTGAGGCGAAAAGACTATGACAGAGAAGAGAAGTATAAGAGTTCAAGAGAAGATCTGGACAGGTTCAGGAGTTCGGAAAGAGAAAGTGACGTTGAAAGGAAGTATAGAGAAAATGGTTATAGCAAGAGGTGAGATAATAATATGTAATTTTTGTACGTTTTAAAGAGGTACTCAATTACCTAACACGATACCTCTAATAAATCGCGCCTATTTGAAAGAGATGCCTAAAAGTAAAACATGTAAGGTTTCTTTTTATGCGTAATTAAATCATAACCTGAACTACATTTTCCAGCAATGTACCATTGCACTTATTTTTAAATGTAGGATCTAAAAAAATTACACAGGAAAAAGGTTAGGGTTACAAGAGAAAATCAAAATTAATGAGTTTATGAAATTACTGTATCAAACAGAATAAGAGCCTGACTCGTTTGGTGTAGGGTGCAGAAATGCCACCTCAAAAATAAGATCTTAACGGATTTGGATATTTCTTTTAATATATTCTCTCGAATAATATTCGACCACGAATCTTTCAAAAGTAGAGAGAAAAAAAATATTTTTGATGTGTTATATTCGTGGCATAGCCATGCTGCAATGAGCACATTAGTGCGTTTCTTCAAATTTATGTTTCCTTTTCATAAAGCATATTTGATATAGTTTTTCAAATCTGATCCGTATATCTCATACCGATACTATGTATATTCATGCAACAAAACTTTATTCTTTTTATACCAAACAATCATCTAAACCCCACAGGTACGACAGAACACTAAAACAAGAGCGGCGAATACCAGACCATTCCAGAAGACTGTCTTCCGACCGTGAGAGCGACCAGCACTCCAGACCCTCGGACCCTGAGACCGACAGGAAGAAGTCCAGGTCAAGGACTGCTGGTCCACTTGACTCTCCTGCTTTGGTGAGTACCGTACTAACAGTGTGTGTTGTTTCTAAAACCAGTTTTGGTGCAAAGAGTTCTAAGGCGACACAAGAAAAAAAATTCTTTTTCAATTATGTATTCTTAAGTTTTGGTGGGGTAGTTTTTAAAATCTGGCTGTACAACAGAAGCCTTTGGTTTTGCGAAATATTTAAGACTTCAACGGGCCTTTATGTATGTAATCAGTATTTCCAGAGGTCTCTGGTTTGAATCCAGAGAACATAGATTTATGTTACGAGTTGTGGCTTCCGTATTTCACTGGATGGTTAACAAAACTTAGTTCAATTTTGGGCCACGTAGGTATGTTTGCTTCAGGATTTCAAATATTTTCAAGGCGGCATTAATCGACACTGCCGAGCGGCAAATAATTGCTTCTACTGCCAATCCGATTTTGCTGGCGCGAACATGTGTGTAGGGGCTCTAACATGCAAACCACTCTGATATAAAACTACGTAGTCAAGAACTTAATGTGAACTTGACGTATTAACAAAAAAAAATTAATATAATTCTAGCATTTCCATTGTTGTTAAGAACTAAATGAGCGTAAATGAATAATGCACTTAGTATATACTTAGAAGTCGGTCATTGACGTAATACTTACTACATACATAATAGTTACAACCAACAATTTATTTTGTCAGCTCAATAGTTTCTGTACAACTTGAAACACTTTTTGTCGTACATGTTACGGTTTACCTTCTTAAATCATATATCTAGTGTTTGTTCGTTGAAACGGAACGTGGTATAAAACGCAAATTTTTATCTTGAGGTTTTTTTATTTTATTTTTTTTTTATTAATAATTAGCAGGCGTTTGTCTTCCATCTCACCTGATGACGTCTGTCCAAGAGGTACCTATTTACTCTGCCATTGAAAGGTCCAGGGTTATATTTGTCTGGAAAAACAGACGCAGGCAAATCGTTCCACTCTTTGGCAACACGAGGTTATTTTTGAAGTGGTTGTAAGTCTTGGCTGTAAGTCTTATTGGAAACGTCTAGAATCGTTAAGCTTAACATATATACACACACACTTGAACCATCTATACATGATTTCAGTAATTTTTTATTTATGTTATTCGAAACATAAGCTAAACTTTTATCTTAAACAGTACTTATATGATCGTAGAAATATCGCCCTTATGCAAATGATATAGAATGTAGAGTAAAATGACAAAGAAATGAGTTCTTAAGAATTTTATAATTTTTGGACGTCTTAGACACGATTTTGAAATTAAAAACCAATGTCTTGTCTTTATAGTAGCGTTCTATAATGAAGATGATAAAAGTAAATGCATTAATAGGTAAGGCGTGTAGGTAGATACTAATTTTAAAGCCTTACCATAAAAAATATAATAAAACCACCTAGATTATTAAATAAATATGATATCAGTCTATTTTTATACAAGAACGGAAAATATATTATACCTTATATTATAATTTTGTTTCCACCAATTTTTTATTGTTGTATTTATTGATGTTTTACAAAAATCTTACATCATCACAGGCAAAGACCTATATGGCTGCAAAGAAGCAATTGCACTTAAATATTAATTAAATTTAAGGCATAAACTAAAAATATGAATGTCAATCATACTTAACAAAATAACGTATACTTAACAAAAAGTCAATAAAATGTCAAACTGGATTGGTCATATTCACATTATTCATGAGCAAAATTGTTAATTTAACAAGGTTTTTATACCGGGTGGCCTGTTATACGTTTCGGAAAAACAGCTCACGGGCAGCGCGTGCGGTCTGCGCAATTCTGATCAACTTTCCTAAAGACACCATAAGTATAGTGAAAAAAAAAACGTTAGACTCTTCATACTAATCCCAGTCAGCTGCCAATATTGTTCGTAGAGCTGAAGTTGCTTATCAATGCGTAAGAGAACGAAACCTCCATAGCTGTGCGAAAAACTTGGCAGTATTTTGTAATTCTAAACATGTTCAATTGCCTCATTTTCCTGATCGAGAAAAACAAATATATAAGTAAAATATGAAAATACGTAACCTAAATGTAATTTTGTTTAGTAATCATAAAAATAAACCGAAAACATGATTTCTGTGGGCAATTAAATGCTTGACAGTACTATTTTCTGCTCTTTTTTTTCTATTGATGAATTTCTGTTAAATGTTTTCAGTAAATATCAATTTGATATAAACTACGTGTCGCGTTCGCGTTTAAATTCATTTTAAAAGGCGGGAACGCAATTTTTTATTTTGTTACTTATTATGGTTTAGCTTCTGAATCGATATAAATTTCTTAATACAATAGCTTTCTTACTGTCAAAAATTCATAATCAGTTTTACAGTTCAACTATTACAAATAAACAGACAAACGCAGTTTTACTATTTTTATATGATTAGTCAGCTATAAACGATTGCAACAATCGTTTGCGTCTGTAACAATCTTTACCCCGCACTTGTACCAATGTGCAAAAGGTTAAAAGTTCAAAAGAATATTCTTTGAGTAAAGTTATTCATTTAGAAAAATACTAAAATAACGCCTTTTCGGATTTTACGGTTTTAGCAAGGTTCTTTTGTGAAATATTGATTGTAATTGCTGCGTTCAAAATAATTTGAAATTGCATTAAATAGTTTAGATAATTGTATTTTGCTTCTGTTTAGCGAACTATCAAGAAATGATGTGTGCGTTTATGATTGAGCAATGAAACGTGGATCGATGTTTTTATATCTGTTGATTTGATTTGTTCAGTTTAGTTTATATATCTTTTAACTTTTTTCATATTACTTAGTTTTCTACAAAATACGATTAGAGAAAGTTAACTACATAGGTTTTAGGATATAAATCGAAGGCTTGCACCTGGCTTAGCGCTCGGTAGCCGCTTGCACCTGGCTTAGCGCTCGGTAGCCGCTTATGCTGTGTGTATCCTTGTTTAGTGTTGCAGTGGGATCGAAAAATACTTACCATTGCAGTTAAACTTAGATGACCTTCAAATATTTAATCATTTGGCGATTCTGAGTATTAGAAAGGGTACTCTACCGGTCCGGGACCAGCAGATGGTATTATACTATAATAACCTGTATATGCTAGGGAGGACTTCCTAACTTACAAGGAAAACACTAGGTTTGTTGAATACTTGCTTTTGGATGCTAAAGGATAAAGACTCATAAATAGACATTTAGTTTTTTATGAATATATATAATATGATATTTTATGAATAGTTTTTTATGTATATTTGGGGCCGCTGCCCGTGATAGAATGCAATCTTCCATATTCTATCTATTTTACAATTTACAAATAAATTAAAATAATGACAGGCTTATAAGTTGTCAGTCATAATTATCGGCAAGTTTGTTTGTGCGATAACCTCTTTTATTCGATACGGCACAAGCAAACGTTGCAACCCTAGTCGATACTCTCTCGACATTAATAACATTGTTCGCAACGTGCTTGTAGACTGAGGAATGATGCGTCGCCGACCGCAGGCTTTAGTTGAAATTGCTCTCGCTCCAGTATTTTTTTTTTATTGAAAAAGGATCAGATTTTTGTCTTCTATCTCACCTGATGGAAAGTGACGATGAAGACGACACGTTACCGTTACACGTCTATCCATGATATACCTATTAATTACACTGGCCGTATCTTCCATTGAACCGGAACACAAACGCATGGCAGTTAAAGTAGGACGGACTGTAGTACCGGTCCAGAAGAGACAACATGAGCAACCCTACTACCGCTATATGATAAAGACTCGGAGTTTGCTTTTCTTGTCCTTTATGATTTTAATTGTAGTGGTTATTAATAACAAGTCATCGTAGCAGCGAAAAAACTTGGCTAGTTCTCCTGATTTAATCATTGTATGGTAAATATAAAGAATAGTTTGTGTGATATATGTGCTTAAATTGATATCGCAGGTTTCAGGTATCTATTTTCCCGAGGTTGCGTCCAGGTGACCCTGAGAATTTTTGTTTTCATATATTTACAAATTTCAATTTCAGAATATTTTATTTTATTCATAGGTTAAAAATTACACTTGACAAGTCTTTTTTTCTTGATCTTGATTGAAATTGAAAAATAGTTATTTCTAAGGAACAGTTGCTTCCGGATGAATGATTTCCTAGCACGTGTATGCTCGTCATGTCGATCGGTTGTGATGCTCTGGATTGATAGGGTAGCAAATATAAACAGACTCACTTTCACAATTATATTATGAGTGAGGGTTGGTGCAATTAGAATGATTTAATATACTAACTAATTTAGTAGCAACATTTTCTACAAGTGTTGTACATACCTTCTATGTTAGTATGGTTTGAACTGTACCTATTATGATCCAATATTTGTATTAACCCATATTTGTACAAATACATTGATATTGATTTTGATTGGAATATAAGGCTCATTAATGTTTAATAAGAAAAAAAAGTTAAGTGCTTATTACACAATCAATAGTTATGTATTTTGAACGCTATAAGTATCTCAAAGTTGTATGAGTGTTCTGCGCTTGTTATAAAACTAAAAAAGACCTTAGGGACATTACACACATGTTCGGGCCGGCTTGTTGAATGACAAAGCCAGATAACTGCCGATCGGTTAGCAGGCTTGTCTCGCCAAAACCTGAACGGCTTTGGCCGAGCGGCATTGTTATTTTCTGCTCGGCAGTGCCGATTAACGCCAGCCCGAATATGAGGATAGCTTCCCTTAGAGCCATAATCGAAAAAAGTTATTAATTTAATCCATCCAATCATTCTTTAGTCCATCGCAAACTGACGTAAACTGGGACACAAACTTCAGTCTATATTAGTCCTAAACTGCCTATGTTAAGTTGCTTAATATATTCCTAGAAATACCGGCATATTTCGACACGGCAAGTTTCAGTGGCCACATTAGAACTCAGCTGTTTCTCTAATGGAGACTACTTGTGTAAATCGAATGGACAAATAAATAATGAAAGACAAGAATTCTGAGACTTTACTGCGAGTTAGGACGGGAGAGCGGTTTATACTTTATTTCTTAGGGGTACTAACCACATATTTGAGCTGGCATCAATTGGCGCTGCGGGGTTTGAAGTGAGATATGCATGGGTAAACTTTCGAGAATAAAGCCGTCTGGGTTTTGCGCGAATTGAACTCGGGTTTTGGCGCCATAGGTACTGAGGGCCTTGCCCTTCAACAAGTACTGCCGACCAAAACAAGCGGATAGCCCTCTTAGGCCCATATTGATAAATAATAATATTGGGAAACAGCAAGACAGTTATATTGCTTCAGTTAAAATGATCTCTTGGCGACGCTTCTTGAGATGACGCATAATTTCAGTGATATTTATTGGAAGCATTTGTTATGTGACTAAATTTAAATTACGTGTCAAATATCGTTCACGTGTAGAAAGTAGCGCTACCCTTTACTGAGTCGATAAGTTGGTAGTACTGCTTGAGCATGTAGAAGGTACTCGTAGGTAAGGTTTATGGGTCTTCGTCGCTTAGATATTTGGGAGACTTGCCGAGCTAACAGATGGAGATAAGAATAATATTATATAGACATAAAGAGACATTGTAAATTTATTTTGAAAAAATTGTAACCTTGAAGTTTCTTGCGAGTTCTTCCTCACATAGGTTTTTCCATGCTGGCGCTAGAGTCATGCGTCAACAAGAACAAGTACTGTTCAGAAATAAATATTTGAATTAAGCCCATTTCCCGAACGGTGAAAAGTCACCCGGTATGACGATGATGAGGCTATCAATGAAGCCAGGGTACCAAAAAAGCCTTCTTTCCCGTCATTTGACAATCCTGATATGTTACGATATGTCATATACGTACTCATCCATTCTTTAAGAACTGAACCACGGTCGCAGTTAAAAACGCAAAAGCCCATTTAGTCTAGGATTAACTATTTGCTCCTGGCCAGTCGTCATTTACAAACTAGTACCTTGTTACCCCGTTTCACTTGTAACTTATAATAGTACCTTAGGTAGAACAATGATTAATCTCGTTTGGGGTGGTATAACAGACCGTTATATTATTATTTTGACCGTCATAATAACCACGTTTAATTGGTTGTGTTATGGTAAAAGGGAAGGAACAACCTGTGCAAATACTGGAACAAATTCAATTTCAACTGACCCCTACGGACGGTAACGAGCCATTAATCGACAATCAATAAATAACAATATAATTAATCAATAATACCATTAATGATGCCACTTACCATTAAGTGGATCAAAAGTTATTTTTATATCCTTATAAAGTATTAAAATTAATATTTACTCAATCTTCAAACCGCTACATTCCTTACCTCGAGCCAAACATTCAGAAAGTGAAAGTCCAACAGCCGCGCAACTGCCAGCTTCTGCACGCAGTATTTCAACACCTACAACTCCGAGCTGTTATCGCTCAGCTACGGCAAAGTTTAGCCGGAGATGTGTAGCTGTTTAGGAGCCGGTGGGAAAAGGGTCGTGGGAAAATGTGGGTTTCCGATTCATTTGGTTTTGGGGTGGGTAATAGGATGAGATGTTGAGTTCGTTCTGATCTAAAGTTCTATGTGTTAAGAATGAAAAGAAATAAACAACAAGTACAAAAATTTATTTGAGGGTTATGAATCTAACATAACATTATTATAGACCAAAGATAGTATAAAAAATATTATAAACTTGAATATGGACTATAACTTGAATAATTTATTTTGTTTACTTTAGTAACAGAAGTTTTATTCTATTTACTTTGTTTTTCTCGTTCATTATACTTTTCATCTATAAATTAGTATATTCAGATTTAATTAAAAAAATTACCTAGTTTACTTTCATTTTATAACGCCATTGATGTGCTGTATAATTTTTTTTAACAAATATGCACGACCCGACTCTTATTTTTATTAATGGTAAGTGTTACTAAATAAATATGAATAGTCTTTATTCAAAACAAGTGGGCCCGTCGCGGGTTTTTCAATTTCTATTCGATTATAACATCTTAATTATGAAATGGAATTCTTCTTAACGTTTTCATACAACGACATAAGAAAAGATACGTACATAAAACTTATACTTAGCAAACACAATATCTGCTGTTACATTCTATAAAGACACAAAAAATAACACATTTCTAAACAATAGAAATCAAACCTACAAATTATTTCGAACACATCTTCGAACAATTACTGAAAAACAGCAAACAGCGCTGCACAAAAACTCTAATCACCTAATTGCGAACGATTTCACAAAGCTAATAATGCATTCATCGTTGTACAGTGTAACCCTGGTTTTTATCATGTGTGTTCGAAATGATATCACTGAGGAGGTTCAATATACTTTCTGACGGAGTTCAAACAATGATGGTTTTTTGTTAAATCGATCATCAATCTTGGATACCTGTAGGCGTCTTCGGAGCGTCATAAAGGAGTTATTTTTGAATTTGCTTTGTAATGTTCAACAAATGTGGTGTTCAGTTTCTTAGTTAGGATCTCGTTAGGGGCGGTATTTATAGTCCTTCCTATTTTGTCCACCAGATAATCAAGTTTACCTGATTGTGTTCCGATTAAAGGGACGGAACAGCGAGTGAAATTACAGAAATAACAGTAATTTGAACTGAAGCCTACGGTCGATATGATAATCACAATCAATATTAAGTTAGCTGCAAGGTGGGACTCGCCAGTGTTGCGCCGATGGATGCAGCTTCACGCGGTTAAACCGTTTTTATAATTGTTATGTATTAGTTTTAAGTTTACTAACTCGTAGTTATTAAGATCATTTTACTAACACATCTATGGGCTAACTGTCTGAAAATAAAGTTTTTATTATTATTATATTCATAAACAAAACACCAGACAAATCATGCTTACTTGCTCGCATGCTCGTTTGTTAGTTATAAAATAATGTGAAAATATTTCCTCTTTGAGTAGTACAGAGCATTGAGAGAGTATTTATATAGTAGTATTATACATGTATATGCCAACTTTAATATTGAACCGTTTTTCAAATTCGTAAATATATTTCAATGTAGAGATTATCTGCATCCTGTTTGAGTAAATTTGGACTGTCTAAGATTAGAATAGATCCACACTCTAAGCAACATCCATGGGTCTCTAATTATGGTTTTTGCTGAGAAATAAAATTATTTCGTATCTGGTTGTACTTTTAAAAAATCCTAATAAAATAAACCTTTTTAACGAAATCTTAATAATTATTTTATTGTTTAAGCAATTCATTCGGCACATCTACGCTCCTACGATCCAAATTCAAAAATACTTTTTAAAAAGAGGATTTATTCCAAATTTTACGACCGCAATGCTTTTAACCTGTAATTTGCAGGGACCGATTAATTTACAAACAGATTTAAAGCCTCAATAAAACAGTGAAATTTAAATTGAATCATAAATTAAATCTCAAAAAAACACGTTGATGAACTCACAGGTTATCAAGGCGAAATTAAATATACAAGTATGTGTTTTAATTTTGTGAGGTTCAGTAGAGTAATTCTTATTCAGTGATATTATACCTCGGATTCGAAATATAAGTTAGTAGACATTTTTATCTCTACCGCTGACAAGCACTCACTTTATGTTTATTTATTTATTTATTATTAAGGTACACACAGGTATCAATCATGAAAGTTACAAAAATGTATAAGTATTAAAATATAGGTTTCAGCCAGATTGGTACCCAGCAATCGTGTATACACAGCATTACATACATTAAGTCAGTAAACATAAGCAGCTGCCAAACAGTAAATTATTCCAAATCAATTTAAACCCTTAAGTACATAATTGATAGTTCTAAACATTAACAACAACAAAAATAATGTTGATCCGTAAACTGTGTAAAATGTCGAAATTGACATCCCCAGAATACCAAAAGTAAAATCTCGGTCGAAAAATTTCTCTAACTTTTCTCGAAAAATGGGATTTGCCACCCTGTGGGTATTGTTAATATTATTATTATTGTTGTATATTTTCACTTTGTAAAGTTAAAATTTCCTACTAACTTATTTTTCTATTAATATATAAAGCGTAGAAATTGACCAGAAAAAACGTCTATTGGCAACAATTGCGTATTCAAACATTTTATGAAATTATAGCAGAAGTTATCTTGTTAGTAACAATTACAAACTTCAATATTTATTATGCCTTAAATGTATTTAATTTTTTAAGTGACTGTTTATAACTTTAGTTAATAAATCAATAAACGTGAATAATTCATAAGTATTTGAATAAATTAATAAATTAAATATTACGAAATTATCTTTGGTCTCTGCAAATATACGGATTACTATTTTCATTCACTCTGATTTCTCGCGAACTCAAAGATAAGATTACTTACCCCTACCCTTTCAACAAAGCAAAATCACAAAAGACAATACAAATAACAAACTGCGTTTCACAAAAATACCACCAGTTTTTTGTTGACCCTTTGTTTTCCAAGAGGTTCGAATTGACCCGAGAAACCCTAAAAAATTCACAAAGGCGAGACAACAAGATCAGTGTGAATGACCCCCGAAAGCCAGGGTCATTGTCACCTGCTGGTGATGTCGTACGGACGAACTCCGGACCTCGCCCAAGGAGGTATACTAAATATCTAACAAACGCCAAGCAGTTATCATATTTTTCATGATTTAATTGGATGCTACTAAAGATTTTTTAGTGAGGTTTTGAATTTACAAAATATGAATTATAATTAAAGAAAATTTCAAAATGTAACGTTAATAAATAATGTTTATGTGTAGGTATATGCTTTAAAATCGTTTTGAAAATGAAAGTAAATTAATCAAGAGTTTCAGAGGTCATTTAATACGTTTCTTTAAGGAAGGAAATTTAAAATTTATAATTATTATCATCAAATCTTTAGTTAGGTAAATAAGTTTTTCTAAAGTCAGTGCACGATCTTAATACAGGATGTTTGTACGACGAATACATACATACATACTTTAGGGGCTAATAGTACACACATTGTGTAACCTAAAATCGATTATAATACCTACTTACCTAAATGACCTATTAAAGACCTGTAGCTTTAGAACAGAGAGACTGCGTACCTCTGGAAATAGACATATAATATCGTAATCTTAATCGTTACCTTCCTTCAAGTGAGATGGATGACAAACGCCTTATACGTTCATAAGCCCTGTTCATTGACACACAACAAACGCAGAGATTCAGATAGACAGATCATCTCTTGCTAAAGAGAGTAACTGTCTTGCTCTTTCCCATTCTCAAGATGGCATGCGAACCTCGGTGAGATTTATTAATGCGGTGCTAGGAAACAGCTCCAATTTTCCTGCGGATTCCCGCGCAAACGTGATAGGTTACCGGCGCGAGCGCAGACGACACATTTTTACTCTTTAAATACTTCGAATTGTAGTGATAAAACGTAGGGTATGTATCGGAGTGATTTTATGTTTTAGTGTTGTTTTAACATGTAATTCAACTTGCCTGACTCCGGGGAGGCGGAATAATTTAAACTTGTTTCCTTGGTACAATATAATACAATATAATCTTATTTTGAGAGATAGTTTGTTAAGTGAAACATCAAGCGTTTATTTTAATTGACGATTAACATTAAGAAAAGTCAAAAATGGATGATAAAAAAAACTGGGTACCATACAAATACGAAAAAAAAAGAAATAGAGAAAGGAAAATAAATAATACACTTCATGAATTGGTTAACATTCATTATCAGACAACCTGACAAAAGATTTTGTGTTTGGTATTTTTGACACGCACATACATACACGAGTTCGTACTAGTTCGAACACAAGAGCCGCGCACACAAGTAACTTCAACTATCTATATTACATAATACGTCTTCCTTTGTTTCATTTTGTTCAGCACTCCGATTAGTCTAGTGTGCTAAATGTAGCCTTAGACTAAGTATAATGAAAGTATAAATTCGCTAAGCAAAATCTATTCTAAAGATCGTCTTGAGGAAATATTTAACTTCTAGACCGGCCACGGGAGAATAAAGTGAAAATATCCTTTTTTAAAGTGGCCAAATTATTTCTCTATTAGATAGGTAATTTACTCTGAAGGTTCACACATATTTTCGCACTTCTCGCGGGATTCGAAACCAAGTTGAAAGCTCTGTTTATAAATAAATATAGATATACAACTACCTGCAAATCAATTCATCATAATTCCTGCTAAAGGAACATCAATAATCTTGTAAAGTAATAAAAACCGACGTAGGGTCAGCGTATCAAGTGTCACATCACTATGCACGGTGATCGATACTCCTCACAGCTGATGTAAATGATAATGTTCAGTGCCAACTTGTCTGATCAGTAGACAAAATTGGCAAATATTTTAAAAAAAGGAGTGTTAAAATAGATGGCAGCGCCAGCCTTGATTGCACAAATAACTTGGTCTGACAGTACAGATAGTACAAAAACCAGATTGACAAGATAGCATGACAATAGAAGCAACTTTTAATAATTACTTTTTATAGACTAACTTTTAATAATAATAACATTTAATAGAAGCAAGTTACGATGCTTGAACTTGTGAATACTGAGAGCTGTCGACTTTATGATGAATTGGTTATGTTTTACTTTCAGTTTTTGATTATTCTTATAAATATTTAAACCAAACCTGCTTATCTTACTGGCTCACGCGTTAATATGGAACTTTTATTACTGTCGCTCTATGGGCATAAAAATGTTTGGAACGTTCAACAAACTACAAATACATGAATCCTCAAATTAAGCATATTATTAAATATTTTTTTTAAAACCAACAAAAACAGCCCGAGCCCCAAAACCCCACAAGAACAAGCGTACGAAGCGTTCAATCAACGGCATATATCATTTTCATTAATTGAGCGTTCTATTTGCTTCTCCTATTCCATCGTCAAGCCAGCCAAGCCACGGGGCAGATCGTTCTCTTTTTCAAAATTAGTGCCATTTTAAACTTGGCTTAGATCTGTGTCTCTTAATATGATTGGCTCATGCCAAAGTTGAAATTCAATTTGTTTTATAACTAAAGTACCTAAAACAGCGATGGTTGTCTGTAAGAGCAACGATTCTTAAACCTATTTCTAAAACTCATGTAAAGTGTACAATGTGTAAAATAAAAACCAGGTGACCCCTTTTACCGTTCGAAAAAACGGCACATGAGCTTCGTCACACCACAATTCTGAACCACTTTCAATCACTCTATAGAACCAATGAAAAAAATCAACTTTTCATACAAGCCCTACGTACTCATATAACATATCATATTAACTTGTATTACTTGTATTTACTTGTATTACTAAATATTAACTTACGTAGCATCAATTACTAGTCATTATATTGCCTTAAAAATATATTTATTATTATTTTGTCGACAGTACCGTGGCCTAATACCTACTTGCTACACGATGTGCATAAATATTCCGGAATCTAACACCTATGTACGTGCTTAATAAATAAATCTCCAAGTTGCACT
This sequence comes from Marasmarcha lunaedactyla, assembly GCA_923062675.1. Lineage (NCBI taxonomy): Eukaryota > Metazoa > Arthropoda > Insecta > Lepidoptera > Pterophoridae > Marasmarcha > Marasmarcha lunaedactyla. Next base: position 12,479,570 of record OV281362.1, on the reverse strand, counting down.
TACCTGTCCACATACAATAGAATAATTCAATATGGACATTGTTAGAACTTGAGATATATAGAAGAGTTTTTAGTATATTAATCTTACACTTCGAGTATACAGCATACAACGTATATATATTTCGCAAAGGCAAACAGTTACATAAAAAAAAATTAAAACATGTTGACCACACTAATGTTTAATCCTTTCTAGGATCGAAGCTCAACCTCTCCACATGGGAGTTATTCCTATCTAATACTAAAAACTAATACCAGTGGTATTTGTTTATCCTAATTAATTTTCTATTCCCAACGAATATCAAAACATAGCTTTTGGTACAGGCACAGAAACAGTTTAATTTGCTTTTTAATATTGTGATCGTAATGCAATCCTAAATCTTAACAAATTCACTTCATTCCGGCATTTTTTACTTACGAACAACTTAAGTAAATTACTTGCCAAATTTTTTTACCTGCACAAAAAGGTCAGTTTGTTCCTATTGTTTTAAAATCCGAAACAACCAATCACAGTAAAGGGCCTTGCCAACGAACGCTAAAATGTTATATTGTTATGGCATTTTAAACATGACTGGGCCGAAAAACGCTCATTTATATCAGCTTCTGGTAGCGCTAAAAGAAGAGGCAGACTTGCAAACAGTGGTTGCTACTCAGATCGAGAAAAATGTGAAACTGTGTACAACAGAAACTGTAATAAAAAATCAGGAGATCAAATATGTAACCGACCTACTGGTTGACCAAAATATTACCGTTGGTTACTGCCTGGAAAAATTGAAAATTAGTTATTAGCTGTCAAAAAATTGAAAATTATGATTGTTACCAAAATGAGATAATTTTACAAAGTAAAAGAATAGGTATATATTTTTTATATAATGAGTTTGATTTTCTGATATATTTATAACAATTAAGACTCTTAAGTTAACAGTTATGATTGTCATGCCAAAAATTTGATTAAGTAAAAAAGTTGATGCTTTTGAATACTAAAAGTTGACTGTCTGATATTTTATAATAGTTTTGATATTTTATAATTTTTAGTAAGTAAGTACTTACAGATTATAATATCAATCGTTGATTGTTTGTGAAATTCTTTAATTGTTGCATTTTGAAGACTAAAATGCATGATTTTTGATTTGTTGAAAAAACTTTATTTTTAAGTATATAGGTATTTATGCAATAACATAGGTCTGATTGTCTGTGTTATTATAATAATGAACCAAAAGTTTTCCTACTACACTAAAATTTGTTTAATAAGACTGCTTCTGGTTAAATAAACTCTACCTTATTTAATAATTCACATGTAAAAGCATTTTTACTACTGACTGTATCTCATTCCATTTAACTTCTTTTGGGATTCCTTTATGAGAGGTATTCGTCCGGAATAGAAAATTAATTACGATAGTAAACAAATACCCTTGGTATTAGTTTTTGGTATTGGAAAGGAATAGCTCAAAATGGAAGCAACGTCTGATTTAGGAGTCAGTATTAATACATCGACCACATCACATGCCTATGAAAAAATATATTTAACTACATTTCATTTTTAATTTTTTTTTAACTCATTTTGTGCACGCAAACTAGTTTATTAGTGTATTTGCTCAGTCTGCGAGTGTAATTGCTACGAGCAGATGGAGGTGATTGAATATTTACATATATGTCAATTGGACGCCTGGCACTTTAGTCACGAGTAACCACGGCACCGATGCCTCGACTTAAAATGTAGGTATAAATATAATTAAACACGATAAAATCCGAGTTCATATGTGTTTTATTTAAACTTGTTAATTTCCTGTGATTTTTTTAATTATTAGCAGTTGCGTCGGTCGACATCAAGAGTGGCTAATCAATATTCAATAAGATATTTTGTTTTTGATACTTAACTAAACACGATCCTTTATTCACAAACACCATCCAAAAGTGGCATTTTCGCGAGAATCGATATTTTTTATATCATGGTGAGTCCATGAAAAGAAGCTAATTGAATTGGCAATCATCAGCTTATTAAAGGTTCAAACGTGGTATGGAATTTCTGCGCACGAGTGCACGTAATTAATTTTTTACATAATTTTAGGGTTCCGCAATTATTTGGTTCCTTTTCTCGGGTATTTTTCGTCTCTGTTTTCAAATAATTTCCATAAATTGTGTAAATTAAAAATAAGAGGAATAAAAAATTTATTACTTTAATTACAATTGTGCTTTTTATTTTTGTAAACGTTACGAATATTCTAATTAGGTCTACATGGGAGTTGCCAAATATTTTCTACGGATGAAGAAAACCGTGTATACATTAATAAATTGACAGCCGCGTAGCGTAGTGGGGAGTAACCCTGCCTCATACGCCAGTCCCAGGTACGGTTCCTTATCGAGGCATTCATTAGTGTGATGAACACAGATGTTTGGTGTCGGGTCATGGTTGTTTATATTTTACCAATTGTCATCCATAACACAAGCTCTGCTTACTTTAAGGCCATACAGTTGGTGTGTTTGTCTGGGGATTTATTTATTATTTTCAAACTTTTAATAATTTGTTGATCCATATCTTTGCATGTACAAATCCCATGTGTAGTGTTACTAGATTATCTAACGCAGCTATACGATACTAAGCCATATTAGCTTATATTTCATCAATAAATTATTGCAAAATCTGGAATCATGAAGCTTAAACGACGTTATATCGCTAGGATCTTAATATTTATTGATAAGAAACTTAACTTGCGGTCTGACTTCTATATTTTCCATATATTTGATGTTTGGAATGTTATGGAAAGTAAAGAGTTGCCCTGAAAACTTAGCTTAATAAATAATTATGAAACGCACGACCCACACTTGGCCATTATTTTGAAGATTCTTCCGTTTAATTCGGCGATATGGAGGCTTTTAATGAGCTTTTTAGGTGGTCTTAATAACGCCCCCATATTATTACGCTGATATGACTACCATGGTACTGTAGGATTTTCGATACACTCGCTTTTATGTTACGCTTTTGAAGATACCTGTAACATTCAAGTTCATTCTCCACCAGGTAAGATGGTAGTCAAAATGTCTTGGAGTTGAAGAACTAGCTATAATATGCTTCTGTCATAGGTAACGTTGCGTATGTCTCTTTAGGACTTAAGAATTAGGTAAACCAAGTCATATTTAATGTATTAACAAACATCTACATTTCTCGGACACCTAAGCGATGCTTTTAAAGAAAATTCCCTTTGAATCACGTAGAAAATACGTGGTGCTTGTCGTGTATTAGTCAAAAATATATCAGTAGATTATTTTAAGACTGTTGTTCGTTCATTTCTCATTTAAAATAGTTAATTTTTTTATGGAACTCTTACCTCCAAGATTCTGTATTTTATTTGCGCACCTATGAATAATGAAGTGCGTGGGCGCAGATGTAATTTACAATTAGTTGGATTTCGCCGCCCCCTACCCCAACCAAAATACTTTATGTATTCTATCAAATTGTTCCCTTTGAATAAATGCTTCGAGAACAGGTAGTAGCGTGTGAGTAATAAATTCGGCAAAGAGGTTGAATTCAAAAGGTTGCCGAGTTATTGAACCACGTGTGTCATCGTTTTGGTTATTTTTAACTGTGGTGCGTTTGCTTTGCGCTTAGAATGTCAATGAGAAGTGTCTTCATAATCAGAAGTTAAAATAAGCCAAGATTTAATCAACTGGTAAATGTCACAGGTGGTTGGAAAAATAAACGTTAACTAAACGGCTAGTCGTGTTGCTAAATGACTGTTCAGCTATCTGGCTAGCTGTTATCTTGAATAGCGATATATTTATAAGGTCCTTTAAACTTGTTGATATCCTACGATATGCGCGAATAGAGCGAACGAAGGGAGCGCGGTGCCGTTGCACCCGGCGGAGGGCTTCCAACAAAAAGGCTAGCTGTTAGGTTTCACGGCGGATTATTGTTTGACTATCTTTAATATTTTGACGGCAGGTACATTTCCGTAGAAGCTCAAAAAAAAAAGAATGAAAGAGTATTTATTTTGTTGCATACAGAAATTTTAAAACTAAAAACTTATAATATACTATCTATATTACTATAGGTATAGATAGTAGGTTGACTTTAACTATTATTTTATAGAGGAAAATACTAAACTAAACTATGAACTTTGAACTTTTCAAACGCTACTGCGAAATCGACGCCAATGAGGATAAGCCTATTTTTTCTAAATTCAACTTAAATTTTCTTAAGTTTTAACGATACATTATATTAAATAAAACACTTTTTAACCGGATTTTTTCGCATTTAATTATACTTTTACATTTAACACGACGTTTCGTCAGTACCTTTGCAAGTATTGTGGTCACGAGTGACTGAGATGACAGGAGTCTTGTCAGGCGTATTCAATCATCTCCATCTGTTTCTCAGTCTGCGAGCGTAGCGTTCAGAATTAACACAGAAAGTGCTGACAGTGTCTTGAGCTTGAAGTCTTGCAGTTTGTTGGATGTTTGATTTTATATTTATTAGCACAGGATCCCATGTTTGATAAAATTTCCAACCATCTTCTCAGTTGAAATTGGGTTGTTTCTTAACTTCAATGGCTTCTCATTCTAGGTATTAAGTGCTTTTCCTTTGATTCGATTTTTACACAGTCAAACCAAATAATGGCCGGGTTTATCCATGGAATGTTTACCTACAGACTGCTGTTTTGGAGATGAGCATCCCATGATAAATGTTTAAACAATCATTATAATAATTAAAAATCACGAAACTTAATAAATTATCAACATTTCTTGTTTAAAGAAAGAGTCTTTTAAAGGCAATTATGAAAATAGGATAAGGGCATGGTTATCATAAAAATTAAATCAGAAGTACTGAAACACCATGTACATTTTCAAGCCCGCAGGATAAAAGAATGTGGTTCTAAATCAGTTGGTAACACACCACTCAAACAAATTATTCTTCTCAATATAAATAAATAGTTCGTATAAATATTATAATTAACATGTGGTTGAACGAACTGCCATGAGATATATTTCACGAGTCGTTATTTTAATTTAACTGTTGAAATTGAATAATCGTATTACTTAGTTACAGTTTTGTTTTATTTATTTTTTAATCAACATAATAGTTATTTTGTAGCGTAGAAAAGCAAGACAGGAACAGGACATGATGCCAGCCACGCTATATTTCGAATCTGATGCTGTATTGTGTAATTATAATTGAAGTCCCAAAAATACGGTCTCGCACTTTAATGGATTAATTTTTACTTTGCTATGCAGAAACTAATAACAAATGAATTTCTTCTTTACCTTATAAATTAAGTACAGAAGCCCAAGAAAGTGGTTTACCAATTTGAGCAAAAGTTTCTGTGTAACGTTGTTGTACTGTAAAGAGAGGGAAAAGCGACCTTGTTGTTTAATGACGTGCAAATGAACTTCACCAGTCGGGTAATGACCACATTTTTGGCTGACTGTACAGATGGTTCAAAACCTTGTAAACATGCAACTTAACTTTTTGTGCAGCCGTCGTCTAATTAAAACATGTTTTGCAAGCTTAACGCACACATACGGCCGATCGCACAAAAGATTTGAAATATCCGAAATACCTGTACATGAAATGAGTGCGTGCTTTCAAATATCACCAAAATGTTATACTTGAATGGCAACTAAACATTAATCTGAGCTCGCTAAACAGCTGTACCCGAAACCATTTAGACCTTTAAAACCCGTTTACAAACAAACATAGGTACACATATTTTCGGACACAGCATGTTAGCTGTCATTCACAGATGTATAGAAACCGCCATTTCGCACATAGATCATAATTGGTCTAATAACATATTTATGCGTGTTTACCGGTAATTTTAAAAGAAAAATTAACGGTCTTTTTTGTGTGGAATGTAGGAAATGAATTTTTTTATGTTTTTAGTTTTTTTTTAAAGCACAAATCTGCGTTGTGGTTTTATAAAAATATTAAAGATTTTGAAAAAATGTTCGGTAATTTATGGTCGGTGCAGTTATTATTTTATATAGTTCGTTATAGGACTTCACATACACGAAAGGAGGGTGAATTTTCAAGGGATTTTCACGAAAACTACATTGTACCTATTCTAGTCCAAATAGAAAGGATCAATAATTTGAAACAGTTTGGCCAGCTAATTCGGTATATTAATAAATCTAGAGGTATATTTTTTTTATTATTTTTCTTAAAGAATAATTATTTACAGAAAACAGTTTAAGTATTCCTGATATCTGTACAGTATTTAATTTTGAATCATTGTTTAAAGAAATTCGTATTGTGACATCACGGATAAGTTATCTTTATAAAATCGCATTATAGAATTTTATATTTTAAATTTTTACTAAAAAGACATTAAAAATATTGTTCACCTAAAATTTCATAACTACGGTAATCATCTTTATTTTATTTTCACAGCACAGTTACCTACATATTTTTAAATATTCCTTTAGAGTTTACCTAGCTTGCATAAACAAACAAAACGTGCCTGTTAAAACTTATATTTTTCAACAAATGAATATAAAGACTAATGAAACTATCGCCTTTTAAACTTATATCTTATTCTCTATGCTATTTCAGTATTAGATATACCTGTAGTAGGGGCGCGGAGGCTTAGCGGGTACTTGTACGGCACTGGCGCCCGCTTGTCGTGCAACATGCCTTAATACGGAGCCTCAGATTTTAACCTGGGTTTTGTAACTTAAAAGAAATGTTAAATTGGTTTTTCTGCTTTTTGTTGTCTGTATTGGTTGAAGTGTTAATTGATGATAAAATCAAATTATTTTCGATTGTGTTCTTGATGTGTTCATAATATATTTATGACGCTTTTAATATTTTTGAGATTATAAGTAATTTTGGGTTATTATCTGGCAGAGTAATAAACGATTCAAAGAAAAAATATTCAATATCTTCATCTGCGCCGTCGTAGCGTTAGTGCAGCTTTAACTGCGGCTATATACGGGCGGGCATGGAGGGCACAAGCCGGCGGAAGTTGGTACACAATTTGACTACGATTTTCTTTTGTTTGTGATTTTCCAATGCCAAGCAGGCATTGGAACCAGTATTTAACAAAATGTGTAGTAAGAAAAATGTTTGAAGTTACAAATCAATAAAATGCATAAAATTGTATATAGTTGAAATTGCCACACAAAAGCCGTGGTAATTTAAAAAAAAAAACAAATTTTAGTCTCTTCGCTGGTAATTTATAAAGACAATAATTAATTGGAAATATTTCAAAACCAATATCATTATATTGAAGAATGGCTCCTTACATTATTGTATCGAAAAAATATATCTATTCCACTAAATACTGTCAGCCATTTCGATCGGAAACAATTTATCAATGAAAACGACATCGCTTTTTCATTCAAAATAAACGTCGGTAATATAGGTACACGGAGGTTAAGAAGACAGACATACATACATATATGGCAACAAGGCCGGCTGGTAGACCATATGGTGTTTGACCTTACCTGATGGCTTTTATAATCTTGAGGATTTTGTTCAATGGGCGCCTGTTGTGCTAGTTGTGATGTGACCGAGACGTCATTTACCTTTGTTTGTAATGCCTGTTTCTATATCGGCGGCCGTAACATGGCGTGCCAAGACAAGACTTATGTCACATTTTTTTATCACATACTGGCTGATATAATCGATGTTATAGCGTTTATAACTGTATCACGCGAAGACACCCTAAGTCACAGTAAGAGGTTATGTCGCATGGTCGACCTGTTTTAACACTTCAGACTCAATCCCAGACTGGGTATAGTCGACCGTCTTGTGACTGGAGCCTCATGTTGTCCTTGCTTCGCAGGGTCAAATAATAAATATGATATGACGGTATTCAGGTGTTAAAAATAGTGTCATCGAGTGAGTTATAAATATTTATGACCAACGCGATACAGTTCTAGCCGCGTCTAGATCATAGAGCTGTTTCCATCAACGTACTAGAAGGATCTGGCAAAAGTCAGTTTGACTATTATCCTAAATACTCTTACATTATCAGTTTTCCAAATATTGAGCTAGCTTCTCAGGATCATACACGAAGTTCCAATCATGATCTTAGCGCCTGTGGTAATTTCTAAGCAAATTGCTCTTTAATCAATTTGCTATAGATTTTTCTTACTATAACCTTTGTAGGTAGAAAGTCATGCAAAATGTTATCATTCATTACATTAAATAGCAAAAATATCGGGAAATACTCCAGCTTATGCACTAAACAGATGAAAAAGTCACAGATAGGAGCGGTTTTTAACAAAGGATCATTAAAATGAGACTTTAATCAAAGTGGCATATAGAGAAAGAAACATAGGTATAGCATGCGTCGTAAAATTAAACAACTTTATAACTGAATTATTATCTACCTTCGGGTACCTTCACATACAAAGTTCATTCTGTCCGGATTGCTGCTACTGTTCATGTTTACACCATATTTTATTACAGTTGAGTGTGCGAACAAAGCGTCGCCGAATAAAAATTTATGCGATTAAACGGACCTGTAAACCGTAGCGCTGTATATTTTGTCGGATAGGTATTTTTTATTTGATCTGGAATACTGTCATGTGTATTAACTCACTCATACAACTAAATACACCATCGCCAACGTCAAACAAAAACATGTAGACCAAACAGACCTGTAAAACGGACCGCAGTGTGTACCTTAGTTTCAAACAACAAAATTAATATTTATGATTCCTAGAAACCAAACCTTACCTTAAATAAGTGCTAAGTTTTCCTTAACTACCTAGTTTAGTACAAGTCAAACACAAGTTTTATGAGTGTCGCAAACATCCGGTCCAGGGTTCGATGCTCGACACTATCAAGATAAAGAAATGTGCGATAATATTACACCTACGCGGATTTCTGGATCCTTTTACTTTAATAACTGTAAGTGGAGGAAGAGTTTTGTGTGACTACTATATTGTTGTAAAGTAAAAATATTTCATTTTAGAATTGTCCTTTTTATATGTGAAGCTTTACTTTTTGTTTAAATATCTTTCGTATAAATAAAATGTGTTTGTAAGCGATACCTTCATGCAGGATCCTATAAAAAAAGGAAATTGAACGTAAGTGGCATCCGCATTGGTTGCCACAATAGTTGCAGCAATTGCATGCGTGAACATCATTAGTCACAGATGTTTTATTTATCAATATTGAATGTGATTATTATCAGGGCAGGATTTAGAGGTCTGGAGGCCCGAGGGCAATAAAGGAGTGAAGGCCCCAAAATAACTTCTGAATTAATTCAAAATTAATCAAGTATTGCGAAACAAACTCAAATTATTAGATTTAACACGTTAATAAACAATTAATAATAGTTTGTGGACATATTTGTGTAAGTTTTTACTTTGTAAAAGTGTTAAGTGTTTAAGGGGCCCCATTTTTGTGGAGGCCCAGGACTGCAGCCCCTAAATCCGGCCCTGGACATTATCGACTAATGATACGTCGCCGACCGTAGGTTGCAGTCGGGATTACATTGTTGCAGATTACTCTGAGCAAGGAAATAATAGCTTTATTGGAAACAAAGTCTCTTCTTGCGTGCGTACGTCGTAAAGAAAAAACTACAATCAACTTTCAGATTTCTAGGTACAGGGTAGGCCTGAATGAGTCAGGAATTAGAATTTTTCATGTAGAAGACTAGATTGTTTCTGATCCTGCGGGATTTTCCGGATAAAATATATATTATGTTACCCCTCCATACTGTCCCTTTTATTGGCAAAATATATTTTTTAAACGATTTGGTGGTTTGAAAGCTTGTCGATTACACAAAACAAAAAAATAATTTTGTAATAATATTACAGATGAATTTTTAGCGACGCTTAAGTTAAAATTAAATTTATATACGGTTGGTGAGTGAAACTAGTGAACCTAGGGCTGAATCTTATTTTGCGCAATGTTATCGATAGCGATCCGAACCGGCAGTTCTGTCCGCCTTTTGTCCACTTTGCCCAGTGTACATAGCAATTTAGATGTTGTATTCTATCTTAAATTTTTTTCTTTCCTTATTTTCATTTTGTATTTTTATTTTGTACATCAACAAATCAAATCAAGCACTTTACAGGCGGAGCGTTACCGCGAGCGGCGGCGTCTAGCCACGCCAAGCCCCACGCCGAGTCCTCCGCGCCGCGAGCCGAGCACTGGGTGGTTCAAGTCCCTCGACCGATTGGCAAGGAAGAAGAAGGAGGTTAAGGTAAATAGCCTATTATTCTCATAGCCGGCGAAACGACTCGTGCCATATCCCACCTTAAGATGATGGATGTTTACTTCGATAATACACTATGTGAAAAAATTTAAGGATATTAAAATGTCTCAAATGGTGAATAATTTTCAACACTCCTTAAAAAAATTACTTTTAGCAGAGTAAAAAAAATGCAAATTGTAGCTTTAAAGTGAAGTGAGTGACAAACTAGACCAAACTAGACCAACATAACAATTTTCAAATTTTTTTTTTCAATTTTTTTTATGAGGAATCTCTTTTGGGATTTACCATTTGCCATTATTGGATCTGTTGTTACATTAGGTCTGTTTATTTAAAAAGGTATTAATCTTCACATATTTGACGACATTGGGATATTTTTGGATATTGGATGTAAAGGACGTGCGAAGGATAATAATGATAAATGAAGATGACAGACATTGGACAAAAAAATGCACCTAATAAATTCGAAAACTCAGATCACCTACTATCCGACTGAAAATGTTTTCTTTAATTACTATAATTCTCTTTTCCAGGTCGAGAGAAAGGAAAGCATCCTAACAACGGAAGATGAAGCACCACGCAAGTCCTACACGAAGCCAGCGTCAAAACCGCTAAATTCTCCAGCCAAAAACCTCCGCTTTTTCGGCGACACCGATCAAGATTCCGACACTCCCGTAAGACCTTCAGAACCCAAACCCAAGGCCCAATACAAGCATAGCACGCTTCGTAAAACCATGTCCAACTCAAGTACGGGACTTGACGAAGTTGATCACGCTGACCTTTCTAATAAAAGCTATTCTTTAACGAACCTCAGAGAAGAAAAGAAGGAGTTGCCAAGAAATAAGTACTACAAGAGAAATTTGCACAATATATCTGAAGTACAAAGTAATTCGGAAACTGAGAGTAACTTTGACAGAAGAGTACAATTGAAGCCACCGGTCGGTCCATATGACAGGTCTAGAAGTCATAGCAGTTCGAAGACTTTAAAGGGTAGCAAGAGTGATATGAGAAGAAATGGAAGGAGTCAGGAAAGAGGGAGTTCCAGTGAACTGAGAGGCAGCCGGCCTGAACTGAACAGGGAATTGAAGTGAGTATATACATTATTACTGTTTTTTATAATCGAGTTCTACAACAGTCCTCGTTGTATTTTCATATAAACCAAGACTTCGATGGTAACAATCTAAGCGTACCTTACGAATCAAGCGCTGCAAATAAATTGCGCACATCCTAATTCGGTAATTTAGTATTTTTTAAAAATGATGTTAATAAATACAAAAAGAATAACTATTATAATGAATAATTATAGTGTTTATTCTTATCCGAAATAAATGACGTCACGTCTGACAGTTCGTCTATTTAGCTTAATAGAATGGTGCTGCAATTGGTATACTTTTATCTTTACTGTAATTAACTGTAAGTTTATATATTAAACTGTAATTTCTCCTCAGACCGCGGGTTCGCACGCCAGCGTCGGGCGGCAGCAGCGACTCCAGCCAGCCCTCACAACGTAGCGTCGTCTATCTACATGCTACTACTGGTATGCTGATTTATTTATAACGATCCTATAAGCAAGTATTTTTACAATTAAATCTTACGGCCCTGTCGCGTATAAACTGTATGATTCATTTAAACGCATATCTATATATTATACAATACGTAGAGTCATGTACTTTATCAATCACAGCATGTATATGGCATATGATACTAAGTACCCCTGAACCTATCGTAACTTTTTTTTGTGCCAATAGTTTTAGTAGTAGTTTTGTTAGAATCTCGTCTGGGATTGGACTATAGTCCTGCACATTTAAGTTTAAACGTAGCATACTTAGCTATTGCTTTAAAATACTTTATACCAGATATAATACCAAAAATATATCGAAATAACAATTTGTATTGTCTACGAGACTTAAACCCATACTTCTATTTTTCTTTCCAGTTGGCGACATTCCTAACCCAGACAGGCTCATCCGAAACCGTTCAAGAGATGACGTATCCTCCGTCAACTCCTCAAATCTACAGGTGAGATCCACCACCAAGAGTTTCTCAATATTCGCCCCTTGGACGCCCAAACACTACAACGATCAACGTGAAGTCCACTACGCACAACGCCCGCGACGTTCCAAACCGAAAGAAACCTTTAAAACATCTTCAACTCGAAACCTAACCGAAGAAAAACCAACATTACAAAAAAATAAATCATACAGCCAAACAACGCTAACCCGGAAACCGGTCAACACTCGCCTCACTAGTTCCAACACTACGCTCAATCGAAAAGCCGAAAAACGCGATACGGATAGCGTTATAACGCTATCCAGGAAGCCACAGAGTAAAAAAAGTCAATCAAGTGAAGTTTTGAACCGTGAACGGTCCGAGCGCGTCTCCCGTTCCCTGTCTATGCCCAAAGACAAAAAGGCGGGATGGTTCAAACTGTCAAATAAAAATAAAAAAGAAATAAACACAACTCGAGTGCGCTAAAAAAAACGAAAATTTATTTGTTGTTATTATGTTGTATACTAACTTAAGACTGGTCTTGTTATTTTTAAGAAAAACCTATGTAGATGCTTTTAATCTCAAATTTAATTATAGACCATTAAAAATATAATACTTAATTTTAAGCAAAACCATGTATAATTTGAAAGAATTTCATCGCTAAAGGTAGAAACAGATTTTACATTTGTTTCTTTTTAATACCACATTATGGTGAGCACAAACCTAATACTTTTAAAACTCTGATCTTAATTTCTATAGATATAGTGTTTTAATTTTTTCACTTGTGAACAAGTGAACAAAGTTCACAGTTCGTTCAAAAGAACTATTTTAAGAAGTGTCTTTAAGCTCGCCGTAATAACAAATTCAATGCTTTTAATAACAATGAACACTAACAAAAAGGTGCTAAAGCAATAATTTTATCGTGTGCCATTGAAATACTGCTTATAGAATGTTACCAATTAGAAAATAATTTATAATTAAACTATATTTCGTCGCTTGCAAATTCCTTTTCAGATTTAGAACCTTGTCTAATAAATTATCAATTTAAGTATCTGTACATTTAACAGTAAACTGTAATATTATATGTACCTACTGTAAAAGCGTCACGAAGACTAATAAATTAAAATATGATTTTAAAAACATTGTTTTATTTTATATTCCTATCGAAGTATTGATGCGCATTCGGAAATATCTCGAAATAAAAAATGTATTATGAGTCTCCTTGGTTTGGTAGTCGAATTACAGCTAGTATATGTAACCAAAATTCTTTAAGGCTTCTTTCAGAAACTTGCGAGGAAGCTGAGTGGTGTGGTAAGAACCCAGTACAACGATTTCTTCATTTGAAAAAAGACAAAAATATATGAAATAATACAATTGGTAAATTTTTGCCGAGGGCACCGCCCACCTTCCTCGCACAACTGTTGTGGATAAGCAGCCTTACAGACCTACTTTTCCTCGACGCTGCCTATGATAAATTCATAGTATAAAATAATACGATCGATATCGCAGTTACATTTTATTGAGGAAGTCAGTGCACTCCACGCTTTACACGTCTTTTAATCAGTCTTAAAAAAAATAAAAAAAAAGTAATAGACTATATCAGTTATAATATAACAAAATCTACCTGCGATGAAAATCTTTCTCTAATTCATCTTTGTCCTTCATCGAGGGAAACCGTACAACGAATTTCCTTGCTTAGAAAAGCTGCTCCGAATGTTTTACTATGAGTATCACAGCTTAGAAAGAATAATAATTTATGTTATTTCCTTAAGTTTTCACAATTCGTTGCATTAAACTTTTTACCGAATGTTATCACACGACGTTTCGGTACCTTTACATGGGATCCTATACTAAAAACACAATATCCAACAAACTGCAAGACTTCAAGGTCAAGACACTCTCCTCTCTGTGTTACCTGATCCTGAACCGTACGCTCGCAGAATGAGAAACAGATGGGGATGATTGAATGCTTTCATAGCTGTCACTCGTAACCATGGTGGTAAAGTTACCAAAGCGTCGAGTTAAAATGTAAAAATATAATTAAACGCGATAAAGTTGGGTTAAAAACAGTTTTAATTTAAGAATATGTGACGTGTGTAAGCATGCTAGGTAAACAGCGTGTTGTAAAAAAAATTAAACATGAACTTGAACTTAAATTTATTTTTATAGAAGGCCAACTTCTACTAGAGCTGCCTATGGTATCATTTTTTTACTATTTTTCTGGGCTGTCAGAAAATCTGTCATTCTTACTTTTGCAATAATAATAATATGCCTTCTATTATTAGTATAATAATATAACTTCTAAATAGCTTTAGCTTTTGAAGATTTTATATTTTTATAAAATTATAAATTATAAAAATATTAATAGAGTATTTTTAGATAGGCATTTTAATTTTTGTAAAAAGATAAAGTTCAGCGGAAGGCTTTTGTTAAATTTCAGTGGTGCATGGTTATTTGGAAGTTGCCCATATCTTATAGCTAATTTCTACGGCGTGGCTGACGAGCGCGTCTGTCATCGCAGCTCACATTCAAAATTGAGGTTGAAGAAATAAAATATCGTTCTTTGTTAGCAAAATATTAAAACATGAAATTTTATTATAAAAATTTAGTTTAAATAGATAAAGGTAGCTTAGAAAATATATACCTATATTATCTTAAAAAATTTAATTATATTTCAGTCTAAATCCAGTTTATACCTACCTACCAGGCCACTTAGAAAGTTTTGCGAAATTAAGGTTTTTGTGTATCGAATGCGGTGAGTTAAATGTATTTTGAAAATTCGTTTATGTTAAAGTAAAAATATATTTGTTTCAAATTTAAAATTGCCTCTAAGTTTTTTAACCAACATTATGAAACTATTTAATGCGTTCCGATTGCCGCTCAAAACGCTATCAGCGCTAAAACTGCTCATAATCGTTCCGATTCGTTTTAGCGCGCTAAAAGTAATATTTGTGGTACTGCAATCGGAATGCTAAATATCGCGTTAACATTCGTCGCTTAAATCTAAAGTTTTAATGTCATTAAGATCATTGACCCTGATTGAAACAGGAGCCATTTTTTAACATTATTACAATTGATATTGATGTAACTTGTGGACTTTTTTACTGCAAATTTCAGAATTAGATACCTAAATAAAATCCGATAAATCTGTAGTAAAAAGTAGTAGGGATTGGCGGGTTCTGGCTCACTTACCCGTATTAGGTATGGCTAGTAAACTTGAATGAATTTAATAAGGCCGTGGAAACCGAAAAAACTCGCGATTCTCGCTAAGTTAGCGGACGCTTTGACTCTTATCAAAGAAAAGCCCGGTATTGAATCGCGTGATATCGTAATTACACCGAATGACGAATTATTAACCAAATTCACCTCTTGTCCAATTAGATTTCCAATTGGGTAGATTTGAATTTCCAACCGGATCTGCGGCCTCCGGTTGAAATGGCCTGTTGGATATGATTTGGATATGATGGTTTGTGGATGTGATTTTCATAGCCACTAGCAAGTGACTAATTATATATTTTTGCATTGCTGTTTTTGTTATCGGAACCTTGTCGGTTTCTAGATCAAAGTAGGTATTTGAATAATTTGATACCTACTACCACAGTGAGAGTACCTTCAATGTTATATTAACAATAAGCTTTTTTTTGCGTTGAAACTGTGGAAGGTTTTTCGAACACTTGATTGGTATAGTTATTATATAAATTTAATGGCCTATATTTTTAATACCTGCCTACTATACACATCATTTAGATTTCAAATATCGCGAATCCAACTGTATATCAAAACTTAATGCCTTCCAACGAAGACGGTTTGGACTGCACGGACAAATGTAATTGACATAGTGTTCAGTATCCTTAAATAGTATTTTACGTTCAGTATATCTATTGCGTTTTACAATAATTTCAACCGCAAGGTATTGCAAATATGTTACGAAAGGGGTTGTTAAGTAGCGTTTTATTGTTCGTATTGTTTAAACGTATCGTATTGTATTGTCAAATTTTATGTCAGCCTATAATTACTTATTTTGAAGCGATTTAAGCCAAAGGGGGCTCATACATCCGTACATTTCAAGGCTACCAGTGCGAGTGAAAAGTGAGCGTTGTTGCTACACAAAATGTCTGTGAGTATTGCTATACACTTCCTATTGCTTTTCTAATTGTGTTTTTAAAATGTGTTTTTATTACTTATACTTAGGTCGCTAGAGTTGTAGCTATTATTGTCTTATAATTTTACCAAAGTTTAGTCATTTTTATCCACACGAAGACGAAGAAATAACCCTACCGCCGCTCTACATAAATACCCAAAACGCCAGTTGCAAAAGAGTCGCAAACAACATCGAAACGTTTGTTGAAAAGCTGAAATTAAGAAGATGGTTGCTAAGTTGTCATTGTGCGTCAGACATTGTACTGACAGTGGTGTAAGCTACAAACAACCTGATGATGGCTCAAATGCAAATCATCTTGTGAAAATCCAAGTATCCAACCAACCTTTCCAATACGGAACACTGGAAACATACAGACGTTCGTGTAAAATATTACGCTCACAGCGGACACGACCAACACTATCAATTGGCCCGAGATGTCTGCAAAATAAAAAACAAAATGGCAACTAAGGACAAAAAACAGTGAGACAACTCTTAAAAGGATTCAGTGACAATACTTACTTAAACAACGAAGTGAGAAACACATACAGCTGTGAGTGCACGCAACTACCTGTTCGGTGTTGGTTGATAAACTTTTAATTTTTCTTTCATATAATTAGTTAATGGTTAATTAGTGTAGCAGCAGTACCAAATGAACTTCAATATGGACACTTCATACGACATCGATTTATTCAACTTTTATGAAGATAATGAGTTGGATCAACTATATAGAGAAGCTAAGGATGCAAATATCATTCAAAATGGAAAAGGAGAGCTAAACCGATTCTGACTTCTGCGGATTCGTTTCCTGAAGAAAAATCAAGCAGCAATAGATTGTGTCTGCCATCAACAAATTCATACAAAACAGAACATGAACGAAATATAAGTTCAAAACATGGTGATCGCACCGAATGTACGGTTCGTAAAATGACTGTATCTAAAAAAAATTTGCTAACTATCTAAAAAGTGAGGGTCATAAAAGGTTTAACGTCAGTTTAATCGATTCCACGTTCGGCAACCGACTACTTACTTTTAAAATCACTTCTGAGTCCAAGAACGGAACAAATATAATTATGAACACTAAAATCGTTCCTCACAGATATTAAGGGAACCATATTTTTATCGTTAAAAGAACTCATTCAAGAAACAAAAAACAATCAATAATCATAGTGAACTTTACTTTATAAGCTAATATAATACAAGAAACTGTCTGTCATGGTGACGATTTAGAAATGATTTTTGCTTCAATAAACAGTGAAATTTAAAATAAAGTTAGTAATTTTGATAAAAAAATATAGCGGTTGGTCTTTAGAAAAGATATAACATTTAGATAAGAATGTCAATCAGTTCAGTCCTTTACGTGGATCTTCGTTTATAGATTTGCCGATTGATATTAAGTTAAAAAAGCGGTTATAAATATTAAAAATAATGACCATCAATGTTTTATGTGGGAAATTTTATCGGCATTATTTCCTACCAATAGTAATTCAGATAGGGTGACTTCATACGTAAAGATATGCTTTATCTAATCAACTAAAGTTTGAAAACATTCCATTTCCCATTAATATTAAGGATATACATAAGTTTGAAAAACTTAACAATATTAGTATCAACGTTTTTGGATTAGAATACGATTCGAAAAGTAAAGTCAATCAAATTATAGGTCCAAACATGATAAAAAGTCATAATACAATTTACATTCCTTGCTAATTAATACATATTTTTGGTCAAATTTAAAATTTAAATTAAATAAATAATTATACGTTAAAATTATACTACAAATAAAACACTAAATCTAAACTTGAATGCATTGAGGGCAACGTAGCCAAAAGGCTGGCTGAATTACCACGCTGGATCGCTATAGAAATTCGTTGTGCGAGGTAGGTGCCAGCCTTCGGGTCACGAGTTTCACTCACCAATCGCCTCGCTAGGTCCGAAAAAAGACGATGAGCACCTTGTCCCCAGGACCCCATGGTTTCAACACCAAAAGCCTCAAAAATATACCCGCTACCCAAATTCTTATATTTTCTACGTTTAAGGCTTTCAGCGTTATTAGCAGCAGAACCAGATTGTATACTAGTTGTGGAAAGATGGGAAGCCGCGAGAGTGTCTACGCAGGTTGCATCCCACACCAGCGGCCTACCCATCCTCCACGGGACCAGAGTCATACCATCAGGTCGCTTGCCATCATCACGCAACAATCCTGACGGTTCAAGAACCGAGGGAGTGATATAATTATAGGTCCTCTGTATCACACGAAATATCGTAAAACATAAACCTTCATTAACCTTGCAAGAGGTAGTTCTGGTCACTATTGTTACATTAGTTAAAAATTTATCTAGATTAGTGAGTAGACAATTAAACTCACACAAGTCTTCCGCACATATTTGTGATGGTTGTTTGCTTAATTTTTCTGGCAAAATAAAGTTACTAGTACAGCGTGAAGTTAGTTGTGAAGTTTCTTGCCAGTTCTTCTTCACGACGGTTTTCTCGAACTGGTGGTAGAATCGTGTTTTATTTGACGTCAATAAGAACAAGTAATTGTCAATGTAGAGAAAATAAATATTTCATTTCATTTCATTTCACCAACAACGTGACTGCGGTCAAATTAAAGTAGACTTACCAAGTGAGCCAATTTCTAAAAAGAAAAAAAACATGTCAGCTTCTCAAATAACGTTTGACAGATAGGACCTTAAGCTGAAATTTGTTGTAAAACTGCGACCAATATGCAAAAGCTTAATATTTCTAATAGTGAATTTGGAACCTTTGTAAGAAAAAATTATATGGCATAGCCCGTAAATTATGTGCACCGCAATATAAACCGCAAAAATTCTTTCTAACATTTTTTTTACAATTTTAGCTATTATGACGGTTATTTTCTCGTACATGCTCTAAATATTCAGGAAGTTGAAATAGAGATATATCCACAGAATAGAGACAAAAATATTATTTTTACCAAAAACTTAAATTTTGATGAAAATCCCTTTAAATTAAGATTTGTAGGTTCTATAAAATGTATGCCGTGTGGACTAGAAAACCTTTCTCATAATATAAAACCTGAGCATTCCTTGAACTCAGTTCCAACTGAAGATCAATTTTGTAGTGAATGAATCTTCGAAAATGCATTACCTAGTTGTTTCGGATCGTTTTAAATGTAAAAACATGAGTGATTAATCTAATCTTTACTTAAAAACGGATGTTTTATTATTTGCCGATATTTTCGAAAATTGTCGACAAGTCTGTCTCAAAACTTATGGATTAGATCCAGCCCATTACTTCACTGCACCCGGATTAAGTTGGGATGCTATGTTAGTTCCTACAAAAGTTAAATTAGAGTTGCTGGCAGATTGTTATATAATTGCTTTTATACAAAAAGGTATAGGAGGTGTAATGAGTCAATGCATTTACAGATATGCAATTATGAAAACGAGCTATTGCTCAGTAATGTTACATAAAAACTTTAATCACTCATATTTGTTCCAACGTTTGAGCCTATACCCAACTATTAAATTTATTTGAGTAATCTTTCCACTTAACCAACTCTTCTTTTCACTTAAACAACACTTCCTTCCTGTTACCAGAATACCTATGATTTTATCTATTTTGTATTTTTGATTTCTGTGCTGTATTTATATTTAAATGAAGATTGAACGAAATTCCTATGCTGAAATTAAATTGCATTATAAAGTTTATTCTATTTCCTGGAATGAACAATTTTACAAGTTCTAGGTAAAATTGTTCTTATTGGTATTATTAAACATAGACATAAGAGTTTATCAAAAAAAGAAGTTACAAAATACTGCTAAATTACATCATATACTCAGGGTCGGATTTAGGGGCGGGCCTCCACAAGAATGGGGAGTACAATACAACTACAATAGAGATTAATAAGAAAGTCGATTTCGAAAAGCTTTTCTGTATAATAAAAAAAAATTGCGTTTTTACATCAATTTATCAAAAAGCCCTGATACGCATTTTGAATTAGTATCTTGGTGGCGATTTTTTTGTATGAAGTAGTAGTAAATATAACTTGAGTTTACAATTATTGTTCACGAACGCAAGAAACGCTAAGAATTTTACTTTTAAGTAAGGTAATTATAATTAATTTGTTAAAAATTTAATGATATTGTTTGTTCACGTACAAACAATTTTCATTAAGGTTTGGTTAAAAAAGCATAGTTTAATTCAGTTTTCATGTATTTATTTGCCCTCCAAAGAACAATTAAAGTGACCTATTCGATGAATTCGAAAAACTGATTACACTTATAATGTACTCGATTTTGATGGTGTTTAATTGGAAAGCGAGAACTGCAATCCCTACCCAGTATTGAATGCGATCTACTCCGAAGCTGGATTTCAGCAATATCTTCAAAGATTGATCATTGAAAACTGCTTGCAATTTTCCAGCTACAATTTCATTGCGGATAATTTTCATATTTGACTAGGTTCAAGTTAATTGTAATAATTTGAGTTTGATTCGCATTACTTGATTTATTATTATTTTATTCGGAAATTAATTTGGGGCCTTCACTCTTTTATTGCCCTAGAGGTTTAGAGGTCTGGAGGCCTCCAGACCTCTAAACCTGGCCCTGCGTATGCTAGTACAATGTTAGTCTAATATTTTCCTTAAAATACACATAATCGCGGTTTACTACGAGCTGTTATTAACCACATCGATATAAATAAAAACTAATTGGTAAATGTGTTCCTAAGCCTTCGACACAAGTCGAGAATAGTTGGACCAATTCGGATTATTATTTTTTTAAATGATCGTTGAAACCTGAGTAAGATTTTTATGTAGATAAAAACTGAACTATTGTCCAAAATAATCGCAATCAACAAAAAATTGTTGTATCAAAATTGCGGTTACAAATAATGGCGTCCATTTTGACGCAATTGCTGTCACATGTTTTCTAAGCATGTTTTCACACAAGAACTTTTAATTCGATCTTAGGCTCTATGAACGGTTGCCGAGCGAGGGTGGCATGGCTCTTGGAGGGAGTACATACGTATTTTGTTGTTAAAGTTATAAATAAGAATATATAGTACTAAAGCGAGGTGGTAAACCGAATTGATGAACAACAAAGTCACATGCAAATGACACAGCAGCCGAAAAGAAAATTCGAGGTCTTAATAGAAAAATCTGACGTAGGTACAGAAGAATAATGCTCTTATCTTTTGCATTAGTAACGACGTCTAGATCAAAGCTTCCCTTCACATGTGCCGGCGGGCTCTAATGAAAAGATCTGATTCCGATGCCTCGAGTATTGACAATAGGAAAATCAAGATTTATTTTATAACACGATAAAATGGCTAAGAGAGTGTTTTAAGTTGAAAATGTCCCATTTTCATGAAATATCATGAATTTTACCAAAATTATACTCTTACAGACGGATAACAAAGCAACAATTTTTAAAGACGAGCATTATTTATTTTTATGTACCCATCAAGCTAAAGACGTTTTGTTACCTTTTTTGTAAGTAGCTCAAACGGCATAATACGTCTGCAGCTATATGCCAATTCTTTTGGTTATAAAGTCCTTAATATTTACAAGTAGCGGAAAAAATTACAAAATAATCTGGTATGATCATAAACAAAATTACGTTCCTTTCAAATTTCACGAGAATCACCATTGCATCCAATAGCACTTTTTAACATATTTCTGTGATTGCGTCTTCTCCACTTCTATTTGATTTGAACAGTTACAGCTTAAGTAGATATAGGTACTTTATTATTTAAGTACATAAGAATACAAATGTACGATTTTCTTACAGAAACATTGTGAAATGCCAGTGGTAAAAATGCTAAGACAGCTAAAACCTCCTCCTGTAAGTAAATATTGTTAACTATTACAGATTTGCTTGATTTTCGCAAGTTCCAGTCCGAAAGACACAATTCAAAAACTATTTTATAATTTTTTCGTCTGTAGGCACAGTTGGTTTTTTGTAACTACTTGTGTTCAAATTAATACTGTGGATCGGTGTGAATGGATGGTAACTCTTGGTTCCAAATTGGCAATGCATAGGATTCCTGAATCCTCGGAAGTTAGACCTGACGGACTCAGACCGTTACGTACTCGATCCCGAAATTAAAATACCTAAGTTTAAAATCCTTAAAATTAGAAGAAAAAAACGTCTGTTTGGCCTAAATACAAAATATATATAGTAAAAATGATAATAAATCCACAGACAAACACATCAACTAAATGGCTCCAAAGTAAGCACAGCTTGTGTTTTGTATGACCGGTATGGACAATACCGAAGTTTCAAAAAAGATTCTATACATTTTTTTTTTTTCGAAATGGACATTTTATTTATGGCCCTATTAGCCTTTTAAATTTCACCGGACTTTGTGGCCTAGCGCTGAGGGCGCTTAGCCGGAACTTAAACTACTCCTACATTGACGACCGATTGACGAACGATTTGACGGCCTGTTTGGCGTGGAGGTAAGTACCCTTGCCTTCAATGCCAGAGGTCCCGGGTTCGGATCCTGGTAGAGGCAGATATCTTATTATATTTGCTTTCTAATCATGGATGTGTATGTATGTTTATCTAAGTTTATTTATAATATTTATATATTAAAAAAATGTATATGTACTTATATATTTCTTAAGTTTATTTATCCGTTATCTAGTATCCATAACACAAGTTCTTAGTGATACTTAATTTGGGCTAGATGATGTGGTGTGATTGTTAGAAATAATTGTTTATTTACATACGATACGCCTACGATAGGACGTCGTATATTGAAACTACCACTGGTTCGGAAGGGTCATCTACTGCCAAAGAACCAGCAAGAAACTCATTAGGAATGCGTACGCTGCGTTAGCCTGGCCAACCAGTGGGTTGGGCGATTCGAATGCCGTGTTGCCCTATTTCTGACTGGAACGCCGGCGTTCCTTGTTGTAATAGCGTCGTCGGGATCTGTTAAGACGTTACGCGGACGCCTGTAACGGACCGGCGCGTCTGGATTGGCTGTGTAGTCAGCTGACTTATTGACCAGTGGGTTGGTGCGGAGCGTTGTCGAAGTAGCGTCTAGACACCAACTTCATCAACGTGGCAACAGTGGGCAGCTCGAGATCTTTATGCAGATCTAAATTGCGGACATAGGGCGGGGCCTCGACGCATTTGCGTAGGAACCTATTTTGAATAACCTACAAGTGATTGATATTGGACTTGCTGGCGTGAGCGAAAACCACACTGCGAAAAACACACAACCACACAGGCATATGTCATGATGTAAAGTGTAAGCTTATTTCTAAGCGACATTTTACTTTTCTTGCAGAAGATTCTATACATTAACTCCCTTGTCTCGCGCAAATCTCAGGATTTTGGCACGTTTGTGCCATAGTTGTTTGATCTAAAGTCAAAATTTCACTGGTACAATATATTAAGTTGAACCGTAAGTCTCAATACCTAAATTAATAAAGTCGATACTCCAACAAAAATCACTCATTTGTGAATTGAACTTGTTGATATTTTATTATCATTTTGGGTTTTATCACCATAAGGTACTTTAAACGTACTAGTATCAAATGTAGGTGTTTCAAATGTTACTTCCGTAGGCATTTGAACCCTTCGATATTTAAAACTAAAGTGTTTCGTATTTCGATGTTATCATTTTAGGTATTCCAATTTTAGAATTCCAAATTTAGGTAATTTGAACGTAGGTATTTCAACCGTATCTAGGTATTTAATGTTTCGGGATTCTAATACGAAAGACATTCTAATACGTAGACAGGCTTTCCAATTTAATGAACAATTTGGCAGTAAACGTAAATAAAAAAAAATAAAAAAAGAATCTTTTTATAATTTTCAACTATGACCTGTGATTAATTCAATTTCAATTCCTAAGTTAGCTTGTGTTTGTAACAAAGAAATAAAAAGTAAATGCAGTGACTAAACATAAACATCATTGGTCCTATCTGCTATAATGCATAAAGGTTTTTGAAACGTTTGTCTTTTCTATTTAGTGTCAGTAGAGTTTCTTTTGTTAATACCTCGCCTGGGGCTCTACTGCAGTCGTTCTTATTGTGACTGCCACAATAACCACACAGTCACGTGATGTGGATGTATTCCGGTCAAAGGGAAGGAACGGTCGGTGCAATTACAGGAACAAAGGCAATTCCAACTTGAGCCTGCGGTCGGCAACGCTTCGTTAATCGATACATTAACAACCAATCAAAACACCTACAATTTATTAATGATGTTCATAGGACCGGATGAAAATTACCTTCAGGTGGATCGCGTGTTCGTTTGCCCACTATAACGCAATAAGTATGCTTTATACTACAAGAGTAGTGTTCCCCTTTGATAGATTTTATCAGTAGCTACCAATTGACGACCGAGAGGCGTAGTGGAAAGTAGCCTTGCCTCATACGCCGAAGGTCCCAGGTTCGAGTCCTGGCCGGGGCATTCATTTGTGTGATGAACACAGATGTTTGTTCTCGGGTCATGGTTGTTTATATTTATATATGTATGTTTATTCTGAGTTCCCCCCCAGTTCACTGTATGGTCATCCATAACACAAGCTCTGCTTACTTTGGGGCCATACAGTTCATGTGTTTGTCTGGAAAAAAAAAAAAAAAACTACCGAAGTTTAACATGACCTCTTTTACGTACAGTTGAGATCTTTTCCAAACCCAGAAAAAAATAGAATACTTTAATAAAAAATCATTTGTTTCTTGTTATATTTTATTAAGTATACAATAAATAAAACAATCAAGTACCACTGATTGAAATAATAGAGTAAAACTGGTTATAATTGCTTATTCTATACAAAACGTACAATATGCTGCAGCAATAATAACTACAAAAATTGTAAGAAGGGGAATCCAATATTTTTGGAACCACCTTCTATTATCTTTGTTGATAACAACTTTCTTCTCTTTATACTTCTTCTTTTTACCACTTAACTTCCATTCATACTCAGCCAGCTCCCTTTTGTTCTTTTCCTCTTCTAATTGTTTAAGTTGAAGTTGTTCCTTTTCAATTTCTTTCTGCTTCGCAATTTTCTTTGCTTCACATGAATCATCACATTTGGGCTTACCATGGTCATTTTTTGCAACATTACAAGGAAGTTCTTTCTTTAGATTACCACAAACACAAGTAACTTTTGTTTTTTTTGTACAAACAATATCTTGCCCACATGGTCCTGAGTGACAAATACTTTTGCAACGATGGCCACATTTTAAGTTTTTTGAGCACTGTTGCTTGCATGAAAATAACTCATCTGAAGCAGAGGAGACTTCTTTACACCTGAGATAAAGTTCAGTTACACCACAATAGCATGGAAACCTTTCGAGAACATTGCAAGGGGGACATTCTCCGGGATGACAAATTTCAATAAAGCATTTATGAGTGCATTTCTCTGGACGGAGTTTAAGGCATTCTTTATCACAGGGCTTACATTCATAAGGCACTGCTGGAAGTTTTGTGTCTTCCTTGTAGAGATGACAAATCATAGTACATGTATGGTTACTGCAAGGTAATGGCTTGCCACACTCTCTGCCACATGAATGTCTTTTAGCTGAATGACATGGTTGATTCTCAGTCTCATGCTCTCCAAAACAAACCAGAGAAACAGGCATCTCACAAGGTGGACACTCCAATGTCATTATTTTGGTTTTCGGAGGTTCTATTTCCCATGGGGTGGCAGGTTTAGCAGCCTGCTTGAACACTATAGCAACATATTCATGACATACAGCCTTACAGGTGTGCTCACAGTTCTTGTAAACTTTACTGCAGATAGCCTTACAAGGAGGACAGTCTCCAAAATGACAGGAATGCTTATTTTCATCATTATGTCCACATCTATATTTAATCTTGCAAGGTAGAGAGCATCTTGGGGGCTTCACAGACTTTTCCCTACCACAAGGTACCGTTACATAAGTCTCTTTACACCTGCAAGTTACTTTTGATTCTCTTGAGCAAGGATAGCAAGGTCCATGGTGACAAACCATGGTGCATTTATGACGGCCACACTGAAGTGACTTGTCACAAACTTTTTCACAAGGGGGACAATTCCCATTGCAACACTTCTTGGCGCAGGCATGTTTACCACATGCTCGCATACCTCTACATTTTGTATCACATTTAAATTCTTTACTGCATGGCAGAGATCTAGTGTGTGTGGAACAGTAACATTTCTTTTGAATTAGAACTTGGCAAGGAGGGCAAGGGCCTCGGTGGCATTTTTCCGGACAAGTATGTTCACATTCATTTTGTTTTTTGTTACAAGTTCCTAGACATGTTTCCATAGAATCAGGACACTGCACAAACTTCTCATTGGCTCCACAGGGACATGTCATTATCCCCGAGTCTGGGCAGGCCCCACAATCACCAGAATGGCATACTTTCATACATTTATGATAACCACATGCATAAGGTTTATTACATACCATATCACACTGCCATAAAACATCATTGCATGGCCGTCTAGCCTTTTCTGCTCCACATTGGCAACTTTGCACACTAGTATAAGTACACGGAGGGCACCCTCCTTCATGACAAATGGATTCACACTTGTGAGATCGACAAACCAATAGTTTCTTACATAATTGCTGGCATGACCAGCTTGCTGCACTGCATCGCACTCTCTTACTATCTTTTCCGCAATGACATTCACCTTGCACAGTTTGTGGGCATGGAGGGCATGGCCCAGGATGACATAAGAGTAGGCACTTATGCTTACAATTATTGCCACTAGACAATCTCTTACCACATACTTCTCCACAGGAATGTGGTAATAACCAGGGATGTAGCTGTGGATCTATCGTTTTACTACAAAAGCATACATACTTACGAGGTATTTGATCTTTGGCATATGAAAATCGACACTTTGGGCAGCACCACGTAATAATTTGAGGCTTAACGACAGAAATTGGAAGATTTGGTTGGTCAGTACGTAAACTAATACTGTTGTTAGCCCATTTTTGAATGCAAGTAATATGAAAGTAACAATAACAATGGCTACAAGTCCAAATTGGATCAGCTCGTTTTATAGAACATATGCATATCAAACAAGTTACAGATCTGCCACTTAATGTTTCTTCTAAAATATTCTTTGTCCGATTAAGCAATTTAGAGTCGCCACCATTTTGCCAATAACTTTGAAACACACAATCTAACACGCTGGATTCATAAGCCTCTTCATCTTCAGACGATGATAGTTCTTTCATTTCCTTCAAATGTTTCTGTACATTCTGCTGCAATTTAGTAGCAGCGTCCCGGAACTTACGCGACATAGCATAAGATGTTTACTTCTTTTGATATGATATAAATTATAAGTTAGCTGGAAATAAGGTGGCAGTATCCGCCGGCTTAGACGAAGACAAATAGTTACTGATACTCAAATATGGTCTTTTAAGGGTCAATTCTTTCCACTTATCTGAATACCACACTCTTCTGATTTTACATTTTCGTTCATTTACTAGCTAGCTAGCAAACCTTTTCCATATTTTCTTTACTTTGCTTGACTGAATTCACTTACAATGGAAATTACTGACTAAATAAATAGTGTCGAGTAACACATACATGAAGCACCTCAAATGTCCCATACATACAAAGTTGTATATTGTCCGTCACTTCAAACTGAAGTTTTATACCACCTCATCTGCGGACGTAGCGTAGCTGTATGATTGATTAAAGCATTACACGAATGAGTATGCGTAGAAGGAATATGTCATTTAGTAAAAAAGTTTATAACTACAAAATTGTTTTTGCTCTAAGTACAATCTTCTTTGTTTGCTGTTTTTCTTCTTCTAACGTTTTGTTTGTTTTTATTAAAGTTTTAATTTAATTTAATATACAACGTTGATAAAAGCGAGAGGCATTAAATGAAACCACATATTTTGTGTATCATTATCATGCTACACAACAAAAATCAGATCAATGCAATAGTTTGCAATATTTTAGTCACAGAAATGTTTTTTAGTTTTTTCTTAGTTTCATTTAAACACTCTGTATCTTCCCGGTCACCTAATCGTTAGTTTGTACTATAGGCATACATAATTATCTAAGGGTCACCGCGAAACGACAAAATTCACGTTGCCGCTTTGTATCGCAAGTTTGCAATACAAACAAGGAAGCACACTGTTACTAAATCTTTCCTTAAAAGAAAGTACAGATCACGGTTATCTCACTCTAATGTAATAAGCGTAACAGAAATAGGAATAGATCAGTATGTTGCTATTGCTATATATTTTTTCACTCTGTTTAGTGCGAAGGCGCGTCGCATCCGGGGTGCACGTTGCGCAATTCAGCACAGATTATTGTCACTCACACGTCCCATTTACTAATGTTATTAAGTTTTTATTGTGATAGGACACGGAATTTATTTAGTGTTAGGTTTATTTTTGTGACAGGACACTTAACTGAGTATTTTAGGTTTAGTTTTGTGAGTAGTTTTTATTAATTTGTAAGTACGTAAGACATCCACAATGCCTCGTGCTACATACACGGCGTAAGAATACAATGACATGATTTTGATCTACGGGAATCCCATGAAAACGCAGCTCTAGCTCTGCGAACTTACCGAGAAAGATATGAAGACAGCCGCACGTGCCCTAGGAACGCTCGCACCATAGTATTGGCAGTTCAACGGGCACGGGAAAACAAACCATTAGTAGCGCATCAGGAGGGAGTCCCACCGCAGCAGATACCTACTGCACGCGAGCAACAGATTCTTGACTTGTATAATTAATTAATTAATTAATTAATTAATAATGTTGTATAATTTTAATACATTTAATATACTTAATACCAATTTTTATATTCATTTTTCGATTTCGTTCCTTCCTGTCTTCTACACGTAAGTACAATAATGTTGTGCCATAAGTAAATAACGAACACACTCGCATAATATTTTTTAAATTGAATAAATCAATTAATACAAAATTAGAACTTAAAACACACACTTCATAAAATGAATACAGAACGAAACCAATGACTAGCTCATTTGAGGCCCTCGGTTTGTTTGTCATGAACAGTACCTTACATACCTCAACCGTCAGTTACCATACAACTCAAATGAGGCGGTACATTGTACCACCTCATGTGACAATTTGAGTAGCTCATACAAACTCAAAAAAAATCCTTGTCCTACCTATCGCTGTGACTAAAAGTAATCTGTCCCTTGGAGTCCCCTACTTTTCGTTTTCTAACACAGATTAAAAAGTATGAAACTTACGTTTTACAGATTAAAGTAAAAAGGTAACAATCAACTAGCAATATATTTGACAAAAAAGGTCTTAGTAGAACCCATGTACAATCTTTAATATTTTTTTGAACTATTGTTACTTTAATGTAATACGTTTAGCATTAAAATGTGTGCGAGCTAATTTATTGATAAAGTAGAACCAGCAGTTGACGCAACTGTCACAGACTTCCCTCGCTGGAGTGGCTTTTGCGCTGAATGGCGACTTTGCATTACGAATTTTAGGATGTAACTTTACATAAAACTCAAATGGCCATTGTCATGTTTTAAAGGGCAACCCCGGTTTTGGGCCTGGCAAAAACAGAGGATATGCAGAAAAAATTGTTAATTTTAGTTGGTTATTACAAATTTTTATTATTACAAAATTTTAATAAGTTATTAAAAAAATTACATAACAAAAATGACCCAAAGAAGGGTTTCAGAATGTAAAAAAATTGTACTAACTATCGCAATGGCTCCACTTGAAATTAAATGTCAATATCCTTGAATGGCGGGGCTCATTTAGGGTCTCAGCTTGGATTCATGGTCATGCGGGCATTACAGGAATCTGTGTTGTTGACAATTTTGCCAAAGATTCCTTTCAAATCTGTTTATAAGACCACTAAAAGTGTTTTGCCCAAGATTTTGGTACTCTGGCTAGAGAACGCCTGAATCAGACATGGAATTCTCATTGGAATTCGACCAGGAAACTGGTAGTAAACACCACCACAAGTAAACACCATGGGGTGTCCAACCCGCTGTTTCCAACATATCCTGGTTCTCTAAATATAAAAACCTAGATAAAAGGTCAACTGTTATAATTTGTAAGCTCAGATTGGGTCATTGCTGTGATCCTGAGTTTTTGAATAGGATAGTTTTCCGGGACTGCTGACTCTGTGCCTGTGACCTAGAAGTTGGTACAATAGATCATAATATTTATTAGCTGTCCTCTCTATCCCATCTCATTACATGATATCCTTCCTCCGCATATCCTTAGGCCTACTAATGTAAAAACACTTCTATCTACTCTCAACCCTCAAATTTTGAATTTCCTTGCTAATTATATCCTGAAATGGGTTTGAGCCAAAATAAATGTACATTTCTCACTTGACTCTTATGAGAAACATATCTCACGTTTTTCACAAAAATCAAAAAAGTTTCTCACATTTCTCACAAAGATGCGTTCACACAGGTGACTTTTTACTGGTGAACAAATAGGTATCTATGACATTCATGATTCAGATGTACAGGAATAAACAAAAGATTAAAGATAGATTTGTTTTGATTGTGGAAATGTCATAAGCTATAAAATTAATTATGGAAATTATATGGCGGATTTTTGCGCCAACATGTTATGCCATAATTATTTATTTTAACCTCACCTTTGAATCATCATCTCATCCTTAAACCTATCATTTAAAAGGCATTTGAAAATATTTTTTAGGTTTCATATACCATTTTTCATTTTTGAACGACCATTTCGGAGCTATGACAGTTTGAAGTAGGTAAGCAGCGAGGACGGAGCGCTCTTCATCGTAACTGTAACAAATACTTTTTTCAAAACCACATTAAAATCGGTTCAGCCTAAACGCGAGATAATCACAGCCAAACATACATACAAAACAAACTGAGATCTCCTTTTTTTGAAGTCCGTTTAAAATACATCCAATATACGAGTATGTATAGGTATAATAAATACTTTGAGAAACGGTCATGTGAGAAATATAAGACCAGTATAAACGTGCCTTAGTTTTACATTTTTGTTCGACCATTTCTGACAGGCATACCAACATGCAACTCTTAAAGCAATTTATTTGATTATTATCATAAAATCGGATACTATGAAAGCGTGACATTGTTATATCGGGATCACTTTACTACCAAATTGATTTGCACTAATAATAAACAAAAATATTTCTTACTTTTCTTGATATTAACTGCGTTTCTCACAGGATTTTTTCACAAAAAATATGGACATTTAAAAAATGTAGTGAGGTGAAAGTTTATATAATTCTA
The DNA here is from genome assembly GCA_923062675.1 of Marasmarcha lunaedactyla. NCBI lineage: Eukaryota > Metazoa > Arthropoda > Insecta > Lepidoptera > Pterophoridae > Marasmarcha > Marasmarcha lunaedactyla. Next base: position 12,448,071 of record OV281362.1, on the reverse strand, counting down.
CGGGGGTGTAAATCGCGTTTCTCACAAATTGTTTCTCACAGGGTGAAATCTAGGATACTCTCAGTAACAATTTTTATTTTTATTATTTGATAAGCTAGGCGACAAAATATCAATCAAAGAGAAGACCAGGTACTACACGAACCTTTGATAAAATTCTAATTCTAAGCTTACTAAGAAACTTGGAAGATTTTGAGCTATAATCGTAACGAGGTAGTGAAATTGACATGTTTCATTTGTATGGACAAAAAAAGTTAAAAATAAAATATTACTATTTAAAAAAACTATGAACGCTGGTGTAAATATGACACCTAATTTCTAAAATACATGGTCCAGTGTAATTAAAAAAAATTAAACTTTGCTTTAATGCGTTTAATTGCGTTTAATGCAATAAAGATGGCCACAATTATGGGTTAAAGGCGGTGGACACGATATTTTTTTCTCGTGTACATTTATTTTGGCTCAAACCCAAATATAAATATACTCGTATCTGTTAACATTTAATTTGTACATGTTGTAGATTCCATTTTTTTTATTTTTTTTTTGCCGCTTAAGCAACACCCTCACGGGAGGGAGGTGGAAGATGCGTCATGTATGCCACCGCAGGCATACCGGCTACTGCGGGGTGATGTGGGACTCACCTTGCTGGCTGTGGCTTGGGAAAGCTGAGCAGCCTTCATCGGAGCGACACCCGGTTGGGAGGTGGGTGCGCAAGCGGGGACCCCCTAGAGGGTCACCGTAATAATAAGTTATTTATATGAATAGTTTTAATGAACTAAAAGGTTTTGGTTTTTGTTTTAGTGTGTCTGGTATGTTCCGCTCTGAAGAAGCTATCGCCATTCCATAACCGTGACTCTTCCAACTTCCAATACTTGTCACTGGCAGTAATAGTCTGTCGCGTCGTGACGACGGCTGATTGCCATAATAATTAAAGTAAAATAGAATAAAATAAATAATTAAATTAAATAATTTAAGTGTATAGAGTGTGGACCAAAAGAATCTACGAAAACATAATTAAAAACTCTTGCTTTTCATTAGAAAAAAAAAACTGAGGGTCTAATGCGTAACAGCTATCATTCATATGATATTAACATATGAGTTTACTACGGGTTCAGTATAGCGCCCACTGTTGAGATTAATTTGCAATTGAATTTTAGAAAACTGTTAATCATTTAGTGCCCTCTGAATGAGCACTAAGACTGTTTTTGTATATTTTGTTAAATTTCATATAATGATTTTTAAATTTACTTTTAAAAATTCAACGTTGATTATGGTAGATGCTAAAACAATTATAATAAAGACGGACTTTGTCTTGGTGAGCCTCTATGGCAACAATTTCCATGTAATCTTTTTTCTTAGACAGAAATAGTACAAAATGTTTAGTATATTAAGTGCACAAAGTATAAAGATAATTAGATGATTATGTGATTAGAGTATACAGTATACAATCCTTTAAATAAAACACTTTTTGTGTACTTTAAATAAAAGTGTTTTATTTAAAGTATGCATCGCGAAAATTTAAGAATAGATTTAGTATATAATCCTATTAAGAAAGCTATGTATAAACTGGAAATAATGCCATGGCCGTGAGCCTTGAGATTATGGGATTTACTCAATGTCAAATGTTATTTTTATTCGGAGTTATAACACATTTAGAAATATCAACATCTCTCATAGTCGGATAACAAAAAAGAATACTGTAAAATTAAAATTATTACAGTTTCATTTGACCTATGTCATTTATGTTTCACATAAGAAACAGGTCAACATATTTGACAATTTGTTATCCTGACAAATTACTTGACTTCGAATTTATGCGCATTTTTAAACATGATTTTTAGTAAACTATTACAAAATACAAACGTTTCAATTTATGCTTTTGTATTTGTTCTCAGAATTTTATTTATAAAATTTGGATTATAATAATGGTTTTGTTTACATTTTTCACTGGTTGGCAGCTCTGGCATACAGCCCTTACCCAATATTTTGGTTTATTTGACTTAAATAAACGCTTCAATTGATTGCAAAAATATTTAAAATAAAATTATTTAAAAAAATAATTATTAATTTTATAATTTTATTTTTTAATAAAATTTTTTTTATTGAAAAAGGATTATACGTTTTTCTTCTATCTCACCTGATGGAAAGTGACGATGAAGACGAAGGTGCTACACGTCTAGTCGCGAGATACCTATTCACTCGACGCTTGAAAGAACTAGAACTATAATTTTCTGGAAAAACAGACGCAGGGAGTTCATTCCACACCTTGGCGACCTGCACCAAAAAGGAACTATCGAAGCGTTTGGTTCGACTTCTTGGGATAATAATAATAATAATAACGCTTATTTTTCTCAACTTAGTCTAATACATAGGTTTACAGTTGTTGGGACTTCCATTTAAGTAATCATTGCTTGTGTTTGGAAGAACCGCTCTTCAAAAATTTTAAAAGGCAAAATTACAAAATACTTAACAACTATTAAAATTTTTATTGATATTTGGTGTATGCGAGCGTGTCTGTGTGTGTGTATGTGTGCTTGTGTATGTGTGTGTGTGTGAATGTGTGTGCATGTGTGTGTAAGCGTGAGTGGTGGGAGAGTGGGCGAAAATGTATTATCACATTGGAATTTCTCAGATCTTTTAAAAACACTAATATCGATTTGTAATCATTATTTATATTATTTGTAGATAATTTTATTTAGTAGAAAACACTTTTGAAATTGAGGTAGGCCAAAAAGAAATAATATTAACCTATAGATTTTCACTTCAGTTTCAGAGTAGGTTTTACTTTTAAGCCATTGTGTAACAGCTTTCTTACATTCACAAAAGTTTAAGGGATAAATGTTTATATGTTTATTAATGTTACTGTAAATCGACGCTGAATTGCTACAGTATTGTCTTTAAGCATACTTGGACTTAGTTTTTGGAACAGGGGCTACTACATGTTTCCTCCTTTTGCTGAGGATGCAGTCATCATATGGTAAGGATCTGTGTTTTCTCAGTACAGTAATAAAGATATATAGTTTTCTTATCGTAAGCAGTGGGGTCAGTGCGTAAAGCCTTTCAGTAGGATATTTGTATGGCTTAAAAAACATAACCTTGAGCAGCGCACTCTGACCTCTCTCTAGGTCTAGGATTTTAATTTTTGTGGCTGAGCCCCAAACTGAAATGCAGTATATCATTATTGATTGTGCTAGTGATACGTAAGTACGGGAAAGCAGTTGACTTGTAGCAATGAGTCGCAAAGTTTTAAATACCCAAATTAACTTACGGCTTCTTTTAGATGTTAATTCAATATGCTGATGCCATGACAGTCTTTGATCAAACATGATACCGAGATACTTAATTACGCTTACTTTTGTCAATTTAGGACATGAGCAGGTAGAGAGGTAAGTGTCGCAGGTGTGTAATTTTATATCATAATGAGAGGGCGGCTGAGTTGTATTGTATTTTGTAAAGCAGATGTAATTGATTTTTATAGTATTAAGGGTAAGAAGATTAGTGTTTAGCCATACAGCCACTTCCGTGAGACTCTTTTCAGCCAATACCCGGACCTCATCCCAACTCTTAGCTGAAAAAGTGATCGCAGTATCGTCGGCATGGGATATGATTGACCCTTCAATTTTCTTGTTGCAGAGGTTATTTATGTAGATCAGGAACAGCGTAGGTCAGAGAGATAGTCTTGCAGTAGGCCCAAGGCTTCACCTCTAAAGGGATGGAAGGCCTGTCTGCGTCTAGTAGTCCGATGTAAGAAGGGTGTGGGTTCGACCTGATCAAAAAGAGCATTCGCGCACTCTCCAAAATATAATCTGTAGAAGACTGCTAAACTGGCAACTTTCCGACGATGGTGGAGGCTTTGCAGATTTTTGGTGGTGAGGTCAGAGTTTTTAATAAATTTTCGGGCTCTTCAGTCAACTGCATCCATTGCTTTAAGTTGGTACTTTGCAGAACCATCCCAAAGGTGACTACAGAACTCCATACAAAACTTGAGCTGTGTACAAATTAAGTAGCTGTTCAGGGCTGAAGTACCGCCGGACCTTCGAGATGATTCCCAACTTCTTTGAAGCAGTTTGAGCCATGGACACAGTTTGATGCCCGAAGTTCACTTGGGACGATATAATTACGCCCAGAAGCCCTAGGTGGTCGGTTATGGGTACAGAAACATTTTGAAAAGTGGTCGTTAGATCGAAACTGCTCTTTTTGGCGAAGAATAAACACGCTTTTCAGCTGTGAGACAAGCAGCATTAAACCATGGGTGAAAGGATAGGTCAGCGTAAGGAATGAAATATTCCATTGCTTGGCCCATCACACTTGATACAGCATTCTAAAAAAACTCATCTCTGTAATACCAGGTCGAAAGTTGGACGAAGACTGGCTTATTATTATTTTGTGTATAATGGCAATCAGCTGTTGTTACTACACAATAACTATTTCTGCCAATTTCAAGTATTAATATACACACATACAACACGAGGTTAAGAATTTTGTAGCGAACAGCTGAGTAGAACTTGCAGTATCTCGAACATTGAGTTACCTTGAACAATACAAAAACAGGGGGATGATATAAGTTTTTACAGATCTTTAGAAGAGTATAATTACATATTTATACTTTGATATTGAACAAATGGATAAATCTTCCAAGAACCTTAAAGATAAGAGGATTTTGAGAGGAGAGCAGAGTTTTGATACTTATAGGTTTAGGGAACTGGAGTGGGAGATGGTCATATAAGGAAGCTGGTGAGAGAGGGCAATTAAAGAGGAGATGGTCAGTGGTTCCATCCCCCAAACCACAATCACAGACTGAAGTCCTTCTTATGCCAAGTTTATGAAGAAATACTGGAGTACAACAATGACCCAATCTGAGCCTGCAGATGACAGATGTTGTTTTCTTATCCATATATTTAAATTTACAGAACCAAGGTTTAGTTGGGATGGATGGGTGGATGTCTCCATAGTACTTTCCTGTTGTTAGCCTTGAATTGCACCATATAGAGGCCCATGCCATACTTAGGCGTGTCTGTGCCAGAAGCTTCAAATCTTGGCTAAAACACATAAAGTGTTCTAGCGTACCCATATTGATAGATGCTTTAGCAAAACAATCCACTGTACAATTATCTGCAATACCAGAATGCCCCGGAATCCAAGCTAGTGTAATGTTTAGGGATTTAAGATAGCACGAGAACAGAATATTTCTAATTTGTAAGATAACTGGGAATTTAGAGCCTAATTTGAAAGGGTTACCCTTTAAGGCCTGTAAGGAGCTAAGGCAATCTGTCAAAATAAGGGAGTTAGACAAATTATTATCCGAAACGTATTTTATGGCCTCAAGGATGGCTATGGCTTAACCAGTAAATACAGTTGTTTGCGGTAGACATTTGTAGGATAGCAAGATGGAGTACTTAGGGATCCATACTGCCACCCCGACACACCCCGAGGGAGAAATTTTTGAGGCATCAGTGAAGATTAAGGTCCAATCCCTCCATTTTTCATTGACAATCCTTAGAAATTCAGTATTAGCATTTGGCATGTTTTTAGCTAAACCTAGGCTCAATATAACATTGGGGGAATATACAAGGGCTTCATAAGGAATAGTCATAGAGAATTTGACGATCCATCCTGAACGTAGGAATAGGGGAAGAGTCTAAATTAGAGAGACTGTTAACCAAACAAGGAATATCCTTATTGGACCAGAATGTAGAGGAAGAAGTTAAAAATTTTAGATAGTTAAGTTTAGTGTAAAGAGGATGAGAATGAACCTGTTGGATGTTGGCAAGGAATCTATCTGCCAGAAATTGTCTTCGAAGATGTAAAGGGGGTTCTGCACATTCCACCTGCATAGCATTAATGGGCGAGGATTTCATGGCACCTAAGGTGATCCGAAGGGCCTTACTTTGTATCTTATCCAGTAAATGTAACACTGATTTGTCACATGGGATAAGGCAAAAAGAGCCATAATCCATAATGCTCCTGATTAATGCATTATATAATAGTCTTTGAGTGTAAGGGTGAGATCCCCACCAAACCCCAGAGAGTGAGCGCAACAAATTGATATTTTTTTCACACTTTTGAACTATATAATTTATGTGGGATGAGAAATACCTAAAAATTTCACCTCATTGCACATTGGAATGGGAACACCTTGAAAAGAGATAGCTATTAGGGGAAATTGTCTCTTCCTCGTAAAGATAAGAGCCTTACTCTTAGAGGGAGAGAGAGAGAGGCCATGGGATTCCAGCCAGTTGCCTAGGTAGAAAAGAGCAGTGTTGAGGCGACCTGAAGTAATCTCTGCTGTGGCTACCTTCGAGTAGAGAGTGATATCATTTGCATATTGCAGGATATTACAAAAGGAAGACACAGATGTGTCCAAATCAGAAGTATAGATGTTATATAGCAGTGGGCTTAAGACAGAACCTTGAGGAAGACCCTGCCAAACTAAACGTGGAGATAAATTAGAGTGCTGATGTCTGATTTGGACAGATCTAGACACAAGAAGATTGTAGATGAAGCAGGTCAACCTCACCGGTAAACCTAATCGCAGCATTTTCTGTTTAAGTATGGGAAGTTGAACGTTGTCATAAGCAGAACAGACATCCAAGAACACCGCCATCACTGATTCTTTATTAGACAAAGCTAACCTTAAATCAGTGGTGAAGATGCTAAGGCTGTCCATGGTGCTCATGCCTTTCCGAAAACCAAATTATGTTGAACTTAGCAGATTATGACTCTCCACATACCATACAAGGTGATTCTTAATAAGGTGTTCAGTGACTTTTAATGGAGTTGGAGCTAGCGCAACTGGCCGATAGGAATTATGAACATCTGGGTCTTTGCCTGGTTTTAGAATGGGAATTACTAAATAGAGTTTCCAGGGAGCTGGTATCTCACCAGATATGAAAATGATGTTGATAATTTTAAGTAAGGATTCCTTAAGGAGGATACCAGCCCTGGATAAGAAAGAATAAGGAATACTATCATGACCCGGGGTTGAGTCATGAAGGTTATTGAGGACAAGATTTAATTCGTCCATGGTGAAGGGAGCATCGAGGGGACTAGATGAGGTGAGAGTAGAATAATTGCAAGGTTGTAAAACAGAAATCGGGACATAAGGGGGAGCAATTTTATCTAGAAATTTATCAAGCCAAAGGGATGGGTTGAAAGAGAGCCCCGGTGGAGTGTATGACATGGAGCCGCGGAAGCGTCGAATAGCGCTCCAGACATGGGAAGAGGGGGAACGAGGAGCCAAATTCTCGCAGAACTTGCGCCACGCCTCTTTCTTCTTTTTTTTAAATAGTCTCCTGGTCTGGGCTGACACTTTTTTAACTTGAATGTAATTAAACATTGACATAGTGGCCGCATATTTGCGGATAGCAGACCTACGCATTCTGATCATGTCAGAGCCGTCTGAGTCCCACCATGGGGGAGATGATCGAAGTCTTTTATCTGGGTTCTTCTTTGGAATATGTAAGTCTGCCGCAGATTGAATGCAAGAGATTAGGCTCTCATAGCACTCTTGGATATTATACAAGGACGGGGAGAGAATGTGGGAGGACAAGTCATTAGTAGCCTTAGTGTAGTTGTACCAGTCGGCCTTATCAATTTTATGCTGCAGAAGGGGTGGTAACTTAGAAGGAATATGACAAGAAGAAGGTATGGTTATAATTATAGGGTAGTGGTCACTGCCATATAGGGAATTAAGCCTTCTCCAACTAATCGACGTACCATCAGCAGCAGAGCACATGGAAATGTCCACAGCACTAGGGTTCTGATGAGGGCCAGAAAAACGAGTAGGACAACCATCATTCAGGACATATAAATATTGCTCATCAATTATGTCTGCTAAACGCTGACCAGGACCGTCACAAGCCTATGAACATTGGCTACCCCATAGGACATGGTGACAGTTGAAGTCACCTAGAATAATAGGGTTACTCGGCAAACGGGAAATGAGTGAATGAAATTCATCTATAAGTGAAATAGTGGGGTCAGATATATAGACTGAAACAAGAACAAATTGAAGAATTTTGACAGCAAGTATACTAATTTCAAATGAGTGGGGGGGAATTTGGATAGTTGTGTATGGAAGAGAAACCTTCACGAAGAGAGCTGCACCACCATGCCCATCTGCTCTGTCATCTCTAAGACAGACAAACCCAGGCAATTTGAATCGACTGCCTGGGGATAGCCAAGTCTCAGAGACAGCAATAGCCAAAGGGTCATGCTGATGAGCCAAATGAGAAATTTCATGCTGTTTATTTCGGATGCTTCTACTATTCCATTGCAGGAGTCTGGCCATTGTTAAGAAGAAGATTAGCAATAGGAGATAACTTTTTAGCAACGGAGGACGGTAGTGGGATGTCTTCAAATTTTGAAAGAATGTTCAAGACTAGGGAAATCAGGAGTTCTAAAAAATTGTCATTAGGGGAGCAGGAAGAGGTAGGGAGGAAGGCGTTACCCGATTTAGAAGATGGAGGATTAGAAATAATAGCATTATGGGCAATTTTGTCATAGCCTGGAGATAAAGACGGACTGGGTTTGATGGTTTATATATTGTTTTTTTGTAAGAAAGATTTAGTGAAGGAGAACTTTTAGAAGCATCTGCATACGATTTTTTAACTGAAGGGAAGAGGGATGATGTTTCCTTGAATGATATGTTCTTTTGGGACATGGTGATTTTAATATTCTTTTGCCGGGAATGTTCCGGGCAAGATTTGTCAGTTGCTAAATGAGGGCCTGAGCATTGCAGGCAGGAAACTTCAGAGGATGCAGGGCAAGAGTCACCTGAGTGAGACTGTGCACATTTGAAGCAACGAGCACTGGATCGGCATTGGGCTTTCACATGGCCAAATCTACAACAGTTTAAGCATTGTATGGAAGGCAAAATGTATGGATCAACGGTTATTGATGAGTTAAATATAAACACTTTATCAGGTAAGCATTGTCCAGAGAAAGTGATCACTACAGAACCCGTGGGGGTCCAAGTGGAACCAGACTCCATGGACACTTTTCTGTTTAAGCGACGAGCCTTCAAAATTATTATATCACCTTGGCTTGTGGAGATTGCTGATACAACTTCCTCCATTGACCAAGAAGTTGGGATCCCGCGAATCAGCCCCATTCTTGTTATATTATATGTAGGAATTAAAGCTATATAGTTATGAGATTTAAGACTCGGGTTTCCGAGAAACTCGTTTGCTGCACATGCAGATGAGAAATCCACAGAGACCCGATTTCTGCCAACACTCTTTATACCATCATTTTTAATATTTTTAATGTTTGATGTAAATAAAAAATTTCCAAAATTTAGATGATTAAATGTACTGCCTGACTTAGGGTGATTTTCTGACCTGGACACATGAACAATGAAAGGACCTTTGTCAGAAGGATGGTAAGATTTTTCTTCTAAAAGACTTGGATGAGTGTAAATAAGGTTATTGGCTTGAGATGGAAGAGCATTCGAAACAGATTTTTTAGGAGTAGGGGACGAATCCCGATTTATACTCGGACGTTTTCTTGTTTGCACATGTTGAGAGAAAGGGTCAGGGGAGTTGTTGACATCAGGAAACGGGATTGGGTCTGGGGGCTTAGGAGGGATTGGAACACAATCCATGCTCATTAAGAGCTAGATAATTCATACAACCACTTACCAGGCGAGGAAGAGAAAAGCAGAAACACTTAAAATAACTCAATGTTGATAACAAAATCACCAAAAAAAACCGACAAATGACGAAAACCGTGTGTACACCGCAAACGAAAAATTGACAGTCGAAGACTGGCTTAGCCCCGTTGATTATTTTCATTTGTCAATTTTAGTTCGAGAGTACCCCGTATCAGCCCTCAGTGCCAAAATGGCGAAATCACAATGGCACACAAATTATTCAGTTTCAGTTTTGCGTGGCAGTAAAATGTCAGATGGAAAGTCTTTACGTCATGTCCATGTCATCAATTATGTAAAAACACTAATCAATCCAAAAATATATTTTAGTGGCAACTTCAAATGTGGCAAATTCAAGGCTGTCCATAAATTAACCTATCATATAGGTCTATCTATACAAACACGAAACTATAATGTATGTACTGCTTTTCAGTTTTCATTAATGTCATCTAAGAAAATAAAAGCGTGCCCATGTTTTTTCGCTTAGTGCTTCGCTGTTCTAAAAATTTTAATCGATTTGAATCGAGGAAGATTGCTGTGATTGATTTGATTGACAGAAAAATAAACTTGTAACACAGTTGCCAGATCAGGGGACTTCCCCCTAGATTGAGGGGTTTTTCGACCAAGTTAGGGGCAAAATAGGGGGAAAAATATTTTGGGGATTTTTGGGGCAATTTAAAAAACATCAAATACAGTTTTTTTTTACCAAATATCACATTCCTGACGTTTTGTTATTAATGTTTTTTTACCATCTTTAAATTACCTGAGCGCCACAACTAGTTTAGGTCGAGATCCGAGGTGTTGAAGAAAACGATTAAAAGCTTTAAGTTATAAAATGTGGCAATAATAAAGTTTAAGAATATATGAACCGCATATGAGCATGTGTGGTACAAAAAATCTTAAAAAAAATCGCTGCATGCCACCATCCACTTGGTGAGGGTATTCTAGGGGAGAAATCAAATTAGTCTAGGGGAATGTCGCCGAGACCATCTGGCAACACTGACTTGTAATCACTTTATTTGATTGAGTGAGATAAGATTTGTTACTTTTTGTACTTTACATACGTGCGATATTAACTTTTATTTTTAATATAAATTAATTTATTTATTACACTGATTGAAGATAGATTTGTTGGATTAAAATCTGATGTTGTACAGCCTGGGTAAGCCCAAAATTGTTACTCCAAACAGTAAGTAGGTTACTGAAATGGCGCCAATTCAATCTATAGTGTTTCTTGATTTAGAAACAACTGGTCTTCCTTGTGAAGAACATAATAAAACGAAAATAACTGAAATTAGCCTGCTGGCTGTAAAACGTTCTCACATCCTTGAAACAAGACCAGGTGCGTTACCGCGAGTTCAGCATAAACTTACGTTGTGTCTGTACCCTCGACGTCTCATTTCCGACTCTTGCACCGAAGTCACCCATCTAAGCAATGATTTGCTAGAGCACGAACCTGTTTTCGATGTTAATGTATTTAATCTTTTAAACAATTTTCTTAATTTATTGACAAAACCAATTTGTTTGATTTCCCATAATGGACATAACTTTGATTTTCCTATATTACAAAAACAGTTAGCAGATCTTGGTGTAAGCTTTGATGGTGATGTAATGTGTGCTGATAGCTATACTGGATTCTATGATATAGAAAAATTAAGAGAAGATAGGCACATTAACATTAATAATTCTAGCAATTCAGATACTGAAAATGTTCAAGCCATAATAGAAAAGGAATTGCCAAATGATCAAGAAAAAATTTTAATTTTTGAAGAAGAAGATGAAATTGGAATTAAAAAATCATTAGCTATGAAAAAAATTAATGAGCAAACTCCTAAAACAAAAATGATTAAAAATAGAAATAACAGGAAGGAGATCACTCCAAAGGCTATTAGTAAGGTCCGTAGGAGGTTTCCTTGGAGTGCAGGTGAAAAACCTAATAAGAAGTACAAATTGAAGGAGTTGTATGAGCGGTTGCTTAATCGTCCAGGCCTTGAGGCGCACAGAGCAGAAAGTGATTGTTTGATGTTGGCGGAGTGTTCTGTTGCTATGGGCAATGAATTTATTTTGTGGGTTGATGAAAATCACTGTCAGTTTTCTGAAGTTAAACCTATGACAATTGGGGAACGGATTGGTTTGTGATATCAATTTAAATAATAGTCTGTCTGTGATGTATAAAACGAATTAGGCTATTAAATGTTGTTTCGACAGACTAGACTGACTCATGAAGGTAAAAGTTTTATATTATAAAGTTTTTGGTGCTTAAAGCACATTGGATATATTCCAATTTATGTTAGAATAATATATATTCAGGTAATTTTTAGAGTTAAAGAAACATTAATAGTAATATCTAAGTTTAATTTTACAATACCTTTGTAATTGACTGAAAATAATTATTAACCTATATAGCTCAAGTTTTTTTCTGGATTTAACTCTTAAGATGACAGAGAGTATTATGAAAATTTATTTTAAAGAAAGATGTTTTATTAGACTTGACATGTAATCAATCAATGTATAAGGTATATGTATATAATAATAGATTTTGATTGTCTTTGAATGTTTGATATGTTTAAAGTTTAGCATTGAAAGTTTTCCAAAGATTTTATAATGATTTTGTAATGATCTCTTATACTTCGTTTTGGTATGAAATAAATATTTTGTGCAATAAATGGCTTGTTTTATTTTAAATCAAATCATGCTTTACATAAATTATGAAACTATTATTACAAATTATGGTACATAAACTTAAATTTGGTAAGGTAAATTGCAAGAAGTGTCCTTCTTTGACTTCTTTTATTACAGTACAGTACATTACAACAAAAGCCAATAATTAGTGTATTATGTAACTTGCTGCTTAGTAAATGAAGGAACAATGCAGAACACATTGCACTGCAAACAATAATTTTATGAAAAAATGTCTCGTGCTGACATAGCTATACATAAAATAAAAAGCTCTACCCAAGTTTGGAAAGAAGTATAAAACATCTACAAGTAAGATATAATAACGCCTCAAGATATAAACAGGTGCCTCTCAGCTGGAAAGTACCCTCGGGCCTCCTTGGTTTAGATTACATTGAACTGTATAATTTTATTTATAACTGCAGCAGTTAGCTATTGACATTCTATCATTTAGATGCCGTTTTATTCGTGTAGCTCATAAATATGTTACCTACATTTCCTCATGATATGAATTTGTAAATATTACGAGTATACTTGTCAACACAATCAAGTGAGGCAATTAACTTTGTTCCAGTCAAAAAACAAATGTGAAGTTGAAAACTTGCACTTGGTACACTAATTTATGGATGGCCTCAATAAATGAACCTTCTTCAATAAATGTTTTATCACCAACAAAATTAACTTTCTTTTTAAATTGGGGCCTGCACTTTCGGACCTTAGAAATTTTCTGACATTAGTGTATATAAACAAGCTCTTAGTTTTATTATTGGAATCGTAACTGATAGCTCTAATACTTTCCAGTATTGCTATTTACTACCGGAGCGCTATGGGGCTGTACGAACCCTTTCATCAGACAAGGGACGAAGGGGCTTCGCGACGTCACGGCCAGGACTCGGCTAGGACAGGCCTGGGCTGAAATCGCTTTTCTATTGGGGAATTGGAGAGTGAGTTATAGTATCTTTTTAATGTGTTATATCCAACCCACAATTATAGCTTGTCTGTTTGTACAGTAAGGAATATCCTTCCTTGAATAAACTTGAAATTTCTTATGATCGATTATTTGTTAGTTAGTTACTCTACACTTCTAAAATTAAAAAAACCCCTGACTAATAAGAAACCATGCATAAGTTTGAAAATTTTGAATCGATTTTTTGCTAACTTAGCTTAGAAAAGATTGATTTAGTCGTCAAACAAAAATATACCGCTTCGAATCGACGATTCGAATTCATACCATTTGGAGATACGGCTCAGACAGACATACAGATACACAGACACCCAGATATGGGTTAAAAACGGTAGAGCGAATTACGAAGAAATGTTAAGTACAGTTTAACGGGAGCCCTTTCGGTCGCATAATTTTTTTTATCATAACGTAGTTTGGCATAACAATTTCAGCATAAAGTTTTTTCGCATAAATTGAGATAAGCAGAATATTATACACGCAGAATGGTTTCATTGCCATAAGTTTCACTTACTCTAATTTTCTTTATCATAATTGTATACAGCATAAATGTAAAGGACATAACTGTTTTCCGTATAAAGAAAAATTATCATAAAATACAAAACGCATAATGGAAGTATTCATAACCTCTAAAGTCATAAAAGTAAAGTAATAAAAAAACTTTTGGTGCCTAGTTTATCAAGTACGGATCATATGTACCTACTTTATGTTGAGTCTTGAAAGTAACAATAAATAATATTAGGTGCGACGTCCAGCGCAGCGAGGAGGAGCAGGTTAGAGTCTCATCTCATAATGCCAACTTGGCAAACTGCCAACCACTCGCAAGATTACAACTTCTCAGAATGCCAACTTCTCGAAATGCCAACTTCACAGAATGCCAACTTCGCATAATGCCAATTTCTCAAAATGACAACTTCTGAAGGGACAGACTACGAAATGAGACGCACCCGTTCAATTGGGTTCGGTTAGGTTTGCATGCAGTTAACACGCGCGAGCCGAGCGAGCGAAGCGAGCGTGGTGCGGCAGCACCCGGCCTAGCGCCAGTACTTAATTAAGTACCATTTCCAGCTTTTCACGAAAAGCAACTTTGGCGAAAAGCGAGTTTGGTTCAATTTAGTTCAAACAAACAGCACATCTGTCCCTTCAGAAGTTGTCATTGTGAGAAGTTGGCATTGTGAGAAATTGGCTTTCTGAGAAGTTGGCATTCTGAGAAGTTGACATTTTGCAAGCGGTTGGATTTTTGCATAATGCCATTATGAGATGAGAGGCAGGTTAGTCAGTATGTAGGTCATGCCAAAAATTATTAATTTATTAGTTATTAATTTTATAGTCCATTTATTTTTGGCAAATTATGGTATTCTGTATGTATGACTTGTAAACTTTATGCCATAGTGTGAGATGCCAATAAATGTTATGATTAGTAATCGTTATTGTAAAACCATTTATGCATGAACATTTTATGCTAATATATTATTATTATAAATGAAGTTATGGGGAAATAAAGTATGCCTTATGATTTATTCTGTATGAACGTTATGCGAAACAAACAGTATGCCAAAAAACGTTATGCGGCCTTATAATATGCCAATTAAATGTATGCATCCCAATACGGACCCTAGTTTAACACGTACCTAACCCATTTAAATGGTATTTTGTGGCTTCTGGCAGGAATTAAGAAACGTGTTTATTTACAACCAAATTTTATGCTTACGAAGTAGTTTAAAGGCATCCAATTACTATGTCCTAGCGTACGGACAAAAATATGCACTGGCGAGCGCGGGGAGCGGGGCACTTACACAAAAGATGCAACATTTTGTGCGCCTATAAGAGTACTATCCAAATTATAAACAATTTAAATTAGTTTCTTAAACAATCTAAAACTGCACACGAAGTAACTAACCGTCTATTTGTGAGCCTTTATACAAATCAACGAGCTCCCGAATCGGTAAACTGCAACACGCACACGTATCCATTACATGCACACATCTGCAGTGCTGTATGATACAGTCGCTGGGCGTCAATTAGCGCGTCCGCAATGGTTTTGATACTTTTTCAAATATGTTTGACTTATTTTACGTTATTATGTTTTACTTTTAATTTATAGAAATATAAATTTATGTTATTTATTACTTGAGTTATGTTTTGCTAAGTAAGAAATTTAAATACCTGGTTAGGATAATACGGGATGAAGTAAAATTGGGGTACAATAAGGGCTTAAGGAAGAGATTGATGTTATTAATATATAGACATTTAATTTGGGACCCACTTAAGGTGCAATATCGTATAGCAAATTGAAAATGACTAGAGTTATTAAATTTACTGATTACGTTGAAATATTTTTACACTGACAAAAATTAGGGAATAGGGACGACTGAACTTTTAAGTACCCGGTGAAAAAGTAATCACCATCACCTCATTGTCGACCCGCTGCAGGGTAAAAGCCTCCTCCCAGAGGCACAATATCGCATTATATTAAGAAGGCATCGGTGCCTCCTCCGGATTGGCGAATGACTTTTTGAACTTTGATTTCCGATTTACCGGTCAGTGCAGGTTTGTATACGCTCATATATTTTTCAAAGATAAAAAATCATTAGTGCGTGGCTGGGTTCATTCGAACAAACGACCCTAGGATTAAGGGGCCAGCCACTGCGCCACCACAGCTGTGAATCATCATCATCATCATCAACCCATTTTCAACCCACTGCAGGGTGCGAGCCTTCTCGCGGCTCTGAATAATATGTGTAATGAATAAATAATAGGGGTTTACCTATGAAATTGCCGTTTTTCACGAAATAAATGAGGCGTAATTTTTTTATATATTTTTTATTTCTATTAATCAAAATAATCACCCATGCAATCAATGCATCTTTGCCAACGCATTGGTAGCTTATTGATGCCTTTCTTGAAGAAATCAGCTGGACGGGAAGCAACAAATTCTTCAAAGGCATTTTGTACTGCCTCTCGGGTATTGAATTTTTTTCCCGCCAAGAAGTTATCCAAATTCTGGAAAAAGTAGAAGTCTGTAGGCGCAAGGTCAAGGTCAAATGACGGAGAACTTCCAACCCCAACTCTGTAGCTTAGAGACCGTCTGCTGTGCAGTATGAGGTCGCGCGTTGTCGTGCAGGAGCAGTGGAGCCGAACGATTGACCAAAGCTGGTTGGAGACGTGCGAGCTTCTCCATCATTGTGTTCAGTTCTTCACAGTACACATCTGCAGTAATGCTTGTCCCGTTTGGCAAGAAGCTGTGATGAATTACACCCGCGTTAGACCACCAAACAGTGACCATCACTTTTCTAGGGGTAAGTTTTCGTTTAGGGCATTGTTTGGGTGCTGAACCAGGGTCCAACCAACTTGCTGAGCGCTTACGATTGTCAAACAGGATCCATTTCTCGTCACAAGTAACAATGCGGTTCAGAATTCATTCATTTGTATGCCTGCTGAGCAGTGCAAGGCACGTCTCCACGCGTACTTCGCGCTGGCGGTCATTGAGTTCGTGGGGTACCCATTTGTCAAACTTTTTTACCTTGCCAATTTGACGCAAATGGACCAATATTGTTTTGATGCTAACGTCGAAAGCTGCTGCTAATTGAGCCGTGGATTGAGTTTCATCAGCTTCCACAATTGCCTTTAATTCGTCATTGTCGACCAAAGTTTTCGGACGACCACGGGGTTCATTTTTCAGGTCAACATTTCCAGAACGGAAGCGGGTAAACCAATAACGGGTGGTGCGTTCGTTTGTAGTGTTCGCTCCGTAAACGTCGTTGATGTTGCGTGCCGCTTGTGCCGCTTTGCTGCCACGACGGTACTCATACTCCATAATTACTCGAATTTTTAACTTATCCATGATGACGAAAAATGTTCGAATGCGTTGAAAACAAAACACTAACTATTAAACAAATGACGAGTTTAGAAAAAGAATTCCATGTTTGTCAAATAAAATTAATTTGAAATTAGAATTATCAGTCAAAAAAAAAAATATTTTCATTTGAAATGGCCAGTACGGCAAAACGGCAGTTTCATAGGTAAAGACCTATTAATAATAAGGTATAGATTGTCTAAGCTGAAATGACGCGCCCCACCTTCGCATTTACGCACACAAGCAAATTTCAAATATGGACGCAACACACCTAAACATGCAATTGTAATTGGTCGTTCAGTTGCCGGTTAGACTCAAACGCGGGAGCACGCATCGTTCGATCTCAAAAGTACCGTCAGCATGTCTACAAAAAAACATCTTCGGAGCCAGGTAAATAAAATATTTCTTAAAACAACTTATTTGATTTTTAACATGTAAAGTTACGTTAGACTTTTTTATTTGTTTTACTAAATTATATTAATAAAAAATTCTATTGATTTTTTTACAGGCAAAAGAAATAATTGCAAAAGTATACCACCGAATGAAATATGAAGCGGAAAATGGAGTGGAAAAACTTAGTGATGCTAGGTGGCGAACTGCCCAAGCAGTTGGTGTTAGTGAATCCACGATTACGCGAATTTTAAAAGAAGAAAAACAAGCTAGGGCATCAAATGATGTATCGCAGAAAATTTTTAAATCTCCCTCAAAACCAAAAAGGGCGCGTCCTAAGTCTAAGCTGGAAGATTTTGATATGGGTGTGCTTCGAAGAACGATAGCTTCATTCCATACAGAATTTAATGAAGTACTAACATTAAGAAAGCTTAAACAGATATTGGTAGAAAGAATTGGTTTTACTGGTTGTATAGAAACACTGCGCACTATTTTGAAGGAATCAGGCTACGAGTGGTCAAAAATAGATGACAACCGTAAAGCTCTGGTCGAAAAGCACGACATACAAATGCTGCGGTTCCAATATTTGAGGCGATTAAAAAAATACCGTGATAAGGACCGATATATCGTTTTCACAGATGAAAGTTACGTTCACACAACACATATTCAAAACATGTGCTGGAAACTAGCGAAAGGAGTATCACCAGTACAAAAAAAAATATCTAAAGGTATGCGGGTCATTATTGTCCACGCTGGTGGGTGTGGAGGATTTGTTCCAAATGCTGGCTTAGTGTATAAAGCAAACTCAACAAGTGGAGATTATCACGACAACATGAATCTGAATAATTATAAAAAATGGCTTAGCACACAATTGCTGCCCAATCTACCAGAAAACTCTGTCATTGTTGTGGATAACGCTTCTTACCACAATGCTTTAATAGAAAAAGCGCCTAACTCCAACTCAAACAAGAGTGAAATGCAAACATGGCTTGCAGATAAAAATATTCCATTTGATGAAACAATGAAAAAAATAGAGCTATACGATTTAATTTTAAAAAACAAAGATAAATTCAAAAGATTTGCTATCGATGAACTAATTGAATCAAAAGGGTTTGAAATTCTACGATTACCCCCTTACCACCCGGAACTGAATCCCATTGAAAAAATATGGGGGATATTAAAAAACTATGTGGCTAGTAAAAACGTTGCACAAAATTTAACATCCATTATGACACTAATAAATGAACGACTTGAAATGATTGATCGTACAATGTGGGCAAACGCATGTCGGCATGTTGAAGACACAGAAAAACAATGTTCACAATACTTTGACATGGATAAAGAATTTATTATTAATGTTAATGACTCTGATTCAGACGAAAGCGACTCTGTTGAGATGAGTGAGTAATGATACTTTAAGCGACTGTAATTAAATTTAATTGTAAAGTAAATAAATAATTCACAAATTATTATTTTATTTTAATATGCCTATACTGAAACCCTATGCTACTAAACTGAAATCACTTAATAATTATGTTCTAATTACCATGAATTCAAAACCTATTAAAGCGTTGCATTAAAATATTTAAATAAATCATTTCGCTTAAGTTTTTAGAATTTCTTTGTAGACCGTACTTGCTAAGAACCGTTGTTCTCGGATTTGTTGCCCAACTAGTTTAGTTGATCTTAAACGTGCGAGCGAAGAGGACGCCAATGTGACGGCGCTGCTCCATAGAGCGAGCGTGGTCGGATTTATCACCCGACTAGTCGACCGTCTTGTACACGTGCAGATCGTAGTTCACTGAACAATCGACGCTCCCACACAGATGAAGTATCGTCATTAATATTTGCACTCACACATCTAAATAAACTAATTAAGTAGTGGGGCGCGTCATTTCAGCTTGGACAAGCTCTAACGTGCTTTTTTGCTTCTCTGGTCTTCGTGATATTATTATTTCCGCCACCGCTTCGATTTTTTATTTTTAAATAATATTGTTTTCTACCTTTATTACCCATTTTAAAAGTCGGTGGTAACTACACTCGTGTTTAAAATAAAATGTTGGTCTTATCTTTTTATTTTATATATTACTGTAATTTAATACATCTTACTCCGATAATGGAGCAAGTCAGAATGTCTTGATTTTTTTATTTCTTTTATGTGAAACGTATATTCAAATATATTTTCCTCATAGTTTATATCGACCTCTTTACTAAAACATCGTAGCATTCTGACGTGCTTCCTAAGGCTTAGCCGTGACGGTACCTAAAAACAAAGACTTTTATAGATTTGTGTATTACTTATTAGTCAAATATTACTTGGAAAAATGCAGTACTTCAATATTCAATTTATTATTTATAAAAAAGTTAAATATTTAAGCCAAAAGCATCAAGTATCACTATGGAAGGCCTCGGCCGGCACTAAATACAAGCAGCGCGTGCATTCGATTTTATATCAATTCTAGACATTTTTTCAAAATGATTTTTTAGAAGTATTTTTAAATGGACTCTAATAATATTTCTGTTTTATTTCATTAGGTACATCTTTGTTAGTAATAAGTTAAAATTATTACTTTTGTAAAAATACAAGTGCATCAAAAACTACGACAAACTAGACTGAAATCCATCTTTTCCACGCTTTGATTTTTATGTCGTAGCTTTTCAAAAAATAATATTTTGTACTATTTTCTCTATAGACTCTTTTGACGAGAAAACAGAGACCATAGCAAACTATTCTTTTTCTGTTTTTATCAGTTACTTTTATACTTATCGAACGGCAAAGTACGCATGTTTCGTCGGATTACAAGAAAAGGCGCATGAACAATGAATTCCTACTTAAAAAAACTATCTGAAGAAATGAAAATTTTCTCAATACATGTTTTAGACGATGAAATTTCGAATAATTTGACCTCATATTTCGATGCATATGCGTAATATTTTGATCGGAAACGAACACTGAAAACTACTTAAATTGCATGATTTTGTATAAACGCTGTTATGGAAAAAAAATTGGACACACAATTTCCTTACCTACCTTTCTTTGTATTTGTAGACAGCGCGTGGAGCTGCAAGCTCTGCACCAGCTGCATATAAAACAAGAATAATATAAGGAATGGCTCAGTGTTTGGGTTCGCCTGCTGTTTTCTTAACAAAACTGTTTAGTGGCAGTAGAGCTTTTCATCTTAATATCTCGTCTGGGACAGTATTACAGGCCTTCCTATTCAAAACCTCAATATTTACCACGTATACGTGGTTGCCTTGGTACATGGTGGCGTATTGTTATGATATCTATTTACAAGACAAATAAATATTCTAAAAAAGGTAAATAAAAATATCTAATGCTCTTTGAGTTAATGATACTGAGAAGTAAGTATTTCCGGGAAGATCTCACCTCAGCCGGTGCTACAGTCCGTCCTATGTTGACCACCACTAAATCAAGTTGCGTGGTTGTGTTCCGGTCAAAGGCAAGAAACAGCCAGGGCAATCACTGGAACAAAGGCAATTCCCGCTTAAGACTACGGTCGGCAACGCATCATTAATCGATTATCGATAAATTACAAACTTATTAGTCAATAACATCTACGATTAGTTTTGTCCATGAGCACGGATGACACTTAGGTTGATCGCGTGTTCGCTTGCCGGCGATGACAAAAATAAAAAATAATAATAAGAGAGACAATTTTAATGAAAAGTAGATTTTATTTTCCCTGCAAGGGTGCAAGTTTATTTAATTTTTGACGAATACAATGTTTTTGCCTTGTGCTTAAGTCAAATTACTGTAGATTTATTCATGATTGCTGGAATCACATGAATTCTATGATTAAATGTTTGATTAAATGAATGCTGAGTTAGGCTAGTAAATACCTCTTTGTCAATAAACATTTTCAAAGTAATGAACGTAAAATAAGAGAAAGTATATTTTGTACTCAGATCGATTGTGTCGCTGAATCTTTCTTAATTTGATAGCCAGTTATATCCTAGCTATAGTTTATTTTCTTTTCACCACTATCTTTCTGGGTGTAAAATAATAGAATCTGAATAGTTTACTGGTTCAGATATTGGCTCAACCAACTCTGACACCTTCGATACTGAAGTGCATTGTACATATGCAATTTGTGGTACTGCACTTTTTTCAAGTACACTCTATTAACCTTTGTAAGATATTTAACTTCATCTTTGAAGTGTGTTGAGCAAATGTAGGAGTGATCAGCAGGCAGAGATCAAAGATCGTCCTTGCGATCTTTCTGACTAAAATTTATCGAGTCTTCTCTTTTAACGTGACTACGTCGAAGGAATAATCTAAACGATATTATTCCTTCTATATTATAAACTAAACGAGGACTTCAGATCATACAACTCCTACAAATTATTCAATAAAATGTTCTGCATCTGACAAAAGAGTGTAGACAGGTACCACATGCGGAAATATTTCATAACATTTATGCCAACAAGCACAAGAGCGAGAAATATGAAACCTCGCGGGATGTTTGCCACTAGGTACTCACTAAAATACATTAAAGTCAAAAAATCTGTTTCAAATAAAAAAAAAGTTTTTAGCCTTGGCAGTAGGAATTTATATTTCTTGGTGCTTTACTCCCTGTTTACCTAATTAATATAACATCAGGAAATCGAAACCACGGGGATATCTTGTTTGGCTGTAGAGTTCCTATGGCTTCCTTCCGAGTCCACCCTCAGATCAGCTCCAAAGTACCTTATTACTGTTCAGTCAAGCGACTGATATACGTGTGCGAAATTTCAGCACAATTGGACAACGAGGAATTAGTCAAATGCTTGCACTTTTATTGATTACATTACATCATACATACCCGCGTACAAAGATTCTTACAAACGAAGCAAGCTAATGAAAACGTTGTGGATTCTGAAGAGCAGGGCAAAAGGACACAAGTAGGCATTGGGTTTGCAAACATTTTGCTGGCGGTGTCATTTTCAGTACGCTAGTACATAGTAATTCAATTTTTGGATAACTCCCCAGTCCTAACCCAGATTTATACACAATATTTTTGTGAAATAACTACAATGTTACATTCTGATATCCTCTCTCCAACTTGATGTGTGTGAAGTGTAACGTTATTTATCTGCGTTTTCTGTTCTATCCGCAGTACGTGGTCCCATGGTTGGTGAATCAGCTGGGCTCTCTAGTTTACATCCTAGCGGTACAGAGGGCGCCGCTATCGCTGTGCGTGCCGATAGCCAATAGCGTGGCGTTTGTGTTGACAGCTGCCACCGGCGCGTGCGCGGGTATCGAGCCGAGGCTTGGGGTTGGTGAGTTTTCGCAAAACTTTAAAAACCCAAAGTAGTTTGGACATTTTGCAAACCTAGTTAAAGATGTAAAGTACTAAATATTCCGACACATCATATAAATCATATAAATTGCAAATATCCGTGAATCGACAACAAATATCGATGTTCATAATATTTACGCGGAGCCCTTCAAAAATGCGAACCCGTGCGCTCTGGAGTACTCATACGGATGGCAGCAGTGCCTTCTCATAGCGCACACGACAGGACGCCAATGGCTTTCACTACATTCTGTATGGGTTCACTGAAAGGAAAAAATGATATTGGGATATTTTTGTGCAAACCTGAGGCACTCTTTCGCGTGCTTTATATCTTCTAAATAGTAACATGATAATTTATTTGTTTATCTCGAGGATGGGCACGCTACAATATTTATAAAATTATGATTTTTTCAGATGCTCTGGTTGGAATATTTCTGATCGGAGTGGGCACAGCCTTATGTTGCTGGGATAAAACGTAGCAGATGCATATACTCATATAAATATTTAATTTTTTTACATGATTGTTTTAAGTTCCATTTAAATATACCTTTGTATGTGTTAATAAAATTAACTAAAGACTAGCATCAATAGCTAAGCATGTAATTCTGCAACTTACAACATTAAAATGAAACAAAATTCCCTAATATTTTAAATATTTATTTTCCTTACTCTACTTGCGTTTATATTGCACTCTAGTAGGTATAAGTGCAATAAATCACTGAATTAATTACATTTATCAAATAAGATATCCACAAATATTTTAATAGATAGCAATTTACTTAAGATTTTAAAAGATTACATTTTTTGATTCTCATTTTACTTAACAGACATGAAATATAAAAATAAATTATTTAAATAAAGATTTATATTAAGCCGTAGGTATGTGTATACTTTGAAACTTCAAAAGTATGAACACAAACAAAAATTAGGATATACATTAGGTTATGATTCTAACTAAGGGGAAACCAAATAGCTTTATTTTCATACTTTACATAAATGTCAATACACCGTTCGTGTAAAAACAGTCGCGAATTTTTTTGGTTTTAGAAAATAAAATATGGTTTTGGTTATTTTGCTCATCTTATTCAAAACAGATGAAGTCGATGCGTAGACAATGAATTTAATAGCTTTTGGCTTTTGTTTCAATAAGTCACTTTCTGCTGTAAAAGTAAAGTAAAAAAGTAAAAATCAATTCATTGTTGATTTTTGCTGTGTTTTGTTTTGCTCATGCTAATCTACAACTACTCGTACAATTTAGAGTGATCAAGAAAGTGTTTTACCAGTTTTATGACATTTTGCAATTAAAGAACATTTCACCTAAACCATGATTTATTTTATAGATTGTCATTCACAGTTGTTCTGAATGCCCTTGTTAGATTACATTTGAGAAACTACATAAATTGTAGGTAACAAAATTTTCTAAAACAATTAAAAGTAGGCAGTCTAATCGATGACACAAGAGATATATATATGTATATATATATATATATATATATATATATATATATATATATATATATATAATATCAGGTTTCAGATAGAAAGACTAACTGTAAAGTAAGTAAAGTGTGGGGAGATACAAATCTTTTTAATGATAATGCTAGAGATTCAGTCGGCCCAAAAAATTAACTTAAAAGAGAACAATAAACGTAAAGGAGAAGCTTATTTTCACTTCATAAAACAAGGTTGATTTTCCCTTGTAATAATATTCTGTTATAGTAGTAATGTCAACTTTCTTTATTAGAAAGTTTTGTCAAATGTTGTACAGACACAAATAGCCAGACAGAGAAGCCCGAACTACTTTCACGTAAACCTCATGGACTCTATTTCATAAATAGATCTATGTATAATTCCGGACGACGTCTATAGCCTTCTTGAGTCGTTGCAGAGATGCCACAACTGCTTGCTCCTCATTGGCTAAATGCTGTCTCTCTGCGAACAGTGCACGTGCGCGGTCTGACTCGCGGCTTGCTGACAGAGTGACGTGAGCGCACTCCACGCGCAAAGCTGTTGTGCGGCGTTGCAACTCCGAGATCTCTTTCTTCCGTGCTGGAATGATATAGAAGAAACATTTATGTAAAGAATAGAGTACTTTGTAATGAGTAAAAAAGAGAAATGGAAAAATGCACGGGCCAGTTTGAGTACTGATTGTGACTTCAACTTGAATTCATAGAATACATGAAGAATAGCTTGCGTATCAAGCCCTAACGTTTACTGCATCTTATATCCGCTATCATTTTACACCCTAGGAAATCAGAAAATTAATACTAATAAAGTACCAGCCATTAATGTATTAAAAAATTAATGTAATACTTAGTTATAAATTACGTATAAAAAGCTTATTGTATCAATAACCACTGTTTTTTTTCCGAAATGGACAGTTTATTTATGGCCCCCTTGGCCCTGTGAATTTCACCGGACTCTGTGGCCTAGCGCTGAGGGCGCTTAGCCGTAACTAAAACTACTACATACGATACGCCTAAGGGCACCCGATAAGGCACGGACCTCGGCTTAGGACGTCGTGTAATTGAAAAGTAATCACTGTTGTGTTCACTGTACCTACATGTAATGGATTGAAAAACTATACACTTAACATACCTATAGGAGCTTATCAAAATATACTTACACAATTCATAAGCACCGTAGTTCTTGACAAAGCTTTCCACATCAGACCAAGAGAATGAAGCTTCTGCTTGACATTCTTCGTCTTTAGTTCTCTCGACCGTAAGACTGGACTGCACTTCATTTGTGACCGCAGCCGAACACTGTGGCTCATCCATCGAAGTCGCCTGCGACGACGTCACCGGAACCATCTCTTGAGTAGTCTTTAAAGATATAATCTTCGATATATCTGGTATATTAATCTGTGGATATTTCCGAAATGGTTGATCAAGTTTTGGCAGAGGCTTTTGAATGTTTTCGCTGTCGAATCCTGGATTTAGATCTCTCTTCCTCGTATTCTGGCCACTGTACAGCTTAACGCAGCGGTCAGCCATGAGTGACAACCTGCTTAGTTCCGTGAAATTCTTTTCGGCGAGTGCTTTTATGCTGTCACCTTCGGTTTCGTCAATTGAATCCAGTCTCCTCTTAATCAAATTGTTATTTTCATTCACGCAGTTGTTGATTTCAGTTAGCATTTGTAACTGATCAGTAGGGTTGAAGCTGAGAGCCTCCATACCTGCCTTTGTTTTGTTTTTATTTTTGTCTACTTCGATAATGCCATTTCTTCTGCTTCTTTCCTTAAGCACCTCTTGCCATGTTCTTTCATAACCTGACAAATATAAAATGTATATATGTATTATGCTGAAATTAAGTAGGAATTAGTAAATATAATTATATTTTTTGAATGCATGAAAGAAATATTATACCTTCTTTATACTGTTTATTGACCTGTGTCAACCTAAGTTGGGACAGAAATTGTTGCTTCTTTTTTATCATCATTGGAGTTTCTTTGGTCATATTTGTGACTTCTTTTAAAGGTTTAGTATCCACAGAAACGATCGTTTCAGCAGCGTCTTCTTTGTAAAGGCGATCTAATCTGCCAGCAGCAATGTAAGATTTGGCAATCGAGTCCTTCTTGAAAATCCTTTCCTGTTTTTCTAATTCCTTTTCTGAAAACAATTAATACTTATATAAGAATCATGGGATAAAAATAGTTACCTACCTAAATCACGAAGTATTCATAGAGATTTCTAAAAGCACCATGACTTAATTATCAAAAGTTTAACCTAATTTATAAAAACAGTAAGTACAGTCGAATCTTAGCAACCGCCAAGTTCCCCGACTTTAGCTACCAACAACCTACAATGAAGACAAGATGATTTAATGTTGAAGAGACTAAAAAACAATCTAATACTACCAGCAACGTTCTAATTAATGATTTAACCAGTCAATTATAAATTACTTATTGGAACAAAACATTGCTTTACGTAAGATAAATGTTCAGGAATGACAATGCTAAACAAGGTAACACTTTACGTTACCTTTGCAAATACTTTGTGTGCCCAGCCTAAAATTTGATAAGAATTGTATTTTATCGTCATTATTTTCTTTTGTTTTTCCATAAGTCTTTATGATCTCTTCATATTCCATGAGTTCATCTTCACCATATTCACTGTCACTACTGGAGTTATCTTCATTCGTTGATAATCTCGTTTGAGCAAATTCCTTGAAAATCTCACCCTTCATTTTATCTGGTGTTATGATATTTCTGCAAAGTTCATTATTGGTCGTTCCCTTTTTTATATCAACTTTTGGACTGTGCTTATTTTCTCTGTTAGTAACATTTTTCAACCTTCTTCTTTTCTTCTTTTTCTCATACAAATCCAATGAACTTAGTTCGTCAACTTTTGTTATCTTTGGCCTTATATTTGTTATAACTATTTTTGGCTTTAGTTTAGAGTCCATTTGGTATGGACATGCGATGTAGAGCTTGTCGTTATGCTTCATCGGATCGAAATGTTTTGAATAGTCCTTTTTGTTTGCGTCAATTCCATAATCTTTATTATTAAATTGATGATTTACTTTTTTTTCACTATCAACAAGCATTGGCACTTGGTACAAAATTTGTGGGTTCATTATGACTTTTTGGTTGCCTGATTGAAAAATTATATCCGTTTTGTTATTTTTATTCGATATCGTTTGTAAAACGTTGTTGTTTGACTTCAAAACGTGTATTTCTTTAGTTACTGCAACATTCTGAATGTTGGCAGATTTACTGTTATTATTGTTGGCAATTGTACCAGTTTCAGAAGTTAATTTTACATCTTTCGATACAACTTTGGATAATTTATTACTAACATTATTAGTAAACTTAGAGTTATTTTTTATCATCATTAAGTTTCCTGGAAACTGTACATTGCTCAGGTACACAAAATTTGGTTGAAGTACCACGTTTTTAGTTTCAGGATTAGTGCTATTCTTCATTATTTTATTTTTAAGTTCTTCTTGTAAAGTGTTTTGCGACTTCTCCTTCACGACTATCTTGTTGCCATATATTTGATTTTCAGTAATCAAATTTTCAAAATCGTTTTCGTCACAGTTCTCCTGATGCATCCTTTTTAAGGAAACCACCTTTGACGAAGATTCTGAATGGTCGTCTTTATTCTTTTTGACTTGGCTTGACAGACGTGAAGGAGCTAACATGTTTTTTGACTCGAAATTAGTTCTTTGTAAAAGCACTTGAGGATTCGGTTGTTGAATCGTTAGAACCATCTTAGGATTAGATTGGTTTTTATTTTGTATGAATAATATAGAGTTTTTTTGTTCACCGTGATGTCCGTCTGGAGGTTTGTTGATAAAATTAGCTTTAGTAGGTTCGACGTTGATTGGGTTAAATAAAGGCTTTGTAGCTGGTGCGTTAGAAGCTGTTGTGGTATAAGGGGGAGGGTCTTTTATTTCATTGGGTGCTTCCGGCTTTGGTTCAGGTTTTCGAAATTGCATGTCGTTTTTGTTAATTGCTTCCGCAGCATTTAGTAACGCGTTAATGCTATTATTGGCAACACTTGAACTTGTTAGTGCCATTGTTTTATGTTCTGGCGGTGCTTCCGTTTCTTTTAGAGCCGTTTTAATTACAACATTGCTTTGTATTTCGACTTTACCATTTGGATCTGATTTAGTACATTGAAACGCCGGGTTAAAAGGAGCTGACGTTGTTTTAGGGCTCGGCGTTTGTGTTTGATATGTGTCCGTGCTTGTGTTAACGCATTTCATATCAATTTTGCTTATAGGAATACTTGTTTTAAGGCTGAAACGTTCAGCAGATTTCTTTTTGTTGTCCTTATGTAAGATCTGCGATGGAACTGTAACTGTGGCTCCAGAACCCTGAGTAAGAGACGTGATGCTCATTTTAGACTCGCTAATTTGAATTTTATTAGTGTCAGAAGTTGCTGATGCTGGCACGATTTCAGGCGTGAAGTGGTCTTCAAAATCTGTTTGCGGCTTAGGCGTGCCATCTTTTTTCTCTACGGTTTTTGGAGCGCCGTGGTTAGCCGGTGTTTCAATGTTTTTTGGTTCAGTTACTGTTTCTTTTGGAGGAAGTGTTGGGAACGGCAGAAAATCAGAATTTTTTGTTACAGGCGGAGGTATAGCTGGTTGACTAGGTGGCACCAGACTGGAGTAGTTTACTGGTTGAAATGCAGAATATCCTGGAACGGAATATAGGTAGCTTCCATAGTTGGGAAAACTGGATTCTACTTGTTTTGTGGTTGACACGCTTGGATTTGGGTTTGGAATTGACGACGGTGATATTTTAGGCGAATGTGACATAGTTTTTGGTGGTACGAAGGCTGATTTTTCGGGAAAGAGCTTAGGTTCTTCTGGTGGTTTGTAGAGATCGACAGCCATTGGCGTGGTGGGGTCCGGTGGTGGGGGCATGGGTAGCTGAGCAGGAGGGACATGTCTCTCCGACTCAGTAGTGACAGCTGTTTGTGACGTCACAGTCGATGAAACTGTATGCGAAGTCGGCGGTGCCTGACGACCTGTAAACACGAAGTAACATATTAGCGGAGGGTTTCGAAATTGGTTTGTACTTCGAGTATTTATGAACTGTTTTTGTTTGTACCTTTGGACTGCAAGGTTGATAAAAACGATTGTATAATTTTTCATACAATTTACGCAAATAGCCTGATAGTGATTCTCAATTTTTTTTGGTCATTTATTCGATTTATTTACAACCTAATAAAAATATTTACAATTCTAGAATATACATATTCCTAAGTGTACAAACTGATAATTATAAGATATAAATACGCTACTAGCTGATAGTTAAACAAATGTTTGTCACCATTCCAATTGTACTACAACTAAAACAAAACAAAAACAGGACATGCAAGGCCAAGCGAAACTAAATTCTACTCCAATTTAAATAAAAGCTGTAAAAGTTGGAATAATTCGACACCCAAATATTTACGTATATAGGGGTGTACACGCCACTGTATTTAAAAATACTAGGTGCTATGTAAGTACATACAGAAGTAGGCATTTATTGGATGAAAACAACATTTTTAATAACGTGATTTGATTGAACCTTTATGCAATTTCAGATTTGATAATTTATACTATACTATTTTATACTATAGGTACTAGATTTTAGTCTTAGTTATCATAAGAGTTGAAAAAATGTTTAATATAAAATCGTAAAACGATTCCTTCGCCAAAGTATATCTGAATTTACACTCGCATTTTCGAGAGAACGTGCAATATTAAAGCACTTATATACACCTATTAAACCTGCTCAAAATGTCTGTCTTCCGTTGCGAGCAAACAGGCGGCTCTAACACAGACATACAATTACCTATAGATACCTAGTTAGGAGCAGTAATCTGATATTAATGCGTTTAGCATGATTTGGTTTAATACATCGCCAGACAAGCACACAATCTGTATGGCCCCAAAGTAAGCAGAGGTTGTTTAATGGATGACCACACAGCGAACTGGGGGAACCCAGAATAAACATACATATCATAATATAAATAATCATGCCCCAAAACTAAATATCTGTATTCATCACACAAATGCATGCCCCGACCAGGGCTCGAATCTAAGACCACCGGCGTATGAGGCAGCGCTACACTCGGATGGTTCAATGCTACAAATATCTCGACATCAGTCCGTTTAAAAAAAAAAATATCGTTTATTGTAACCATTACAAATTTTTACAATAAAAGTGGATCTATCGTCTGGATTAGCGTGAGCTGTATTTCAGATGACAGTTCCTTCCCAATCTGTATACATATGCTTATTTTACACTCATATGGTACATTATATAAAAATAAACGAGAAAAAAGACAATAATAATATGAGAAAAACAAAAAGAGAACAAGGAGAAAAAAATAATAATAATAATAAAAGCCATGTAAACGTGGTCGAGCATGATAATCACCAAAACTTTAAAGCATTGAATGTTCCTGATACTAGGTTTAAGGATTAATTTAATTATGTAAAGTATCAATTTGATTATACATAGTAAAACTCAATTCAGTGTAATATTGCTAATAAATTTTCTGTTTCATCGTAAGTTAAACTATGTAACCATATTTTAAGTTTATGTTTTAGTTGATAATTGGATAGATTACGAACTTTATGGATGGCATTAAACTCACAATACAATTTA
The DNA here is from genome assembly GCA_923062675.1 of Marasmarcha lunaedactyla. Taxonomy (NCBI): domain Eukaryota; kingdom Metazoa; phylum Arthropoda; class Insecta; order Lepidoptera; family Pterophoridae; genus Marasmarcha; species Marasmarcha lunaedactyla. The sequence goes on along the minus strand of OV281362.1, from coordinate 12,417,132 downwards.
GGGGCCTGAAAACTGTAACAGTTGCTGGCAAAATAACTTTTAATAGCAGGTGTTTTTCCAGTATTATCACGTCTGGCAGTGGAGGGTGTAGGATCAACACTTCTATGGGAGCGTCTTATGCATTGGTATATAAATAATTGGCGCACTGTCATAACACTAGCTTATTCATATAAAAGTGTTGTGGGATATAGGAAGGGTAAGCTCATCAGTACCTTTAGCAGGGCGCGTTCAGCTCGTTCGGCTTCGATTATGAGTGTCTTAGCTGCAGCTCCCCATGAACTTATGCAGTGCGTTATTACACATTCGGCGAGTGCTTTGTATGTTTGGAGTAGTAATGCCAAATCTGAGACAATCCTAAGCTCTTTGAAAATGTAAATTAGTTTCCTAAGTCTATTAGCCACGTAAGGGATGTGCTTATTCCATTTCAGCTTGTCGTCAATAAATATCCCTAGGTACTTTTTATTGTCTACTCGCTGTAGTAACGGGCAGCTACAGTTTTGCTAGCGTCTTGACGATTGCATGGATGAATATGATTTTTTAGCAGGTAAAAACTTGGTGAAGACGCAGCAGTTTTCGAGAAACATAAGAACTTTGTTTTATCAGTATTAAGCGTCAATAGACTGTTCTCCAGCCAAGCAGTTATTTTGCTCATTCCAGTTTCGGCTATATGTCGTACTTGATCCCACGTGTCGCCATAAAATACTATGACTGTGTCGTCTGAAAACAACTGGATCTCGGAATTTTGAATATCCAGTTGTGCTAACCCGTTAACATATATTTATGTTTAAAAAAACATTTATCGAAAAAGTTTTAATATAAACGAACAAGATGTTTTATTAAGAAAGCTCAATTTCTATTGCGATGCAGTGCAGGTCTTCCTTGACGGATCGTGTGTACAAATGTCTGCGTCACAATATCTATTTTTTCTCTTAAATTCTACACATGATAAGGAATCAGGATGATAAGGAATTGACGTATAGTTTTCTGATAAAATAAGGTATTTTGGGAAAATTATTTGATTTTTGATTATGATAATGATTTTAGATATTTTCGATTTCTGTGCAGTATTCAAAGACACATAGAGTAGTTAACTTTTTAAAATCGCATTGCAAAGTTTATTATATCACCGAAACAAACAACAGTACAATATTCAATAGATTCTTCATCACGTATTTATTAAAAACAATGACATGATGGTTTAACCAAAAAGACTTTAGAAAACGATGCTACTTTACAAGGTAATATAGAGGTTGACTGCAAGTCAAATTATTTTACAAATTGTCGATAAAATAAGCTTAATCGCTATTACCTTTTAACAAAATATATTATAAAAAAAGTAAGTAAGTTAGTTTTTTCTTTATTGAACTGTCATTTGTAAAACAATGTCAAAGTAATTATCGTAAAGGTACCTACAATTTGGTATTTAAAACTTATATTTTCATCTTATATGTCAGAAACCTTATTTGGTAGGTACTTTTACTGTGAAAAATTTCACTTAATACCCACTAACAATAAAATAACCAAAATGGAATGTAAAGAAAATAAAATTTATTGTCTGTTACTTAAAAATGTATGAAAATATATTAAGGTGATAATCATGTGTAATACAATATAGTTTCTGTCGAGATCTATAAAATAAGACATAAGAAAAGGACACATTTTTACAATAACATTAAACGCCAGGTAGGTACTAAAGTGACGGGTAGCAAGTGAACAATTCTAAATTACATTTAGTGTTCAGGGCTGTACGAGTGTTCACTTATGGCGTATAATACAGCACTTGAGAAAAATAATACAGCCATGGATCTATGTCAAGAGTGATTGAAATTTACATAATATTTAAGTATTGTCCATTGATTTTACGACATATTCAACCAGTTTTTCTTTGGTTTTCCATATTTTGTAAAGCAACGCTGGGAAAACTATGAAATATTCATTTCATGGTTACACATAATTCAGTCAGCAGATTAAATACCTGTACAAGCTCAATTATCCAGACCAAGAAGGAATCGAGGGGAAAAGTAAACATGTGTGATTTGCTGTTATGTAGGTACTTCACTTTGAGTACCTTCTCACCTAAACGATAAATGTTAAAAGAGTGCAACTTCATCTGCATGCAACATTATGCTTAATGAAGCATTAAATCTTTGTTAAATCATACCACTAAGTAATTAAGTATGTTTCCGCTTTAAATGTAGCACTATAGAAATATACGCGTGGGTTTAATTCAGAAAACATTATTTGCGTTCACTATCATTCGCTTTAGCAGCTGATGGAGTACAGTACTACTAAACGCTGAATACAGTGGCATCTGTGACGTGTGTGGGGTGGAAGAAAACGCAATATTGGTCCCTCTTTTCTTATATAGAGCTTTTGCATCCCGAGTGACCTCTAATAATACGTTAGATATTATAATTGCTCAGAATCACGACTTGTTCTTTAGGTGAATATTTATTAATAGTGTTTTGTGCTACAGTTTGTTATCTATAAAATCAATGTTTGAATTAAGGTGTTTGATTTATCATCACATCAAAGACTCTATCAGTGCCCCGAGTTCAAGTTCCCCATGAAATACAGACACGATGTCCTTGCCCAAGATCAGAATATCAAAAATGTTAACGACTAAAATGAAGTGTACCCATACCTAGGAATTCAATTGAAGTTTCAAGATCGTTCCTTATTGAATTTATTCTGGGTTAAATTTCTCGAGGAGATTGTCATCCTTGTCAACTATAAGCTTTTCTTACTTCGATATTTTTTATATTTTTTTCAATTTCACTAGGATTAGTAATTTTTACAAACTACAACCTTCGTTTTGTTAGTAGGTAGATATACTTACTTTACAAAAAACAAACCAGACCAAAAGAACAGAACCCATGGAACACAGCATCAGGGCCTCCACGGTCGGCCAATGTCTACCACATTTATTCTATCCATCTTGAGTTCATCCACCGAGGGAGTCAGACGTACTTTCTTATAGGTGAGTTGTGTTTGCGTGTCTAAAGTACACATTGTATAGGTAGGTACCGAATAACTTCATGTTAGTATTCAACAATTTTGACGAAAAAGTGCCTAGAGGTTTTTTCCACCGGCTGTTTTCATCTCGGTCTACTTGTAATACCTTAGAACAGTCGGAGTTAAGGTGAAATAACCTCACGTTGATGAAGACGACAAAAGGAAGTCATTCACCAAGTGTTAAATTATTATTATTACTTCTACCTATGATGAAATAAAATATTTTGAATTATCGGTGTGATCAAGCCTTCAGTAAGAAAGGTTTAATTATTTATTTATTTCGTAGTAGTAGTTTATTTTGTTCAGAATTCTTCAATCCTTGCCTTTACTTTCTCCAGGCATCCATTTTGCTGGAACACAACTAGGAAATCAAGGGATTCCAACTGAAGGCTGCAGATTCCTTAAATCGATTACGTATATGTAACACGTATGATTACACGGTTCCTTCAAAGATTAGGATACCTTTGTCATGTTAAGTGTTAACTTACTACTATACAAAATATCATTCCTTGGTAGGTACACACACTGTACATGTGAACATTATCACGGAGAAAATATTATACTAAACTATGATTTATTTATATATAGTTTTCTTTTTTTTTTTGAACACTTCGGAAAATAACTTCTTTTTCGAAATAACGTCTCTATCATAGCTGATGCTAAGTGTCATCCGCGTCCAAAAGTTACTGTTTAACTATCTAATAACTGAAATATTATTTTAAGCAAAGTATTTTTCCATAATTATTCAAATATTTAGTTTGCAGAGCATTGCTTAAAATGATTCACCAGTTAGAAAAATTCATTGTATCCAAAATTAATTATGGTAAATAATATAATACATTGAGGGCCGATGTTTCAATTATCAAATAAATATTATCTGGAGCATTGATCTGGAGAATAATTTTGACGCTTGACAAGACTTTCCATAGAAATTTTGTCAAGTTCTCAAAAATTATTCTATTGATAAAAGTTATCTGAGCACTGAAAAATTAGCCCTTAATGTAAACGATTTGCCTGCGTCTGTTTTTCCAGACAAATATAACCCTGGAGCTTTCTAGTGTAGAGTGAATAGGTACCTCTTGGACAGGCGTGTATGATCCTCGTCTTCATCGTCACTTTCCATCAGGTGAGATGGAAGACAAACGCCTGCTAATAATTAATAAAAAATATTTGACTGAACAGCATACCTGACTTTGGAAGGAGAATACACAAGATTTTTAATTACACCTATACCTCACTTGATTTGTTATTAGGTACTCTTCTCATTCTCAAGGTTTAGGATGTGCCTTAATCCTTAAATAAATAACGATAATTAAAAAAAGGTCTTACGGGCACATTACGAAACTTGATAGATTCGTTAACCTTAATCTATTCAATGCAATATAATAGGTCTTTACCTATGAAACTGCCGTTTTGCCGTACTGGCCATTTCAAATGAAAATATTTTTTTTTGACTGATAATTCTAATTTCAAATTAATTTTATTTGACAAACATGGAATTCTTTTTCTAAAATCGTCATTTGTTTAATAGTTATAGTTTTGTTTTCAACGCATGCGAACATTTTTCGTCATCATGCATAAGTTAAAAATTCGAGTAATTATGGAGTATGAGTACCGTCGTGGCAGCAAAGCGGCACAAGCGGCACGCAACTTCAACGACGTTTACGGAGCGAACACTACAAACGAACGCACCACCCGTTATTGGTTTACCCGCTTCCGTTCTGGAAATTTTGACCTGAAAGATGAACCCCGTGGTCGTCCGAAAACTTTGGTCGACAATGACGAATTAAAGGCAATTGTGGAAGCTGATAAAACTCAATCCACGGCTGAATTAGCAGCAGCTTTCGACGTTAGCATCAAAACAATATTGGTCCATTTGCGTCAAATTGGCAAGGTAAAAAAGCTTGACAAATGGGTACCCCACGAACTCAATGACCGCCAGCGCGAAGTACGCGTTAAGACGTGCCTTGCACTGCTCAGCAGGCATACAAATGAAGGAATTCTGAACCGCATTGTTACTTGTGACAAGAAATGGATCCTGTTTGACAATCGTAGGCGCTCAGCAAGTTGGTTGGACCCTGGTTCAGCACCCAAACAATGCCCTAAACGAAAACTTACCCCTAGAAAAGTGATGGTCACTGTTTGGTGGTCTAACGCGGGTGTAATTCATCACAGCTTCTTGCCAAACGGGACAAGCATTACTGCAGATGTGTACTGTGAAGAACTGAACACAATGATGGAGAAGCTCGCACGTCTCCAACCAGCTTTGGTCAATCGTTCGGCTCCACTGCTCCTGCACGACAACGCGCGACCTCATACTGCACAGCAGACGGTCTCCAAGCTACAAGAGTTGGGGTTGGAAGTTCTCCGTCATCCGCCGTACTCACCAGACCTTGCGCCTACAGACTTCTACTTTTTCCAGAATTTGGATAACTTCTTGGCGGGAAAAAAGTTCAATACCCGAGAGGCAGTACAAAATGCCTTTGAAGAATTTGTTGCCTCCCGTCCAGCTGATTTCTTCAAGAAAGGTATCAATAAGCTACCAATGCGTTGGCAAAGATACATTGATTGCATGGGTGATTATTTTGATTAATAAAAATAAAAAATATATAAAAAAATTACGCTTCGTTTATTTCGTGAAAAACGGCAATTTCATAGGTAAAGACCTAATTTAAGCTGTTTTTTGGAAATGTTAAATATTGTTTAGTTATCTTAAGATTCTCGAATTCCAAAACACAATAATAAACAAAAATTACAACAGAAAAAAGTACTTGTTTGATTCATGTTTTGTCATTAATCTCTGAATTCTAATGGCATTTCAGACTAATGTTTACACTGAAAGATGGTCATTTTGTTGTTCAATAGTTCCTCAAAACACTTTTTGGAATGGTTTGACAGTTTTCTTTTAAATTAGAAATTTCGTTGTACTTTTAAACGCGATTGGCAGCTATCGCTCTCTTCCTTAGGGTTTTACCTCACCAATCGAGCGATCACCGATCGATGTCATCGATCGACTGGTCTAGTAGAAACTATCGATCGACGTCGACTGTTCCATTCTACCATCGACCGATGGCATCGATCGACGATCGATCGATTGGTCTATTAGAAACTATCAGTCTACGTCGACTATTCCATTCTACCATCGATCGATGTTATCGATCGAGTGGTCTAGTAGAAACTATCGATCGACGTCGACTGTTCCATTCTACCATCGATTGAGGGCATCGATTGGTCTAGTACAGGGGTCGGCAACCTGCGGCTCGCGAGCCACATGCGGCTCTTTGGATGTGACGCTGCGGCTCTTTAGTTCCGTACGCAAATATTATTTATTTTATAATCAAAAAACATTTGAAATCGTTGTGAATCGATTAACGAGAATTAGGCACCCTTTCTCAGCTACTTGAGCTGCGTAAAACGAATTGCCAAAATGTTTTGTAGCAAATGCAAAGTAAATAATAAACTCTTAATGTCATAATTTTGTAAAATACCCGCCTTTCCGTAGTGAAGTTGTTGGAGGGGTTTGGTGCTAGAAATCGTGATTAAAAATGTAAAACTTACCTACTGTAAACAGGTATGTTTTTGTGTTTTTCTGTAAAATGTAGTTTATTTATTAAAATTGTGAAATCGTAATCCGTTTTTGATGTTAAATATTGTGTGTAAATTATAATGTTTTGAGTACGTTTAAAATTGAAGTTATTTGGATAATATTGAATGGTTCAAAGTTATCTGTATCATAAAAATATTATGTTGCATAAATTAAATACGTGCATAATGTTGCTTAGTTCTCATAACGATATTTTTTTTCATAACAAAGGATTTTGTAAAACCAAATTGGTCTACCATGATTTATATGGCAAGACAAAGCGATCTATCACATCTATACGTCATTGTAGATATCATTTTCATAGGTTAGGTTTTCCTTAATAAAAAGACATCATTTTATTATACCCTTAAAATTAAAACCTTAAAATATTCCAATATTAAAGGTTTTTACACCTTATAAAAATATATATTCAACGTTACCCAAAAGTCATGGTAACTTTGAATTTGACTTTTGGGGAAAATTGTGGGTAATTCTATTGTTTTTTCCGTAAATTCATCATGTTATGAAATAGACCAATTCAAAAGTACATTGTTCATTCAAAAAATTAAGGGGGAACAAATATAAATCAGATGTAATATCCCAAATACTGTAAAAAATGTTCAAAGTTACCCAAATTGACTGTATATTATCTTATTTGCTGTGAAAAAACACTACTTGTATATATGAATAAATAAATATTTTTCTTATAAATAAATAAATTGTTTTTTTTTTATCAAAATCTTTATTTATGCAAGTACTATTTAATTTTGAAACATATGTGTGGCTCTTTAAAAGCTAAAAAATTTTGTAAATTGTAATTTTTGACTCTTTTGACTCAAAAGGTTGCCGATCCCTGGTCTATTAGAAACTATCGATCGACGTTGACTATTCCATTCTACCGTCAATCGATGATCGATCAATTGGTGTGATAACACCCTAACTCTAATGTTACAAGCAATTGTTTATATCTTTAGTTGTGGAAAGTTTATGAATGAAAAAAGTAATTTATCGGTAGGATTTTAATAGTAAGTAATTATAAGTTACCAAAAGTCCCTTCCGGCTTGACCTGGGCAGCTCCGGATCCCGCTTGAATTTACTCTTTGCTTAAAGTAAAGTACCGGAAGATAGGTGTGATGCTTCTGACGCACGGATCTCATAAGACGTGAATACGAACAAACTTTTTTCCGTCTTATTGCGCGCCTTGTTGTATTGTTCTGTCTCTTTCTCAGTTTCATTAGTTTATAGTTAAAACAATGTCATTTATTTGTGTCCACTTGCGCTGCTCTGTGTTAGCTACCACTAGGCTAAATATTGCTTCATTTCTTTATCAGTTCAATAGAAATAGAAAGTGGCGGACGGACATTTTAACTAAGTAACCGGCTCCATAGCTTATGTAGGACACGTAAGAACGTCACTATCTTCCACTACATTAAGAATTTCAAGAATTTCTGGATGAAATACTGCCTTGTTACTTTTAGATAACGTAGCCCTCTAAAATGAAATAATTTTTAAAATCGGTTTTGTTGTGCCTGTTTTAGCTTATAGATTTTAGAAAGCAAACAAATCTTTCTTGTATTAATAAACCTTACCTGCTTCATTTCAGCATTACTTACTCACTTACAATTTATTTCTCGTATATGCTGTAGAGCAGCTATACTCTAAGTGTGTTCCGCGGAACCCTAGGGTTGCGTGATACCTCGGTCGGGGTTCCGCAAGAATTTAGAAAAAAAAATCAAAACACCTCTCTCTGGTCGCTCCGCGGCTGCGCGGACTCGGCGGCCGCGCGGAGACAAAACGCTATGAACGTTATTTAATTATTTATTTGTATTTGTAGAAACATGTGTTACAATAGCTGGTACAATATCTTATAAGTTTGGTATCAACAATTTTATACTTGTACAACCCGTTCGCTCTAAGTTTGCCGTTCTGTGGAATGCGCGTACCCTCCCCCACGTGACAACAAAGCTTATAATGTGTCAAAGTTTTAGAAAAGTATTTTCCCGAAGAACACAATACAAAAATTAAAGTGAATTCATGGATTCATAATCCTTTTTTACCCAACTTGGAAAAGCCTGAAAACATGTCAAACGAGATATATGAATCTCTTTTAGAAATGTCATCAGACACAAGTATGGCCACTGTTCAAAACGACGCCTCTCAATGATTTTTGGTGCAGAATCCAAGATGAATATGCAATGCTTGGCCAAATGGCTCTGGATATTCTTCTCCCGTTCCCAACTACATATTTGTGCGAAACAGGATTCTCTACCTACGCAGCCACGAAAACAAAATATCGCAATAGACTGGACGCCGAAGCTGATATGAGACTCCAACTTTCTTCCATCAAACCTGATATCAACCAATTGATAATAAAAAATAAAAAACAGTTTCATACCTCCCACTAGTTAGATTTTTTCTTTTTTAATGTTTTCTATTATTGTCCTAGCCAAGTGGTGAAGTAAGTAATAATTAGTAACTGTTACATTGTACTTTTATTATGATGATTAATAAAAAATACACTTATAAAAACAATTGTTTTATTGTAGGGTTCCATCAAGTATTTTGCTTCCCAAAAGGGTTCCGTCATTTAAACAATTTGAGAACCACTGCTGTAGAGGATTCTCATCTCCTGTCCCGCCTATCCCGTACTAAAAGTATTTGTCGTAATTTTAGCTTCAATAGCGAAGGTTTTTTAGTGGTCTACCTCTAGTGGTCTAGTGGGAGGGAGACTTGCCGAGCTAACAGATGCAGAAAAGAATAATTTTTGTATAGACATAAAGAGACTCTGTAAATTTGTTTTGAAAAAAAATATACCCGTGAAGTTTCTTGTCAGTTCTTCTTCACGAAGGTTTTTTTCGAACTGGTGGTAGAATCATGTTTTATTTGACGTCAATAAGAACAAGTAATTGTGAATGTTGAGAAATAAATATTTGAATTTGAATTTGAATTTACCACTTTGAACAGCCGCGGAAGTGTTGCTTAACATATACAATGGATTTCCGCAAATCAACGGCTTCTATATTAATGATGTACCTACCAGATAGTTAAATAGTCATATTGTTAATTAAGTTATAAGTGGCTTAAAGTGCAGTTGCTGAAGGTCCAAAACCATAAGTACTTCTTTATTTTGATTATTCCAAAATGGTTACATCGGGAAAATTTAAGGCACGCATCATATCTTGCATGATCTTCAATTCAAACTGTATCCTTGGCCTGCTCAGAAGTCACACTGAATTGCAAGCACGTATTTAGTTACTAATCATTGTATGGCCCTAAAGTAAGCGGAGCTTGTGTCATGGATGACCATACAGTAAACTGGTGGGAGGGAATCCAGCATAAATAGACACATTATAAATTAATGTGTATATTTATCAATGCGCCTTATGAAAAATGTTGAGCAAGTACAATGATCGGTGTCATATCGCTGGATATGAAATTTATTTAGAAGGTCGAATTTTATATTTTATCCTCAATTTAACCTGTTTCTAGTTAACTGCTGCTTGTTATTGCAATTTGTCATCATAGCATGGAACCAGAACACAAAATTGGAGTGGACTTGATGTTTTTAAAAGACGAGTGCAGGGAAGGGTAAGACGACTGAGCGTGTAGCAAACTCTATAAACTCCGTGCTTTTCATGAATTACTTTCGATTAACAACCTTTAAAGCGTATTTATCCTGGGAATGAAAATGTAACATAGTTAGAATGTGAAACCTAATTACTAGCAATACATTTCCGCTAAAAAATGTGTTCTATAGTCTTTATTCAAAAATAACGTGAACAAATTATTTTTCAATAAATAATGTGCATTTTGCACCAAGGTCTGGCTTAACTATCTAAGGTAAAAATAACATTAAGATTATCGTTTATTTTATCGTGATTTTAATATAGTTTCTGTTGAGTACATGGTACCTGTTTTTTTAAAATTACTTACAGTACGACGTTTATTCAAAAACAAGTAAACAGAAAATAAGCGAAAAAAGAATCATTACAGATAGAATACAATGCTTACCTAAGCTACACTTACTAAATTGCAATAAATTTAATCTTGCGAATGTCAGATTATTAAATTATATTGCAAATGTAAAATTGATTATGCAAATTATATAACTACAGACACTGACATAACGTGATTACTTATTATAACTTTATGTTTGAACTGTTCAAATTCCATATCCGAAACTAGTTAATTCATAATTTGTCAAATTAAATAATATTGTTGTCTTTATAATACATTCCATTATTTAATTCAACTTGTACTGATTTAGTTTGACACACTTAGTTGATATATGTTTAAGAGTCAGTGCTGTGCATACCTGTCATTGGCATGTTTATAAGTACCTTACATTGAATAATGATGAAAATTTTAATTTGTTTTATACTATGCTGTTCAAATTCAAATTCAATTATTTATTTCTCAACATTGACAATTCCTTGTTCTTATTGACGTCAAATAAAACATGACTCTACCACCAGAAAAACCTTCGTTAAGAAGAACTGGCAAGAACGGGTACATATTTTTTAAATCAATTTACAGTTTGTCTATACAAAGTTATTCTTAGGGTGTTACCACACCAATCGATCAACCGTCGATCGATGTCGATCAACGTCGATCGATTGGTGCGGTAACACCCTTATCTGCATTTGTTAGCTCGGCAAGTATCTCTCCCCCTTGGTATGTCTAATTAAATAAATAAATAAATACATAAACAATGTAACGAGTTTAATTCGATATTCGTGTTTCAAAAATTGTACTAAAAACTCTATAAGCGACGTTTAATGTTAAACCCCCTGCAAAGCTACATTGATATATTATCGTGCTGATATTTCGTATGCTTTACAGTTTCCTCGTCGGTAGCCAAACCAGCTTGAATACTCACCGTAGGAAGATGGGATGCTGCGATAGTGTCTACGCAGGTTGCACCGACACCGGCGGCCTACCTATTATCCACAGTAGGTCCTCGAGTCATACCATCAGGCCATCATCGAATCGTGACGCAATAGTCCTGACGGTTCTAGTACCGAGAGAGAATATGAGGTGACAAGTGTCCGCAAGATTTTGTTTTTATAACTAGCTTTAATATATATTTTATAGATTGTATTGGAATGTCTATTCATTTCTCAAAGGTTAGTTCCCACAAATCAATTGTCTTTTTGAGTGTAATATTTTACCTCAACTTCATATAAGGAGGATACGTAATTATGGTTTCAGATGGTAACTATGTATACCTATAGTTAGCTTTTATAGATATAGATGTTTTGTTTGTCTGTTGATTTAAAAGTAGGTTCGTTCTTACGTAACCTTGACAAATACAGACCAAAATCTTTTTACGCATTGCCGGTGGACCAGCAGGTATTCTACTTATACAATCCCTAAATATTTTTATACATTACCTAGGTAAAGTATTTAACAATTTATAATATTTTATACATTGCCTGGACGCCACAAGTATTCACCACCACCTGAATTATACAGGTAACAGATTACATGTATAGAGACGATTTCATCAAACTTAATAATATCCCATAATAGTAAATATTAAAATTTTACACAAGTAAACGCCACTTTAATTGAATGGCTGCAAAAATATAGCATTTGAAATTCTATCGTTTATGAGATACAGCCTACGAAGGTCGTGGCGCTGCTGGCTTGACTAGACTGACAAATTGACGAGTGGTATGTAAAAAACTAATCTACTTTATCATACATAAAACGATAAAGTAGATAGTTTTTTCGAAGGAGGCTTAAACTGCAGAGACCTAGCAGTGGCGCTGCCAAGCTGGCAGCCCTTACTTAGTTTTTCGAACTTGTAACCTTGGTTATTTGTCACTATTTTCAGGAACAAGAATTGACAAATTGATAACTATCTCATGCAGAAATCCATTTCAAAATACCCAGATCCGCTCGACTGGTTTTCCGGTCCGATTCACTGTAGAGCCTCAAGCATGTAGATCGCAAGCAAGAAATGTGTGGATGGCTTCGCATATAATTATTGGCCCATGTATTTTTTTTAATGAACTTTCAGTTTGTAGAGTAAACCTGAATGTAATCCCATTGAAGAGCCAAATCAAGGCCGCTGCTAACTAAAAAACCCTCATTCTAATCGACAATATCAAAATGTGTACTTGCATTCTTTGTTTTTTAGGAACCCAACAAGAAAAAAAGGTCGTCGTTAGTGACCAGTAAACAAATGCTTGAAAGCCTCTTTCATCAAGTACCCAGTCAAAAACCGCCAACACATTGAAAATTTTACCAATCAAGAATATCTACCTAGCTACGTAGTACAAAGTACGACAAGCTTTGCCTCCGTGAGCGATACCTGAATTATAAAGTTAGCGAATGTAATAAAACGAAGCATAAATGGTTATCTAGATTTATGTCTTGATTTCTTAAAAATGTTATAGAAATAAGTAATCAATGTAAACTAAATATGTAAAATATATAAATCTCATGAAGATGCCATACCGAAGAAAAACCCACCGACGAACCCCATAGAAAAACAGCTATTACACTTGGCAAATAGCAACATATCCTCCAGGACTGTTTGAGTTCGGCAGGCTGCTTCTCTTATTTTGTCCCAATTCACGTTAATGTAGCCTTTTTCGCTGGCAATGTGTAGGAGGATAACGCTGCCTCCCAAACCACAAGCGGCTACTTTACCAACTTTCATAATAGTCAGTCCCGTTAACCAGCCTGTAAAAGTGCCCAGCGCCAAATCTTTTGTGGCCTTCTTTCCGACAACATTGCCTATATCGAACGGGGTGTTATTGGGCTTCCCGATGACGTTCTTCGACAAATCTCTGAGCTGTGCTTCAGGTATCGGCCGTGCCATTCGGAAGCATATTACGTCTAATCGACCTCTTCCTGATGAGCCTTCCAGAGCCGATGAAATCGCTGCTACTTTGGTAAATCAATAAAAAATGTAATTTGGAAACAGTTTTTTGTGCTTGACAGAACTTTGAGATATTTTTGTCTGTGTATATTGTGATTTGGCGACAGACTTGTCAATGGCTAGTGTTTTTAGTTTCCGTTTGTCAACCTAGAAAGAGCTTTCGACCAGGGCTTTATAACGTTTCCGAATTAACGGTTTAAATATCGGTAAATAACGTTATTTTCATAATGTTAAAAAAGTAACGTTATAATATGTAGCGGTAATGAAGATTCAATTCAAATAAATAACACTACTAATTTAACGTTAAAATAGTGTTACTTTTTTGTTACTTCTGGCGACGTTGCCACTCCGTCAAAGTGAGCCGGACGCGCGCGTTTTCGTTGGTGGTGTTTTTTTTGGGGGTTAGGATGCTCTTCGGATCGCTTGAAAAAAACGGTGGAGAGCGTCCTAAGGTGTTGTTGTACTGTAGGTAAGTGGAGACCCCTGTGCCGGTCTACGTTACGCACGTACCTCGGAGCATCCGTGACCCTGCGGCAGAAGAGATTCTGGACTACCCGCAGCTTATACAAATAAGAGGGTTTGGCATGGACAAAGATTGGGGCGGCATACGTCATGACTGGTCTGACGCAAACCTTAAAAAGCGTTCGCTTGTTGCTAAGAGACATTTTACAGTGCCTGCCTAACATACTGTTTAGGCGGCCATGTACAGATGGGCGAGTTTGGTAACTCTGAGAATGTGAGGTCGGAATGATAGCGTACGCCCGAGCGTTACGCCTAGCTACTTGGTGGTTAGTGCCCGCGGGATGTGCGTACCTAGCATTCGGATATGGAGATCGCAGGGGCGACGGCGTTTATGTTCGAAGCGCATTGCAGAGCTTTTCTCTGGATTTATATATTTGTCACAATATTTTTCAATTATAAAACCAATATCAAATTACCTCCTTACCATTATATTCCTTAGAGTAGATCTCACACTTTATAAATATTTTGCGATTAGCTCGGGTAATACCGGTGTGTCTTGTTATACTGGCTACCGAATTATTTCAACTCCTACAAACTTATGGTTACAAGTCAAATTAGATAGTAAAAGAGACAGAAATAATATCAATAAAGTTACCGATACTATCATAGGTAACGTTATTACATTTACCGGTAAAAATTTTGAAAAGTGTCGATACCTTTCATAACGTTACTTTACCTATAACGTTACCTTCGGTATTGTTACATCTCTTAATAACGATACTTCTGTTTGTAAGAGATAACGTTACCAATTTTTTAACGTTATTCAAAGCCCTGCTTTCGACTCATTCTCATATGTTTGACTTGGCCAGAGAAGCTACAAATTTCGTCATTCTAAGTTCACCTGGTGTACTTTGATGCCTGGATTGGAACTTAATTCATCTGATGTTGAATTTGGTGACGTAAATTGTCAATTAATATAAGTAATTTTAATTTACGAAACCCTTAAGAAAACTATTTCATGCCCCAGGGCAGTAACGGGAACCCGAGGTCGGCGGGGGATGTAGCGTCTGGTTTGCGGATAGATAAATCTGGTTAAGACGTCGTACACCGTAGATATTCTATCGTTCGTAGTATGACAGTGATCAATCCGAACAAACGATTCTATATTCTTTATACTTAGCTCACGTGCGTCTCTTTTTTTGTTTGGTAACACAGGTTTGGAGTTACTTGGAATTGAATTAAGGGACTGCTCGCTCTGCCACTTTAGAACTCGGTTCATTCATTCGTTTTGAAGAAAGAGCAAATCAACCAACTTGATAGGAAAAGTGATTTTTTGTAAAACATATCAGTATATAAGTAATGTGTCTGGAATATATATAAAAGAACAACGGGACAACAAGTGCAGACTAATGCACAGCCATAATGCAGGGCCACTTTCTTTTGAAGGCTAATGCAAAATAACCCTAAAAAACCACGAGCATCTTGTGCGTGTGGTTATGTGTTTCTTGGTGGCACCGGGGCTAGGCCCCTTGACTCTTCTCTTCTTGATTTTTTAAATCTCCGTTTTACATATTGTTACAAAAAACCAGTAAGGACCTGCTTACTGGTATGGCGTTAAGCAAAAGTATCTACCAGTATTTAGCTACAATAAGTAAAAAGAGGTTCAAAATAAAAACAATCATGAGCCTCTTTTCTTAACAAGCTTTACGGTTAGGTACTTATATAGAAATACTCAAAAATTAAGCTATTTTTAAGAATATTTAGGAAGTTGGTAAGATGCTAATGGCCGTCTCAGAAAACACATGCTCTCAATTCTTTCCTAAGGTAACTCAAGCTATTTTTAAGAATATTTAGGAAGTTGGTTAGATGCTAATGGCCGTCTCAGAAAACACATGCTCTCAATTCTTTCCTAAGGTAACTCAAGCTATTTTTAAGAATATTTAGGAAGTTGGTTAGATGCTAATGGCCGTCTCAGAAAACACATGCTCTCAATTCTTTCCTAAGGTAACTCAAGCTATTTTTAAGAATATTTAGGAAGTTGGTAAGATGCTAATGGCCGTCTCAGAAAACACATGCTCTCAATTCTTTCCTAAGGTAACTCAAGCTATTTTTAAGAATATTTAGGAAGTTGGTTAGATGCTAATGGCCGTCTCAGAAAACACTTGCTCTCAATTCTTTCCTAAGGTAACTCATTTCCATATCCATTTATCGAAAGCAAAAGAATCAAAATCGACGATATCTTATTGGTATTGGCCACAAGATATAAATTCGACTTTAATTAAAAGTAGAACCAATTTTCAACTTTTGTGACATCTAACACTATAATTTCTGGATCGCTTTTAAAAAATGGCATTACATTATTATTACCACCATAAAGAAGATAGGATTGTATGCTGTTTTTCTATCGTACCAAAATAGATTTGCTTGTATCAATGGTTTATTACATAAGAACATCTAATAACCAAATAATAACCGATAAAAAAAACAAAATCGGTCAACATTAATACATTCAGCATACGAATTACTGCTATTAGGAGTGATTTTTCAATTATTTTAGAAATCATCCTATATCTACTAAACTAGTCCACATAGAATATTTTTTATATATTTTTTTACTATTTGGACCATGGTGCATGAACCCCTTCCATTTGGACCTTGACCTTCTGGACACCCTGTATATTATGTAAATTCTTTTTCCACAATAAGTCGTTAACATTGCGCCCTGATAAATATTTCTACGTGAGTTATTCATTGATTATTTTCATTATGCTGCTTGCAGCTGATAACAGACCACCTTGGTAATAAAAATATAGATTTAGACAGATATATGTAAGGGACCTAAAGAGCGTTTACTATGAACAAAGGCCTATTAACATGTATATTGGAAACCCAATTCCTGGGAGATGGTTTTTCGAAATTATGATTCATTACAGATTAATTTAAGCGCCACATGGACTTAAGTTCTTGGTATAGTTTTCTTTAAAAAGGCCATTTCTGAGCGGGAACAAACGTACAAAACATTTATTCATCAACAAATTACTTGCATAAATCGCTTGCAGGATTTTCAACTCGTCTTCGTGAAGAGAAACGTATTTATATATTAGAAATGAGTAAGCCAATTGTTTCAGTTAACAGAACACTATTAAGTATAGTTTCAGAACAGCTAAGTATTAGTGTGCCATAATTACGAAAACAGATTTTAATATGTTCATCATGGGCAAAGCCCGAGCCGGGAAAGAATCAGAAAACGGGCGCTCCGGAAAACTTCTGGGTTCTTCAAACAACTTGAAGGGACTTAACATGTTTTTTACAATCACAACAGATTTTCATAAAAGTGCTAATGTCTATAACGCAATAACACGTGAACACTTCAGTATATCGAAAAGTAACGTTCTGTAGTTAAGTGGCCAGTGCTGAAACATACTGGGATTGCCTATTATCGTTTCGTTGTCAAGACCTAATAATAGAATTAGGTAGGTAGGGTCAATAGAATTTAGACATCTTTTTAAATACAACAGCGTCACATAGTGATAAAACATCTCTGCAAAAGTGTGTCCGTTTTGACTTCATCGCTAAACAATTCGCACACAACATTGCAATCTACATGCGCTATAAGCGTAAGGAAAAAAGGGGTGTGTAAAAAAAATAAAAATAACTACTACCCTTGAACCAATCTCAAGGGTTTTGCACCCTCCACTTGAGTTTAATTCAAAGGCGTCGCATGCAATAAATTCAGATTTCATCGAATGTATTTGAATAAAATCGTACTTTTTTCACTTGTTAGGTATTGTCCGTATTATGACTAACTATTAAATATAATATTTACATGATTATCGGACAGTCACACTCGGAATCCAACTTTGGTCAAAGGTTGAGGACACCTGGCTTATGAAACCAGGAATAAGTGTAAAACCTTAATACAGTAGTAAGTAAAAACACCGCGCATACAAAAATCAGTCTTGCACTGTCATCGTGCACAATTTGCGTTACAATAATTAAAATACACTTCTAAATCAATTCCATTCATGTTATTCAATTGTAGGAAGCCAGGTGCTGTCAACCTTTGCCAATCTCCTAAATGCTGTAATCGACGGAAACGTAACTAACATGAACAAAGAAAAAATATATTGAACACCTATTAAAAGCTAAGAATTATTAATAACTATCTAATTTAACATGTAAAGAGGTCGTTCTGTTGTAAAACTCGACAAAATTACATCATTTTTGATCAACATTGCAGTCGTAGGTTTGGGCGGGGCCTTCTAACAATACTGCAAGGAAAATTAAGTCTTATCACAAATGCAGTAGGTACAATATTGCGAAGCTGATTGCACGCAGTTCGGTACTTATGACCTTTCTACTTATAACTAAGTGGTTGCGGCCCCGAACGAATGATGCTCGAGAGAATACGATTAAATCGAGTATTGTAATTCACATTCATAAAAATCGATTGGGAAACAAGATTACTTAATAAATAAACAAGGATATTAATATGATAGACTGATCTGCAGAATTATTAAAACGAGATATAATATAAAGAGAAAAAGAGTAGGAATGAATAAAGCAATAAAAGGTTTAGCAGATTGGTGTACCATTTTGAATAGAAAATTATCAAACATATTTCGCTGTAACATACATTGGGTGAAAACTAACCATAAGGAGAGAGCTTTCTAGAATTTTAATTTGTTGAACTTTTGCTTTTATATATTGCATAGTTTTTAAAACAACTTCTAGAGAACTCAGTACTACGACAAGTTTTACAATTTACTACTGCATATTTTTATATGCAATTAGTTTATACAGTTGACATCATTTTTACCCATGACAGGTAATCTAAATATTCATATTTCTCTCCCATTCAAGCATTAATATAGCCTTGAGAATTTAACAAACAATAACTTAAACTAAGGAAAGAACTGTGTCAACAAATATTCAAGAATACATATACCATATCTTTGGTAAAACGTATGAAAAACTTATATTGCACATCCTACAATAATGTAGTCCATTGAAAAAATGTTTGATAATTTTCCAAAACAGCTATTGCTACAATATCGATAAATACAAAAACGATTTCAAAAATACGTAAATATTACACAGTAATTATAAACATCACAGTTTTTCAATTCTATAATGTGTCAATCTAAACTTGGATTTACCAATATAAATTACAACATTCAATCTTGTTTTTTATACACCTATAAATAGAAAAATTGTTTAAATAGCTTGTTACGCCTATCTACATATCTGCTCCAGGCAGGGTAATTTCTTATTTGATCGCGTATTATTAACGATTTTCTACAATTTATTGGTGTTCTAAAGCGCCATCTAGGCTGCATACTAGTAAACTAATTCTCATTTCATAGTTTTCAATATTTTACAAAAGATCTGTATTTATAGGAACGCTATTAGATTATAGCGAAAAGGTTAATACATTAATTAATTAAAAGTGTTATTTATACTAATAATTCGAACTTATAATTATAAATTCAAGTCAAGAAAACAAACATAATATATAAAAGAATTGACAACTTTCAATATTGAAAGGGTACTTTTAAGTACAATATTTTTTCATTTTCTCTTCACAACTTTTTAGCACTAAGCGAGTAAGCTCTTTATTTTTATACACTCATTTCATACATACATAACTTGATTTTATTTGATTACAGTTCATAGTACAGAAAAATCAATAAAAATTAACAATTTACATTGATTACAATGTAGAAATGTCGAAAATATTAAATAAAAAGCTGGTGTTAGGACCACAGAAATACATTATTTGGCAGTCAGCTTTCAGCTTTACGGTTAAGCTTTGAGGTTCGCAGCCGTGAACTTTGCGTGTTTGAAATACGATATGATTATATCAATCTATAAAACACTTGGAACTCGCGCGATTCAGGGATGCGAACTGTATTTTTATACAATAATTATAGTTCTGTATTAGAGCAATACATTTTAGACTCAACGGTGGTATTTTAAAGTTTTTGCGAGATGTTGCGTTTTACACTTGTCTTCTGAAAATATAAAATTGTTAAACAATATCTACAGTTAGATAAATAATTTTATTAATGTCTTTTTGACCCCTGAAATAATATAGTATTGAAGTGCTCTTCCTAGACAGCCAGTAGACTAGACATGTCATTTTTAGTAAATTTAACTTACAGCATATTTTCGTATGAATATACTCTGGTATTGATATATACCTGGTCGAAAGAACATAATTGTAACAATAATATAAACACAATTATACACCAATCTCTCAAGCTCTGTATCTCTCCCGCCACAACCACGAACACAAAGTCAAAAACAAGTGTAAAACGCGTCAAATTTCAAACTACCCTCATTTCGAACAGACAAGTAGGTCAGTGATACAAGCTGGTCTTGTATCATTTGTCTCGCTCACCGTCTGGTCGAGGGTCCTCCTGGGGTCTGTACGGTCGGTACAGAGTGGGTGCAGCTGTCCGGTAGGCAGCGGACGGTGGGGACCGCAATGCTTCTCGGGCTCGGGACTCCTTTTCGTGAGCTGAGAGCGCTCTTTCGCGTTGTTCTCGCTCGCGCTGTTCGCGTTCTCTTTCACGTTCTCTGTGGATTGGAGAAGATTATTGATAAATTTGTAAGCAGGGTAATATTGAGGGACATTCGTTTTAATTGTTATTAGATTACATATAATATTATCTAATATTAAAATCAAGCTGATCAGGTATTTGTGCTTTTTTAATATGATTGAGGAGTACACAATAGATTGCCATGTTGTACTGGTGAAGCTTTGTTTGCCAGCCCAAGTATTACTTCTCACTTAACCAACTCCGAAACTTCTTGCCAACTTTTCTCCACACTTGGTGTTTCGTATAAAAGGTATGGTCTCTTTCACGATAGCTACAAATAGTTCTTCAGCAAATCCGTAATAGGCTTTACTGAGCGGACACAAGTAATTTATAGTCAAGTGGAAGTCGGTATACAATTTTTTCTATTGGAGCTCCAGCGCCAGCTGCTTCATACACTCCAGTGTAGTACACCTGAAGTAAATGATGTCAATAAGCAACGTTCGGTGCGTGTGGCTTAGGATAGGTGACTGCCATTAGTTGCCGTTGAAGATTGTTGTCAAGATAACGTAAGTGAAGCCACGTCAGATGTCTGTGAGTTTTCCATAGGCGGCTTGATCAATTCTGAAACTAGAGGGTGCCACTCTCTTATATAGTACTCACCTTAGGGCCGGGTCATGCGCCGGGTGCGGCGCCAGGTGGTGCGGCGGCGGCAGTAGCGGCAGCGGCGGCGCCAGGGGGCCGTATAGGGCGTAGGGAGGCAGCCAGCCCCCGCGTAAAACGCGTTCTAGATACAGTTGCTCTTCTGCAGCCAATCTATGGAGGGTAAAAAGGTTTAGGGATTGGAAACGGTAACTATCGACTTATATTGTCGGCAGAAAGATGATAATCTAAGTGTTGAAAAACTGTGTTATATTACTATGTTTCTAACCGACTTAAAAAAGGAGACGGTCTGAATTCTTTTATTTTTTTTATGAACCAAAACTATGAATGACGATAGTTGAGGCATTCATATTTGAATTGATTTCAGATTGAAATCTGGAAGTGCCTATATTTACATATTGCTGTTAACGTTTATGTGTGGATAAAAATAAAAAATATCAAAGTAGGTAAGTTTGTTTGGTTGACAACATGGGAATAAGATATTGTAAACTGTACAATTTTAATTACCTTCATTTTCACATTCTAAAAGTTGTTTAAGTCTCATGAAAATATAATTTCTGCATTTCACAACATACCATACCATACAAAAGAAAATAATAAACAGTTTTTCGCTTCCAATGGTTCCGCAGATGTTTTCTATGTATGCGTATAATATAACTAATTCTATAATGTTTATGTAATATTATCTGATTTCATTTATAGCGTAATGCGGAGCTGCTCTCCAAACAACATAGGCACATTTATAGACGGCCAGGTAGCATAGTGGTTAGTAGCCCTGCCTCATATGCCAGCGGTCCCAGGTTCGAGTCCTGGTCAGAGCAATCATTTGTGTGATGAATACCGATGTTTGTTCTCGGGTAGTGGTTGTTTATTTATATGTGTGTGTTTTAGAACACAACCTCTGCTTACTTTGGGGGATACAGTTGGTTGTTTTGTCCGGGGATTTATTTTTTGTTTATTTATTTAATACGCAATATTAAATCTAAATATCGATAACGACAATCAGCCATTAAGGAAACCGAATACAGTATTTAGCAATTATAAAACACAAGGCGGTTGCAGGATATCAGAACTGCAATGTTTTTAGCTGATGACCAGCAGAATAAACGTTGGTAGCTTACCGGGCTAACATGGTTTACCAGCAGGTGTTCAAGAAAGAGATTATCATAAATAATATTGCAACACAACATTCGAATACAGAGAAGCTTACGGCGAATATAGGATGTGTTCATCGCACGAAAACCAGGGCCCAAACCAGCATCATTATCAGCAGCATATTTACAAAAGGCTTAAGGCTATACAAAAAACGCTAGTCCATGGTACACACAGACCGCACGTACCTTTAAAATAATTTCTTAAGTATTTGGGTGTCCTCACAATTTTCTCCTTCACCGTTAGAGCAGTTCACTTACACTTACTTATTTATTTACGTTGATAAGATTCACTGATACTTTGCCAATCACCGGATCGAACTCGAGACCTTCAGGTCGAGAAGTTACGGGGTTACGACGCAATTAATCTCCCAGGGCCACAGAACTTCTCAACGGGTCCTCTTCATCAACTTTAATATTTGAATCAACTGACCGGTACTGCAACGCCGCATTAGAGTACAGCGAAGGATGCGCGTACGGCGAGTAGGCAGCCGCCGCCGCCGGGTCCATTAGTGGAAACGCCGCGGCCGCTGCCGGGTGGGTTAATCTGAAACAGGTGTAAATATCGCTTTAGTAATTATATTTGTTGAGTTTATTGCATAAATTAAGTAACTTGACTGTAGCGGATAGAACATTGAATATTATCGCTAGTCGTTTTTGTGCGCGATTTTGGCCGTGTTCTGCCCAAAAAATTTTTGGATTGTAAAGTTACTCTACATATTCACAGTTTATCATTATTATTTTAGATAAGCCGGTTTAAGCAAAATTACACCAAGAGATAATTATAACTGTGTAATAAACAAAGAATTTACAAGATATATGTAAACATATTTTTTTTTAGAATGAAGGTATAGTTTGTGCTCAGTAACACTTACAAATTTCAATTTTTGAGCACCTTATTGGCTTGTAATGGAAAGAAATATTGGAATAATTTTCTGAGATCCACAAACATTTCTACTCTCATCAATCCTAATACACCGTAAGCCATAAATAACAAATTAAATAAACATAAATAAACGATGACATTGAATGCACATTCCCCTGGTGTTTGATTTGCAATCATAGTACAACCGCACTAATGAACTTGCAATGTTTGGGACTAATGACCCGAATAACCATACAGATCGATAAATTAATTAGTCATACATGTAATCCTCGCTAATATCAAACACTGGAGAGCGGAAGACATTTTTGTTTGTAAAGCTTTTTACATTAACTATTCAATGGTTTCTTAAGATTTCCATCCGCGTCCTTCAGGGATACCTCAAAAAATCTACGATTCACATAGTTTTATTGCCGATTAAAGTGACCCAGAGGCTCTATTACTGAAGCCAATCATACACTTCAGTTTGAGAACCCATTGCTCCTGTTTGGCAGTACTTCACCAGGCGAGCTCTTAATAAAATAATATCTACCACCACTGAATATGATTACTAAAGATATAAATCAAATAAGTTATGTAGATCATCTTACCTCTCATCAGGTCGATACGGCTGAAATCCGCTTGTAGGTAGATGATGCGGCGACGCTCTCTTCGGCGCCGGCGCGGGCTTGTCTTTGCTCGGCTCTCGTTCCGGAGCGCCTGTCAACTCTACACGGTCAGACTACCCCAGGTGTTTCAGAGGTTAACACTTTGGTTACGGGGGTTAAGTCTGGGGAAGGTTTCTCGAGTGGCAATGAAGGGGTATGTGATGTTTGTTACTGTAACGTTTTGCGTATATCGAGTCTTTAAAAGGAGCTGTTCTGTCTTGACAAGAAAAATTTTCGACAATATCAAGTAATATCAAGATATGACTGGGCTTATTCAACGAATGCTCATCTTACTGAACACTTAAAAATGAAATAAGCGATTTTGTTTCAACGTGTTATATTTTTTTGGTATAGGACACATTTAATATATTTTAAGTTTCATAGATCTTTTTAAGTTTGCACAGAACGTGCATATCCAAAACATCAACATAAAACAAGAATGATACGAACCTCAAGTTAGAAAGTTGTGTCAGCATCAAGAACTGAATAAAGTACCATGACATTGCCATTTGAGAAACCAAAAATAAGTAAAATAAACAAATATTTTTTTATATAAAGCAAAGAGGACAAATATGTACATATTTATTAACTTTACAATTCAACAGTAATGTTTCTATTCTATTGAACTGATTTACAAAATAAGGTAAAAA
This sequence comes from Marasmarcha lunaedactyla, assembly GCA_923062675.1. Classification (NCBI taxonomy): domain Eukaryota; kingdom Metazoa; phylum Arthropoda; class Insecta; order Lepidoptera; family Pterophoridae; genus Marasmarcha; species Marasmarcha lunaedactyla. The sequence goes on along the minus strand of OV281362.1, from coordinate 12,392,644 downwards.
AATCTTGTTCATTTAATGAACAAAAATACAGTGATCCTAAATTATTTTTATCTTTGACAAGATGAACGGAGAAAAAACATTTTGTGCTTTTACAATTTCCCTCCGGTCACCTTTTACAAATAATTTCAGCTTATTTGCCTATTGAAGTTGTCTTTAATCTTTTGAGAAGATTTTACTTTTCGGACTGATACCAAAACCCAACAAGTGTGTTTGGTTATTTTTTTTTTAATCATACTCCTTTATACTACTTTTTTTTCTTTGATAAAATAAAAGTAAATGAAAAATAAAAAGGGCTAGTGGAGTGGTAGATGATAAAGTTATTATTCAATTTTTTTAAACAAATCTGTCTGGTTCTGTAAATAAGGAAAACCGCCTTTCCTTAATGCATCAAATAAAATTTTTAGAACGTTTAAGTATATTTTTATCATAAATTAATTGGCGGAATTTTTTTCATCATTATTCAAAATTATTCGCGTAGGTCAGTTTTAAAATCTATTTATCCCATTTATTGCGAAACGACCCAATGCATTTCAATATATTTAAACATAAAGCGCGAATCACAAGTTATTGTAAAATTTGCGATACTAAATCGCTGATTATCCAGCTTTTTTTTCAGGTATGTGATATAAGCTCAGGCTTTAAGTTCGCGCTATTTTAAGCGCCAAAGGAATTTACAAGATGTTATTTATGTTATTCTAAGAATTTTTCGGGTATTAAAACGTCATTCCAATGTGTCATTAATTTATAGCCCTGACCTGAAGGCCGGGAGCCGCGAGGCTCCGAGTGAATTCGCTTTGCGCTGCAAGCGTTACCGCCGAGCTAGAAATATTAATAAACGAGTCGATACCTGCAAGGCCATGTGATAGCGATGCAAATCGCAGCTTTATTCGCTACGCTTTAAAATTACGTTCTGAGCGAAGACACGGCTTGATCGGCAGTGCCTTTTATTTGTGGCCTTTTCAATTTCCTCTTTGCACAAAAGCCGCGTAGACTTAGTCCTAATTAACCTAACCGTAGGAGTACGATCTAGGGTAGGTTACGAGTACCATTTTTTTAAATTAAGCTACACTTCCGTCTCTTTCACGCATCGACCACTCCAATGGCCCAGCTAAGGCACAACTACATACGTGCAGACTCACCCTCTTTGCCATCAGGCCCCGCGTTCTTGGCCAGCGTGCGTAAAGCCGCCGCGAACGGCCCGCCCTTGTTGGGAGCGAGTTCCGTGCGTTTCGCTAGCTTGTTTGAACTCACGCCTGCGAACAATGGAGAGTTTGTGTTAGATTTGTGGACCATAACGTGTAGGTTAGTAGATGTTTAAGAAGGTAGTTTGTCCTATCAATGTTTGATATTGGAAAGCATTGCGTGCAGAATTGTACAAGTTTGTTAAGAAAAGAAAAGAGTAAAAGATACAAAAAGTAGCTAGTAAAATTACTAAATAAATTACGAAGCCATTATTATATATATGACTTCTTAGTGTAACCAGAATGACGCAACGACAATATGTACTAACAGAAAATATGAGGTATGACTTTAATGGGAAAGCTTCGATGTCACGCTGTGTCATAGCTTATTTGCGCAGCAGTAGGGTTAACTTGAGATTAAATACAGAATATTTTTAGAAAGCCTACTGTTAAAAATAGTCAGATACGTGTTTTTTAACGTGACTATCAATGTGCCAGAAAAGCTTCAATTTCAATTATACAAAACAATGAAACATATTTTCAACCACATTTAACTTCCTTTATAAAAAGCCCTACAATGCAGTAATTTACTTGACGATATCGTTCAGTTCATCAACAATTCATAGGAAGTGGTTGTACCACGGGTTTCAGCACCCCATGTAATTAGTACGTCTACGCTAAACTCATTCTTAAGCATTAGCAATAAGAGTCAGTATATTGAATGTATAACTTATGAGTAAATGTATAACAGCAAATTATTAAACATAACCGGTGTTCAAGCGAGTGCGAACAGCAGGACGGTTAATTTTTGGGGTAGCCCGCTGGTTTTTGTTTTACAGATCCTACTGATTAATTCGGTAAATTTTTTTTTTTTTGTTCCCCTCCGCGGGAAGGGCAGGAGGATAAAAATGCCCTGACGCATACTCTGGCGCGATTCCAAAGTTATGTGGGACTCGTCCCGACGCCTACCAGGACCATACCCACTAAAAACCCCCTGTCGGCTCGTGCATTTTTGCCACTCAGCCTTCATCTGAGCGACGGCCAATTGGAGAAAGAGGCCGCGCTAGCGGGGCCCAGAAGGGGTCACCCGCTGGGATTACATAGCACTGAAGGTGCTCAAAGCACTGAAGGTGAATACGTAGCACTAAAGGTGCTCAAAATAAAAATCAATAATTAAAACAAAAATTAAAAAATTGCAAAATAAAATTGAGTTAATTCGCATTTACGTTAGAATTAGGATTTACGTTAGAATTAGAATTTACGTTAGAATTAGAATTTGCGGCCAGAAGGGCCTCGAGATCGCGTGACAGTCTGGTGGATGAGTACGTTTGCGCATTTCTAGGCCTAGCGACTTTGAACTTCGAGTCTAACACAGGAGCAGCATATGAGACCGAATCACGAACTAGAGGATTGGGATGGGTTTCGGAGCGTTTGAAAAACGCTTCAGAGAGTGTTTTGAGATGTTGTTGCACTGTAGGCAGTTCAAGATCTCTATGCAAGTCCGCGTTACGCACGTACCACGGTGCGCCTGTGGCCCGGCGGCAAAAGAGGTTTTGAACTACCTGCAGTTTGTGCAGGAGGGAGGGTTTGGCGTGGGCAAAGATTGGCGAGGCATACGTCATGACGGGTCTAACGCAGACCTTGTAAAGTGTACGTTTGTTTCTGAAGGACATTTTACTTTTTCTACCTAACATGCTATTTAGGCGGACTAAATAGTGACGAGCGAGTTTCGAAACTCTTTCGACGTGTGGCTTGAAAGAAAGCGTCGGATCTAATGTGACGCCTAAGTATTTAGTACTGCGCTTCCAGGGGATGTGAATGCCTAACATTCGAACGTGGGGATCGCCATCGGGACGACGGCGTTTGTGGTCGAAGCGCATCGCAGAACTCTTTTCAGGGTTCACATCGATGCGCCATTCTTGAAACCATGCACCAAGGGCGTTTACGGCCTTTTGGAGTCTGGTTACAAGGCGCCGAACACCGTGGCCTTTGGTATAGAGTGCGGTGTCGTCAGCAAAGAGGGCGAGTTCGACGCCTTTCGGCGGGATGGGAATGTCGTTGGTGTACACGGTGTACAGCAGAGGGGCGAGGACTGAGCCTTGAGGGACTCCAGCCTTTATGGGACGAGGCGCAGAAAGCGTGCCTTCGTGTTTAAATCGAAACGTACGGTCTTTGAGAAACGACGCTATTAACCTGACTAGGCGATCCGGTAAGCCTATCTTGTAGAGTTTATAAACGAGACCGCTGTGCCAGACTTTATCGAAAGCCTTGGCTACGTCAAAGAAAACCGCGACTGTTTTATAACGACGCGGATAGAACCCGTCAAGTATATACTCGACGATTCGGTGGACTTGCTGAGGGCAGGAGTGTTTAGCGCGAAAGCCGAACTGATGGGGAATAATGAGAGGATCGCCATCCGTTGGAAACAGATGGTTCCGCATTCGAGAGAGTATGACTCTCTCGAGAAGTTTAGACATTGCCTTGAGGAGGCTGATGGGTCTGTGATTAGCCGGGACGTTCAGAGGTTTGCCCGGCTTGGGAATGCCTATGACTGTCGCTTCTTTCCAAGCTTTTGGAAAGTAGCTATGGTCGAAGCAGGCATTGAAAATGATAGCTAACAAGGTAAGCATCTGTTGAGGTAGGTGCTTAAGTGCGTGGTTGGAAATTCCATCCGCACCCGGAGCCTTTTTGGACTTTTGATTTCTAATGAGAAGCAAGATTTCGTCATTAGAGACTGTGACAGGGTCGGCGGTGATGGGGAGAGAGTCTCTGCGAAGGACTTCGTCCTCCACCGCTTTGATATGAGTGGGATTCGCGGGTTGCGTGCTGGGCGAGCATTGTGCGGCAATGCTGTCGGCGAAGCATTCGGCTTTCTCTTCGACTTCGAAGGCAGTAGTGCCATCGGGACGAGTGAGAGGAGGAACGTGAGAGACGGTGTCTACGCGTAAGGCTCGGGCCATGCTATAGTACGCTTGGTGGGACGGAGAGATATTCGCCATGAGATCGTTCATCTGAGCGTCTCGGAGTTCCGCGAGGCAAGACCTAACTTTACGTTGAAGCTGATTCGCAGCTGTTCTATAGGCGGGCGTGGGATATTTCTTGGCTCTCCGGAGAGCCGCGTTTTTAGCTTTAATAAGATTGCTAACGGCTAAGGGAAGCGTGGGTTTGCCTTGCTTAGCAACCTTTTCGTTGTAACTGATGGCTGAGTTGATAGCATCAGTGAGAGAATTTACTAATGAATCGATTTTATCCGGGCTATCTAATTGTTCGGGAGAGATCGCGAGTGGAGAGTTCGGAGCCTCTAAGGCTGAAACTAACGTATTTTTAAAACCTTTCCAGTTGGTAAAGGTCTTAGGAGATGAGACGTTATCGTTCGGCGGTCCTAGCACGAGGGAAACGGGGCGATGGTCGGAGCCTAGGTCATCGAGCGGTTCGATAGACCTTAGATCAAGATTGATTCGCTTGATAATTGCAAAGTCGAGGATGTCAGGAGAGTAGGACGGGTTGTTGGGATAGTGAGTGGTAGTGATGGGGGATATGACGTCTAGGTCAAGGGAGTTAGTGATGTCAAGGAGAGCGATACCGCTGGTGTTAGTCGATAGGCACGTCCAGTCAGTATGTTTGGAGTTAAAGTCTCCGAACATAATGACTGAATGGCCGAGGGCGAGAATGGCCTCAAAGTCGCTGCGGATTGGTCTGGTACCACTAGGTATGTAGATTGAAGCTATGATGATGGTCGGATGACCAGTCATAGCCAATCTACACACAGTGGCTTCCATGTTGAGGAGAGGAGGGGTAGGGAGAGGACAGCAATGGAAACCTCTTTTGTAATATATAGCGGTGCCGCCGAAACCGTCGGAGTTGGGCCTATCGTTACGAATAAACGCGTACTTAGGTATAGCGAATCCCCTGGAGCGGTTTGGAGTAAGCCATGTCTCCTGGAGAAGGAATAAGTCAGGTTCTTTGTTCTGAAGGAACAGTTTAATCTCGGGAAGGTTGGTGTTCAGGCTACGAGCGTTAAAAGATATTAGGGATAAGCCCTTGGGTTTGATACGACAGGACGCGGGATTCGCGGGTCTAGACATTATAATTTATTATTTACGAATTTATACAAAAATAAAAGAATTTACAACGAACTTAGGAGCGAGTGATGCTCGGCTAACGCGAATAAACGCTCTTGAGGAGAGCGGGCGGCTCGCAGTTTGCGTGCGAGCACGGAAATTTCGTTAATATCGACGTTTTGAATAACGTCGAATACGGTCTTCATGTCCTCAGCCAACGACGACTGAGGTGCGGATGACGGAGAAGGACGCGGCCCTACGGGAGCTATGGGAGCTGGGATGGGTCGGGAAGGTGCAGGCGGGACGGCCGGACGCTGCCTTCAAGACAGAGCCGGAGTAGGTGCCGGCTGAACGGGCTTTGCTTCCGGGGGACCCCGGTTGCGCAGCGGCGGAAAGTTGGCAGGAGTGAGCGGCGGCGCCGGTTTAGGCGCGACCCTCTTGGTGGTGGAGCGCGGAGCGCGCGGGCAACCCCTGTAGTTAGCTGTGTGGCCGGACTGGCCGCACAGCACACAGGCAGGGGGGGAAGTGGATTCGGGAGTGCGAGTGCACTCCTTAGTGAAGTGAGGATCCAGGCACTTTACGCACCTGGGGGGAGCTGAACAGTTAGCCGCTGCGTGGCCATAGAGCTGGCAGCGGTGGCACTGCCCAGGGTGACCACGGGGGTTGGGACGCTCGACGGAGATATTTGAGAGTCCGCAAATTGTGCGAGCCTCTCTAAAGATCTCCCTCGAGTTGGGAGTATTCGACAAGATTACCAACGCTAAGGGAAAACGCCTACCGCGGTTGGAGTGCATCTTGTGCACTGCTGTGACCGGGAAACCCTGAGACTTAAGGTCATCGAGAATGTCTTCGTTACTGAGTTCGAACGGGACGCCCCGTAGTACAGCGCGGATCTTACGCTCCTCCGGGAGGGCGTAGGTGTGATACGCGATTTGGTTTAATCCGAGTAACCTGGTAAACGCGCGGAAGTCGTCGACGGTCGCTATTTGAATCTTGATTGTATCGCCAGCGTTGGCGGCTTTTAAGTAATTAATTTTGTGCACTTTGCACAAGTTTGAAACCGCGGTCCAGCGCGCTTTTTCACGCAGGAAGACGGGCGGAGGGAGCTGAGGTTTCGGCGGGACGGGAGCGCAGCGCGTCGCTGGCTTCGATGTGACCGACGGAGACGCGGTTACTACGAGCGATTTTAACGGCGCGGGGGCTGGTGTTGAAGTCACCGGGGAGGGCTCGGGTATTGAAGATACCGAAGCTTTCTTAGAGCGCTTCTTGGAGCGCTTGGCGACGAGTTGAAACGCGGGCTCAGGAGAGCCGGTTAAGGTGACGGCATCTGACGACGTATCAGACGCGGGTTCGGAGTCGCTCCCGGGAGCGGTACGCTTACGACGCGACGCGTGAGAGGATGCGACCGATTCGCAGTCCATCTCGGACGAGGCGGGAGACGCGGGAGAGCTGAAGACCTGAGGGGTCTGGACGTCGGAGGCCTGAGGGGCCGGGGACGCGATAGATGCCTGTAAGGCCTGCGTTAGTATGTCATCGGGTATGCTGACGCCGGACGCGGCGAGCACCTGGGCGAATGACCTAAGAGCGTTTACAAGGTCCATTGGAGGGCTTGGGATAATATGAAATGTATAAATATATAATGTATGCCTAGGTTCCCTAGCAAACCTAGCGCCTATTTATATAACAAATGCCTAGAAATCCTAAATAAAAATCTAGCGAACCCTAGCGGCAAACCTCCCTACCAGCGGTAGGGGGGCTGGGGAGAATAAATTAAAACTAACAATAGTACGCCGAAGGCCGCTACCTAGAAACCTAAAAAAGGGTGCGCAGGTAAAGAGTTGACCGCGTTAGGGTCAACCTTTACCGACAGAAAGGACAGATACACACGAAAACACACAGATATGATAGAAATAAATATGAAAATAGGAGAAAAATAAATAAAATAGAGAAGAGAAATAAATAAAAATAAAAAGGACTGGTTCAGTACAAATTCGTTGTCACCGTTAAGTATCCTTTGCACTGAAACCAGACTACTTACGCTGGGCACAACACTGCACTCAGCACAAGCACAACACAACTTAGCACAGCACTTTGAAGACTAAAGGGCTTAGTCGCAAAGAAAAATACGCACTTCGATAGCACTCAGAGGGAGTAGAAAGAACCTTGAAATCCGTAGCACGGAACCAACACGCTAAACCGTGACGTCAGTAGACTGAGCGCCACGGAGTATCGGGAAGGGACCAAACGACGGAGAGCGGGGTCTTGCACGTCCGCACTGGGCGGCGATCGGAGCGAGAATGAATTCGGTAAATGAGTTGTTGAGTATTAAATAGATTCATATTAAGGGGCATTCGTCATCTTAACATAATATTAGTATTATCGACAAATAATTAAATTAGTATGATTAATAATATAATATATTTTAATAATTATAGAACTACATGATTACAATACATAATTACAATATAATTTAATAAATAATTCTAATTAGACAAATAGTTTAATTAGAATTATTTATCTCAAACTTAAAATCTCGGTTCAACAGCCACACTCATACATGTCATATAGTAACTATTTGGTGCGCGCTAAGTTAAGGATTTTGCTTAGCGAATCCATAGTTACTTTATCTACACTTGATACATTCTAAATTTGCTCAGCAAAACATTTAATAGCAGGCGCCTTAAGTAACCATCAAACGTCTCCGAGTGCGCATGTTACAATGATATGTATTTTTACTCAACATTTTATGACCATGAATCCGAATGCACTAAATTATTATTAATATACGGAACTCTCAGTTCCCGACCATGTTATCTTTTTTTTATGTCTAATGACTTAAAAAGTACAGGATGTAATTATAAAGGCTTGATCACAATCAACTGTTTATGTTTATTGTAAGTTTTAAGATAAATGTTAAAATATTGTGTTTTTTAAAAGTTTTCAGTTGACAGCTGGGGTTGAAATCTTTATGTTTGCTGCGTGACGATGACAGTAAAATATTTCGTGTAACCGACTGGTATGCCTATATATATGGCATATGGCAGGTAGCAAGTTTTATGAAGAATTGCTAACGGTTAGTGAAAATATATCATAAACCTGTGAAGTTTTGAAGGGAGCGCCAACCCACATGTTCGAGCCAACACCGGATCGGCATTGGCTGGGCGGCATTTTCCCCAAAACTTCATTTAAGCGTATGCGAATTTGCCGCCCGGCAGCATTGATTGATGGTGGTTCGCATATGCGGGTAGCACCCCTAAGTGTTCCAATTATAAAAAATTTTATTCATGAATCCGAGATGATCTCTAAAATGGGATAAAACTTTGGCAAGATATTATCTTTAATCTTACGAGGCTTGCCCACAAAAATCAAGATTCACACATTATTTACGTGAGCGAAGTCGACAGCCAATACAAGTCAGTTAACACAGTAATTTCATTTTAAACTTACATTTCTGCCCTTAACAAACACATCAAATTAAATAAAACAACCCAGAATAACTTCTATCCTTACTCGGCCATCTGTTCATAATTTAACCTTAAAAATCAACAGCGCCATAGGGTTAACCCTGCCATCGCGTGCCGGCGTTAATGACAGCTGACAAATCGCGCACTTCCGGATAGCAGTGACAGCTCCACGGCGCGAATTGACGCGATAACAATATGGCCGCCGTGAAAGTGGCATTTGAAACGTAAACACGGCTTTTAGGGGTCTCTGGTGGAGTAATTGATATCTGCTGTCTGCTGGTTAATGGCTTCTGTATTTTTCTATTCGCGTATAATAATTAAAAGTAATGACTATGCTATTAAATGATTTAAAAGTTAAAATTTTGGTATTTCAAATGTTTACAATTTTAGAGCAAAGAAGTTTGAAACCGCATAGTTTGAAACAAACATAAACAAAATAAATACTGATATTACGAAATAGTTGTGAAGGTATTGTTAAATAAAGGTATCTGTGAGATTTTTTTGTGATCTATGTACGTATGTTATTCTTTGAGCCAAAAAAACCGGACAAGACAATTTTTCCAGATCGTTACTGAAACCTAGGGATGATCAGTTCCACGCCAAACTTTTCAGTAACGAATTTTATGATAGGTACTACCCAATAACGACAATAAAGACCGAGCGACCTTTTCAATTGGTCGCTGAGTTGTCGTCTTGACCCTTTACAATTATATTGCCAATACTTAATAAGACTGTGTTCATTTAGGTCGCTTTAAACGGGACCTTTTTTAACTAAGAAAATTGTAGCCACAATCGGGTGCTATGTTAAGAATCTAGCATTTGTAGCAACAATTGTCGGAAGAAGACGTTTAAAGTGCCAAGGGCTTTCCGTGTTACGAGGTAATATAGCAGATTCGGCTAAAGTACTAATTCGATCAGTATATTTAATGCAGAACGTGTTTTCAATAATATCAGAGGAAACATATTTTAAAGTTATATTTTGTCTGCTTTCTCACGCATATAAGCTTAAACTTTGCAATACACTTGAATTCTTGATACATTATATATTAGCCTGCGGAAAAATGGCTTAGAAACATATAAAAATATGAGGACAGAGCCTGTATTGTTAAGGAATAAAAGGGATTTTACATATTATCGTGCCTTCAGTACGTAACCACAAAGGGAGATAAATAGCTCTCTTTTTGTAGTTGATTTAAGCAAAGTACGAAGCCTGGTATTGGGTGGATACAAAGGGTATAAAAATATTCTTAAAATAGTTCTGTGAAGATTAAATAAGATTGACCTACCGATAATACCAGGGTCAGATAATCAATGGTTCATGACTTAATTGATAGCTTCTGAGGTACCTATATGATAAGGATCGAGTAGATTCGGAGGAACAATTTATACAAGTTTATGTACCTATTATAAGCTGATGTTTTCTCATGTTTGTAGTGGCAAAGGCCCACTTCTAGTGATTTCGACATTGCTAGGAAGGAGGCATTACGAGTACGAATTTTAATATAATTCCAACATTTATGTAACCCAAATAAGGCAATGGAAATTAACAACTTCTTGGAATGAGAGATACCCTAATTTTCGATGGAAACAAACCTGATTCTAATTACTTTATACTTCGTTCTTGGAACTCTATTTTTAGGTTCCAAGAACTTATTAAGAAGGATATTTCTTTTTAAGTTTTGTAATATTAACAAGTTAGGCCCTAGTTCCTACAATAAAGAAATTTATCATTATTATTACTATTACAGCAAAGAAAATTAAAAAAGACACAATCTTAAAATGAATATTTTTGTTGGGAGTTAATAATAATCATGTTGCCTTTACAGGAATTTATTTCATATTCGGTTACATTGTAAATTTAAATGACGTTAAAGTAAACTACAAGAATTTGAAAGAAAAAAATTTCAGTACTCACATCTAAAGATTGGAAATTAGACCAGAACCTTGTAAGTGTACATGGGGAAGATTATTTGCAAATATTTTAACCCCATTTATTTTTAAAAAAGTAAGCTTTTGCGAGATATTTGCAGATAGACATATTTTCGAAATCATCCGTTTTATTTCCTAAAACTATTTTTAAAACACGAATTATTTAATTTTAATTTTGGTGACAGGTTTAGAGAGTTTAGATATCAGTTTTTGGTAAGCAGTAACAGAATTGTATAAATGAGTATCTATATGGAAACTAAAGGATTTGTTCTTAAAATTACTAATATGCTAATGTCTAGAAAATGAATATTGCCTTGGCGTAATACAATATGGGATTAAAATTAAGTTTCCTCGCCCCCCGTAAAAGTTTCCGGTCTAATTTCCAATAACCATTTTAGTTAAGGTCCCATTAAGGAGTCTTTTAACGATGATTCGATACTAACATACCAAATATATTACGAACACACCATAAATAAGGCGCATACGAAATAATCAGTGTCAATTGGTAGAGCGAGACCTGCGACCGCAACCATTACAACTGAACGCCTCGCTGATGATGGTACCCTAGTACATAGCTTAAAATGAAGGGCGTATCCTAATTTCATTAACTCGAAGTTTGAATTTAGAACGTACCCTTTGCTGAGTTAGTAAGAACGGTTTTAAATCATTTTAGATTCCAAACCGTTCTAACTTTCCTAAATCTTAAATCTCTTTTTTCATCACCTATTATTATAGTTTGTATTTTACTTTTTTATTTTTTATTTAAATCAAATATCTTTTTTATTCAGAGTCTGTCCTTAAGTACAGAGTCATTAACTAATAAATAAAAGAATCTAAACAAATACAGTGGGCCCGGGTACACAATAGAGGCACACAAAACAATCAGGGTCAATTGGTAGCGAGACCCGCGACCGCACGTTTGCGTTACAGGCTCATCGCCGCCGCGCCGGTTATGTCATCCTGGTATGTGGGACCGGCTATTGATTTTAATTGGAAAATTAACAAGAATTTGTTTATGAGAATGACAAGGACGGATAGATGTAAAAACTAGGTTGAAATAAATAATTCATCTAATTGTATCTATGATAATTATATAATAGCTACATGACAAAGAACATTAATGCCTAGACGACTTGAAATGCACAGATATTCATTTTATGATCTTTAAAAAAGGAGCTTTTTCATGCTCTAAGCTATAAAACGGAGATGCAAAAATTATATGAAAATAACCAAAATTATAAAAAACAATAGTGTTTTGAAGAGCATTAAGTACTAAGCAGTGAGCATAAAAAAGTGAGTAACACGAATTATAAGCCGAAGATGTTATCAGCATGACTAGAAGTAAAACAAGGATGAAATTATATCCAATAGCGACAAAGCCCATTCAGTTCATTTCCGTTGGCTTTTCATACGAAAACTTCCATTTAATCGAGTTTTTGTATAGATTTACAAAGAGAGAAAACTCCTATCCAATAGAACAAACAAAACACATCATACAAAAAAGATAGATACATTTTCTATCCCTCCTCGTTCATACATACACGGGCAACCAAATTACACGGAACTATACATTCTAATTGACGATATGGAATGGCTGGGTTAAGTGCTTAACCCGGGGTTCAAGTGGCGAGTCGTCAGTCTATTAGACACTGTCCGAGTTTAAATTCATCGTTAAATGTTATAAAGGGACGCCGCTTGTGTTAGGGCAGGGTAGTTACTTTCAGTTGCTATTTTTTAGATAGGTTTGTAAACTATTGATTTATTGAGTCAATGTGAAAATTATTTGATGAAAGATAATGTTTTTATTATAAAACAGCTTCAGCGACATTAAAAACTGGCGTTGGGCATATCGGGATTTAAATTAAAATTGTAATAAGATTATAGATAAAAATAATGTAAAGTGCACATAAAAGATGAATTGTTTTCTCCAAACTATTAGATTTCCAACGATTAAGATTCATTAGTATGCATTACATGTAACAAGAAAAAAACATTCCATCCGTGCTAATTCAATTTAAAACTGTAAATTATAAAAGAAAGGGAACTTGGTGATAAGATATGACAAAGCGAGATAGCAGGAAGATGCAGAAAAATATATTTTATTTTAACTCATCAAAGATATATGACTAGAATAAAAATTGTCGTAAAGTATAGACAACAAAACAAAACACATCAACTTCTCGCTTCCCAGCGCGTTACGACCGCACATTTCATTCCTCGTTTGCTTCACATTTGACTAAACTACAGTTGTGCACTTTTTGAGCACTCGCACTGTACATTTTCCTCATATTTTGCAAAATTCCTACCGTATTCTAAAGGAGTTTTGGTTGGAAATTGTGTGCAGTAAAACGTAGAGTTTTAAAGTAAATAAAATAAGTCTCCCGGGGAGAATTCAAACATGCTATGACACTCCAGATGGAAGTTATACTGGGATGTGACTTAAAGGTATTCAATGTGATGAAATTTTTGTAAAAAAGAAATAATATTAAACTATTTTTGGAGCTCGATAAGAAAATACTGCATCTGGTTGATGAAGAGAAAAACGTTTTTAGTTAGAAATAAAAGTTCACAAATAATTCATTGAATCATGTTTCTCATGTTGAGTGTGCCGTTCTGAGTGGGTAGAAAACAATTTATTTGCTATTCACGTTTATAATTTTAATGGAACACCCACGCTATATAAAACACTTATCACTTATTGTTTTCCTCAGTTCTGATATTTAAAAATAATAATGCCTGGAACCTTACAAAAATAATAAAAGCCAAATGATTTAATACAAATTTTCCTTCACAAAAGAGTCCAATAAATAATTGTTATTACAAGGCAATTATACTATTATAATATAAACCACATTAAGCAAAACTAAAACCTCAGCACTTGTTCAAAAAACTTAAACTTAAGCCAAGCAAAGCATCTCTCAGCAAATACGTTCATCTCTCTTATAGCAGTTCCGCAAAGCCATTCGTTTCCTCGGCTTTGAGCTGGCTTAAAGCCAGTTACGCCATTATTAAGCTCAATTACAGTAATGTAACTTCGGGCTTTAGAATTGCATTCGGCTGGCATAAACCTACTTGGGTATGCTGAGCTATGGGGACCCGAGTAACTTTTCTGCGCTCTTTCCGTTTTTTCTATTAGGGTTGGCGAGTTTTAAGAGACTTTTGTTTTTGGGTGTTATCTGATTAAATTGAGAATATTTCAGTAATTCATAACACAATAATGTTAAAATGGCTAACAAATTTGTTTGAAATTTAGATATATGTAAAAAGAAATGTCATGGAAGTTTTGGTGGAAGCGAGAATAGGTACGCGAACGCAGTAGACGGTGAACACAATAATTGTTTGTTTTTTGTTATTTTAATATTCAAATATCGTTAAGTTGAAAATATTACAGCATTTATAACTGCTAAGACAACTTATTGGTGCCACTTTCACATATCACTAATACACATAGTACACAATAGACTAACAAACAAAACAAATCGTTCAAGATTTTATAATTAAAACCGTACGTGTCACCAAATCCTGTACAAAGTGAATGCACCGCTCGTCGCCGGTCGTCAGAGGGTGTAGGGGGGAAATAATTTCACAACCCTATTAGCACTGTAGGGTCGGCAGTTACATTAATGTTATCTGCTTTCATGCAGCTTTATTGGGAAAAAGCTACTTGCGGAGGCTTATTCTAATAGAATTATACAATTTTAAGCCACATTGTTCATAAAAAAAGCGATATGTAAAGATAATGCGTGCATGATCAAATTCTATTATTGGTAATTGCATAAATGCACAAAGGTTTACTTTGTATTTTTAAAAACGTAACTATAAGAAACCGATCGTCTTGAAATTGTACGTACTATTGCATGTCAGAAATGCATCCTTTCATCGTATCCTTTCATCCATAAAAGAGTCCTATACTCGAATGACACACTAGCAAAACTAGTTTCTCTATATATAACAAAATATCCAAGCAACATAACAGATCCCTGTCAGCCCTGTCACAACTAGCGCTAGTGATTAATGCCGTCTGGAGGACTAATTCGCGGCAAGTCATCTATTTGCCGCTTCCCCGGTAAGTGGGTATCGATTGCATGCGGGACAAGTGCGCAATCACAGGCGGGGAGAGGGGGCACTGACGGACTGACAGGATAGGATTGCGTCAACCTACGGAGTACGTATTTATAGGGTGAGTAATAGTTTAGTAAACTGAGTATTACTTATGTGGTATTTGCTGAAATATAACGATTTTGAGATCACTTTTAGAACGAGTACTTTTTAAGTCTGATCGTCGAATAAATTAAGTTACTATTTATAACCCAATGTTCTTTCGTGGTTATTAGTCACCCGATATATCCGAAAAACTCGATAAACAGTCAAATTACAAATAAAACGTGCCGGAAACACAAAAGCCGAGATTTCAAACAGTTTTCGAGTGGATAATACCCACATTATGGGGCATTCCGGCAGTTTACACCCGTCGAGATACTTGACGAGCGACAGATGAATGCAGTTGACGGTTTATTTTCATCGCGCGAACGTTCCGTTGATGTTTCTATTGGATTTCGGTAAAAAATACAATTTTTGTTATAAATACTGCGCGCTTGAGTGTTGTATTTACTTTGCAGGATATTTTTAAAACACCAAACTTTGGCTCTGAAATAGTTGTACTGGTACTACTTAGGTATAGGTACAGACTCAAAAAAAAAAACGATTAAAAAATTTAGTTTTATTTTAAAATGTATTATTCTGGGCCTCGAATTCCCACTGTATGGAAGTAACTTTTGAAGTCTTATCATTCAAAAATAATTTACACAGATTAGGTGCCAAAGGACCTACATTTACCTAAATTTTGTTACGTAATCATTTCTCAGGCCTCACAAAAATAAAAAATTATCTAATTTTGTTATTTAATCCCTATCTCTATTTAAATAAACAAACCTGCAGCCAACCATCCGTACAATTACTCATCATATTATTCCGTCTCCGCAGCCATGAATATCGCATGGAACATCCAATCCGGGCCTGCAATCGTGGTCACCCTAGTGATCGGCGTGCAAACGACCGTAACAACAGAGTGTCGACTCCACAGATACAAAGGGGCTGTGGGAGTTGCGCAGTGGCAGACGGTGAATTTAAGTTGTAAGATGGCAGCGGTGGTTCAAATATTTTGTTTAAATACATGTTTGCAGTTCATTTCATATGTCATTTTATTTAGAATACCATTGTAATTTATCAGGCAGGGCTAGACTTCTAATTTATGGTTTTTCTTGATTCTGTCTTATCAAATTTGAACGTCTTCACGTTCTAAGATATTAAGTTGATTAGTCTTATTCCAGTGTGGCTTCAAAGTTCAAACACCTCTGCGATTCTGAATAAAACCAGCAAAGCGAGAGTAAGCAGAAATTGCGGTTGCACCTCCAGTTTGGAATTAAGTCAGAAATGAAATATAAAGAGTGCTTAGAAGATAAAGCGATGGAAATATATCTCTATAAATAAATCAACAATGATTCCTTTGACACCTTGGTTAAGGAATCAACATTCAGTAAAAAAATTAAGTCAAAAAGCATTACTTTTAACATTATAAACAAAATAACAACTATTTAGTCCGCTTCCACCTACAACTTGATGACACAAAAACGGTAACGTCTGCGGATTTCCATTACAACTCAGCGGATGGCAACGCTCCCCCTGCGAGTGCTACTTTGTCAAAGAGTATAAACTACAGACGGGAACAAAGTTGAGAAGACGCTTTTTAATTTTACGAGCGGACATATAAAGAATGATATTGTTGATTTATTTTTTATAGCATTGTTAGACTATGAGGAAACAAGGTCTAGTATAACCAAAATAGACTTAATGCTTATGGTTTTTTTACAATTAAAATAAATGTTTTTAATTTTAATGATTACTTCAATGAAGAAGTTTCCATTTTTATGGATAAGTATGTACGTAAAACGAAACAGGAATGTGAAAGAATCATAAAAATATCTATAGAAATGAAAAAGTTATAGGACTTTGAAATTGCGCTTGCAAGAATAATTTCGTTACACGCGTGTGACATCATTTCACCTAGACGACGCGGCTCGTATTCGTTGAGTACGTACAATCAACGCCTTCAATCAATCAACGTACAACAAACGTCATTGGTGTATAGTCACTTGCGCCATAATAGTCATAATTTGTTTATTACACGATAGCTGAGGTTCAAAAATACGCCTACAAATAATGCATTATCTCTGTGTGTGTCAAGCAAGACAGTCAAAAATCCCCAATAAAAATGTTTATACTTCTCCATTACTTATTTAAATAAATAAATGAAGAAACCTGTAAATTTAACACTATTTAAAGGCTATTTTCATATTTGCAATTTTAATAAGGAGTCATTTTAACGTGGTAATACAAAGATATTTCAGTGGCCAGATAAAAGAATAGCACACATATAACTCAACAGATTGTTAACGTTAAATCGTTATCTATGTTTAGTAGCTCACTGTACTTCTCCGTATAGCGTCAACATCGGGGAGATGAGAAAAGTGTCTCTTGTATACCCATTTTCCACCAAAAGACACCCAAAGTCAAATCTGAACTCCAACTACTCTATGTCGGGGCACTCTGTTGCCAACTTCATCGGGATCAAGACGATTACCGTTCGTAATCACACCCTCGCCACTCGGGGGAGTCAGTCCGTGTACAGTAGCAAAGTACTTTGTTCCGGACCGTGCGACCATTCTAACATGAACTACCTCACCCCTCTTCACAAACAGAATAGAGGAAACCAGCGGTAACAAACGCCATCGGTAAAGGAGTCAGGATATGTCGGTCGCTCCTCTGACATACGACCTTTCGACACGAGCAGAATCAATTTCCATTCCACGCCAGCTTCTAAATGTCGAAAGTAGACTCACCCGCCCATGTAATAAAGTGTAATTTACTACAACAGAGAAACTCTGCGTCGGTTATTTGTCGAGCTGATACCTGATTTGCGGCTTTCATAGTAGGGTCGAGTTTCCAAGCTGCTCGTTCGAGGAAAGATATATTTTATTATATAAGTAATAAGGCCGGGTATTTGGGACGATTATAAAGAGTGTTTGGCGTAATTCTCGCGGGGTTTTAATTAAGATTTCGCGTTTTGGGGCGCGTTTGTTAATGAAGCCGACTTTAAATGTTCAGTTTGTGTTCGGTCTAATTGGGGGAGTTTTCATCGTTAATTATTTGTTTCCAGGGTTTACTTAAGGTTGACGTGACGGATTTTGTTTGAATTGGATTTAATATCCTGTGTGTCATTTGGTGCACATTTCACGATAGACAATATTAGTTTTGTATTGCGTACTATGTATGAACAGAATTGAATGGCTTTTATAAAATGTCTGCCTAAACATAGAAAAATCCAATCAAAACAGCAACAAATATTTTAAGAAAAAAAAATATATCTCAAACTCTCCAGAACTCCTATCCACAGCACTAAAAAAAATTTAAACTTCCCAGAATAAATTCGCCAAGGGAGGAAACCGCTAAATAACTTGCACTTAGCAAACACCATTATCAAAGAATATCTCAAAGAAGTTGGGGGTCGGACGGAAATGTGAGAAACAGCCGTGCGTTCCTCCGGTTAGAGGGAATGTCCCCCCTTAAGGGGTGGCAACAAGGGGCGGGCGTAGACTTTTTATTTCGCCTACGACGATCCGCGCTAAGGGTATACGTTTGCTGTTTTATAAGGTTATCCGGATAAGGGGAGATTAGGCTCACAAGAGCCTTAGGGAAAAATTGGGATAACATTATTTTTGAAAGTTCATATTGGTTTTTTAGGGTGGTGATGTAATTTTTATAGGCAAGTTTTGTTTGTAGATATTTTATAAAGCAGATTTAGGTTGAATCAAGGCAAAAGAAGCTAAGCACATATTTTTATCGACTATTACAAGTTCAAATGAAGGAATCAAATCAATTCAAATTAATTGGTAACCGATAAGTGATATCATCTTTTTTTCATTTACCAGCAATTTTATAAAATCGCCATAAAAAGTACAATTTCAGATAGCAATCACAACATAAAAACATTCACAGAAAACAACACAAGCCTACTCATAGCACAAAGAAAAACATTTCCAAACGAATAAACACACGACAACACAGAACGAAAGATGAAAGACATCCACACACTGCCTTTATTGGTGTTATTATATTTTCCTAGAAGCCGTTAGCAAATTGCGTTACTGTTTGCAATCTCGATTTGCCGGTAAAGCTATTGAAATATCGGATTCCCGGAAATACAAACGAGATTTTCTCGCAAACAAAATTACCGGAAAATTCCCCTGAAAATCGACCTCGTGCAAAATTATGAAAAGCTTTTCAGAGGTTAATTTTATTTATATGGATAAAACGTTTAATTGGTTTTTAAAAAGAAGACCAGTTGATTATCGTGGGATTTTTGTTTTAAATATTTTTTGGAAACTTAAGATTAACTTCGACAAGAGGTTAACAAAGAAATGCCTCTTTTATATTTCAGTACCTACGAGGTGAAAATTTTTACAAATTGAACATATATTTTGTAAAAAGCTAATCCCGCTTCTATAAAAAAAAAGCTAGTAACAATTCAAAACTTTATAACGATACAAAACTTTAACAAATAAACAGACATTCCAAAAATTTACTTTTAACCAAATCAACATCAAACAATAAAACATAATTAATCACCGCACATTACTCTAAAGTACTATCAACCCGAATCCCCGTATATATTAATAAGGAAGCAGCGTAATAACCAACTGTGTCGATAAACTCTCGAGATAACTTCCTTTCATCCCATGCTTATGTTTATCCACTAAGTTCCGGAGGCAAACAATTCCCCACCCCGGTCTCCCCTCCCTTCAGAAACCCTATTAGTCACTTCCGCAACAACTGCGTCATGATTAACTCGAATGTACGGTAATTCGATACAGTTTGTCGATGAAGTCAGTGGTTAATGGAACATAGAAAAACGAAGGATTTGGAAATTAGACGATATATTTTCTTTTATACTCTTAAAACTAAAACTGGTAAGTTAAAAACAAGAATTCCTACCTTAATATTGTTATTAAAATTTATTATGTAATCTACAATCTCTTCCGTCTTTATTTCATAAAACGTACATTTAAAATCATCGACAATCGATATCCACCGGCACATCCATACCCCACAAGGGTGAATATAAATTGCGCACGGGACAGATACCGTCGGCGCGGGCGGTAATTGGCGGGACGGCGCGGGGCGCGACAAATCTGACGGCCATTTCCGGCTGAGCGCGCAATGGCACCCCCTCTTTAGGTGGGGGCGAACTCCGGATTACGTAGAAGAGGCAAATTAGCTACGCGGCCGTGATACATCACGAGTGAATGGACTTTGTTTGATCACAGGTGGCAGAGTTTGGCTTAATTACTTTTGGGGCTTTTGATGAGTTTTATATGTTTACTTTGAAAGGCAATTAATTTCATTTATTAGCTTATTTAGAGTATTTTCCTCTAAAACTTTTTATAACTTTAATCTATTAAAAGCTGTACATGTAATGAAACTCCCAAGTGTGCGACTTCGATCTGGATTTAGAGCTTCAACCTTGATTTATTTTAATTAATTTCCAAAAATAATTACTTTCCGCAATCGTCTACTCTTTAAAGCACACAACAAACAACCCGGGTTATTACGATGCGCGCGCAACCCAATAGGCTGACAACGATACAGCTACATTACAGAACTGTCCCGTCCTACGAGCGCCATCAAATATGCACCTCTTTATTTATTTACGCGGCGAGCGATCCAGGAAATTGTTCAATTCGCCGCATTCATTCTTATAAAAGCTCTCCGACAGTTGTGTTAACAATGCTATTTATTCGACGCTTTTCACGTTTTATGAATACAATTTACATTCACTTGTATTTTTCAAGATTCTGACGTTTTATACAACTGTACTTTATATCCGAAAATAGTTTAACCCCAGAATCACAATAAAATTATGCATCAATATATCGATAACTTCGTACAAAAAAGAACACATATTTCTAAATCAAATTGTATAACGGCGTGTTATTTTTATCGAAAAATACACAATATGCATAATACAGCAAGCAAGCTAGTAAAAACCTCGACAGGCACTTTCGGGCCATTAACGAGAAACGTCCATGCGGCGATTGCTCTGTCGCGCTCACATCGCATCAAGCTCAATTAGCCCCTCCCCCCGCCGAGAGCCGGCTGATATATTAAGGAAGACGTGTAACTTGTAATGCTTTTCGACAAAAATATTACTGAGATTCTGTTGACAATCTTGTTACAGCAATTTGTTTTCGAGGAGATAAAATGTGTTGTACGATGTTACGTTTGTTTTGATCTTTCTTTTTATATTTCAAACAAGATTTATGATTCCAAATACTTTATAGGCTTTTACAGAGATTAATATAATAATAAGTGTGACTCCTGCCTCTAAAGTCTCAAAAATTTGAAGCTGGAAAGAAGCATTATCCATATCAGTCAACAAATAGTTTTTAATAAAACAAACTCTGGTCACATAAGTTAATCAGATTAATAAAACCCAAATCCCGAACGTCCCTAGCTGCGTTCTGCCGATGCAGTGGTGTTTCTGCATGAGTGGTCACGACTGCGGCGTTATCATTCGCTTTGTGTCACACCGCAGGCGAGGAGGGAAGATATTGTGACTTTGACGCTGTAGTTACTAAGTGTGTGTGTGGTAGGTCAAACTGTGGTTATGGAGGGGAATTTATAAAAGATATCTATCTATATTCATTATTTTCATAAAAAAAGTATTTATTAAAGTACACTTAAAGAGCATGTTTTTTAAAGTCTAACAGTAATACAGGACCTTAACGCGTTGTGGCGAGTGGACCTACTTAATCCTGAATAGTAAACGACTTTCAAAGTATAAATTTTAACTGTAAAATCTTAAACTATAATAATTACCTGGGTGCGGGACGTACGGCACCCCGACGTTCATCATCGGGTGCGGTGCCCGGTAATCCATCTTTACGGCGGCACTATTCACACACACAACACATCACTAAAGTACAACACTAGTTTCATACGTTTACGTTTAGTCGCCGAAGCGTTCATTTTGTAGTCATTTATTTACTAATGATTTGAACTTGTGAACTGAAGCAACAGATTTTAGATAGAGTATTTTCAGTTACTATCGTTAGTATGCGTAGATTAATTACAACCGTAACACAAAAAATATTTTTTTACTTTAAAACAAAACAATAAGTAAAAGGGTTTATATGTTAAAACTGCTCTCTCACCCGTACTATATATCTATTGCAACAGTTATTTATTTATTATGGAAGTTCCTCGGCTACCATGAGCTGTAAAAAAAAGTATAAAAACCGAGAACCATTTATGGATATTCACAAACGTAAAGTATTATGAACAGCGACAAAATTAAATAAAAATGTATGTAAGTATCTTTCTATTGGATAGACGTGTACGCTTGTAAGTGTGACCGAAGAGCGAAAAATAGTTAAGTGAGTTGCTTCGAGCGTATGAACTCGCCGAACGGCACTGGGAATAAAATTTCACCTGAATCTATATGCACGTAGGTGAAAAATAGAACAAAACACTTCTAAAAACATGAATATTTGGAACCTGAAACTGACGGCAGAGCGGCGCAAAAATAAAATCCAGAGGATTTCAGGTTTCTAGTTTTTATATTTGACGGGGTAAAAACTGAAATACTGTAACAGTTTGTAAAAATTTTCGTTTTATTTACTTGAATGTATATGAAATATCAATACTATAATACCTTTGAGCACAAAAATTAAACAAAGAAAAACATCATGAAAGCAAACTCACTCCAATAAATCAATCAATATACCATCAAATACCAAGACAATATTATTAATTATTGATTCCTTAATAACAACATGCGTTCTAGAATTCTTTGGGACAAAAAGAGACTCAATCGCGCAATACGTGACAGCGCCCTATACTTTTAAACGGGTCCCTCACCACCCGTTACCGTATGAGGGGTGGTGAGGGTGGTCGCCGGGAATTAACGAACACGCCGCACAAAAATGCCGTAAAACCACCGAACAACCACGGGGTATGTGAACGGGAACAGGTAGCTGCTATTTATTACATTTGACTGTCGCAATTATGGGACAATATTCAATTGGTTAATAAAAAATGGAAATTTATAGTATATGGTTTTTATTGTTATGGGCCTTGTATTGTTTACTGAATATCTGTTTACAACGCCTTACATTCATTTGGCAAGAAAAGCTATCAAGTTATCAAAAACAATTTATTTTTTATTTTGAAAAAGTAATCAGAATAGTTTCCACAACCAAGACTTTTATTTCAACCTCGCCAATTCCAGCGCTCCCAAGCCAGTTGCAGTGCAACCGTCCCGTCCGGATCTATTTATTATGCAGAGTACGTTTTACCTATTTGTTCACTGGTTACAGCACGATGTAGCTACAAATTAACTAAACATTCCCCTATTTCAATTCTAAAAGTTCAAAGCAAACTATATAACGCACTTTAAATAATAGGTAGGTAATAAATAAATCAACACGGAAATCTGACCAGAGCTATCGAGTTAAACGGCGTACAATTATTTGACGCGGTTCAACAAATTGTCGCCGCACACGAAGTCGACAAGTTCAACAGAGCTCGGCCCGGTCAAGTGTCCGCAATAAATCACGCGGCGTGGTCACCCTACCGCCCCTACTAATACTGCTATTAATAATACATAAGGAAGTTATGAAAAATATTTCGTGTGTACTGTGTAGTCCGTGGTAAGAGGTCGGACTTGAATAAATTAACTCGAATTTATTCATTAAGATTGTTTCGACTGCGTAGTTATATGTATGCAGGTTTTTAATTAGAAACATTTTTGTACGCATATATATTGCAATAAATAATAAAATATATTAAGTTCGAATCGAAATAATAATTATAATGATATTTATTCAGAGTATTTTTAGTGAAATCATTTACACTACATACTGAAGACGCCTTACAGAAATAATAAATTTATTAATCAGTTCAGTAATTTTATCTTGAGGTAGGCATAAAACCTACGCAACAGTTCGACTAAAATTCAACGAACAATTGAGAATGTTTTATTTCATTATCAACTTAGTCAAAAATGTTTATCTTATTAAGATATTAATCACGTCTTCGAATCCACGTAATAATACTATAATATTACCATTGCATATTGTAAGTCATTGACGAGAGCACAAAAAAAAAACAAACTTTTCGACACAAAAAGCTTGAAGCCCGATATCGTCGATTCGATAAGCGATCACATCACTATTAAGTGCGTAACGAACAACCACAGAAACGTACAAGGCTCGTCGCGGTTCGCGGCCAACTGCCAGCAAACACGAAAGGATCACCACTCGCATGCGCTAGGCTTCCCACTCTCAAACAGAGCATTATGAGCTTTATTAACGACATAATAGAGGGCGAATTTGTTTGGATTTATACACAGACACCTGTACAAAATGGTTGGGGTCGGAAGTCGGCGGTGCAGTGTCATTTCCACATTACTTCCCTAATAAAAATGAGATTTGGCCCGCGGTGCTGCTGTAACGCGATTACTCTTTCATAGAACGCTCCCCGGCGGGCGAGACAGTGTAAAAATAGACTCGCCGTGCAGTAAATTCGACATATGGCTGCGGTTATTACGATTCTATATTCAGTTTACGGCTTCTGAACTACTGAAATGTGGTTTTATTCGATGGTGTAAATCAATCAGCGAAATAATAAATATAATTGTTGAAGTAAAATTTATGGCGTCTAGTCTTGGAAAGATATTTATTTTTGGGAGTTTCAATCTGATGATTAAATATGCCGTTATGTATTATTTACTCCTTTAATTAACATCTAGTAAAAGAGTTATTAAATACCGTCAAAAAAAAGGTACGATTAACAATACTGTTATTCAACTTGGCATAACATAAAACTGCTCTAGAAAAAAAAGCCTTACACAGAAAGCCTTTTTCATACGTTCTCCGACAATAAATTACCTTTCAAAAGCGTTTTTTAAATTGCGTTACAGATGCGTGAAAAAGTTGGTACGACAAAATCTGTAAAGGCTACATGTTTCATTCTATGACTAGATTTATCGATGTCGATATAAAGTTCAACGTCACTAGTGATGTTTCAATATGTAACGGTTCGAGTGGCACTTTTGATATCGCAGTGGAATGAGTAATTGCGTTTTCAATTTATTTTATTGCAGATCTGTTATGTTGCCGTAGAGCTACGTGTGTGGTGGCGAGGGGGTGTGGGTGTATTGTTTTTGATAGCTATGTGAAAACAGTGCAGTTACAGTTATGATATCAATTTGGAAGATTAAGAAATGTTTGTATTTTTAAAGCAATGATAACAATAAATTAGTTTTACTGACATGCCTACTTAGAAATGATATTAACAAATGTGTGTTCGTATTTTCAGTATTTTATAATAAATGGAATATATATTTGTAATATGATTTAAATATATTATAAAAGACAAATAACACATTAAGTACTTTTTACTTCGGTCAGCTTGCTTTCGTAATCTGGTGGTTTTTTGTATTTATGTTACAAAAAATATCCAAGCAGCAAACATTTTTATTTTCGGCTGCTAACTGCTACTCTAATCTACTCTTCTGCTCACAAATAAGCTAATTATAACATATTGTACTATTATTTGTATAAGATATATGTTAGTACATATTATTAAAAAAAAATTACATCGATATAAAACTAACCCAGCCACGTCACTAGCATCCTTTAACACAACACTCGCCCACTTTTCCCTCACTAGAGTGTATCGAAGTCCCATGCCTATGTGTTATATTGTGTGCAGATATTTGTAAAAGGGGTGAAAGGTGGGGGTTAGAGTTCTGATATCGACGGAAAGCGGTGACATATTTGCTGTTGGCTTTTTTAGTTTCAAAGGTGTATGCTTTGGATGCTTTTAGTTGACGATAGGATTTTTACTGTAGTATTATCGTGTTGGAGTGGTATTATTTGTGTTATGTGGGTTATGAACATTTGATATCACATAAGTAAGAGAATTCTGTAACACTTAATGTAGTAAAAATGTGTAGATAAAATTCTGTGAGTCGCAAATATGTGTCCTCATTATAATAAGAGTTTGACACTACATTCGTTTTGTTGTCGATACTCAATACTTAATATATTTATTGCATTCACATGGTAATTTACAATGGTATTTTATTTTATTAATAATTAGCAGGCGTTTGTCTTCCATCTCACCTGATGGATAGTGACGATGAAGACGAGGATCATACACGCCTGTCCAAGAGGTACCTATTCACTCTGCACTTAAAGCTCCAGGGTTATATTTGTCTGGAAAAACAGACGCAGGCAAATCGTTCCACTCTTTGGCAACACGAACCAAAAATGAGCTATCGAACCGTTTAGTTCGGCTCTTCGGCACGCTAACCACAAACGGGTGAAACTTCTGTCTGCATCTGGTTGATCGGTGGAGAAAGGGGGAAGGTTCGATCAGCTGAAAAAGAGCATTTGCACACTCTCCAAAGTGCAATCTGTAAAAAACCGATAGACTAGCAACTTTTCGACGATGTTCGAGAGTTTGCAGTCTCGAAGAAGTAAGTTTGTCGTCACTTATGAGTCTACGGACCCTTCGGTCGACAGAATCCAACGCTTCAAGATGGTACTTAGGACTGTGTACAGGTTGAGCAACTGTTCGGAGTTGAAGTACCACCGGACCTTTGCGATGACTCCCAATTTTTGGAAGCTGACTGTGCCATGGTTTCAATCTGTTGACCGAAATTAAGTTTCGACATGATGGTCATGCCTAGAAGCCCTAGATGGTTTGTGATCGGTACAGATACACCTTGGAAAGTGGGCGTCAAGTTGAATGTGCTCTTTTTACCGGCCTGGGTTTTGGAAGGGTTGAACTTGACAAGATTGGCTTCACCCCAATCGGAAACCCTATATAGTGTCAAATCAACCCGTTCGATCATCGACTCTCTCTGAAATTTGATCTGGTTTGGACTCGCTCGCGCATTGGACACATATCTCTCTACAACAGTGCTGTCATCAGCGTAACCAATAATGCCTTTCGTACGTCAGGAGACGATGGTTCAATACACGTTCCATAATTTCAGGCAATTAAATCATTTATTTATTCAACTGTTCAATACTACTGAACATTATCATGTGCCATCAAGAGCCAGCAAAGCAACAGCAAAATTTTTTTGAAATCGGTATGTTGTATCCCGATAACGTATACTAGTTATAATTAATATATTGTCTAACATACTGCTTACCAAATTCATTATTGAAATAAAGCATGTTGCTGATAATCTTACCTGTAAATAATAGAGAAGAAAATGTAATAATTATTAAATTTTAATATAAGTAAGATATAAAAATAGAAGAATATACGTTAAGCTTATAAGAAACACAAATTTTTAGATTTATATATGTTGAATATAGATGATTTTTTACGACTCATAAAAGGTTAATATTAAGCACTAGCTTCGCTCCAATTAAGACTAAAGTTGCTGTGTTTATGTAGTAAGTTTCAAGTCTTCATAATTTAACATTAGTCATTCAAATGTATCAAACATACATGTGTGTATAACGAAAATAAAAATACTCAGTCGATACAATAATTCTGAGTCTTCTATAATCTCTTTTATTAGCTCTAGGGCACGTTCCCCCAACCGCCACACCGCCGCCGCCGCATCGTGGGCTCATTTGTTGTAATAATTGCCGTTTCAGTACATTGGCGGCATTTCGGTAGCTTTGGAAATGCCTATTACGTCATTGAGATAACTACATAGACTTTGTGAGTTTGGAATTATTAATTGTCAGAAAGAACTTATTGGTGTTTTTTTTTAAATAGAAAACACAATACACATGAGCTTATAAAGTGTTTCCATTTGCTCAGAGTTCAAGTCTTTTGTAGATGACAATTAATAATAAAATAACATATTTAAACCTGACTGCATTACAGTCATGTCAAATATTATTAAGAATCAAATATAAGTTTCAGGCTTTCATTGTTTAATCGCTACTTGGTATTATATCTCAACATCTGGATAGCGCAAACAGCTACCTAACCAACCAAACCCTTACATAAACACAATAACCACCCTCATTTTAGACAGTATTCGACAAACGCATCGCAACACTGCACAACGCTGGCGCCGTGCCGCACCGTTTCGGACACACGTCATGTGACCGTCAAACCTGTAATTGAATCCCGGCATCGACTGACGTGCTCGATACATTGTGTGTGCAGAGAGTTTGTGCGCTGCTACCGCATCGATTGCGGATGCATTTTGGTGCTAGGATTTAAATTGACGTGTAAGTTGAATATGTTTTCACAATTTTTGAACTATCGAAAGTTCTAGGTAGGGTAACGATATCAGTTAAGGCTAAGACTAACGTTAGCATTAAATAAGACATTTTCAAACGCCTATTAATACATTATTTATGATGGTGAGGTGATTTTTAGCGTTCAGAACAAGTATATTCATTTGAGCTATACATTTTCTTAAGAAAAGTTGCCGGTAAACCGGTATATACAAGATTAATGGATTATATTGATATGAAAGAAAAACAAAAACGTTTAAAAAGGTTTACTGCATAATTACAATTAATACAATTAATATGCACTGAAATGCAATAAACCTCCTACGTAGCTAAATGTTAATTACAGCCGTATCTATGTAATCAAGTTGGCGATTTAGCGGTATTACGGTAATTATACGTTTAAAGTTAAATGAATCCCGAAATTGATACCGAATATTGAAACATTGTTAATTACTTCTGTTTGTGATGTAGATTTAATTTATGGGTTTCAATCGAATTTTGAGTATTGCTTTTAATGTGCGCGGTAAGTATTTATTACCAATACTGTGAATTGAGTATGATGTTTGTTTTAAATGTAAATACTGAATTATGAATACATGGAATTTGCTCTGCAAAGTAAATACGTATATCTTATTCTAATTATTGATTTATTGATTCAGTCTACATAAAAGGGATTTCCAGAAAAAAACAACTAATAATATCGTATTCGATACTTCTTTGCTATCTTATCGACATAGCCACATCACTTCAAAGTAGTCAAGCACTAAGGCGCTAGGCGGGAGAGCAAGCTGCGTGAATAATTCCACGTCCCGCATACAGACTACCAAGTAGTAGTTATTATGGCAAGAATGTTTGCGAAAAGTTAAAAATACTTATGGATAGACGGGCATTCTTTTATACTATGTAACATAGAGGTCTACGGATCGATAACGTAGCTCGTAGTCGATACTACGGATTATGTAGTACCGTAGAGGTCAAGAATAATAAAACCGGATTTGGCCGACAATTTTGCTGATTGTTTCTTACATTAGATTGAATATCAATCAAAGCTTAAAATGAAAGCCTTATCCCATAAGTTAAAACTATGTCGTTAATTCCATACCTACCTTATACCTACCATAACAATCAACAATCACTTTAAAATAATAAACAGTACGTTTACAAACAATAGGACCAACTGGCCTATACCTACGCGCGACGGCCTACATCTACCGGTGTACCCAATTACCGGTCGCCCCTGAATGCCGGGACGTCCGAACTTGCACAGCGGCGGCGCGTCGCGTTCATTATAACTGGGAGTATATTCCCTTTCGAACTGTAAAGTTTATTTTAACGCAACAAATATTTTAAAACCTATTGAGAAATAAGACAGTTTGTTCCTAAAAAGCAATTATTAACTTTTTCTAATAACTTTGTTGCAAATAAGAAAGTACGCATTGTGTTGATGATACTTAAATAAAATTCTAACATAACGTTC
The DNA here is from genome assembly GCA_923062675.1 of Marasmarcha lunaedactyla. Lineage (NCBI taxonomy): Eukaryota > Metazoa > Arthropoda > Insecta > Lepidoptera > Pterophoridae > Marasmarcha > Marasmarcha lunaedactyla. The sequence continues at coordinate 12,363,193 of OV281362.1, read as the reverse complement.
ATTAATGTTAGTAGTAGGGATTGGCGGATTCCCGCTCACTTATTAGGTATGGTATCAAACGCGAATTTATTTAATAAGGTCGCGGGGGGTCGAATCAAACCGCGATGCTCGCTAACTTAGCGAACGTTCATCAAACGAATCCGCGATATTATTCTGATTAAACCGCGGATCAAAGTAATTCGCGATATTATTTAGATTAATCCGCGTATCAAATTAATTCGCGCCTAGTAGAACGCGAAGTCCAACTTTCCCAAAAAACCAAAAATGCCCATGTTTCTGGTAGTAGTAGGGATTGGCGGATTCCCGCTCACTTATTAGGTATGGTATCAAACGCGAATTTATTTAATAAGGTCGCGGGGGGTCGAATCAAACCGCGATGCTCGCTAACTTAGCGAACGTTCATCAAACGAATCCGCGATATTATTTTGATTAGACCGCGGATCAAAGTCATTCGCGATATTATTTTGATTAATCCGCGTATCAAATTAATTCGCGCCTAGTAGAACGCGAAGTCCAACTTTCCCAAAAAACCAAAAATGCCCATGTTTCTGGTAGTAGTAGGGATTGGCGGATTCCCGCTCACTTATTAGGTATGGTATCAAACGCGAATTTATTTCATAAGGTCGCGGGGGGTCGAATCAAACCGCAAATGTTATTGACTATTTACTTTTCTTCAATTATAATTTATCTTACTATACCTATTGTGAATTATAATCATTTCACCCGCCAGGTATTGCAAATATGTTACGAAAGGGTGGTTCAGTAGCGTCTTATTGTTCATATTATTTAAACGTTATGCAGCATGTTTTTACTTGTTACATATGACTAACCAAATTCTTGTGATAACAATGTAGCCTCATGACGACGGTTACTTTCTGTGTTTCTTGGAAAATTACAAGTTTAAAATGAGTTTTTTATCAAAAACCAAATTCTTGTGATAACAATAAAGGGAGAGAATTTGCTGCTTCCTCAATTATTTCAATTGTTCCTTTATCGGTTTGTAGTCTCATGACGACAACGGTTAATTGTTTACGCCTCCAACCACCTCCTTCTTCTTACTTTTTTTTTATCTATTTTGGATGGATATACACCGAAGGGAGCTCATACATCTGTACATGGACTGTAGACATTTCAAGATTATATAATTGGGAATATTACATATAAACATCAGGTATGTATTTGTGAAAGAGAGAGGGAGTGGGATTGTTTATACGGGTGCGTGAGTGTGTATGTGTGTTTCAGGAGTTAGAATTTTAAAAAGAGAAAGAGTATGTGTAACAAGACCCGTAGACATTTCAAGATTATATAATAGGGAAAATTACATCTAATCATCAGGTATGTATTTGTTAAATAGAGAGGGAGTGGGATTGTGTATACAGGTGCGTGAGTGTGTGGGAGAGTGTATCTGTTTTGTACGTATATGTATGGTGAGTCTGTGTGAGACTGAGTGGTATAATTAGTGTAATGGTTTTAGCAAGGATTCGGTGTCGGAGTATGACTTTTCTTTAAGCCATGTAACAACTTTATTTTTGCAGTTGAATGTAATTTAGTGGTATATGTATGGTTCAAGAAAGTAGAAAAATCTTTGGCTAAAAGAGGTTTTCGGAAAGGTGTAGGAGAAAACTAGGTGATTTCTTTTAGATTGAATCTCAAAACAGAAGGGTTTACTTTTATGCTGGAGGAGTGTAGTTTGTAAAATAAACAATGTCCTATATATTTAAGGGTGCTAATTAAAAATCTATATTGATTTCTTAATTACTAAGCCAGCCACATTTGCAGGCGTCTGAACGATACTGTCTTAGCCACTATAAATTTGCTGTCGCGGGGTGTTTTTGTTAAAAAATTTAGAATTATCATCCAATTTCGATTATGGCGCTTCGCCGGGTGCTGCCGCACCACGCTCACTGCGTTCGCTCGGCTCACGCATTTGATAATTACAGTCTAACCTAACCTAACCCAAATTTAACTACTACGCTTTCTATAGACTATTTAGCGGGCGTTGCAAAAAAAAAAAAGATTAATTAATGTATTAGAGGCTATCTCATTTTCCTGTGGTTTAGTTATAAAATTAAAAGTTTGATCACGTAACCAATAAAGAAATTTGTGACTTGGCTTTTAATTTCTGTATGTTTATATCTACTTAACACAATTTACATTTCAAACATTATTTCGAATCCACCCATCCGCATATCAAAGCTGTTAATACCTTCCAACGAACACGGTTTTTAATTACTGCACAGACAAATGTTATTGACATAGTATTCAGCTTTATTAAATAGTATTTTATGTTATTGCGATTATAATCATTTCACAAACGTATAGAAATATATGAGTAGTAAAGTTTTTTGTTAGTGTTACCACCTATTGATAGCTATAATATTTAATCTTCTTTAAGCATGTTAAATTTTTTGTTAACCTTTATATTAGTCATGCGCAAATTATATCTCTGAAAGAAAAGAGTGATATATATCTTTTCAAACCAAGATATATGTATATCTATTATATCTCGTTCTGAGCGAGATTTAGATATTAATGTTAAATTTCGGGCGATTGAAACAACTGAAGCAAGTATACGTACTGACACTGATTATACTTACTGATCTTATACTGCAATAATTATTTTTCTGCAGTGTTATTTCCAAATAACTGTTATCGAAATCTGTTATTGTTATCGTTGTATTATAACAGTATGAAATAGTTATTGGACTACTGGTCATAGTAAATTAGACCTTACGACTTAAAGGCGACTTAAAATCTTATGCAACAGAAATGTGTTCTTGGAATGAAACTTGATTTAGTCGTACAATAATATACCTTTTAACAATGCAGTAACGCATGGTTTGCGCGGCTGGTAGCTATGAAAGTGAACGAGAAGGCGTTGTACCTTTGTTTCGCTCACGCGGTCACAGCCATACATTCAACTTTATCAAATTTCTTTCAAATTTCAAACCACATCAATTTTTCTTTATATTCTTTAGGAATTCTAACTCTCATGAAAATAAAAATGCAAATACTGTTCAGTTTTAATACACAATTTATCTATAATATAAAGATTAACCCTGGACAAGTGGAAATAAAACTAAAACGAATTAAAAAATTTTAAGATGGTTACAAAAAAAGTAAAACTTAAAACAATTTTTTTTAAATCGTAGATAAAAATTTTAACATTTTTCAAGATATTTACAACAAAAACTAAAACTTAAAACAATTTTTTTTTAAATCTTACATAAAAATTTTCACAATTTTCAAGATGGTTACAAAAAAAGTAAAACTTAAAACTTTTTTTTTTTAAATCGTAGATCAAATTTTTAACAATTTTCAAGATATTTACAACAAAAACTAAAACTTAATACTATTTTTTTTTTAATTCGTACATAAAAATTTTAACACAAATCAAACATACACAATTTTTCACAAACAATACAAGTTGTATGAGCAACGCATAGATCACATAAATTTTTCTTTTTATTCTTTAGGAATTCTATAAATTCGCGTTTGATACCATACCAGAAACATGGGCATTTTTGGTTTTTTGGGAAAGTTGGACTTCGCGTTCTACTAGGCGCGAATTAATTTGATACGCGGATTAATCAAAATAATATCGCGAATGACTTTGATCCGCGGTCTAATCAAAATAATATCGCGGATTCGTTTGATGAACGTTCGCTAAGTTAGCGAGCATCGCGGTTTGATTCGACCCCCCGCGACCTTATTAAATAAATTCGCGTTTGATACCATACCTAATAAGTGAGCGGGAATCCGCCAATCCCTACTACTACCAGAAACATGGGCATTTTTGGTTTTTTGGGAAAGTTGGACTTCGCGTTCTACTAGGCGCGAATTAATTTGATACGCGGATTAATCTAAATAATATCGCGAATTACTTTGATCCGCGGTTTAATCAGAATAATATCGCGGATTCGTTTGATGAACGTTCGCTAAGTTAGCGAGCATCGCGGTTTGATTCGACCCCCCGCGACCTTATTCAATAAATTCGCGTTTGATACCATACCTAATAAGTGAGCGGGAATCCGCCAATCCCTACTACTACCAGAAACATGGGCATTTTTGGTTTTTTGGGAAAGTTGGACTTCGCGTTCTACTAGGCGCGAATTAATTTGATGTTATTGACTACTACTAATGTTATTGACGCCAAAACAAATTAGGCAGTGGGTCTAATACAGAATTGAAATAAAAAGTGTCCCTACTTAACCTGTAAAGAACTATAAATTAATTAAATCACTTTAAACTGAAATCGTGTATCATTGCATTACAACTGATTATTGCTTGCCACAATTTTTCACCTTATGTAGCTGCAACTAGGAAGTTAATTATAAAATAACCTTATTCTAGTACTTCGAGCATTAAACGGGAATATATATATATATATATATATATATATATATCATTTCGGTGGTATTGTCGGGAGAACGAGCAAATCAAGACTGATACAACATTTATACCTTTATATTTTCATTCCATTTTTGCCCATTGAAAACAAACCTGAAGTCCATTTATTTTTAAGTCAAAGATTAATTTTCTTTGTTGATATACAGCCCGTTTAGTTTATTAGAAATGATTTTTGATACAAAGATATCACGTTTGAAAGCAGACCTATTTTCTTAATATTGTTAAATATTGAACTAATCCAAGTTTAACTTATTTTACTTCAAGCTATCTAGTCCGACAACCAGAATAATAGGTCCCAGACCACAACAGCCCCACTCCATATAAAACATCAAGCTGTTACAATGCCGGGCACTTGTTTCAAGTTTCTTTTCACGGAACCCGCCAGACGGGAATGCCAAATTAAAATTAACTTTTTCCGATTGTATAATGATACCCTCCTTTTTGCATCTCGAGTCGGGGATAACTGGGAAAACGCTACTTACCAAGTGCTTTCGAATTGAAGACGTACAGTGGAGTCGCTTCATAAATTGTAGCTAGATTTATTAATTGGCTGTTGTTTTTGTCCTGTTTTAAAGATATTTCAATTTGTTTCTTTTTTCTTGGTAGAATGTTTTAATTAATTAGCGAAAAACAATTTTCAGGGGGTGTTAAATTGGATAACTTTTCTTTGAATTTTGATAAGTTGGTGATAACAGAAGGTTGGGGTCCGAACAAAGTAAGTTTTGAAAGAAAACTGGCGTGTACTATATTTTTTAGGGAATGTTATTTATGGCCAACAACGGAGTTTGACAGTTTGATGATGCTACGGGAACTAAGCTAGAGCTGAAACTAATCTAAAATACCCCAGGGATAACAATTTTAGTACTTTTGTATCTGCAAAACTAATAATCTTTTGTACGATCCAGCAAAATGTAATGTTGGAGACATTTCGGTTTTGAACATCATTTTTAATTTGTTTTTTTTTTTTAAATACTTTAAAGATAGAAATAAACAAACTCGATTGATTAATTAACTGTGTCGGTAATGTTATATCAATATTCAACATTGTTTTAATCAAAATATTATAACAATGAGTTAGTTATTCTTCTTGCAGTGCCTATACGCTAATGTACGTTGGACGCCGGGTTTGTAAACTTCCTCTTGTTTCTTTACTAGACGGAAAAGGTTCTAACAATAAGTTCTAACACGCAACATTTTTATAGGAAATTTACCTGGCTTCCTATTTCATGTTCGGTTGAGAGTGTTTACTGGAATCGGTATAATAACCTAAGCCACTTCGGTGTGGTTACCGCGAACAACAAATCCGATATCTGGGCGGAGGATAGCTGTATTAATTTGTACAGACAAGGAGAGGGAGAAGGTTATTCGGTATGTAAAGTAATTTTTAGGGAAAAATTGTTTTTATTTTTTTCTGAAAGAATGAGCTATTTTGGGAAAACAATTTAATATTTATGATTTCTGTGCAGTATTTTTTTAAATCAAATTATAAAGATTTTTGTACAATGACGTCGCGGAGTAGACATTTTTTAACTTTTTAAGTTCTTAAGTTTTCTAAAATTATTTTACGTAATTTAGTTAAATAAGCTTAGCTTAATCGCTTTTATCTACAATACTTAGTTACATCTCGAAATGGTTAATACATAAGATTCGCATTTTTTTTTACACACTGAATTGTCTGTATGATGCTCGGTGGACTTTGAGACGTATATAATTATGTAAAGAAACATGTTTGTTTGTTATAGGGAAGCTACTAAATCAGGTAAACAGCAACCTTATTTATTTTACTTTGAACAACAAATAGAACCAGACACATTTTTAAACAATTTCACTAGGTAAAACTATGATGCTTTAATAATGGTTCCTATTGATAACCCGTAAGTCGAAATACAATTATAGCTGGTTCAAGGCATTTGTGCATGCGGCCCTATGTGTGTGTTAAGCTTGCATTTACAGCAACTGTGTGTGCAAGACAAAAGTGTACTGATGGTACGCGCACACCGAAGCGCCGAGAATACGATTTCACAAGACGACATCAACCACACATAATTAGGTTGCATGTTTACACGATTACAAAGGTTCGCGCGCAAAGAAGATTTGTACCATCTATACGATCATTCCTATACTGAGTTTTGAGCTAGAAAACTATAAATAAAACCGAAATCCTAAATATCCCTTACATATGAGCCTATTTTATTTCATGCCTTTTAATGTATACGAAGAAAACTATTTTCTCCTGCACAATCTTATAGGATATCAAATCCAGAACTCGCAATAAACAAACCGGCAACTCCACAGAATCAACACAAAATCACAAACTTGACTACTTCAAAGGCTGCTACTACTCCACCTCGAAACAACACTCGTGTTGTCACAAGAAACTAATTATATTGAACTTTGTATACTTCGACAAGTTGCAAGCCTACTCCCAACTATTTTATATAAATCTTTATGGCTTACTACGAACTACGAAAACGTGGGCTTTATTGTAAAAATACAATCATTTGCAAATATTTGAATCTCTATCGATAAACGTTGTGCAAAATAAGTTCCAGCCTTGGGGTCACGAGTTTCACTCACCAATGAAGGATTCAAAGTAAATAAACGGCATGAAGAAATATGAGCTGTATGGAAAAATGGCTAAATGAAACTTAATAAAAAATGCAAGTTTCTACAAACTTTATTTTTTAAAGGTTTCCTGACCTTTTTAGGAAATCATATAAGTCGGTATGTTTTAAATTAAATTTATTACTTTGTGATTTCAACATAATATTTGTAGAATGTTTCTCAAGAAGGCAAACGATTTGAAATTTCTTAACTTACTTCGACCATATGGCCTCTCGTTCATGGCACGGTTTTCTTACCGTACGGCATGTTAGCCTTTTAGATGAACACGGCAAAATCACCGGACGTGACAAAGACCAGGCTAAGATGCAATTTTTTGCCCAATGGAATATGAATCCACATAAGAAAAATATTATCATTGCTTATTACATATATAGGAAACTCAGAAAGAAAGAAAAAGAATGTGTAGGATATCCAAATTCAGCAAAACGGGAGGAATATGGCGCATTCCATACGCATGTCAAGAATCAATACAGTAAATTTTTGTTATATCTATAACGTATCAATATAAGTCATATATCATATAAGTCAGTATATATCAGTAATTGTTGGTTTATGTTCATTTTACTCGTAAGACAATATCAACGTAGGTAAACTGTCCCGAAAAGGTAAAAACGTACGGTGCCGTCGATCGCATCACTCATCATCACCACTTTGTATCAACGCTTTGCGTTCTAACAGCAACGACATGAGCAAAAATATATACAGACTTCTGTGCTTACAAGGAGTTATCACACTGAATGCATTCTGCATCCTGCTATTCGGTGAAATTGAGCGTAGCCCGCACCATATCTAAACATCATACGTATTTTATTTATATTTTATGTAATTTCGATCTGACTGTACACTGTACTGTACATTAGCAAAGACCCTAGGGAACGCACCGAGCAGGCGGTCAGAGACTCGACCGGAAGGGCTGCCTGGATACAAAAAGGCAGACAGCGGGCAAGCGGGTGGCGGACCTGGTAGTTCAACGCGTGTATCGTACCAGAGTACACTTGTTCGTTATAAATTAAAACATCTTCTGGCAAAGAATATTTTATGAATTGCGTACGCGTCATCCCTGGTAATATTATTAGGAAGATTCCATTTATTAAGATGACTATCGGCCATCTGTGCCCGGATCGCTGAGCGGTTGCCCTGACCGACATATACGTGCAATTTGACCGGACCGCAGGACGGAGAACGCATCCAGTCCGAAAAGTCTTAAAGGAACATAATCTATGTCTCTCTCATCAGTCAAGTTCTACTACTATAGATATAAATTACATTTATTACACTTTAAACATATAGATTGTTAACAAAATTATTTCAAAGTAAAAAAAGACCAGAAAAGTACTAGGATTGCATATCAACACTTTGAGCTTTGAGCATACGAGCGAAAGCCGCCAACACAGACTACTGTACTAGGAGCGTAATGTGTGTCTCTATCAATAATAGTCAATAATAGGTACCACTACAATAGTATATCGTTTCAAAGATCAAAAATGATAAAGACAAGGAAGCCTCCAAAAGTACTAGCATCGCATATCAATCTCAGAGCTGTGAGAGCCTGCACTGAAGCAAACAAACAGACTGCTGTACTTATAGGAGCATAATCTGTGTCTCTGTTAACAGACAATCGGGTGCCGCGGCAACAGTACCGAGCCAGCCCCTCTGCAGTGACCGACGCATGCGCACGGCGACACTAAGTTTCCATTGAGTCACGTGGAATTGAGACGATACGACACAGGAGAAGAAAGGAGTTACTGATGTAAATAAATGTTTTTGATCCAGAGAGTTGAGTGACACGGTTAATGAATGATGGATTCTTTGACAGCTCGGCAAAATAGTAAATAAATTATAAACTCGTAGGAGTTGATCCTATTTTTAAATTAATTTCTATCGTATGAGAAAGGCAAAGAACTACGCCATACTGCCTGTTCTATCGTCAATTTATCTTCAATATAACCTGATGGAAAGCAACCATGAAGCAACACCCATTCATAATAGCATTTAACTCTCTAAACTACAAAACGTAATAGTACGTTTCAAACCAATACCCGTACAAAACCATGGAAACGTACAAAAGCCAGACACTCCGACCCAAGATTAAGCGCTCGTAAAAAGGGGCCACCGAACCACCACGCAATAACGTCTTGATATCATTCCAGTACTCACACCCCAAGAGCCTTTAATACTATTAAAATAAAGTCGAGAATCCTGAGGCAGCTTGGTCAGTAGTAATTTAAAGGTCGCTCGACATGTGTTCATTTGCTAAAGTGTGGAAGTAGTTCCTGTTCTGTGGAGGGTTCTTTATGTTTTGAATTGAAGAGGTTAACTCATTTTGGTTGATAGCTGCTGTAGTGATAAATTTATTCGCATAACGGTCTTCAAGAATGACAGGAAGGTAGAGTTGTTTTGTAAATATTTTGTCTTGGGCGGTACTACAGCCCTTAATATTTTGACCGCAATAACGATCGCGTTTGCATGATTGTGTGGCGGGCAAAGGGAGGGAACAGCCAGCGCAATGACTGGAACAAAGGCAATTTCAACTGAAACCTACAGTCCGCAACGCATCATTCATCGTGATAATATTCACAGTCACTTTTAATAAATAAAACACCTCCGACTAACGGTGACCGTGGGCCACGCGCAAATAAAGAATATATATGACACTCCATTACTGTACTTATATCCAATAAACAGCTCTTCATATTACTGCCACATCATAATACTTCGTCGTTAGGGATTTTCCGACAGCTCGGCAAATCGTTAATAATTTATTTGATAGGTGGTGCTATTAAAGTTGGTCGTCCTAATTTACTAACAAAGGCATAGTACTACGCCATACGACCTGTTCTTACGTAAATATTTATTTATTATTATTTTTGCATAGAAACTTCGTCTTCTTTTCGCCTACCTATCTTATAAGATGTATCCACACCAGTTTTTCTTAGCGCCGTCTATCAAAGTAATTGGAACAACTTTTTTTATTTGGTTGTGGGAAATCCCTCATTCACTAGTAACTGCTTTATATGATTCCAAATTAACGGATAACACCTTTTTCAACAATCATCTACATATTTTACTCCACTGATAATAATAAATAAAATCTCAGACACGTATACCAATAAAAACAATAAACCAAACAGGACACTATAATAAGAAAAAACTTATCCAAAATAAACTCACACATTAAAAACGAAAATAAAAACGCCAAAAAATCGGAAAGCCAGTTAGATCACCCCTTAAATAAATTGACATCCTGAACAAGCTAAACTGATACTTGTTGCTTAAAGGATAGAGTTTTAAATCGGGTGTGTTGGCGTGTTGGCGTACAATTTGTTAGGTAAGCAAAATGGTCGTCTGTTATATTTAGAGTACCGCTTCGCGGTTAAATGAACGTCTATGAAATTACCTAAAAAGGTGAAATTAGAGAATGGAAATTCAATTGCTATTACATTAGCGGCTTTTTAAAATTGTTTAGTTATTATTTTTGATGAAATAAAAACAACTTCTTTTACTAATAGTATTACCTACTTTATAAACCCAGAGAGACAATTAGGTTAGATAGTAAAGTAAATAAAGGGTTCTCATTCTACAGGGTCAACAGTTTTCTCTTAAAAGATTTTTGAGGCATAAATAATAAGCTTAAATATAAAATATTTAAAACGAGAAAAGATCTCTTCCTTTACATATTTACTTTGTGTTATGTCATTTAGTAATATGCAGCTATCCACGACACTTGATTAAAGTAAAATATCGGAAGATAGGTGATGATAAGCTCAATGCGCACGGACCTCATGAATCTTGTCCCCATCGCCTGATTTAACTGGGTCGCAGTCAGACTGTCACTACGCGAAAAGAACCGATGCGATACGACACAAGACAAGTACAAGTACAAGTCTCGTTCGCGCGCTACGTCATTATATCATTCTGCCTCTTTCTGTTTCATTAATGTACATTTTCTAAAACTTCAGTTTGTGTTAGTAAATGTTTATGTGTTTGTCCTATTATGTGATGTTAGAACGTCACCTACCTACCGCTTGTTTTCATATATTTACTATTTCATATATTAATAACTTTTATAAGTAAGCATGTTCCGAGGAAAGAAAACATGGTGAGAAACATACTTTAGAAAATATTAAGAAGGTATGTGTCAAGTGTCCAGTCCGCACTCTACCAAACCACAGCAGTATTTTTTTTTAATGGACAATTTATTTACGGCCCTACAAATTCGGGCTTTTCAATTTCACCGGACTTCGTAACTTGAAATGAAATGAAATATTTATTTCTCAACATTGACAATTACATGTTCTTATTGACGTCAAATAAAACATGATTCTACTACTTAGCGCTGACAGCGCTTAGCCGGAACTAAACCAAACCACAGGCCACAGCAAGCAAGCGAGGTGGGCTTAAAAATTGTCTCACCTCTTGGTTGGGTTATGTTGAGATCCTTGCAGCGGGATATAAAGACTGTCGTGATTCTACTAATATTAAATAAAATACTTTTTAACCGGATTTTATAACTATTAATGGTATTTTTACATTTCAACTTGAGGTTTCGAAATTCGTGAAACTTAATGAAATATTATTCTGCAAATACTTAGTGAGTAAGCCTGTTCCTTTGTTCAACTCCAGATAGATAACATGTTAGTTGCAGACACGCAACCATTTTCCTCCCAGGTTTCTTACGGTTTATCTTACAGTTACTGTTTCAAGCACTTTAACTGAATTATGATGGATATAAAATATGTTTCAGTCGTTAATTAGCGCCTTATTTTGGAATATAACATAACATAAAAATTTGAAGCGTAAATCTTAGTATTAGTATAAGGAAGAAACAATTGTTGGTTTATATGTGATAGATATTTTTATTTATATTAGAATTGTTGGTTTATAGGTGGATTGACTAAGCCGATTATCCATTCACAGCTCAAGGAACTAAAGCTATATTTTTAAATTCTCTAAAACCGCACTAAACCTCTAGATCTTAAATTAAAATTCAAAATATACTTAACAAAAGTAAGCTCTTATTTACTTAAATACGTACATACTTCGTATTTACTACAAAATCATGTAGCAAAAACCGAACGTAAACTACAAAAAATAACTTCAAACGCTAAATCAACCAATTTATAACAAAAACAATTCAAATAGAGCCACAACATGCGCAATATTTCACAACGTATCCATCCCGTACAGTGAAGGCGTGTATATTCGTATAGCCATAAAATGAAAACATAGCAACAGTGTACGGATGTCAGCGGAGGTGAAGCCGGGGGGTGAGGGAGGTGCGCCCCCGGAGTGAAAATAAACAAATACACGGTCGCGTTCATACGAAACGACAGGGATGGATGCTAAGTGTTTACAAGTACTGGGAAATTAGCGTTTCATCGTGATTTGAAGAGTATTGGATTTTAATTATTGTGTTTGGATTTTATTTCTAATGGGACGCGTCATAGATTTTTATCGACGATTTCGTTTGAATAGGACTTATTAACCTAACCAAAGTGGTTCTACTGTATAGAGAGAACTGGTATTAAAAATAATTGTGACATCTCGCATTCCATGTATTTTTTTTACGTGGTGGTCAGTGGCATGCACTCCCAACAACATCTTAGTCGTAGGTATTGAATGTGATTATTATATCAACGAACAATGCATTGTCGACCACAGGCTTCAGTTGGGATTGCCTCAGTTTCGGTTTTTGCATCCTCCAAAATAGGATGCACCTGAATAGGATGGGGTAGTACCCCACGCGAGCTCTTAAAAACTGAGCCTCTTTTCAGCGATCGAGCTAGGGTAAAATAAAATAGTGACAAAAACATGCATGCATATTCCTATGCACCCTCGGATTCTGTGGACTGCCTTCGAGTTTGCGCACTACGTGTCAGACGTAAAGGCACACTTACATGACAAGACTGTTGTATTTTCATTTATTTAGATTTTCTAGACAATGACATAATCTACTTAAAAATAGAGAGAAGAAATAATAGAAATGGCTAAGCACATACACTTGGATGTAATAAAATAACCCGTAATAGCAGAGGCTAGCTTTTTGATGTTGTCAACAGTGATTTAGTCTACAGCCGTTTATATGATTTAATAGTCATAATTAGAAATTAATATATAAGAAAATAATATAAAAAATATGTGGTATCTAACCTATGTGAAATACATACATACATACATTAGATTTGTAGATTATCGAAATTAAAAATCTTTAGAGACCTACAGATATAACTCTTAAGACATGCTATAATAAATAGATGTAATAAATAATTTAACTTGCAACCATGCCATCCCTCTGTTTACGACCTAACCAAATCAAAGAGCAACTTCAGTCAGGCTCACTCAAGCGCCCTCACTCGGCTAGATGTTGCGATATCAACGCCTCTGCACTCGCTTTGTCATCAATCACTGCACCACTCCACATACGCTTCTACCGCACCAACAATACGACAGATAATTGCCTGGCTGCTGCACACCATCCTTTGTTTTACATGTTTTGTAATAAACAACTTTATTACTATTGTGCAGAGTGCTTTTCCTGTTGTTTCAGGGAGTTTTTAAGTGCAGAGTAAGGATGTAGGTAGATGCAGGATTTCAAGTGCTTGGCTGAAAGGTAGGAAGCGTAGATGACAGTTGTTTGTGCTTTTGAAGGATATATTTAACACATACGTGGGTGGAAATCTACTTGTTACTCGATAACAGACATAATTGTATTGTCACGTATCGTATCACAGTTCGGCCGATATAATCGCATTGGTTCGTTCCTTTTTTCATGACGCCAAAAAAAAAATCACGCCAACAGTTCTATTTCATGCTACGCTTGCTGGTATTAGCATACCAACAGTATCAAATTGTAGCAAAGGTAAAATTGAATTCAATCTGCATATAGTTCAAACTTACTTGATTCCCTTCGTATCAATCTGATACTACAAAACAAATAGTGGAATTCAGAACAGCAACAACCACAGCACAAAGGGAGTGCATTCTAGAACATTGACAGAATTTCCAAGGACCACGTACAGAGTGAAATTGCATTCAACATCAAACGACAAGCAGCGACCGCGGATCTCGGCTTACTAGATAACAGAACTTGAAGGTTAAATTTGTAGAGGATTATGTCTTCATTGCTTTTTGTTTAGTAACGAAACTTTTTAATTGATCTGTCAAATAACTTTTACGTTTTAAAATATTCATCTAGCGTTTTGGAAAATCAATCTTGTTACTTTAGTATATGAATTAACATAGACATTCAATTGACTTCTAAAGAATAGCTCGCATTCAAGACGAATTTCTTTGTTATCTTGACATTTTCGTCTAATTGCATCGACCTACATTCTAAGGGCCGCACTCAGAAACAACAAATCGTTACTTGAGGTGTTTCTAAGTATAGTTTTGACTTACTCTAAGTGTTTACTTGCTAAGCAAAATCTATAAATAAGAGCAGGCTAAGTAACCATTTGTCATCTGTGAGTGGAGTGGTAAGAGCCGGGAACGAGAAATAAACGGTAGCGTAGACCGGAAAAAAGCTTCGAGCTTTTTGTCACTTTCCATGTCTATACGCTTAACTCTGTGTTATCAGACAAATTTTCGTATTCTTTGTATTTTTCATTAATTAAAAAATTACCTACACGCAAAAGTTTCATCAGAACAAGGAACGTAGCAAACTTGATGCTCTCCTCGGATGTCGCTTAAAGTTAAGATTCATTATAATTCCTGCAAAGTTCATACAGATGCATTGCAGTTTGAACAATATGTATAAAGGAGATATTCCAGGTAAGAGAATCTGGAAGCGTACCTACCTTATTAAGCATATGCAACCGTTGTGGCATTTTGGTTACACAAAATGTCAAGTCATAGATAAGAATATGTATTGTATTGTCTTTTCTAGTCATTCTAATACTTTAAATAAATAGATTAATGCCTACGTGCTGGAGACCAACACACCAACTATAAGCCCCCCAAGTACGCTGAACTTTAATTATGGATGACCATACAGTGAACATGGGGGAACTTAAAATAATCATACATATAAAAATATCCCATGACCCGATGACTCGAATATATATTAAATAAACGAAATCTCCATTTCGTTACAAGATTTTGATCAGGAAAATACCCATCATAGAAAACTTTCACGTCGTTATTAAAAAATTCCTTTAGAAAAAGTATAATGAAACTAAGAAACATTATGCAAACTTACAAAACCCAACGCAGCATACCCGACCAACTAGATTAAATGAACAGACCAAGTTCTTGCACCCCAATACCGAGCTACCAACTTGTTGAAAACTATTTGTTAGTTACAAAATGGTTCTTAAAACCAAATGCATGAGGTCGCTTTCACATTACCAAGTAAAATTTTGAACAGTCATAAGCATGAACCGAAAGCCTGCAGTACTTGTACAGTTGCAGTGGCGTGGAAGATAACCTGCTTAGTCGTTATGATGGAGAGGATAAAATTTTAAATTGATGACGCTTTTAGAAGAAATCTTGAGTGGTTTAATTGTACGTTGTGTGCTAGTTTGGTACACTGCTGTTTGAGGATAAAGACATGAGCGTAGCATTACCGAGGATTATGCTAAAATGAAAGCGAGTGTTACTCGGGCGTGGGTAAAATGTAATAGCGCGGGGCATTCATGATTGTCGCGCACGATAAAAATAAAGCATTAAGTTTTCACCAACGCAAAACGGCTATATTTGGTTGTTCAGAGTACAATTGTTAAATTAAATAAGATATTTTGACTTTACTTTTTACCTCTGAAAAGGGCGTTTCTAAAGAGAATTAGTTATTATAATACCAATCATGACCTGTACCGACAAAGTCGACTAGCCATTAGCTATAACTAAACTAGCCCTGCCGGCTATCATGGAATTTTTCGTCGTGTTTTTTTCAAAGCGACCGATCTACTAAACGGCCAAGCAAACTAAATGAACCGGCGAATACTTTCAAGCCAATACGTAATTTCATCCGAAATAAATAATAATAGCCCTGTTGTTTGTATCCGAATACGTTGGACAGTCGTCTAAGTTGGCTTGGTCAAAACAAGTTACGTGACATGTCATTGTAGGGACATGTCTTGATTTGGCTCTAGAATTATCTGTCTAGGGCTGCATGTTAGACCCGTTGGACATTAAATCATCACTTTTTACACTATGTAAAGAAATACAGAAAATGTATGGAAACATATTTTAAAAATCTATACCAATATAGCTTCGAGCATGAACAATTAATTAATAAACCTCCACATGTAAATACTAATACACAAGACAGACGCTTTAGTCATCAACGTTAATCGAAACGTGACACAGTAGAACTATGATAGCCCAAACAACGGGTGACATAATTCCGAGCCTAATAAGTCAGATCGTAAGTAACGATTGCTAACAAACCGTCGGTCACAAGGCACTTGGATCTATGCCAACATATCACCATTCGGGTTGATTGAAACTGAGATACGGGCCTTTGGATTGGTAGGGTGTCAGTTAAGGCGGATGGTTCGGTGATTCTCTTGAGGTTATTTTGTACTCGTAAATCTTGGCAAGATTTTATTACTTTATATCGACAAAGTTGATCGTTTTCAAATTGTAATGCTGTATATATAGCATGAGAAATCAAACATTGATAGTAAAATAGTAGTATGTATCTGGCTTTGTTAGCGAACGCCACATTCGGGTCGGCAGTATTTGTTGAACGACAAGGCCGGCCGGAAGCAATTACTACAAATATGCGTAACGACGGCTACTCGGGCTTTACTGGTGAGCGCCACATAACTTTTTGTAGACTGAACTGACTCCAGAGAAACATCTACACTATAACGCAGTCTGCTAAGAAAAAACCCATCAGGATTCCTTGTTCGTAATAAAAAAATAATGAAGGAACCTGATTGGTCGAATTTATCTACGCAGACAATTCTTCCTTCCACAGCTTTGGTCGATGCAAATACCTCTTATTACCCGCTGCCAGCCTCACCGCGGCCTTACACCCCACGCTCCCAATCTCCCACTCCAATAACACGGCAGCGCCACAAATGGCTTTCCAATAATCCGAAGCTTTGACGCGTTTGTCGACGACGAGGTTGCGTGTGTTTGTGTATTGGGGGTCTATTTGAGATGTGATCGAGTGTACTTCGTATACGATTATTTTTACGCACATCTTTGTGACATGAGTTACATTCTTGGTGATGATTTAAGGATAAAACACATCGATATAGTAGTGCTTGCCATGGGATGGGACTAAGCGCGCCAGCGGGTTCGAAACCAATTCTTCTTAAATATGATTCGTAAAATCTACTGGTTACCGCTCCAAAATAGGGTATCAAAAATGTCGAGCGATCCAAGAAGAATCCCCTGGATTTTGTGCGAAAGAGATAACCAGATGAGGGCTCTCAACTTTGGTACTATTTTAATATATTCTGTGCCCCGACTTGAATGTAGGTGCTTGGATAACGTACGTTCCAGCGGGACGTTTATGGTTTATTTAGTGCGTTTTCTTGTTTGGGAAATGTTACAGCAAAATTTTATGTTTTCTATGGCAATTTGTTTCTTATGAGGGAGTGTATCCGTTTCGGGAGAAATGGATACAAAGGCTATACTAAATTCATATTTTACTTTTAGAATAAACATGAATTCTCAATAAAGTGCTGCTGTTAATCATTTTTATTACCAACCTTAAAACAAACCACACTGGTATAAATTACTAACTATTTTCTTAGGATCTACTGATTAGAAATTAATAAGACAAGAACCCTTGTCAAAATTATTTCAGGTGAAAACGTTTCCCTAATATATTCCCCGAAAACCACACAAGTCAATTTATATGAGACAGCAATATGTTCCGAAATCCTGTACATACGAAGCCTATCATACAATATTCATATGATGACAACTACCGTACTAAACACTACCTTATTGTTAACAGAATTGGGTCTGAATTTCATTGGTGCGTCGTCAGGTAGTGCTTAGCATATAACGACGCAGAGCAAGGGCGTGTAAACGTAGTGATATTATTATAGGTATTATACGGCTGGCTTATCTGTATTTTAGAGGTTAAATTCGGTTATATGATAGGTGGGAGCTGGTAAAATGTGTTCACGTACGCTTGTTGACGTGGCTGATTGGTTATGGGACCAATTATGGCTTCTGTTTGATATTCGTTATATGAATGTAAATTGAAAATTTGACGTTTTTGGATGTGGTTTGGGTAATGTATTGCAATGATGGAAACGCTTTTTGTGTATCAATTCTGTTTTTTCAAAAACAAATTCCACGTGGATGCTGTGAATAAATGTATGTAAAAACTAGACAATGCTGTAATTTTCATCAGCTTGCTTTTAAAAACAAAATCCACCTTTCATGACTTGTCAAAAAATCAAATTACAAAACCAAACACAAACTATATGATAAAGTAATTTAAAAACATACACGCAAATAATAAGAACTCTGAAACTTTCATAATTTACTCTTTTACCCTACTTAGTTCGTAATGTGCTCTGAAATTCACAAAAAAATTAATTCAACCACAACAGTCTATTCGGAAACCAGACCGATTACCATTCAATTTACTTGAAGAAAGTGTAAAACAAGGCAAAGAGTAATTATTGCAGATGAGAGAGGTACGCGTAAGTTATTTATTATTTATGCACAGGTAAATTAGAAAGAATTAAAGAAAGAATTTATTTTACTATGATGTATCCCAGACGAAAAAGAAATAGATTTTAATGCTATTATGTTATATTTTATTTGTTATTTTTTTAATTAGAAACTAAATAAAAAAAATTCGGTCCCCAGTGTTACAGCTGTTTTTGGATGCTAACTTTATTTTTCCGATTAAACCATGAAATAAAAGGTTGCGAGACTTTATAATCATAACATTAATTAAATCAGACAATCATAATTTAAAACGGGCAACCAAATAATACTATTAACAACACTCAATATAAAAAAAACTACATCACCTAATAAACTCAGTATTTAAAAACGTCATTTCATACTCTCATCTACAAAATTCCATATTCTATGACCGCCACCCTATTTAGACTATCTACAGGTGGCTACGAACAACTGTGGTTCGCCGGTCGTAGTCGTCCGTAGCATTTCTAATTAATCTACAAGTTATGTCGGTTTTAAGATTTAATCATGTGACGGTGTGAATTTGAGTTGGGTTCGTGTGATTTGTGTTAGTTGTTGCATTATTTAACTGTAAATTATTCTCTTTGAATATTTGAGGACAGTTTTGAGTTGGTATTTAGGGGCCGGTGTATTCCTTATGTTCGAGCCGGGGTCGGCAGTATTTATGAACGCCAAGACCGGTTCAAAGCAACCACTTAACATATTCGGGAAGGGCCGATTGTGTAGTCGTCGGCTCATTCAGCTCGTCTCGCCAAAACCCAAGTGAAATTTTCCCGAAATTTGATCTGCTCATGTTTGATTTGCCGCCCGGCAGTACCGATTGTCCCCCGTCACTAATTTTTTTTCCACATTTAATGAAAAATCTATTTATAATTGTTTTTAAAATTTGAAAATAGGGCTAATTTGCTGATTCGGGTTGCAGTGTAAGTACAATTTTGCTCCATAACATATATATAACTTACAACTCAGTAGGATAATTCTGTTTTTACTAATTTTCAATCTTCGGTTCAACGAAATTAAACATTCCTTCTGGCAAAACATAAAACATTTGACCGAAAAAGTAAGTAGCAAAATAATTTTGCGTTATTAGAAAATAGGGGTTTAGAAATCCCATCGATTCCTGTGTCACAAACATGAAGTTAGAAAGCGTCCTATTTTTCAACACTGACTTTTTTCAAAAGAGTAAGAGAGCACTATCTATCACGTGCTAAAAATCATCTGTTTTATATCCAAAATTAAGTTGTATTTTTTTTTATTGTTTTTATTTAACATAATTTAGTAAAGTTGATTCTTGGTATTTTCCAAATATTTTTGTAGCTCACGTTTTCGCTTTAAACCAAGGAGGACTGCTGGAAGAATTTCCTAGGAAATAAGCAGTGCTGTTGTACCTTTAGTTTCTGTTACCAGTTTACGGGGGAACTATACAGTGCTCTAAGTACCAGTTTTAATACATCTCGCAATGACAGACATTTTCAAGAAGGCTTATTATTGATTTATTGTATGGATTGTCATTCATGGTCGTCATTACAAATTACGTCCTTACATTATCAGCTCAAGTTAAAGTTAGACATAAATCAATACTGACGTAACCCTAATGTAGACCTTATTATTTTATGATGTCAAAATTACTTTCAACCTTAGGGTGGTCAACCAATATCTTGGTTGATAATACATAAATTGCTTAGTAACCATTTGCGGGCCGAGTGGCTTTAGTGGTAGGAACCCTGCTTCAAACGCCGGAGGTCCCAGGTTTGAGTCCTGGTGGAGGCATTAGTTTCTGATGAACACAGATGTTTATTATTGTATTATATAACTCAGGGCATAGTTGTTTGTATCTATGTTTATTATTATAATATTAGGGGTTCCCTCCCCCCCTCAGTTCGCTGTATAGTCATCAATAACACAAGCTCGCCTTACCTTGGGGCCATACAGTTGATGTATGGCCCCAAATAAAGCAGAGTGTATGGGGATGTATAATTAATAAATTATTAATAAATAAATAACTAACCTTGTTCTTTCTGGTCCAACTTGCTAGGCGTGGGCAAACGTCTATCTGGGACGGGCGTCGTTGGTTGTTTCGGACTGTGCCTTTTGGACGACGATCGCGATATTACCAGAGATTGGGGTATCTGTTACAGAAGTTAAAAGGAAAGAAGCTGTTTAGTTAGATTTACTAATGTAATGAAGTTTTATAAGGGAGACATGTGTTTGTGTGTGTAATGAAGTTTTACAAGGGAGTGCAAATTTTAAAGTTGTAAGGTATGTAATAATTTTTCTGAGAACTTTCACTAAGCAGACAATGTACAATAACAAAATAATATAAGGTCTTTTGTTTCACAGAACTTGAATAAAGGTATTGGTGCTGCAGTCTTCTGGAAAATATCTTATAATAAGTTAGAATTGTCAGAGTGTTTTCACTTATCGGGGGCATTACAGTATAATCATACTTCTTTTACTATGTTCATAGCCGGCGCATGAGCACGCGACCCACGTGATGCTATGTGGCACCCGCACCCATTGACATCATTAGTCGGAGGTGTTTATTCTTTATCAATATGGAATGTGATTATTATATCGACTAAGGATGCGTCGCCGACGTAGGCTTCAGTTGGGATTGCTTTTGTTCCAGAAATTGCACTGGTTATTCCTTCACTTTAACCGGAAAACAACCAACCAATTTATATTATTACGTACCACCCCAAACGAGATCCAAACAAAAATCCATCGAATGCGCTAGTGAATTCCGTATACCTATATTTTACTGACGATGTTTCTTGGGATTTCACGTAACGAAAGCGATAACTGCGACGCGTGCCCCTCCCGCCCCTAGACGAGAGTTCACTTGTCGTTTTTCAATAGTTTCTGAGCATTATTAAATTACCAGCTTGTCGGATCTGTCTCCGGAAGGTAGACGCGCGATGGTGACGTCAGCGCTGTCCTCGGGCGGCGGCGGCTGCTGCAGCCAGTTGTACTCGCGCTTGTCCACCGGCACGCCCCGTCGTTCGTAATCTTGTGCTTGTGTTCTGTGAGGTGGGATATAAGATTAGATGATAAAATACTTTATTCAAAGTTATAAAGCTAAAGTTCAATTAGGGCTTAGTTTTATTGGTCTAAAGCTCGGCCGATAGTATACTGGGGCTATGACATAAGTAACGGATATCTATTATCTCCGAATATACCGAGCTGGAAAGACCATTGAAACGGGCACTATTGTGAGCTCATTAAGCATTTTACTAAGGCCGACAACATAGCTATACATCAATTATTTACTCTGCGTTATTTTTGAAAGATACTGTATTTTTGCGGTTATGATAATTTGTTTTCATTTCTTTATTTAATTTAGAATTTTTATGATACTATTGACGTTCTGTAAGTAATCATTATAGTTTTGATTTACTATTTAATTAATTCAGTTTTCTCAACTTAAAACGTTTGGGGAGCTACCCACGTATTCGAGCCAGCATATTCGGTTCGGCAGTATTCTTTCGGGCCGGCCCGATGCACCAAATATATTTGGCTAGTGCGGAACGGGTACCTTATTCTGGTTTTGTGTAGGTCGGCACATTCGGCTCGCCTCGTCAAAACCAGAACGGCGTAACACTGGCGCCATTTTTCCCGATCGTTCACCAACACATATTCGGTTTCGCCACCCGGAAGTGCGGATTAATGGCTTGTAATAAAAATCCACCAAAGGGATGATAACATTTAAAGAATTACTTGTTTTATTATATGTTATGTTATATTATAGATAACATTTTAAGAATTGCTAACGGTTTTATTTGTGGGAAGTATTGCTGCACACTTAGCAATATATCTGACAGAATACAAAATAGAATAGGCTTTCAAGTGGGCTTATAATGATTATTTACAGTCAATCTGGGTAACTTTGGCCCGCTATTAGACAATTTTGCAAATATTTGTCGATCTATTAACTGGATGTAGTAGAGTTTTGCAAGTGTTTGCTGGCGTTTTATGTTAAATATAAGTTCAATTAATCTGTACTCTGCTTTGAAGCATGCCAAATCAAGAAAAAAATGGTGGATCAAGGTTAGGTTGATGACTTAGGTAAAATTATGCCACATAATCTCTTCATCATAGTACACATAATTTTGCAAATATTTGTCGATCTATTAACTGGATGTAGTAGAGTTTTGCAAGTGTTTGCTGGCGTTTTATGTTAAATATAAGTTCAATTAATCTGTACTCTGCTTTGAAGTATGCCAAATCAAGAAAAAAATGGTGGACCAAGGTTAGGTTGATGACTTAGGTAAAATTATGCCACATAATCTCTTCATCATAGTACACATAATTTAATTAATTTTTTAAAGTATTAGTAATAACTTTTGCCTCATTTAATCAAAACAGATTGAAAGTTCACCATAAAATCTTTTTTAAACTGCTGTCACTTATATTTACGAAGATATCAACTCTATTAGGAACCGTGGTTTTTACCAAAAAGTCCGTCTTATTCAAATGAAACTTTTAAATAATTTTGTAGTCAGACAAATATATATATTTTCTTAAATTTTCACGATCCATATTTTAAATAAAACACTTTTTACCGGATATTATCGCGTATATTTTAGTTAATTTTAAAATTATTAAAATTATTTCGACGTTTCGGCATCTTTGCAGTTGCCGTGTATCGTGACCACGGCAACTGCAAAGATGCCGAAACGTCGAAATAATTTCAGACAAATATATTTAAAAACATAGATTTTAAAAAAAAGATTACGAATGTTTTATTTAAGTGTATGCTTAAGTAAAAAAGCGCAACCGATAAAATAGGACCAGGGGTCAATGTTAGACATATAAGACAAAGTTACCATTATTTACTGTTACATATAATTATTATATTATAAATATGACAATAAGTTAGAGCCACCTGAGGCGATTTCTTTCATGTGACAGTATTAACGTTTCACACAAAATAAACGAGTTATCATGCCAAATTGCCTGCCAAACAGAACTTAAGAAGTATATTTAGTATAAATTGAAAAATTCAGTTTCTATATTCTTTTAATGCTCACCTTAAACCCTCGTAGCAATCTAAGCAAACTACAGCGAAGTCGCCATTTTCTAATAATAATGAGTTCTCGTTCCGCCTTTGCACTAAGAATGGGAATTCCTGTGGAAAAAAATAATGATAACATTTTATCTAAGAGATGTGTATTGTGTAATTACGAAATAAATAAAATAATCTTTATGAATATGAGCAAAACATTATCTATGCAACTAATGATCTTATATTTATTCTATACAAACACTACATCGTCGCCTACAAGACACTTAAAAATAGAAAAATATACTAGTGTTTCATGGATTTAAATTCAGTCAGTGCAAATAGTTTTGAATAAAACATAATTCATCCCACATTACTAATTCACTTTAGCCAACCAGTAAAATTTCAACCATTTTTTTTTTTGAGTGGATGGTTTATTTGTGTCTTTTAAATTTCATCAGAATTTGTAGTTTAGCGCTGACGGCGCTTAGACGGATCTTAAACTACTCCTGTATACGATACGCCTAAGGGCACCCGAGAGGGCGCGGACCTCGGCTTAGGACGTCGAATATTGAAACTACCACTGGTTCGGAAAGTTCATCTACTGCCAAGGAACCAGCAGGAAACTCAGTAGGAATGCGTACGACGCGTTAGCCTGGCCCACCGGTGGGTTAGGCGAATCGAATGCCGTGTTGCCATAACTAATGTTTCCTTTTAAAATGCACAGCGTCTCACAATTTCATATTGCATGAAGGTTAATTGATTATGAAAATAGCATAGGTTACTCCTGAGTAAAGTAGCTTTCTGACAGTTTTGGTAGTTTTATAATAAGTTGAAAAAATTACAAAATCAGTTGCGCGCGCGGCCCCAAATGAGCGTCAATCTTGTTTATATGGATAAAATGTACTAATTGTACACTCCACCAAAACGACCAGAACACGTTTTGACAAGATGGCGGCTGCCACACAAATTTATGTTGCATATTTACATACACCCGAAAAGAGCCGCGCGCGCAAATGACTTCATCCATTAATGAATTTACACTATAGGCTTCCACAATGGACTGGAAATTTATATTTAAATTATTATTTTAATTCATTTTAATAACCGTTATTATTAAACATACATATATACAGGAGTATTTACCTTAATCGGCAGCGCTCGAACTCGTTTCCTATAAGTCTTGATGCCGCACAAATGACAATGGTAATCGTGCGTGTTGTATACTCTTCTTTCTGGGGGATACCCTCCTAAGGCTTCGTACCTAGAAAAGAGAGATAAGTTCTAGTGACATTTTCCAGTAAAAAGACATCAAAAAAGTAAAAAATTGATATCAATAATCACAATATTGGGTTTATCAATGTGTAATAATGAAATCATATTTTGAAATTTATTTTATTTATTTCATACTTTTTGGTAACTCTTCAGCTTACCGTAATCGGTAGCCAAATAATAGAAACATACAGATTATTACAGATCTACTCACAGATCTGTAAAACAAACGATATTGTCATTAGTATTTAAAATATAACTTACGGTCACAATAAGACATCAATCATCTTAAGACATCAATACTTCTAACTAGGTATTTGGCTTAGCAAACTGGACTTTGATGAATTGCAGGAAAAGTAAAGACTCGCTAAAGTATAGGAATCTATAAATAGTAACATCTTTAGCAACCATTTGACGCGTGTGCAGCCGTTAGTTTCTTACCTCCTCCACTGACTAAGAAGCGAATGGTAACAGAATGTACACACTAGAGCTGACCCGTTTTCTCTTAACTGTTCTGCGTTTGGATGACTCTGCAAATAAATTATAAAATGTTAACATATCCACATGGAAGTATTCATTGATTCTTTGCTATTATTCGTTTTGTAAATAAAGAGTATGTTAATAGTTCTATAGATCGAATAAATAATAATAAATATCGTAGTAACTAATTTCAAATGGTGTAAATATTTCTCTATTAAGAAGCCGCCACTTGAAAAATATGGTATCAATGGTAATAAAACAAAGTCTATAAGAGTTACTGGGTTCGATCTAAATTTTAAATTGAAGAAAAAAATGCAATTCAGTACACTTTCTTTAAATTTGTTCAGTTTTATCTTTCAATTGTGACGTCACAAAAATCATATCAACCTAAAATCACGTTTAATGACTGATTGTACGTCATTTTCTATTTTTTTTGTTCAGTTTTACCAACTTTCTACATATTGTCTACTCCATTCTCCCCTATTTTATTCCCCAACCAGGCCTATGGATGGTACCGACCTGATGCGTCAGAAGGCAAGGGAAGTAGGGCGCGTTGCCCTGCGGCTGACCGTACAAGATCCGCGCTAGAGTCAAGTCCGAGTGCAGCCCGCAGAGGAAGCAGTATATTGACGTGCAAGCTGTGGACAAACATAATACTTAAGTTATTTTTTGTTTTCTTTCTTACATTCTTACATATTGAATCAGGTATCTAAACGTAGGTGCGAGTGCGCCTGCTGGGCGAAGCCACATATGATGAAACATTGTTTTAAGCCAAAATCACAAGATTATAAATGAAACATGATCAAAACTCAAATGTTTTTAAAATTAAGATCACTTTTTTGGAAAACCTTTACATTAGACCCGTCGCGTCCAGTCGTTTCTACGCTAATAGAACTGTATTTAATGATAACTCGACCAAGTCAACAACAAGATTGAAAGGTTCATCAAACAAGTAACAAAAAATAGGTTAAGTTGGTATACCATTTGTGTATTTATCTGTATATTTCATATGTTTAATTTCAATAAATGATCAGCTA
Organism: Marasmarcha lunaedactyla; assembly: GCA_923062675.1. NCBI lineage: Eukaryota > Metazoa > Arthropoda > Insecta > Lepidoptera > Pterophoridae > Marasmarcha > Marasmarcha lunaedactyla. Next base: position 12,336,742 of record OV281362.1, on the reverse strand, counting down.
TTAACTAAGTATTAAAATAACACGTTTAACCTTGACTTACCACTATTACTAGTTATAGTTCTATCTGATGTGGTGGACGGTGGTGTAGGTATCACTCTTTCTCCATTTACTGAAGGCAGCGGCGAGGGTATATTGTATCTGTAAGTATAACGGTACGATTCGTTTTAAAAGTAAAATTGCGTGATCTACAATTGATTTAATATGGTAAGATATTGTAAGTAATGTGGCTCATTTCAAGAACTTATTCCACCACTCAGCCACACCTGCGTTAATAAAATGTGTATAAGTAAAAAGGAAAATCATGACATTATATCATCGGGATCAAGTTCCGCCCGCAAACTGGGGAAGTGCAAAGCGTGCGAGTTCATGCATTCCGCGACTGCTGACAACCTGGAATGTTTAAAAACCAACCTCCTGTGTTCTAAAGGAACGCGCTGAGCATCCATTAGTTCCCACTGACGCGCGAGGTGCCGCACGCATCTCGCACAAGCTAGCACTCTGCCCGTGCCGCCGCCTCCCAGGCACGGGAAGTGCATAGCGTGCGAGTTCATGTATTCCGCGGCTGTTGATAGCCATTCCATTGAGGATTGAGGGAAAACTCCCGCGCAGACGTAGCATCTGGATGATCGGGAAAAATAAGAAAAATTGTAGTAACGGAAAGCAAGGAATATTACAATTTAAAAAAAGGTTTCTTTTGAAGTGTAGTTATTGAGGAGTCCATTAAGAAATAGGATAACTTGTTTATCTTGAATTTCGGGTGATTATAGATAGTAGCAAATAAGTAATCACTTTGATTGCGTCATTTTCTTAATCACTAAAGAGTGGAAGTGGTGCGGATAATTATTTCACGATCTAAATTACTTCGTCTTGTAATAACAGCTTGAACTATTGAACATAAAAATGATATATAGATGTCACTAGCTGGTACTTAAGTGTTTGAATTAACACAAACATAATTGATGCGTAGAATATAAATACAGATAGTTGAATAATGAAAAGTTTGTGTGAAGTAATGTACTTATGGTTAATACAGTTGTTCCAGCAATACAACGAAAGAACAACAATATATATTTGTCTAAGAATTAGAACACGATAAACAAATCTATACTACATGGCTACTATCGAACCAACCAAAATATAAGCAGTTGCACGTACCTATATAACCCCATCCCGTTCTCAGCTGTCATCACTTGACTATGACTGGACGGTAATGCGCGCTTGCTCTGTCCCGACGGCGACTTTATGTCGTAAGGTTTGAACCTGTATTGCAAACAAATTACTTTATAAACGAGAAATTTACATGAGTAAGTCTATACAATTGTATTTATTTACAATATATTATTCAGATTTTAGCATAATGGACTATATATTGACTGAAACTACTACCTTAGCCCTGATAGCCACAGATTACTACACAAGTTACTACATAACAGATAAATCGCTTCGTACATTTTTAACTAAACCTAGTAACTACGCGCGCTGACGACTAAAATGAACTTAGATACGAACGCGACACATCGAGTGACAGAGGCCTGGCCCGTCTGCAGCTGATGTCTCTGGGGTGGAATAATTAAACCGCTGTTGTCATGCAATTTTGGGGCATCAGTTATATAATGTTGTATAAACGTATCATATTATGGTGTACAAACTTTCTTTCGTAAACAATAAAAATTAATTCCTTTACGTAACAATATATTCACAAACACACCTAAAAACTATTTACTTGCAGTTTGAAGTACATTAAATGCCTATTTGCACAGTCAAATCTAAGTATATTTGTATACTTTCAAGGATTATTAGCAGAAATCACGGTCTATTTTTAGTTAAATAATCAAATTATGTATTGTTAATTCGCATAAATGTAATAAAGGAAATTTCGAAGACGTGTCTTGGTAAATGATATAGCCATGTTGGGCATGTGGAAGACATGTGATGTTCTTACAAAGCGTACTGAAGTAAAGGATTTGGTACCCACACAAACTCAAGTGTAACTTTTATTTTTTTGCTCATTGTGTATAGAGGGTTGCCTGGTAGAAATTGCTTTAAGCGATAAGGCCACCCACATTTTCAGTTTCTTTAACTAATTGTTTTTTTTTGTATTTTTGTTATTATGATATTTCATATTATATACAACTGTGCATGAGTGAAACGGAGAAAGCGACAGAATGAGGCAATGACTAGGTTCTTTTTCTAATATCAGTATCGCCCAGGAATTGTCATCAATTGGACGACCGTGTAACGTCTTCGTTTCTGTTGTCGCTTGATAGCAGGCAGAAATTTTGAGATTAAAAAGATTGTATATAAAATCAATATTTCAATATAAAAATAATGTACATATACTTAATACAAACACATACATAAATACATCGCAAAACGCTAACACTTCACCTAACTAATTGCTTACACGTGGACAGCTGCGTGCAAAATTATTATACAAATTGCGTCAACAATACCTGAATATATGTCAAAATATATATAATATGGCAAACACTTATTTACAATTTTTACATACTTTTTTATGAATTCGTTATGATTTCAAATATGCCACGTAAATTTGAGGGTGCGTCTATGAATCGTTTTCGTAATTTTAAATGTTATATATATGATATATTGATTTGTCACGCACACACGATTGTAAATATACTATATGTAATACTAGTGAAGCAATATTTATTTGCCTTATTACGTTTACATGTGCCGATTATTACGAGTCATCTAATTGAAATTGTTTATTGAATAATAAGTAATGAAATCCCGAAGACAACCACACGAACTGTATGGCCCCAAAGTAGAGCTAAACTTATGTTATGGATGAAAATATAGTTAACTGATGGGGCCAGAATAAACATACATACTATATAAATATAAACAACCATGACCCGAGAACAAATATATGTGTTTCAATGAATGTCCCGACCAGGACTCAGTCCTCCGTATAAGCAGGCTTTCTACCACTGATGCTACTTGGCCGCAAATTAGGTTAAGTATAACATTTTGTTTTGTAATCTATGAAAAACTTATATACTAATTTTAATGCCAATCCATTTTTAGTTTTTTATTTTCCGCTATCATCACAAAGTTTTATCTTCTGAACCCAGTGCCGAAAACACGCCAGCAGTTCCGCAACAATCCGAGCGCAGGTAACATCACAATGTACACAGCTACTCCTCATAATATGTTGAATCATCTACGTGTATAAAGAAGCCGTTGACACCACAGGTTGAAATTGCTCTTACATTATGACGTCACCATGTCGTGAAGCGTTACTAATCACGGGATGGCTTTTGAAATTTTATCAATTTTAAATAGTGCAAAATTAATTTAAAAAATTAAGAGTTTTCACATCGAGTCTAGTATAATGAAATCATTATCATATAATTTAAAATACACACAAAAGATGTATATATACTTTTTCAAAAACCCTATTACAGCTCCATATGTCATTGGTTTGCGTATGATTCGCCACATCCGGGGCACAATATAAAGAAACTTATCACCTTATAACAATTACCATTTTTACAGACGTACATACAAAAGCGATCAAAAAACTACTACAGGTTGTTTTATAACTTACTAAATAAAACTTTGTAACCATGCCTCATCATTATCGTTAGGCTAAGCCAACAGTACATAATATTCTGGCGCGAATCATTCAGTAAAATGGTATATTATTTACACCTTTACTACCGCTTTACGACGGTTTATATTGTCCATCTACTTTGTTATAAAACTCACCTAATATTATTACTATGTGCACTATTATGATTGGTCTTATCTTCGCCCCCGCAAGCAGGATATTTCTGAGGTATCGCTTTATTGCAAGACGCGCAGATTTGCACCATGCCTGGAAATAAAACAACACTATTTGCTTATAACTTATAACTATAAACTAAAAGTTACAAAACTCGTTAATTTAAATAAAGATAGTATTTTCAAGCTTAATGAGATAATGTCACCACAAACGACTGACAGCCGTCTACACTCAGACTTTAAAATAGATACTTGAGGCGTTCCTAAGTATAGATTTTGTCAAGCGAACAACTTTATCAAAGTCTATGTTTGCTCAGTAAAATCTACAGAGTGACTGGAAAGGGAGTATGGTACAGGTTATTTGCAACAAATTTAGTAATATATATGATTGTGCAAATTAAAATTAAAAAAAAAATGATTATGCGTCCTCTTTAGGCTTAAATAAAAATAAAACTATCGGTTCTTTTCCAAGTTTTTTAATGAACTTTTATTTGCTACATGTCAGTTTCTAAATCGACACTAAATAAGATACATTGATTTGCTATATTTAGATGCAGTGCTTCAGACAAATAAAAATAGCACAAAATTCAAGTCTTGTTCATAAACACTTAAATTTAACACAAAAAAACACGGTAACTTTAATTGGCATATTATTTTTAAAATGAGGTATAACAATCCGACATAGCAAGCATAGCGCCAAAGATATTGGTTTGACAATGGAGTCAGGTAGAGAGATAGAGATAGAGAGTTTGATGATATGATTGAGATGATTCACTTTGGCACAATCATATACATAACTAAATTTGTTGCAAATGATCTGCACCATACTCCCTTACAAAGGTGTTCACTAATTTCCAGCCACCCTGTATAATTAAGAGCGTCCTAAGTAAGCGTTTAACATTTCCAAGTGCGGCCGTATGTCAAGCAATCCAGTCCATTAAGTGTAATTTACAAATATCCTTAATTCAGCTAATTCTTTATCAATATCACATTTCTATCATGAATCATCGATAACTGGTAGACGCACTAGACGTGACTAGATTACACCGATCGTAATAAACAATAGATCCTCTGCAAGACTAAAAAAAGTTTCTAAAGTATTTAAAGCAGGTCTTACCTTGAGGACTAATAGGACTAGCATCCGGATGCGGCTTCAACGACGTAATAAACGGGTAATACGGCTCCCGTTCCGGATTCGGGCAGCAGTACACCAATCGCAGCTGCGAACTCGGCGCCGGGACTCCACAGACGTAGCACACGAAGGTAGCCGTCTGCGGCGCCGCTGGCGGCTCTAGGGAAGGTGAGTGGGTATTCGTAGGTAGAGAAGACTTGTCTCCGCTACTGGCTAGGGATAGAGGAGAAGGGGGGAGTAAAGAGGGGGGACGGGTTCGAAGCGTGTATACTCGTTCGTTAGATGGTACTCCTCTCATCTGGAATTACAAGTTTTTTGATAGTTGTTTATTTAGTTCTTTTTAAAAGGCTGCACAAGTCAATACTTATCCAGCTCTATGTTCGTGTAAATTACCTAGGTATGTGGTGCTTATATATTTGTTTATTATAATCTTTTATCAACGAATCTTATAATAATATCGGCTACTAAGTAATCTAGTAAGTAAGTAGGTGTTGAAATATATTTGGTTCTATTAAAAATAATAAAATGTTGTCTGATAATGTAAAAATGCTTTGATTATTTTTTTATTATCAGCTTTTGGTTTGGCTTTTGAAACTGTGACCTTGAGTTTTATTTATTTACTAAGAGGATTCATTTGAATTTTGCATACAATTTATAATTTGAATTATAAATGAAATTCAAGCTGTATTTGGACTAGAAACTGAGTACTCCCCTTGAGTGTAAGAGGTGTCCGTACCCATAGATCTAATGAATGCAGGCATTCAACTGATGTGCATGTTTTAGTATTTTATAGGAATATCGATTAATCATGCGTGGATTCAGTTGGTACTGCCTTTACTCCTGTAATTTTACTGGCTGTGCCTTTGCTGTATCCAGAAAAAAAATACGTTAACACGGTTATTGCGGCAATAATAAGATGGACTCTATTAAGATAATAATAAATACTGTACTATGAATATGGAAGTGATTTGCCATACAAAAAACAACCTTTATAAAGAAGGCCAGATAGTGACTAAAATCTTGTTATTGTTGAAGACACCAAATATGACCTAACCTTGCCATTCTTAATTAGGTAAAAAAATTCAAACATTTGTATCTAAACAAAAACACGCATAAACTAACTTGTATTTTTTAAACATGGTGTTATCATTTGACCCGTTACCCTTTGACTTGTTACTGTAGGTATTTGAACACATTCTTAATAAACTTTTCACATTGTACTTGTAGAGGAAATGACGTAAGATGATAATAAATTTATCATGTGTATTATTTGAAATGGCCATTCAACTGGTCTATTCTAGTTTGGATTTAATTGTAGTATCGGTTTTGGTATTTTTAGAAAAGGAAAACGTTCATTATGTTATCTTTATAATTTACATGTGAATTATACAAAAATGAACATGATGAAGAGAGTATAAATAAAATAAACAATTAAAACATGCACCGAATTAATGGAATCAGGCGTTTGTTTGCGGAAATGCCTTGTTGCTCCTGGCTGGGGCGAACCACGTGTCGGTAGTGAGAACATTACAAAATGAACGAATGACTTTCACACTCAAGTACCACGGTAAGCGTTTCTATAACATATTTCTACCTTTTTTCGTTTCCGGCTAGGCTGAAATCTAGGCTGGAATCTAATAAATCATACTTAGAGCTAAATGGTCAAATAAATAGCGACTTTAGAGTTTTATGCGATAAAGTAATATTTGGAAATCATGTAAGACCAAGCTCTTGTCAAAACCGGTGCTTCCTCACACAGATTTTTTGGAGGCCGAGCCTAAAGCAGCTAAGGTAAACGTAGTATACTTCGATGAAAGACCATGCGAGTAACATTTGTTTACAGTCTAATTATCACTAGCTTTAAGCGATACTGGTCACATACGCAATAGGTATCAAAGTAAATTAGGCCTAACGGCATTTTTGGGCATAAATAACTGGCCTGTTAAGAATTCTACCCTGTGTTTTAGACCACCGTATTTTGGTTGAAAAAAGAAAAATTATGTCAAATCTGCTTTTAAAATAAAGTAGGGTTTCTGCAACAGTGCCTTTAAGACAATAAAATGAAGGAATAAAGCAAATTAATAAAAAGTGTATTTGCATAACAATCTATAATTGTTATTACAAACAGAATTGATTGGCTAGTTGTAGATATGTAACCGAAAAACTTGTTAACTACCGAAGTGATATAGAATATTCTTTTGCCATTAGAAAGGTATGTTATCAAGAAGAAACACAGGGTGTTAAAGAACAAGGCGTCAGGCTTTATTCGAATCAACAATTTCAAATTCAATCCGATAGTCCGTGTCACGCATTCAATCGACTCGGGCAGGATATCATCAAACTCCCGGAATAACTATTCTGGGTTTTAACTTTATCCCAATAAAACATTCACAGCTTAATGTCGAAACAATTTCATCAAAGTCCTGGAATAACTTATCCTTTGAATAACTATAAAATAATCGTACGAATGTAATGAATGACAATGTTATCCGACAAGGTGCGAAGTTACCTTTTTCAATGCCTACATCACTGACTTGTATATATTCTATGAACACTGGACAGACCTTCTCGTACATATGACAGCTACTCTTGTTCCAATTTTAACACTAGCGTCTCTAGCGAGTACGTTCAAGAAGCTATAAATGCATTTTGTCATAAAAATGAAATTTGCGAAGTCACGTTTCGAAGGACACACTCGGTTTTGGTCCTCTCATAATGAAATTTAACATGAGCTAAGCATTCATGTTTGTAAGCTTAATTGGCTAAGGACAGATTTTACGCCGCAATAAAAGTCATTGCTAAAGTACAGATTTTTGAAAACAGTTCATTGTTTGGAATAGTCTACCTGAAAATAACTAATTTTGAATATTTTATTTAAATGAACTTATGATTTTTTAGAAATAAATCATGATAATCCAAATGCTAAAGTAATTAAAAATTAAACAAGAAACGAGTTTACAAGAATGTTTTCTGTCTGGAGATGAATAATAAAACAGGTTTTCGTAATACGTTGCTTTTGACAGATTATGAAATAATTATGTTCTTCGTTTAATTGAAAGGCTAATTCGAATGTTTTTATCGAACTGAAATGATATCTATCGTAACGCACTATCCTTACTCTATTCTATTCAAATAGTCAATTTAAAAAAAAAAAACAGTGCGTACTTAAAAAGTGGTTCGAAAGGTTAACCTGAAAAAGATTTGATTCTTAGTCACTTAGAGTTTTGAATTTATGAGCATCTAATTAGCTTTTACTAAACCAGTTCAAATATAAGAATCACTTTTCAGCTTTTTCCTTCATATTTTAATCCTTTACTATTTGATTTTACTTATTAATATTTGTTTAGTTGAGTTTTTTCTCTGGTTGGTTGCGCCTTAAAACAGATAATTTATTTAATTGGAAATTCAGCTCTGCAATGCCAGGCCCAAATTTTTATGATGACTGGGTTAGTACATTTGTGTAATCTGATTTGTCAATTTTAGTTCGACAGCAACTGCCAGTAGCGTCAAAATAGCAAAAAACAAATAGGCACAAACATAATTTGACAAAAGCCAATCTAGTGTTATTAATATATGTCTTAAACAAAAAACGCAACAAAAATATAAAATTTTTGCCGCCAAAATCAAAGGTATATATAAATAAATGTCTTGTTTATATAAACAATCTCTCATTAACTACGACTACGATGTGCGTGTCCGATATTGACCTGTACGACTGTTGGTCTTATCTCGGATACGATAACCTTTGACTGTTGCATGATGTCTCCCGCCGCTATCTGGCTTGACCACACCCGCTTTCCTCTATTTCAGTTTACAGTGGCGGCTCTAGGGGGCAGGCCATGTTTTTAAGTCTTAAATCATCCAATTAACATTTACCAAACCTAAAATACCAGAATTTATTTATTTATCACACACAACAGAACGACTTTGTTACTTTAATTCCTACGTTTAAATTAAAAACATACGCCTATATTTTGTAAAAATTAGGAAAAGTTTTTGTTTTTGTTTTTAAGAAAATTAACGGCGTCAATCAAATGGCGAAAAAAGGGCAAAATTTAAGATATTATAAATTTTTATCGTATAGATAAAACATTTTATAGTCTGTGTTTCCACCACTAACAAGAGTAACACATTGACAGCGATTCGCCATGCTTAATATCAGTTCATTAAAATCACGTAATCACATAAGTTTGATTAGTAAGTAGTGAATTTTTTTTGTAAATGTGTAAGCTACAGTGGGTAAGTTTACACGAAGGCAAACCCTCCACTTTTGTACTGTAAAATTTATAATAAAAGAGTTCTTAAATGCACAAAGAATCAACATCGTTGGTCATAGCGCAAAACTTTCATACTCGGAACAAAAGTGGTCAAAAAATACTTATCAAACCAAATATTTTTAGCCTAATATGCGATTTTGAAAGAGCGACTATTCATACATTTAATTATTTATTATCTGTTTAGCTTTACAATGAAATTGCCACATGCACTCACTGACAGAGGTGTCGCCGCAATAAAAGTCTTTGCTTACGGCCTCGTATTATTTGAATAATAAGTTGAAACGTTTCTTCACCACCTAATGCAAAATAAGGTGTAAGTACACTCGCCCTAATGGTCTCCCACTGTTGACAAAACTTCCTGTGTAACCAAAACAGCTGTAAGGTTGAGTGAGTAAATGCGTGCGTCTGTATGCTCTTCACCCGTTTCTACATTACAATTATTACGACCGCATTTTTGGCTTACTGTACTACTTAACTACTTACTATATTACTCACACATATACAAGATAAGTATAATATCGAATGTAATCGAAAGTTTCCAGATACCGACAAGTTTCTAAGGCCATCTATTTTTATAATTAATCATATGGGCATATTTATTTATCTATATTTTAGAAATAAACGTTAACAATGATCTGTAAATTATTATCGGCGTAATTTAGGTAAGATAGAGTAGAATTAAGATTGTTCTATCTTTTAATACATTTACTTTTCAAATAACTTTGTGATAAGATTTTGAAATAAGAGTGAGACATGTAATTATTTTACCAACACCGAACAATTCAGCGAACAAAAGTATTGTTTTGACGCCTAAATAATATTAACCTGAATAATTTAAATCAACTTTTAAAAGATCTGCAGACATTAAGCTTATATCAAAAACTGAGATGGCTTAACTGAAAATGTTGTTTATATCGATTAATTTTATATTATTTCTGTCATCACAAAACTGTACAAAACATACAATTTTAAAATTCTATTGTATTATGACTTCTAAGAAATCAGCTTAGTTATGTATGTCAAATAAATACATAAAAAATAGCTCATCTGTGTTTATACATATAATTCATAATGTATAAACACTGTTTGCAAGTCTTCATCGCTTATCTAAAATCATTTGTCTTGTTCAATCTGTGCACAGCAAAACCAACTTTGACTGTTTGTTTTTTGTTGGCTTAAGGTTGCACACTGGGACGTCAAACGGTTACTTAGGGCGCTCTCAATTATAGATTTTGCCTAGCAAATATACAAATACAAAGTAAATATAAAGTATAAAATCGCAAAGCAAAATCTATACTTCGGAGCGCTTCCTATGTAATAATTTGACATCTGTAGAGAGATATGCAGTTATTGGACGCGGACATTTTGATAAGACTTTTTTCTGTAAAAGTAAGTAAGTAGCGTTAAGAAAATCAAAAACTAAGATTTGCTAACCTAAAATGTTTTTATTTCAATTGAGTTTCTGTCATATCAGACTATATTAAGATTATATCTTTGCTTACAAATGTTTTGTCTATTTTTATGTGACAATGCATATGACACCAAGTATATACAAAAATATATTGATATTTACAAGGCATAATTAAGAAAATCTGTGTTTAAATAAAAAAATTAATTTGTGTGTATAGTTCAAAGGGCGATAGTGGGTTAGAAAAACTGTCAACCAATTGCCACCCTAGGTAACTCTATGTAACTTATAAAATAATTTGCACTAGCGGACTATCAATGCGCAGCCAAAGCTAATTTTATAAAGAAAACGGTAGCTCAAGAAAAGTTTCTGGAAATTTCAACTTTATGAGACCATTAAGGGGAGCTTTGTATAAGTCTTATAACAATAAGTAGCTAATTTTAAATAACTTACGATATGTAAAGAATTAAAGAACGAATGAACAAATGAAATGATTATTTGCAACTATTAATATCAATACAAAGATATTACAACAAAAAGAACTTAAACATTTAAAAAGAAATTAAACAATAAAAATTAAAAGAGACAATGTTTACATATAAGAAATATAGTGGTGTTATTTGCTCATAGAACAAATCACTGATTTTCAGCTATCACCTGAGTAGCAAGGTAGCTGCGCGAGTAATTTAAAGTTTACACATCTCTTTATACTATACGTTATCTGCCGATGTTGTGATATGTTTACATTAATCTACATATTGATATATATTATTTCACTAACTAAAATACACATAATCATAATTAATACAATAAAAACCACGAATAAACAAAAATATATATTGAGAAATACATAAAAATATCTCATAAATAGCTCATTAAGTTATTAAAAGGTAAATCACAAAAAGTAAATCACCATGCCCATGAACACACAGTGCTATTGGCGAGAGGGCCGGTTAGAAGGACACAATCTCCCATTACAAGGATTTTTGTAAGTCAAGAATGTGTGCTTTTAAATGATTTTTAAAGGTAAATTTATTAGTAAGTTTCCTCATAGGGGGAGGTATGTTATTCCAACACCTCGTCTACCTCAAATGGTACCAATCTATGCTTATGATTTTCCAGCGGCATTCCTTCCACCTCTTTTTATCCTCCTTCCTTATTTTCCTTAAACCGAATTCACCACGGGACGATTTCAACGCAGCAAACGCTGCGCGACGCCGCGGCCGGTAAGTATTTAGCGCGCACAATTACAACGAATGGCATAGGCTTGAATGCCTTAGCATTTAAAATTATTTTAATATTATTCATGATATCATATAAGACAAAAAAGGGAAAGTTACAGAAACTTCGTTAGACGTACTAAACCAAATCTTCCAATACAATGCAATGTAGATATAAAAGTTCAGATAAGTTAAAAAAATGATTTTTGCTTTCCAAATTCCCTTTTTATCCAAAATAATAGTTTATAACTAATCCTGTAGTAAAAATAAGCCATAAGTTTGAACTCGAGACTGACTGTTCACTAGTTACGTTAACATTTCAATACCGGCGGCGGGACCTATACTTACAGATAATGCGTGCCCAAACCGTGCAATAGCTTATCTTGGTCACTGTAAACACTTGAACCTACTCGACAGGTAATCGAGTCTCGAGTGTAATCTTACTTTTAAAAGATAAATATTTATAAATGTATCTACCTATGCAATTTAAAATATTTATTCCCATAATTTGTATATCAACTTTGTATTAAAATAACAATTACTATTTAAAATTAGCAAATAGTGCCATAAAAATTTGGCTGCTCTAACATAAAAAATTTTGAAAGTGCTGATAACTACGACGTGTGTAATTTACGAAAGAAATTCTGTAGCCACTAATAGGTTGCAATGGCGTAAATATACACAAATATAGTCACTAAAATGTCAAGTATACTAAATTGGCCCATTTAAAAAAATTGGTTTGAAAATAATTCAAAGCAGAATAGGATATATTGTATGTGGGTGTGCTAGTAAATATGCAATGTATATGTGTATGTAATATTCTTTTGCGTCGAGACATCAGATGTGCACTTGTTTAAAAACGATGTTTCTTCAATTTTAATATGTCGTATGTTTCAGTTGTCAGTTTTAATATGTGAATATATCAAACTGATTCTGCAACAATCGCACAAAGTGTTGATGTTTACAATAACCCAACATATATTAGGTCTTTACCTATGAAATTGCCGTTTTTCACGAAATAAATGAAGCGTAATTTTTTTTTTATATTTTTTATTTCTATTAATCAAAATAATCGCCCATGCAATCAATGCATCTTTGCCAACGCATTGGTAGCTTATTGATGCCTTTCTTGAAGAAATCAGCTGGACGGGAGGCAACAAATTCTTCAAAGGCATTTTGTACTGCCTCTCGGGTATTGAATTTTTTTCCCGCCAAGAAGTTCTGGAAAATTCTGGAAAAAGTAGAAGTCCGTAGGCGCAAGGTCTGGTGAGTACGGCGGATGACGGAGAACTTCCAACCCCAACTCTTGTAGCTTGGAGACCGTCTGCTGTGCAGTATGAGGTCGCGCGTTGTCGTGCAGGAGCAGTGGAGCCGAACGATTGACCAAAGCTGGTTGGAGACGTGCGAGCTTCTCCATCATTGTGTTCAGTTCTTCACATTACACATCTGCAGTAATGCTTGTCCCGTTTGGCAAGAAGCTGTGATGAATTACACCCGCGTTAGACCACCAAACAGTGACCATCACTTTTCTAGGGGTAAGTTTTCGTTTAGGGCATTGTTTGGGTGCTGAACCAGGGTCCAACCAACTTGCTGAGCGCTTACGATTGTCAAACAGGATCCATTTCTCGTCACAAGTAACAATGCGGCTCAGAATTCCTTCATTTGTATGCCTGCTGAGCAGTGCAAGGCACGTCTCCACGCGTACTTCGCGCTGGCGGTCATTGAGTTCGTGGGGTACCAATTTGTCAAGCTTTTTTACCTTGCCAATTTGACGCAAATGAACCAATATTGTTTTGATGCTAACGTCGAAAGCTGCTGCTAATTCAGCCGTGGATTGAGTTTCATCAGCTTCCACAATTGCCTTTAATTCGTCATTGTCGACCAAAGTTTTCGGACGACCACGGGGTTCATTTTTCAGGTCAAAATTTCCAGAACGGAAGCGGGTAAACCAGTAACGGGTGGTGCGTTCGTTTGTAGTGTTCGCTCCGTAAACGTCGTTGATGTTGCGTGCCGCTTGTGCCGCTTTACTGCCACGACGGTACTCATACTCCATAATTACTCGAATTTTTAACTTATCCATGATGACGAAAAATGTTCGAATGCGTTGAAAACAAAACACTAACTATTAAACAAATGACGATTTTAGAAAAAGAATTCCATGTTTGTCAAATAAAATTAATTTGAAATTAGAATTATCAGTCAAAAAAAAAATATTTTCATTTGAAATGGCTAGTACGGCAAAACGGCAGTTTCATAGGTAAAGGCCTATTATTATAATGTCTCGCGGTGATATTTACCGGGGAAAACCCAGAGGCACTTACGTAAAACATAATATATGACCTAATTCCTCGATTTTTCATTAAAAAAAAATGAATTAAAACATATAGAACGTTTCACAAACTCAACAACCTTTGCAAAGTACGTTTGCCATAACAATTTTGAAAAACAAACGATAAAACCACCTGTTGTATACAATATTTGCCTTTAAATGTTTTTTTGAATTTTAATGAAACTCATACAAATAGGGCGATGAAGGGCATTTGTATAAATTTGTCACGGACAAACTTAAAGACGCACATTTGTGTAAATATAACTACGCAAGAGCAAATAAAGACATTTAGTATTGGGTTACGATATGGCCTTTTGTACTTTGAACGGCGGAAAAAACAGAGGACATTCGTCAAATCTCGTAGTCAAAATGATCCTTCCGAACCAGTGGTAGTTTCAATATTCGACGTCCTAAGCCGAGGTCCGTGCCCTCTCGGGTGCCCTTAGGCGTGTCGTATGTATAGGAGTACTTTAAGTTCCAGCTAGGCGCCGTCAGCGCTAGGCTACTAAGTCCAGTGAAATTTAAAAGGCCTACGGGCCATAAATAAACTGTCCATTTCGAAAAGAAAAAAAAAACGAAATCTTCTAGTGATTCTCAAAATATTTATAAAATATACTACATAATAGTATGGCAACCAGCCATAATTGAAAGTGACATTTACCATGTTTTTATTACCATTTTCAATAATTTGTTAGGTAAAAACTATCTAGAAATTTAGGTATTAAATCTTATAAAAGTAGAAAAAAATAATTCAAGGTAAAATACAGGTTAAAAGGTTACAGAGTATATTTAACCTAACCAACCACAGAGTTTTCAAAATTAAATACGGAAGTGAAATAGAAAAAAAGTTAAGATCAAGTGACCTGTTTTAAAACTATGGACTTGGCATAAAATTAAAAGCGCCAATGAAACGATAAAAAAAAACCATTTTTAGAATAAAACATAGTTAATATTACAAGTGAACGTTTTTACGTGTCTACTTCAAGCGTCTACAAGGCATTCATTCTATTGTGATGGAATTTCAAATTGTTTTATGCACGCCGCCGTAGTTATAAAATCTGAATTCACACCTTTGAAACCGTCCGATCTTCATTCCCATCAAGATGCATCCTGGCTAACATAACATCCTCGAAAATGCAATCCAGATAAAAAAAACACAGTCCATAAACAATCACAAATGAAAATACACAAATCACTTCACAGACCCAGAGGTTATCACTACATACAAACGCGATATCCCAGTGCGAGAGCTGCCTTGTAACTGATTGCACCGGTCTTACATACTGATAGCGCGTCTATAACGTGGTATGACCTACTAGTCACGTCACGCAGTCAAATCAGCGTTAAGCGCTTTAGCAAATATTACAAATACACTCAATATTTGTGTGGACCACGCGACCAAGCGAACTAGACCAACGGGCGGAATGCGGTTTTCCCTTTCAATCCTCAACTAAATAATAAAACGGAACCAATGCATTTCGAAACTTTGTTACTATAGTCAGTCAAATGAATAATTCTGGCATTAAATACCGAAATAACTGGTAACAGTGCTGCTGTTTGTTCGTATCCGAAATACGTGACGTCACGTTTGACAGTCGTCTTGTTGGCTTGATCGGGCAGTCCATAGGTGACACGTATACCAGGGAAAGTGTTTGGATTCGCGGAATGCCACAGCCTTCGAGAAATGCGATAATTGAATACTGGTATCGCAACAACTTTTGCAACCGGGCGGGATGTATGAAAAATATGAATACGTTAAGTGTTAAAAATTCTAGTAATTTTTTAGTCATTAAGCCCTGTATGTGTATGCGTTTAATTGCTTAGAAACACATTGAGGTATTTATATTCGAATTCTTTGTGGTTAGTAATAAATAGCACACAGTGCTTAGAATATATTCTGTTTTAAGTACATGATTTGTATATTCAACTCAGATAAGAAGAGCAAAAAGTGTATACTTTCTTTTTTGTCTAGTTATATTTTTATTTATTCTCCCTTAATGGAATGTTTCGAGAGGTTCCTTTCCATTCCCCTAAAGCCTGAAAACCTTTGTGTCGAAAACTAACCGTTTGAAGCGGTAGTAAAGTTTCTTAAGTTAAGATCTTGTCTGGGACGGTACCACAGTTCTTCCTTATTCGACCGCCAAGATAATAACGTTTACGTGGTTGAGTTCAGCCCAGAGTAGTTACCGGTTCAAATGCAATTTCAACTGTAGCCTACGGCCCGCTGCGCGTCAATAGTCGCTATGTTTATTAGTCATATTCACATAACACACCTATTAGTGCACGTCACACAACTTGGCGGCTCTGAAGTATCTGCGAGACGCTGCACAGAACACAAGCATGGATGTGTGCGGGGTGCGGGGCGCGGGGCGCGGGCAGCAGACTTTAAACATGAACTGCAGCTAACTTCAGAGCCGCCATGTTGTGTGACGCGCATAATAAGAGTTGCACGATGTCCATGGGTGCAATGAAAATTGTAAACAAAATGCTTACAAACATCACAGTGTCCGTTTAAATAAATGACAAATAAGCGGTACGTGAAATCTTTATAAACTTAATTATAACAAGCCCCCAATTAAAATTGTACTATCTAATCGAGACGGGCAGGTCACGAGTTCTAACCTTCGGATCAACATTACAGATACACACGTTCATTAAAGTATCGTTTTCGGTACGGATACATTTTAGGTAAATAACTAAAAGACAGATACTGTATTTATATAAAACATTGGGTCACGTGACAGCCTTAATGACATCTATCGCCTTCTTTTTATTTATTTTCATGCATCGGTAATTTATTCAACCATAACTTCAGTACTATTTAACATTATATTTAATTTTTTGCTATTTTCACGGCCGGCAAACGAACACGAGACCCTCCTGATGGTAAGTGGCATCCGTACCCATGGAGATCACTAGTCGTAGATATGTATATCGCTAATATTAACATTGATTGATTGTGATTATTATATCGACTAATTATGTGCTAGCGACCGTAGCATTCAGTTGAAATTGCCTCTGTTCCAGTAATTGCACTGGCAGTTCCTTACCTTCGACTGGAACACAGCCACGTAAACCTGATTATTACGGCGGTCGAAATAGGAAGGATTGCAGCACCGCCCCAGACGAGACCTTTACAAAGACAATCTACTACCGCTGACATTTATAATTCATATAAAGATAATATACAACAGAATAACACTTGTACGAACCACGACAAGTCACAAATAGAGGCATACGCACCTATAAAGAAAGATACATGTTCACTGATACGAATCACCTTGAAAAGTATAATGGTTACAAACATTTCTGAACTCGAGGAGAACTTCTGTATAACAATTCTCATATCCGTTTAGGTTTGTCAAATATTATATTTTTATATTTGCTTTTTCATGTACGTTTTTAAATGGATGTGGTTGTGTTTAATGTTGCAAGAATTAATTATGAACACATTAGTCACAATACAACTCAAAAATCTTATAACATTGTACTATTTGAAATATTGATTATGAAGATAAAAATATTGATATAATTCTTCATATAGAAATAACAAACTTTACTTCGCATAATGTAAGTTCATTGAAAATGGAAATGTATCAAATAGGTTCCTTATTACACATATAAAATGTTTGTATTTCTATCTGTCACAGCGTTGCGATATTGGCAAAGCAAACAAGACACAGGTGTAACCAAATACACACCCCATGAACAATCCCTTGATGATTCTTAGCATGGTAGTAGCATTAGTAGTTTTAGCTATAAGTAAAAATAAAAGTAATTCTATTAGGTATTTGGAAACAAGCTCCCCTAAAAAAACACCGTTGAATGGTCCCAAAAGAGGGTTTTACTCTGAAGAACCGACGATGAAGTATTCAGTATTCGAAAACAAATATACTAAATTAAGGCACCTTCAAATTACTCCATTTCAAATAAACGCAGTTTCAACGTATTGTTTTTTACTATAATTTATGATGGTACTATTTCAAAAGAATGGTCATTCACCAGTTCTTCGTGTGACCGTCACGTACAAAAAATACAAGACTAATTTCTGTCTAAATATATACAAGCTGAACACACACACAGGGCTACGAGCACAAACGAATTGAACCATCTAGACCAGCCATATCTTCCTAGAGCGTCATATCACTATTTACCGACAGTCACACAAATATTTACTAATAGATAATCCTATTTGAACTCAATACTTGTTTGTTCAAGTGAGCAACGTGTAGGTATAGCAAGAAATTCTTGTTTTTTTTGTGAAATGAGGATAATTTACCAATTTAGTAAATATTTGAAGTCGATCAAAGTACTTTACTAGCATTGTTGACTCGTCGTAGATAAGTGGCCTTTGAATAAAAATTCAGGATAATTTTTTTAAAGATTATTGAGGGCCCCTTTTTGTTTATTATTATTTTATGTGAAGTCAGTATTGTTGTAACCCAGAGGACTCTAACATTATCATTATATATATATATATATATATATATATATATATATATATATTTTTTTTTAAATGAATATTCAAACATTACTAGTATTAAAACTTAAGATCAAAATTCGCAACAACAAATTTAAAACTGTACGGACAGTGACGATAAATACCTCGAATAATCAATATTTTGCTATATGAAACAGAACATGAACAGGACAGAGTATATTTCTTCTAAGAAATTTTTTTTCATATCTTACACTTATTATCACTTGAATTGATACCGTTTTAAAAATCAATTATGATATTTTTTATTCTGTAATATAATCCAATGCTCATATAAAGTTAGGGATGATATCCAGGCGTATACGAGTATACCGTATAGGCGATAATTCCTTACCACGTTTTTTCCGTTACGCTTGCGTTGCTCTAACATTGCGCTTGAGTGTGTAAAAGAAGATTTCAAAATGCGTAAGCTTGGGCTATCGTCTTATTACCTACTGACAATGGCAATCAGCTATTCTACTGGATTCAGTTACCATAAATGATAAAATTATCTCATGCCAGTACTTTTTGTACAAATTGATTTTCTTAATGATATTTATATTGCCGATGGAGTATTATTATGTAATTATAGGAAAAAGCCCAAAATTATTGTTTATAGTACAAAAGCAAACAAAAATAAATTGTAAATAATGTTGTCATTGATAGAACTTAGTTGACAAAGTGTACATAAAGGAACTTGTATCATTTGAAACAACCAAACAGTGTTGCGGCATTATTGTAGTTCACTTTAGAAAAAAGGGCGACGGAAGCCGGATGCTGGGACTTAAAAAACTAAACATGTGTTACACGTAAGTAACAATCTCAGCTTTGTGTCTTTTAATGACTACAATTGCTACATTAATATTGAACCTTTCTGTAAGTAAGATCACAAAAATGTATAAGTAACTATTTATTTATTACACCGAATACTGTAAAAAACGATTGTGTCATATTTTGTATCATACATGACATACAACAAAAGTGAATAGGCTAAGGCGACTGTCCCTTGCGCGTATCTCAGCCTTTTGTAGGCACTCCGCATACTAAGGAGCGACGACACTACTAGCCTGCACCAACGACACCGACTGTACCTATTGAATAGGTGTGAAACATTCCTCTTTATCGTATACATTCAAGTCAAAATTATAGCCGTTATATTCGTACAATAAGCTGTTAAACGCATCTCTTTATACCGACACTTTAGTTCCAAGTTAGTTGGTAAAAGTATAGTAGTATTTTTACTTCCCCTATACTGTCCCACGCTCATTGGTCCCTCTCTACCTAACATCAACAAAGAAAAACGGCGATGAAGAAATAATGGTCTACAGGCTACATTGTGATATAACCCGTGACATAAGTCTTGTTTTGGCACACTATGCTGAGACTGCTGACGTGTTTTTGAACTGAAATGCGAGACATAGAATGTCACTTCAAATTCAATTGTTTCATGCAATTTACTTTTAAAATGTGTGATAATTTGTTGATATCAATAATGTATCATTATAATGAATTGTAGTATCAGACATTTAATGTTAACTTGCGACATAAAATACGTATAATATAAATCATAACTTGTGCATGGTGATGATAGATTCAGTCTTGCGTTTGCACTTGTCAGACTAGTCTATTTATTTATCAAAATACAACTTTCATAAAATTTATTAAAACAAAACTTTAAACATAATTAAGTCTAGGTTGCATTCCACAAAAAATGTAATGAAAGAATGCATGACTAATAAATCGGTCATGTTTTGAAACTGTTACACAGTACTAGATTAATATATATCTGTCATCCTAGCCAATCTAAGAACATTTCCTAGATTTCCCCCACCTACCTGATAAGTACTCCATTGCGTCAACAAATGCTGGTGACAAGCCGCGCACGCTCTGACGGTGCCGGCTGCGTCTTTCGGCCGGGACCGTGGCGGCCGGGGGTGCTGCTCACCGAAGATCGGGAAGTAAGGCTGTTTCGTCTGGAAAGGGAGAGAGAAAAGAATTGAGAAATACCTTATTAGGCTTGTAGGTATAGTGTTATTGGAGGCGAAGCTTCGTTAGAATACAGCTGGAGTTAAAAACATGTCTTAGGTAATATAGATTTCAATAGAATGGATAAGAACTAATTTATTTGCAAGAATATAGTTTTTACTTTTATAACTTATAGCAAGTGGAATAATTTTATGAATAGTTTTAAAATTTGAAAAAAGAACTAACAGAAATACTTAAAATAATACTAATCAAAAACCATGGCTATTAATTAGTTTACAACTTTGGGATTATTGAATAATGAGAATTATATATATATATATATATATATATATATATATATATATATATATTTCTTTACACGAACAGTTTTACTGTATTAAGTTTATTATCCGCTGCGGTATCACGTAAGAAAAGCAAATTAGCGATTGAAGAGCAAACCACGCGCGGTTTATGCTATCGCATAGACCTAAAGGTTTTCTTTCTTCAGCCTCACACAGTTCAATTTATTTCAATGAAAACCAACACATAAAACTCCACCAAGCTGTACCTAACAAGAGATGCTGACTAAGCGGAGCCAGCGCCAAAGTTCAGAGGGCAAGACTAAATCAACAGAGACATAAAAGCGATAGAGATAATACTCTCACATGGCCAGACCTGTGCCAATGTTTGTCAAGAAAATACGTTTGATAAAGTTAAGCGTATTTTATTAACTTGACTACCATTAAGTCAAGTTAATAAAATAAGCTGCTGACTCGGTGTTATAAACCAATTGAGCAAATTCCTGATGAATAAGAAAGCGAATTATCACAAAGCAAGTTGTAACCAGTGTATTCCATTATCAGGGGACTGGAACACAACCACGTAAAAATAGGAAGGACTGTAGAAACGCCCCAAGATCGTAACAAAATAAACTCTAGTACCAATGAAATGAAATGAAAAAAATGAAATAAAATATTTATTTCTCAACATTAACAAATACTTGTTCTTATTGACGTCAAATAAAACATGACTACCACCAGTTCGGAAAAACCTTCGTGAAGAAGAACTGGCAAGAAACTTCACGTGTATATATATTTTTCATAATAAATTTACAGTCTTTTTATGTATTTACAAAATTATTCTTATCTGCATCTGTTAGCTCGGCAAATCCCCCAAGTACCCAAACGACGAACAACCTCACAAGGCACCCGTTTTCGAGTTAACGCAAGATCCAGCCATCACCCTCCGAAACCATATTAAAGGGAAGTGAGCGACGCTCTCACTACAATATAATTATTAGATGCTGTTATATTTGTGTTCAAGATTAACATCGAGACATTTATTAGGGTGTTGCTATACCAATCGATCGATGGTAGAATGGAACAGTCAACGTGGATCGACGATCGATCCATTGGTGTCCCTTTCCTCTTAGGCGTATTTTATTGTAACATTGCAAATCCAACAATGCTGTGCGATTTTTTTTTTATTAGTGCAGTGAATTAATCCTAAGTCTCCTAAGCAAGTATCATTTATTAACTAATTTATAACGTTTTCATAGTATATTTATAGCTGGCAAACATGCACGGTAAGTAAAGAGCATCCCCACCAATGGATAACATGAATCGTAGGTGTATTACTTGAAAATAGTGATTATTATTATTATATCGACAAAGGCTTAAGTCCATAGTGTTTGAGACGTCGGCCGATGATGTTTCAGCATATAATACCGTCATGATTATCTTTAATAGATTTTCTATATAGTCATAAACCATATTTAAAAGGTTATTGAAATAACTTTTTTGTTTTTGGTATTTAAATTAAATAATGAAGTCAAAGGAAATCTTACGTACAACACTAGAGTCACGTGTCCAAAATCTTAATTAGAATATAGAAAGAAAACACATTTATACATTAGAATAACCTAAAGGCTTTTAAAGGAAGAGGTCTGTATCCGCGGCAAGTCGAGGAGGTCTCAAAATGCGAGAAACTGACGCTACTGAGCCATATCATCTCTCGACCCGAAGCGGTGTTTGTCGCGTTTAGACACCTTCTCGGCTAATTGTATGCTAGCTCCATGCAACTTTAATAGACGCAAACTGGTTAAACCTTCCGCGCTTATGAAGCTTGTTTTTAGCTTGAGTTCTTATTGTCTAACACAGGAGAGTTTTTTGGATAATTTAATTTATTTTATGATAAATACGTATGATAATAATTTTATATTAATAGAGGAAAATCAAAAAGGAAATAACATGGGAAGAAAAAAGGCTAAAAAAGGGAAAGCCCGAAAGAGCACATCCACTTGTTGCAAAATAACAGAGCGAATATTGGATTGACGTATTGAATTTTGAAGTTTGTTGATTTGGATTCCGAACTAAAAAATATTAGGTCTTTTCCTATGAAATTGCCGTTTTTCACGAAATAAATGAAGCGTAATTTTTTTATATATTTTTTATTTCTATTAATCAAAATAATCACCCATGAAATCAATGCATCTTTGCCAACGCATTGGTAGCTTATTGATGCCTTTCTTGAAGAAATCAGCTGGACGGGAGGCAACAAATTCTTCAAAGGCATTTTGTACTGCCTCTCGGGTATTGAATTTTTTTCCCGCCAAGAAGTTATCCAAATTCTGGAAAAAGTAGAAGTCTGTAGGCGCAAGGTCTGGTGAGTACGGCGGATGACGGAGAACTTCCAACCCCAACTCTTGTAGATTGGAGACCGTCTGCTGTGCAGTATGAGGTCGCGCGTTGTCGTGCAGGAGCAGTGGAGCCGAACGATTGACCAAAGCTGTTTGGAGAC
Organism: Marasmarcha lunaedactyla; assembly: GCA_923062675.1. Classification (NCBI taxonomy): domain Eukaryota; kingdom Metazoa; phylum Arthropoda; class Insecta; order Lepidoptera; family Pterophoridae; genus Marasmarcha; species Marasmarcha lunaedactyla. Next base: position 12,313,385 of record OV281362.1, on the reverse strand, counting down.
GTGCGAGCTTCTCCATCATTGTGTTCAGTTCTTCACAGTACACATCTGCAGTAATGCTTGTCCCGTTTGGCAAGAAGCTGTGATGAATTACACCCGCGTTAGACCACCAAACAGTGACCATCACTTTTCTAGGGGTAAGTTTTCGTTTAGGGCATTGTTTGGGTGCTGAACCAGGGTCCAACCAACTTGCTGAGCGCTTACGATTGTCAAACAGGATCCATTTCTCGTCACAAGTAACAATGCGGTTCAGAATTCCTTCATTTGTATGCCTGCTGAGCAGTGCAAGGCACGTCTCCACGCGTACTTCGCGCTGGCGGTCATTGAGTTCGTGGGGTTTTGTCAAGCTTTTTTACCTAGCCAATTTGACGCAAATGGACCAATATTGTTTTGATGCTAACGTCGAAAGCTGCTGCTAATTCAGCCGTGGATTGAGTTTCATCAGCTTCCACAATTGCCTTTAATTCGTCATTGTCGACCAAAGTTTTCGGACGACCACGGGGTTCATTTTTCAGGTCAAAATTCCCAGAACGGAAGCGGGTAAACCAATAACGGGTGGTGCGTTCGTTTGTAGTGTTCGCTCCGTAAACGTCGTTGATGTTGCGTACCGCTTGTGCCGCTTTGCTGCCACGACGGTACTCATACTCCATAATTACTCGAATTTTTAACTTATCCATGATGACGAAAAATGTTCGAATGCGTTGAAAACAAAACTATAACTATTAAACAAATGACGATTTTAGAAAAAGAATTCCATGTTTGTCAAATAAAATTAATTTGAAATTAGAATTATCAGTCAAAAAAAAATATTTTCTTTTGAAATGGCCAGTACGGCAAAACGGCAGTTTCATAGGTAAAGACCTATTACAAAACTTACAAAAGGTTATAGTTGCAACCGAAATAATGCTTTGCAAGATTTTACAATTAACAAAATTAAGTTTGTAATATATTTTTGATTTTATTTATTTAGTTTTAAATGTATACTTCATATGTTTACTTTACTGTTTATGAAAAGCTTTAGAATCTTTAGAATAAAGCCACCAACAAAACTTCTTTTGCATTGAATCGGTAACCCCAACGTTGCGCAGCTATTGTATGGAGACTCCTCACGTTTAGTTTCTTATTAATCGAGATAATTTTATTGGGAAATATTTTAGTTCAGATACTTTTTTAAATAATCATTTACATAAATGATACGAAGCGCTGAAACAAAAAGCTTACAGACGGACTTAAAATGGACTTACGCATTACCGACGGTAGGCTCCAGTTGAATTTGTCTTTGTACCAGTTACTGCACTGGTCCTTAACTTTAAACGCACTTTAACTAAGTAAAATAAAATTCAACATAAACAAACGTTATCATAAAAAATCTAATTACAAAATAAACAAAAAAACATTCATATATTAATTATTTTTATCAAAGCTCACGTAAACATCACAGATTTATTACACATTAAACAAAATAAATAGCGATTTTATCTCGGCACTTACGTTTTAATAACAATAATAAAACGAGAGATAATACTCTCTTCTTACGGACCAATCACCCTCTATATTTAGAAATTGAAGTGATACTTCGTATTGACTGCTTACAACTTGGCCAGGAGATTTATTAGGCGAGGTAATGGTAGCTAAATATTTGATATTTGTATATTTTAAATTCTTCACTTTTTTACCCCAAGGTAAGGACCTCGTTTCAAATTACTGAAATTGTATCAATATGAAATATACTGTGACTTCTTAGCCCTTGGACACCATTTACCTGAGATTTCTTGACTGATAGTGCTGTAATAAAATATTGATTGCACAGATCAATGGTGGGGTGTTTTGTTATAACATCATATGTACCGTTTGTATAGTTTCATTTGGAATATCTTGTGTGTACAGTCACGTGCATTGATAAGTAAACGTTGACAAATTTGCAATTAAATGTAAACATTACATATTTCAAAAAGAAGTATCTCATGTTGTCCTCAAAATAATGTAATCAGCAAACTAGGTCAAAATTCTATGCCCGAGGTCCTGGGTTCGAATCCCAGTTTGGGTGGATATTTGTGTGATGAACAGGTCATGGAAGTTTATATCTTTATTTCTAATATTTATATACTTAATAGTTATTGTTTATATATTTCTTAAATCTATTTTTCCGTTATCTAGTATCCATAGCACAAGTTCATAAGAAATTTAATTTGGGCTGGATAAAGGAGGGTTATAACTCATTTAAGTTAGTCCAATATCGCGGTCACTGCTAAGTTAGTCATTAAAATTTTAATAGTTATTTAAACATAATAGGTCCTCAGGGTAATTCATATTTAATTTGCAATATTCTTAACAGAGTGTCCTGTTCTTTTAAAACAACAATTTTAGACTTTTCATGTGCAGAAATCCGATAAGGCACATGGTTACTATTCATCCTGTTTGCAATAACTATAATATTCACAATAACAAGAACGCTACCACTGCTAACTTGTTGGTTATTTACATCATATAATTTTGAAGGTACACAGAAAAAACATATAACAAGTTCAACTGCGCCCGGCTTAACCTTCATAACATTGTTAAAACACACAAAAATGAATGTTTACATTTAATTGCAAACTACATTGTGTACATATTTTTGAAATGATGCACATTGTCAAAATAGAAGAACGGCTGCAGAATTTATTATTGAAAAGAAACTATTGGGTATACATTGCTTTGAAACTGCATTGTATACATGTTCTAGAAATTGTCGCGTATACATCAATAAAACTTTACGAATGTGTAGTATTCACTGGTGTTGCTTTGTTTACTTTACAATGAAGAAAAAGTATACCTAATTTTGACCTAGTTTGCTGATTACATTATTTTGAGGACAACATGAGATACTTCTTTTTGAAATATGTAATGTTTACATTTATTTGCAAATTTGTCAACGTTTACTTATCAACGCACGTGACTGTACATAAATAATAAAAATCCCGCCACATGAACCTACAAGGCGAAACATTAATGAGCTTGATAAGTAAATTAAGTACCAGAAAATAGAAAAAAGGACGTAAAAGTTATATATCACTGCCCTAATTTATTTTACATCGAGACAACAAGGATTGTAATTAAATATATCGTGTTATTATTCAGTAAACACGTGTGATTTTAAAATATTTGTTTAAATAATTATAATTTTGTAAAGATTGCAATCAATTTTTTTATATGGGTACAAACTTATTTGTATAAAATAAATTGTGTATATGTGTGCTTTGTTTATAAATGAAATATTAAAAACCCATTACAACTGAACATGCAACATTAAGGTCTTAGGTCCGGTTATTTATTTTAAAATATTTTATTTTATTTGATACACATAAATATCAAATGCGCTTTACAGTTCGCGTATCAAAGAAAAAAAAAGATAATATTACTAAATAATATAAGATCAATCAAACAACAAAATATAGTCGAAATATCAACATGGACAGTCCAGACAGAAAGATAAAATATTACTCTCCATAAGTCTGCATACAATAATTTTCGTAAATTTTCAAACAAACACAAGAAACAACGTTCGAAAGCATAGTCTAAACGAATCACCCAAACAGATAACCCGATAAGGTCGCAAGGTCTCGGCATTTCGTTATAATTTTCCACTGAGATACCCTCCTGCCCCGAGCGGGACCTTTCGACATCTGACCTTAGATTATAAGCGGACATTCAATTTATAGACGGAGATAGAGTGGAAGGGGCGTGACGTCACAGACATGCTCTTAGCTCTTGCATGCATGAAAGATAAAACAGCAGAGGTCGTAGAAACTTACTTCGATGTACAGACAAATTGAGAATAAAATGTACAAATAATAATTATAATAAGTTCGGCTATTTTTAGATGCATTGTTTTTTAGATATATTTCGGTAAACCTATATGTATTTACCCTTGATTTCATCTGATATTTGAAGTAAGTGGTAAAATCAAAAGATAAATGATAAAATTACAAAACCAAGTCTAAACCTTAGAACATCATACACAACACAGATAACTAATTCAAAAAATAAATATTAAAACTAATAATACAAATTAATTAAAATGTATAACATTACAAAAGAAATTTAATCAAATACAACCAATTATTTTAAGTCCCGAAAAGCCCACTCCGTGCCCTTCCAGACGCAAATATGCCCATCACACTGGCCTCGTTACCTCGTTAGAAAGCCTTTGCATCAGGTAAGTGACGGAACTCCATAAGGTAACCATGGTGTATCAAAATTGTATTATTCGGAAAGTGACACCACTTCTATTTTAATTTCAATAATATTTCATACGCCTAATTGCATGTAAAGGGCGTTACCCACGTGTTCGGGCCGGCACAACCGGGACGGCAACATTTTTTGAAGCAATTACCACTCATATTCGGCCACGGGCGTAGCCAGGGGGAGGGTTTTGGGGGTTCAACCCTCGAAAAGTTATAAATAAGTATTTTATTAAAAAATATTAATTGAAATAAGAACAGGCGTGCGGCATATATCATTGATTACTAACTTTTACCTACATTAAAATACACGATGGTTTGGATTCCTCCGTCACCGTCGATTATCGGATCGCATTCGGTAATCTTCGTATATTTTCGTGCCCATGCGTATAGATTTAGAATTTTCACTACATACGTTAAAAGGATTGACTTGAAGATAACACAGGAGTAACACTTATATTATAAATACAAGGATAAGTAAATAGTAATAAGCTTAAAATTAATTGTTAACGCGCGTGTAGAGGAATAATTCAACGATTATTTTTAAAACTAATTGTACATAACGAACGTAATTTTTTTATTTAGCTTATAATAATTATACTGTCCCACTGACCGAAAAAGGACACCCCCAATTCCTTCGAGGAGATTTTGTCCCTATGTATTTTCTTATCGTACAGAAAAAATCTTCTTTAAATTTTTCTTATACAGGGTGTCCCAAAAGTCTACGATAAACCGGAGGCTAGAGATACAAGAAGTCATAAAAGCTATCAAATATAAGCTATAAAAAATAAATTTTGGACCCGTGGTTATGAAAGGTATTTAAAACAACAAAAATCAACACCCTATGATTTCAACCTTGTTGCTACAAATTGTAACTTTTGTTTTATTATTAGAATTAAGTTTCGCTTAAGGTTTTATTTTTAGAAAATAGCCCTGGAACGCTTCTATCTATTGTAGCCTTCAATTTAAAGTAATCTACTAAATACTACTAAATCTACCTTCCTTTAAAAGAAAAAGCCTCGTTGTCCCAACCAAAAATGTATAAAAAAATTTGTGCTTAACTTTAACCTACTGTACTGGAAAAATGTAGCAAGTTAATTTGGCAAGTAGTTTCATAAGTTTGCTTATTAGAATGTAAGACCTATTGCTATGTAAGACCCGAACAGCTTGATATACTCTTCCTTCATATATCCGGATTTGCCGCCCGGCACTGCCGATTAATGCCCGCCAAAATATGTGAATAACGCCTCTTATTAACCAAACAACATTTTTATAAATTAAAATTAAGTCCCAAAAACGTAACCAATCCAAAAAATATATCATTTGCGCCATGAATTTCATGAAAAAACTTCTATATGCGCCTTCTTATATCTAAGTAGTGAGAAAACCAAATTCAGCCGGAAAGTACCAGATATGAAATCAACAAGGACGGTGGCTTGCGATAACACCAAAACAAATATGTAAACAACTATTTAACTAGTCATTATCGTGTACTTGTTTAGGTGGCAATCAACCGGATGTATTAGGTGTAATCTAGCTGTCAGAATTTCATCCTGAACAGGTATACGCTTTCTTTGACTAAATAAAAACGGGCAACGAACGACTTTATGTTCGCCCATTAATATTTATTGCTTCTTCCTAGCCTGTACAGGATTCAGAGAAGATTTGCAAATCAAAAGTAATATATTTAAATCTTTTCTTTAATATGAAATTTTGCAAATCACATGCAAATTAACCTAGCAAACATCACGAAATAGTTTTTATAGTGCTAGGTAGGATACAATAAAAACACCACTATTCTAATCTTGACTCCTTCCACCCTCCCATGAATTTTTTAAAAGAGAAAAATGTTTACAGTATCTTTTATCCTTAATTTTTCTTGCTTCCATAATGTAACTGTATCCAAGTTTTTGCACGTTGCTACAATAGACAATATGAGCCGCAATCCAGTAAACAAGAAACCAATATCTAAAACACTTTGCTTAGTTCATTCAAATCTTACAAAAATGTAACACCTAGTATAGGAGAAACAAAACAAAATTACGTCCAGCCCTGGTATGCTATCAGTGCTTTCGCTCATATCAATGCTGAAGTATCATGAGCTTGCTAAAAACGTGACTGTTGCCTCAATGCCTATGACTCATATTATCTGTGTTATATCGAGCCGAATATTTGAATCCTGACGTATACTTATACGCATACTTTAATATACATGGCTAAATAATTATTGAAGAAATTTAAAGTATTATTATGCAAACAATACAGAGAGAGAGACAACACATATCATGAAGGCCAAATTACATTTCCCCACAGGTCTAATATTTTGATCAGGTTACCTCTTCTTAGGGCCAAGAGGTGAATAACATATTATTTACATATTTATATTACATCATGTTTCATTAGAAAATGCCTTAGTGTACTAACTTTAGGTAAGTGTAGTAACATTAAAATATAAAATACTTCTAAAAAACCCTTTGATACCTAATAGATTCCTTCGTTATAGTATTTCTAATATGAAGTAATGATACAGTCCCTTGGTATTAGTGACCTGTTTAAAGTTACATTGTTTATGCATACAGTCCTCGCGCGAGTTCCGAAGGATCGAAAGTCATAGTTGCAGTAATAATAAAAGGTGACCTACGCGTTATCATAAAAGGGCAATTCGGTTCAGTCATTAAAATGTTTGGCACGCAGTTTTCTACGTTTTATGCGACTGCAAAAATATATTGAATCCCCTTATTTTATTGATTAAAAAAATAAGGGGATTAAAGATATTTTTAAAAGTCGCACGACTCCCTGCAACTTGCGCAAATTATAGTCGAAGAAGTGGCTGTGATCTCGCCGGCATGGTACGCATTGGGCGATTGCTATGGCATTTGATCTAGGTAGATCTATTTAACATCCAACTTTTTACATCTACTTATTAAAAACTAAGACTGACTGCCTGAAACTTTACACAATGGTTCCTTGTGTAGTGTAGGATAGCAAAGTGAAAGAAATTTCGAAAATTCATCCTAAAAGACATAAAATTTAACTGTATACATTTTGTTTGGTGTTACACTAAAAGTAAAGAAAAATTAACCACTTACCGACTTATCCTTTGGTTCTTTAGTATGCAGATTATACAGGGTGCCTCGCTTGTATTCGTCGCCGCACACGTAACAAACTTCTGTCATAGAGTTCTTATCGGGCATAGACAAGTCCAAGATATCCCGGTCTGAACTCGAGTTCGAGTTGCCAGAGTACACGGAGACTGTTGATCTAGAAATTGTAGGGAATTGTTTTATTTCGCATAAAAAAATAGTTTTCAAGGATAAAAATATATTGTTTTTGGCTAAGAATTAAAAGACTAACAGCAATGAAATTAAAACAATTATTCTATTTTGCTGCCTCACTTTAGTTGTACATAAAATTGGGGATTCCCCTTTGGTATTCCCAATAAATTATCCGATTCATAAAATTTTATAATGTGCACTACATATAAATTTTGATGACTAATTGAGAGATTTCTTTCCAAGAAAATATTATGAAGAATATTTTGAGTAGTGTAAATAATTTTTAAAGTTTACTGGTTTAGCCCTGGGTTTAAGGACGCGTCTCCAAAAACGAATAGATATAGAAGTCTACAACTACATTTACTTTTCCTTACAAACAATAATAAAATCATAAAAACTGTGCAGTCAATCAAACTTGATAGTTTTCATTTTTTAATTGTAGCCCTGTATGACTAAAACTTATTCGTATCATGTATCATCTCAAGAAGCGAGACAGATATTGTTCTCTTCACTGAAACCGTGTAACTGTCTTGCTTTGTCACGCTCTCGTAATGGCCTGCATGATGTATAGGTATTTGTAATTTTTTCTGTGATTTTTTTTTTAAAGTTGTTTATTAGTTCGTTTCAACTAAGGATAATAGTCCAGATTGAATAGCCTAATCGTTGCTAACTATAGACTGGTATTCTCAGATTTAAAAAAATCCTTTAAAAGTACAATATATCTTACGTTCCTCTAATAAATTATTGTATTATATATTGTATTATAAATATATTATTGAGATTACACCTTACTGAATAAACATCATTAGTTTGGCTTTTTCGACCAGTTGCAGAAAATAATTTAATCGCATAATTTTGTTTTCGTTCGTTAGACATCACTATTTTTAACTGATTTGCCCAATCAAACCAGATGTTGCAATACTTAACAGTACTTATTATTATCTCGTTTTTGCTTTGTACAAACATTTTTATGGTATTTATAATCTCCACTTGATAACAAACACAAATTTAAACAATTTAATATGAAAACATATAACATTTAAATAAGTGTTGGAATTCATAATAAAACATTAAGGTAAAGTTTAACTTTTGTCGAGGCAACGAAAAATCATTACTTCTCAATTTAAGATAAATTTAAGGTTACATATTAATATATCAAAAGCTCATTACTAGATTCAACGAGATAATACAACGAGAAGAACGTTTTACGTTCTCCCTTCTTCTCTAAATATAAATATATATAAATAAAATATACGTATAGTGTCTCAATTTAACCTCCCGTAGGTCTAGTCTTTGGATTATTTGTAAACGGGAGGTACAAATAGTCCAAATATTTTGACCACGAAGCATATAGAATAATGCAAATCCACAAATTAAGCTGAACTTTTCCATTCTATTAATTGAACGAATCTAAGAATAACGGCGGTAATATGAAATACATTATGATATGGGACATTTTTACCCAAGTTTGTAGCCTATGATTTTAGCCAACAATTAGGACCTACAATCGAAATATCGGAAATCGGAAGAATAACGGAATATAGATTTTATAGTAGTAAATATTTATATTTGAATTATTATTTTTTAAGCAACTTTAGGACCCTAGTAGACGAAGCTTCAACGTAAATTCAACTTAACTAGGCCGTTAAATGTACAGAAAAACTACCGATTTTTTAAACACGTCTTAAATATTAATGACTGCAGGAAATGACTTTGAACAAGGAATGAGTTTGAACAATTAGTGTTATACTACAATATTTGACGAGGCAAAATATTTAAAAAATTCAATATAAAGACTTAAATTTAAACTTATTTGTTTTTTGACCTATAAAAAGCAAAAACTTTAGTCCTAAAAACATGAATACTCGCTTATTTAACTTGTTTTGCTAATTTATAATTAAATTCAACTGAACATTATTAAAGCATTTCATAAGTATACAGAATCGTATTTCGCTAATTTATAAAATGGCTAGAAACTGAAATATGTTGAACAAGCTCAGTAATTAATTCTAAGGGGCGCTACGCACAACTTCGGGCCGGCAGCGCTGCCGGGCGGTATAAGCGCGGTATAATTATAAATATTTATAATTAATATAAATTATTAATTATAAATATGTCTATCAATCACACCACATTATCTAGCCCAAATGAAGTATCATTAAGAACTTGAGTTATGGATACTAGATAACGGATAAATAAACTTAAGAAATATATAAACACACAAAAATATTTTTTGTTGATATATATCAATATTAGAAATAAACTACATACATACACCTCCATGACTAGAAAGCAAATATAATAAAATATCTGCCCCTACCAGGATTCGAACCCGGGAACTCTGGCATGGAAGGCAAGGCTACTTACCTCCACACCAAACAGGCCGTCAAATATGTGTAGCTAAACGTTCGGAAAGAAATACATCCCAGCTTATGCCGTTCGCGTTTTGGCGAGACGAACCGAATGCGCTAACGTGTATCTGTGGATAGAGCCCCTTAAGTGTTTAAAGTATTCTAACTAGTTACACTAGCCGGATAGTTATCTAGAACGATTGAAACTTTAATGCACATGAAGAACAACTAAATCAGCACATAATATGGAAAAGGAATTTCTATGGCCCCATGTCTTATGGTGTTACCACACCAAGACGTCGATCGACGTTGCCTGTTCCATGCTCCATGCTTGCTTCCATGCTTCCGCGATCGATTGGTGTGGTAACACCCTTAGACAAACCCCACTTTCAATGTTTATGTAAGTCTAACAACTAATTCACATCACTTATCTCCAGACACTGTCAACAACCGCTACTAACCAACCTCCTCACTTCACTTTCATCCTCACCTTATAGGATCCAAGTACCCCACAGGTTCTGACACTCCCGAATGCTGCGATCCTACTGATATGACGGAAGGGTCCCTCGCTCGGAGGTCCAAAACGCCCTCCTCTTCGGCAGGCGGCGGCGCCACTGGAGTTACCGTGGTCGGGGTATACCTTTGCTGGAATTGAAGGTAAAAGGGAGCTTAGTTTTACATGTAAAAAAATCCTATTCGAATTAATTAATTGCATATAAGTTCTTATAAATGAACTTAAAATTCATTGGATGGTTTGCACGCAGCACTATATAAGCGTATAATACAGGGTGTCCAGCGGCAGAATATGTTTGGCAAATGCAAAAAAAAACTACACCTCTAATTCAGAGCAAGTTTATTTTAATTTAACAACAACAAATGCGGAATTCATTTTTTTAAAACCATGTTCTCCAAATGGCGGCCATCGAGTCTCACACACTCTTTGAGTCTAGCAAACATGTTTTCAAACATCAAGTACCCAACAAACAAACAACAAGTATTCTGTTGACTTCAGCTCGAATAATTTCTTTAAGTTCTGTCACAGTGCTCGGATTGGTCTTATAAACAGCAGATTTTAAATATCCCGATAAAAAAGTCACATGGGCTCAAATCGGGTGACCTAGGTGGCCATGCTATGGTACCGTTATGGGATATGTTTTTTCCCGGTAATTACTGCCTAACTGCATTCATGGACACATTAGCATTATGAGCTGTGGCGCCGTCTTGCTGGAACCATGTGTTTCGGTTAAAGGATGAACTGTTCTGGAGTTCTAGTCTAAAAAAGTTACTTAACATCTGGGCATATCTTTCCGAATTCACGGTTACAGTTTGACCACGTTGATTTTCAAAGAAATAAGGCCCTATGATTGCAGATGAAGAAATGGCTCTTACTTTAGCATACTTTGGCATTACTTTAGGCTTATGTAAAGGTTCTAGATGGATTAGTCTTGGGTTGTGGACATCCCAGTAACGGAAGTTCTGTTTATTAACACATATTCCGATGTGAAAGTGAGCTTCATCATTAAAGACTATGTTGCCCATCCGAGTCGCAGTACAAAATCTCGACAACGTCACCTCAGCGTAAGTTTTTCTATATGCAAAGTCAGAATCGTGCAAATCTTGAACAATTTGAATTTTGTATGGATGGAACTTAAGATTTTTTCGCATTATTACCTGTAAAGTTGATTTTTTTTAATTCCCAATATCGATGAACGTGCACGTAATGATAAACGAGGATTTTCAACAACAGAAGCCGTAACACGCTCGACATTTTCATTCGTGGCTACCGATGGTGTAGGTCCTGGCCTGGGTTTATTTACTGTTGATCCTGTAGCTCTGAACCTTGCTACTCATGACTGGATGAGGTTGATCGATGGTCCATCACGTAATCGGCACACAATCGTGCGAATCACTAAATCTTCGATCGCATGACGTGACTTGCATTGCATATTTATTTTATCATTGAAAAATAAAAAATCAAAGTAGATAAAATGCATCTTTTTCGGAAATCTTCTGACACACTCCTGATAGTAGTATCACTCAACATGACTCAACATTACAAAAAAGCACCGATTTTTACATATCTTGTCAAAAATTATAGGTATAGAAGTAATCAAATGATATCAATATTTTTGACAATTTAATGGTTCCATATGTTATGCTATTCTAAAACTAAAACTGACGTGTTGTTTCTCTAGTCTAGTCTAGGTCTAGTCAAGCTGCAATCGCTAACGCTATCGAAAACGCGTAAACTGTATGGAGTATCACGTGGTATAGCGATAGTCACGTGATCCTCCATACAGTTTTAACGTATTCTATATCGGTAACGAGCATGGATTACAACTTTGCTAGACCGTAGATCGATATGTCACTGAAATTAATTTATAAAATAACATCTTAAACTACAATATTTCTAAAGGAAAATTCCTAATTATATTGTATTTTTAACGAAAAGATCCTCTTTAAATTAGTTTAAATGCGAAAAATTAATTTGGAAATCAGTAATACCTACCGTGCACGTATATGTATGTGCATGAACAAATTTTACAATTAAAGGATTCAGCTTGGGATATCGTCATCATGAATTTAATACCTTTTTTTATAAAACGCCTAAACGACACATACATTTTAAGACCCAAATCAATGTCATTTACAAAGTCTGGCGAGTACTGCAAACCTACCATTAAATAATTACATGAATGGTTAATAGCTAGGCAATATAAGTCTGGTTGTGTAGTTGGTGGTAGTCACAAAAGTTTTAGTTTCAAATTCTGGTCGTGACATACCTCATAGGCTAAGAGATGATGAACAATTTTGTGTGGGTACTTAACGCACCATGAATTGTGAGATTGTCTTTGAGTGGCATTTGAATTTAAGAATGAAGACCCGACTGAGGGGTAGTCTGGCAAAATCAACCGTAAAATTTTTTTGTAACAGTAGTTTAATTATTAACTAATATTTTTGAGACACTGAAATTTGGGAAGCGTAATGTACGTACTTAGTATTGAACAATCCCAAAAAGGCAGATTAATTCGGTGGGAAATTGTACCTGCCAGGCGATCGAAACGAATTTGAATAGTGCGAGTGAACAGCGCGATGCTTACCTCAATGTGTGAGAGAGAGAACGTTTACCGGCTGCTCCCTACACTGTATTTACTGCGTGTGACTAGCTCTTGCGAGACCGCATGATTCACAACAAGCAATCGTACTTCAGTAATTTTGGAGTAATCAGCTCTCCTACTAATAATTACATTTTCAATATAAAACTCTACAATAAATAAGAACACGATCACGACCTGATGACAAGTAGTTCCCGAACTAAAGAATATGTTAATTTTATGCCGTTTTAATGATAAAAAATACCGTTATTGATTAAATATTGATATTGCTGATATAAAACTTCCATAGGAATCGACAATTATTATTATTATTATTATTATTATTATTTATATATTCATGATTATCCTGCCCCCCCCCCCGCTGGATGGTCATCCATTACAGAAGCTTTGCTTACTTTATAAATTATTATTAATTCCACAGTTAATTCATTTCTCTCTAACCACGTTATCCAGCTTACAAGGACCGCAGTATCTCTTAGCAAAAGAAGCTCTACTACAACTTACGTTATTAGGTTTTTCAGCTACAGGTTTCTCTTCTTTTCTCGGCGTCGGTGGCCTAGCAGCGGGGGTGGAGTTGTTGGCTCTGTTCTCGTCGCGGGTTCCTTCCGTGCCCAGACCAAGTACCTGCGCCGCGTACTCACCCTGGAATGACATGTCCGCCCCTGGAACGACAAAAAGGAAAAGGTAAATATTTGTTGTAATTCACAGTTTAATATATGGCACTTGTAGCAAACCACACACGCGGACACAATCAGGGGAGCACTAAAATAATATGGCATTTGCTCTTATTTTTAACTTTTGAGTACTTCTCATTATTTATTCACAAGTTGATTCAAGTTTACCATCGTAAACTTAGCTCGCCGACTGTAGGTACATCTTCACCATATCTTTTGTTGATGTGCATGGGTTCATAGATCATCATCATCATCAATTTTTATTTCCTCCTAGCGCAAAACGCAATTCCTGTAGGTATATGTTCGAAATATTAAACCTCAAGTATTTCATGTTAATTTTAAAATAGATAAAAGTTATTTCTTTCATAAAAGATTGTGTACATTACATATCATATTTTATGGTTTCGGTTTAATAATAGAATAGAATAAATAAATGTACCATAAAACAGCTGAGGCTCCAAAAAGCCTTAAGAGTCGCTATAACACACACAAAAAGAAAATAATGTCTTAATCTAACCAACACTGTCCAACGGCGCACTATCACTTGGATCATGAAGTTCTAATTTATCGCCAGAAAAAATCACCAATGCCGTTGAGCCAAGCTTCTAGCTTTCTAAAAGCGGGATAATGTTACATTACTAGTTCCATCCTTTCCAGAAATAATCGAAATAATTTAAATTTTATTCATTCAAGGTAAGCTTGAGTTTTAATAGATCCTCTGGGCCAAGTTGATTTTCAGGTCAAGTTTGTATTTCAGTATTTACAACAAAAATAGATATGCTTTTACGCATTAAACTAGTATCTATATAGGAAATAAAACACTCGTGACCACGTGGAGTTAACATGTGAAAATATAATTATACGCGATAAAATCCGGATAAAAATGTTCTATTTAATATAATGAATCGTGAAAACTTAAGGAAGTATTATTGGGCAATACAAAGTTTTAGTTCCATGGTCTATGCTTAATAGCTGAAGACGAGTCGTATGTTTCACATTTTAAACGAGCTAATCTCTCGATTTGATATTTTGATGAGATATAGAGATTAGATGTAATATTTTATGTTCATAGTCACAGACTAGTTGAACAAGAACGCGCGTCTTTGATTGAAGTTTATTTAATTTAGCAAATAATAATAATAATAATACGAATACTCTGCAAAATAGAATAGCCACAAAACTTTCAAAATACACAGAACTAAAACAAGAAATAACTCGTATTTGGCACCTGAATACAGTAACAATAGCCTCCATAGTTATCCCTACTACTCCTGTGCAGCAATAACATATAAAATACTTCAAAAAGCCGTCATCCTCATTACACGATGATTAGTTTGAACATTTTGAAAAATAGATAACAGTATCCAATCCAGTTTCTTTCCTGAACGTAGTCCACATCAAAATTAGCCCTCAAACACACTTGACTTAGGCCCGTGCGTGTTCCCCCGCGATGGTTGCCCGCCTTCTCGTGGCGGGGGGCTTAGTAACCGTGGGCTAGTCACCCACGGTGAACTAAGAGGCAACCAGGGCCGGTCTATTTGGGCCGACGGCTGGCCCGAGGAGGGCGCTCCCAGCGGGCTGAACAAGTCCGCTGAGGACGCGCTTGGAGGTGGAGCCGCAGAAGAAGAGGAGTGTCGGTATTGCGGTGCGCCACTTGCTCTATCCTCTGCGGCCGAGGTGTGGTGAACCAGAGACAGGTGGCAGAACCACAGACCTGATCTGCCACCGGGTACCAGTTATCTGGTATCCATGGCCTCCTAGTAGCAGACTCGGGGGGAGTCTGCTACAGTACTGGTGGAGGCCGAGGAGGGAGGCGCACCTTACCATCTGGTGCGCCCATCGTGGAGGGCCTTCGGGCTTTCGCGATGGAGCCGCTTGTCCGGATGAGCTGGATGCCGCCGGCGGGGTCGCGGTTGTGTGCGGAAGCGTTCCCGTAACCCCGTCACAAGGCGACGAGGAGGAAGATGGAGGGGTTTTTAGTGGGTATACCGTGGGTCTCATTAGCCTATACGGGAGTCTCACATAACCACAGGTTACACCCTACGCCCGGGTGGTATGCGTAATGCATTTTCCCTCCCGGAAAAAAAAAGGCCCGTGTGTGTTGGTATTCCGGCAAGAGCCGGAAATAAATAAAATTATAATATTATTAATAATCTCTAGACAAACACAATAACTGTACGTATAAGTCCGAGTAGGTACTTGATTACGTAATCAAATCTAAAACTCTTCTTCACCAAAAACATTCAAATTTCAAAACAATCAGCCAATGCTTAAAATTGAACACTCACACTTAAACAAAACACCCGTACAGACATGACAAAACAGCCAACTCCAAACAAACTTCAGCCGAGCAGCGAGTAGACAGCTCAGCTGTTAATTTCAAAGGTCTGGTGTATCGGTGAACTTCGTGACCTTGACCCGTGATCTCGAGGCGTTTGACCTAATTGTCGTATGCCGTAGATCGTCTTTATGGAGTTTGTTTTGTATACAGCTACTCAAAAGAAGTATGTGTTGCTTTACGTAATAAATAGGCTAGTTATGTATAGTAATATTGATCCTATTGGTAGTCTGCAAGTGAACAAGAAACCTATTCAGCTTAGTTACACTGCGTAAGTAGTAACTATAAGGCCTAAATATATGTAGCGTACTTTGACTTATCTCAAGACTTTTTCTCAGCTAAATCGTTCAAATAAAAAGCAATTTTAATGTATATGGCATAGTATACAAATTCTGTAAACATGTGACAACAATTCTGTGAACATAATTGTCATCGCTATATTGTATACAAAAAAAGTTGCTTTTTATTTAACAATATAGCTGAGATAAGTCTGAAATAAATACACGCATTATATATCAGCCCTAATATCTGTAGTATTCATTAGTAATTGATAATCACGAATCTTTTCGCGCTAGGACAGGCAAAAATGTTACACGAGAACAAAGAATATAATTAGATTAGAATAGAGAATATAATTTGTATACACGTATATTAATCATGCATTAATAGGAATAACAAAGTTTCACATATTACAAAAAATAGTTAAAGAAGCAGTAACGTAGAACCTAAAATAAGATAAATATTTATAGGCCTAGTAAAATAGATGGCTTAGCGTAATATCGCAGGGAGCGTTGGCAACGCGCGAATTTACCAAGACTTTCAAGCGCAGCCACGCGACCAATACAAAGCCTAGGACAAAAACTTGCCACTGCAATCCTATTTTCTTCTATAAGGCATTATATAATTTACTCAAAAACCTTAACAACTTCTAATACCCACGCACAAATGAGTCACAGAATCTTCAAAATCAGAGTCAAGTCGTGCCCTCTGCCAAACTGCACTAAATGCCTACCAGCCGCTGGGTCGTCGCCGGCCCTTAGCAAAGTTTATTGCCTATAGCCGTATAGCGTTCGAGCAATTAGTATCTTTGTCTAAAATTAAAATTGAAAAGAAGCATTAATTGATTTGCATATCTAAGTTATTTTAGCAAGCCATAAAAATATATTAAATATAACTTCGAAAAAGTATCCCTATGCTCGCTTATGGCCTCGCGGTCGTGCGCTATTGCGAGGCTAAATTAAATCTTAAATTAGAACATTAAAGACAATTTTTGCATGTAGTCCTCAACGCACGGAGAGAGTAAGTAGTTAAAAAGGTGGGTATGGGCATTTTTGTACGGTGTGATTTATCTGTTACGTAATAACTAATTGAGTAATCTTTGCCTCTGCCGCTATTAGTGAAAGTAAAACGCACCTTGACCTAGTAACAAACTTTTGACTACGCTGAATACACGATCGGTTCTATAAAGTATAATAATGATAAAGTAGTTTAGTGTTAGAATATAAATAACTAACCTGTTTTAAATTGATAGCTTTTGTAGTTAGTTTTGTCTGTATATAGTTAAATTGTTTAGTTAACGTCAATTTGAATTGGAGAGTAAGTTATTAATGGATTTTCAAGTTTTCTTCTAAATAAGAAATAAATAAAATAATTTATTTAGGTCTTTAGGCCCCTAGACATTTTACAAAAGGCATACTTCTAGTAACTGTAAACATTATTTCATGTGCAATAAAGAAATCGACTGTCACTGTGTGAAAAGAACCAACACGAATACAACCAAAATGTATGTCATAATGTCTCTTTCTCACTTCCATTAATACAAAGTTTTAAAAATGTAATACGTTGAGGTTGTGTGAGTACCATATCCATAGCTCAGGTCATTTAAGAATAATAATAATAATAAATATTGCCCTAAAGTCAAATGCATCCAAAGCATGTGTTATGGATGACCATACAGCGAACTGGGAACCCAGAATAACCATACATATACAAATATCAACAACCATGACACAAATGAATGCCCCTGCCAGGACTCGAACCTGGGACCTCCGGCGTATAAGGCAGGGCTACTAACCATTACGCTAATCGGTCGTCGATGAGAATGTCATCTATCTTCCACTATTTTAATTTAATCAAGTGTTGGGCGGCGTCAATTCCGGAAAAGTCATCGCGTTTTCATTTCTAGCTGATACTGGCTGATGCCAGTAGAATAGGTAAATTTACTTCATAAGTTATATGGACGGTACAAATTCCGTTATTAGATTGCTACTTTAAAGAACGAAATTGTAAAAAAATTATAAAAGTAGACCTCATTTTATTATCAACAAATTATCTTCTATCTTATCTATAGATGAATAATATTTTTTATCTAATAACCATCTATTGCTGTTTAGGCATACATATAATGTTACATACAAATCTATAGCTAATTTAATGAAAAACAGAAATTTTGAAAAAGTTGATTTTAACGATATTTTAAAAGGTACGAGTGGGTACGAAACGGGTACGAGGCAAAATATAAACATAATTACAATGTCACCTTATCACGCTTATCATTATATAAATATAAAATTCATCCTAAAGTCACGTAATGTTCATATGTAAAACTTACGTATGTTATTTGACTTTAAGAAAGCACTATAAAAGGGACAACCGACAGTCAGAGAATAACAAAAAGAAACCTTAAAAAATACAGAGCTTAAAAACTATCCTTTCTACCATCTGACCAAATAACCCGACCACGATACAATTTCATGTGGTGATAATGGCAGTTCAACCCGGCTGCGGTTTGTGTAAAATCAATCACAACATGAAGCGAGCTTGAAATTTAAATCTTATGGAAAAATAAGACTTAGTCGCATTGCAGCAAGCTAGAGGCTATATTAATTTTATTCCCAAGAAGTCAATACGCGGATTCATGCACGTAGAGGCCCTACCCACATATTCGAGCTGGGATCACCAAGCGGCACTTCCGGGCGGCAAAGTCGCGTATGAGTCGATGAACTCTTGGGGAAAATGCCGTTCGGGTAGTGCAAGACGAGCCGTAAGAGTCAATATGCGCGATCAACACTACCTGAGTATGCCTAGTAGTTGGTTCGGGCCTGCATTGCCGTTCAACAAGTACCCGCTGCCAAACCAAAGGTGGTATTGCCCTAACTCTTGCTCCCGCGGGGATTTCAGTACAAAATATAGCCTTCGTTTCTTCTGGATAATATACCTTTCTAATGATAGTAAGATTTTTCAAAATCGAAATTTTCGATATAAATAAATAATGTACAAATCTTTCCTCTTTTTAATTTGTAGTAAAGTTGAACCATGAAAGAAGAGAGAAAAGTCGAGTTTAAACTGAGATTTATATAATTATCATTAAAATTCATAATTTGCTTATTAAATACGAAAAAGATGCATATTGAAATAAAACCAAGCCGTTCTCGCGTAGATTCGAAATTATCTTTATGCAAGCTCTTCATAGTTAATTAACAAAAAAATATATGCAATAATATTTAAAAGATATATGAGAGCCAGAATAATGTGCGGCAATTTAGTGGAAATTTTGGAAGTTCAGTCAGCCTTGATCGGGAAACATGAAGAACAAATATCGAATCTAACATAAATATTAATATTGCATTAAGATTTAACATAATTAGGAATTGGTTGTCGTCACAATACAGACAAAGTTTTGAATACCGGTCAGTTTTATAAAGTCGGTAAATCATCTTTTTTCAATTATCAGGATAGGATCTCTGCCTGCCTCAGTCCAGTGTGAAAGAAATTTACAAGATATTAGAAAGAGCTCGAAATCATTATTCGTACGGTAAATGTATTTTCCTATTAGGTCCACGAGGTCATGTTGGTTACTACATTATATCTATGTAGGCCACGATTTTATTAATCAATTAACACCGGGAAACAAGCGATAAGAAAGAAAATTAGTAGGGATCGTTTATTAATACATTTTTTTCATTTATAGAAAAGGAAAACAAATAGGAATACGAATAGTTTCCAGTATTTTTACTTTTTTAGCAATGGTTATAAGATTTTTTTTACGTAAATATTTATACCTGGTTTAAGACACGACACAATACACCATATTGGTTTAGATAATTTAAAAGTTGGACTTTTGTATTGTCACTTTATTTTCCATAAAGTGACGTTTCATAAGTTTGTCTGTGCGTTCAGCTTTATACTGAGATTGTGTACTGTGTGTTTTATCTATGTTTTGATCAATAAAAAAATAAGTGCAAATTATGTGTTATATTAAGGTTATAAATTATTTTCTAATGAACTTTAACAAGATGACATATACCTACATGTTTCCTTTCTAAAATAAAAATATAAGACTTAACTATTTATGTTCAAAATTAATATTATTTTTGCGTAAATCATATTGATAATTTATAGATTATCAACATCTTTATCAATACAAAATTATCTATAGCTATAAACTTATCACAAATAGCAAGTGCTTTTTTGCGGTAGGTTCTGGTTTCATTAAAAACCAACCTTCATAGATAATAATCTTGATAAATGTTATCAAAAAACTAGAAAATACTTTAAAATTTGGCAATGGAGATTCGGGTGAAGGCCTCCCATTTATACCTGAGTTTATCTGTGAAACCTAATTTCTCAATTTTATCGAATACCTATGCTAAATGTTAAATTTAGCCAGGCACATTGTTTAAGTGATAAGAAGTGGCAAAATAAGTGTATTTCTGGAAATGGAGGGCAAGTGACTTTTTTAATACAGGTGTGCTAAACCTTTTCATCTTATTTTACATTTCCTAATGATTTGATTGCTTATGAGGTATTAAATTAGGTCTAAAACATTGTTTTGGTTTTCCTCATGACAAATTTCAACTGTTTAAACTATGCAAATGAAAAACTGCCAAGTTCGATTTAACAGATAATACATATTCACAAAAAACGTCAAAATTATTATTTTCAGTAAAAAATAACACTTTGCTAAATACTGCCATTATATTATGATTATTTATCGTCTATTTATTGTTTAAGAATTACGGCGAAAAAGAAAGTACATTTCCAAGACAGAAACTTAAACTCAATGCGACGATGACGAAGTGATAAAACAGAATTCGCCAACGTATTCACAACACTGGGAACACTCAGAAAACTGGGAACGGGAATTTATACAAAACAAAAAAACAAATAAGGATACTTCAACGTGCACACAAAAAATTATGGTGGACAGTGCAACGTGCGTACAAAAAATATTGGTGGAAATTGCAACATGCACAGAAAACATAATGATGGACAGTGTAAATTGCGTAAACATTAAGGAAGATGCAGATCCTTCTGTATTGGACATCCATGGATGTAAATATTTTAGCCAGTTGGTTTCAAATGAATTATTGCGCAACAAACCATATGGCAGAAATATAAAGATGCAAAAAATATTACATTTATTAAAATAATTTTAATCACTACATAGTATAAAACAAAGTCGCTTCCCGCTATATGTATGTCCCTATGTATGCTTACATCTTTAAAACTACACAACAGATTTTTATGCGGTTTTTTTAAATAAATAGAGTGGTTCAAGAGGAAGGTTTATATGTGTAATACATGCATAATATAGTAGAGGAACATTGATAATCTTAGAGGTTTCTAATGTGATGTCGTAAATAAACACATTTTTCTGCGCTGACATTGCAAACGCTGGCTGAACCATACTAGATAGATCAAAATAATATGCTACAGTATTGTACACCTTAAAAAGCTCTACAAACAAGTCCGCGATGGTATATGTCTATCTATTAGAGATAACCCACAATAACCATTTCTTATCCTTTACTTTTTACGCGAAATAATGGCTTATTTACGAATCGATTTTAAGCAATACAGCATTAATCCTTATCCAATTAAGTACCTTGAATACATTGTGCATGTAATATAGATAAATATGGCCCTTTACAGCGTGTAAATTAAATGAATAAAATAATTTGAAGATATTACAGATTTAAAATGCAATGACATAGACCCTTGCGAAGCCGGGGCGTGCGGGTCGCTAGTACCAAATAAACATAAATGAGTATAGAGCAGACAAGAGTAGACAGAAATAAAACCATTAGGTTTTGATTAGATAATAATATTTATTAAAAACATTACATAAGCAGTTATGAGCAGTTTTAGTGGTGTCAGTGGTATTCGAAACGCACTCCAAGACAGTACATTCCACGGCATTCACGTAGATGTAGTGATGCACAACCACTTGATAATTGATGATTTGTAAAAAAAATTTTTCTTATTTTTGTTTCTAGCTTTTTTATAATTTTGATACTTCAATGTGTTCTTTACAATTCACCGTTTGTATCATTTTATGGATCTGCTATTCTGAATCCTGTTTGTGTTTTAAAATAACGCAGAATGAGGATCGATTCTAGACGCCAGAGATATTTAGGTTGATGTCTCAGTATTTTTTGATTGAAGTATTTGTATTTTTTTAATATACTTCAGATCATTCTTATATTGCATGCATATCAATCTGAATAAAAATACTTTTTATTGTTTGAATTGTTTGAAAATGTTATTGAGAGTGGGTGTATCATTTTATAGAAGACAAGCTAAACCAACCGAAGCAGAGTGATTTCCCCGCTTTAGAGAGTTAGTCGTTTAATCGAGTGACGTTATGTAGAGTTTACACTGTAATACATTTATAATTTATCATCATATGATGGTTTAATATCAAATAACGCAATTTTCAAAAAGGTTGGTGACCCCTATTTAAAAAAAAGTCTTACAATATCCAGAAACGAAGGCTACGAGCTTAATATACCTGAAAAATAAAGGTAGTTTGGTTCTGGGTAAAAATTCCCTAAAACTTGTTATATTATATATCTATTATATAATAACAATAAATTCTTTATTTTCAAGTATAAGCGTTTTAACAGATGTTTACAATCATATTTTCATATACTGCTGGATTTTAGCGTGCAAATATGTCATTAAGAAAAAATAACTAATTAGATAACATTTATAAGTCCATAAACAAAAAGTATAATAAATGACATAAAATAATAGGTAATAATTGTTTAACAATCAAACAACCCACAAATATAAAAAATAGATAACGATATAAATAAATAACTTTAGCAGAAAAATAATTGATAATGTTGACGTCAAAAATCCTTAAAAAATTGAGTAGAAATAAAATGTCATACAATTTAATAAACACAATTAACACATCGCGAGGAAGCCCACAAACCTAATGGTATTTGTTACCACACCAATCGATCGAATGTCGATCGACGTGCCCTGCAGTGGGATGTGAAGCTGTCGTGACGTGACATAATATGACCTATGTTGATGTTACATTATTTACACGTAGGTAGTAGCGTCAGGAAGACGTTGCTTATAATCTCTCGGTCATTAGGGCCCACGGTGTATATAATAAATAACCAGGATATTTTCGCATAATTGCTAACAGCAGACATGCTACTGGATCAAGTGGCGTGCGGGTTCCTCTTTCAATTATTTACTACTTATAAACAAAGCGCTGAGAAAGAAGTCCCGCTCAGTACGTACGGTAAAGTAAAAAACGGGAAGATATGTGACAAACTCCTCAAAGACGGACCTCAAAAATCTTGTTCCAGATTTCACTTGTCAAATGGTTTAGTCACTACGCGAACAGAACCGAAAATATACGACACGACAAGAATACAAACGACATAAGACATAAGCCCATTGACCAAAGCATCTTTCTATCTCTTTTAAGACGGGGAGCAATATATCTAATTGAGTTTCTATGAGTAAATGTATACCAATATATGTAGTAGTCATTCTTCTCTGACGATTTTGAAGAACGTAACCCGTCTCCCGCTATTTCACCTTAATCAAGGAGCTAGGCAAATAAATTCTTACTGGCATAGAATACCGAAATAAAATAATAATAGTGCTGTCTTTATGCGAAATACATGACGTCTAGGTGGCTTACTCGAGTGGTACATGCGTTTACTAAAGGTCATATTGCCTTGGTCATAGGCCTATAGCCTTTGTTAGTCCTCAAAAACGATGTCTTGAAACAGTCATGTCAAGATATGTCGGCCCAGGGGCCGCATTCGGCCCCTGGGCCGTATCAATAAGGCCCGCAATCGATATTATTTTTAACAACCGTATATTATATACTATATGATTTACTGCCTCTGTCAACATCTGAAAGTAGTAGACCACCTACTTAATTCTTACAATTGGCAAACATTTTAATTGGAGACCTCATATTGAGTATATGCACATGTAGTAAATTAAGAGCGCTACGTGCCAAATTTTCGATTCTAAAGTTTAAAATACCATATAAAATACTCAAAATATTGTATCTGTCATTAGGTGAATCTATAATAAGTTTCGGTTTGTCTGGTTACGGTCACACTTACAAAACTATTCTAAGCCTTGTATATAAATTAGAAATCAGTTTATTAAAAACTATTGCACCAAAACACGTGAGGGAAAAGTTTAAAGGAGACGAAAGTGGCGTATTCAGGTAATGTAAAGTTTTATCGGTTTTTAATAAAATAAATATGAATTTCATACTTGATGAGTATCACAACATTCATAGACTTAACAAGAAATTTAGACCTAATAACCTACGTAAACTAAATTATACACCAAAATATATTCTACCTAAGTATACTAACGAATATGGTTCAGGGACGTGGAATTACATGCTTCCCTATATATTAAATACGAACCCGGATGAACTACATCCAAAATTATTAATAAAAAAAATTTTAAATATGTAAACACATGCTCAAAATATATTACGTAACACAATGTGATACATGTATTTGATGTAATATAATGCGACTAATTCGCACTTATATAAACCTTATAGGTTTAAGGTGTGTTAGGAATAAGTATTATATGTCTAATAAGTATTGAATAAAAGAATTTAAAAAAATGAATAAAATGTTATAATAATTCAGTTCATTTTTTAATTTTCAATCTAGCCCGCCTACGAATCCAAAATCTTATTGCCCTCTGCAAAATTGAGTTTGACACCTCTGTCTTAAGACATTACACTATGAATGGTTTGTAACGAAAGGGTTGGACTGCTTAACTCAAACAAATGTGATCTAAAACAGAAATAGGTAGCGGAACAGACTAAGTAAACCAAAAATAAGTACATCAAAGGACCGCCAAGCTCAGACGGAAATAAAACCGTTTACATCGAATACGCATTACAAATAAAACTAACATGGAACACCATTTTCAACTCTACGTTGTCAACTTAGAAGGTTAAAATTTATTCAAGGCTTCAAAAGATGAGTACGACGACAATACGACGGGTAGTGTAAATAAAAAAAAATTAAATATAATAAAATAGTGGGCAGTTGTAATTTGTGGTGTAGTGCGTCAAGTGTGGATTGTTTTAAAACCTTTTCCAAAGGTCCAAGACGATACTTTTAGACATTTCCGCAATTAGGTCAAGGTATTATTTATAAGTTATAATGTAGTCATTATTTGGACAACGCTCAATAAAACTAAATTTAATTTAATTAAAAATTAAACACGTACTTTCACTTAGTACTTACAGCTACCAAAAAAAAAAACAATACAAAAGCACAGACTACCTACTAAACGTATGTTAAAAAAAATATGAGACACAATTTTAAATTTAAAAAAAATTTCTCAACGTAATGTCACTTTCAAATTCCACAAAAAACCCTCGTACACATTTTAAACAATAAATATTATACTATATTTACTCACATGATGGAAAAAATCATTATTGCGTCCTTTGCGAAACACACAAAAAAGCAAGGCGACCGCGTACACGACCTATCCAACTTTTAAAATGTTGAAGACTATAACAAAAAGCACACGTCTAAATCATCACTTAAGGCCGAAATTAGCATAACGCATACACGAACATCAAGGAATATCACAACAGGATTTCACGAAAAAAAAATCATAAGTAAAATTGCTTTAATTATTTAAACAAGGACAGTTTTACGTAACTGATTCCGGTATCTTGCTAAGTGTGTCTAGTTTCTAGGTCATTTAATAGAAAAACCGTTCGCCAATGAGAAACAAAAATTACATTTTTAAACAAACGTCGATTGGTGGACCGCTTCCGACATTGAAAGAAGAGAGATAGAATGTGTTGGTGTCAACGAAGCTTAGCGGATATTGTGCGCAGGAACAATTAGCGATAGGCAGTATGTATATAAAAAAACTATTGATTCGCAATATTGAACAGATGCAAAACGAGTATAAATGTTTTCCAGTTTAAGAGTCTAGGGATTTATTTATAAATATTTTCGATCTACCTTTTCGTCAGTGCGTGTACACATAACTTAAAACTGAGCTTAACTCCCAACCAACAACTTAACAACAAGTATATGAAAATTGAAGCTACAGCCTTTACGATATGTGAAAAAACATGTTAATTTTAAAACGGCAAATTATTTTAACCGCATCTAAATTATATGACAAAAGAGGTATAAAGGCCAAGATAAAACTAATATCTTTAATAATTTTCGCATGCGGAAAACCCCACACCAGTAACCAGTAACTACAAATAATTGAATTTATTTCACTACGTTTTTACAGGAAATATATTTTAACTTAAATAAATAACTAGGTCAACGAAATCCAGCAAAAACTTAATTTCTAAGTAGGTACGCTTTGAGCCTAATTTAAATTGTCTCTCTAATATTAAAAATAAACACCAGTCTAGAATTTTAAGTATTTATTCAACATTTAGACGACCGATTGGTGTAGTGGTAAGTAGCTTTGCCTCATACGCCGAAGGTCCCAGGTTCGAGCCTGGTCGGGGCATGCATTTGTGTGATGAACACAGATGTTTGTTCTCGGGTCATGGTTGTTTGTATTTATACAGTTCGCTGTATGGTCATCCATAACACAAGATCTACTTACTTTGGGGCCATACAGTTGGTGTATTTGTCTGGGGATTTATTATTTAATATTTATTTATTTATTTTATTGAATTTCGGATATACTATTATTTTCAAAGTGGCATTATCTTCAGGTCTTGTAACGTTATCAGACACAAATTTTATTTAGTTATGCAGAAGTTTTTATTTTAATCAAAAATACATAGTTAAAATACAAATTGCTTTGTAAGTAAATAAATTACCTGACTTACAATCGAATTTAAAATAAATACTGTCCTACTATTAATATTAAATACCTAGCCACCGCAATATTAAGCATTATATAATATTTATAGACTTGGTAGTCTGAAAATCACTGTTCAGCGATAAGTACTCCAATGAAATATTTTATTATCATATAAAATCCAAACTGTAAAAAGCCTCTAAAAAAATTACATTCAAGATACCGCTCAGCACCGGGCTGCCTATTTGCACGTATGCCATCAACACCTCACAAGGTTGAACCCAGCTTTGGTAGCGCGTACGCACGTATCCGATGGCAAATTTAGCATTGCAGCATTGGGCACGGTCAGTTATCTAGTGTCGTCACACGGAATTAAAGGCGCATCGTCGAGTACAACGCCACGATAGCCCGTTTTTGTCCTGATTTAGCAGCTCTCTATTTCTTATTTAATTATCTATTTATAAAAAATATACTTCATTCCACATTGGAAGAGTCCAATATCATTTAAATAAGTAAATGTTTAATAAACCACTTTACCTGCTTTTTATAGAGCATCTCACCATAAAGTAAGATTGATTGATGACGAGAGCAAACTAAGTGACTGGCTTTTACGTGCTGACGACTTGACTTTAGACAAAGCGGTAAAGACATGTCAAGCTCATGAAATGTCAGGCGAGGAAAAAAACACATAGAGGGGGCCAAGGCGCAAGCTGAACGGGCATCTGTAGATGCGGTGTATGACGCGGGAGCGAGGTGGCGTGGAGCGAAATACCCGGTTTCTGAAAACGGACCGGTTTTCGATGCCCTAAACGGTGCAGAATGATAAGAATATACTTGCTTGCAAATATTGTAGTATTTAGGATATAATAGCTGTTTTGAAAATCATATAAAATGTTTTATTGTTGCTGTAAACATTTTCTTTTGTTCATAGATTTTTTTATAATAATAACGCATTCCTGATCTTTTTGCTTGTTTCATTTAATTGAACATCAAAGAGTATTTTAAACTTTTATGTATTTAAAATTGAGTATAGTCAATAAAAATAAACCAATTTAATCTTATCAAACCTAATAATAATTGGTATTTTCTACAATTCTATTATTTATTTCGTTATCTTAAAAATCAACTATTTGCTTTTTTTTATAATAAAATAAAATCATAAGACAAACTGTATGGCCCCAAAGCAAGCAGAGTTTGTGTTATAAATGACCATACATCGAACTGGGGCAACCCAGAATAATACATAATATACGGGATGTCCTAGGCATCAACGTCAGCCGGAACCGGATGATAGGCCAAGTCGTGACAGCTATAAGAAAACTATGGTCATGTACTTTTCCAATTATAAGTATCAAAAAACACTTCAGAAAACCTGAACCCTATGATGATATTTCAAGTCTTCGGACTAAAATCTTTACCTGTTATTATATATTATTAACTTTACCTTGAATTTTTTCCTGTAATGTCCTGTAACGTAAAAACCATGAACAACCTTTCTGCATAATACAGTTTAAGATTAAACCAATACTGCTAAGTTTAAATAAAATGTTATATTTTTGAATTTCCTAATAGTTCATATTGATTGATTATGTAAAAAAACAAATCAACAATAATCAATAAAACATATTACAAACAAATCGATCAGGATGAGCAAATAACTTCGTAAATAACTTTTACAGTAGTAAGAGTACAGTGTAAGTGACGTATATTAAAATTATAATAACAGACTTGACAATTGTTGCCCCAATAGGTCACCCCCAACATATTAGCTATACTAGGAAACCGGGGGTCTCAAAGCCGCTGTGAATTCGTACAGAATATACAGGGCGTTTGGTAACAGGATGCAAAGCTGAAAGTAGGTGATAGTCTAGAGTCTTGACCATTTAGAACATATTGAGCCATACATGTCTTAGACGAAGTGTGATTGAAGGAACCGCGGTCGCGCAAACCAATTTATGTCACTGTCATTTAAAAAAAAAAACTAAAGAAGGAAAAACGTATAACATTAAGATTGAAATAGCAAAGTCTTTGAACTTCCTTGGTGACCCCTACTTTAGGCCTTCAGGGCACTTACGTAAAGAACGACTTTGAAAGTTGTAAACAAAGTTATTGGCTAACTGAAACAGCTGCGCATAATTCACGTATGCTGACTATTTTAGGATTTTTCGTAACTGATATTTTTAATAAAGTTATAAGTTTTTTAGCACTTTTTAAATGAAATATTTATCATGAATTTCCGATCCTTTAACACATAAGTTTGTTAGAAAGATAAGAGCCTTATGAATGACCCATAAAATGTTGATTGGCGCCATCAAATACAGGGTGATATGTTTTCAGGTTTTAACCGGTTCGCTTCCTGGCCGTGGTAAGCGTATTAAAATTTGTTTTTCCTTATTTATTTGGAAATAAGGATATTTTAAGTAGATAAATTTTAAAACCTTAAGTAAATTAGATAATTAAATGATTGATAATTTTATCCGAAAATATATTATTTTGAAATCATTTGGACTTTGTTATCTTTTAAAAGATATCTTTTAAGATACTTAGAGGTGATTTATAATAACGCTAATCCTGCTTCTTATATGACATCATATTATCAATATAATTTGGGGCACTACACACATGTTCGAGTCGGCAGTATTATTGAACGGCATAGCCCGCCTGAAGTAGAACAATTACTACACATATTCGGGCTACATCCTATAGCTCGGCATATTACGTTCTGCTCGCCATAACCCAAACGGCATAATCCGAGCGGCAGCTTTGCCACCGGGCAGTGCCGATTAACTCGGGACCGAATATGTTGATTGGTAGCTTATACAAGCAGCATGGAGTCAGAACTTCAGTCGGCACATTCTGAGGTCCTGAGTCGTTCGTCTCAATAGTGGGTCCTTCTAGAGCTGTATACATAATAATATAGTCCTTTTGCGCAAACTCACCCAGACCGGTGTAGTTTAAAAGCCCTTAATTCCATAAACAAACAACTGATGGGAGAAACGCCGATAGGTAACTATATAATTTAACATAAATACAAGAAGCAACTAATAAATTAATGGTTATAATACATCTATATAGTGATAAAACTCCTATACCTAAATTTACCGACCTGCTAAACAATTTTGAAACCTGACACTAGTTTCCGTAGTTTACGGTTTATAAAATAATTATAATTTATTTGAGTAGTGACTAATGTTAGCCTCGAAAGAGTCGGTTCGAATCTTGGCTAGGGTCAAAACCACGAGTAGGTTCACGATTCATACACCTACACAAAAAAATTTTTTTTCTTCTTTAAAATAAAAGCGCCACCTATCGAGTCATGGATGAACTCATCTTGTTGCAACTTGTGTTGTAAAACATTAATGTCTATAGACAGTGTACGTTCGATACTGAGCGTGGTTTTTCGTTCGCGCATTATTTCGTTGTTTGGCTTTACACACAATAAGTGCTGATTCCAATTAGCCGCTGGCAAACAAAAAGTCGTGAACTAAACAGTCCTCTGTTGAACATATTGCAGTTTTACTAATCACGAGATATCATACGAGATGATATAAGATGTCATCGTTAACAAGTGAAGACAAAATTTTCATTCACTAGAAGAATAAAAATGTTCCTACATTAAAAGAATACTATTTCATCTTGGATTTACATCACCATGGAAATCCAATGTATCGAGGTGCCATCCTGTCTGTACGCTCGATATATGTATTTAATTTATTGTTTATTTCTTTAACATGAATAATAACAAAGATTTATCAATTATTTATTAATTTTAAGAAAGATTACGGCATTATCTTTCATCAAAAAATTTATTTATTTCATTTCTTTGCAAGGTATGAATGATTCTTTAAAAAAAATACTACGCAATTAGTAAAGAGTCTCCACGAATGTGTTACTAAAAAATCTATTCAAAGAAATTAAATAATTCTGAATTCCGTCATAGCTGGGTACATTGAAATCTTAGTAAGATTTTATTACAATACAAAATTAATACATACCCTGGCGTCAGGGTGTTCATCGACTCTTCAGTGAAATTTCTAAACGGTTGGTGAGTGAAACTCCTAACCCTAAGTCTGCAATTTATTTCACGCGACGTTTATTGTAAGCCATCTAACGCGGCAATTCTGCCAGCCCTTTGGCCACTTTGCTCTATGAACATAATGATTTAGGTGTTGTATTAAATCTTTAATTTTTTTTTCCTTCTTTTTCTTTTTCCTATTGTTTTAATTTGTTATATTCATAAGTTGTGATGAAACAGAGATTTAAAAAAAATTATAATACAGAACGCCTGTTTTGAAAGAAAGAAAGAAAGAAAGAAATATATTTATTTTACAAAATTGTCGAAATTACAAATAATATTCACACATTATAAGACAAAATTTATAAAAAATTCTACACAGTAATTCGACAATAAATGAAATGGGAACTCGACTCAGCAAAACGTCGAGGATTCAGTTAAATCCCCGACGCTGGTTTTCAGTCGAACCCTGAATCCCATAGATGTTCTGGGAGAGGGAAGAATGCACTTGGATAGTTCCACAATAACATTATATTTTTACTTAAACATGAAACAAAGAAGAATATATTTATTATGGTAAGTTACTTTACAAAATTAGGAGCAATTTTATATAAATGTATATGTAAATAAATAATAATAATAAATATTTCTGACAATCACACCACATTATCTAGCCCAAATTAAGTATCATTAAGAACTTGTGTTATGGATACTAGATAACGGATAAATAAACTTAAGAAATATATAAACACACATAGATTTTTTTAAATATATAAATGTTTGAAATAAACTTAAATAAACATACATACACATCCATGACTAGAAAGCAAATATTATAAAATATCTGCTTCTACCAGGATTCGAACCCGGGACCTCTGGCATGGAAGGCGAGGGTACTAACCTCCATACCAAACAGGCCGTGTATATGTGGCACGGTAAAAATAGAAAGAAAAAAATAATAATAATAAATAAATAAATTATTATTATTATAATAAGCAGAAGCTTATAAAATAAAATAAAATAGAAATATTTTGCAAAAACGACCGGCGACAAACAACGGGGATCAACGCGAGTACTAATGAATTAATAAAGAAAGCAAAGATTAGACAGATTTCGATTTATTTAGATTTGCGCTAGTAATTGAACACGAAGGTTTCACATATTGACTAGTAGTGGGTTCTATGTAGTTCTGCCTTTTACGCCGAAGCTCCCAGGTTGGAGTCCTAGTCAGGGCATTTATTTGTATGACGAACACAGATGTTTTTTCTCGGGTCATGGTTGTTTCTATTTATACAAGTATATTTATTCTGGGATAAATATACTTGTTACCCCCCGCCCCCCTCCAGTTCACTGTATGGTCAACTATTTGTGTACTAATTATTTTATTAATTTATAATTATATAAAATTATGTATATGCCATATATGTTTAAATAAAAACATCCTTTACCTTAGCGGAAATGAGGACCTATCAGTTAAAATATTACTATTATAGAACAGCGCTGTTTAATAAGACTGATAAATTTCCCAACCCAACAAGAAGTGTCATAATTTTAACACCATATAAAATACAGCCCACCTTACCTCCAAACTTAACACAGAAACGCCTCCATACCGCCCAAACCCGTGTCCAAACAAACAAAGTTTATACTTCTACAAAAAAGATCAATTTTCCGCGTTACAGCATAACACAACAAGGTGATACAATCGATATTCATATATTTCATACGCCGTTCATACGTATGTACCGTGATAAACAGACACAGACACAGACGTCTCGTGTCTATCATTTTATGAGGTACGTGTGGAGCGGGCGGTTTCTGTTTGTGCCTTATGATTTTTGTTTATATTCTTTTAAGCAATGTTAGTGTATTCTGTTTCAAATCCGATTTTAAATAAATAAAACACCAGAGGGACACACTAACTGTATGGCCCTAAAGTAAGCAGTTGAACGCAGTCGTTATGTACGAATAGCTCCTGACGAAAATGCTCCAAATTTTGAAATATAACAGCTTAATATAGTTTTTTATAATTAAAAATATATTTAGTATCACAGAAAATACTTGTCATCTTATTACAACTAATAAGTCGATTCCCTTAATATAACGCAGTTTCTAGAAGTGCAATAGCTTTTTACATATTTACGACCTGACATTATATAAAGATTATTTCCTTTAGTTTTCACAATTCAATATATTGAATAAAACACGTTTCTTTACCGGCTTTTATCGGGATTAATTATATGTCTATAACAAAGAAACGATAAAAATTTTGTTCCGCATACAAAAACAGTCTACGAAAAAAACAGCGGATAAAACCGTAGATCCTTAACGGAATAATTCACACCCGGGTGTTTATCACCCCACCGGCAGCCCCATAGGAGTCCACCGTATTCGTGCAAACGAATCATATTTTTAGAACATGACAACACTCTCACATACAGAATTTTGTTCCTAAACTCTATTAATATAGGAATATTCAAAAAACAAATCTTTAATATAAACAACAAAACTTAACTGTAATTTACTTCAACTAATCAAGTCTGAGAGTTATACGCGTGTTTAATCAGTTTCGTGAATAATTTTTTTTTATTCTATGCTCTTCAATAGGTATAATTAGCGTTCATTGTAATTGATAATAAAGTTTACATATTTTTCATAAAGTAATAGATTTAGGATGAAGTCCAAAACTCTGCTAGGAAGCTGGGCGTGTTCTAAGAAATAAACAATTGTCTTATAAACAAAGACGGTACTAAATATAATCATATCGGTCGAGGTTTACTTGGAACACCCCCTGGCTTCTTCGCCTAGCTTCGAGTGACATGCAGCCTTCAGTGCTATTGCTCACTTCTGAGGTAAGTTTAATCGCCATCAGATGTTTATTATTTAGCACATAAAAGTAACGCAATAACTCACAGTACGATCAGCTCTTTATCCACATCACTATATTAAATAAGTCTCAAAAAAAGAATAACTGAAAAGGTGCCATACAAAAAAAAATCGTTTCAGAATGTTTTCTAATAAACCGAAATTTAACAAGGCTACAGCTGCTCTCGAAAAAATAATAACAAAATACAATAAACGTCGAACATCTAGCCCTTAAATTTCAAGTACCCTCGACGCCCACAGCCTGTGGAGAAACCCCTGCTTAAATAATATAAAAAGTATTCCATGAAACAACTCGTAATAACAACTCCACTGCTATATTATTCTCTCATTAATTAATGTTTGAGTTTGAAATTGATTTCGGTTTCATTTGATACCGAAATGTTTATCCTGGGTTTTCATTTCCGTGCTGAGATTGATAAGAATTCGAAGAAACACCTTCCTTTAAAAATCAGATACTAGCTTTTGGCTGCGGCTGCGCTGGCTAAAATAGAAGATTCTGATTCAATTTCTGAGCCAAAAAACTTGGGTACTCCATGACCCATATTTCTCTGAATTTCTTAGGTACGCACAGAGGACAATGAACGCAAGCGTTTACTGTGTAAGAGAGTGTCAACTAACATCTAGGTGCCCCAACTGCCAACCTCACCTGCCCAGGGTGACCCTGCTGATAAACTGATTGCGGTAAAACCATACAAAGTTCGTAGATTTTAAATCACTTAAAAGGATTTAAGAACGTTTAGACCCACATCACAGTTCAGCCAAGTGTACAAGCCGTTTTCGAGAGTCATTACGAATGCCCTGCAGAGAACGTTTTACAGCTGAACAAACGAACGAATATACTGGTTAACAACTGAAATATTCTCTGGATACTGCATGTAGAGAAATGTTATTTTATCTTTGTGTTATCCTGAGAAGCTTCTTTCATTCTATATTGGTTTATATGCTTATTTCATTCAGTGCAATTGTGCACGAAGGGACTGGGGAGACAAAGGATTAAAGTCAATCAACGTTATTGAAAAGATCTAAAACAAAGTTTGGAAATGTATCTTTCATATATAATTCCTGTCATGTTATTTTTCTTTGCTATAAAAAATATAATTCCATATTTTTTATGGTTACACTTGAAGCAGGTTTTAAACAAGTTTGTTGTTTGTTTAACTAAATCTTTAAACATAATCGAGATAAAGAAACGATTGCTTTTTTTATACATTTATTTTTATATACATCGATCGACGGCTTATTCTTGTTGCCGTGTGTGGAAGGGGCAGGCAACCGAAACTTATCTTTTATTATAAACATTGAAAACGCGTTTGCCTTTCATCCCACATGATTGAAAGTGATGATGGAAAAAAGGATGTTACTTGTCTATCCAAGAGGTGCCTGTTCACTCTATTTTTGAATATTGCAGGACTTATGTTATAGACAAAACAGACGTCGGCAGTTCATACAAAATTTTAGGGATGCGAACCTATAAGGAGCTGTCATATTATTTGGTTCGACTATGTAATCGGCAGTGTGCAAGGATATTAACGACCAAAGGCAACGATCTTGCCTGTTTTTATTAGGGAATTGAAAAATTGGGAGTTCTCTTTAAGTAAACCGCTGAACTTTGGTGGAGACGCAGAATAAAAATCCCATTAAGTAAAAAAAGAGCTCTCTAAATATATAAACCTACACAAGCTTTCAATACGTGCCATGAAAAATAAAATAAACATTCACAGCACTTTAGAATTACCAAAATTTTCACAATATATTATTTAAAATGTATGTTTTTACTCACATACAGACTGAAGGAAAAATCTATCTCACGGAAACTAAAACCACGGAACACAAATTATATTTCAAGAGCACTCAGGAACCGCTTAACAAATCCACTACTTTCATTTGAATATTCCAATTTGAAATTCAAAAAGATATTTCTGTAAGACAATCATTTATTTTTTTTAGTTCACTTTGACAATATTGTATTACAGCAATAAAAGCGCTTGTTCAGATGTCTGGTTTGCAACGATGAAATTTGATCAAAAATTTATTCAGTCAAATGTATAAATTTATTATTTGCCTGAAGTATTTGATATCATATTAAGTCTAAATGTTTTCCTGTTAAATAGGTAAGTTATTGGATAGGCATTATAGCTTTTATATGCAAATTAAGCATTGCTATGTGAAAAATAACAAATAATGAAAATAATATAGATGTCTGCGGAAAAATAATATTTGAAGTATGTGATAAATAAACGAATAATTACAGTTTTATTTTAATTTTTGCTTTTAGTGTTTGGGTTATGGTCCGCGCTGTCTAGGTATGCAGATTGGGATAAAATTAGAAACCCTTTGTGGTACGCTCAGCGATTACCACGCAGTTACCGTACGATATTCGCTGAAAATCAAATATCTTCATATTACATTGCAACCGCGCTGCTGTCGCTGGTACGTCATACGTTTTGTTTTTGTAACTAGCGACTGAAGAACGGACTTTATAATTGAGCATTGTTGCCTGTAAGTATAAAGAACAATTCGTATTGCAAAGCCACTAGTTACGTACGCTTCACAGTTTTATTCCAATTGACGTGATATCGAAGTGGCATGTGTGTTAAGCTAACAAATATATACTTTTATATTTCAGATAAAGCAGCCTCCTGATCCTGAAGTCACACGTGCTGTTACGATTACGATCTTTGAGCAGTCAAAGGCAAGGGTGCTACCACACCAATCGATCGACGTCGATTGATGGTAGATCGGAACGGGCAACGTCGATAAGTCACTCCGTAAAGAAATTGCAATCTATTTGCTAAAAGCCGGCAGCGACCTAGCGGCCGGTAGATACCTATTTAGCGCGCGCAACTACATCGAGTGAGAGAAGCCTGGCTCGGCGGTGAGTGAGGAATAAATTGACCATTAAAATTACTTCATTTACTCATGTCTTTTTGATTGGGAAAATGATTTTCCCAAATGTTCGATTTAAACTAGCATACCGTGCGTTACCGACGGCAAATATGTGTAGATAAACGTTCGGTAAAAATGCCTCTCGGCCAAAAACGTTTAGGTTGTGGCGTTACGATCCGAATGAGCCGAATAAAAAGCCTGCACAAACCCGAAAGATCTACCCAATCGGCTCTTGCCGAACTATTATTTGGTTTAGCCGGTTCGTTGAGCAAAATATGAGTTGCACCCCTTAGACAGCATTTAATTAACTTTGCATTCTGTATTGATTCCAACCTTACACATGACGCACCATGTTATCTACAATTCCTACATAATCAGGTTTAATGTTTATCATACCTATAACAAATAACGGAAAAACCAGTTTTCGAGTAATTATGTGATTTGACATGTAAATTTGTTTATCAAATAACTAAGTCCAGTCCATTTTTATTACCTACTATGTTCATTTTGTAACGTTTTTGTATGACAAATAATAATATTCTGTTTTTGAACAGCTAAAGAAAGATAGCGAGATTCATCTAGTAATTTTAAAATAAAACGACAAATCGTTCTTGAACAATGAAACTGGCAAGATATAAATTTTTAATCATTAATTTTCTTGGCTTGGATGCGGAGCCTTTTTGGTTGTTCACAGTAACAACTTCTGTCTTCCCACTTTTTGATAATAGGTCTTTACCTATGAAACTGCCGTTTTGCCTTACTGGCCATTTCAAATGAAAATATTTTTTTTTTGACTGATAATTCTAATTTCAAATTAATTTTATTTGACAAACATATAATTCTTTTTCTAAAATCGTCATTTGTTTAATAGTTAGTGTTTTGTTTTGAACGCATTCGAACATTTTTCATCATGGATAAGTTAAAAATTCGAGTAATTATGGAGTATGAGTACCGTCGTGGCAGCAAAGCGGCACAAGCGGCACGCAACATCAACGACGTTTACGGAGCGAACACTACAAACGAACGCACCACCCGTTAATGGTTTACCCGCTTCCGTTCTGGAAATTTTGACCTGAAAAATGAACCCCGTGGTCGTCCGAAAACTTTGGTCGACAATGACGAATTAAAGGCAATTGTGGAAGCTGATGAAACTCAATCCACGGCTGAATTAGCAGCAGCTTTCGACGTTAGCATCAAAACAATATTGGTCCATTTGCGTCAAATTGGCAAGGTAAAAAAGCTTGACAAATGGGTACCCCACGAACTCAATGACCGCCAGCGCGAAGTACGCGTGGAGACGTACCTTGCACTGCTCAGCAGGCATACAAATGAAGGAATTCTGAACCGCATTGTTACTTGTGACGAGAAATGGATCCTGTTTGACAATCGTAAGCGCTCAGCAAGTTGGTTGGACCCTGGTTCAGCACCCAAACAATGCCCTAAACGAAAACTTACCCCTAGAAAAGTGATGGTCACTGTTTGGTGGTCTAACGCGGGTGTAATTCATCACAGCTTCTTGCCAAACGGGACAAGCATTACTGCAGATGTGTACTGTGAAGAACTGAACACAATGATGGAGAAGCTCGCACGTCTCCAACCAGCTTTGGTCAATCGTTCGGCTCCACTGCTCCTGCACGACAACGCGCGACCTCATACTGCACAGCACACGGTCTCCAAGCTACAAGAGTTGGGGTTGGAAGTTCTCCGTCATCCGCCGTACTCACCAGACCTTGCGCCTACAGACTTCTACTTTTTCCAGAATTTGGATAACTTCTTGGCGGGAAAAAAATTCAATACCCGAGAGGCAGTACAAAATGCCTTTGAAGAATTTGTTGACTCCCGTCCAGCTGATTTCTTCAAGAAAGGCATCAATAAGCTACCAATGCGTTGGCAAAGATGCATTGATTGCATGGGTGATTATTTTGATTAATAGAAATAAAAAATATATAAAAAAATTACGCTTCATTTATTTCGTGAAAAACGGCAATTTCATAGGTAAAGACCTAATATTTGATTCAAACGACGTTTAATACTTAACTTACAGTGTCAAAATGTAGAAGTTTCGTAAACGAACGCTGTTTCTTTCTATATTCCGACTTTTTATTGGGTACTGAAAATGTATAGGACTTTGTTATTTGCTATTCCTTTTTTTAAATGTTTCATTTGCGTGATCGTACTCATTGAGTTTGCAAGCAAGAAGTTTCACGTGTTTTTAACAGTAAAAATATTAATATACAACAGAAGACATTGTTATACTTTAAACTGTCGTAAAACGAAATGTCTCATAAATCAGTCCCAAGTACTTATTATTAACAAACGTTATTTTTAACGAGTTAATTGAAATAAAGTTCTGTTTTTCCTCGACGTGTGTGCCAGCTGTCTCAGTCTTTTTATATTTCCAATTTAGATTTCTCGCCTCCGCTAGAAAACCTGAACCAAGAAACTGTTCTCCGCAATAGTTTATGAAAAACAACTACTTATCAATTATGTTCTATCTATTTTAATGAATGTCTGAATACGAGCGGCTGCGGTATTACGTAAGAACAGCAATCAGCAAACAATCAACTATTACCGCGCAGTTATCGCTAAACGTCAACGCATCATCGCAAAACATAATAAAAAGTACATACAATTCGGACCGCTGCTGGTACGACGAAGGTTTTTTTTTTACCATTAGCATTTGAAGTATTGCGCGATTTTTGCTATTGCTAGTTACGCCTACGGGTTCTTCTACAACGAATAAAACCATGACCGTTGACTTACAAACAAATGGACTTCGGGTATGCCTTCAACAGCTTCCGGGAAAAAATGCAAGGAAAATGCAAAAATGGTGTGAATATCATACCAGTCTTGATTTGCTCGGCCGCCCGACGACACGTCCGAAATGAGAACTGTTTATTGAAGTCGAAGCTGCATTAGGGGATTTTATTGTCAACTTCCTAGTTGCAGTTACATAAGGTGAAATATTTTGACAAGCAATAAGCAGCTGTAATGCAATGTAACACGATTTAAATTTCAAGTGATTTAATTTATTCATAATTCTGTACATGCGTGGGTTAACTCGGGACACTTTTTGTACGTCCATTTTGTATTAGATCCACCGTCCATTTGTTATTACGTCAATGACCATGGCACACGATTATTATAACTATTTTGTTCTTTTGTTTCACGTTCTTGTACAGAACAGTTACTATGCTTGTTGAAAAACCTTGCAGGCGTTATTGTCTTCTCTACAATAGTAAGATACGTAATGTAATTGTTCCGTATCGTTGCCTTCAGCAAAGCCACGGCGGGGTTCCGAAAAGATTTTGGGGCCATAAACTGAAGTGAGAATTTCTGCCAAGTACGAAGTAGAGTTCTTCATTGATAGTTTTGCTATCTAGCCTATATCTATATATTATATCGTAAAAAAAGAATGCCTGAGCGTACATGTCGTGTTCATGGTATGAGGAAAACAGTATGAGGCAATAAGGAAAAGCAAATTCGTAAATCAAGTAGGATGGGCGTTTACTAAGCCTACGAGTATCCTGCTCGTCCGGGAAAAATGGCGCCAAAAATATCATAAGATTAAACAAATACTTTTATACTTCGGTTATTAGTAAAAGAACGTGATTGTAAGTTCTTTTGTTTCTTTTTGTTAAATGTAAATTGCATGTACAGTCTATTACTTTGACAAAAATTTACTGTGAAACCAAAACAGCTGTAAGATTGAGTCTTACTAATAATGAATGAGATGCACAATTATGACGTGTTTTTGACAATACTACAATAAACAGAGCATTATTCACTGTAAGAATATTATAACAAGAGAAAATGAACCTTGTTATTTGGTTTTTGTCTCACCTAAACGTAGGTGATGCAGACGGGGGCGTTACACGCTTAAATAAGCTGTGAGTTTACACCGTTTTCTTGAAGATTTCAGGGCTTTACGTTTCTATGACAAAATCTTTTGTGTAAATAATCAACAAGCAAGACCCTTCTCAAAACAGAACAAAATAAATCTTAGCTCAACGAAAACGAAACTCACCAATAAACGGCTTGCCATCCAGCCGCTTGGTCCAGTAGAACCGCTGGCTATGCGGCTTGTTCTCCCTGTCGTACTGCTCCCACTGCTGTCTGAGGAACGTGTAACAGACGCAGCAGCACTTGACGGTGCCGTCCTCGTCTCCTTCGGGCCGGTACCCGTCAGGAGGAGCATGGCCACTGCCCAGGAATGGGAAGTAGGGTTCTGACGCGTGCTGTGGAAGAAGCAGACATTCTGTAAGTATTTTTATGGTACAACTTTATATATGGTACAACTATATATAAAGGTAAAATATATATATATATATATATATATTATGTCACTGAACTGAATTCATCAATTTCAAGTATAGGGGCAGAGACTCAAATGCTCTTAAATTTGACATTTATCATCGAACAGTTATTAAAAATGTACCTAGATAACAGTAGGTACTCATATTATAAATTCTCATAGCCTTTATCAACAACTGAAAATGCTTTTAAAAAAAATAAAGGACCGCTGTTTTAAGTACCCACTCAAAATTGGACAGATATTTTTCAAAAATATAATAAATCAGTTCTAGATCAAATAGTTGTAGATTTTTTTCGAGATTGTGACATTAAGACTATCAATTGCTTACCTTGGACCTATTTGGGACTCGATTTAAGAACATTACGTCGTAATAGCCCGTGTTTAAAATAATTTTGCAATATCTCATAATCAAGACAGGACTGGAACGAATATAAATTAAAGATCGAGTACCTACTTAAACTAATAAGTTCTCTAGATATTTTGATTACTCAAAATTAATAGATTAAACAAATCATTAAACCATCCTTGACTTGGCAGATAAATGAGTCGAGTCAGCGAATAATTTTGTTATAAAAATCATTTTTGGTTTTGTTCCTATTCATCCTTGCATCACTAAACGCCCCATTTTCAGTAAATTGCCTGAATATAGGCTGTAGCGAAGTCGTAAAACCTACAGATATCGGATATATGCAAAACATTAAACATCACAAAACACTTAACACGCAACTTCAGAAACATTACTGAAGTCTTAAAAGTTATTAGAAGAAAAAAATTCTGAAAGTATATTCCTTCATAAGTATTATACAGAGCCTTCAATATATCACGTATGTATTTGTAATTACAAAGTTCCGTTAATACTAGTCATTCGAATATAATCAATTAAATTACATTGAAAGTACAAAAGTTTATCATACCTTAGAGTTTTTTATGTTGTAAAAAACATTGATGAACTTAAGTTAGTGCACTTTTTTTTTGGCTGCCTTAGCAGCACCCTCCGCGGGGAGGGAGCTGGAAGATGGAGGTGGAAGATGCGTCATGCATGCCTCAGCAGCCGATCTGCGGGGTTATGTGGGACTAACCAGAGTGGCACCTACCCACTAAAAAGTAAAAACCACCTTTATGGCTGTGGCATGGGAATGCTATGCAGCCTTCATCGTAGCGACAGCCGGTTAGGGAAGGGGGTGGGCTAAAATTTTTGGTCTATTTATCGTAGTGTAGACGGTACTCACTGGACGTCCTGTACTTTATGCAATACTTTATGTAACTGTAGAATAAGTACAAATCAAAGGAGACATAAGTTTTGCGAACATGCTGGTACTCACCTTTATTTAACTCTAATTTGATACATGGAATTAAAGATTAAATTATTCTTATTAAATTTGTTTAACTGTTATCATTTCGTTGATCACTGTTTTTATAAAAAAGTACGAGGGTGGATTAAAAAGTTCGCGGCCTAAATAAGAAAACACAGGAATAATGCAA
Source organism: Marasmarcha lunaedactyla (assembly GCA_923062675.1). Lineage (NCBI taxonomy): Eukaryota > Metazoa > Arthropoda > Insecta > Lepidoptera > Pterophoridae > Marasmarcha > Marasmarcha lunaedactyla. Next base: position 12,270,733 of record OV281362.1, on the reverse strand, counting down.
TTTTTTATATTTATTTTTCTACATACTCTCCTCCTAGGTCACAGCACTTAGTCCAGCGGTCCTCCAAAGCCTTGATCCCATTTGAATAGAAGGTCTCGACAAGGTCTTCAAAAAAGGTATTTACGGCCACTTTGACCTCCTCATTGATAGAAAATTTCATTCCACCTAAGTGTTTTTTGTTTGTTTTGGAAACAGGTGGAAGTCAGTGCCAAGTCAGGTGAATAAGGGGGATGAGGAAGCAATTCGAAACCTCAATTCACTATTTGAGCCATCGATTCTGCAGATGTGTGAACGCGAGCATTGTGTCCTGATGAAACAAAACTTTATATAACTTTAAATAGCGCTTTTTATATCTACACACATAATCCTTTTATTGTGTTATATTAAAATCTAGAACCCACACAGTACAGTCATAAATTTCACCAAACATCAAATTAGCATATTTCTGACAATGAAAAAGAAAATACATCATCGTAAATCAAAAAGCAAAATCGAATCAAATTAATTTGAACACTTCAAGTTATCGACCTACAATATCAAATCGCACTGTAACCCCGAGAAATTTTATTTCCCGATTTTTTGGAACATTGCTGACTTATCTTATATAATATCTTACATACAAATTGTCTCTAGATACAAAACTAAATAAATAAAGGTATGTACCTAAGTGAAAAATCACCAAAAATCTTCAAGCTCACAAACAAATAAAAGACAGGCAGCCCTAGTTTTCGAACGGCCACACCGATCTTTTCGAAACATGGCTAAGCACACTTTCGATTCTTTCAGCATTTAAACAAATCAAAATCAATCAATCAATTTCGGACCTACGGTGCTAAAGACAACAGACACAAGGATAAACAGAAAAACACGTTTAACATATAACACTACTCTTTATGCAGCAGGATTACAAATAGGAAATACCTGTAATACCTTGGATGAAGTAACAGAAAATAAGGGTTAAACTCAGAATGCGTAACTACACATAAAATACTGTCGTGACTCGCAAAAAAAAGGCAGCGAAGTAGCTTAGCAGCATTTTTAGACAAAATTCACCAAAAGAATTCAGTTCCTAATCGAAAAAGTTAATTTTTCTTATTAGTCGATTTTGCCTTTTGCTTATAATCAAAACCACAACACTCATACCTATTTGTTATTAACATGTGAGTGTGGGGCGGCATTACTCGGCACAGCCAGGCGGCAAAAACGAATAGCTGTATATGAACGTTCCGGAAAGAAGCTGCCCGGTTTATGTCAGTCCGGTTTTGACAACCAATATTAGCCCGATCGACACTAGCCAAATGAAATGCTTAATTTGCTTCGGGCTGATCTTGCCGTTCGACAAATACTGTCGAACCGAAAGTGCTCAAGATTGTCACTTCGTTCATTGAATTGCGACAGATTTCTAAAAATCTGAAAATACAAATTTTAAATTCAAAACATGAAATACTACAGGAACACTACATTCACAGAACCTTGCTAGTACTGAAACCTGCTTTTCAAGAAGAGTAAAAATATAGGAATTGTTACAGAACTATGTCGAAAGAGAATACATTTTATTTTCACAGAAGCATAGTCGAAAAAACGTATAATAAAAAGGCACAGGAATGAACCATTGAAGATAACATGAAAGCGTGCTTTCGGAGGTATCCTGCTGTTCTGAAAAATACGAATTTAGTTTTATTTTACCCAGTTTTAGTTTTATGGGTGCTCATTAGATTATTATTTACAGAACAACACAATGTATTTTCATATATTTGTAATTTTGACTGTGTATTCAAATTAATATCTTTAGAATTGAAAGGACTTTACGATCTGTTTTTTGAGAAAAATCACAGGGATACAGTCAATCTGAGTTTCTTTGTATTTCTGTGTAACATTGACCCCTGGTCCAATTTAATCGGATCTTTTTTACTTTTTTATTTTAGCATACACTTAAATAAAAAGTTCGTAATCTGTTTTTATTTAAACTATGTTGCAAAATAATTGGTTTGGCTAAAAATTATTTAAAAGTTTAATTTGTATAAGGTTGACTTTTGGTTAAAATAAAAACGCGGCCAAGTGCAAGTCGGAATCGCCCATGAAGGGTTCCGAAGCAGCAAGTAACATAACATAAAAGTTCTTAATAAATTGTATGAAAGGTAAATTGCGGTTTACGATTTATGACTTTAAAAAAAAACTACTAACTAGATCTCGTTCAAACCAATTTTCAGTGGAAGTTTACATGGTAATGTACATCATATATTTTTTTTAGTTTTATCATTCTCTTATTTTAGAAGGACACACATTTTACCACTTTGGAAGTGTATCTCGCGCACACTATTCAGTTTAGAAAAAAATGATTTTAGAAACCTAAATATCATTTTTGAAAAGCTATCCATAGATACCCCACACGTATGGGTTTGATGGAAAAAAAATTTATTTTCAGTTTTAAGTATGGGGAACCCTCAAAATTTATTGCTTTTTTCTCTATTTTTGTGTAAAATCTTAATGCGGTTCACAGAATACATCTACTTACCAAGTTTCAACAGTATAGTTCTTTAAATTTCGGAAAAAAGTGGCTGTGACATACGGACGGACGGACAGACAGACAGACATGACGAACCTATAAGAGTTCCGTTTTTTGCCATTTGGCTACGGAACCCTAATCGATAAGCTCGGAGAAGAATAAGCCCTTTCGGCTTCGAACTTGTGGGCGATATGGACTTAAGAGCATAAAATGTAATTAAAAAAGACTTTCCGTTGAACCTCCCGTTTCATATAATGTCATCTCTTTTTTATAATTGATTCAATGGATTGCGCCAAGCCAATCAGAATACGCGTGGAAGGAGGGTTTTATGCTCCTCGTCAGTCCCGCGAGGCCTGCGGATCCCGCGCACGCAATCCCACCTTTGAGGGATCTCGGTATCTCGATCTAGAGATACAAGACATACGTGAATTCTTTTCATTATTCTGTCACGGACTTTATCTAGCGATAATAAACCATGTATTTTATCAAATAAATCTCCGGGTACCTTGTTACCCAGCCACATTACATTTACGAGTTGGCAGATACAAAGACGGTGGAGTCTACTACCGCCCCAGAGAGGTTAGGAACAAATCTAAATGATTTTAGCTTAGTGATCTTATTTATACAATTTCTATGTAATCACATAAAAAACCTTAAACTCTTTAAAATACGTGCCAAACACGAGTGTTTCCGTTCCTACCAAACATTTACTGATCAGCAGGAACCGAAATGGGTTTCGTTTTATGGTGTTAAAAATAGCGCAAAAACGAGAAGACATGGGATTAAATGTTGGTATAGAAACATAAATAAAACTCGCTGAATATAAACACTAGCCACACATTCTGGTACTAAGGTATCACTACAAATTATAGAACGAAATGCCCCGGGCGCGTCTGTCTGTCTGGACGCGATAAACTCGAAAACTTCCGAACTGATTTTCGTACAGTTTGCAACAATGACCAGCCAAATCCCTTTGAGATATTACAAAACAATGTATGGTAGAATCTTTCATATTTTATGAAAAGTCCGCAATGGCGTATGTATGTTTTTATCTTTGGAGGATATCTAAGCTATCTTTTTGATGTGTAAAAAAATGATCACATATAGTGTGGTAACTGAAAAGCTATTTAGACAGATACGATCCTTATGAAATAAAATATGTTAGATACCTTAAGCGTTTAATGAACATTATAGTTTGTCTTTTACACAAATTAAATTGATATGCTACGAGTTATCGCAAAATACTCATACTATTGCGCGTCAAAATAAAGTCGCACACAGTTTTTGCAATTAGGCGATTAATGAGTAATGGGAGTCTTCTCACATTCTTCAGTGTGCCATGTGGTACCTTATTAGGTCCTCAGATACTATTTATTTAATAGAAGGTTGTAGTTGCAATGCTTTTGCTTTATGTAGTGGATTATTTTGCTTTGTTTTTTTTTTTTTAATTAAAATAGACAGCAAAAATTAGCCATATATGTTTTGCTACCCACGTGAAGTAATTAAACAAAAATAGCCGTATTAGGGTGTTACCACACCAATCGATCGACATCGCCGGTCAACGTCGACCGGTCATCGTCGATCAATGGTAGAATGGAACAGTCGACGTCGATCGACGGTTTCTACTAGACCAACGGTCGATCAATTGGTGTGGTAACACCCTTACACATCGCCGTCACACATCGTCCGGAGAACAAAATGATAACCGCTTTTATCTAAGTTTTCATGTAAATGCAAATTCGATAAACTGAGGTGTTAATACATCTTACTATTTTTTTTTTTCGATTTTTCCTGTTTCATATTTAATGTAAAAAAATATTTTTAACGTATTTTTAGGATCTGACGAATAAAACATTGCCATAACAAAATATTTTTCTTGACCACGCTGAACATCTGCTCATCCATTCTCGTACACATTAGCTACCATATCTATGACAAAATCGTTTATCGTTATTATACCTTTGTGCTTTATTGAATACGCTAATGTAAGAAAGGGATAGGAGATGCACCGGCGCGTAAGCCGACACGTGTTATTGTTTGTTTACATTTATATTACTTATATATTACACGTCATTGCGCAAAAACTGTTTTTGTCCAAATTTGCTTAATCAAAATTTATAGGTAATTCTAAAGAGACTAAAGTGTATTAAGCATGAAGCTAGTGAGGGCGGATAATGATAATGTCGGAAAATTAACTCAGAACAGAACATTGTTAACCAAGTTATGTATTTCCTACTGAACTATCAATTGGTATTTAATGATTATATTAATACGTATGGTTCATAAAAAATATTTTACTTGGCATCGGTTGTGATTTGGTATGGAGGTATTTTCGGGAGAATAACATTATTGATTGGAACATTTAAATAGGGTATTTGACACCATTTGAAAATGCACGTTTTTATCATTTATTTAGAAAATATAAGCTATTCTGCCCTAAAAGTTTTTTGGACAATTAAGTTTTGATTTTAATATCTAAATTATATAGATATATCAGAAAACTTAAAAAAGAAGCAGAATACTAATTAGAAAATATCTTACATTTGTAAATATTATTAGCTTACTGACGTTAAATATAACAATATTTATTATGAAAGTATGAATGTAAGTGGATTAGGATATCTTTGCGTGATAAATACAGGGAATAAAGCTTAATACATAAAAGGGGGAAAACCTCGCTTCACCCAGCCAAACCTACCTATACCAACCCTAACCACCAACCTACCTATTTGTACAAAAAAAATACCTTTTTGCCTACAAATACCATAAAGCGCCCAATTACGGCCTAATTATAGATATATTTCGTCATGCCGATCTGGTTATCTAAGAATGACAATTTATTTCACATATTTCCGGTCTTCTTTAGGAATTTAGTAGTTTTCCTATTCCTGTATAGATATCCCGAATTCATACATTTTTACCGATAAGACACGATATTTTTTGATCTGATCCTTTATGTTATTTATTTAGATCTATTTGAATGGTTGCAGTGCCACTACAGTGTGACACAGTGACACTGACTGTACCTACAGTTGAAATTATTATAAATCAACCTGTAAGTCAATGTTGTCCTCAGGACCGTACCTATTTTAGAGATTTAACTGACTGAGCGATGCGAGGCCGAAGAGTCGAGAAGGGGCGGTGTTTGTATGTATGTATGTTAATATGTTTGTGTGAACCCTTGCCCGAAGTCCGATCTTGATGAAATTTGTAAGCAGAATTTTATGGACAGAAATATCTTAAGTTTTAATAAGAGCATGATCGGTTGGGATGGCCCGCGATACGCGTCAAAGTTCGGGGCGAACTACTATTTAGATAGGCATATAAAGTCAGCACGACAACCATTACAATTCAGTTGCATTCATAAACGACATTTTGTGAGAAACGTTATTTATGTAACGTAAAATAATTTTTACTGCATAACTATCAACGATAGAAGCAGCCGCAAGACAAGGTGAAGCCTGTTACGGGCATGAATATTATTTATATACATATCTAATGTAGAGTTTGACCCTCTGTCAAATCAAATTATTCTACTATTGACTAAAATAGCATTCAAGATTAGCAAGCTGATTTTGCAATTCTAACCAGGTTAAGGCCCTGGGGATTCAGAAACTACTAAAGTTTTAAGTTAATTTCAGAATTTCCGAATGAACATTACAACGGCGAAGATGAAGAACATAGAGCTTGCTCAGTTCTCGTCGGAGCAAGTTTCTGTGTGCCCAATGTACTAATTGTGTTGGTAAATTTTTCTGTTCAATGAAAACATTTTGTGTTTTTTAGAGCCGTTTTAATTAATTTCCATGCCAGAATAAATAAGAGTTGATTGTGATAGATTGTTTCATTCGATAACCAGGAAAATACATGAAACTTACTTATGTCGTAATTGAGGACAATAAATGACATTGTGACATTATTGTCTTTGCTGACGAATTCATAAATTGTAGAATATAATGACAAGACTACTTTGCCATGTTCTTAGGCACTAAGTTTAAACCAGAACAAGAGGACACATTAGCAACACTTGTTATCGTAAAATTCCGCCAACTGTAAGGCCCCAAAGTAAGTAGAGCATCTGTCATGGATGACCATACAGAGAACTGGGGAGAAACCCAGAGTAAACATACATATATAAATATCAACAACCATGACCCGAGAGCAAACATCTGTGTTCGTCACACAAATAAATGCTCCAGCCAGGACTCGAGCCTGGGTCATCCGGCGTATGAGGCAGGGCCACTAACCGCAACGCTACTCGGTCTTCAAATTTAATTTCCTTAATATCTTACGTCCAGTTCCTATGAACTACCTAGAGAGATATAAGTAAGAATTAGCCACCATGAAAGCCACCTCCCGTAATCCTACGTAAGAATCAAAGAAAGTAATGTCCAAAAATATGTTTTTATTTTTTCTGTTAAGTTGTGATTTTGCAGTTATCATTTTATTCTCCGGGCCGGCGGTTTCAACCGCATAGGTTTTTGATTTCGTGGAAATTCGATGGTGAAATATAGCCCATAAGTGTGTTATTTCTGTATAAAGTAGTACATTAAAACTGGTTTAGTTATTCCAGACTTCATCGACTACAGATAATCAACTAAAAAACTTACTTCGTCATGATTAGTAATATTACCTATCATTTACAAATTACTAGATTACAAATTATAAGATACTCTACTACCACTAAAGACAGACAAACAGTCCAAAGGTTCTATCTCAGTTTAATCCGCAGTCCTCCGATTGGAATAGGTGGATGAAATTTGGGATGAAATCAAAACCTATGAACTTCTGGACGAAGCCATTTCTATAGTTAATTTCTATAGCTATTAGTTAATCGACTGCATATAACAAACGAAAATTTCTCAAAACACGTCAGGATCTAAAAACATTTTCCGAGACACATTTATCAATACAAACGCAAGGCGTCACATTTTATTTTTTCAACGTTTTTAACAGTTTCGCACACACCATAAAACAGCGAGCAAATCAAGACGGTTAACATGTGAGCTCTAATGGGGTTAAAGCATGGGAAAAATTACAATGGGAAGTTTCGCAAGCGTATTGGCGGCTTTTCTTTGGTAGCCCATTCATCATGAGCTTGGGAACCGTTTCGGTACAACGGTGTATGAAGTGGCTGATCAATTGTTTGAGGAGGAAGAAAGCTTTGATGGCGTTTAGATATAATGATGCAGATTAATGCTGTTGTTGGTTTTTTGGTGATGGAGTTAACTGGGTTAGGTTGGATATACGAGTCCCGATACAAAATAGTTCGTCCAGTCATATATTGCAAAGGTTGCCTGTTTTAAACTTAACTACATATTCATAAAAAAACGACGCAAAAAAGCCTATAAAAAATTGTGTAGGGTAAAATTCTACATCTTATTGTTGTTAATCAGGCACTTTCTACGAAAAACTTCTTTTACTAAAATATGTATTTATGGGCACTTTAATTTGCTACGACTAGCTCAAATAGTTCGACTAGTTCTTAATCGACGCAAAAGAGTTCGTCCATGTCTCAATTCTACCTGTTTTAATTGAAAAATGAGTAAAATTCGATTTGAAAATAGAAATAATCTGTCACATGATGCGTCACTGTCATTTCCAAACATATAAAAACCATATTTCAGGCAATTTTATCAAACAAAATGGCTCGCGGGAAACCTATCGCCGACGAAGTACGAAAAATAATTATTCGTAGCCACGATAAAGGCAAATCTGCTTACCAAACAGCCAAGGACTTATCACTACCAAGGTCGACAGGTCAGACCATCATCGAACATTACAGGAAAAATGATTTGAAGAAACCTGGTCGGCCGCGAATAACAAGCGAAGCTGAAAATTGAGTTTTAAGGAAATAATATAAAACTAAATATAAAAACTAATCGTCCTGCCCGCGCAGGAGAACTTACCTTGAAGTGGAGAGAGATGATTCACAAAGATGATCTGTCGATACCTGCAAGAGGGTCGTAAATTGATTGGGCTATGGATTTTATACTGCTAAAGAGAAACCTTCACTCGCGCCTATCCAAGAAAAAGAAAAGGCTGAAATTCGCTTAAGATCATCAAAATTGGACTCATAAATGGAGTCATGAATATAAATTTGAGGTGACGATCTGTGATGTACAAAAAAAGGTTATCAGAAATAAAGATGAACCATTCCATACCGATTGTATCAAAAGAAAAGTGAAGTTTTCTGGAGCGGTAATGGTCTGGGTCGTCTACATTTTGTAGAAGGAACTGGTAATGCAGTAGAGTACCAAAACATTCTGGAAGCATGTCTCGTGCCCTCGATTACAACGTTGAAACATCGGAATGCCTACACCTTTCAGCAAGATGGTGCTTCGTCTCACACTGCGAGAACAACCAAGGCTTGGTTTAACCGGAATCAGATCCCTATAATGGATGTAGTCCAGATTTGTCACCGATTGAGACCCTATGGTAGAAAATGAAGAAAATGCTGCGCAAGTATCCAGCAAGGTCTGAAAGCAATCTAAAGGATTAAATAAAATCTGTCTGGGACTCAATAACTACACAACATTGTGAAGAATTGGTAGCAACGATGCAACGAAGAATAAAGGCCGTGATCGATGCTAAGGTGACGACACTGAGTGGTAGACGAACTATTTTGCGCCGTTGAATGCGATGGACGAAGTTTATTGCGTCGATGTTTCCCCAAGAATTTATTACATTTTATTTAAATCGGGAAATACTTTGTCACTTTTTTTATAAAAAATGCAAAACATGTTTAAAAATATAAAAAAATATTGTGGACACGTAAGTACTTTCAACTTTTTAGGGAACTTTTACAAGCAGTGTAGTCAGTCATTTTTATTTAAATAAAATATACTTTAAATATCATGTAAACGTTCTAATACTACAATATTTAAATCACTTTGTCAATATATGGCAGCCATTACAAATTATTTTAACCCCCTATGCAAAAACACACGTGTAATACATTTGACGTGTCTGTTTGTGTGTCTGTCTGTAGAAATATAGCTTCCACACGGCTGAACCGATTTTTATGAAGATTTCTGTTTAAAGGCTGAACGAATCGAGTGTTCTAAACCATGTTTGAAGAAAATCGGTGGAGCCATTCAAAAGTGTCGCGTGATTATTACTGTCATTCCGGGGTTTTTTTTTGTGTTTATACTTCTTTAAAAATACTTTAATACGGTTATAATACTTCAAATACCAGTTAGCAACCCACAATGAGTATTCATCGCACAAACATACCTACACACAACTATGTTATCATATTTATTGCCTGCTCATTTCCCCTGATCATATGACAAACACGGGTAGGGTATCAAATTTTTCTGCGTATTTACCTTTGTTCAGGTACCGGCTTCCTGGAAACCATAATTATGTGCACGAGTGTAATTCAATACGATTACTTGAAGCAAGTTTAATATGACCGCGATAAAATTAAGCAAATGTCTATTAAAACGATACCGTTTTCCTGTAGTACTCTCATACTTTCCTGAGTACAACAAGCCTTATCACGCTTACACACGTATCAATAAACAAGTAATTACTTATGACCGCACTCAGGGTTGTCAAATGATAGTAATCATTGAATCAAGCCGCTCTTAATTATAGATTTTCCTCAGTTATAAATTAAGTATAAAAAACCCCGCACAAATTGTATGGCAAAAGCCGTTCGGTCAATATGGCTGAAATTTTGGGAAATTGTGTTTATATTGGTGATCAACTGTGCAAAGCAGCAACCTTAAATAATGAACAGTTTTTGATATATTGTTGGTTTCTAAGTAGGTACTAACTCCGCATCTATTTTAAGTGAATAGAACAATTCAATTGGCGGTAATCTATATATTTTAATATTAAATCCTTAGTCAGCTCAAGAGAGTGCAAAAATCGTAGTGTTCTCAAGCTAAGCAAAATCTATGCTTAAGAGCACCTTAGTAACCATGTGACGTAACTGAGTGGGGCCGTTAGACAATAATTACTTAGGCAAGTCATTTCTTGGGGCTAGAATTCTTAAATAACAACAATTTTATTTCATACCCGAGTAATGCGCGTTTCAGTGAAGTTTCTCAATTCTAAAGTAAAGAAAACAATGGCTATTTCTTCGCTGTGAATTCTAACTTTTGACATTTCATTCTTCAACCAATTTCTCTACAATGAAATAAAAAGCATTAATTAAGCTTCACTACCCCCGGCACCAAATCGATGGCTGATTGCCATTTTTCAATTAACCAACTAACTAACTAAGCTTCACTACGAAAGCGAATGTTATATCTTTGATTAAAGTAAAATAGTGGAACTTACATAGGTTCCGAGCCCCAAAGGCACGGAAGGGATTAAGTGTATTTGAGTGAAAAGCTGTGTATGCAACAAATGCATCCGTGTATGCTTCAGCAAGCTTGGCGTTGTTCAAGAAACAACTGCATTTACTTTGTCGTTTTAATTACAAATATTAGTAATACTATTGGTGGGATTTTTCGCCGTACTGGTACATGTTTGTTTCTTGAAATACTCACACTGTATATTTATTTATTTCAACCTTATTGCACAAAAAAAAGAAATGTACAAAGGGCGGACTTAATGCCACAAGCCGTTCTATATATCAGACGTAACAACAAACGCAATTTCAACTGAAGGCTACGGTAGTCATCGCATTATTTCCCCATACTAGTAAAAACATCCGACGCACCCCTTATTAACCATGATCACGGACACGGCTTGCGCAAAATTTGCTCGATTGTCGGATATAACAATCGAGAGGTAATCCAATTTTCAAACCAACCCAACTCAGAAAGCATTGAAAAGAGTTGAACAAAACATTAATAGATACGAAATATGAGAAATTAACCTCCAAAGACCTCACATTTATAATATGCCGCTGTTGGGACAATATTAACAATGTGACTTCAAATTCGGATCTATTATCAATTTAGAACTCTTGGCTGAACTGTTTTCACTGTCGCTTGACGATTGTCCAAGTCAAGCAACGTTCGATGCGGCAGACCTACGATGGGTGACCGCCAGTGGCTTAAGAACTTGAGCGTTTCCGTGCCTCGGATGGCACGTTAAAACATCGGTCCTAGTTGTTGTCTCACACGATAAGAAGATTCAATAATCAGTACTTCGTTGCTCTCATCTCTTTCGTGTACGTTTTACGGATATAATAATGGTAAAACTGAATCTATTAGGTATCCTACTAATACTTTAAATATAGAAGTTTGTTACTCAATTACGCTAAAACGGCGGTATACGTACGGCTGGTATTAATAAATTTTTATAACACATAACCTAAGTTTAATCCCGAAATTTTAGTCTATTAGTTAGTTTAAAAACAAAAGTTAGTCTATTATAATTATATTGATAAGTATAAGTGTCATGATCGTGCGCGCACGCACGTACACGTATTCAACTGTAAGAACATCCGTTGAAAATATCCCGATTCGCTTTAATATTGAGCAATAGCTGATATGCTTTTTTTTAAGGTCGGCGATTCATGAATGATACAATTTCTTGATATTTTTACGGCATTAGTTAATCTGTAAAGTAAAAAAGTCCATCCAATAAATGTTACTAACGGCCACTCTCAGAGACGTGAAATGGTCACTTAAGGCGCCCCCAAGTATACATTTTGCTTTGCGAATTTGCACTCTATATCTTAAGTCACTGAGTTTCTAAGTGTGGCCGTGCGGCGATGAACCCTGCCTGTTCAATTTACCGGAACATACATATATTAGACAGGTACTTACAACATTCTAGTGAAGTATCGGACTTTAAAATTGATATTTATCAACTGTTTACAGAAGCACCGAGAAGCAATTTAAATGCCCATATAATATAAGGCACACTTTGAAAGCCTTTTTACTTGTATATAATACGTACCAGGATTGTTTTTTATTGTTTTTCTTTTATTTTCCGTAAGATCAGCAGTACGGCGCTACATGTATAATAACAGACAGAAATCAGACGGAAAGATTTTTTCTACGAGAAGGATGAATTACCTATCCACGTCCTCAACTGATTATTTTTATTCAAAATATCCATAAAAGCTTACATAAACAGTTATATCTACAGAGTAAAATAAACCATACCAGAAATAAGTTTTTCCTTACACTGCTATTCGCTTCGCTCGCATACGTCTAGCTACAATTAGCAACTAACAATAAGATTGTAGTATAAAAAAGGAAAGTAAAAAGCACAATGTGAATATACAAACATTACATAATATCTACACCATAATAATAATTCAGGGTTTGACAAAATTTTATGTAACCCGAGGATGCATCTAACCAATCATCTATGACTCTAACTGGCTGAAATCTATAAAGACTAAACTCAAATAAATGGTTAAATAAAAAGCGACTTTGTTTCTTACTAATAAAATACGAATTCTGTAAATACGTGACACCAATGTTGTCAAAATTTGCCAAATGCGATTTTCATCACTAATACGTAAAACACACAGTCGCTTTTTATTTGACAATTCAGCTGAGATATGTCTGACACAAGTATAAGCAGTTTACGATTGCCGGAGCGTAAAGTGTGATTACTTCAAATTCCGAATGAAAAAAGACCAAAATTATTTATTAAAGTTATTTACATTTATTAATGATATTTTTCCATCCTGTTCAAAAAAAAAAGATGTACCCAACTGCTGCCAAAACAAATCCATCATACGAGGGCACTTTAAGTCAACCAGTCGAGATTGCTCCGTGTCGAGAGTCAATTGTTTTACACGTTTTGACAATTGGCAGCCGGCGGAAACCGGTCTCGACTGGAAAACCGCCTTGACGCCAGTTGGCGTAACGATGATTTGTGTTAAACCAATGATGGGAACTAGATTGGTTGTTTGCAATTGCTGAAGCGTAGACTTGTTTAAGTTGTCAGAGTGGGCTTATAGTGAAAACAGTCTTAAACCACTGCAATATTTGTAGCAAATTGAAATCGTTGAGACGTTGTTTCTGTTTCGAATACAGACAAATATTATGGATTTATGAATAAAATAACACAGTTATCATTTCTATTAGCTTTACGCCATTCAATTCAATTTTTAGTATATGGCAACAAGCCATCACTGACAGATATTGGAATAGCATAATGCATCTTATCAATGTAGCGCCCCAAATTTCAATCATCATGAAGGTAAACATTAGTATACGAACGTGATGGATTAATGTCTAATCCAGGGATTTTTATTCCAGATTGCCCTTCTATGATCACTAATTAATGATTGTATTATTGTGGGGCCACAATATTCAGTGTTGATCATGTTGAAAGTGATGATGTCCCTCAGAGCAATATAAATCTTTTAATGTCGCTACGGCCATACAAAAGCGGGTCAAGTACCAATGCCTCGAAAATGTACCGTGTTCGAGAACCCCAATTACAACTGTAATTGAAGTTTCGTGTTAAAATCGGACGAAAAAGAACTGGGAAATTGCGAGCGCATTTTTATGACACGTTCTTGATTGGCTCGGTTTATTGAGCTGTATTCGGAATTTTTTTTATGTTTTAACCAATTAGTTTATAAAAACGATGGTTTTGGATGAAGTGTATTTTTGTAGCATATTTTTAAAAGTTTTATATCTTTCAGATAAGACATAGCTATGGTATATCAGTTTAAGAAGAGTGAATTATTGTATCCGAGGCGTATCTGTGACGCAAAATTGCCTTGAATTGAATTGTTTGCGTTAATTTACCTAAGCCTAATATTAACTAACCTAAGCCTAATATTATTATTTATACTATTGATTTCAGCTGTAAGATCTTTGTCTTCATCGTAAAAGTTTACCAGGTTTAATGTAAAACACATACTTCGAAACTACAATAACAAGATACATTCGCTTAGGTGACGCAATCCCACACAGTAAAAGAAATGAAAATGAGCCTGATTGGTTAGAAACAATTAATTATAATTTTACGGCCGCTTTCAGAAACGTCAAATGGTTCCTTAAAGTTGTCGTAAGTATAGATTTTGCTCAGCGAAGTTGCACTTTATCTATAGTTGTCTTAACTCTAGATTTGTTAAAAGATCTATAACTAAGATTACTAACTTGAGTAATCATTTAACGTTTATAGTGCAGCCGTTAATGAGGAAGCTTAGCAACGCATCTTTAGAAAGTGTGGTGCGGAAAAAATTGCCAACCCCTTAGTTGGGGAAGCTGAAGTCCCCACGATGGCATTATTAAGGCTGTAGTGATGAAGATGGCACTATTGACGGAAGCATTTCTGAATATGATTTTAAGTCCATTAAAATTGTAGGGTCTGTAAGTACAAAATATGCAACTTTTTTAATATTCATTTCTCAAAGACCATTTATAAGTATTGTGAGGCTACAGGTTTACACCGTACTTTGATAACATCACAATATAATAAGGAAAAACAAATATCGATCACACGTTTCACGGTGAACACAAAACATAAAATTTCATTTCTTAGTCGAGTAATGCGCGCCACTGCGCAATGCAAAAGACGCTTCTCGATTCTTATGTAAAATCCGATGTCAATTCCTTTGAGAATTCAAACGTGACACAGTCCTTTCTTCTGCCAATTTCTAAACTCTGAAGTAATACTCACTGCTTAAGTCGTTACTACTGCTCAAGTAATTACTTTTACTTCACTGTGAAGACGAGTGTCAGAATGCGAATAAGTGCACTTATAAACCGCCACTATGACACGCCACAGCGTCTTTATTGACTTTACAACGCTTGCTTTTTTTTTGTAACACTTAGGGCTGCTTTTTCAATGCTCAGGTAACTTTTATCAGTAGAAAAAATTTAAGAATTTGACATCATTTCTGTGGAAGTCTTGTCAAGTGTCAAACTTAGCTAAACTTAGATAAAATTTATCTGAAGATTGAAAATACGGCTTTAGTGACCTACGTTTAAAGGCCGGTGTTCTTTTGAAATTATTCCGCGGGGTTTTTTGATATTTGCCTACCCCATATATTGATTCAGACGTGATCTATTAAATTAAACATTTTTACGAAAAATATTCAAAGAATAAAATAATAATATTTTACAACAAATAACGTTCTCTAAGTCAACTCAAATATACTTACTTTTGCTTACAGAAATACAATTTATCTGGGGTGAGCCGGGTGATCTTTTTAACCGTTCCGAAAAAGGGCTCAGACCACGATTCGGAACCACTCCCTTCGTACATAACCGATCACCTGCCAATTTTGTACGAGTCAATTTAATTTTTATTTTCGCTGTTTGGTTTCGAACGTCAAAATGCTATAATAAAATGGGAAGTTATAAGTCAAGCCACAGATTTCTTTATTGGCCACATGATCAAACTTCTAATTTTATAACTTAGCCACGGGAAAATGAGATAGCCTCTAATAAACTAATTCGTCTTTTTTGCAACGCCTACTAAATATTCTATAGAAAGCGCTTTAGTTAAATTTAGGTTAGGTAAATGTTAGGTTGTATTTATCGCATGCGCGAGCAGAGCGAGCGAAGCGAGCGTGGTGCGGGAGCAACCGGCGAAGCGCCATAATCGAAATTAGATGATAATTCAAAATTTTACAGCAAAAACATCATGCGACAACTATGTTTAGTGGCTAAGATAGTATTATTTAGACGCTCGTCGGTTCTGGCTGAGTTATTAATTTAGATGGCAATATAGATTTTTTGTGGCGAATAATGCTATTAAAAAAAGTCCGTTTAATTAGCACCCAATAACATTATGAAATCATCACATAATCAATACAATTTTTACAATAATTGAATACCTACGCTAAAATTCGTGGAAATTTTAAAACACCATCTCTTTTCACGGTCCCTATAGAAAATCACAAATAATATTCAAATATTATAGGTAATTGTAAATTTTCTTAAAATAAATTTGTACAAACATATAGGTCCGTCTCAATGTTCCATACTTAGGAAGATCAAAAGGTTACATACAAAATTGTTTTGACAAAACAATAAATAATGTCTTGTCAAAATTGTACGAATTTTGTGTGGATGGAGTTTTAGACTATAGTTTTACCATCAGAAACCTTGAATAATATTCTTTTCATAAATGACTATTAAAAATTAATAAAACGTAGAAAATAAACGACGTATAGGAGCGGAAACGAGGATTTATAGTCCGGTCAAAATAGACAAAAAATAGTGGAAAGTTACCATTAATTCGCATAAAGTTGAAATTTAAGCACAGACCGTTGGGAAATTATTAAAAATGAAAAAGGTTCTAGTCGCAGACACCCATGTGAGGTAAAATATTTATTCAAATTCAAATTCAAATATTTATTTCTCAACATTGACAATTACTTGTTCTTATTGACGTCAAATAAAACATGATTCTACCACCAGTTCGAAAAAAAACCTTCGTGAAGAAGAACTGGCAAGAAACTTCACGGGTATATTTTTTTTTTTCAAAATAAATTTACAGAGTCTCTTTATGTCTATACAAAATTATTCTTTTCTGCATCTGTTAGCTCGGCAAGTCTCCCTCCCCCCAAGTATCCAAACGACGAACACCCTCAAACGGCACCCGTTCACGAGTTAACGCGGGATCCAGCCATCGCCCTCCTCAACCATATTAGAGGGAAGTGAACGACCCGTCAAGGTTCAAGGTCAAATGTCAAAAATATCAGTTTTTGCTTTTACAATATGTTTTGCAGTTTACTTTTTACTTTTCCTGTACAACCATGCATTTTAACCATAGTTATTGATTGTCAAACGGCTATTATTTTAACATTACAAACAGAAACTTCAATTTGATGTATTCGTATGTTTAAGTATAGATATTGCGCCAAAAGTCTGTACCAAAACTCAGCTCTATGAGAAATAATGCAAATCTAAAGACTATTTTGACCGGACTTTTATGCTAAAATAAAATATCTTTCGTTTTGGTATAAAAGCCGGTTAAAAAGTGTTTTATTTAATCTTTGATTTTATAGGAAGTAAGCATTTTGACATAACGTTTCCATAATAACTCTTGAATTTATTGAAGTCTTAAATGTTTTAATATAACAAACAGAGCGACGGACTCAACTGACTTTTTGTGTAGCAATTGTTGGAGGGCTGGAGAGAGACATAAGCTATATTTTATCCAGAAATTCCCACGGTATCGCAAGCTGCGCAGGTGAAACCGCGGGGTACTTCTAGTAGTACCAAAAAATCTGAGTTGTTACATACCTGCGGGTCTGGCTTCGTGCGCACCGTGTAGTGGTCTCCGAATCCTGCGCCAGCGCAGACGAAGCACACGCGCCCCTCCTCGGGCGCCTTGTCGCGCGGTGCGGTCGGCGACGCCGGCTTTCCCAGGGAGCTCTTTATGTACGCCTTCGCCTTTTCCATGGCGGAGCTGGAACAATGGACAGGTTGTTGTTAGGAAGTCATGCTTTAATCATATTCATGTTATATTCCAGAGGTGGCTTGATCAACTCTGCCACAGAGGTAGCGTCTCCTTCACACGATCAGTAGTAATTATGATATAGTCGGCTTTGCTTTTGTGCGATATTTCTTGTACTTGATAAAAATATAATACAAGCGCTTTGAGTCCAAATCAGCCTTATTCAAGATACACGGTTGATGTTTTCAGGGTTGACGTGTAACAACCAATGCATTTTATTTTAATCAACAATATACGTTACATGAACACTATCTAATATATTTGAGCCGGTTAGCACCAACCATTTCTTAGTTTAAAATACCACTTTACCAGTAAAGTCAAAAGTCACGCATACATTCAAGTACTTAGCAAAAAACAGCGGTTAAAACTGGATAGTACAACAAAATGTAAACATTCTACCGATCTTGGAATACGAACCAACACTAGTATTCAATTTACACGTTTATTCGGAATAGACTCTAGTACTTAGGGTAACATCTAAATGCCTGTTTGTTTAAAAACTCAGAGGTTAAAACGTATTATTCTGAAAAACATATAGCTGTTAATTATCCTTACTTTGTGTCCGATCGAATGATGAAAAAAATAAAACGAATTCTCGTTTATGGTAGCAATTTGAAACGTTCATGTTATTAAACAATTAAAAAAATAATTAAATTGTTAAATGAAAAGAACACCGTGTATTAAAACTTGATGTAAAAATAAAAGCATTTTTACAAAAAAATAACTACAAAATCTTCAAGATTCTCTTTTCTTTGAATTAACGGTTTTGAAAAACGTAGACATCTAATCTATTAGGAGGAGGGTCGCATCTTTTAGACAGTTTCAAATACAATTTATAAATTAGTAAATTTTAATATTACGGATTTAAAACGGACAGCTTTTGTAGGTATTTCTTGTAGAAGTTATATTTCAAAAACAAGTTTTATAGTCCAGTCTGGATGTCGGAAAAAGGGCCCAACCTTGGAATAATTTTATTTGCATGACAACACAGGGAGTGGCCCTAAAGGCTGGTGGAATTAAATTTTGGCCTAGAATTATTTCCGAGGTTAAATGCCAACCCAACTGGAATATTGTTTTTATTTTCCAAAAACTCTAAATAATGTATTTTATTACAGGTGAAAAAATTACACTTTATGAAAGTTTTCTTTTTCTTCATCTTCATCGTGATTGCGTAAACACAGAGATAAAACAGGAAAAAAACCTCTCGGCACTCTTTTTTCAAAATTGGAAAATACATGAATTAAGAAAATTAGGTATACACAGCAGCTAGACTACGACATGAAAGAAACAAACAAAAAATAGTTAATTGTGTGTGCTAATGCCACATGTAGTACTTCAATATATTTCCATTATGTCGTTCAAGCTTAGGTACGAAAAAAATGCTATATCATTGCGAGCCAATTTGGACAATCAATGACGCCTAAGGACGGAAATCGCTTGCGCGTTGTTCGGTCTTTTGTAGGCGTCCCGGATACGGGATCGGAATGCGAGTTTGAGCCTGCATCAACCCAACTGTACTTATAAACCACAGGTGCAGCAGTGATAGAGCAAGAAAATTCCACCTAACAACGTTTTAAGGACCTTATTTCTATCTGGTCCTGTTCTGTGACCGGTGTAAAACCTCTCTCACTCACAAAGACCGGTGGAGTTTACAAGTGGCTTAGGGCATAAAATTGACATCGGTAAAAATGATGTAAAACATTCCTGCCTCAGACATAAATTGAGAATTAGAATCCAGTTTTTAAAATACGCACATATTTAGATTTCGATATACATGAAAATCATCAAAAAGCTAGAGCTTCGATTTCCATTTGTTGCAAGGCAGAAAAAAAACGAGGAAAAGGCGTTTATTAAGGACATGATTCGAGTAGAGGCACTGGCCGACCAAGTTTTATTTAAATTATTGAATTGCCATTATTGTTAATTAAATTGAACCATTGATGCATATAATATTGAATAGGAGATATATAAAAATCGGCAATCGAAAAAACTGTAAGAACCAGTCAATATGTTTTATTGTTAAAACAGATAATAAATTCAAATTCAAAATGATAAGTAAGCCAACCAGCAAGTCAGTAGCCGTGAACAATTTATGATAGCGTCGCGTACTTCATACAGGTATACATAATGTAACTGTTATTAAATATTACATATTCTGAAAGGGTTATTTTGAAATAATAAAACAAGACGCTGATCCACCAATGCTATGCGAAAAAGCTCAGCTGTGGGCGAGGAAAAAATCTACCAATGAGATTACTAATTTCTTTTTGTCTTTTTTTTGTCACGTAACGTCATTTTGGTCTTCGAAGAAGAAGGTATTGGAAGCGCTGTCAGCTGCAAGGGAGGTTCGGGTTCGAATTCTATTATAAAAATTTGTGTCATAAATTAAAACGGATATAATTTTAAATTTAATACGATCTATCTAGTATTTATATTTTCTTCTTAAATTCAAATGTTATGAAGGCGAAACACACAACCAATATATGTAGTGACACTCAAAGAAACCTCATGAATGTCACACTTCACTATACTATACCATGTCAGTACATACCGGCGCGGTACGATACCCATGTCAACCCTTTTTACCAGGACATCACGGATAATACGTCATGATCACGCCATGTCATTACTCAGACCCTGGGACTGCTGTAATTCCATAGATAACTCAACTGGTATAGTCCAACCAAGTTATCTGTGCAGTCGATAGCGGCACTACCAACCAGTAACATTTATTTTTAAAACGTAGTTGCCATACGAAAATTACAGTTTACGTTTTGTCTACTAAATCGTTTAGTTGGCGGCACTGTACACTATATTACGCTCAGCATGTGAATTATTTGACAGTTTCAACGGGAGTTGTGGCAACAATGTTTTTAATTTTGGTAAATAATTGTTTTCTATTCATAACGTCTCTTTGTTCGTATATTGATGTTATAAAAAAGGTTATAAATTTTTTTTTTATAAATAATTGTGCCCCGTCTGTTTTCAATTGCTTTTCTGTTCGCTAAAATGAGCGAAGATAAAAAAGAAACTCTATATACCTGTATTGAAATTTTATTTCAATAAAAGGGAAAAACGCATAACAAGCTGCGAAAAAAGTTTGTGAAGTTTATGGACATAGATTCAAGCGAAATTTGAATCCGGAAATTTTTTTATGTTAAAGATGCCGTTCGTCTTGCTTGTCGGATAAAGTCGATCTTATTTTTATTTACCTACCTACATTTTTCTTATACAAGTTGTTTTTTAAATATCTATAAAAATAAAACCTCTTTATGTACATCTACGCAGTAAGGACAGATTCACATATCGAATATACTCATTACAAGACTTGCAGGATAGCCATTTACCATGTTATTTTTTTGTGCAATTTATTGTTATACATAAAGATAGTATTTAAATAACCCTTTTAACAGACAAAATTACCAATGTTTCTTCGTATAAATAACCTAAAATTATCAAACAACGGTAGGCAACAAACAGTAGCACGCAATATGTCAATTTGAATAGATTTTCAAGAATTCCGTCCTGTTAAGTTAATGCACGGTATGCGTGGGAGCAATTTGGTTAGGACTTTCATGACAACGACGGCAAGTATAGTAATATTCGAGGCATTTTTTTCGGTTTCATGTAGTTTAGGGTTGAAGGACAGAAATTTAGGTGAATTTTTTCAGTATTTTCACGAAAAACTTTCACGATTAGCACAAGCTACTCATTTAAAAATAATGTTCAACCGTGTTTTATATAAGACAGTGAAACGGAACATCAGCTACATGAAGTCAACTCAGCTTCTTCTCCTCATAGTCTGAATCAGGTTATTGCTGAAATCAGCTTTATACCCTCTGAGATTAAGTAATCTGGATTTCTACAGCACACTTACGATCTAACGATAGTAACTCCATTTTTATCAACTTCTTAAGTTATACCTTATTTATTGCATATTCCCGTACTCTCACCTCATACTCATTTTATATACGATAGCATCTTCACAAAATTAGGCAAACAAGTGTGCAAGTGCTCTTTTTGAATTTATTGAGCTCTTCCAAATTCAACGTGGGACTAGGAGACGTAGGCAGGTGTCAACCCATTCATGGTCAATACACCTTGAAGTTGAACCAAATGATTTGACAGCTCTATTTTGGTCAGCACTGACAAAATGTAGAATGTGCCGATGCCGGCGTCTATTTTTCCAAATACACTTCCCGGACTATTCAAGAGCAGAGTGAATAGGCACATCTTTTAACAGCCTCGTCTTTATCGTCGTTTTCCACCAGGTGAGACAATTATCAAAATTCACTTTAATCGCTTTTTAACAAATGAAAAGTAATAAAACGCGTGCCGACCTCACAGATTGTCGGCACCCGAGTCGGCTACGAAATTGCTGCATCCGCCATCATCAATCATCATCGTCTATTTATAAACGTACGCAAACGGAAGCGAGTTATCTACTTTCGGAGCAAACACATGGGACACTCAGGACAATGCAAGGAATGTTTTTGAATACTACACAAAACACTATGAACTCAACTAATTATTATATAACCATAAATAGTATTATATTTATAAATTTTGTGGTATAATTTATCGGATCACATTTGGCTCGCGACTCTGTCAGTCTATTACTACTACTTCTATTGAGAGGTAGAAAACCGCAAGAGGTGAAAATAGGGTTGTCTGATAGTCTGATGAAGATATGAAATTGTATGATAAGAGTTACCACAATTGTCTTAAACACATCTTGAGAAAACGAACTCATGATTTCAAAAGGAGAGTGAATAGATTTCCCTTGAACAGGCGTGCGACATCCTGGTCTGCATCTTTACTTTGTATCAGGAGAAATGGATTACAATGCCCATAGGCTAAAGTAGCTTTCTAATTACTAATCCTTTAGATTGGTTCAACAGTTCCAGAGTTCCATTTCAATTACCCCAACTGTATGGCACCAAAGTAAGCAAAGCTTGAGTTATAGATGGCTATACAGCGCACTAGGGGAATCCGGAATAAGCTACCAATATAAATACAAACAACCATCATCCGAGAACAAACCTCTGTGTTCAGCACACAAATGAATTGTGTTCAGCACACAAATGAATGCCCCGACCAGGACTCGGAGTGTTTGAAACAATTATAAACCGCTTTGGAATAATATCTCTGTTGTCTTTTTTTATATGAAGGTATTTTTGACAAAAATTTACTTCGCCTTCTTCTAGGTACAGTTGGGTACTTGGTTCAGGCTCAGATTCCCCCCTAGTCCTCCGCTAGTACGCAGGTCGACTACAAGAGTCCGAACAGCCGGGACCTCCGCCGAGTGAGACGCGGTAGGTACAGTCGGGAATGTTAAGGCCATGGCGAGAATCGCTTGCGAGTTTTTCGGTCTTTTGTAGGCGGTCTGCATACTGAGGGGCGACAACACTGCAAGGGATTTGTATGCGAATCTAGTATAGCGTATCGGTATAGCTTAAATTCCGGCTATGGATAAAAATAACTTACTTAACTTTAAAATAATCCGAAATTCGCAAGTTTCTATTTTTAACATAATCAAGCAATTATAAAGTGATTAAGAGTTCGGCCGTAAGTCTTCGATCGTCGGTGAAAAACATATTCTGTCGGTAATGACTGGTCTTACAAAATCCAACACTCTTTTCGACACGCAAAGAAGTCAAATATAAAGATATCTCAAACGTGACTCCCCGTCTCAAACAAAGTAATCGATACGACGTGTATGTTTACCATCTATCACGCGACCCTGTCGGGGCTTGAACTGGTGATCAAACGGTTTCCGGGCCAGAGGCGAACGCACTGCAGGAAGAAGGCAATCACACCAGCTACATAGTCGCTAATTGCTCGTTTCACTAAGGGGTCCTGGGTTCATCGTCGAGATATCAAAATTATGATCCCAAGTCGAGTTGAAAATAATAAATTATTTGATTTATGCGTTTACTGATTGATAATAATATAATAATTTAAATATAGTAAGTACTTTCCATACACGCCGCATACAATTTATTTTTATTTCCTCATATAAAACATTAACAAAAACACAACTGAAGGTTATTTACTTGGTCTAGGTTCAAAATGAAACTTATTGTTAACTCTCAAATATGGAGTTCCTACCGCTTACGCCGCACCTAAGGTCATCAAAAGATCATTTTCAGCTTACCAGGTTAGAATATGAGTTACATTCTGTTATTTCACGAAACGACGTTTGCTTAACTTGTAGTTGTTAGTGTCCAAACGTGCTACAAATGTGTGTCGAGCAAATCTCGCCTCCACGCACACATATAATATAGTTTGTGTGAACCTGTGGTCATTTGGTTACTACAAGTAAAGCGAAGGTCATCGCTTCGTGCGATTATAAGACTAGGTACCTATGCTTAAAACAGAATTGTTCAATAAGTTTACTCCGTGCGTTGCCGCAAAGTGCGGGTGACAGCTGTCAGGTTACATACAAAAAATAATTACAAGCCTATGGCTGTTCATTACACGCATATTAAAAAGGATAAATTTTATTTTATTAGATAGCGAAATTACAGGCATAGTTGAAATATTACGTCACAATTGTAAGTCACGAAGGTACCGTCGGAAAAGTTCGTGCAGGCTGAGTTCGCATTCGATTCCCCTGTAGTGTCGCCGTCCCCTTGTATGTGGAGCGCCTACAAAAAACCTGCCAACGCGAAGGCCACTCTCGGCCTTATTCGCCTCGCCTGAGCCTCCGCTGAGTTCCCCGATACTCACACTAACAGCAACAGCGCACGAAGTTCACTCTCTACTGTATATATAACAAACTAACACGCAGCCCAACTTCGCAATAGGTAATTCCGTAGTTACGGACACAAAGTAAGGGTTCAATCCTCAGGGCGAATCAATTTAGGGGACGGCGTGAATGCGGTTTGTATTTATTCAGTTTTGATCAACTTGGAGTGAGTAATTTGGTTTGTTATTCAGATATAATAATATCTGCGATTAAGAATGACACGTTTTTCAAGTCGGCAAAACGCAAAAGTCATGCCTACAAAAGGCCGTATACGGAATATACCATAATAATTCAAAAAACATAGCAAACGCTTAACCAAAGACACATCGCGTTTTGACATTTATAAAGCGAGCTACAAAAAGAGATAACGATTTTAAAATTACATGCTTTCCTTGGTCACTAATTAAATAGAAACGAGCGAACACGAAAGGGTGGCTTGCCAGGGGTGTATGATACAAAAAAAACTATATCAAAGGGTTTTCAGAACCGCATTCATATGCAGATCTATAGAAACAATAAGCCAGATAAATATGTGGGTCCATGTATATACACGAAGGTATATATATCATGAAGGCTTATTCTGCCCATAAATGATATGATCCATCAAAGAGAGATATATTGCAGCGTGTCACAGCAGTACAAGGAAACTAACAGTATAATGATTTCATACCAACGGCCGAAACAAGACGTGTACTTACTCTCTGATTAAAATAAAGCAGCGGAACTTATATGACAAGCTCCTGAGGAACGGACATCGAAAACCTGGTTTTAATTATCAAATGATTCGGTCACAACGCGAACCGAAATCGACAATATACGACACGAAAAGAAAACAAAAAAAATTATACGGTTATGAAATACTTTGTTCTGCTCGCAAACCCATGTTTTGCGTCATTCTATCTCTTTATGTCGGGGGGCAATACAATTGAGTTTGTGGGAGTAAATATGAATGTGGTTGTAGTATCGGAGAACTCCGCAGAAGCTCAGGCTGAGAGAATCTCTTGCGCGTTGTTCGGCCTTTTGTAGGCGCTCCGTATACTTATTAAAATAATATACGGAGTTGACGACTTCCTAACATTACTTAATAAAAAATATTAATTTCACAATACTGCTTGCTTTGTCTACTGCAACATCACCGCTCCTCCCCTCCGGCTTTGCAATCAGACAGGCTCGCCGTGTCGGTGCGTATAATCGGATTAGAGTTGCGTAGGATCGGAATCGCAGTGATCGCTTTGCCAGACAGAACGCTGATTGGGAAAGAGTTGCTGTATGATGCATTATGTACGTACGTGGTGTTGTGTTATAGATATTCAGTTTATAAGTGATAACGTCTGATCTTCAACTATTATTATTACCAGAATATTTGATTGCAATAACGAATTATCCCCTTATCACAAAAACTACTAGCACAGTATCAGAATATGTAGGCACTAAGTATAAGGTTTTTGCGAAACTGGCATTAATGCTTAAACTTATTTCAGACTAAGGTACTCGGTCAATTAATGGACTCAGCTACTTGGTCAATTTGGAAAAGCGACGTTGTTTTATTCTACACTAGCGACCCGCCCCGGCTTTGCACGGGTCTATGTACCTGCATTTTAAATCTGTAATATCTTCGAAAATATTCATTTAAATTACACGCTGTAATGGGCCATATTGACCTATATTACATGCACTATATCACTATTACTATATCACTTCATTAACTTGACTATATCTGCACGCGCTGCCTTGCAGAAGCACATGTATCGCCACAAAAATAATACTCGCCACCTATTGTACGTGTACCTACGCATGTATTGGCAAATAAAGATTATTATTATGATTATTATTATTATTATTATTATTAAAGGTACTTGGACAAGGATTAATGCTTTATTGCTTAAAATCGCTTCGTAAATAAGCCATTATATCTCGTAGAAAGTAAAGGATAAAAAATGGTTATTGTGAGTTATCCCTAAGAGATAAGACATATACCATCGCGGCCGTTTTTGTAGCCCCTTTTAAGGTTTACAATACTGTAGTACATTATTTACTGTAGTAGGGTTTAGACAGCGTTCGCAATGTAAGCGCAAAAAAAATGTGTTTATTTACGACATCACATTAGAACCTCTAAAATTATCAGTGTTTCTCTACTACATTACATTAAGCATGTATTATACATATAAGCCTTCCTCTTAAATTACTCTATCTATTATAAGAAACCGCATCAAAATCCGTTACGTAGTTTTAAAGATCTATGCGTACATAGGGACAGACAGCGGGAAGCGGCTTTGTTTTATACTATGTAGTGATAGTACACATATTCTGAAAACATTAGACACCAACGTCACCAATCTTTTTCAAATGGTAGCCACTATTTTTACGCGATTTTCATCGCTATATCCGACAAAGTCATTTTTTATTTGATCATTGAATTGAAACCAAGTCTGAGATAAGTTTAATCATGCCTTATAGATTTCAGGCTAACAGGATTGTACATTTTCCGATACAAAGGCAGGCAGGGCTTTTACTAGATTTTTACATCTATGAAGACAATAACATCAACGTCCATTATGCTCCATTACTTAAAATAAAAATAAAGCATCTTAACTCTAACTACTTACCTACACAAAAAATAACAATACGATATAAAACATATATCAAAAATCTATTACACTAAGCCTATCAATCTCATTTCACTATCTATGTGCGCGCACACACACACGACCTGTGTGAACACGACACACATACATGTACCCTAAAACGTATTACACACGTCACTCTTGTCTGCAAATATTGTCCGGCGGGCAATGAATTTGCTATATTTACAGTTAGCTATGTTTATGTCAATAAATGTAGGTAGGTACATCAAAATGTATTAATGGCTAATTGACTTCAGGACTAAGTTTAGCAAAGAGTGTAAGAGCATCTATGAAAACTATTGAATATGAGAATTATCGAACCTGATAAAAAAATTTAACATTTATCTTTTATAAAGCATAGAACTTGGATACGTTAAATGGTTAGTTAAATTAATACTTTATTTATACACCATCTAGTTCGATATTTGCTTAGCATAATGTAGTGAGAGCTCGTTAAGTAACCGCTTGAGGAATCTGAGTGCGGCAGATAATTTACATAAATAAATTTACATAACATTATATACCTACGCTTTGGTTTGGATAATCGTTTTTATCAGTATTATAAAACGAAAACCGATTGTTTATCAAACAAAAATGTGATCCTGTTTTGCTAATTTTCAATTTGTTCATGTGTTATACGGATTTTCTGATTTATTTCTTATTATTATACATTTTAGAAAGATTTACAGCCATTATTACAAAAGTATATATCTATACAGGGTGGATTTTTGAGTAGGGAGGTGATGGCCAAGTCCGAAACCACGAGTTAGGCAAAAGTCGTGAAAGGAGTCATGCTCTCGATTTATAAGAAAACAATAACTGGATATTTATTTTTTTCAAAAATCTTTTACTTTTGACGGATATGGACCCGAATGATTTAAAAAAAAAATTACATCCTGTATTATTGAACCGATGGATTCTGTTGCTGAAAAGAATCAATATTTGCAAATAAACTAAAAATTGAAGGAAACAGCAAATTTTCACTATTTTATATTTTTACACGGAAGAAAACTCACCTCCTATTCAAACTTTATGGTCGTTATGTGTGAAACTCATTTGTCTTATTAGCGCGATATTGTGGTGATACTAAAAAGTAAAAAAAAAAATTCCATTCATGTTTTTTCGAATAATTGTTTTGTTTCGAATTGAGTTGTTTGTGTTGGTTTATGACAATAAAAAGATCTTTCTAAGAATGGACTTATCAAAAAGTGAACGATTTGATTTGATGGAGGCCTATTTTTTTAATAGTAGAAGCATAGTTCGCGCACTTAGCTGGTATCAAAACAAATAATCACAGCGCTCTTTACGCTCGGAAAAAGTTACAAAAAACCATTGACACGAGATCCACGAATCGTCAACGAGGATTTAGAACTGGCAATATTGACGTTTTTCGAAGCATATCCGAGTGCTTCAACTCGTGAAGGAGAAACGAGCCTTCAAGTTTCCCGGAGAACCATTAATCCAGTTCTTCAAAAACATAAGTACAAGTGCTATCATTATAGACAAGTTGTTTAAAACTTTCATCCAGGTGATAATGAAAGGCGCCTGGAGTTTTGCCACGCTTAGGGAAGAAATGGATAGGCACCGAAATTTTTTGCTTAACATCATAAATTTTCGTTTAACTGTTGGTGTGGAATCCTAGGAAGCAGGATTGTTTCATAAAGAGTTTCAACGGCACTTTAAATGCTACGATGTATGTCGAAATTTTAAACAACGTGTTTGAAGAAATGGTGAATTCTCCAATAGCTAGGATACGGGATCTGTATTTCCAGCAAGACCCAGCTCATCACAGCCGTGTGGTTAGAAATATGCTAAATGAACATTTTGAAGATAGATGGATTGGCACTCATGGTCCGGTGAGATGGCCGGCAAGATCACCCAGTCTTACACCACTTGATTATTACGTTACGTCAAGAACGAACTTTACAAAACTCGTTACGAAACAGTTGAGAGCTTACAAAGCTCATTGCTTGATATTTTATCGAGGATAAATCCTGTCATGGTATCAAACGCAGTAAAGTCTCTAGAGAGACGTGTAAACTTGTGCATTGGAGTCAATGGAAACCATTTGAGCAACTTATTAGTTAGGTAAAATTGAGATAGTAAAAGTAAATCGTAAAAATTTGCTATTTCCTTTCATTTTTAGTAAAACGTTTATTTGCAAAGATTGAACCTTATGAGCAACAGAACCCATTGCTTCAATCCAGGATGTAATTTTTTCGAAAAATCATTCGGGTCCATGGACCGAATGGATTTGCGTCAAAAGTAAAAGATTTTTGAAAAACATAAATATCCAGTTATTGTATTCTTATAAATCGAGGGCATGACTCCTTTCACGACTTTTCCCTAACTCTCGTGGTTTCGGACTTGGCCACCACAGCCCTTCTCAAAAAACCACCCTGTATAATAGGATGCAACTAAACCTAAGTTACAAGACATATCTTTCTGCTTCATCGTATTTAACCCTTTTAAAAACGAAGCTTAGGAGGTTGTGTTTCAGTTATACCGAAGTAATGGTCACTGCAATACAACAAATGGAGTGTCGCCTGTAGGTTTTACGTGACCATATTGATCAATGTTTAGATGTAAAATCTATTAAACGTCTGCATTGGTTATGTCCAGGGTCTTTAATTACCGTCAGGTAGAACGTTCGTTGTCTTTCATTTACTTTCTTCGAAAATATTAATATTAAAAAACCCTCGACTGACAACAAAAAGAAAGCGTAACTACTGAACCGATCCTCTTTAAATATGGTTAAGAAAAATCTCGAATAATTCAGCTTTTAAATACATAAAAACAGCATCAAAATCGATCTAACCGTATAGAAGATACGACGCAACAAACAGACACACAGATACACACGACAAACTCATAACACCCATCCTTTCGCTTCGGAGCTTAATAACGAACCTAATAAAAATAAACGACTATTACAAAAACGCAACGTAAACAACTCTGCAAAACGCCCATTACCAACATTGAAAATCAACAACTCACTGGCCCTATATAAATCCTGCAATTCCGACATCTCGTCACGTAATGACGAGGGGGAGGAAAGGGTGGACATACCACCCCTGGTACACTCTGACAAAACATAGCCGACTGCTAACGAAATATTATCACTGTCAATACGGTTTTAATACTACTACCTCATACATAAAAAGGATCGCTAATGTTTTTTTTAATTTTGAGGAATCGTTCCTTATTTGTATCCAAATTCTAATTTCTATATTGGGTACGCAAAATTCTGTTAAAATATCACGGCCCCACTCAGAGACTTGAAATGGTTGCGTAAGAAGCTCCTAAGTACAGGTTTTCCTTGCCAATTTTAACTTTGTCAGTATTTCTTCTAAGTTAAGATTTGCTAAACAAAATCTTTAATTAGAAGCGTAAAGTAACAATTTACGCAGCCGATAATTTGTTTGTAAAATTTTTGGTATCACATCAATTTAAATCTTATAAGAGACAAAGAAAAATATTGCAATAAAAGACTTTTTTACTTCACAACTACATTATTTCTGGTAAAAAGAAACTTTTTAATACAATTGATAAACTTTTAATAAACGAGTAAAGTGAGGACATTATTATCCCATCCAAGACATAACCGCTCTATATATGAGTATATTATAGTGCTAATAGAGTTTCTCATGTTAAGATCTCTGGGGTGGTACAGCCCTTCCTATTTTGACCGGCATAATATCAAGTTCTGTTTCAGTTAAATATATGGCTATGAAACAAATTCCTATACACGATTTTTTACCAGTTCATAGCAGGCGGACTAGAGAAATATAAAATCTAAACTAAATTCGAATTGTACCAAACCTAAGTCCCAGCGAACTGGAATGCCTAAATGTAGATTCACCAAAACAGATCTAACTTTTCCAGAATCGAAAATAGCAGATATTTTATGCAGTTAACCGGTTCCGTAAATAGCATGCTAAGTATATTTGAACTGCGTCGTTGGTAGGTCAATACGCCACGTGTTTTATTTACTTAGGCCCTACCGTTCTTTGCTAAAAGGGACGACTACTTCGGGAAGGTGAGCATGCGAAACTGATGCGATAAAATTTACTTGGTATGTAACGTTAGTACTACTAGAAAACTCAGTAAATTTTTACATTACGTCAAAGCGGAACATTGTTATACACACCGAATTACTCCATACGAAGATCAATGACATCGATCGATTGGTCTAGAAGAAACTATCGATCGACGTAAACTGTTCCATTCTACCATCGATGGATGTCATTATTGATGGATGATTGATCTATATGTGTGGTAACATCCTTAAAAGGCAAATGGAATGTAAAGAGTAACAATATAGACAGTTACCAAATTTGCTGTAGACGATCTATTCTTAACTGAACTCTATTTCCCACTGTATTTTTGATTGGTCATTCTACATATCTTGAAATAAAAATAATTATATTTTGTTTTCTTTTTTAATAATACTTTGTATATGATATTCGTAGCCGACAAACGAACGCGCGCTTCTCATGATGGTAAGTCGCAGCCGCGCCCATGGAGATCATTAGCCATAGGTTATGAATATTGAATGTTTTTGATAAATCTAGTCATGACGCTGTGCCGACCGTAGGTTACAGTGAACAACGCCTGTGTTTTAGCAATTGTACTGGCTGTTTCTTCTCTTTCACCGGAACACACCTTAGTAAACGTAATTATTAAGGTTGTCAAAATGGGAAAGACTACAATACCGCCCCAGCCGAGATCTTCACAAAGAAAATCTAGAACCACTGTTTTTGTTCTAGAAATATTTCGTTACTTAAGTACTTTATTTTTTACAATACCTACATAGGTTTCATATAGTTTTTCGTATATTTATTTTCTGCTAGGATTATAATATACAAATGAATTTGTCATTTACCTAATGAAGGGCCAGTACAAGGACGTACAAGTGGTACGTACAAGATCAGTCGGAGGCAGACTATTGACCGCCTAGGAAAGAGTTACGATCCTCAGTAATCGAGGTACCATTGAGAAAAGAAGAAGATAAAGGGTTAACCCTCTCAACAAGCGCTATAATATGCATAAAGCTGCAAGGAGCTCTATAAGGAAGCTTGATGGTATTTTAGGAAAAATCCACCACTAGGTAAACTTCATTCTCCTAACCAATAATATATACAGTGATAGTATAAAGTCGACTTGCGCAGTATTTAGGTAACAATTAAACACGAAGTTACCCGGTTAGTCAGTTAAAAATGTCCCTCCAATGTAAATGTTCATGGGACTGACAGAGTCATACAGCTAATAGCAAGCCGAGTTAGCTTAAGTCAGACCGTCAAGTCCGCTTCTCTAAAAGGCACTGTAAATTATTATGTTCGTTGATTTTTTTTTTTTTTGGACACACCGCTGACCTTTCCTTTTAGCTTTGGTGTATTCGCAGCCGTCTTACCCTTGGGAATAAAAATGAATTTACCAAGATATTGCTGAGACCCTCCCTTAGTTCCAGTAAATACCTAGAAAAGCAAATATTTTTTTATACTCAGTAAATAATATTTCCTTTCGCAGAAAATTTCATAAAAATTATTTTCCCGAAATCCTTCAAAGTATTTGGGCGCAACTGGATATTTTATATCCAATTGAGCCGTCAATTTGTTGCGTCTGTGCTCATGGTCGTTTTTTAACGTAGGCTTACTAAACAGTTTTAAAAAAGGGAATTCACGCCTTTATAATAATAAACTTACTGTCTGCGCGCGCTGCCGACTGTATACAAAAATGAACTTAAACGCGAACGCGATACGGCTATCTACTTTGCTAAGGGCGGCCGGTAACCTAGCTCGGTAAACAATCAGTGCGCACAGGTACATCGAGTGACAGAGTTCTGGTATTACTGATTAGAGATACGTTTCCGATTGCAGGCTTCAGTCAAAATCGACTTTTTCATATTTTGGGATCAAAGTCATTGCGGCTAGGTGTCGAGTAACCCTGCCCTATCTATGCGCCTGACGTTCCAAGTATAAATCTTAGTAGCATCAAGTCCTAGTAAGGTAAGTTGTGGATGTTTTCTACATAAATGGACCAAGGTTGATGAAATTTTCAATACTTATTCGGACCGTTAGTACTACCAGGAACTATATGTATAAAGTGGCCAACTGTTACTCAAAAACATCACTGACTTATAATTAAGAATAGCAGTATTAGAAAATTAAATAAGATTCACAGAACAAAACTAGACGAGCTTCTTCGGATTTCTATTTTTGCTAATAAATCTCTGTGAACTGTGCGTTTATGCATAAAATAAACAGCCTCATAACTTTAATGAATGTTACTAAAAACGCATTCAGAGAATGCGTTAGACTCTAAGCTTTCATAATAATAAGAATAATAATAATAATAAAGTACTTCATAGGCTATTAATCGCTGAAATCACCGATTCGCATCAGCAGTCGTGATAATAGGACAATGGAACAAAATATTCTCTTTATATTTAAACTGAAATCGATAAATGGTTTATAATGCACACAACATTTAGCAAGCCTATAATCATTAATGCTTTTACTAAGATATGAATCTAAAATACGTATTTATACTACACGAAGCCGTTTATATTACAAAGTGCCTCTATAATTTTTTTATGATCCTCCTTGGTGGATTGTTGTAGGTTAGGTTCACGTTTAGTCAAAAAATATTTTTTGAGCCATCGATATTTCTAATTATTTTATTCATTATTATCAAACCACAAACACAAGAAATTTACTTTTTCTTATGTGTATTAGACATTCTCACAGACCATTCATTTCAAATTCAATATACATGATTCCAATTTGTTGATACTAAAAGGGGTATGAATTTTTTGTCCCATCTATACATTTATTAAGATTTCACCAATTTGAGAAAAAATCGTGGATGCGGAGAATGACTGGGATACTCTCCTTACAAAAGGTTCAAACTGTTTGTAGTGTATCATTTATATTCGCTGCCTCCTTCGGTTTCATCACCGCAACTACCGGCCCAGAAGCATTTCCGAATCAAGTACCACCTAACATATTTTTAGATAACCTTTTTTATTGTGAAATTGGCTCAGTAGTTTCATACAAAACAGTATATATTTAATCATAGCAGGCAAAAGCGGGCCTTTGTTACTTGATGTACATGCGCGCGCTAAATACCTTCAGCACGCCGGGTCGCCGGCTTCGATCACGTTAAAGTAAATTTTTGCATGCTGTCTTCAGCGCACAGACAGAGTAGGATCGGTTTAAAAAAATGTGAGCGGAGTGTGTATGTATGTACTTAATCAGTTATGTAGTAAGTTTAGTGACCTGTGGCAAAATTTACTAATAATTTCTATACCTCCTACCATAAGTTATAAATCGTGATACATATATTATCTGGTCACTGGTTGTCCGTAGAAAGATGCTATTGTTTAAAACACAATATGTCGCACATCCCAGTCGAAGAAGCGCTAAAACTTAATGCTGCTATAACGTTAAAATCAGTTATAACTCTGTTATATCCTATTGGCGTTTTTATGACGGCAATAAAGCCGCGAAATTCTAGCATAAAGCATACTTTTACAATGCAAAGTTATGTCATGGAATAACTAAACAGAACCATTTGTTTAAAAGTATTTTTCATTTGAAACGTACGTACGGCAATACAAGCTATGATAGACTTGAGTTCACAAAATTCGGTTACTCTTTATAACTTCACCTTAAAAGGCCTAGAAAGCTCCTCAAGTTAGTTAAGCCAGCGTTAGGTTATATGAGTTCATCAGGTTAAGTTAAGATCTGCGAATTTCTATGGTCATCGAGAGGGTACATCATCCAACAGGCGACATAAGATCCAAGTCACAAGACAAGAAATTGACCATTCCAAGTCTGTGACTAAGGCTTTCTTGATTTATAAATGTGAGCAGTACATCTATTACTACATCAATTTTATCGGCCTAACTGTGATATAATCTGTGACATAAGTCCTGTATTGGCTGCATAAGTAAAAAAGGGCTACCTTTTATCCTACAATACCAAAAGATCAGGACTTTCACTGGTAAAACCGAACAGAGATCTATAGAAGTATCTTAAATAATTGGATTTCTAAGTTATCCCAGTTAATTTTTAATGCGGCACCACAGGTCTTTTTCAAGACTTTATTAAGCCCTTCAAGTTTGATTAACTCGGCAGGAATGAAAATAGAAAATTATAATGTGAGAGTAACTAAACATTTGTGAGCTAAAAATTTACATTATTTTGCTTTTAAGTTTATGACATTTAAAGCAAGAACCAAAAACACTATAAAATAAAAATAATTATTCACTACTGCGACAATTCGTATCGCGTGAAAGTTCTAATCCTATCATAATTATTCACTACTGCGACAATTCGTATCGCGTGAAAGTTCTAATCCTATCATAATTATTCACTTTTGCGACAATTCGTATCGCGTGAAAGTTCTAATCCTATCATAATTATTCACTACTGCGACAATTCGTATCGCGTGAAAGTTCTAATCCTATCATAATTATTCACTTTTGCGACAATTCGTATCGCGTGAAAGTTCTAATCCTATCATAATTATTCACTACTGCGACAATTCGTATCGCGTGAAAGTTCTAATCCTATCATAATTATTCACTTTTGCGACAATTCGTATCGCGTGAAAGTTCTAATCCTATCATAATTATTCACTACTGCGACAATTCGTATCGCCTGAAAGTTCTAATCCTATCATAATTATTCACTTTTGCGACAATTCGTATCGCGTGAAAGTTCTAATCCTATCATAATTATTCACTTTTGCGACAATTCGTATCGCGTGAAAGTTCTAATCCTATCATAATTATTCACTACTGCGACAATTCGTATCGCGTGAAAGTTCTAATCCTATCATAATTATTCACTTTTGCGACAATTCGTATCGCGTGAAAGTTCTAATCCTATCATAATTATTCACTACTGCGACAATTCGTATCGCGTGAAAGTTCTAATCCTATCATAATTATTCACTTTTGCGACAATTCGTATCGCGTGAAAGTTCTAATCCTATCATAATTATTCACTACTGCGACAATTCGTATCGCCTGAAAGTTCTAATCCTATCATAATTATTCACTTTTGCGACAATTCGTATCGCGTGAAAGTTCTAATCCTATCATAATTATTCACTACTGCGACAATTCGTATCGCGTGAAAGTTCTAATCCTATCATAATTATTCACTACTGCGACAATTCGTATCGCGTGAAAGTTCTAATCCTATCATAATTATTCACTACTGCGACAATTCGTATCGCCTGAAAGTTCTAATCCTATCATAATTATTCACTTTTGCGACAATTCGTATCGCGTGAAAGTTCTAATCCTATCATAATTATTCACTACTGCGACAATTCGTATCGCGTGAAAGTTCTAATCCTATCATAATTATTCACTACTGCGACAATTCGTATCGCGTGAAAGTTCTAATCCTATCAGTTTCATTAGTTTATCTCAGTACCTCTACCTTTTTGTCACGCAGCACGCGTTAATTGTTCAAACTAGGCAATAAAAGTGCTTTGACGCATATCTAACCTACAGAAACTCTGCCATTTTGAATTAAAATTATATATTTAAAATGAGAAGAATTCAAAATATGTTTTAATAAGAGAAATGTGTTGCACGAACGCTAATTATTATTTTAGGCAAGCTGAAAATGGCCTTTTTAAAAACCATTTGAGAGTAATGCCTCTTTTAATTAATGCCTTACGGTAACTTAATAGGTTTTGCAATATTAGATTAGATTAGATTGTAGGTAATATTAAATTATTTTAATGACTTTAATTACTTTATGGTAACAACAGAACTATAACTCAAAAATGTTTGTATTTATTGCACATATGTACTGAATACTAAAGGCGCTACCGACATATTCGGGCCAACAGTTTCGGTTCGGCAGTATTTGTTGAACAACAAGGCCGCCCGACGCAATTACTACACATATTTGGCTAGTGCCGATCGAATAGTCCATTCGTCACTATCGGCACATCTCGCCAAAGCCCGATCGAAAGCCGGGCAGCGTTTTTTACGATCATTTGCCACTCGGGAATGCCGACCAATCAAAGCCGAGCCGAAAACATGCATTTCTTAAACAATTCGCGTTGAAAAACAATGTTTTAATTTCTTCTGACCATATTCAACTGGAATTAGAACAATTTATAATATCACTAAGTATTGGGTATAAATTATAATATTTATACTACAAAGAGCACGGTCTAACCGTGTATAACTGTTGTCGTAGTAACTGTTGTCAGCATGAATATTTATCATAAAGTCGATTTCCTTAATATACACATGAAAGGTTTCAAAGAGTGCTGTCGTATTAGTATTTTTACACAGCTCTATACTCTGTAATTACATTTTACGGATTACATTTATTTACATTAGAGTAGGTGCAAGTGCAGAAAGGCATTATTTCCAAGAATTTTTTTTAAAATGATTATCTTCTTCTTGCATTCTACAGATTTCGTACAGTTAGTATAGGAAGGTACTAAAAAGATTTATTCTTAACAAATTAGTCTCAGAAATTTCACCAGTTTTCAACAAAACGTATGTTATTAAGTTTCTGTTAGATATTTTTTAATTAAAGTATGCAAAAAGCCGACTTATCTACTTCAATATTTTTTTGGCTAAACAAATTATGGTGAGATTGTATCACAAGCAAAATCAATAATTAGTAAAATAATAAATGCACTGATTATTTGGCCTCAAAGCAAGCTAAGTTTTATTGTAGATCATTATTCATTAGATGACACATACAGATGTTTTTTCGAAGGGGAGGGTATGGCCCTATTGGTCTTTAAGATTTAACCGGATTTGATCCTGAAGGCAAGGGCGCATAGCCGGGACTTAACGATTCGTCTATGAGAGTACAGGCTTAGGACGTAGTGTTTTGCGACTACTGTATCGGAAGGATCCTCTACTGCCAAAGAACCAGCAAGAAACTCAGAAGAAATGCTCAAGTCGCTTTGCTTGGCCTACTAGTGGATCATCTGGACGTCGCCTTCTATGGAAGACTATTTCTAGGATAACACACAATCATTCGTCTTTACAGTATTAACATTGACAATAGACACGAACAAGGTCTTCGCTTTCTCCGCGCAAGAACTCCGCTTCCTTTTATTGCTCTACTAAAAATTGCAACAGAGTACAATAAGACATTTTTCCGCGTCATATTTTATATAGATTTCGCTGACCCAAATTTTGCACAGCGGCGGAAATAAACTACGCAGGCCCAGTGTGATTGGTTATTGATTTATTTTAGACATTGTTTCAACAATAGCTATTGGCTATTTGTACATATGTGTAGGTCGCGGATTGGATTGGTCTGGGACACGCGGTTCGAGAGAGGAAATACGGATATTTGATATTTGAATTGAAAGGGACTTTGAAGGATGTGAACAGGGAAACCCAATTTTATGTTACATTTGAGATTTAGCGATAGAGCCTTATCTATATATGGGGAACAGTGGTTTACGCATGCTGCTGATATAGCTCTCCTGAGTAATATGCACTCTAATGTAATAACTTTCTAAAGTAAGTTTCTATCCATAAGCAAACAAACAAATAGTAATATAGTTTGTAATCTTGGCTCGTATCTATAAAGCGCGCTCAGAATGCTGAAAATGTAGAATAAAAGCAACTGTGTGTTGTACTACATAGTGAATAAATCTGATATTTGACAATTAGAGGTTTTCCAAATGTCAAAAAATTATACCAAATATCACAATTTTATTATAATATATGTATATTATATATTATTATATATGTAGTAGCAAAACTTTTCTACGCCTACAATCGAAACTCAATGCAGGACAACCGACAAGGTCGAATTTAAAGGAATAACTCGCTACGTAACTGTTTTATTTACTATAAGCCTTTCTAGTTAAACACCATAAATAAATGGTACCTATAATTGGTAGATGACAATATTCGAATATGTAAGACATTTTGATATTTGCTTGTGCAAATTCAAAACACTCAAAACTGCTTGAAAAATAAAATAATCTGTATAGAAGACGAGTCAAGGGTCATTTGTCACCGCAACTTAAATTCATGATTGAGGAATAAGGAATATAAGAAGCTGGTTGCCAACCTTCACTAGTAACCCCACTCTAAGAAGAAGAAGACATTATCCAGTGTAAATTCAATCGGATCGTGTTCTTTTTTCTTGATTTTGGCACATTTTTTCGTGCTACACGCTGATAACAGTAGAAAACTCATTTCATCGTAAGCTTCACCGCAAAATCTGATAACGTTTAGGAATTTCAAACGTATATGAACTGAGAGTGGTTATCATTTTTATCGAGAATTAATTTGTGCGTCAAATCGATTTCTGACGAAACCGGTTTGGGTCATCGAAAATTTGGTTTATAAATTCGGCATTAAATGATGATCGAACCGTTCTTAATTGGATATGGTTTTAAATTAATATGATATTTTATGAAACTACGAATCCCCGTGCACTACTCTTGTAATTAGTTTAATTTTAATCTGGTTTGATTGCAGCCCCTGCAGTTATATCTCTGCTAATTTGATAGAGAAACCTGATGAACAAATTATTAAATTAGCTTTATTTAATGAAGCCCAGGATTTCATCAGGCGATATTAAAATGAAATATGTCTGAGTATCGAAGTTTAAGTAAAAGCAAATTAAAAAAGAAACAGCTCAAACTAAAAGATTTTATTATAGCTTATATTAATAGACTTTTGGTTCTCAATTACTTAAACAACTGCTTTGAAACGATTTTTTGAAAAACTCTAAGAGGAGATACAAAGAATTGTGGTTTGTAAGAAAGGCGACCTGAACTGAGCGACCTGGATTGCAATTTTCATTCAGTAACTTTGTATCTCGAGTTCAAGATGTAAACTTCACAAAATGTCAAGATTTATATCTTCGGAATATCAAATTTTAAAACACGATTGTCAGAATTTTCCTTTACTTCGAAAGTATGTCGAAAAATAAGAATTTCCACCCTAAACTGTCGCTCATTAGCTAAATAAAATAAAATTTATTTACGAATTATGTTAAACTTATCAGACCTTAAGATCACAAAAAGCAATTGACCAAAAAACAAAATTTTAATGTATAATATGAAATGACAGAGAATTCACAATAAATAACGACTCCTCCGTATAATTACGCGTATAAAATATTGTCATAAATAAAATAACAACGTATAGATATAATATACACATCACTTGGCCCCAACCCCTAGGTCAGAGGTGAATGATATCGAGCCTACGCACAATACTGTTAAAACAATCTGACAATATACATAATACAGTAGCATTAAGCTTATGTTTTATTTGGGGTAAATGTGAAAATTACGAAAATACTTATCTTAGACGGCTAATACTGGTAATAGATTGTAGATGTAGCTCGTGAAATTGGCTATTTAACCAATTTTTTTATTGCACTATTGGTATTTGCACTATCAAAAGTTTTTTAAAAACAGCGATATGTTTGAGGAGCTGCTGCGAGTCGCCGAATACGCTCCACACTGTGTGAGTTCACAACGTGTAAATGATACTAAAACTTGTATTGATAAAATATATAACAGCTACGTATATAATGCGTTTACATACATACTGTCATAATAAATATTGTTATATTTAATGTCAGTAATCTAATAATATTAAAAAATTTGCATATGTAATAATTATTTTAGTGTTCTAATCTATATGATTTCGATATTAAAGTCAAAACATGTTTTGCGTCAAAATAACCTATCATTTATAATTTCGCGGAATATATAACGCGAAACATTTAACGCGGAATGGTAACATTGCTACAAGCATGCGGGGCATGCGTGTATGTCCTGCGATCGCTCATCGCGAACGTGGCAAATCCGCTTCGCACTGTCTCAGCCTCAGGACAAGCTCAGGGATTGCACCCGCGCACTTCGCATTTGTTCTCTACGTTAAAGCGAATTAATAAAATATTTTAAGTTTTTTGAGGTCTTTCTATAGTAAAAAAAAATCTTATTTCATATAAATAGATACAATATGTTACTGAGTACATTATTACCTTGTTGAATATTTTCCATGAGTATCTTTTTCTTCAAACACGTGTCAACCCTACGAAAATAAGCAAAAGTTTTGCACGTTATTGGAGAGCTTGGTTCCTGTACGGATATCTACTGCTAGAGGCCCTGACCCCGTGGAAATTGTCGGATAAAATATTACAATTAAAAATTGATATGTGACAGGAAAACAGTAGCCTTTTGTCTTTGGATCCTTTGACAAGATCAGCCAAATGAAGGACTCGAGAATTAACTCTAGATGCACTATTCTCGTTTATCTAACATAATAGGATGATGATTATTTGCTTAATAGGGCGGCAAGTTTTTAAATAATATGTTCCTTATACGAACTTTTGCTACCTAATTACAAACATTGCTTAAGAGAAGTCCCAACTAATTTGTAATTTTAGCCGAAATTTTATTTCACCAGCTTTAAAGGGGGTCACTGAGAATCTTAATTCAAAATTGCGACCAAATTTGACCACTGCTTTAGGCGCCATTTAAATTTCAAAGTAGGAGCTGTTTTTCCTTAATATCTCAGCTATTTTCAACTCTTCGAGAAAAAATATCGGTACTAACTCGTTCATTATTTAAATTTCTACATATTTTTCAAGCAAATTTTTTTAGCGGTCGTTATTTTCTATATATTTTTATTATTATACAATGACATCCCGACTGGGCTATTTTATAGAACGGATTTTTTCAATAAGAGAAACATGTTTAACAATCTAGCTTATTTACGATCTTCGCAAGTTATTATTTTTAAATACAAAACAAATATAACGTAATATACAAAACGTTTTTGTATGATCAACTTGTCAAGCAAATAACTGTTTTTTGCTTTAAGTGGTCCTCAACTTAAATTTTATTGCGCCATAATCCTTTAAGTATGAAATTTGCATTCAATTGCCTAAAAGTTTTATCTTTTTAAAAGGCAATTAAAAAAACTTGGCAAAATTTTTATTTAATTTGATGGTGAGGACAAGCACAAAACCTGTTCTAAGTATTGTAGAACATGTAACTTAAATTGATATTAATAGGTGGCGTTGGATTAATATTTGTGTGTACGGCCCTTTGTGTGCGTGTAATTATGCGACTTAACATTGTGTGGCAGTATGTTTACAAGCTTATCGCGCACGTGCATTTAAAAAATAAAACTAAGATTTCGACACGCAAACGAGTAATCTCTAATGAGATGAATATCTTACCTAATTAGGTTTCCAGAAATATATTTGTATTAAAAACGTCTATTTTTAATAAACTTTTTTTTTCTTTGAAAAAGGATTAGACGTTTGTCTTCTATCTCACCAGATGGAAAGTGACGATGAAGACGAAGGTGTTACACGTCTATCCACGAGATACCTATTCACTCGACGCTTGAAAGGACTAGGACTATAGTTTTCTGGAGAAACAGACGCAGGCAGTTCATTCCACACCTTGGCGACCCGCACCAAAAAAGAACTATCGAAGCGTTTGGTTCGACTTCTTGGGATATCTACCATATAGAGATGGAAAGCCTGTCTGCGTCTAGTAGTCCGATGTAAGAAGGGTGTGGGTTCAACCTGATCAAAAAGAGTATTCGCGCACTCTCCAAAATGTAATCTGTAGAAGACTGCCAAACTGGCAACTTTTCAACCACAACCATCTTCGTGTTTCCCTACGATAAAGGGAGAAAGGAATTCCCAACTTTGCAAAGTAAAAAAAACGAGGAAAATTTTACTTTTTCTTTTTATCCGAGAATTATTATCAATATGATGCCAAAAACATACCTACATATGGCCTACATACCGGGTCGGTATATGGGTCCATTGACAAAAAAAAAGTTAGACGCAATGATTTAGGATGATTGGCGGAATTCAAATGGTCATAACTTTTAGATGTTTCTCTTTTAAGAGACTTTTCATATTATTTTCCCGTTTCTTTCGATCCGTTACTTTACACGAAATGACATCCCCAACGGGATGTATCTTACAAATGTAGTATATAATTTAGTGGTCGTTAGGTACCGTCGAAAGACATGGTGCAGGATCTGCATTGGAATCC
The DNA here is from genome assembly GCA_923062675.1 of Marasmarcha lunaedactyla. NCBI lineage: Eukaryota > Metazoa > Arthropoda > Insecta > Lepidoptera > Pterophoridae > Marasmarcha > Marasmarcha lunaedactyla. The sequence continues at coordinate 12,227,445 of OV281362.1, read as the reverse complement.
CCTGCAGTGTCGTCGTCGTCCCCTAGGAAGCGAAGCACCTACAAAAGACCGAACAACGCGCAAGCGATTCTCACCGTCAATTTCGAAGCCAACTAATCAATTTGGAGGACATTTAATACAGTAATATCGAGGGTTTAAGGCCCTAATCGATCTGAAGGTCCCGGGTTCGACCCCCATTGATAGCCAAAGAAACCAATGAGTTTTAACAACTAAGTACATCAAGCCGAATGCTCTAACGGTGAAGGAAAACATAGCGAGAAAACCCACACGAAATTATTTCGAACGTCTGTGTAAAGTTTGTCAACCCTCAGGTAGGCAACCGTGGTGGTTTTTTTTAATCGCCAGCCTCCATCCCTTAGTTAACTGAGGCTAATAACCCTGCAGTGGAAGAAATAGAGTTGTCGTGATGAAATAACTAGTAATTTTTTTATTTTCCCATTTTATATATCTCATGGCCGAATCGTAGAATCGAGTTGTTGTCTATTGGCCACATCGTGATTTGGCTTGACCAGACCATTTATAAAAAATTGGTTTTAGATATCCAAATCTAAACCTGTGACCACTTCATGAAATGGCCAAGCTTATTAATTGATCATATCGTAATATAGTAACAATAACTACCAATAGAGGCGCTGCAAGATGGCAGCCCTTGTAAACAAAATTATTTATGTCGCCGAAAAACACGATAATTCGTTTGTAAAGAAAGTGATAAGAAAATATTTTACGATGTAAAGGTACTCGAGTTCCATGCGAAATACTCAAATACCGAGCGAAACGTAAAAACACCGTGGAGTTTCGAACGTACTTCTCAGGTTGGCGCTTCTCTCATAAATTACAGTATGATAAATTATTATTCGCTTACTTGAATTAATTATCATATATGCTAACATGAAATGCTGTATTCCTTATGAAAATGATATTATTATTTATGTAAGCAAGGTACAAATACTATACCTAATAATTTTTATTAACTTTTTAGGTTATACAACAAATACAAGAAAGTACGGTGACCATGCGAATTTTTTTCAAATTCTAAGAACTCAACTAACTACATAGACATTGACAATATTGAATTCCCCTCTCGCATAGCAAAGCCTACACTCGGCCTATAATTGTATATCCGAATATTATACCATCTGTAATTATAGATGGAAGCAATAAAGATTATTACTGGCTAATACGATGTTATGGAAATTGCAGACGAGGAATACCTTACATTAAAAAAAAATGCATCAACGAACCTACCATTCGGATAATTCTGATGGAGAAGTATTTTGAAATATTAAAAGCAGTTAACAAAACTAATGGGCATGGTGTCGCCTAAAACGGATTCACCACATAAAAGATAGACTATATATACCAAAGAGTCTCATCGAGTTATTTGTTGAGCTGTGCTTTGTTTGTGAAGAGACACGTGCAGTGTCAAAGAAAGGTAAAGTAACTCAGCCGATAATTTCGAAACATTTTAATTCACGAGGGCAGACTGATTTCGTATACTTGTAGTCTGCTCCAGAGGGAGAATTTAAATGGATGATGAACTACCAAGATCACGCAATTAACTTTTTACACCTTAGACCTCTAAAATCGAAAAGAGCTATAGAGGTAGTCATTCAATGAAAGACATTTAAAAGTGTCAACTTTATTACTATTTTTTATTGCTTTTTATACTTATTACCAAAGTAACTACTTATTTGACATTTTTGTAAATAATGTAACCTCGATGTCATAAATAAGAGTCTTTTTGCCTTTTTTTAAGATGCTTTGTTATATAACATAATATTAAGTGGTTGACATGTAACTAAAACGACAACAATATCGTAATAAGATTTTTGTATTTTAAGATTATTGAAATATTTCCTAGATGTCTCACTTATTACCTTTTTTATTCTTAAAGAACAATAAACAAGTTCGAATCATATTCTGGAGCCTTATCAAATATTTTATGGTCACCCTAATTTTATGATATGGCCAATCGTGGATCATAAAACCGTGAAACGTTACCGATTCAACAATGTGGCCGAAATTCGTTGCCATTAGGGCCCATCATGGGCCGCGTAATAACATGATCGCGCATTTCATGGCGTGGACAATTCTACGATTTGGCCACGACATACACTTTACATAGGTTTTAAAATCACATTTGAACATTTGTATAGAAAAACACGGTAAACGTTCTTATACTTCTCATAGTTTAGCAAATTATTAAATCGATTTCAAGCAAAAAAATGCATTTTACGGTATAGCAATAAACTGAAATAATCGCATCTAACTGATTAATTTAATTAAGTAACAATCGTGGGTTTGCGTTAATATTTTTACGATACAACTCTTCTGGAAAATAAACAGACGAGAATTACATTTTCTTTTACAAAATTTAATTTTTTTTCTTTTTTTGTTATTGTTGCCTATTCACGTCATTGTTAGTATAGTGTTTGTATTGTATTTGTGTTTAATAATAATAATAATAATAAAGAATTTTGATTATTAGAATTAAATCCTTCTACAGAGGCAGCTTAAATTGTTCTTTTTTACTTTTAATTAGCTTTAAAAGGCGATTAATTAGAGATTAGGGATAAATCCTTATTGGATAGACCGGATTAGCCAGCTTACAACTGTAGTAAATAATTAAGTGGTCGTTTTTACCAAGGCTGTCACCGAAACTTCTGTCAACATAAATATATAGAGCTGAATAACTCTAGGATGGTACATGCCTGTCCAAGAGGTAGCTATTTACTCTACGCTTACTGAAACCAAACACGACAGGAACCAAAAATAGGCTTAAAAAATAAAATGATGTTATTATGTTACATCTTAAAGGGCAGGAATTAGTCCACGAATTACAAACGTTTGTAATATACTTTTACTTACCTACTTTATTTAACCCGATTTAAGTTTATTTCATTGTATGGTTCATGTACAGCTTTGCTTAGCGGCGATCATAAAGTTGGTGTGTGAAACTGGGTATTTTGTTTAATTATTATTTTACTGCTGTAAACCAAATGCATCACAATTACAACACATAAAATCAACACGTGCCCATTAACCAACACGCTTTGTAACTATTGCAAATTGGCAAACGGAAACCAACACAAAAACGCCGTCAGCAACGAACGCAGCAGTGCCGTCGCTTATCTGTTCAATAGTCAAAATTAGGGTAAAAGATTCGTATCGCAAACAACTACATTGTAAAAAGTTATACCTACTAACAAAGAACGCAACGCCACCCTTGACTGCACAGATGGCTTGGTCGTACTATACCAACAGTAGGATGCTATCCATCATTGTCCGATTTTGATGTATCGCCGACTGGGAGTATATCCGCGGATTGTGAGCAAGGGCTTTGACCCGAAAACGTAACTCCCTTTAAATTATGTATTTACATTTCTCATCGCGTCGTATGTATGTTATCGTAAGACGTTAAGTTCTTTCGTACATTGCAGTACAGTACACGTAAAGGACATGTCTTGTAAAATAAATAAAAACCGCCAGGAAAGTTATCCACATCCAAAAGTCAATTGGAGTAAGCTACGCGTTATAAATTTGGTGAACTGGTACAATACATCTCCTAGGCCGCATTGTGATGCAGATTCTGATTACTGATCGGCCCCGTGATCCCGTTAACAGATAATATCTTAGAAAGGAGAGATTAGAGAGGTAGATAGGTTATGTACGTAATATCTTTTCTGATTCACATACGTACCTACCTCAAAAATATAATATAAAATAAATGCATAAATATATATAAATAAATTAAATGCGTAAAAATATATCTAGGTAATATATATCTAGGTATATAATAGGTATAATAATATATCTAGGTAAAAAAAATAAAAGCGTTTCTGCAAATTTTTTAATCACAATCTACAGTAACGTTTGGACTTGCAGCTTTCTGAACTGTTTTAAAAAGTAACAATATTGCGTTTTTTTTAAATCTATGGTCGAGAGGTCCATAAACATATTATTATGATCAAATGGTTATTTCAGGATAAGTCTATGTTACTTTTGGTTAGTTTAGCATTCTATGTATCATTCTAATCTTACCTATTTATCATATCAGTAATAGACAAAAATAATCATTTCTGTAGCCCTTATCCTGATTATTCTTGGTACATGCAACTTGAAATACAAGTAATAATGATGATGTTAGATATTGATGTGCTGACCCAATCTTCAATTAACTTGAACTGCTAATTCTAACTAAGTAATGATTCTCAGAATTGTATACTTAGATACTTTTGCATGGAGCATGGAAATTTTCAGCTTAGATGATAAAAGCACTGTATATTTACCATTTTCTTAGCCACAATGTTAGAGAATTATATGTAGGTACATGTATGTTGAAATTAAATTTGAAAAAAGAAACACATAACTATATTACCGAAACTCAGAATAATATTTAGTTTTTTAATAACCTAGAATAGGAAAATAGAAGTAAAACACATTGTGGATAATTCAACAATAAGAGCAAGTAAAATGGGCCACTGTGTAAAACTGAGCTGGTGCAACTTTAAATTTTTTTTTTAGCTTAATGTTAGATTAAGCTTCAAAATTTTTTTTTGCTAAATTTTTTTAAAGTCTTTTAATCAAAATATCAATTTTGTTGTGTAAGAGATATTACAAATTCAATTCTTAGCATTAAAGATCCCAGCTAGACTTAATTTAGTTATGACTAGTATTAGGCTGGCTTAGTAGGTATCCCATAAGAAATCATAAGTTATAAATTTAAAGATATAACTAAGAAAAAAAATGTAAGTCGAAAAACCCCATTAAATCAGATCCATAAACCTAGTCCTTTTTTAAAAACAAACCCTTAAGAAATATAGTAAGAGTTTGAACACTTGCAAAGAAAAAAAACATAATTGATAAAGCCAGGTGTACAAAGGCAGGTGTTGATGTTGATGGATTGAACATGTAATGTGACAAAGGCATTCTACAAATTTTTGTTGTAGCTTGCTTTCATCATGTTATTATTGCCATGGGTTTCTAGGTCAGTTAATATAATAAAATCAAATAGAGAATATAAAGAGTGACTTACTTAGTTAAAATGAGTTTTGTTTTTCATTTGTTTATCACATTTACCTAATAATATCTTATTAAATAATCATTAAGAAACTATTTGGATTTAAAATCTGTTCAAAGGTGGCAAACAGAATAAATAAAATATACCTAATATTTCATTACCTATAACATGATATAGATAGATGGTTCAACAACTCATTTGAACTGTGTGGTTCTATGATGTCAAGGTTGTATATTACACAAATATCACATAGAGAAAAAAGCAAGTTATATATTTATGCAATTCTGGGCTTTGGAGAGGAATTTTACTGATGTTGGTGTATAAATGCCTAAGGTGTGCATAGACTATTCGTACTACTGCTACACTACACACAACACTGTTTGTCCTAGGGCAAGCTGTCAGTAATACCAACATTATTTCTGTAGTAAAATGTACTTCTTCTTTTGATTCAAAAGATTGATGATGCTATTTGTTCACAGACCCTCATGAATTTTTAAATTTTGAAGACAACTACTTATTTCTCAGAAAGCTATATTTGTCTGTGAACGGAATTATTAACATCTAAACTGTGAATAATAAAGTATATAAAGTTAAGAATATAAAGTTACCATGTACAGGAATGGCACAATGGTCTATGTGACATCCAAAAATGAATATATCCATTTAATGGTTTTCATCAGATAAATTCCAACTATAAACACCTATCTCTACCTGTTTTTGTATCCTGAACCTGTGCAGCAATACACATCACTAGCTACCTACTAGCAACTTAAATTTGACAATGTATTTTTTAGAGAACATGGTGGTAACTCCAATTTAACACCAAAAGGCTCCTTATATTTTGCACAAGCACATTTCACTTTTCATTTACTTATACATAAATTGCACCTGACAAGTTTGAAAAATGCAAGTTTTATTATTCCTTACCCTACTAATTATTTATACAACACATGCAAAGTATACCTAGTACTGTAAATGTTTCAATTACCTTGTTACTTTGTAATTGTTATCCATGCCCACAATACATACATTATTAGACTTACATACCTTGTAAATAGTCTATAAAATGGAACTTACTTTCTTTATAAAAAATCATATTCAACATACAAAGCAGCAAAGTAAACTCAATAATATGATTGTAAACTTCTATAATTTGTCTTTAATCAGTAAGTTGTGACATACTCAAAACTAAGTTGATTGTATCTGTAGAAACCAGTTCCAGTAAGTAATTAACATAAACTTTATTGACATTATAAATACCTTCCTAAGCAACTAAGATTTTTTTTTACTTGATATTTATTCTTGACATTATGATTATCAATAAAAGGAAAAAGAAATAAAATTGGATTTAGTCTCCCACTTGATGATAGTAATGATAAAGACATGGTAACATGCCTATCCAAGGGCCTATTCTTTTTTTTTTATTGAAAAAGGATTAGATGTTTGTCTTCTATCTCACCTGATGGAAAGTGATGATGTAGATGAAGGTGTTACACGTCTATCCACAAGATACCTATTCACTCGACACTTGAAAGAACTAGGACTATAGTTTGCTGGAAAAACAGAATTTTCTATTCACTCTTTTCTTGAAGTTCCTAGGTAAAAAATTATTACACAAACCTTAGTGTTAAGGATTTATTTCAAAATTTTTATGATTTATAACATTGTTTTAAAGACATAGAATTATAAACTCTATAAATTCTATATCTAACAAAACAGTGAATGAAAATTTGCTAAAAAAATTAATTTATTTTGGCAGTATAAAAAAAAAGCAAAAATGTGTTTGTTGTTAAATGTTTTTGAGTATCCTGAAATTACCCAGAAAACTATTGAGGCTGTTTCTTGGTTGTATGATGTAGCACCTAATGAACAGAAATATAAAAATGAAACCATTGAATTTTAAATAACAATTTGTTTTCAATCTATTTAATTAAACCTGTATTTTTACTTCTACAGTAGAAAGTTTCAGGTTATAAACATTATTGTTATGAATTCTTCCAGTAATAACACACACAGCCAAAATGTTTTTAAAAAGACTTCAAAATATTTTCTTAATTTATTATAAATATTATGTTACTTATGTCATTCAGTGACTGTGGAATCTTTCCTATTCGTGACAATTAAAAGCTATTAATTATTATTATAAATATGATAAGAAACATATGTATTGTTTGTAAAAAAATATGGTAAAAAGCTAAAAGTATGAAATTACTATTAACATAATAATTTAAATTTAAATGTTCCTAACTGCATAGGAAAATTAAGTAGGTAATTGAAAAGTAGATTTAGTAGTAAAATCTTGTATTTTACTAGTAGTAGTACAGCTGCATAACTATAAGCAAACATTGTTTCAGAAAACAGTTCTAGGTGCATATCTGAGCAGCTGTTAGTAATTCGGATGTGACACAAAAACACAACTCAATCTTCAACTTCTGTCTCCAAAAAAAAACTAAAACGAAATTAAAATTGTAATGAGGTGTTGGTAAAAGATGATTTGTATCAAAATAATACATTAAAAGGCACTGAAAGGGCTGTGTGAAACACGCAGCTGGTCCGAGACATTGATATCACATACAACCGGCGCCTGCTGACGCGAACCACGCCACGATAAAACATCCCGATATAGTCAAATAGGTTAGCACTTCTGACAAAATCCCATCACCAGCAAATCTTAACACGACTTAATGATCCAAAATGCACATACAAAACTTACCAAAAATAACTTATATCATCCAATAACAGGCATCACGGTGATCCAAAGGGGTTTATCACTGCATAAATAATCACAATTCAACACTGAACTTTTCTTTAGAGATCCAACGTAATTCAACACAAATGATTTAATAATCATCTATAACTCATAACCAGGCAATCAAGAACACTTACACTGTGGTATTATAAAATTAACAAAGTTAATATCACAAATAAAAACTCAAAATCACATAACAAACGGATAACACTTTTCAGCCGTCCTTCGTTCTCATAAATCGGCAGCCATCTTGCGTTCGTACGAAGGATATAAAAATGTTTCCAACGCCGATCATATTTTCCAACTATTTATTATTGCGAATAAATCGAATGTGTACAAGTTTCTTATACTAAAGCACAACTAAAAGACCAAGCAAAATAAAATTATTTCATAAAAAAATTAAAGATTTATCATTATTTTTATAAAATCAATTTAACCGAAATAGAAAGATACCGATGAACTACGCCGACAGTTGAGTAAAGTGGAGGAAGTTATTTGAGAAGTTATTTGCTTCGAAATGTTTATTATCAAATATCTAGAATTGTTCGTAACTATTTTCATAAAACAAAAACAGTTTACTGTTAAAGATGCATTTTCTCAAGGCGAAAGGGGTAATTTGCCTATAATTGACAAGGTTATACAAGGCAACATTTTGAAGTCATTCAAAATCCTCTATGTGAGCATGTTCAATTTGTGGATAACTACTCCATATATTTTCGTACTAGGTCACCGGTAAGGAAAACTTGCCTAGGTTTCAAATCATCCAACCATGTTCCAGTGCCAATCATGAAGCAAATACAAAGAAAAGGTATCGCATGTGTCATTCTATAGGGTCTCAGGTGAAGATGACGTGTAGGTAGTAAGAGGGTGTTTTGCAATGCTACTGCCACTCGGATGTAGCTAACATTAAAAACGTTTGGTAGATTTACAAAAAATTAAGTATAATTAAATAGCTTGCGTCGCTTTCTAGTTAGCGAAAAAGATTTTTCTTATTTACAAACAATATGGCTTAACGAATTCTTACGAGTGGAAAACACATTCTCTTTCTTACTTCAAGTAATGTAACGCATTTTTGCACTTAGAAACATATAAGGACGTGTCACGTCAGTCTACATTTAGAAATATAGCAATTTTTCTAAGAACTTCTCTTCTTTGTATTTTTTCTATGGTTCCAACCTACATATTGTATAATAATATAGTTACGTCAAACTGACGTAACGTCTGTCATAACGGTAATCACTCGTTGGACGGACTTTAACGGTTGTATGAGTTATGATGATAATGAGTTTTTCTGAAAAGCCACCATTAGGATACTAACCCGACAAATTAGGCAACACTTGTCTTTTTTTTTTGCCACACGGTAGAGTAAAGACTGTACATGCACTCAGGAAATACAGGGTTTTTTCATTGCTTTTATATAAAATTAAAAACTAGCAAGCTAATGAAAAAATAAAAACGTTTTGCGCTAACTTATTTACTATCTTAACAGAAGAAATTCGTTTTTAAATATGTAAAAAAATACTTCGTACTATCAATAGTTCTATCAATAAATGTAAGATGGCACTGCTGGAATTAAGGAGTAAGTCATTAAGGTTTAGCCACTAGACAGCGTTGCGTGCGTTTCGACAGCTCAGCTATGGAGCCATTTTTTAAACTGTTTAACAGTAGCCAGTGTTGTTTTGGTAAATTCAAAATTACAAAATGCCCTTCAATAAAATAAACATGTGCCATAATAATGAAAATGAGTAATATGCTTGTAGTTATATGTAGGTAATTAACTAAGTAAACAAGTTGTGGTTTTGAGATATTACCCCGTTGTGTCTTTTTTTCCTTAAATAAAAAATAAATAAATAAAAACAAATTCCCAGACAAATACACCAACTGTATGGCCCCAAAGTAAATAGAGCTTGTGTAAAACGGACTGCGTATGTCAGAACCGATAAGAACACTTAATTTTTAAGCGCCAGTAAGACATATTAAATATTAAGAGCATCAAAGATGTAAATCTTTAAATGTCTTATTAATAAACACAGACTAAAGTAAGATTAATTTTAAACCTAGTTTTATATTTGACGTAATGATATTTTGTATTAATAAATATGCAGTAAGGAGGGAATAAGCTATTCCAACTCTAAACTCGAAGTAAGACTTAATCCTTGGCGCTACATAGTTTAACTCTGGTTTAACGAATGACTAAGCATGGAGACTGCGTAAAATAAGTAGGTAGGTACCTACTTATAGGTTATCTGTAAATTAATTTTTTGACAGAAACTTTTTTAGCTCCCTGTGTATTTATTCTGTGCAAATAAGAATGGAAAGAGATTACTTTAATGATGATATAAGAGTGATAGAGGAAATTGATGAGGTTTATAACCAGGTCCCATTATTGAGGCGTGTGAAACATTATAAAATACTTAAGAATCCTCTGGAAGAACTTCAGGAATCTGAGTTTAAATCGAAGTACAGATTTAGTCGATCTACTGCTGTTTTTATTATCGAGTTTATAAAAACAGGCTAGTTGGTGATGCAAGAGGTACCATACCACCTCATCTGAAAGTTTTGATTAATAAGCGACAAAATGTTTAATCGAGCCCATATCAGGACTCGCAGAACACAGAACAGTTGGAGCAGACACAATTTAAATTTAATCAACAACACAAGGAGGCGTTGACAGTTGCTTGACCGTTTTTGCAGTTTTTGCTGTCATTATCATTCATTAACTCTTTCTTTTTACTTTGAAATACTGAGAGTTGCCATAAAATTTGTATTATACCCGGTGTAAAGTGTGTATTGTTACTCCGAAGTTACGCCTTGTTTATTGATGGCAAACTAATTACAAACTCAACACTTTGTTACCCTTGGATTAACAAGTCTTAGAGTACAGTTGTACTATGGTTGGAATAGACGATTTTTATTAATAGCACCCTAAATGTTTCGTTGTTGTTTGCATCTCATTTATATGTTATGAGTACAATTTCTCTTCTAACGTTATTGATAATGTACACAGTTTTGATTGGATAAAAAAAGAAGTAGAAGAGTGCCTAGGTATTTCTATTTAGGTATTTTCCACTTAATTTTTAAATGTTCTTAAGATATATTCTTATTATTGTAATTTATCAAAAGATTTCTTTCCGGCTGGTTAAAATACGCAAAAAAATTAAATAAAAATGTATTAATACAACTTCAGTGAAACAAAAATGTGTCTTTATGTGCCAGTATTTACTTAGTAGTACTTCACCTGCAATACGAATACAATAAAAAAATGTTTTGTTTTTGGTTTACCAAAAACAACGAAACTTAAACAAAACACTGTCTAACCGGATTTTTATCGCATTTAATTATATTTTTACATTTTAACAATAGTGACCGAGGTGTCTTGACAGTTATGAAAACATTCAATCATCTCCACCTGTTTGTCAGCGTGCGAGCGTAGCGTTCAGGAGTACCTAAGACAGAAAGTGCTGACAGTGTCTTACATAAGCTTGAGGTCTTGCAGTTTGTTGGATATTGGGTTTTATGTTTTTTAGTATAGGATCTTCATGTTGGAGCAAGCCTCCATCTTCTCTATTGAAATTGGGGTGTTCAATAATTTCCATGGCTTCTCTGATAATTCAAGGTAGGAAGTGTTTTACTTTGCTAACATGTTTACAAAGTCAAACTTTAAGTAATATTTGTGCTTGTCCTGAAATGTTCACAGACTGCAGACTTTGCTTTTCTGGTTTTGATATCAGCTAAACTCAAAATACAAAACTCAAATTCAAAAACATTGACAAATACTTATTCTTATTGACGTTAAATAAAGCATGACTACCAGTATGGAAAACCTTTCATGAAGAAGAACTGGAAAGAAACTTCACGGGTATAATGTTTCAAAATAAATATACTATGGCTCTTATGTCTATACAAAATTATTATTATCTGCATCTGTTAGCTCGGCAAATCTCCCCCAAACTATCCAAAGGACGAACACTGTCAAACGACACCCGTTCGCGAGATTTGCGCGGGATCCAGCCATCACCCTTCTCAAGCATCTTAAAGAGAAGTGATGAAACTATGTGCTCTTTAACTTGGGTTGACACATTCCATTTACGTTGACCAATGTAGGAAAGATCCGGGCCGCTGTCACTTTTGTAAACACCTGGATCTTGTAATTTGATTTAAATGGACGAAGATGTAGTCTTATTTTGGTTAGCTGTTTATATACAGGGTGACTTGTAATTCGACGTATTCCTCTTGGGATGTGATAATATAACTAATTTCCAACAAAATTAACTATAATGTCCCTAATACTAAGGAGGCTCGTTATCAAGATATTCAATATTCGAATTAACTACAAAAAATTCAATTAAAAAAACTAGTGTTTTGAATTAAGTTGTTAAATTTTTTATCAGTTACGAATACATCAATAAACATTTATTAATACTAATACTGGCACTATTATTAAACATTTTGAAATAGCAAGTGAATTCTTAAAAAAAATTGTTTTGATTCACTAATTTGGCAATAGAAAAGTGGAATTATTTGAAAGCTTTTGATAAAATCTCACAGGATATTCTCATTCACAAATTATCCGATATCGGTATACATGGCGACCTTCTTCGTTGGTTTGAGTCCTACTTGCGTGACCGTAGTCAAGCTGTCACAGTAAAAGGATATTGCTCAACTTTCACCCCTGTTCCGACTGGTGTGCCCCAAGGATCTCATCTCGGACCGCTTTTATTCAACGTTTATATCAATGATATGGCATCAGTATTAACTTACAATTTTTGTTGTATGCCGACGATATAATAAAATTTAAAAGTTATCAAATCAAAAAGTATTTTGATGGCCCTCAAGCTTATTTAATTGCTATTCGGTGAGATCGAGATAGCTCATGTCGGCGTAATCCAGTATAGGAAAAAATTCGGAAGCCTTCTATGTGAGTCTACTGCAGAAAATACCTTTCTACTTAATGCTTGTAATTGTGGCTTCCGTGACCATGTGGAATCTATTAGGATGCATAGATTTTTAACAACGGAAGTATATATAGAAAATATAATGTATACCATCAAAAATAATAGGTCTTATGTTACAGATGTCAATTTTAATAATTTTGTACTATCCATAAGGATAACTTTACTAGGATTCAGTTTTTGGTCATGCTTATAGCTATACTCAATAAAGGACGAAAGATCTATATTCATAGTACCAACAGCCTCATCATTGTCATCGAAACCAGCTTGCGTGTATATTTAACGAGCGTCAGCAAAATAGTGGTAGGAAGAAGAAAGAGAATGTGTTATACTGTTCATGAAAATAAAAAATAATAGAGGAGAAAACACACTAACTTGTGGCACGCCAGCGGTAGAATTAACCAAAGGTATTTACGTAAGAAGACACCATCTTTTTATTTAATAACCAAAGATCATTCCTACATTTACATCTTACATACATATCGTGGCAGCGCAGTCGAGACGCTTTTAGCAAATGTGGATTTTCGAAACTACAACAGCCAGAGATTTGGATCTTCGTGTAAAAGTTGGGGTTAATTTGAAGAAAATGAGTACAAAATGAATTACAATCGTAGCTTCTATAATTTAAAAGACAAGAGCATTTTTCGTTTAGTTTAGTACTTAAAATAAAAATAAATAGTTTGGTCAACAAGTTCGACATCAGCTCGAGAATACTTTAAATTCACGAGAAATATACATTTTGTTCCATAACGTTTGAGTAGGGTTGACCAAGTAGAAGGAATAAGGCATATTTTAGAGCAAGCTTATACTCTCTATAATATTTAAATAAGTATAAAGTACTTTTACATAAACGAAGGCCAAACGGTCGGCAATAACATCGCGTCATGAACTGATAAAACCGTCAATAGCTCGTAATAAATCAAGAACAGCCGCTTGAAGAAGAACGGGTATGGCGAGGAAGCTGGGTGGCGTGTGTGAATAAATTCGAGATAACTTCATTTATTTTTATGTTTTTTATTGAAGTAATCCTGGTATGATTACCTGGGGATTTATTGTTTTTATTATTGTGTATCAATTTTTCTTAGCCTGCCGATTTTTTGCACAAGTTTGGTGAATCTGCAGCCCTAATGACACCCCGGGGTACGATACTATGCAACACAGGTCAGAGAAAGTCAGCAGTGATCACTGGGCTAAAATGTAATAATAACACATAAATTAATTATGGTTTTAGGAGAAATTCGGTTTGTTATAATCACTCAGAGAGCAAATAATTTAATGATCTATGTAAGAAATGCGCGCATTTTGCGCTCGACCAATATAGTTTTTTGCAAGACATTTGTTTGCTGCACAAGTTGAATTTTCCGCAAGGATGCGTTCCACTTTCTTTGAAGTCACGCCGCTCACATATAACTTGGTCGAGCTTTTAAAGTATTTGATGTAATGTGCCTAAAAAATAATGAAATTGCCTAAAGAATATCACGCTACTGTATATTTAACTGTCGTTGTTATGGACAATCACTAATACCTACCTTATTTGAAAAATTATTTTTCCTAAGTCTGGCAGGCGAGTTTCAGTCTTATAAGAAACAAATCAAATTTCCTTCAACATTTGTCTTAAGAAAACGCTGACAAACAGCCCACAGTCTAGCAGTAAACCACGGACCAGGGGATTGTGTAGAGGAGCACTAAGCAAGAGTTTTGGAAAAGACCTCCCTGAAAGTGTGACATCGACAAGTAGGTATTACGATAGCAAGGAACAAAGTGATACCAATGTAATCTGTTTATTTTTTTTATCAACTGTATGTCGTCAAGTTAAGCAGAGATAGTGTTATGGATCACGATACAGCCGGGGGGGTGACCCAGAATAAATATACAAAGGCAGCGGTAAAAATGTATGTAAAAATGGTCCAGAAATCCTAAGTTACATCTCTTTTAAGTTCTTTATGGTTTTCTTCAACGTGGCACATCAACCTAATTCATCCTAGTATCATATCATACACCTATAAGATAACCATGCAGATAATGCTTTTCTTAGAAATACCAAAAGAAACAAGTCTGGGAATACTAGATACTACTACTAATACTAGTAATGCCGCAGCAGTCTCATCTTAGTCATTTTTGTCGGGTAATGGAATTAATCTGAGTGGTGTTTTTCTTAAAAGCCACTCAAAAACCTCCCATATCTCTGGTAAAGATCAGCCCTTTAGACATAAAGGAACAAAATATTTTCACACAGTACATAGAATTGACCTGCTTAGCAATATATTTTCAATTAATGCGAGTTATATACTGTCGAACGTTTTTTTGTAACTTAAACTACCTGTTAGTGGATACAATAGTGTTCATTTCGTTTTTTATACGCTATCAAGGTCGCAGTTAACTGTGACCGATATATATAAAAATAAAGATATCGAAATCCTGTTAAACAGTAGTTTATTAATTTTCTGTAGTAAGATAAATACTAAGTGAATATGAGTTGTCGAAATAAAAGATTTGTCTCATCTTACCAAAATATTTTATTACTTTTTTCCAAAATATACTTTTATGTTAATGTAACTTACAGACCATGGGTCTTACATTATTTAGCTTAATATTATTTTACACGAAAAAATACGAAAATTCCCATAAAATACTGGTCTTCAAAAACAAAGGGAGTGGCAAGATGGAAAAGACAAAATGCGAAAATGCCTTATTCTTAAATTTGAATAACGGAAAACTTGAGATACTTAACTTACAGAGTTATTACGGTGTTTATCACAATAATAATTATGGTTTTAATATGAATTATTTGCCTTCTAAAACGAAGGCCACAATTAAAACTATATTTTGTGTATCTAATTATTTTAATTAACTTTTACTTATGATTAAAGTTAATTAATACATATAACAAATGTTTACACATAAGGTAAGTACCGAAGGGTAACAAAAATGCAATGAACGAACATATTTTGTTGTTAAATAACAAGAATGGAATTAAATAATTAAGAAAGACGTAAAATGCAAAGTAACACAATCATAACATCCTAAAGGTTTAATATCTTCCTAAAAAACAAAATAACCTCCAAGATTTTAATTGTCAATCATCTGACTAGACATTCACGCGCACAACTCAATTTGTCAATCACTTCAATCAGGTCACTTTTTTAGCAAAAAGTTTTGATTATATTCTTCACTTTTCCACTGTATCCGTTGTCCTCGTAGGTTCATACAAGTTCAAACTTCCGTGGCACTGATCAAAGGGCGGGTCAAAGGGCCAAACTCAAGTCCTTAGTAGTCGCGATCATTTCACAATAACGCCCGGGCCCTTCTCATATTCTACTGGTAGAAATATGTGCATTAGCTTTTCGATTTCGGCACGACATAGAGGGCAGCGTTCGCATCTGCAATAGAAGAAAAATTTAGGTTGAATAAATTTGACGTTTTTGATTTACATTTGTAAGATATAGTTGGTTAATTGTTTGTTTCAGTAACCAATTATTAGGATCAGAGGCCCTAGCCATTTTACAAACTTCGCTTTCTTTTGGATCTGTATCTGTAACCGACAACGCTTTAAAGTAAATTAGAATTTTCTTTATGGTGTGTGTTCTGTTAAGCATTTATGGTGTGTATCTATCCTTAAGTCGTTATTGATAAGCTTTGCTCATATGGATAAAAGTACATTTTCTATTATTTCTATAATATATTTAGAATAAACTATTACTTGACGAAGTGAACTAGACGAACGGGCGGGATACGGCTTCCCTAACAAACTAAAGAAACGTTCAAATCTTCGGTTCTGTAGTCAGATAAATAAATAATAGTATAAAATACCGAAATAAATAATAATAGTGCTGCTGCCCATATCCGAAATAAATGACCCCATTTTGGTGCGGTCGGGTTGTACAATATAACTGCAAAGTATATTTACCTAGGAGCACAAGCTTCGCAGCACACGACGTGGCGACACGGCAGGAACACGGTGTCCATGCCCTGGTCCATGCACACGCGGCACGCCAGCGTCTCGCCGCTCCGCGACCGGGACCTGCGCACCTGAGAGTATCGAGATGTGGTTACATATTGTTACAGGCACACAACCTGATGAGGTAAAAGTATTAGTGGCTGTTGTATGGACCTTGATGAAATATAATCTCAAAGTTTTACAAACGAACAAATCATAGTTTGTCTAAAATATTATATATAGCACAGTTTAGGCAGGCTGCACCACTGATTAATACATTAAAGATATAGGCAAAAATCAAAATCATCAGAGTTGTCTAATAAGAAATGGGGCTACGAATTGGGATAGATACCTTTAAATAACATTATGATAGATAGAAATTCTTTCTTACCTCGTTATTTTCCGAGTCGGACCTTCGGCGACTGCGAGCGACGTGGGCCGCTCGCCTCGCGCTGTCGTGAACCTCGCGGCAAGTTCGGCGAATGTCGAACACGTAGCGCCGCCCGAGCGTGCTGGCGTCGTTGAAGATCGATGCTATTGTGCCCTGCGGAACAAATTATACGTAAAGTTAGAAAAGTAAAGGTGTTTTTGAGGCTCTTGGTGTTGAGCTTGGGCGGGGGCTTCACAATTAAAGGAGGAATAGTAAATTGTGAGCCAGAGGTCTTAAAACGCATATGTATACTATGATTCAGTAAGGTAACTTTGATATAACGTTATGAAATACAATAGGTTGAGTCAAAAATGTTTAGCGGTGATGGCTTTTACATGGACAACTAATAAATAGAATTTAATAAATGCGCTTCACCCAAGCCATTCGGTCTTGCATGACAAAGTGACAAAAAACGTTAGCCTAGCCTGCAGCCTAGTATGTACCTTATTAGGTACATTGTACCTTTTAAGTATCAATCTTTTTCTAAACTAAACTAAAAATAACCCGACGCCGAAAAGAAAAGTTGAATGAGGTATTCTTCTCTAAAGTACA
Organism: Marasmarcha lunaedactyla; assembly: GCA_923062675.1. NCBI lineage: Eukaryota > Metazoa > Arthropoda > Insecta > Lepidoptera > Pterophoridae > Marasmarcha > Marasmarcha lunaedactyla. Next base: position 12,209,805 of record OV281362.1, on the reverse strand, counting down.
TAAAATAAAACATGCATTACAGTTTTCAGTACATGTTTTACCTAAATTTTTTTAGCTTTAATAGGTATTTGACTTCAGTTACCAATCAACATTTTAGTTGAACATTCTTTAGCTCAATGTTAACCTTTTTGGACTTCAGCACTGCTATTCATTTGTTATTCATGTTTTGGTATTGTTTTCGAAGTAAAACTTATTTTCTGCATACAAGTATTAAAAACAAGTACCTACCTACAAACCATACCGCTGCGTTCAAAAACAACACGGTTGCCTTCAACGATTCCCTAAAAAGGTTTATAAACCACCTACACGAAATATACAATTTCGCGTCTATATACCACTTCTGAAGAGGCCATAGAAGGTAGGTACTAACAAGACTTAAGTAAAGGTCAGAGATGTAGCATAAAAAAATGTATGTATATTGCTCGAAAACTCGTTCTTTTACTATTTAAATAGGTGTGATACCTACGGTTAATGGGGACGTGGCACCAATGAATAGTATAAACCGAGATTTAAAATAATATTATAATAACATTTAAATTATTGGAGCATGCCATTTTACGTTTATTTAACGTGTTATAAATATGTTAATCTTTGTTTGCCCAATTATTTTTAAACGGAAATATGACACTTAGTTATCATTTTTTGTTATGATGTCTTATGTAAATTGACCAGAGCAGAATGGCATTCATGTGTCGTAGTTTAATTTTAAACGTCGTAACTTTTAACGGAAGGTCCTTAATGTTGACCAATTCCTTATAAAGAAATGTTGGTCAGCTCTCGCCATTGTATTGTATGTCTTCCACGTCCAATCTTAATTAATTTGCTACACTGACTCTATTGTTCAAAATATCCTGGACTGGCTCTATTCTACAAATTTAATTTTTTTTTTTTTGAAAACTTAAAGCGTTTCCATCAACTGTAGTGTAAGCGTGGTAATTTTGACATAATACACAAATGAATGTTAAGAAAATCGATACTAAGAACGATAAATCGATGTATCAATACCTATTTTGATTTATCATCGTAGACAGAATTTTAAAAAAATATTACCTTCAGATCCCTAATAAACTGCTCTGTTACATCGCTCCTGACGGTTTCACAGCAGTAAAAAGCGTGTTTCTCGGTGACAGCGCGGTAAAGTGCCGCGGCTTGGCCGGACGTCGCCATCTTGACATGGAGCGTGGTGTCATGGCCGTCAGTCGTGACATATGTCAGTTGGAAGATGCGCCGTAGCGGTTGCGCGCGATGAATCGCAGTATACGGGATGCTGGAACACAAATTAAGAAAAGGCTTAAAGACTATGTGTGACATCACACTTATAAATGACAATTTGACACTGAAACGCTTCATTTAATGCTTCTGTATTTGGGTGTTCGGTACGTGATTATGCCCTAGAGTAAACTATAACTTTTATTCGAGACTTGTACCTAGATTATTTTTGTTTCTTTTTAGAAAACCTTTCTTCGAATTCATTTAGTATGTGGCTGCCTCGAGCGCCATGAGATAGATAAAACTAGTTTGGGATTTATTTAAGTTACCTACCTACACAACTATGAAAAGTAAAGATTAATTATAACAATTTCTTAAAGTTATGTCCACTACAATTAAGAAAACCTTCTCGCTCTTACTTAGTTATTTAATAATGACTCATTATTACTTGATAATATCGGTTCAAAAATAAAATAAAAGTAACAAGGTTTTATTTCAAGCTATTGTTTTAAGACATTACGTAATTTAGACATTACGCACTAGGTATTTAAACATTGACCCAATCTAGGAACGAAAACAAAAGGATAGATTTTGAGAAATAAAATTATATATGAATAGTAGAGGGTGGTTCTTTGTGTCAGTGGTTGTATTTCAATTAAAGGTAAATAAATAGAAACGAAGATCGCATTCTATTGATGTCTTTATCACCTTTTTTAAATGGCTTTGATGTCGAACAAAAAAATGAATATGTAGAATTATTCGCTAAATTTAAAACTAAACTCCTTTTTACTTTCATTCTCAGACATTGGAATTGAATGGGTTTCAATGAGATAGCTGATTGGAAACACCCCAACATCAGTCTACTAATTACGAAAATTACAACATTTACAGCTCTCCTTACTACCATTTATGATTCATACAACTATTTCTGTAAATGTAATTACTCTAGTACACAATACAAAGGGCTAGAAGTTTTCAGCCCGCGGTATTTACATAAACTTTTCGAGAAAACTATGATGGTTCAATATTTACAAGATCTTTCACCTTTCTTGACTTCGGGTGCATAATTAACTCCATTGTTTTACCGACATCCGGTTATTTGAGAAAACAATTAAAATGTTGTTATTATACAATATTGTTATTATTTTTCCTTTAAAGAAGACAAATTTCAGGCACTTGGATCTTAAAATATTATCTAGAGAATCCTCTGTATTAGGGTGTTACCACACCAATCGATCGATCGTCCATTTTACCATCGATCGACGTCGACCTATTGGTGTGGTACCTTTTACGTATTTAAAAAAAAATCACGAGCTTTGAAATAAATCTTTGAGTCAAATAAACGAGAATATCGGTGAAATATTTACCCAACTGTCAAGAGGAGGGTTATGTTTTTCGAGTGTATATGTGCATATTACTGTACCACGCTCCAACATAAGAGGTTTAATTTGATTCGTCGCAGTTGCGGGAGTGACATAGGGTCACTATTTCCGGGAATTCCCATAGGAACAGGGATTACAAGGGATAATAACTTCAGCAGTCAAATTCCATAGCTTGTTTCTAATAGATATTGAAATATTTTTCAAGTCTCATTGTAAATTATTTTGGCCAGATAGTCAGTTATTTGAACCCATAGTGAAAGTTCTGAAACGCTTTCTTTTATACTTTATTTTAATCAACAATCGACCGAATTTTAGTGGACATAACGACATACGCAGATATTCTTAATTATGTCAGTACTGTTGTAAACACTCCAGCTTGATGGCTTTTGGTATGTACTAGGTACTACTTAACTGTCACAAATGCGTCTCTTATACTTACTACCTTTAAGTACCTACTTTACCTAAAAATATACAATAATAATAAAATGAATCCTCAGACAAACATACCAACTGTATGGCCCCAAAGTAGGCAAAGCTTGTGTTATGGATGACCATACAGCGAACTAGGGGGAGCCCAGAGTAAACATACAATTTGACCCGACAACAAACATCTGTGTTCATCACACAAATGAATACCCCGACCAGGACTTGAACCTGGGACCTCCAGCGTATGAGACAGGGCTATTACCCACTACGCTACTCGGCCGTAAAAAGTAACCATACAAAACAAGAATATAGATCTATATAAGTTAACAATTCTTTGATTTATAATAAGATTCTTGAGAATAGTAGAGTACAACAAAAGAATAAATGGCTACTGTTGTTTTCTATACATTGTTCAACTAGTTCACTATGGCATGCGAACAGCTAAGAATAAGGTGGACTTTGCTCAGAATGTAGGCAACCGGTGTGACTAACATGATTATATTATAAACGTTGGCTGTTACATGCGTAAACATAGTAATATCTAACTAACGACGTTGAACATAACAGGAATTAAATAATGTTAGGAAATGCCAAGAAGATTGATTTCATTATTATTTTCTATATATCCATTTATTAAGTAGTAGGTAGAAGATGAGCGGCAAAATGCTGAGGCCCCAATCAGTAAGGTGTTTTTCATTGCAGACGAAAGTTGCTTATAAAATATGAAAAAAAATGTACAGTTGTTTTATTGAAGAAAAAAAAATTATTAATAATTTTCGGAATTATTAAATTCTTCACAGATCTTTAGTTAGGAAATGAGACTTGTAGCACCATCGGATTTTAATCTTAACCGTCTTAACCACAGTAATAACGAAATTCTCTTGCAAATAATGTCAAATTTGACGCCACTGGCAGCCTTAACCTCCAAATCCTCCAATGGCAACTTTCAGCACACGGCCATCATAGTACTCTGAATACAATACAATACCTCGACATTATACAAACATGCGTAAACAAGCAGGTCGTCTTCAGTTTAGCCCTTAGTAACTATTGTTAACTTTATTGTTGTTTTCTTAAAGTACATTTTCTTATTTCTACTCGATAATTTGTAATAAAGCGTTTTATTTAATAATTGTATAACATAGAAATCTCTGGTTACGCTACTGGCACTGTTGGGCGGCACTGTCGAATATATGTAGATCTAACAGTCGTATCACAGTGTACAGATGTACCACAGTCTACCTACACAGTAAACCAGCGGACCAGGGGGGGGGTATTGTGCAGAGGAGCACTAAGAAAGAGTTTTGGAAAAGACCTCCCTGAAAGTGTGACATCGACATGTAGATATTACGATAGCAAGGAATAAAGTTGTACCACAGTAATGTATAGAAACATGTATATAATTTTTAACCAACTGTATGTCCTTAAGGCTTAAGTTGTTACATTGTAGATGAATGTTTTGAACATTTGGTACGGCTCGTGTCTTGGCGAGTCGAGCCGAATGCGCCGACCTGGGTAAAGCTCAAATGTGACCTGATCGGTACTAACCGAATTTGTTTTGTCTTTGCTTAGGGCCGGCTTTGTCGTTTAACAAATCCCACTTTAGCAATTTTTAATTTAGTCTTATCACAGAAACTTGATCCAAAAGCGATTGGCTTTACCCTGACCTATAATCGTTTACCGGATTACAAACCAGCCTTGGAATAATCTAAATAAAAGAATTAGGCGTATTACTAGTAAAGAAAGAATGAAAAAGAATGCAAGGTAGCTCTACCTCCTCTCGTGTGGGCATTTCATGTTTATATTTACGTTCCGCAACGAAAGTGCTAGACGCTCAGAACTAATCATTTAAACTGGTCAATGAAGGCCAATGAAAAACACATGTGAACGTAAATAACTTTTATCAGGTAACAAATATGCTAAACCTTATTTCAAGGATTTGTTTTTATTCATTTTATCGAAAATAATTTGGTACAATGTACGATAAAATGTAAACATGTAAAGTATGTTATCATATCATTTGAAATGGATATTAACTTTTGAAAGAACAGAACAACATTGTAAATCATGATATGGTTTTCATATCTGTTGTTGTTTACGCTTCGCTATGCCACTAATCATATTTTCTTTTTAAAATATTTAATTTTCGATAAGATGCAAAAGCATAAGGAACAGATACCTATTACTCCTAAGTACTAATTCAAATTATATTATTATATAATTTAAAAAGAGTAGTTTACAACTCCACATTAATTCTGAAGTCGAAGTAGTCAAATGGTTTTTTATGCATTATGATTTATACCCGATATTTCAAAAATCTTAAAACTCTATAAATTATAACGTCCTGATCCTTGATCTGTACCGAATACTTCCAATTTATTTGGTGTGGTATAATAGGCAAAGGACGCTGTGAAATCCAGTACTAGCCCGATTCTTACGCAATATTTGCCTTGATGGCCTGCCCGATCGGCACAAGCCTAGTAAAATATAATAGCTTCGGGCCCACCGTGTCGTTTAAAAATTACTGTGGATTCGAATGTGCCAGCCCAGATAAGCGGGTACCTCCATTCACATAAAACTTCAAACAAATCGTATCTCACCTCTGTTTTTCAACACCAATCTCTTGTTCGCCATTGCACGCGGGCCGGTAGACGACGATGCCGTGCGGCCCCACCCCCACGCAGGTGCTGAGCCGGCAGCCGCAGCCGCCGGCGCTCTGCCCGCTGGCTAGGCAGCCCACAGTGCCTCCGCCATCAATCTCCTGATCGTCCCGACCCCCCCTACTCGGCTCTTCCACCTGCTGCGCATGATACAACAGGTGACTGTACAAGTTGTGAGCGTTGTTAGTCTGATTCACTGGTTTACAGAAGAATAACTCTTCCCCAAACGATTCCAACTTAGATATCTGTTTCATGAGACGATATTCAGCTTGAGAGGCTCTCATCCCAACCATTTCACAGTGGTATTCTATTATCTTCTCCAAATGATCAACTGGCTTCTCCCCTTGAGGACCGATTCGGAAACATTCTTCGTAAATGTCGATTGGAGGATCTTCAGGATCACAGTCACCGGTTTCAGCTTGAGCTATATAAGCTATTATCCTATGTGCCACTTCTTGATCAGCTACTACTAGTCTTCCTTCAGTTAGATCGAGTTTTGCGTGGAGGTAGAACTGGTGTCGGGTAGGTTCGTTGATGAGAAGATGCGGAGGAACCCAGAATTTTACCCTGAGGTCCAATCTTCCACCAGGAATGCGGTGAGGGTCGAGGGGGTTACGCAAGTTTAGCCACCTTCCAGGTCCTGACCCTGGGCACACGCGGAGTCCGAAGTAATCTGCCTCGGCGCCAATCTCCAACTTTTCGCACACCTGTAACAATAAAAAACATTTCGTTAGCAAATTATACATTTTGCGATTAAACATCTGTCAGACGGTTTCACAACGATTTGCAAAATTTTAATGACGGTAATAGGTTCACGGAGAAACATAAAATCAGGCACTCAAAAACGTTTCGACCAGTTTGGCAACAGTGAAAGCGGTCGAGATTTGAGGAACTATTAATAACGGTTGGAATTCATTTTAAACTTCTGATCTGAAAGCATTAGATGCAAGACAAAAAGTTTTATGATAAGTTTATTAAAACGAAACGTGACTTTCTACACTTTAATTGAATTAACAAAAAAATTTAATAATGTGGAACACTGATTGTTCCTTTTGGAACACCGTTGTTTATTGACTCACATACCTAACTGTAATGCTTATACATCAATTCGAAATGTTTACTATTTGTTCATAACATATAATATAACATAGTCATTATTATTCTGATCATATCAAATAACAAATATTTACGTTACATCCGAGTATAGCACAGTGTAAAACGATACGGAGAGGTCACAATATCAATATGATTATTCTATTTAAGGATATCATATTTTGCTTCCAAGTTCAATAGAGTTTCGCAAGGATCGTGTAACTGTGCAGCTGACGTGCTGTACGTGAATTGCTTTATTTGTTTCCAGATAAGTATTTATAGAATAAAGATTAAAAGTTTATCTTTTCTTGACTCTTTGTTGTATCAAATTTTTCCTCGAAGCTAAGAATTTATTCATATTTTTCCCTGTTCACGATTTATATAAGCTAAGCCCTAGGTCGACGACAATTAAGACTGCAAACTAAGGTCAATCTAGGTGGTAGAGTTACAAAGGTATCACGAACACCACAAGATTTTCACGTGTTTTTAATAATGGCTAATGAAATGCAACATGCAAGAAGAACATTACAAGAAGCAAGTTACGTAAAATATCACTCGTTCTTCGCGTGTTTCTTGCTTGCACACTTTGTAAGATAAGATTTTATCTATTTAAACTGTGATAGTACCTAAATAAGTAAGCACTTTGCCGTTAGTTTAATGCTCTCGAAAGATATGAAGGGCAGGACATGTTAATTGGTGAATATTAATTTTAATCAGCTAAATAACAGGCGAGTTAAAATTGGGGTGACAGGAATAAAATTAATCTTAGTTAAGCTGTAGGTGGACATCACATTGGTAAACAGTATTTTCATTACTTCTGTAAATGAACAATTTAACATCTTATAATGCTCTAGACCTTCTTGCAATCATTTAGTTTTAAAATTTCTTAGATGATCCTTATATTCGTTAAAAAAAATTATATTTTATGAGTATTCTGAGAGGAACGCTTTAAATCCGAAAATAATTCATGCAAAAATTTCGTACTTAATGAGACTTTTCAGATGGCACTCGTAACGTAATCCAAGCGTTATTTGTATGAGTTAAATTTACAGCACCGCCTTGTTAATTGCTTGAACTAGAATAGTTTTGTTTTGAAATGATTTAAATTGTATGTACAAGTATACATCTTTCGAATCCTTAAGTGGAAATGAAACATGCTATACACGATAAACTTAAAAAAAGAGAAAAGATTCATCTTAGAATCTATTTGAATGACAAATTTAACCGTTATCACCATTCGAATCTCAGATATCTTGACACCTTGAAAACGTTTCAAGACGTAACAATTGAACAACCTTCGGCTTAGCTGCGGATTGTTCTAGATCTGTGTGGTTATATAGAACCAAGTTATTTTAATTTAGATCATGAAAATTTTGATCAAAAATGATTTCTGCGAAACTTTAAAGCGATTCTTTACAGGCGGACCTTCCAAGCTGGTGGCAATGTACTTTATCGAACGCCTGTTTTCTAGTACGTCATTTAAATATCTCCTGCAGAAAAGAGATTCTTATTGACTTTGCCTTATCTATGCCTATCTAACGGGCTCACAAACTATCACGTTGCTGATACATCATTACTTCCCCGCTTGAAACCAGTTTTAACAGAACATTTCCCTACGATGCATGCACCTTAATGGTATCTCTGGTACAAAAGACAATTAATAAATATTGGCATTACTGAAAAACACTTTCGTTTTAACGCCTGAAATCCATAAAGCGCGCTTAGACTTATCTCAGCCAAATGGTCAAATAAAAACCAACTTTGTCTCATGTTCAGTAGAGTTGAAAAACATAGTAAATTTTTTTTACAAGATTGGCGTCACGTGTTTTACTAATATGTACACTATAGTGTTTAAACAAAGTCGATTTTTATTTGACCGTTTACCTGAGATAAGTCTTAACACGCTTTATAAATTTCAGCCTTAGAGGCAATAATAATTAAATGTTTGCATGTAAACCCCAAGATTACAAGTATTAATTCACGGAAATACAGTTGTGGCAAAGTCAAATATAACGCGTTCAATCAACAAATTTTTTATATAGAGTCTTTGTACCTACTTTATAAACCGTTTGGTGAGAACATATGACGTGCAGGGAAGCCTAACAAGGGAGTGCGTTGACCCTCGATAATGCCAATTTGAGGACGTTGATATGCAGCGGAGGTACTGGCCCTATGTCGGTTGTTTGGTACCTTTAAGTAACTATTGATATTCGGAAAGGTACTAATGTTCCGTATCGATTTTGTTAATGACTTTTTAATTAGACAACAGGGCCATTGTTCTGAAATTCTAAATGGTTTTGTCCAAAGTTATTTTAAAAAGATAGTAGTTAATGGGATGGCTTAAAGCCACATCAACCACATTAGGTAAGTAAGATTAATTCCGTTATTTCAATAAGAAAAGTTGGGTACTATGAAGATACTTATAAGCGATTTTGCAGCGCTTACTACTAAACCTTGTCCAGTGATTACTTTAAAACTTCGCTTGATGAATAATTAAGAAGAGCTTCCGCATTAAAGTTCCTGAAAGCCCTGAATCGTTTCCTTTATGAAAGTTTCTTATATAAAAAGGATATTTTTAGTTTGGAGTTTACATTCACCACAAGGCAAAAGGCAAGGCTAAATATATTTAAGAACAGTATTTTGTAACTTTCTTTTATTACAAATTATTTATGAAAATTTCTATTTTTTTGTTAAAGAAGGTGTAAAGTGTAGTCGCACACTGCGATGTTCAGAACAAAAAAGTAACGGATGGAAAAGCGATTTCGTGAATGGCGTTCACTTATTTCGGTTGTTTCGGTCTATGGTGTCATCAGTTTCTATATATAGATATGGTTAGTACTCGTGTAAGCTAGATATTACGATATACAAAAAGTATTTGAAGAAAAGTGTCTTGAAATAATCCTACTGAAGAAAATTCCTAATGCCACCAATTAAAGTAATAACAAGTTTTGATGAAGACTCTTTGTTTAACCATAAATTATGAGCCATACGTTGTAGGTATGTTGACAAATGTTATTCTTTGTTCTAGAAACCGCGGCTACCTCAAATTATCATACTTTGCAATTTAGGCTCCGTTTATTATTAATACACTAGAAGGGAAGAATCGTTGATAATAAATGGCCTTGAATACCTAATCGTATGTAAAGAACTGGATGTAGGTAGGTAGCTAAGAAGCAAAAATATATTTTTCTATCTAAGGACCCATTGAACAATGACATAGATTATAAACGAGGAAATTAATTAGATAAATAATAGTTATATGGCTACTATTTGCCGACCATTATAGACACGATACGATAAGAGAATCATAACACATAGTAAAAACCAGCGGACTTAATGCACTTCAAGTTTAATAAAAACCGTTATTATCTGAATATATTTAAAAAAATACTATATTTAAACATTGAAAAGGGACAACACAACAGCTAAATCACGAAAAGGAGGCAAACATCCCATTATCCCAGATGTTTTCTCTGCGTCCTTCTCTAGCGCGTGGTAGCGTCTCTTTCTCGCGAGCACAATGCTATGCTATCACGCAGAGGCCGCGTGGTTGCGCTCACGCAAGATATAGCGAACCATATGACAGGGCTGTGTGTGTACGTTTTTTATAAGAAAAGTTTTATATTAAGATTACATCTGTATATTTAAAAAATATAAACGATACAGGAACGATAAGACCATGAAATGGATGTAGACTACCCATAACTCTATTCTAATATACATGTAATATGTAAAGTATATTATAAGTAATAAATGTAATACATAAAAGTACATGTTTTTTTAATTGTTCCATATTAAATTCATAAAAATCCAATGTTTCGCGCGCGTCATTTTGCAAAAAAGTATTTAAAAAACTTTGATCCGAAAGTAAAAGACTCAAAAAAAATAATTCTAATTCGTCTTTATATTTTTCTTATGCATCTTTAGGCGAACATAGAGTTTGATGATTTCTTTTGTTTAATTAATAGCATAATTTTGACAGCCCTAAGCGTGGCGAGCCCAACTGATCGTCGGACTAGTTCGGCCGACTGTTTGCAAAGCAATACTCTTAGTTTATTCGCAGTCGCTGCCAAATAAACCTTACTTAGTATAATGCTGTGGTTATACGGAGAAGCAATTTTTGAATTAAGGTCGTAAGTTTAGTTTCTGTATTTGCTATTTTTAGCTTGATTGTGAAACGAATTTTTTTAGTTTTTATGATGGTCTAGCGCTTAAGGTTGTATAACTTAAGTATGTTTAAATGCCATTAAAGCATCTCTAATTTGTAACAAAATACTTAAGGATATAATTATGTTAAAAAAGACAATATCCCAAAATTCAAAACACGTGTATGAAGAAAAGTCCTTGCTTGACTTGAAATGTCACTTATAATAAACCCAGGTAGGTATCAAGTTATGTTAAGTTATAAACGAATACAATGCTATATGTTATGAAACCAGTTAAGTAAGGATTAATGTTTCTAGCAAACAGCTGACTAGGAAATGCAATGCAATATTGATCATAATTTATACTGAAAAATACAAAACTAACATTAATGATACATTATATAAAAAAGATATTGCCTTGTACATATTATTATTATGAAATTATTACTATTAGAAACATAGAAATGCTTAGCCTTAGAAATACTCGCACTCGCAAGTTGATATAAGTATGAATGGCCCAAAGTTGTTGACAAAATTTAAGAATAAAAAAGAAAATCACCCAAAAATTTCTTTGCATATTGATAAAGTTATATACTAACCTACATTTAAAAAAAACGGTTAACAAATTTGCATTGAAACTCAACTCTACTGCAACGATTCAAGGTTGACTTTTCTTTATTCCCCACGACGATTGAGGCCAAAGTTTCACAGAGGGTGATCCTTGCACTTTGTACAATTTTTGTTGCCGTGTCCCACTTTCTTTCGATACGGTAGACAACGATGGTTTTGAAGGTAATTGTGATATGGTGTTATAATGTAACGTGGTGAGTAATGTTGTACAGTGAGCAATTAAAAATCATTACGGATATTATGTACTTCGTGTGTTTTTTTACATTTATGAATATTGCTGTTTTCCAACCAGCGTTGGTAATCAAAATATTTGTGCTGTTTTATGAATCAATAATAAATCGTAGCATATAAATATAAATTCTTCATTTTATTATCTCGGAAATTTCTACGACAGTTAATATTTTATTGCAGTCAACAATAGACTCGTATGAAATCCTTAGTATCTAAATAAATATTTTGATCAACTGAAGCTACTGTGTAATTTACACCTAGAACAAATATTATGCAGTTGGTAGTATATAATATTTAAATATCAAACATTAAACATAAATATAACACAAATTCTACCTCTGACTGAACCCGTGACATAAATAGGAAAGGAGTCATAAAAAAAGCAGTCGCTGTTGGTAGGCAAATTATCTTCGAACACTCCCACCGTCAGCCATCTTGGAATCAACAAAAAATATTGTTGAACTTTGTGATTGTCAAGCTGTTTTTTTTAGTCGTTTAAATACACATATTTACTTAACATCATTACAATCAATATAATTTACAACGTACATCACTTGCTTGTACTTCGGAATACATAAGAAGAAAACACAAAAATAAAACATCTTTGGCCTCACCTTCGCCGTGTATTGGAAAACTTTTAAATTAGGAATAGAAGATTTGTCTGTCATGCTGACATTTGTTACTTTTTTTTGTGCGTACCAGTATCCGTTGCATTTGACGTACATTTCGGTCCTTAAGTTCGTAATCTCTTGTTTACTTAGATAACTTTACAAATGATAAGAGAATATAAATATGAAATGAATATTAATAATTTATTGTATCAGTGTAATTGAATTATGTCACGGCGTATCATAATGAATTGTTATAGCAATAATGTCGACACAGTTCTGCCCTATGTATGTAGTTCTTTGTTAAGTTGAATAAGCAAAGCAATGGTTTATATTTAAAAAATAAGGTCATTATTATCGCTATCTCTGTTTGTAAATGAAACTACTTATATTAATCTTAATTGTAGGGAAAAACAGTAAATATGCGATTAATCAGCCTGTTACCGTTTAATTTGCACGAAAACCTCTCTTTCTCTCGCCAACTATGCTTATATTTAGTTACCACATAGATGTGACAAGCAGGGCTTCTGAATCCACTCTTACAGAGACTGTCCATACCGTAACAAACTTTTCAGGGTGCTCATGGTCCCTCCTCCAGTGAAATTTCAAAACGATTGGTGAGTGAACATCGTAACCCTAAGCCTGGAACTTATTTGGCACAACGTTTAGCATAAACGATCCATCTCGCCAATTCTGCCAGCCTTTTTGCCAGTTTGCCCTTTGAACATAGTAATTTGGACGTTTTTTCTATCTTTAATTCGTTTTCTTTACTTATCTTTCTTTTTCCTGTAGTTCATTTGTAAATATTCCTATTTGTTTAAAATATCAAATAATAAACATTTTAGCCAAATTTTACAGAGCTTTATAGGTGTTTATTTTAGAAGTGGAAGCTCAGTGGGTATTATTAGTCATTATCTAAGTATTAAGTAAGTTTATTTAACTTAGTGGGTTTCTTAATATCTAGAAAAAATATTTTTCGTACGTGTTTTTTATTGAAAAATTTCATTGATTCCCAGTGTCCTTGAATAACTATGCAAAAAACCGAAGTATTGACGTCACTTATAAAAAAAGATAAAGCATTATTTATTTAAGATCAGTATCTACTTAACGACAATGATAATTCGAGTGGAACGCCAAAGGTTGTTTCTGACTGTGTTTTTCAGTTAATATTTGGCTACGTAATTATTATAAGAGGCTTTAAGACTTTCGACACCTTGAACCTATTGCACTGTACAACTGGTGAATATTTTAACTCTTTATTGCAAATACAATGAGTTTTGCATGTAGTGAAATATTGATCGATAGGTAACTAACAATCTTTGACTGAATGCTTCTAGAGGAAAACTTTTATCTTTGAACGTAATACAAGTAAAGAAACTTTTATGTTAAGTATGACAATTGAATGAGAAGGAAACATACATATATATATATGTTCTTTATACATTCTTTATACTTAACGACATAGAATAAGGTGAGTGATAGTAGTATCTTTTGTTAAGACCTCGTGTGGGGCGGCGCTACAGTCCTTCCTATTTGAACCACCATCATAACCACGTTCAGGTGGTTGTGTTCCGGATAACGGGAAGGACAGCCGGGGCAGTTACTGGAACAAAGGCAATCCCGACGTGAAGCCAGCGCTCGTCGACGCATTATAAGTCGACGAAATAAACACAAGCAATACTTAAATGAAAACATATACACTAAACGTCCATGCGGCGGATGTCACTTACCATGCGGTGGGTCGCCGGCTTTGAGATAAAAAAAAAGTTTAAAAAAAGAGAAGTTTAAAATGTTATAAAAAAATTCCTATATTGGTCTACTACGATTTTGAGCATAAACTTGAATTTTATCAATTGTTTCGCAACCTGACGCTAACCACCTCATATCAAATAAAAAACGCTTCGCAGTTCGTTCCATTCCATAAATGGAAAGTTTCAAATATTCGTTTGAAAACAGAATCAAAACATTGCCATGTTAGAAAATTGTTAAACCACGGATAAAAATGTAGACCTAGGTCAGGATTGCATGCAATCTGAGTGAAGTTTCATGTGTCAAATTCATTGAATGTTCACTCTTCGAATATAGATTATGCAACGATTCGAAGAACATTATGAAAGCTTTGATTCATACAACACCTAAGTTTTTAATTGATGATTATTTTTTATAAAGAACAATTATTATATGAATAAGCTGTAGTAATTTAATTTTAGAATGTGACGGTCGAGTGGTCGTGGGTTGTAGTAGCTCCGACGCCTCATAAGCCGGACTTCCCATGTTCGCGTCCTAGGCGGGGCATTCATTTGTGTGATGAACGAAAGTGTTTCCTCTCGGGTCATGGTTGTTTATATTTATATATGTGTGTTTAATCTGGGTACCCCCAGTTTGGTGTATGGTCATCCATAACGCAAGCTCTGCTTACTTTGGGGCCTTACAGTTGTTTTAGTCTGGGGATTCATTTATTTATTTTCAAATTGTGTGGCAAATGTTTTTATATCAAGTGCGTTTCTACGGAACCTAAGCAAATCAACATAAATGACTTTATACTTAGCAAAATAAACGCTAATGACGATTATTAAGTATTTTAATCGAATTCAACTGACATTCGCCTATTTTTATATTATGCTTATGTAAAGTAACCGAATTCAAATCAATTTATAAACACACAATTCGCTTTTATTTGATTCGTAACGTTATTAACAAAGTTCTTTAATATATTTGTTTTGGTGCGTATTCGGAGTCGGTAGGCGTTTTAGGAAGTCACCATCATAAAAAGGGTTAATTTATGTTTAGGCCAGTGCAGTGGTATGTAGTTAGAATATTTTTATACAAAAATGTTTCAATCGGTATTTGTTACCAAAATGTTGCTATAATATTTGCGTAATTGTTCACGATTAACTGACTTTACAGACACCGTGAATAGACAAAGGCATCGCAGGCAAAGGCAGAAATAGACAAATGTAACGCGGCAAAATCCAGTTGTTTTATTTGAGTTGCTATTTTTTTTTTCTTTAGTTTTCAAACCTTAACTGTATGAGGCTGTAAGCAACACTAGTGGATGAACGACATTATGGTGACCATACAGCAAGGGGGGGGGGTTAGATTTGAACACGTATATTAATAGGAAGAAAACCTTTAAGAGGCGTAAGAAATAGTAGAGTTTCTTTTGTTAAGATTTCGTCTGGGCCGGTTCTACAGTCCTTTTTAACTGCCATAATAATCGTGGTTGTGATCCGGTCCAAGGAAGGAAACAGCTATGACAGTGCTATGAGTGGAACACATGCAATTCCAACATAAGCCTAGAATTCATCAATAGCATCTGCGAAAACTGATGTCCATGGGCTCTGATGCGACTTACCATCAGATGGATCGCGTGTTCATTTGCCGGCTATGGAAAGAGCTAAAAACAAGAACTGCTCACAAGCTGACTGGATTTGAACTCAACATTTGGCAGGCTGACAAGAAGAAGCAACTACAACATACTACGTTAAGTGACCGAAAACATTAAGGCGGCAATCTATAAAACATACTTAGATGATCTCTGCTACATGTTTTAACATTGTTCCATACTAAATAGTATACATATTCTAAAAACGTGCGACACCAATCATGCCAAATTTTTTACTGCGATTTTCAACACTACTTTGTTTAATACAAAGTCACTTTTTATTTGAACATTTAACTGAAATGTGTCTCAGCACACTTCATGGAGTTCAGCCTATATTACTCGTACTTAGTAATTTTTCTACATTTTATTACCAGTTACATAAATATCTTAACGGTGCTAACAATATATCGCAGATTTTATTATATTTCTGACCTTGAATTTGTTGACTTGTCGACTTAAATATGCGCATATTACTTTAGGCTTGGTAGCTTGATTTTGCGCGCCAATATGCGACAGCCATCTTGAAGTCCGGGACTAACATTGTTTTTGTTTTGAATAAAATATATTTTTTATCGGTTTTACGACTTGGAAAAGAGGTTTTGAGTATAAGGATCTATAGGACTTCTAACTAAGAGGCCTTTGCTTTTAAAAGTAAAAAGGTTCTGACATCACCAACTAAGAAAAAAAATGTATATTGCTACTGAGAAATGTATGAATGTGTAATTAATATCTTGCTGGTATCAATAATATGTAAGTCACCCTGTATTATAAACTAAATAATAAACATGTAAATAAGAATAGGTAAGTAGATATTGACAAATTCAAACAGTAATGCCAACTAAAGCAGACCTCGGTTATTAAAATAAGTCGGAATTAGCCGGTGAGTCAGTTGAATATGTCAGTGACCATCGATATCAATAATTAACTGGCTTTACAGATGCACACAGCAATATTTTTTAGCCTAGTCATTTTAAATTTTTTACTTAGGTCCGCGCAAGTCAGCCGTATTGTTGACACAAGAAGCATTTCGTTCGACACGAACATAGGTACTTTGGACACTAACGACGTCACAAAAAGAATTGAAAAAAAGAACAATGACATTTTGGTTCTACATTGGTATTTTGGATAATTTCCAATAATTTTTTTCACGCATTCAAAGCATGTTCCTGACAATGTTGCCAATTTTTTGACAGAATTTTTGTTTTGTCGTCGCCATAATAGGAAAGCTTGCTGAGTTAGCTATAGTTAAGTACAAAAATTATCTACAGTAAATTAATGAATAGATCGTAAAATCAACGATGAATATATGTTGAATTTATGTTTTAAAATATATAAATTATTAATTGTAGGTTTACCTCAATATACGCTTATCCTATCATTGAAAAGTCGATGACTTTGTAGAGGTAACTGGCATAAAGCCAAGTCTAAAAGCAGCGCGTGGGCAACCCCTTTTCTCAGCAATACTAAAATATTTATCACGTGAACACCAAATGATACTAAGATTTTTGCATGATGAAATATTTAAAAAAAAATTGAACAAAACATCTCAAGAACTTGAGAATTGATAAAGTAATCGTTCGTTGATCAAATGTTTAATTTTAAAAGAAGGATAAATAACAAGTTTTCGTTTGGTCGCTTCTGAACTTAACACCTTTAATATCTTTGCTAATGCGTTTTTAACATATCTATGTTATTAAATTGTATTAAGTAAAGAAAGACCCATTGACTAATATTAAAATGTTAGGTACCTAATCTTGTTACTTTGAAATCCGTCTCCAAGGTATTTTTTTTGTTCTTATAACCTACAGGATTTTTAGCGTTAACTAAATAAATGCCCTTTGATCAGACGTATACAAATCTAATTAATTGCTAATTAAAAGCTGAGAAATAAGAAAAGTTGCTGACAATTTCAACTATTTAATTTTATTGTTATATAATATCTAGCCCTTCTCATTTCTGATGACTCTCCTAACGCTAGCGCAATATTTTCTTCCTTGCCATTACTAATAATCGCAGTGGGTCCAAGTGTAGTTGAACCACAAAACCTGTTTAACTGGATCCACCATAAAGGGAATCACGAGCCTCATAGCTGGAGAAACGGGATTTTCTGGATTGAACTACTTGGATTTATCATAAGATAAATCAGTTTTTTTATAGGGACATATATGTTATGATATGTTTTGATTTTTAATAGTAAAATAATTATAAGAATTGTTAGGTATTTTCAGAGCTTATAAAACATACAAAGTAAGCCATTATGCCGGGTGGCTTATTTACAGGGGTTCGAATAAATACTTACTAATCATTTTCTAACTTATTTTTGGTTAAACGGTCATGTCAATGTTATAATCAATATATGTCATGACGAATCCATAGAATATTATAGATTTGTTCGTTCCGGGTAATATATCTAATAAACTTTGTAATGAGATAGCTATGATAATCTTTAAACATTGATTTATAATAAAATACTGCACTGAAATCAGAAACATTCAAGTTGCAAGCATTTTCCTAAAATAACTCATACGTTCAGAAAAAAATATACGCCTCGAATTTATATACACCGATTTGTGGTTAATTCAGTGAAGTTAAACGAAACTTAAAAAATGAAACTTTTTGGTCCATTCTGTCTTTATTTTAATATTTTAGTTTTCCCTCCTTATATAAATGCATATTGCGATGAACGATCAAAAGTTGATTGAAACTTAAACTGCAAGTCATATTTGTTGGCAGATATTCTTATCAAAGGTTGTAATTACACGTAATGAAATTAATATGTTACAGAAAAACCATTATTTAATTTATTTTCTGCTATGTCAGGTACTGCAATAATGTGTTTAAAATAATTGTTTCTAAGAGATGAAGATAATCGAGGTCCTGTTCATATCACTTTAATGACGTCATAAAAGATACGTGATAATCTTGATTTATTGCAATTTTTATCACAAAGAGTAATCACCGATTTTAAAGTTATAAATACAAAAGGACTTAAAGAACTTATTAAGGGTAATCAAGTCAATTATAACTTAGTATAGATGGTTCAACTCATTTGTGTGCGCGGCACATGTGTGCGTGTGTTCAATTTCAAATTCAAATATTTATTTCTCAACATAGACAACTACTTGTTCTTATTATCAAATAAAGCATGGCTCTACCACCAGTTCGGAAAAACCTTCGTGAAGAAAAACTGACATAAACTTCACGGGTATATTTTTTTCAAAATCTATTTACAGTGTCTCTTTATGTCTATACAAAATTATTCTTATTTCTATCTGTTAGATCGGCAAGTCTGACTCCCCCCAAGTATCCAAACGACGAACACCCTCAAACGGCACCCGTTCACGAGTTAACGCGGGATCCAGCCATCGTTACATATGCAACCTAATTTTGTGTGGCAGCCATCTTGTCAAACCGTGTTCTCGTCACTTGTATTCCTTGTAAATATATGACTTAAACCAATCTATCTATCAAGATGATGTTTGATCAGAATTTAAATGTTTTGAGAGATCCATAAAGGAGAACTATACGAAAAACCGTGATTCGGAATATTTACCTCAACATTGTAAACCCACGCAGATACTTACAAAAAAGCGCCACACCATTTAAAAAATAAACGTACAACAATATAAAAAATAATAATACTGTTGCTATGGAAATAAATTAATGAAAAATATATTTAAAAGATCAATAATATTAGCAATGATAATAATGAATTGGATACCTACTTAAATAATCATAATCAGTTTATCTATGAGACAAAGGCCAAGGTAAATGTGATTAAAAAGTACCTACTTAATATTTAACTGTTTTAACAAATAAATGTGTAACGTAAGTCACGAGGAAATTTTACTACGGGGCTTTGCGCATTAACATGCATGACATAAATAAATATGGGTGCTTATTAAACAGCATTCTTTTTAATAGCATTTTCGCCTTGTAAATTACTAAGTCAGCCACAATTTACGAGCGTCTGAACGATACTAGCTTCGCCACTAAAAATATGTTGTTACATGATGTTTTTGCTACAAAATTTTGAATTATCATCCAATTTCGATTATGCCGCTTCGCTGCCGCACCACGCTCGCTTCGGCCGTTCGGCTCGCGCATGCGATAAATGCAGCCTAACATTAACCTAACCCAAAAACTACTACGCTTTCTATAGAATATTTAGTAGGCGTTGCAAAAAACACGTATTAGTGTATAAGAGGCTATCTCATTTTCCCGTGGCTTAGTTTTAAAATTAGAAGTTTGATAACGTGGCCAATAAAGAAATTTGTAGCTTGACTTATAATTTCCCAATAAATATTCGTAATATTAGCAGCAGCTATTCGAAAAGTAATATAATATAATTAATATTTCTAGAGCTGGCGCATGAGCACGCGATCCACAGGATATTAGTGGCATCCGCAACCTGAACATCATCAGTCGTACGTATTTTATTTATCAATATTGAATGGGATTATTATATCAAAGAATCGATGCGTTGACGAACGTACGGTTTAGTTGGCACTGCCTTTGTTTGAGTACTTACACTGGTTGTTCCCACCCTATCAAGAACACAATCACGTCAACCAGATTATTATGGCGTTGATCCCCAACAGGAAGGACTGCAAATCTTGCAGACGAAATCTTAACAAGAGAAACTCTATTAACACTATAATAATATAATTATCAGAGGGTAAGCCGCCTTTTCGTGTTGATGTCATAAGTTAACAGCTCTGAAGCCACTGCAAAAGCCTGGCAGGTTTCCACAGGACGCTTGATCAACTCTGACACCAGAGGTTACCCTCAAGAGATAAGTAGTGGTAACAGAATTATTCTTAAAATAACTACTGTTTTTCATGAATGGCCCTACCAAGACTACGCCGCGTCCTTAGCTTTAATAAGATTGCTAACGGCTAGGGGAAGCGTGGGTTTCCCTTGCTTAGCAATCTTTTTGTTATCGCTGATGGCTGAGTTGATAGCATCAGTGAGAGAGTTGACTAATGAATCTATTTTATCCAGGCTATCTAATTGATCGGGCGAGATCGCGAGCGGAGAGTTCGGGGCCTCTAAGGCTGAAACTAACGTATTTTTAAAGCCTTTCCAGCTGGTAAAGGCCTTAGGAGAGGTGACGTTATCGTTAGGCGGACCTAGCACGAGGGAGACGGGGCGGTGGTCAGAACCTAGGTCATCGAGCGGTTTGATAGACCTGAGATCGAGGTTGATTCGCTTGACAATTGCAAAATCGAGGATGTCAAGAGAGAAGTTCGGGATAGTGAGTGGGAGTAATGGGAGAGATGACGTCTAAGTCGAGTGAGTTAGTGATGTCGAGGAGAGCGATACCGCTGATGTTGATCGATAGGCATGTCCAGTCAGTATGTTTGGAGTTAAAGTCTCCGAACATAATGACTGAATGGTGCAGAATGGTGGGCAGCTCGAGATCTTTATGCAGATCTAAGTTCCGAACATAGGGTGGGGCACCGACGCATTTGCGTAAGAACCTTGTTTCACTTGTGAGTTATTCTAAATAGGTTATAATAATATTTTTATAAATGGAAAGAAAGTAACTCTGTCTGTTACCTTTTCACGCTTAGATTAATTAACCAATTGACATAAAATAAGATATTAAATATAATCAGATACTTTAAAACTTCGGAAAATGGAAACCTCCTTTACTACTTCTTTATAAGTGGGGGGTGCTAATTTTTAAGCTAAAGGCACGAAACTTTTACTTCAATAAGGTAACTCATAATTCAGCGTTTTTTGAAATAGTATTCGTAAACTTCGTGTTAGCTATTTTTAATTTTGACATAAATAAATACGTTTTTTGTAAATTTCGCCCTTCACATGGTAAAATTAACTAACTTAAGGGTAACTCAAGTGTAGAGGCTCCTGCCTTCTACTAATGCCACCGTCTTTAAACATTATCATTTATAACTATATAGATAATAAATTTGAAACACTTGAGTGCAGTACATTAACCTAAATAATCTATCAAAATCGACAAATTTCGCTACAAAGCCGCCTGGGGTCAGTCATCTCAAGTTTATCGGTTACTATCCAGTAAAGATATTGCCAATTTGACATATTCGGGTTATCTGAGTTCAAAGCTAATTATTTCTTGTGTAATATACTGTCCGCGTGTCACTTTGCGAAGTGTGCGTTACGTCATTTTGCAGATAAGATGGGCTTTATGTGCACAGAGGTGGCTCAAAGGAGTTTTTAATAAGGGTTTTTGTTTCACAAAACTCCGGCATTTTTAAACCGAATTAGAATATTCTTTTTTGTAATAAAAGCTGTTTGCTCTAACCAGTTAGGTTCTAATGGAATGAAGTAAACAGATAGGCTTAATTTGGTGAATCCATAGAGTATTTTAAGCAGTAATTCTCATGAGTAACTGGAATATGCAAACGAAGTCGTAGACAAAAGCTAGTTTCATAAAATTTTTAATAAGTTTTAATTGATTTAGAATAAAGTATATTTATTGTGTTCGTAGTCAGGGCATATCCGTCAGTTTGCAAGGTTGATATTGCTTAATTTAAGAGAATTGTAGAGAAGTATCTTATTTGCAACTTCCAACTTTTTAACATTCAGATAACTGCTACTATAAGAGACCAGAAATAGCTTTAATTTATTACCACACCGAAATGTTACTAGGTATACATAAATACAACCACATCACATTATATATATTTACATAAAATATTACTTATCTTAAAGAAAAAAATGTACAGAAAAAGGTGCGAATCTCTCAACTCGTACAGTCAACTCGTGTACGTGACTGAAAACACGACGGCGCAGGCGCACGAACCTTGGCCAAGTTGCGCTCTATTATCTTTTTAACTTACCTTGCTCACTGTACTGTCAGAGCCTTTCTACAAACTAAGTAAATTTTCTTAAATAAGAGGTATAAAAGAGAAAATTGAACAAGAGTTAGAATGCTCGGTGGGTTGCGAATTCAACTATATGATTACATCGCATACCTAATCAAAAATATGAATAAAGTACTCCACAATTGGATATTTGACTAAAAAAAAATGTTTGTCATATTTAAATAGTTTATCAAAAGTAAATAAATATTGCAGAAGTAACAGTATGTTTACAATCAATAGTTTTCTAGATACCTACAGCGATGTGTTGGAGTTGCTGCTGCGAGTTGCCTAAAAACGCTACATACAGTACCGAGTTGTGACGTCACAACGTGTAAATCACGCTCAAAACTGTATGGGCGTTTGGATAAAATATATAACAGCTACGTATATAATGCAATTACATGCATACAGTTATAATAAATTGTTATATATAATGTCCTGAAGCTCGTAAAAATAAAACAATTTGTACAAGAAATAAGTTTTTCCTTCTGTTTTAAGCTTTTAATCTTTCTTAAAATTATAAAAATTAGAAAATCTATATTAAATTGAAAACTATATTTTCAAAACATTTTTAGGCCAAAAAAACTTACATTTGCTAAATATACGATAAAAACTTGCATTTTCAAATGGTGTCAAATACCCAACTGGATTATTTTTTTAATTACTGATTGGCCAATGTCAATGATCCCCTCGAGCACCCTCTGTAGCCGACTTGCGCCCCCTGACTTAACTCGGAGTTAGCTGTATAGTCTGTCAAAACGTCCCTCCATCACTAACAGTTTCTGTAAGACTAACTTAGACATATTTAGAGTTATATTGTAACCAGAGTTAGCTTAAATATTTAACCCAGATCCGCGCAACTCGCAACAAACGATTTAGGTTTAAATCTTTTTTTTCCACTAAAATCACCTTTAGTTCACTACATTATTAACGTCTAAGTATTAGAAATCCTTCGACAAGCTAATCATTAAACGATCTAAATATACGTTAGCTACATTCTCTTGTAAATTATCCGCAGTTATAATAATTACATGAGCCAATGCCAAGAAACTGTGACGGCCGACATGACAACTCTTCGATGCATTCTTATGCCTAATAGGAACTAGGATGTGAATTAAATAAAATGTTTAATAATATTAGTTCTGAATATTTTTAAAGAACTCTACCTGTATTAAAAGAAATCCGAAAGGTAAAAGCGTTAAACGTAAGCATATTGTATTATGTATTTTTTACTTTTCAAGGAAATAGAAAGTAAAGTAAATTTAAAAAAATATTTATAACCTCCAGAATTAGACCATTGCACTGAATCTCTCTCAGCCGCATTCGCGCGACAGCCCTACATCCCACTGCACTTACACCAGCCACACCCAACCAAGGGGTGGTATAGGACACCACGTTTGCCTACTGCAGGTTAGCAGACTTTTTTTTTACAAACAAAAATTTATTTACAAAATTAAGTCTTTACAAATACCATCGATATAATATTTTAGGTATGTGGGTTTCCTCACGATGTTTCCCATTATAGTTGAAGCAGTCGGCTATTATAAATAAATTATAATTTGACAGTGAAGAGGATCGAACCCGGGGCCTTAAGATCGAGAAGCCAGCGCCTTCACCACTGCGCCACCGACGCTCTATTTTATCGGCCGCTATCACAGACAGTACAGATTGTGCTTAGCGAATTCATACTTTATCTGTACTAAATTTAAGTCCATATTTGCTAAGCAAAGCCTACCATTAAGTGCGCTTTAAGTAATTGTTTGAAATCTCTAGGTGCGGCCTTATAAAAGATAAACTTCATATTCAATTCATAAAACACAAATTCTAAAACGGAAATAAGTCAGCAAAAACTCTTTCTATCTAAAAAAAAGCTCTTTTCACGGAGAAAGTACTTCATCAACTTCGTTGCATTTTACAATCTTTTAGACTTTGTTGCTTTAAGTATAAAGTATAAGTTTGCTTGATAGTGTACTAAACGTATTTTAAACGCATTCTATTTTTATATTCAATAGTGTCGTCTATCCTTTTCTAACTGAAGTATTTCCACAAAACAAGCATGACTTATACTTCATTAATTATTAATACATTTTATTACAAATGGCCAATAATCAGAAAACTCGTAAAACAACAATAGATGGATCCTTCCGGAATGTCGTCGAAGAAAGAATACAAATTATATTGACATGTAATAACTCCTTGGACCTTACAATGCATTAATGAAGGACAGAGATTATGGTGTTGTCTCGTCAGTCAGGAAGACCAAATTCTAGCTACGTAATCATCAAAACCATGCGAGGAATTCTGACGATGATGTCGGATAAAATCCATTTGCGCGATTATTTTATTTTTGTAACAATAATAACAAAAATCCTGTATTTTGAATTTTCTCAGCTTTCTTAGCTCTTTTTTGGTGTGCGTACATTAAATTGTCAACAGTAAATTAAGTACTGAATATCTTTCCTTAAATATAGTTTCTGAAAATTGCAACGGTTTTGAATTGGAAAACATTAATTTAAAGTGCTGCGTTTTTAAAGTTAATGACACAAAACGTGATGTTTTACCATAATCGCAAATAGTATTTGGTCCAAATTATTACTTAGTTTGCATTATAAGGGAACAAAATCTATTTATCAGCTATTTATGTAGGTTCCATGTTTTTAATATAGAATATACATTAATTATGTGTTATTTTAGCGATATCAATATATTTTCTGTCGATAACATTTCCTTTTGTAAATTTAGCAAAAATAATTTAAGGTAAACTAAAAACATGATAAAATATAAATGTTTATATTAATTTCAGATGTTCAAAACGTATCAAATAAACAAAATTTATAATCATTGGATACCCCTGTATGTTTAAATGAAGTCTTCATGTTTCATTAATTTAAACTTTTATAATAACGGAAACTCCAATAAAAACTTCAACAATTTAAAAAGACAACAAGCTCCCGTTCACGACATACACTGAAATCAAATTGAATCGTTTCTACTATATTTACGTTCGACCTAATTTCAAATTTAGAAACAATTTAGGAAGCTAAAAACTAATTTTTAAAGGTTTTTGTAACCTCTGGCTGTATAGTGCCTACTGCTTTGCGTATCCATCCCGTATGTATACGAGGAGAAATATAAAAAAACGTCATGCGACCTCCATACGGGACATGTACACGTTAGCAAACGCCCAATGGACTTTGTCCCCTCTGCTGAATGTTTACATCACTTCGATAAACGGAACAGTTGCTAACCTATATTCTACAGTAGCCATGTAGTTATAAATACGGTTTTTCAATGCAACGGACATCTATAACGTATTTCTTTATTGCAAACCTAGTGTGGAGATTGCTGAGAATTCTAAAACAAAAATATTCATTATAAGCCTGCTAAGAAAAGTAATAAGGATAGTTTATAGTAGTAAGAACTGATTTTTACTGATCGAATAATGGCGATTCGTCCAGAACGGTATTGTATTCGCCTCCAGGACATACAAATTTCTTAAGATCTTGGCTAACTGTACCAAATATGTCGCTATGACTGGTAATGTATTTAAAAAAATTAAAAGGCTTAATTCCATTTTTAAAATTATGAAATGTCCAAAAAGCATGAACTAAAAAATCATGGATCTTAAAATTTTTTCCCAGATGCCAAGCAGATGATACCTATGACGTCACATTATTATTGAATAATTTGTGAATTACACGCCGAAGTACTCAACCAATGTCCATTCAGGCATTGTTGTATATTACTCGGGCAAAGTCCAAGTTATACGTCATCTAGTTTATCAACATGAGTGGAATACGTGCATTACTGTTCGTACGGACACTAAAATTCGGTTATAGAAAGCCGGTTAGGTCTGATTTATACGGCCTGCATAGGAGCTTGCCTTTGCTGTGTGGCAAGAAAAAGAAAAACACTTCCTGATGGACCGTGAAATTATGGCGCAAATCATGGAGAATTTTACTTAGTGTCCTGTATAAGACCTGTTTTAGTAACATTGCATGGATAAATCTTTTTTTAGGGCCAACATACAGATTAAAAGTTCATTCGCATGACTTAATGGTTAATCAGTTCTTCTTAGTAGTACACTCAATGAATTTTCCCGGTAGTGATGAAGGATATAGGTTTTGTGTTCACAAGAGTACAATTTATTTTCAATTCATGGTACTATAAAACTTCTTAAATAAGAAAGATTGGTAGTTTACATACTAACCTATTCTAGAAACAACGACGCATACTAAGTGGCTTCCTTCCTTCGGAAAAATCTCAAAATTTAACACCCTAGAAAATTCTGATTAGCAAAATGGCTAAAATTAGTTATGAAAATAAAGGTGAAATCAAACAGAATAGTTAAATTTCGGAGTCAGCAAGATGAAAGTATTGCCTCATGAAGTTGATAGATTGCATAATAACTAGGGTACGTACAATGTTTTACCATTGCTCGGAAAAGATCTAATTATATCAACGGTAAGTACTGAAATGTACTAACAAAATCTGTACATACCTACACTTAAATATTAAC
This sequence comes from Marasmarcha lunaedactyla, assembly GCA_923062675.1. Taxonomy (NCBI): domain Eukaryota; kingdom Metazoa; phylum Arthropoda; class Insecta; order Lepidoptera; family Pterophoridae; genus Marasmarcha; species Marasmarcha lunaedactyla. The sequence continues at coordinate 12,182,664 of OV281362.1, read as the reverse complement.
TCAATTTTTTTTATTTTCGTAAAATATAGTAACATAATTTTACGTTCTATTGGTATGTTACATATATATTACACACTAAACTTCCTTGTAACCAAACCTACTTCCCATAATAATAACATTGGACATCTTTTTTTAATCAAAATATCAATGGTCTTACTATTTATTGCATAATGTGAATCTACTTGGAGTCGATTCAAACTTCGCCACTATAGCGCCTATCTAAAAATTTACTATAAAATTCCATACGGACAGGCTATTTTTATTTTGCCAGCCATATGGAAATAAAAGGTTATGTTTCTTAAAATAATATTAAATGGATTAGACACTACGCAGCTACCTCATTAAGCAAATTCCTTTTTTTTTCAATATTTGCATGAAATAATTAAAAACAAATGGATCGCTAATGTTTCAATCGGTCGTCAAAAAACATGTTCCTATCTTGATAATTTTACAAAAATATTGGTCTTTATCACAAGGAAATAAGGCACAAAATGTCTTAAAGTTGAATACATAGCAGTCGAGTAGCTTTAACTAACGCATGCCACGTGTTGTGGTTGTTTCTTTGTCTAGAATTGTTCGCTTATTCTTTGTTGTCTTATCTGCACTTAATTCGGAAAGAACAATCTGATATTTAATTTAGTCTTGGTACGGTTAAATCAAGAACAACCTTATGATGGCGTTCTAATAAATAATTTTCATAGTGAACATATAGGTACTACGACAATAACAATTTTTAGATAATTTTCTGTAATATATGGAAAAACATCTATACATAATTATGTACTTACTTATCTACTGTAATTAGACGAACTTAAGCATTGAGATTCAGTATAAAAATTACAGTCGGAGAACTTGGTGCAGGTGAGATTCACGTTCGAATCCCCTGCAGTGCTGTCGCCTTTTAGTATGCAGACCGCTTATAAAATAACGAACAGCGCGCAAGCGATTCTCGCCTTAACCATCCTACAATGGTAAGCATTAAATTAGTAGGTAGGTACTTAACAGTATATTTACTTTACAGAAATACTGAGGTACCTACAATAATAAATAACTGTAAATAATTATAACAAATGTTTAAGTGCTAATATTTTTTTTCCGCCAAAACTAAAACAGCTATTGTATGAGATTCGAATTTTGAATGTAGATTTCGTTTCACGCCGCCGAATCGTGAGTGCGCGGTGAATAGCCGGGTACAAAGTCCACGCCAAGGTAGACGTAAACGTGACTATACAATGCTTTTATAACCAATATTTCTCAAATTTTCGGATAAATTTGATGGTGTAACACTAATAAATCAACATTCACGTGTTAAAGTATCGATTTTAATGCAAAAAACTTTGAATAAGTAAAAGTTTTCGCAGAAATGTGTCCATTCGTCGTTGTTACTGTGAAGATATTTACGTTTTAAGACTATTAAAAGCCCTTCCTATAATAACAGATAGCAACAGAGCTATTTCAAAACATTGTTGATCATTATTTGAATTATTTGGAACTATAGATTGTAAATGAATGTAGCTATTTAATAGTGAATGTATTTTGATAGTTTAGTTTCTCCAGATTAAACAAACTCACCTTCTCGAGGCATTCTCTTCCAATAGCATTGGGTTCCACCTTAACTTCCAAGATCACAGAATTCGGTTGACTCACAAGCCACATTTTGAAAATAATTCAGATAATACAAAACAATTAGAAGCAGAGACTTAAAAGCGAAGGTTAAAATCAACGATTAAATTCTTTGTTTATCACTCACGGGGATTGTTTATGTCACTCGCGTTAAAGTTTTGTTTAAAAAAGTTTTTCGTAATTCGCTCTGCGCAATGTCTATCGCGTATTCTTTGTGGAAGTAAAACTGTGAATACTTCCACACGACGGCCATACTACAATAAGTTTGTCAGCGAAATGATAAAACTGTGACGACGAGGCAGCGATTGGTCGACGCTTTTTAGTATTGGATTCAAATTCTTTACGAGCGAACGTTCCGTTACATTAAAGTTCCATAGATGCGTGCGAATGGTTTAATAACGCTTTGTTCTAGTAAACCCCGCAATGTATTCTTAAATGAAACGGTAAGTTTACTATTGAGTATTAAACCGATACATGACATCATATTTGCCATCTCAAGTTCGAAGTGCTGAAAGAAAGAGAAAGATCCATTCAGGTAACCCCTTTATATTTTAACAAATCCCCTTATGTTTTGGGTTCCGTACCAAAATTACCAAAAGGGAGTGTACAAGACCCTTTTATTAATAAATATCGGCTGCATTTTCTGACATATTCTCTTGAATAACGTACATTTATTTTAAAGATTAATATTTAAAAATACAAAACGAACGTAAAAGTTGGTTAGGTAAAGAAAAGTTCTTCGTATATTCGAATCAAAGTGAAGCCAAAGTTTTACGTATGTGCAAAGTTTCGCTACTGTTGTCGAAATTGCATTATGATAAGTACCTAATCATGACGTAATAAAACGAATCAAAATTTACTAAGATTATAAGTAGGCAATTTAATCATTAAAACAATTGCATTGAACTAGTAATAATACCTATCTGCGTTCTCTGTTTTATTAGTAGGTAACTAGTTGTAGGGTACCTGGCGGCCATTGCGAAAACGCAAAATTTTTGAAATCTATGATACTACAATAAACCATGCATTGCACTTAAACTTTATAACAGGGATCCAAGGTTACCTAGGTCTTTCGTCACTTATAGAGAGTTTTTATTTTCCTAGTAGGTATCCCAAATATTCAGGTATGAAAGACATTTGTCTCAACTATAGGGTTCGTGCGGTACTTACTGTTTTCATTTAAAGAGTTACACATGTTAATGAGAAACGCGTACAAAATAGGTACGAAAGAAATAAAAAAGTTTGTAAATAAGTGTATCGGAACCTGATAAATTGTTTAACTTATAGAGGCTGTTGAACTACAAAGAAATTTAAAAGCAAAATATAATCGTAATAACCGACGTATATCAACTCCTATATGTATATTTTCAATGCAAGATTGTCAGGATTCGGGACCTAAGTGTAATCACCAGTGTTCTCACACATCCAGAACTCATAAACCAGCGGGCCTAACATAAAGCCCTGTGAAGACATAGCCAACCTGACAGCCAAATCAAGACATGTTACAATCACATGTCACGTGACTTGTTGTGACCAAGCCAACTAGACCACTGTCCAACGTGACTTCGTGTATTTTGGATACAGACAACATCGCTATTATTATTATTATTATTATTTATTTCGATATTTAATCTCAAGCAGTTTTCTTTACAAGTTACCAAAATTTTGAGTAAGTATATTGTAATTTTTTCGCAGCGTTTTTTTTTTGTTTTTATTTGTGACCTTAATGGATATGCCAGTTTATCTAGTTTACTTGGTCGTTAGTACCCTTTGGAAGACAAGACGCAGCGAGGAGTTCTCATGTTAGACCTTCAGGTTTCACTACATAAATTCTTCCTTAACAACAGCAAATAATTGAAACTTAATGCTCTTGACTCCATTGGGATTTCTAATGGATTTGTAAATAAAACGTAGCCTAACCTGTGATCTGATAGTTAGAGATAATTATACCGAAAGGAGTACAATAAGTTTTCTGCGGGAGTTTCACACCTTGCCTTTCATATCCATACTTTGTATAGGATGTTACATCCACGATGACGAGCCCGACTTTTCCAAATCGCTTACCTACAGTACAAGTGTATCGTACCTAGTTGCACAACCTCGATCATAACGTAGAGGGGCGCCTCTTCATGGGTGGCGCTCACTATAGCTAGTCAAATGGCAAGTTTTTATTAATTTGTCGATGCTGTTTGTACACCATATTTTTGACAGTAGGGAGAGGCTCGGTTCAAAATCAGTTCTTTGGCTCAACTGCGGTTGTTTACTATAAATATTTTCGAAAACACAAAAATATCTTTTCAATGTCCACAAATCTTATCTCCTTAACTTGGGGCGTCGAGCGTGTTCTTTGTAAAGCCAAAAGCACAAATTCCTCGTAGTTAGGATGTTACCACACCAATCGATCGATCGCCGATCGACGTCGATAGATGTAGATATTGGTCTGGTAAAACTGTCGATCGACGTGGACTGTTCTATTCTACCATCAATCGATGGCGTCGATCGACGATCGATCGATTGTTGACCTTTAAAGACGATATCCGCTAGCTTAAAAATAATTATTCGGAGAGCGAGAGGCTGTAGATAGGTAGACACTATTGTTCGACAAAGATTATATAAAAAAACTCAAAAAATAAATATTAAATAATGATGAATTGAGACAGGAAAGTAGATAAGTGAAGAAAATTTAAATGGAGGCTAAGAACCGTTTAATCTTAGCATTGAGAATTCCATTTCAGGTTGATACGATTATAACAAGAGTTTCTTTTGTTATCAGCGTTCTTACTGTTCACGTGATTTCGTAAAAGGGAAAGAACAGCCAGCGTTATTACAGGAATAGGTACTCACAGGATCCTAATGACACAGTTTTACGTCAAATAAAAAAATGTAGGTATATCCATGGAGTTCTGTCGGTGGAAGAACATTCCATATATTTGCTTTGTTTAAAACTCCGTGTGTGGTGTTTAACATTAATATAATTTATGCTAAGTGACGTTATCTTAAAGCAGCATAAATTATTGATTAGTAAAAAAATACATTTAAATGATTTTAGTTATTTATAAAAATTATCTAGAAAGATTTTCTATTCATCTTATGAAGGTAAGGATTTCCAACGTACCCACAACTTTCGAATTCGGCTTTCAAAATGTATTTCTTATAGATGGATCGAGAAGAATAAAATAAACCAAATAATTCATGAAAAATACTTCTATGTAAATATATTCAGGTATAAAATGTTTCAAACCTATGACACTAAGTTATAAAGCCATCCAGAATTGCGAGCCCCACTTCTTTTTAGGTCTACACATCGTAGCGTGCGATGGTGCGATCATAGCAAAAAAGGGGTAAAAGCGGTATACTCTCGTAATACCCTCTCCACCAGCGTCTATACAAAGTTAAATGCGTCTGAACCAATTTTGTCTGCAATAGATACCTTCCTGAACGGCCTTCTCGAACGCAGTTCATGTTCTGGCGATTACAACTGTATCCCCTGAGCTGGTTTTTAATTTGAGAGAACAAGAAGAAGACACACGGTGCTAAATCAGGGCTGTAACTCTAATGACCTAAAAGTTTTACCGGTGTGGTGTTTAGAAAGTCCATCGTCTTGATCGGGGAGTGCGTGGGCGCGTTGTCGTGGTGGAGCAAAAGGCTTCAGAGCCCCGTTTTCGGTCACTTATTGCTCGCAGCAGCAAAAACTTCTGGCAAGCATTTGGTAGTATACCACTCTGCATTAATGCTGCTTTTATTTCTTGAGGGAATTCATACTAAATACCCCGTTATGAAGAAAAAACTGGCAATCAAAATTTTTCCTACGCTTCTCGATTGTTTCTTCTTCGTAGGCGTTGGTTATTTTTGAAACAGCCATACTGTTCACTGGCGCTTTTTTTCTGGATCATATCTATAAATCCAAGATTCGTCACCTGTTATGATATCGTAAACACGACGGGAAGAATTTTTTAAAATCATATTATGGCACGTCCCGAGCCAATCTGCTAGAGCTGAATCTCCTCGTATGTGATTTGCCACTTTTGTTGAATCAAATTTTGACTTGTGCACCTTTTCTCCCGTAACAGCAGTTCACGCTGCTGCTATTAGGAAGATCATCCCAGACCACTTCTTTCTTCATCCTTCAAACTTAAGCGACCGCACTTGAACTCCTTTTACCAGCTGTACACAGGTGCTTTAGAAGGCGCCTTGTGCATATAAGCATAATTAAAATCGATAAAACGATTAACCAAGTTTCAAGTTGGACTTGAAGTCGTAAAAAATAATTGCACGAAGATGTTCCCGACGCAAATCTATTTCTTGATTAAAATATTGTAGTTTCATGACGCTGTTAAAAAAAATGAGAGAGAAAATTAAATTTGGAACAATCACATTGTTGCTTTAAAGTAATTGAATTTTCAAAATAAATTATAACTCGCCAGTGTTCCATACATAAAAACTGTAATTCGCAAAACTTTCTAAGTGGCCTGGTATTACATATGCTACCCATTCCCATGCCACAGTCATAAAGGTGTTTTATAGTGGGTAAGTGCGTCCCAAATCACCCCGCAGATCGGCTCCGGACGTACGCATGACGCATCTTCCCCCTCCCTCCTCGCGGAGGGTGCTGCTTAGGCGGCCAAAAAACAAACTGACCCGGGCTGCGCATTGCGCAAGGGGCTGTCACTGGCTCGAAAAATTGACGGCCGATCTATTCCGCTGGACGCTGGACTGAGTTGAAACTTTTCACATTGATCCAGTGAGGGTAGCCAGTGCCACTGGCGTCAGCTTCTAGATCTACGTAAGTCGGCCTTTAAATATATGGACAGGATATTGTCAAACGTTCCAACTAATATTTTGAGTGTGAAAGTGAGTTTGGTTAGTTATTTGTTCGTTTGTGCGCTTTCACACCATAGCTTATATATTGATAATCATGAAATGCTTAATAATAGTAGTAATTATTTATTTGCAAGTACATGCGATACAAATATGATCTTAATATGTTTATTGTCGTATGCTGGCCCACTTCAGGCGATCGCCACTGTGTACAGATTTTCTTTAGCACCATCTATCAAAGTAATTTGGACTATTTTTTTTCTTCATTTAATTGAGGAGCATCCCTCATTCCCAAAAATATTGCAATTTGAATACCTGCACCTCGTTTTAAAGAATTGAAAACTAAAAATGACTACCATATTTTGGATGAAGTTTTGTTTTGAACCCATATATCAAAAATTTTTGTCGATAAAAATATGACGTGTCTACTCCAGCGAACTAGCATATTTTGTTAGGCTTTTAGCCTAAATATGCTGCAAGGAGCTATTCATTGCCAAATTAGAAGGGAAATATAAAACTAATTTGATTTATATTTAGGGCTTTTTTGCAGTAATTCGACGGATCAAGACGTGCTCTTATTTGGTTTTTCTTTATTGTATACATATTATTTAGTGTATAATGGTGGTAGAGTATTGCGCAGTGAATACTCATTGGCATGTGCATTAAATAGAAAACCGAATGAGGAGTGTAAACAGTGTTTTCGTTTTACTCCAAGAAGTCCACTTGTTGGTAAGAAAGTGACGCTATACTTTGATATTAATGGCTGTATGGCTTTGTATAGCCTAGCCTTCCTTAAATGATAAACGTTAACAAAAAAAGATTTATGGTTAGGGATGCAGACCTCAAAAAAAAACCTTAAAAAATTTCTAAATGTTCTTTGTAATACAACATTGATTGATTAACAAGTTCTTCAAAATCCCTTATATGTATGCATATTACTTTTATTGTAATTTGTAATAATGAATTTCCTTACATTGCAGAATGCTTATAACTTTTTTAGTTATAATTTAAATGAAGATTACTAAAAGTTTGTATTTCAGAATTATCTGCAAAATAAAATCGTCACGGAGTATGTTTATGCGGTATTTATGAACATCGAAAAACCTACACACTATCACGTAAACACATGAGTAGGTATGGTAACTTTTTTTATAAATTTCAATATACAATGGTGTATACTGGCCCACTTCAGGCGATCGCCATTGTGTACCGTTTTTCTTTTATTTTCGCGAATAAACAAAAATCTCAAGGTGTGAGGCCGGGCTATATTACGGCGGGTGACCTAATTATTCCACGTACGACGTCACCAAATAGTCGATCTTTAACCTGGCGGTGTGTGACGAGGCGTTGTCGTGGTGAAGGAGGATCCTACTGCGAGGTCGTTTCTCCCGAACTTTTTCCTAGACAAGTGGCAAACAATTGTAAGTGTACCACTCCGCAGAAATCGTTTTTGGATCCTTTGAAACAATTGTCACCAAATGACATGTCTTTCCGAAGAATCAGGCCACCATCTTTTTTTCACGCTTCGACCTCTGTTCACCTTAGTTGGCAACTTTTCGGAAGGAAACACCCACTGAGCAGGCTGTCTTTTGGTTTCGGGATCATAACGGTAAATCCAGCTTTCGTCACCCGTATGTTAAACACAGCATTTGAGTCACCTCCGCTAAATCTTTCAACCATATCACGGCACCAATCAACATGACGGAGTTTTTGGCCCTCGGTCAAATTATGAGATATTCACCGGGCACAAAGCTTCCTGACCGCTGAATGTTTATGGAGGAATTTGTGCACTTGATTCATACCGATGCCCAAGCTTGTCCAAATCTGCTGATAGGTCACTCTTTTGTCAGTCTCTATCATTCGCCGTACAACACAGACGTTATCTTCAGTCGTGGCCGTAGAAGGCCGTCCCTCACGCAGACCATTGGTGAGATTAGTGCTACCTCGTTTAAACTCATTAAAACAGTGGCACGAGATGGGGCTTTATCGTGAAATAACAATAGCAGTTTATCATAACTTTATTGTTGACTTAAATGACATCAAAATTCATAAAAAATCATTGCATGAAAATTTTCTCGCGCCAAATCATTAAAAAAATTACAAATGAATGAAATACGTACTCAATAATATTGGCAAAGAGTGCCATTTTCAAAATTTTAAATAATTTTTTTATTGTATTGTTTACAAGTGGCCAGTTGTAAGAACTTTCAGTTTGACACTCATAACTGATTTAAAAAAAAGTGTTGTGGGGAAATAAATTATTGAATAAAAATTTCAAAGTATAATCAAATGTTTTATTAACTCACCTTAATTATGTCCTTTAGCACTTAGTTCAGACCCAAACATACTTCAGGAATAATTCTAGATATGAGTGTACTTGATATTTTAAATAGGTAGTGCAGGCTCCTATAACTGTCTCCAGTCTCAAGAAATCGCAATGTAAATGCCAATCTTATATTTGGAGGTATTGCTTCTCGCCAATATATATATATCCTATAATATCCTTTTTTGCAATAATTGGCAATATTTTTTGCAAAATATATTTGAAATCACTAGATGACATACGAACAAAGTTATTAAATTCCTCTGACGGTTCTGCAACAAGTTTGCACAGCAGATTGTTCATGGTTTGCCTTAAAAATAAAAAAAATAACTTAGTCACGTACGTCAACATTCTATTTTTATTTAAAATAAGCCCAAAACAACTTAGATATACAACTAAGTAACATTAAAAAATCTACGCATCTTGTCCTCTAACGGTGAATGGTCAGCATCCATTATCGCCTATCGCGCTATTTTTTTAAATAATTTTGTGGCGGTACATTTTTTTGTAATACCTACGAAGATATAATTACTTCCACGTCCATCGCAAGTCTTTTGCCAGGCAACAATGAGCCATGCGCCATTGTGTGAACACCAAGTGATCGTGGCCTACAGTTGTGCATTGCAGAGCATGCCCATCACAAGCCATTGTGTACTGGGGCCTTTCGTGTTGTTCAAAATTCAAAGTTCAAAAATCGTTTTCTGTGCATAACTTTGAAATGCGACACTTTATTTATGGCTTTTATTTTGTGTTTTTTAGTTCGTATATATTGTTTATGTTTCTCTTAAAATATTTGCCTTATATCGAATGTCTAATATCGAAGCAAGTTCATTCAAGAAAGCCATTGTACAATATTGGATTGTTGATGATACTTACTTATTTTTGTGAATAATACTGTTCGTGATTTCTCAAAATATATACATACACTTTTTATTTACTTCACAGGTTACTTTTTCACCAGAAAACATTTCGATCTCCAGGAATACGCGAAGCCGCGGTAAAAATCTAGTTTAGTATAACAGCAAAACTTTTATACAGATGTTTTTATTTTATTTAAGGATTATTATCATTTTCATTTAGAAACCAGAATTGATTTATTTTTATGATCATAAATAAAAGAAACGATATGATGTTAATTTGAATAAATAAGGTACTCTTAATTTTCTCATGTCGCTAAGATTGCAAAGCGAGTTATAGATATTCTATCTTAAAGTTATAATATCTGCGAATTGGGCACACTAGTTACAAAATAAAAACAAGAATTTTCACTCAATGTCATAATTGACACATTACGTAAATTATACCGCCATCTGTATTTTTTCGGTGCTACTTCGTATTATTGCGTTCCGTTATATGAATTGAATAATAACTGTACCTCAATATTGAAGGTAAAGAATTAACAACTTTACAAAAATGTAGAGTTTATAAAATACGAATAACGAACTATTATTTTTTGATCATACATATCTGATATCTTCATATCAGTCTCAAAAATTATATGAATTGTTTTACATTTGACGCAAAAAAAACGAAGCACGAGTTGATGACAGCGCCATTAACGACAACATGGCAGAACTAAACTAATCATATGACTTTCATCACTGAATTTTATCATTCTGCGCCGCCTATTGATTTGTTGCTTGGCCCTGTAAATTGTCTGACATAGTATTTGTGCATCATCAGGTATGGCGAGTCAAACCCAAGGAATCCAGCAACTGCTGGCTGCTGAGAAGCGTGCTGCAGAAAAAGTATCCGAGGCGAGAAAGCGTAAGTTACCTTTTCAGCTACCTCTTTACTAGGTCCTGTGCCCTTGTTTGCTAAGTAGTTTCAATGGTGGCGTTTTGGGTCATCAAAATTTGTGTTTTCAGAGTATTTCATTCTAAATATTATACAAAAACGTGTTCTGTGTCTTATGGTATGATTTGTGAGAGCATTTCAAATTAGTATTTCAAGTTCAAAGTCTTCAAATTGTTGCGACAATTGTTCCACCACTTAATAAACACCTCGATTACAATTCAAGGAATTGTCAGCTTATCACTTGCTGTGCAATACAGAGAGTGGTTAGCAACACAATCTTGTGATGTAATTTTGTGATGTATTAAATTTTAAACATGATATTTCAGGAAAAGCGAAACGCCTAAAGCAAGCCAAGGAGGAGGCTCAAGAAGAAGTTGAAAGATACAGAGCAGAACGTGAAAAGCAGTTCAAAGAATTTGAATCCAAGGTGAGTTAAATAACTGTTAAAACTTAATTTTTCTTTTGACTAAAACATTTAGACCATCTTGATGTTGGTCATGTGATGGAGTGTTCCATAGTCAGTATAAGTTTTTATGTAACATATTTGTAAAAATGTCTTTATGTAGGTACTGGATGTAGATGTACATTACACATACTTTTTTACAGCATATGGGTACAAGGGAAAATGTTGCTGCTAAAATCGAACTCGAAACTAAGATCAAAATTGAGGATATGACTAAGCTGGTGAAACAACAGAGGGAGAGTGTGAGTATTATTTCTATTTTTCATTTTTGTTTACATTTTCACTTGTAAATGTATTATATATAATATATTGCAATATACCACAAAGTTGTCTTGGTGAAAGTTCTGTTAGAAGATTCTGAGGTTCATATAAGAGATGCATGCATGCTTCAAAACACGGGGATATGAAATTCGACAAAATAATTGATAAGAAGAATGCAACTTTAGTAAATTCTTAGAATAATAAGAATTCTAAGAATGTATACAGGTCAGATTAGATGATCAATATTTGTTATTATTTTTCATTTATTACCATAACATTCAATACCAATGTATGTACCTTCTCAATGAAATAAAAATTATACACGAAATTCTTTTTCATATCATTCCACTGACAAATACAATAAGGAATTTTCTCCTTAGGATCCTTATTGTACATCCTTAATAAATATTAAAAATATGTTGCAACGAAGCTATCAAACATAATTTAAAATAATTTAAGTTGTTTTAAATTATGTACACAGTTGACTCATTTTGTCTTATTTGTGCTAAAATTTTCTTTTTTTGACTACTTCGAACTCACTATTTTACTGTTATTGCCTTGGGCTCTGTTGGTCTTTTTATGTAAACCATTTTTATATGTGAAACTTTTTTGTAAATGACTGTTTGTTGCCAAAATATAAATAAATAAATAAAATAAAAAATAATATAAAACTTATATTAAAAAAATATATACATATTAGCATAAAAAATAACTAAGGTTTGTAAGATAATCTAACCTAAGTCTATGTTGATGGTAACAATGAATATTAGGCTTAAAATACAAGTATACATATTGAAAAAAAGGAATTCAGAATTCAGTTACACTATACAAAATAGTTTATGAAAAAGGATAATAATTGATATAAGTTATTTAAAAACACAGACAATTTTCCAAATTTATTCCTATTTTAGATAAAATGAGTTCTCTGAGTTTTTCAGTCTACATTTATTAAAATCAGATATTTCAAAATTTTGGTAGGGACATGAAGACACAGTTGAAATTTTAATATAAAAAACTTAAAAAAAAAAAACACAGACAATGTTGTGAGTTAATGATGCAAAACATGGGCTTGCGAGAAAGACAAAAGATTACCAGTACATATGATTTCATTTGTATTCATACCATATATTGTTGGTTCCATTATTTGTTTTTAACCATTTAACAAGTAAAATCAGGCAACTGGGAACAAGATTTTTGAGGTCCATGCATCAGGAGCTTCCTTCATTCTCTTCCTTCCTTCTAGCCTCTATTAAATAAATAATGAATTACAGTTCAAGGCTTCATTAAGCTGAGGATTCTTTTATATATTAACTATACCTTCCAAAAAGGTATTAAAATTATCTGGAATATGCTATAAACCATTTATTTGTCCTTTTCAGGTGGTCAAAGACATCTTGAAGCTGGTGTATGACATCAAACCTGAGTTGCACGTGAATTACCGCTTGAAATAAACTTCACATTATATTCCCATAAACCAATCACATGAATAAAACCTAAAATGTGTGGTTTCTAAATGAAAACATATTTAACCTTAACCTAGCTTATGATTGTTGTAACTTGTTCATAATCTATTGAAATTTTTAGGAATTAAGTGTTCAGCAATACTTTTAATGTCACTATGACAGCTTGTTATGTCAGATAATGTAACGGGGAGCACCATTTTTGCCATAAGAAATAAATTTATTTGCCATAGTGAGTGCTTTGTTAAAAAAAATCAGAATCAACTTGTTATCATTCCATTTGATAAATAAAAATACAATTTTTGTGTGTAAACAGCAAATTTGGTATGTTCAATGTTGTGAATTAATATTAGAAATCTATGAAGTAAACAGATTATGTATTTTAAATTTTTTATTTTTATTTTTTCTTGTTACAAAGTAGTGTCAAATGGAAGTTGGTTTGTACAGTATTAGTGCAAATATATAATTGATGTAATGTCATTACCTCGTTTTACTTTTAATATCTTGCTTCAGTCTGTGTAAGTTAACCACACACTTTCTTTGCAATTTCACATGATTGGCATTAGAGAGTTCCTAGTACTATAGTTGTACACAATATTAAATACCTATTGCCAAGTTAACACAGTACTTAAATAGATAAGCCCTAGACATTGAAAATTTTACATCCAAATGAAGACAATTATCTAGGGTTGCTTGCCATGTCTTTTCTTCCTAAAATGTGACCTCAACACACAACTCTTTATCAATCAAATTTGACAAAAGAAATAATATATCTTCTTTTCTCAACATGAGACCTTCTGAGACATAAAAAAAAGAATTATGGTTTTAGTTTATCCCCAACTTAGTGGGTTGCCTAGACTAAAATGTTATATGTTTTGTTAGTTTTTTTTGTATGAGTTCAAATTGAGTCATTTGGAATTTTTATTATTTTTATATAATTTTTTTATCACTTCAGTACTTACTGAATAGAAATTGTATAGTATTAGAATTTAATCAATCTATTTTGTTCTCATTTCATTGGTTGATTGAGCATAAAATAAACATATTATCCTTTTGTAACTAGTAAATGTCATATTTATTATCAATTTAAATATCCATTAGAGATCTCAGTTGGAAAAATATGTAAAAAGTGAATATTATATCCAAACCTTGAGAAATTGGTCTTTTCAGTATAAATTATGTCTTATTCTTTCATTCATTCTTTGTATCTCATGCTAGGAAGAAAGAGATCTCTTCTATTTATTTGTTTTACAGATTGTTATATTTCTTGAATTCTTGCAAAGAATTCTCACGTTAGTCCTGCTGTTTAAAACGATTTATCTTAAAAATGTGCCGTATATGTAGGGAGGTAAATATTAAACTCTGTATGTAAAGAAAAAAAATTTTGATTCTCATTCGATAACTATTCGGAGATGTCACTTTTCAATGATATATTTTGATATAGAATAATCCGATTGAGGTTATTTTAACGAAAATGAGCAAATTAAATTGAAAAATCTCATTCAACCTCTATATGAAGTCATCGAGTAGCATCAACGTCTAATTTCTCTTTGGTTGTAATATCATGTCAACGTATTCAATAAATATCTGTCATCAAGAATGCCTAGAAAATTATAGATTTGTTCGTTCCAGGTAATTATCTAATAAACTTTGTAATGAGATAGCTATAATAACCTGTCAACATTGATTTATAATTAAAATTAAATTAATTAAATTTTAAAAAGATAATTAGTCCGTGACGTCATTATACAAAATTCTATAAAAATTGATATAAAACTGCCCAGAAATCAGAAACATTCAAATTGTTTTCTCAAAGTACCTCATTCTTTCCGAAAAAATATTAAAAAAGGTAGGTACCTCAAAATTGCTTTACATACCGAATTGCAGTGCAGATACTTATCTTGAGTGTTACAGATAAGATTGATAATTTCTAAAATGCTACCTAACATTCACATTTTTCAAATGTTGAAGTGTAGTCAAAGAGCTGCCTGCGTTTACTTTTTCCAGACGAGCTGAAATCTTGAAGAGTAAGGTGAATAGGCTCCGCTTGGACAGGTCGCGACTTCATTATTTCTTTCCATCAGGGGAGGTGGATGGAAGACTAACACAGATTAGTTAGATTTTACAATGTTATAAAAAAAAACTTCTTTAGATACAAATTCAATTCATTTTATTTGATTTTGTCAAAGGTTGTAGTAACACGTGTTCGAAACATTTATTGTTTTTTATCATTGATGGTATGTTTATCATTTCTGTATACCAAAAAGTTATCTTATGATCACGGACGTAAAAAATAGGCGGACGGAACATCGCTAAGCATAAACTGAAGCATAGCAATGGCGGCGGCGTGAGTTTGTGTGAGTGAATGGAGTGTGGCCATAAAAGAAAAATTACCCCAAATTACGGTAAAAATTTCGCTACCTGTTCCATCTAATCCTAATATTTAAAAATACCTAATCCAGATATCTAATCCTAATATTTATGAACCTGCGCCTAATAAGTATGCAACGCTACCAATATTTATGTATTATTTTTATTTCTATGTATTAGGTAGAAAACAATCTTCCATTCCGTTCTCGACGTTAGGAGATAGATTGCTTTACTAGATAGATTGCTTTTAAAATCGATATCTGTGAGTACGTCAAACATGAATCTGATAACATAATTGAAAGCAATCGGTAAAGTAACTAAAAAGTTCAAAATGGCACCTACTTTTTCTAATTCTGTTGTCAGATTCGTGTTCAGAAACTTAATGGACCAGGTATAGAGTTTTAAAGTAATCTGTCTAGGAACTAAAAAGTTCAAAAAGTGCGGCCAATTTTTTCAATTCTGTTGTCATATTCGTGTTTGACGTACTCACGGACCCCTAGATACCGATTTATACCATTTATAATACCTAGTCCAATATTTATACCTCACCTGTACAGATTTTATTCCTAGCAACACAGGTGAATGAGCTAAGGCATTTAGGTATTTTATTCCAATTGATGTAATTTAATCAAAATGTGAAAAACAACGTGATAAATTATAAACTTACTTATGAAACGTGATTCCCTGACATTTTTTATTGTAAGTGGAATTATTTCTACAAAATTTAACTGCACAAGACGGCATTGTTTTTTAATTTTCGTCGCAACAACGACACAACTACCACCAATGAGTTTCGGCTGCGTTGTGCCGGCTGATCGGCATCCTATTGATGTAAATGTGTGCGTGTGGCTTGTGTGTACAAGCGGATCGGCATCCTTTGGTGCTTCACTTCTAAGTTCGGCAATGCTCCGTCCGCCTATTTTTTACGTCCGTGCTTATGATCTCAAAAAGGTAAAACATCTGTCTGGTTATCTGTTCGTGGTCTAAGCTGGCAATTATAATCCTCGACTTGCTAAAAGTAGAGCGTATAGATTTTTCATGTAACATCTACAGGTTAATGGTATTTTGAACTGAAAAAACCCATGAATCAAATACAAATTGGTATTGTCTCTGTGCCAAAACCATTGAAAGAATTTTCTTATTAGGCATTTAAGCGTTGGTGAAAAACGTTTTAATTGAGTTGTACGGCCATCCATCGGAATTGATTAAAACGATCTCACAATTTATCAGACGCATCAACCATGGTTTCATTGGTTTGGAAGGATTTAAAATTCGAATTACTCAACAGTGCAAGATATAAAAATAATAATTTACCTTTTTACCATTTCCTGGAGTTCGTCAGGGCGCACCAGAGCAGGCGGGCCCCTGCTGAGAATCCCGAATCACCTAAATCACCTCTAGTCCTTGTTGTCAATCATCAAATTCATTACATTACCCATCGTGATCGTTTACTAATCAGGTACCCTTAATAATCACTGCAGGGATATCAGCCTCTCCCAACTCAGGGGTGGCGTCCGACAATTGTAGGCCATCACGCCTACTGCGGGTTGGCAGACTTACCAACTCAGGGGTGGTGTCAGACAATTGTAGTCCATCACGCCAATTGCGGGTTGGCAGACTTACCAACTCAGGGTTGGCGTCAGATAATTGTAGGCTATTATAGGGCCCATTTACAATGGGCTCGTACACACAGAGATTGGGAGGAAGATGACTGGCATTACAAGACGCATTCGAGTTTGGGGAACCTCTGGACGTCATGAACAATAATGATAAGGGCCGGTAATTTATAATGTTGGAAGAGCAGATCTCATTTGGGTCGGGACAACCTCAATGCTCAGATTTACGCGGAGAGGATTGTTTCAGACGTAATCATACCTTTGCGAGGCCGGTTGGGTGGTTCATTTCAACTAAAGCACGTCCACCACGGCTAGAGTCGTAACACGCACTCTTGCCGCCACTCTTCTGCCGTGGCCTGAACAATCGCCAGACCTCAAACGAACTGAGTACGCATGGGGTATGCTCCAAAGAAGAGCCCTGCCGAGTATGCATGCCGTGCACACCCCACAACTTTTTGTCTTGTCAGAAAGCACGTGGGCGGCTATTCCTCAAAGTGATTTTGATGAACTGATATTAAGCATGCCAAATCCCTGCGATTGTATTGTTCGTATTGGTGGAAACACAGACAATTTTTTTTAATATATAGAACAAAAATTTATAAAATCCTAATTTTTGCCCTTTTTTGCCATTTCTTTGACGCCGTTAATTTTCCAGATAATTTCTCACAATTTTTCAAAAAGAGCAATTTTTCGTAATTTTTTACAAAAATAGGAGTAACATAGAAGCAAAGAGTCATTCTGATAGATTGGATTTGGTAAATATTGAGCTGATGGTTCTTTTTGCTGAAAAATTACTTGATCCCTAAACACTTTTGATGTGTGTACATACAGACTTAATTTAACCGACTATTACATCATTAGTCGGCAACACCCACCCGCGACAGTGATGGTACAGGTTATTTCCGTTGTGCGAAACACCACAACGCTGGGGTGTGAAACGAATTGTCTACAGACTGAATCTCACTTTTTACTATTGTCTTCCAACCAATACATTACGCTAATAATACGCATTATTAAAATACCAATGTATGTTATAAACTATATTGTTAAAATTTGTGTTAGGTCTAACTGGTGCAATATACTTTGGAACCTAAAATTGCGCGTGGGTATTACAAGCTACCTATACACGAACAGCACGCACAATTCTTGTATAATTTGTGGTCACGTAGATGTATACACGAGTAGTTTCCTATGGCTACGTTCTAGCCTTGCATACAATGGAAATACGCGACGCTTTGCCCACAGCTACGTAGTTCACGTGCTAAAAGAAACAAACTAGGGTAGCAAGCAACGCACCGTATTATAACGTTTAACGGTTCAGTTTACACGGAAGATTCATGTTCCCAACCACTCAAAGAACTTTAAAATTAAAAATTAATTGCCTGACGGATTAAGAACAGCTAAGAAATGATACTATGATGACAGAAAAATCGCCATCTGGCTATCACACATAACCATCACGTATCAAATAAAGCCCTTTTCGATTTTCGAATTTGATTTCGACATTTAATTCACAATATATTATCTCATTATAATTTCATATATTTAGAACACATTCAAACAATAGTTAAATGACTTTCAGATATTTTCCCTCGAAGATGGAGTTCAGCCAGTTGGAGACTGCTCCTATTTTGGTGAAGACAGCGGGCTGGTCGGAGAGATCGCAGCGCTTTGAAGAAAACGACAGGACGCCAACGAGTACCCCGTCCATGATGGCGGGGCCGCCGGCGTCGTGCTGTGAAAATAAAAAAGTACATTTGCTCAATTAGGAGTGGTAAAAAAGCTGTCTCGATTGGATTCCCGTCAAGAAGAATATAATATAAATAGCCTATTATTATTATCAAAAGGATAAAATATAAACTTTACGTGGTATTGGATAAAACTGGTTTAGGTTCAATTCACTCTGAGAAATAACAGTTAAAAATGACATAGCCATAAAATACCTACAAAATTCAAAAATTTTAAAATTATTTCTTCATAGGTAAAGCAATTACACTCGACGAAAGTTTTCTACAAAAGGTCGTCTAGGCTATTAGAAAGAACTCCACATCAGTGGGTAGGTATACTGCCGCGATTATTAATACATTATATTGATTTGATTTGGATAAATAAACAAGGTGATTCATCCAGAATGGGTCAGTTTGGGAAAGTCTGAAATTTTAAGAGATTGAGGATTTCCTGTTCTATCGAACTAATTCATCGATCTAAGAGTTAAAAGAACTGCATTCAAAGATTTCGAAGGAAGGAGTTTAACCCGGTTTTATTTTATTTTTTTAAATTCATAATTAACAGGCGTTTGTCTTCCATCTCAGCTGATGGAAAGTGACGATGAAGACGAGGATTATACACGCCTGCCCAAGAGGTACCTATTCAATCTACACTTGAAAGCTCCAGGGTTATATATGTCTGGAAAAACAGACGCAGCCAAATCCACTCTTTGGCAACACGAACCAAAAACGAGCTATCAAACCGTTTAGTTCGGCTCTTCGGCACGCTAACCACAAACGGGTGAAACTTCTGACTGCGTCTGATTGACCGGTGGAGAAAGGGAGAAGATTCGATCTGCTGAAAAAGAGCATTCGCACAATCTCCAAAGTGCAATCTGTAAAAAACCGATAGACTAGCAACTTTTCGACGATGTTCGAGACTTTGCAGACTCGAAGTTTGTCTTTTTCGACTTCTTCGGTCGACAGAATCCAACGCTTCAAGATGGTACTTATCGGAATCATGCCAAAGATGGCTGCAGTACTCCATACAGGATCGAACCTGGGCTGTGTACAGGTTGAGCAACTGTTCGGAGTTGAAGTACCGCCGGACCTTTGCGATGACTCCCAATTTTTTGGAAGCTGACTGTGCCATGGTTTCAATCTGTTGACCGAAATTAAGTTTCGACGTTATGGTCATGCCTAGAAGCCCGAGATGGTTTGTGATCGGTACAGATACACCTTGGAAAGTGGGCGTCAAGTTGAATGTGCTCTTTTTACCGGAGAAAAGACACGCCTGGGTTTTGGAAGGGTTGAACTTGACAAGGTTGGCTTTACCCCAATCGGAAACCCTACATAATGTCAAATCAACCCGTTCGATCATCGACTCTGTCTGAAATTGGATCTGGTTTGGACTCGCTCGCGCATTGGACACATATCTCTCTACAACAGTAACCAATAATGCCTTCCGATAAAAGAAGGTCATTAATGTGCAGCAGGAATAATGTTGCAGAGAGAACAGATCCCTGAGGTACGCCGGCGTTGATCGCCATTAGGTCCGATGAGAAGCCATCGACGACAACTCGAATTGACTGTTCCCTCTGGAAATCAGAAATCCAGTCGCAGAGTCCAGATGGTATGCCATACGCAGGAAGCTAGCTCAAGAGGGCTTCGTGCCATACCCGGTCAAAGGCCTTGGAGATATTCAAGGATACGGCTATTGCCTCTCCGTGCCCTTCCAAGGCCATGCTCCATAGATGCGTGACGTACACTAGAAGGTCTCCGCGGAAACCATATTGGTTGTCACTGAGGAGCTCATTGGTCTCTAGGTACGTCAGGAGACGATGGTTCAATACACGTTCCATAATTTTGCAAATTATGGAAGTGATTGCAATAGGTCTATAGATGACTGGGTCGGCTCGACTGCCCTTTTTTGGTATGGGTTATATTTGAAAGTAAAGTAAGTAGAACTTATGTTACTTGTCTATAACAATTGGTTGTGCACGATAAAAAAATTATGTTGCTTTGGAAGTTTATGACTAAAATTAAGAAACGAATGCTTCATTTTACTATTTTAAGCACAAGCCTCCTTAATACCCCACGGCAGGAACGTCACAGAGCCTCCCCCAACTAGGCAGTGATATTAGAGTTTATTTTGAGATCTCGCCTGGGGCAGTTCTACAGTCCTCCCTGTTTGGTCCGCCATAATAACTGCGTTTACGTGGACATATGTGTTCCGGTTAAAAGGAAGAAATAGTAAATGTGGAAACTGGAACAAAGGCATTTCCAAATAAAGCCTAGAACTAGAGCCTTCTAGAATTAATCAATAATAATATCTATGATTAATGATACCATGAGGTGGATCGCGTGTTCCTTTGCCGGCTGTGACGAAGTAAACAAAAGGCAAATTATGGTCTCAGCTTGTCTTCTGCTGGTTTGCAAACTTTTTACATGATGGCCGAGTGGCGTAGTGGTCGGTAGCCCTGTCTCATACGCCGGAGGTCCCAGGTTCGACTCCTGGCCGGGGCATTAATTTGTGTGATGAACACAGATGTTTCTTCTCGGGTCATTGTACCGTAGATAAATGCCCATCTCTTTATTTTTGCTTAAGTTCGACATACGATTTTGTTTACTTATAAAAAGGCATGGATAGTTGGTTGCAGTTTGTACAATTTATGAAGTAGGTCAGCAGGGAATTAATTACCACATCTGAAATTGAAATATCTGCGAAGTTTTCATACATATCCGTAGATTCATCGTCCTTATAACATTGCTATATTTCTTCGAGTGTTTATAAATTATACGTTTCCTTTCATAGATTCTAAAAAGTGAATCGTAAAAATTGGTGGTCGGTAAATAAATAACTTTGTTTTGTTTACGCCACATTTCGCCTTTGTACATAAATATATAAAATTACCTACTTTTTTCGCAGTTTATTTACTTCGCAGCGCAGCTTTGTTAGTTTTGCGTTCTTATTTATAACATGGGTTAGCAAACAGGCTATTTCATGTTGTGCTATTTAGTATCGCTTATAAGAATAAACATATATTTCTTTAGGTAATAAGTAGCTTTTCTTTCTTTTACTGATATCACAAGAAACAATAACAACGATATTCTTATTTAAAAGTACTCACATTGCAAACATTTTTCCTGCCAGCGATGAAGCCGGCACAAAAGTTTGTATGAGTCACTAATTCTCTGAAAAAAAAAAATTTAATTCAGAACAGTTAACACTGAATTAGTTTTTATTATCGAAGAAAACAAAGAATTAAGTACCTTAGTATTATTAAATTAATTAGTACACAGATATTTTTCGCGTAAGTAGTCCACAATCCGCTCAAACTCTATAAAGCGACCGCAACTTTCGTCATCGCCTTCGGAATCTGTCGTTTTTGCAATATTAACATCGGCTTTTTCCGTTCTTTGAGCCACCGCTTCATCAACTTTCTTTCTTTCTTTTTGTTGTCCTTGTTGTCGACGGTGGTCGAAAGTGATACTGCTACTTCGTCGTTTTGGAATTTGGACATAGTGGGAGCCATTGTGCTCGGAGCGCGGTCTGAGAGCCACTGGATGCGTTTGTCAACAGTGCGCAGAGCGGCGGAGGACCTGCGCTGCTTGGGGAATCCAAGTGTTCAGCGCAGCCTCGCTACCTCGAAACTACGCGAGTAGATCCGACTTTGAAGGATATTTCAAAACCTTGGTCTACTTTCTATGACACATCCTGACTGATACATACTTATTATGATACTGTTATAAACAAGCTCTTTCGTAGCTAACTTAGCTAGTCGAGAAACCTTAGCTTCAATCAACTTTAGTTATTCTAATTTATACTTATCGACATAATAAAACAAATATGAGGTTTACAGATTATAAAGAGGTATGTATTTGGAATAAACACTGTCTCTTCGAAGTATGCGCTTAAGGGGATTTATTTATAGCTGAGTATTGATTTTAAATAAAACAAACAGCGCGGTTGCTGCTATATATATATAAAGCTTTCATTATTCAGTCTTAATGATTTAATTATAAGCACTTATTTACCTAGTTACATTGCTCAACGTTTTGAAACATACAAAACATAGAAGGTAATAATTTTTTCCCTTGCGCGGAATGATTTAAAAATGACTGGTATTGAAATATAAGTGTACCTACATCTCTGTCAGTCCAATAGTAATTAAAACCTATGGAGGGTCAATTTAATTGGCTAACTCCGAGCTAAATAGTTAACTCAGGTCTGCGATTCGGCCTAACAGTTCCCAGTTAAGTATCCGTATTAATTAATTTCTAATAAGCGTGTCGTCTTGAATATAGATCTGTCTCGTTTCTTGAAATAACACATTATTTCGGTGAGGTTTACCCATTAATACGGGTCTAGAAGTACGAGAAGCTTACCTTCCATAGACTTCTTGACAATCGGCTTGGTCATAAATCGGCAGCTCCACTTTTTGCAGAAGAGCTTGTCCTCCTTGCCCGGTTGGGTGCTAAAGATCAGTCAGTATAAATTATAAAATATTTGATACAATTTCTCCCTATTATTGTTGAACCTGTTTGATAGCACGTCTTCTAATTTTGTTTATATTTTTGTTTCCATACGTTTGAATACCTCGGTACAAAACATGGGTTGTGGTAGTAAAGTTCTGGAGGAGATATCGTCTGGGGCAGTATTAGCGTCCTTATTTTGACCGCCACAGTATCCACGGCTACGTGGTTGTGTTCCGAACAAAGCGAAGGAGCTCCAGTGCAGTTAATGAAACAAAGGGAACTATCGTTAGAAGGGAGAATATCGTTACTCGATATAATATATCATAAGATATAATAAATATGATATAACACACAATATTAATAAATAAAATACCTACGACAATGATGTCAATGGGTGCAGATCCACGTACTATCAGGCAAAAAAATGGCTGTCGAAATATTTGTTTGAATTTCTTCTTACTTTTGTTTGATAGATAGATCCTATTAAAAAAAATTATGCTCTTGTTTCTTTAAGTTTGATCACCTAGGTTGTTGATACCACTGATGCAAGGGGTTCGTTTTATCTATTTATTTATTTATTAGGTCACCAACAGAGTGTACATCAAAATAAACGCAGGTATATAACATAAAACAAAATTACATTCTACATGCCGCTCTAATTACAGGTGACGTCGACATTCTTAAAGTATACTACTGTAACTCACTCTATAAGTAGCTGTTATTATTTAATTTTAACTAATTTATTTATTTACAACAATTTTTCAAATACACAAATATAAAACGAACAAGAGAAGACAGTGATGAGGTTATCAATATAAATTTAAAAGTTAAAAGCTTTTCACATTTCACATCAGTTTATGGTATAACTAAATCCCCAGACAAACACACCAACAGTATGGCAAAGTAAGCAGAGCTTGTGCTATGGATGACCATACAGCAAACTAGGGGGGAACCCGGAATAAACATACATATATAAATATCAACAACCATGACCCGAGAACAAACATCTGTGTTCATCACACAAATGAATGCCCCGGCCAGGACTCGAACCTGGGACCTCCGGCGTATGAAACAGGGCCACTGACTATTACGCTGCTCGGCCGTCATCCCTGGGATCGTGAGGTCGGTGTTAGGGTAGGTTCGGGACTTTATTACCTTCGTATCTTCTCTTTCCTGCCTTTTGTTTAGTGCGAAGATTAGATTTAGATTGCGGTTGAAATACCTCATGAAAATCATCGATACTGTTCCAGAAACAAAATGGTTGTGCCCGACATACAAAAAATGTACCGAATCCAATACCGTATTCATTTTTTTTTCTCATTTATCATTTTTTTTACTCATTATCATATTCCTGACCAGTAAACCCGGATTAAGTTTATTCACAGACATTTGAATTACAAAAACTGGTTAAGTAGTTCAATACGAGTATGAGTAAAAAATAAATTATAATAATATATGAAACTATCGTATCTAACTTTCTTTTTATTTTCTTTTTCCTATAGTTAGTTTGTAAATAGAGAACATGTAAACATTTCATGAGAAGACCAAATATTTAAGTATATATCCCATAACATGTCCTTCGTAATAAAAAAGAACTCAAACATGACTCACCAAAACAGCTCCCCACCCCAAAAACGTGATCCTGTTGTCAATGGGAATCACAATAGACTTGAAGTATCCAATTTTCTCCACGACGGGTCCTCCGATACCGAAGGTGATGTTCTGATGAAGGAGGAGCACGGCCACGTTGAACTCCAGGGTCTCCGGCTTGTAATTGGGGTGGAAGTGGATGCTGGAGACGCGGTAGACGTCTCCTCCAGCGGTGGAGTTGGAAGATCCTACGCGGACCGTCAGCATGCGGGTGTATTCGCGGAAAAAGCGGTTGTTGTATTGTCTGCGTAAGTATTATTGTATTAGTTAAAGCGTAAAGTGGCGCTTCACACATTAGGCCTGCATAAACCGGCACCTCTGGGCGGCAAATGTAAAAATATGTCGTAGTCGTTCTGAAAAAGTATCGGTAGACTAATACCGTTCGGGTTTTGGCTAGACGAGGCGAATGTTTCGACTTGCATAAAGTCATGATTGCCTAAAGAATATGTAAAATAATTGCTTGGAGCCTTGTATTTGAACAATTACTGCCGAAGCGAATTTGCCAGCCAAGACAACATAAACATGGCCTAGCACAAATTCTCTAACTTCTACGTACTTATGTCATAACATTTACCTAATACCCACAGTAAACCAAAAATATTTCTAAACATAATCGATTATTTATCATTTTCCCTTTTATATTATGCGCATTTTTTTTTACGTAAAATGTCGCACATCTTTAAGTACTTAATGTACCTAACAATGTGATTAGTTTTACTTCAACAAGCTAAGAAATAGAATGCCCACTCGGATAGATTATATCTTTTATATCTATTCTCCACATTTAAAAATTTATTATTTTTCTTTTGGCCTTGTATGTATGAATTGCCAAAGTATAAAAATTAAACTGCAGCAGGGGCGTCCTCTTAAGGTGCTAGCTTCTGGATCTGAAGGTATCATTTGATCTCGGCTGCCATACTAACGTGTTTAAAAAAATTTATACATTAAAATGACTGCTATAACGGTGAATGAACACATGGTGAAAAAATCCACATACCTAGAAAATTTATTTGAAATCACGTGTGAGGTCTTGCAACCATCAAAAGGCAATTGTGGTGGACTTACCCCTTAGTGGGGTGAGCCTGATATCCAAGGGATTATTAAGGCTGAACCAGACCTAAGTAGTACATCATAAGCTAATTTCATATTATCTTAAGACCAAACTCCACCCACAGTTGCAAGCAATGCGCCGCAGTGATAACTTTATCGTTGTCGATGACCGCGGCTCCGCACCACAACTCCTTGTTCATCAGCAGCGCTGCTATGAAGGGGAACTCCTCCACGGACGCCTGCTCGTCGGGGTCGTAGATGCGCCGGTAGCGAGGGTTCAAGGGAGGCAGGACTTGGGCTGGAAGTGGAGATCGGTTGGTGAAGTTCAGAGCGGTACGGTATTTTTATGTGTAAGGTGTTTTTGGGTTGACAGGTGTTGACTCAGTGGTAGACCACTTTCTCGCGCGAGTGTACAGCGCCAATGAACGTAGATGTGCAATAACAAGAAGGTACTTATTCTAATCGTATTATAGCCATTAACTAATTTAAAAGATAACATTTCAAAATAAGATGTATTACAACAAATCCGAGTCTCTACATTAGAAATTTTTAGAAAAAATTTGATGGGTGTGCTTAATAATCCTTATAGATACCAAAACGCAATTTTTTGAAATTCTTATCTGTTTTAATGTACGAGTATGTTCGATTGTATTTTTGCCTGTGCGCTCATCACTACTAATGTTAACTTTTCACTTAAATCTCGAAATTTCTTGTTGATTGAAATCAAAACTTAAGCTTAAGAAAAAGTATTTTTATTTTCTCCTTAAATATTTGGTAAATGTATTTTATTTATTACATGTCATTTGTAACATTTCATAAATCTGTACCACATTCCATTTCTTTGGGAATTTTTGTAAATTAAAGGAAATTTCGTCCTTAATTGGTTTAATATACAGCTCAAAACCCTAGTTAAATGATCTAAATACATCTAAAAATATACTTTGAACTTAATTTTGCTTTATACAGATCTTCAGTTGGATAACGAAAGTGCTTGAAAAGCAATTTTGGTAGGTGTATGATATTAAAATTTTTTTATCTATCGGTGTTTCGGGCAATTAAAATAGATGCTATAAATCGATTTCTATTCACTCGATGTTTGGGTACTAAACTAAATACTTATTTTCTCGTTACTAACTATTGAACTAAATAAAAAGTAAAATCGTACGTGTAGTTGCAGTTGTCGCCTGTGTGGAAGTCTTAGTGGTAACGGGCATCTCTATCGGCAGTCCCTCGTCATCCGCCTTTCTCCTGTAGGACCTTCTCTCACTAGCTGAGGAATATTACATTTACAGTCTTTACTAAGAAGACACTCCAGTAGAAATCTATAAAGCGTGCTTTACTTATCTGCGACTTATCTCAGCTAAATAGTCAATTAAAAAGCGACTTTATGTTATACTTGTTAGAATACATATTCTGGAAACATGAACGACAATCTTTTCAAAATTTGTCAGACGCGATTTTCATCCATACGCAGTGTATAACAATTTTTGGGGTAGGGATATTTCTAAGTGTTAAAATTGTGTTATTATGTGAAAAAGTTCTTCAAATTTAATCAAATAGTTCGATTAAATAATTTTGTGTTCACTTATCTTCTGGTTTGGATATGGAAGGTATGAAATAGACAGTAGAATTGACTAATAAGATAAGTATTAAAATATTCGGCGCGTAAAGAAAAATAACTGTTACTTATTCCAACTTTTATATAATTAATAAAATAGTAAGCGCGCATTTTTAGTCAATAACATAAATACAATGCGAAAAGCTTGCTAGTCTGTGGTTCTCGGTAGCAAGACTAAACGTTTGTAATCTGTGGAAAAAAACGGTTGTTGGCGTCTGTTTTTAATTTTTTTTTATTTTTAGAATTATTATGTAATAACGAAGTTGACGCTGGGTGTAAAAAGGATATATTGTGAATCACTGGGATTAAATAATCGTTCTTCAACTATCTGGAGTTTAATTTTCACATAACCATTTAGAGATATCACTTTTCTTTAAAATATTTTGTCAGTAACAACTCTCAGAAAAATGCAATTTAGCTTATTTTACCGATCTTTAACAAATTAAATTGACACTCATTCAACCTCTATATGACTCCATTGAGAAGTATCAAACTCTAATGATTCTGCTAAAACTGTCATGTCATTGTTTATGTTTACAATAATTAACAACTGTCACAAAAATCCAGAGAAAATTGTAGAGTTGCTCATTCCAGGTTTAATAAATATAATTTGTAATGCGATTTTAAAAAGATAACTATTCCATTAGGTCATCATACGAAAATCTTTAAAATTCAATTCTGAACAGAAATCAAAAATATTGAAATTGTTTTCTTAAAATAAAATTCTGTATAAGAAAAAATATTAAAGAAGATACTCCAAAATTACTTCACATTGTATACCGAATCGTAGATGCACATTCAATTACGAATAGGTTCTACTAGTGTTACGCCTAACTGACCGAATAGAGAACTAGGGTAAATCTACAAAAAAAAAAACAACCTACGTTAATTAATTGGAAACTTTCACAACGGGATTCAAATCTAGGATCTCTGTCAGGAGGCTATGGGGGAAGCGGTCTTTTCTATATCAAGACTTTTTGAATATAGAATAGAATTGCCTTCTCGCATGTAATTGTGGGCTGTTAATGAATGTAGAGATAGTCGATACAAAAAAGGTACCTACGACTGATTACGTCCATGGCCATAAATGATATTAACCATCTGCTTGTTCAGATGTCTCTACAAAACAGCCAAAGACTAAATACAAGCACAGACATGGTAGAAGAGCCTAATTTTAGTTTATTACCATTCGTTACCGCCATCGTCGTTTCACAAACAAAATGGAGGACAAGACGCTTTACTATCATAATAAAAATAAAATAGATTTTTTAAAATATAAAATGACCTAAATGCATATCTTTACCCTGTTTATTCGTAAAAAAATCATCGTCCACAAAAGGTTCTATCCTTTTCTTCCCGTGAATTGCCAATGTTCTATTTGTTTTCTCTGCGGTGTTGGCTCGATGAAATTGGTCAGAAATCGGGGCAAAATTGTACTTCCGATTTTGGACTACAAAACAGTAAAATTGAGCTTTATATACCGCCATTTAATGTCTCCATCGGCATTTCCAAAGAGGTAAGTTGGATCGAAGTTTACACTCGTTATGTTGGCAGAGTCTACTTCAAGAATTTGTTTCAATATTTCCTGTCTGCAACAACTTGTTGACATAAAATAGTTAAAGCGCTTGTCTTCCATCCTACCTGATGGAAAGCGACGATGAGGTTTAAGGGTACAGAAAATGTTTATTAATACTCATCTTAAAACACTTAATTATTTCTCGTAAAAAACAATCTTAATACAATAAACAGACAAGCGTCATGAGATCATCTTAGCATGTGGTTAGAACCTCAGAGGCGTCCGCTTTTGGTTCTCGACAAGTCCATAACTGTTTACACTGTCAAGATAAATAAATATCACGAGATTTTTTATTAACGTCAAAAACTCAATACGGATATACAACATCTAAGAGAATTGACAAGCCACTAATGTTGTCGTCTATTTATATTGTATAAGCAGTGTATTTTATTTGTTTATATAATTGCAGGAAATATGGAGAAAGTACCTATATTAATATTTTATCAGCATCTATAAATTGTCTAAACGTACAACATATTTCAATGTACTGTCGAGATCAGTATTAATATGTGTCATACAGAGCTCAGACTGAAATGCGACATAGTTTTTATTTTACAGTGGCGAATCTTTAATAATAAATATAAGTCCACAAATCATTTTAAGTATGATTTTAAGTGTTTTTAAAGTCTTCAGTAAAAAGTATATGGTTTTTTGTAATTATTACTACCCAATTAGAATTATACTACTACTAGAATAAACTTAAGTCTGAAGTTGTTGAAAGCAAGATTGGCAAAAAGGACCAATTAATGTGGTAATATCTCCAAAATCAGAATTTCTTTGCTGGTGCCATTTTGATGTTATCTAATAGACCTGAAGCTGAAGATTTTTCAGACCTCATTCCAAGACCTCATTCGTGGAACGTCATTTGTGGGAAGCCTTGTACATACTCAAAGATAAATTATAGACTTGAAATTACAGAGGTGAAGTAAAGTTTCTTTTTTAAGACCTCGTCTGCGGCGGGGCGGTGCTACTGTCCTTCCTATTTTGACTGCCATAATAATCACGTTTAGGGTTGTGTTCCGATTAAAGGGAAGGTGCCAGTGCAATTGCTGGAACAAAGGCAATTCCAACTGCAGCCTACTGATATCATAATCATATAGTTTAATATTGATAAATAAAGCATCTTCGATTCAGGACTCCGAGGTGCGGGTACCATCAGGTGGGTGGTGTACTAGTAAGCCGGCTATAAAAAATAATGGATTTTTGTAACTCAGTTACCACGTCTGCCATAAACAATACTTATAGCCAGCCTTTATGGTTCGTTGATAGTTTAAACCACTGCCTTCGTGACAAAAAGCTTTAATTGTAAATTGTGGTAATAATATGACGTACTAGGGTTTCGTTTGGGTGCTCCCCTTGCGTTATCATGATATCAGTTGGATTTTGATTTATTGCAAGGTATCGTTTCTAATAAAACTACGTAATGTTATTTATTGGAAAATAATATTTAATGTTAGAAACACTCACAACTGTCTTCAGTCGATGATGATAATGCACTTGACGAATCGAAGTGCGACAAACAGCCATGTATAATAACAGAAAATATCGTTAAATACAACTTCACCATCTCGAGTAAAAACTTGGCTAGAAAGAGAAACTATCAAAAACATCAGGAATTATAGGGCAAAAAAATGAAAAGAACAATAAAATTGTAAATTTTTATATTTATTTACACTTTACGACTATTTTACAGTACCAGAATAAATAAAAACCTCGATTACATTTTTTTGTTTACAAACGTTAGAGTCTTTACAGTGAATGCATGTAGAGACACAAAATGTTAAGTAGAGAGAATGAAGTCTTGAAAAAGGATTTAAAACGACAAAACCTGGATTACAAGTAGATATTTGCAAATATTTCTCGTCTTTACACTGCGGTCACAGAATACAATATTCAAAGAGATCATCAGAATAAGATCAATATATAATTTATGTCAAGTTCATCCGACCTGAAAATGACTCTGTACCTATGCAGAGTAAAAAATAGATATATATATATATATATATATATATATATATATATATATATATATATATATATATATATATATATATATATATATATATATATATATATATATATATATATATATATATATATATATATACCTACATATCTTGACGGCACTAGCCTTGTTCACATAGTGAATCGATGGTTTTGCTCAGGGACACTTTAGATGACATTATTCAAAGCAACTAAGTTTTATCTGAGTTGCATAAATGAGGGCAGCAAATTGAAGAGATTCATATTTGTCCTGTAAACAAAGAGAAATGTGTAAAATCAAATTTTTTCCACTTTGAGCTGCTGAGTTTTTATGACATAATTACTTCTAATTAATTATATCTGGCAGTATTCGGACCTGTATCCCTCGCTGTATTCCTTAAATGTCTGTTGTTTTTAACAATCACAACTCCTAATTGATGTCGAAACTTACTAACAGATAGCGAATAACGAATCGTAACTGGTGGCTTTCCACGGATAGCTATCCAAAGTATATAACAAGTAAGTGTAGTTAGCATAAAGTTGAGTTTTAAATCCTACAATGTGTTAACTTAACGGTACGCTCAGAAGAAGTCAACCACCAGCTTACTTCGGATCACTGACCGGTAGTCATGTAGCTAGGTATCCCAAGTGACCCCGTTCCTCAAACGAGGTCACACATCGATTGGGTGAAAATAACGGAAGCTCTTAAGGCAACCGACAGCCCGACCCAATCACCGTTCCTGATTCGTTGTTATCTATCGAGGAAACCAGTGCTGCGACCGGTGCTTTCACCAACCACCTTCGAACTGCTATCAGTGCATCCCCAAGGCAGGTTCCGGCGGCGAATGATCACTAGCTATCTGGGCGTACGATTACGCTCCGACCGAGCCAAACCACATCCGTAAGAGGGCCTTACAGCGAGATGTTTAATCTCGCATACGCGAACTGCGGTCTAACAACTGGGACGCGTTTCTTGAAGAGATTTCGATTTCGCGTCTGGCTTACTGGAGCTTGGCGAAGTCTCTCAAGATGGACTCTACCACGTCATCGATGCCTCCGCTCCTTAGGCCGCCATCCGCCCATCACTCTCGCCTTCAATGACTCCGAAAAAGTTGAGACCCTAGCCGATAGCTTAGCCCAATAATGTACACCGAGTACAGAAAGCACTAACTCCCTCCACCTAAAAACTGTGAATAGCACAGTCGAAACTAAATGCGGCAACCCACCGAATGACACCCTCCAACTGGTAACGGTGCATGAGGTACAGACAATAATTAAAAACCTAAAACCGCGGAAAGCCCCAGGTCCAGACGAAATACCAAACAGGGTTCTGAAAGCTCTCCCACTCGCACTCATACAACTGTTAGTAGTTATACTCAATAACTTACTAACAAATTGCTTCTGTGCGCAAACGTGGAAGGAAGCAATTTGTACAGGTATTAGAAAACCCGGAAAACCGGGAAAAACTTAGCGCGATAGGCAAATCATGATCATGTCAGAACATGAATCATGATCAGGCTCGTTCGGCTTCAGGTCCCGTCACTCCTGCGACCAACTTGGAGCAAAGGAACGTAGGTCGAAAACTGATAGGCACGGGTGCGCTTTTCTTTGACGTGGCTAAAGCCTTCAACACGGTCTAGCACAACGGCTTGTTATTGAAACTCTTCGAACTAGGAGTACCAGACAGCTTCTTGCACATGATACGAGACTTTCTAAACTGTTGAACCTTTCGCTACAGATTGGAAGGTGCACTCTACATTCCCCGTCCTTTATTAGCCGGCCACAAGGCGCTTTCTCCAACTTTGTTTTCACCATACAGTAGTGACATGCCAAGAACGGAGAAAGTAGACCTCGCGCTCTTCGCAGACGACACCGCGCTTTACGCATCTGACAGGAATCTACGTAGGTAAATTAGAATGCTCCAATCCGCAGCCAATAGGTTCTTACGCAAATGCGTCGGGGCCCCGCCCTATGTCCGCAACTTAGATCTAATAGGAATCGTACTAAGGATCTAACTTAGATCGCATAAGGATCTCGAGCTGCCCACCATTGCCACATTCATGAAGTTGGCGTCTAGATGCCACTTTGACAACCATCCCAACCCGCTGGTCAATAAGTCAGCTGACTACATAGCCAACCCAGATGCGGAGGTTCGTTATGGGCGTAACGTCTTAACAGATCCCGACGACGCTGTTACAACAAGGAACGCCGACGTTCCAATTAGAAATAGGGCAACACGCCTTCGAATCGCCTAACCCACCGGTGGGCCAGACTAAGCGTCGTACGCATTCCTACTGAGTTTCTTGTTGGTTCTTTGGCAGTAGATGACCCTTCCGAACCAGTGGTAGCTTTAATATAGGACGTCCTAATTCGAGGTCCGTGCCCATAGGCATTTCGTATGTAGAAGTAGTTTAAGTCTAGCTAAGCACCGTCAGCGCAGTTCGTAAGTCCGGTGAAATTTAAAAGGCTATTGGGGTGATAAATAAACTCTCCATTTCGAAAAAAAAAGCGGATAGCACTTCTTAGGAGAAGGTTGCTATCAACGGACCAGCGAATTAATTGGCCCACCTAATTATTTTAAAATCTAGTCACCCTAAAATTTATGCGATTTTAATTATAGACCGGTAATGGTTTTTATTTTCGAAGCCCAAAATCATATAAATTGGAACCAAAAGTTATGTGGTCCCATTGTAGCTAATATCTACATTTAGTTTTATACTGTGTTATTTAGTTTTAAA
This sequence comes from Marasmarcha lunaedactyla, assembly GCA_923062675.1. Lineage (NCBI taxonomy): Eukaryota > Metazoa > Arthropoda > Insecta > Lepidoptera > Pterophoridae > Marasmarcha > Marasmarcha lunaedactyla. The sequence continues at coordinate 12,149,133 of OV281362.1, read as the reverse complement.
AGTTGCTCAATAACTTACTTATAGTTGTACTGTAGCAGTCTAGTCTAGTTTGCGGTGAGAGCGCAGTCGCAGGTGCCCGTGCTTCTTCCACAGGTGCTTGTTTAGAGCTGCAAAGTAAAGAGGAGGTTTATTTACCCGTATACTGCTAAATAAATTAAATCAAATTGAAGAGAGCGTCGGTACCGCAGTGATAGCAAAGTAACTCTTACTGACTTCTGGATCTGAAGGTTCCGGGTTCGATCCCCAAACTGCCGACTGCCGAACGTACAAATGAGTTTTTACAACTTGAGTATTGTGAGCGGCATCCATGAAGAACCGCCTCACAATTTTATTTTCCACTGTGGTCGTAGTAATCTCTAGACATTAAGCCGACTGCTCAAACGGCTAAGGAAAACATCTCGATGATACCCGCATACCTTAAACATTGGAGATTGGAGATATGTGTAAAGAAAGCCTGCCAACCAGCAGGCCGCAGTAAACTATACACTATATATTGTTTGACACCACTGCTAGTTAATTGAAGCTGATAATTAAGGCTGTCATAATTGAAAATAAAACCAGGTAAACCCTCCAACTGGGTAGCTTAACTTGTATTATAGACTCATACTGCCAAAAAAAAAACATATACCAATAGAATTAGAAACCTGGCTTACATATGTACTCATCACTACGAGACAGCAAGTATGTTTTACTGTCATTAACAAAAAAAGCCATCAGACTTAAATGGTATATTCAAAATATATTTTGAAATATTAATCTTAACCTAGTAAAAAAGGAATCCTCCATACGGTAGTGCAGAGTTCCATTTTCCACACGAACACTGGTTTTCTTTCAAAAAGTCTCCGCGGCTAAGTGGTAAATTTTTGAACAAAATGTTTCTTTATTGGAAACCAATTTACAAAAAGTAAAAGTTGACCATTATTATGTACCTTTTGAAACTTTTCAGGTAGGTTTCACAATTACATCGGTGAAGAATTTCTATTATATTTTATTGACAACCATATACTAGTTACAGATTTTTGTACGAGAATAAAACAAGGAATATTACATTACATTGAATAAGGAATAAAACGTATTATATTAATATAGCTAATTCTTTAATCTTTATCTTAATCTCTCCCACATTTATTTAAGATTCTAATCCACTGAGAAACAAACACACAACAACAAAGTAATTAAGTTCTTGCGTAAGAAGTTGCATGTTGTAAGTTGAGCACACCGGACGTTGCTTACATTCTGCAACCTACTTGAAACTAAAATAAACAATTGCTATTTAATTAATTGCTCAGATTACTTCGATTGTTTATCCAGTTTAACTTGATTATATTTATTTGACACTTTGTTTCTTGACACAACTATATTTAAAATAATTAATTAATTTAATTATTTAAATTAATTTGATGTTTCAAGTCTAAGAAGAATTATGACTTCTTTGAAATTACAATTTACACAATGCATTTATTGATACCATTTGAATGTCTGCATTATCATGAATGATTGTAATAGCTCAAATGACAATGATACATGTTAACATCAGAATAGAAAAGTGAATAGAATGTATGAAATTGACACAAGCGTTAGAAACGTTCAGTCGCGACTATAGTTCGTTCGCGTTAAGAATACAATGAATCATCGATTCAACTACAAATACTAGCCAATGAGATTGCCGTATTAGAAAAAGTTTTCTTTTCGTCGGTGATGCTATTGGCTGTAAACCTAATGCTGAGACGATACGTCACTGTATTCTTAACGCGAACGAACTAAAGTCTAGTATAGGCCCTCTGTTCAGTGTCGGGTAGGTACGTTCTAAGTTTTTTCAACGAAGTTTTCAACGTCGTCATCGCCTTTCAAATCAGTTCCATATCTTGCCGTTGCTGGCTAGGAAAACGTATGAAAGAAGAATTGCAGTGGCGACTTATGCAAACTTCTCTTATTAGCGTAGGCACTTTCAAAGAAAGTTAAGCAAGAAAAGTTATTATCTTATCAAGTATTTAAATTGAAATAAGAATACTTACTGTACCTATTGGAATCTTGAACATACATGAAAGTTTCAAAAGATAAACACGTAAACGGAAGTGACAAACAATAATTTTAAAATGTCGATTACCTACCAGCGGCGCTATAATCTACAGCGTTTCATTTTAAGGAGAGATGAACTGAGGTTAGCGTTGGTCTTCATTTCACTGAATACATAGTCTATTTTTAGCATTCAACTTAGTTTTACTATACTCATTTCGTAAATTAAGCTAAAAGAGAAGCTCAATTACATTTACATATTGGATTTCACAAAAGAATAATAAATAATTATTAATGTTTCTTACCCAGGCCATGCAACCCAACTGAAGGTACGGGGCTCGCTAGAGTTGTCCCAATTAGCGCTAGGACAATAGCTACCTGTACGCAAAACAATACAAATTACTTTACTTAAATACAAAACAAACAGATGATTAAAAAAAACACAAATCTATCATAATTCACGGTCAAGGTTACACTTTCTAACTCAAATTCGAAATTTTAAATCAACTTACCGCGCACTTCATTTTTTTTTAATTGGCCGACTAGTCTAAGATTAGTAACGCTATGCAGCCGAATGAGCGCTCGCAGGATTTTCCATCTACTTAAATACGTTGCGTGCTTCAAGCATGCAATTTCCTTTCTGACTGTTGAAAACATCTGATGGGTCACGGCTGGTTCTGTTAGGTTCAGTGGCAAAGGATGTTGATTCATGTCACTTAGGATTGTAAGTATTTATTGCACTTCATTTTAGTTGACTTGTCAGATCATTTTTATGATTTTACCTATGAGCAATTAAGAGAATTTCTACGTAACAAACTAAAACTATACTATTACCATTTCTTTATTTTCTCGATGGCAGTTCTAATTTGATATAATGCTCTCTAGCTCCATCCCTATCAGTTTGTCCGACTCTGGTATTATATAACCTTGTACGTGTGTAAACGTCATACTTTTATAAAATAATGCATACATAATGTAAAAAAAAACGCTCGCACAAGGTTACACAGGAGCTGTCATCCGGAAAATAAAGAAATGGAAATAGTATAGGCTTCTGTCTTCACTTCCATAGTAACTGTGTTGTTGTCTTTGTTTACTTCAGTACATCTTGTTTATGAGCTCAGGTAATCGCTAATAAAAATGTTAAGTATTGTGTTCAACAAGCCATTGTAAATTTTTGTGTTGTAACTATATTATATCTATATAAAATACAAGTTACGATATTATTTCTGCTACGGTAACGTGGCCGTATATTATTTTTCCACTTTTGGTGATTAATCTAAATCTTATTTGCCTAATGTATTATGATTTTAACCCTTTCCATGCGGCTGGCGTGATATCACGTCCGACCAAAATCCGTTTACCATACGGTGGGCGTATTATTCCGTTGAAACAAAATTGCCGCTATAAACGAGCAGATCAACGACAAGGACGGCACTCCTGTGCGTAGGTTATAGGACGCAACAGCGCTACTGAAACGGTGGAAAAATACTCACTTATTATACATATATATGATATGCTACAACTGTTCCAAGTTTCAGGATTATTTAAGTATTATAAAGTGTAAAAAATATGAATGGTAAGTTGTTGTTTATGTTTGTTGTTAAGTTTTGTTTTTACTTTGAACATTTTTGTTTGTGTTGATATCAACACATTTTCATTCCCATATTTGTTAATTAATGTTTTGTTTTTTTTAAGTAAAAAATATAGGTGTTTTATTGCTATTAAATTTGAAAAAAAACTAAAAAATTGCTCTTACTTACCAAAAAAAATATGAGAGTATAAAAAAAATATATATCTTTAGTTATATACAATAATAAAACACCTATTTTTTTTTAGCTTAACAAAAATAATTGCTGGGTAATATTTATTATAAATGGCAACACTGATGTTGTCTATATAATTTGGGAAACGTAATAATACGCCAACCGCGTCTGGTGATAGATTTGGGTAGACGTAATATTACGCCCTTCGTACACATGGAGCATGTTGGTTAGGACGTAATATCTCGACCATCGTTCTAGAGAAGCGATCTTATAAAAGGTCGTCCGTATAGAGACGGCGATATTAAAAGTAAGATCCCGCATGGAAAGGGTTAAACAACTCTACTAACAATAAATATAGTAATGTTTTGTAGCAGCTCCTATTTATTACTGTTAGAAGTCTATTTTTCCTAACTTTAAAAAAGGAAGTTGAGTCTCAATTCATTTGTAATTTTTTGTCTATTTTCGGTTTTTGATCGATTTTCACCATTTCTATAGCGTAATGTTCAGACTAGCTTCAGGTTGGTCCCATTTTAGTATCATAAGTGCAGGATCCTGGAATGCTGGAACTCAAAGACTGGGAGGTTTAGTAAGTTGATCAAACAGCCAAAAAATAAAGTATATTTTTGAACGTATAATGAATAAGATTATGAATAAACACTAAAATAGTAACATTAGTTTCCTTATTGTCCGCGACATGTTTTTTTGCTATTACTCAACGTCGTTCAATAAACTTTCACACCACACTAATGTCATAATTATGATATGATTCTTTGATTTTATTGAATAGCTAATTAAAAGCTTGTAAAGTGTTTTCTTTTCATCCCACACTGTACCTTCTTAATATTTAGTTGAAATATAAATTAAGTAAATATAAGTCAAAGCTAAGAGCGTAGCTAATTGGCAAATTTTCTTTACACACCGAATTTCACAATATTATTGATAATAAAAGCAGAAGTACACAAAAACTGTTTTTATTTAAAAATAAATAATAGCTATTCATTTTACAATTCAATAAATCGACGAGGTCCAGACCGAACTGTTAACGTTTCCTTAGCAGTCTTGATAATTACTGAAAGGAAAAAAAAATGTTTCTTAATGTAAAACAGCAGATTTAAAACTTATTTACGTAAATATAATAATTAATTAGCGCTAGTATTCATCTAGCACTAGTAGTTACGCCTTCACACAAAAACTACTGCACTGTTATTGATACAATGTCAAGTATTCCATCCCGCTCTAACTTTTATCCCTAAAAATGAAATTTAAGATTGTGTAAACAACGTTTGTCCTGGGCAAGCCTGATTGTTTGTTCCGAATATTTGTTCAAGGCACAGGATGTTATTTAATAAACTTTCAGTACGCTTGAACCAACACTGTGTGTTTCCCGGACTGGCATTGAACGCAATTTCTTTCACGCCACGAGGCTATCAATTCTTTTTCATAGGTTATGGCAATATATAAAGCTGAAATCTTTAGAGAGACTTAACTAAGCGGTCAAATAAAAAGCAACTTTGTTTTGCACCGAATAGAATACATAATCTGACGATCGAGTGGTGTAGTGGTTAGTAGTCCTGCCTTATACGCCGAAGGTCCCAGGTTGGAGTCCTGTTCGGGACAATAATTTGTGTGATCAACACAGATGTTTGTTCTAAGGACATGGTTGTTTGTATTTATGTTTGTATGTTTATTCTGGGTTCCTCCCTCCAGTTTACTGCACGGTCACCCGTAACACAAGCTCTGCTCGCTTTGGGGCCATAACGTTGGTTTGTTTGTCTGGGGATTTATTTATTTAATCTTTTAACTGGCATTTTCATCCCTAGACAGTATAAAATATAGGTACTTTAGCGCGGGCATCGGTTACTAAAACATCATTGCGGTCGTAATAATGAAGCTTGCTTTGTATTGGAGTCCAACAGGCAATGAAAATACGGCTGGCATACCGTTTCTAAATTTATCTCTATATTAGAAGTTCTGGGGTTTCAATGCATATTTTTTGTGCAGTTTTAATATATCATAGCCAAGATAAACGTTTTCGAAAACCAACAAAAAATGTAAACCATACCTTCCACCGATCCATCTCGTAGTCCCACTTGGAGGTGAGGCCGTCGATGGGGTTGACGTGCAGCTCGATCATGCGCCGGAGTTGGGCCTTCTGCGACTCCTTGCAGAAGGATCGCGGCAGCGGCTCGTATACTGAAAGAAAATGCAATTCAATTTGAAAAATTAGATTAGTTGAAAATAATTTCTTGAGAATCGCCCTGCGAATATAAAACATACCGGCTAATTCGTATATCTGTCGTGGCCGAATCATAGAGTTGCTCATCTTAAAGATAGATGGCCACATCGTTGAATTGCAACATGATTGTTATCAACGATTGACAATATTGAAAAAAAAAATCTTACAATCTAGTTGATGATATCCTGCTATTAGCTCGAGCCGAGCCAACGAAGTGAACGTGGAGTGAGAGCACCCGAAGAAGCGCCATTACAAAAATGAATGAATGAAAGAGGACATGTATGATAAATCAGCTAACTATACCATCCACGTGCGACATTGACACATAAACAAAGCGTTTCCAGCGCCTCTATCGGAAGTTACCTTATGATATGATCAAATAAACTTAGCCATTTCATGAAATAGCCACCCGTTAGTTGGCTAAATCGACATACGATATCTTATCATTCATCTGGCCAAGCCACATCGTGATGTGGCCAACGTACAGTCGATCACTTCATGAAATGGTCGCATTTCATAAAATGATCGAATATTTCATGATCCGGTCAATTCTACGATATGTCTACGCCATATCCACAGATTTATTTATTTATTTAGATAAAGGATCACCAACGTGACATATACCGTTAAAATTAACTTAAATCAAGTGTAAAGTTTAGATCTAAGTATTGTCACAATTGTAGAAGATTACTGCATGCGATCAATTTACATTTTTTTTAATAGCTAAGAAAAAACAGTTACACAAACTAATTAAGCTTATACACGAGTTTTATAATACTGGCAAAATAATGAATTGCATTTTAAGATAAGAAACACTCTCTAATCAAGGACAAAAACCTATGTAGACTGAGAACGGATATCTGAGAGCTCTTTATGCAGCCGATATAGATGAACGAGAGGTGATATTAAAGGTGATATTACACTTAAAATTGGGGCTTAAAATTTAGTTATTGTACCTATTTAAGATGCTATTTAGTTTACCTCTAAAGAATGAACACATTTTTGAAATACCGTATAGTACAAGCGAGTTACTTTGAATTTTACTCATTATCCGCATCTTCTTACTCTAAATGAAAAGAAATTAGTTTGTAAGTTATGCAATATTTCCCTTTCAAAGGGACTCGAATCGTGGAAAGGACGCATTTGTCATATCAATACAACACTGACTACATCGGCTCACTTTAAACACTGGAAAAATTCTAAGATCCTGGAAGTTTGCTAACGTACAACTCGTACCAAAAAGGTAGTCGCGCAGACCCAGCTATTGTAGAACTGTGGCAATCACTTCCATAATTTGCGAGTTTATGGAACTAGTAATGAATTATCTGACGTACCTGGAGACCAATGAGCTCCACAACGTCAGCCAGTGTTTTTTCCGTGCTGGCCGCTCAACTGGAAATCTTGTACGTCACGCGCCTTTAGTGCGTGGACTTTGTGATAGCCGTATCCTTAGATACATCCAAGGCTTTTCACCAGATCTGGCACGAAGCTCTTTTAAGAAAACTTCCAGCATATAGCATACCGCCTGGGCTCTTCGACTACATATCTGGTTTTCTGAAGGAACGGTCAATCCAAGTCAATGGCTTCTAATCTGACTAAATGGTTATCAACTCCGGTGTACCTCAGGGATCTATTCTCTCTGTAACACTATTCTTGATGCGCATTAATGACCTTCTGTTGGAGGGCATTATTGGTTACGCCGATGACAGCCCGCAAAGAAGTCCATACCAGATCCAGCACCAGAGACAAAATCGATGCCAATCATGTCACGTCCAACATTGCTGAAGCCCAGGCGTGTCTGTACCGATCACCAATCACCTAGGACTTCTGGACATGACCGTCACACCGAAACTTAATTTCGATCGACAGATTTAAACCGTTGCCCCCTAACACGACCGAAGAGGTTACGCAGTCTTGAGCAACGTTACAAATTCGCTAACCTATTGATTTTTTATTGGTAGATTACGTTTTGGAGAGTGCGTGAAAGCTTTTTTTTTTGGATTGTTCGTAATCATCCCCCTTTCTCTACCGGTCAACCAAGCGCTGACAAAAATTTTACCCGTGTTGCCAAAAAACAGAACGTTTATTTTCTGAGCCCGTTCGTCTAGTTTGCTTGGACGAGTGGTAGGTTTATCTCTTGAAGATATAGCGAAGAATTATATGCTAGCTGCTAGACATACAGGTGAGATAGATAAACGCCTGCCAAATCAAAATAAACAGAAATATGTATTTACAGGTTTGCTCCCATTTTTTGTGCTCTTATTGTTTTTTGTTTCAGTCGCTTTCATTTGTCTCCTAGTGTTCTATCAAGGACCTACATATTAAAATAGTTGATCTAGTTGCGTAACTAGCCGTTAGTTTTTAATCAGATTTGAGTCCAGTCTGTTAAAAGATAGAATTAAAATCTGGGAATCGATCTGTGAATCAAAAGCATCCATTACGATAAAATAAATCGTAAATTACCATTGCTAAATTAAGCGGTTACGTCACGATTGGTTTTTATACAATTAGCGTAATCTAAATCGCGTCATCTACTTCAATATAAGAGTAAGCTTCCTAACTTCAAAGACTTAACATGAATTTTATTTATATTTTAAGCATATATCTTAGGATTTCACTTTTTACTATCTTACCAAAGTAATGGAAGAACGTAGCCATGTGTAATCCTAAGGCTACCATAAACATCGTGCACCCCAGGATGTACTTCCATTGCCCAGTAAACTGCTGCATCTCGGAGAAGGTTTCTGCGAAGGAGGCTCGATATAATGCTTTCTTCTCCTCGCAGGAGAGCTGGCGCCAATCACAGCGCTCTTTCTCTCGAAGGGCCTGAAAACAACGTTAAAACGTATTGATATTTTTTTCAAATCGTTAACCTAACTGCGAAATGCGTTTCCCCAAACCAGATCTTTATGTTTAGGTCATGGTTACAGTACGGGCCTCGAAATGTTACCTAACTATGTAGCCTAGTAAGAAATGGCGAAAGGGAATTTAGGATAGATATGGGATGGTTACATAGCTTACGTAATATATAGTTATGGAATGATATAAGGGCAAGCTGTTGAAAACAGGCTGGTTTAGTTTATAAAATGTATTAAATTATATAAAATATTTAAATCTTAATTAACTGCACAAACTGTTGGCGACGTGACTCGCGGTGGCAGGTACCGCCGCATTACGCATACAGGTACAGGTGGCATTACCGGAATATTCGGAAGAACGAAAAATTTTTTATCAAAATTTTTCTTTGGCCGTCAGAGGGCTCGGTGGCAAAGCTCACATTATGACGAGACTCTAAACACTCGACCCTCACTGTCCCGTTGGTATATTTGGAGTACTTCAGATCTCCTATGTCTTCGTGGTCTGGTGTACTCGCTTCGGTCTGCGCGGTTCCGAAACCATCGTGATGCTTACCGAAACCATCTTGTTTTTAAGAAGCAATAGATTGATGGATCTGATTTCCTTTTCTGCGTAATTTGGCGCTAAAAACTCATAAGTTTGTGGTGAAGTTATAAGACAAGTTCTGGACCAACTTCATCTAATTTTTAAAATGTTTCAGAAGCCTTGGTCCATGGCTAACGTTCGCAGCAAGTTTTTCAACTTCATGAAGTGACTAACCCATTCATGGGTCAATGTCTCCCCTTTAATAATAAGATTTTTGTGGATATCCAAGGTCTTCCTACTGACAAATTCAAAGAAACCATAAAGCAAAAACTGTGTGCTAAGCTGTGTGTGTGTATTGTCACTAAAGTATGTCTTCTTGCAGTAGCGTCGGGTGACGGGTCACTCACTTCCCTCTAATATGGTATAGGAGGGCGGTGGCTGAATCCTGCGTTAACTCGTAAACGGGTGCCGTTTGAGGGTGTTTGTCGTTTAGCTACTTGGAAGAGGGAGATTTGCCGAAGAGATGCAGATTAAAATAATCTTGTATACAAATAGTAATTTTATTTTGAAAAAATATACCCGTGAATATTCTTGCCAATTCTTCTTCCCGAACTGGTGGTAGAGTCATGCTTTATTGGACGTCATTAAGAACAAGGAATTGTCAAAGTTAAGAAATAAATATTTGAATTTGAATTTCGAATTTATCATAACTGTGTTTTAAATAGTGTTCATTTTATATTATAAAAATTTTTGTATGATAAACCTTACACTCTAAGGAACTAAAATTATTTTTATCTACTATACTAAGACTAAGAATCACATTTTAGAGTGATACGCCGGCAAAACTATATAAAAATTAATTTAAAGCCTTTCTATTCACTGTAGTAGTATCATATAACAATTCTTAACTTGACCAGTCATTATTACACTATTGTATTATTTTAAACTTTTACCGTATTTTTAACTTACTTTTAATACAAGGCACTATTGTAAAAGCTTCTCGTGGACGTTTTACTAGTTGATGCAGAATTTATTGAGCCATTTAGACCCACTACAGCACATAAAAAGCTTTAAATAAGTTTTTTCGCTCTGTATAAAGTTTCTCTGTTACGATCTTTTTCTGCGCGTAACTCTGAAATGTGACATTTTAAAGCATAGTGAGGTCACTAATGTGTTAATAATAATAATATTTTTGTGTAGAGTTTCCTAAATCGAAAATTTTGGAGTTCACACCCTTTTATTTCCTTTCTTTATTAATTTTTAGATCTGGAAGCACTTGCATTGAACTTAAAAAAATTTACAATATTCCAAAATAATAGACTGTTTCCCGCGGACGCGACAATAATTGGATGGCACTAAACAAAGGAGGCTAAGTATAGGCTATTTGACAACATTGAAAATATACTACATACTGTAGTCATCCCATCAGATTATAGCGTAAAAAACATATTCTATAATTAAAACTAAAATAAATATATTGAAAAAAAATTTACCTATAAAAATTGGTAATTTTTGAATTTTTATGTGATGAGAACAGGGCGTTTTGGTTGCAACGTTGGTGACGTCTCAGGCAAGTAAACATGGCGTCGTTGAATGATTGATATATGTGCTTTTCGTTTTGAGCAGTTTTCTGATATTTTTTGATAAATTTTATAACTAGTTAGTTTTGTAATATTCGTTGCTGTGACAAATTTTGTGTGTACTGATCAGAGCAAACTAACTTAAATAAACGCATTTATGGTTGTTCTTTTCTCAAAGACCAACTTGATTATATGCTGTGGAACTAAATAATTTAGAAAAAGCAACGCAAACACCACGAAGAACTTATTAATTTACAAAACATTGTGACATCATCGTGAAAATTTTGTAAAATTAAAAAAAATAATTTTTATGTAAATTCTCTTTGTCATTATTTAAAGTCGAATGTATACACCGTGGCACTGTACACCATTATTTTCATAATATTTCAAGACACTGATGAAATTACTGTTATAATAAGGTTAATACAATGTTCAGTTGCGAGGGTCACACCACGTGACCAGCGCCTTTGAAACAGCGTTTTGTGCCCATTATACAAATGTAAATTTAACATTGATTTTTTATTGAAATACATTGATTTTATCCTGAAATAATAATGTGGTGTGATTATTATGTAATAAAGTTTAATTAAAAATGGTTTTTCAAAATTTGTCATAAAGTCTATGGCGGGCCGAAGGGTTAACAAGATGTAATTAGTGTTAAAAAAATAGGTCATATCTTTCTTATTTCAAAAAGCTCCAACAATCTTGTTTCTTCAAGAGAAAAATATACCAATGTGAATGATTTTATCATAAAATAATCGAACATATTGTATGGGAAACAGTGCGAACGATTAACGAACGACGATAGTATCTCTCAGTGCTGGCAATACTGATCCGATGGCTGCTGGCGAGACTGATACTCCCAGTACTGAACGAATTAAGCATCACTGAATGACTTTCTCACATTTTGTTTCACTCGTTTGTTTGGTTTTCTTACTTAGGAGTTTTTGTGTATTTTCCATATCATTAAAAACTTAAGCTTTTCACAAGGTTTTTTTTTACTCGACCCCGATAACCCTCCATACACAACGATTTTGCATATTGTGTACTGGATTTCCGGCTGTGCATCTTAACATGGATCACTGTATAAGTACTAAATAGTTTATATTTCAAATTTTCGGTAAAGAGAAATGATTATATTTCACATAAAAAACACAAGGTTCATGTCGTTAACACCTTTACCTAGATACATATGGGATGGAATCTTTGGCTTAACAATAAGTTATATAACTGATAGAAGTTATTGTTAAAAACAACTTCGGTTTGTCTTTTTGACGCACTACAGTCACATTTGTACTATACAGTATAATTCCTAGCCTTTACTACTCGTACACCCGAAAAAAAATTCTATTACAATTGGTGCACACGACAGTTGTCCAGCCATTTTTATTTAAACGAAAATTCGCGTGTCTTGGTATTTTACGTAAAATATAAAATAAAATAATAAGAGCTTATCAAACTTACGCAAACATCCTTAGTGTTTTCCTTAAACCTTATAGCTGGGAAGGGGAAGAGTGGAGTATCTTTATAATTGCAGCTTCCGTTGATGCCAAAGCCCACGACGTCCCTGCTGCCAATCCTGCACCTGTTGTGATAGGGCCTGATGAGACATGGCAGACTCTGTTTGAGAGTACACCTGTTCAAGGAAAACAAGGCCATTTGGTAACCGGTGCGTGACGGTGATAAACTTGTGAATTGTTTGACGTTACATTGAAAGATTAACTTCCTTTTTTTATTTGAAAGTGGCCAGTTAGATTTAAATGAGGTTGGAACATTGACAATATATATTAATAACACTAGACAGGCTATTGTGAAATGATATTTGTGCCTGTTTGATTTTCGCCATTATGGCGCTGGAGGCAGCGGCGGGGTTCTCTCGTACTTTTAAATTATTTTTTAAAATTATAGGTTAATTTTGATAAAATATTCTAAAACTTAACTATTACTCGCTTTGTAGGTATTTTTAATAATAATCAGTTTTCAAAAATATTAACTTCTCAGCACTTCGCCATTTAAATATTTTAAGTCATTTATGAAAAGGATTGAAAAATATATGGATGGATATTTCATATGAGTCTGCCAGGCCTAAAACCGGGTTTGTCTTTTACAACATGATAAATGATATTTAAATTTTTTCTCAAAAACATCCTGAGAGTAATCGCTAGAAGCTCTCCAAATTGGAACTAATTGGAACAAAAAACCTGTCCAGCGTTGGAATTCAATTGTGATGTTTAGAAAAAAGTTATTCATAGAATGGCGTAAAAAAAAGTGTTAAGTGTAATTTACTCTAAAATTATGTTTCAATATTTTAGTACGTTCTACCACACTCCATGCTCTTTTCAAGCCAGCCTACATTGAGATGTACAAAGTTGAAGAAACGCTGGCGCATTGCTAAAAGGATTGACGTCGACTTCCGAAGATGAGGTGTCTCTATAAGTATTTACAACTAATGTCCATTTACATGTCAGCTTTGACGGTAAAGAAAACCATCGAAAGCCTCGATTAAAGTAAACTAGCCGAAGATAACTGACGTTTTTATATAAAGTACGTGAAAATAGTTCTGGTACTACCACACATACATTTATTCACACGAATTCAAATCACTCCCCGACATAAAAGAGATAGAATGATGCAAAACATGGGCTTCCGAGCGAGACAAAATATTTCGAGTATTTGTGGCGTGTCGTATATTGTCAGTTCGGTTCCCATAGTGAGACAAAGAAGATTCAGGGAACATAAGCGGGATATAAATTTTGAAATCGTTGCCTCAGGATGTTAGCTTTGCTTTGCCATTTTAATTTAATAAAAGATCGTAAGTATTAAGTTATTCAAGAGGTATATTTAATGTTTGGTGGACTGTCAATTGCTACATTACACCTCTTGGTAACTTTGGTAACTCTGGAGCTGATATCCCTAAAGTAGGAATATTAAATCTGTTGGTACGCTGTAGTTTGTGATTAGCAACCTAATTAGGTAAGAGTTGATTCAATATTTTTAAGATGTTTGACGTGCATGTGTTCATTCGATTTCTACATCTACCACGGTCATAATAATGAAACTTGTACGCACAGTCTTGACGGACCCGTTTCAAGAGGTAGGTACTTTAACGCATTAAAGTATCAAAGTAATGTTTTATTTAACTTTAGGTTGGTTCCAACAACAATAAAAATTTATTACTTTGATAATTTTTTATACTATTGAATCTGGTTGCAATAAATAAAATACTCAAGTTACAATATTTTATTGGTAGTGGTTCATTGTAATCTAAGTTTTGTTGCTTTATTTTAAAAATATTTCTTTAACAATACTTATATAATACTTCTAAAACACAAAATAATGGTTTTTCTTCGATTCTTCTGCATTTTGGTTGGGTCAGTTACCTCTGCCCAAATTTCTGAAAACGCTGTGACTCTTGATCTCGCTGACGAGATATTTCTTTTGACCAACAACAAGGTAGACGAAACAGTTGAAAAGATTTTCGAGCAATTGGGACAACCGCAAGCCTCCAATAACACAAAAATATTAAAAGAACTAATTTTATACAAAGACCTGCAGAACACGCAAACTATTAACTATAAATTTTTTAAGAAAATTGCCAATATAAGCAAAATTGCTCCAGATAAGGAAACTGATTTTGATAAAGCGCTTGCACATGTAGTGAAGTCACTCAATATATCAGATATGCCTTTAAGTAAAGTTATAATGAATACATTTAAATACTTATATCCTACGATTCAAAAACACGTAGATGAAGACGAAAACCTGTCTATGGAGTTTATTAAAGACCTTATTATTAAAGTTGATGCTTTAAGTGTAGATGATTTTAGAGAAAGGAAGAAGATACCGAGCAAACTCAAATTTACAGATGGTAGTCATCATGAGGAGCAAAAGAAAACAACTCTATCAAATATGGTCAACGAAGAGCTGGCACATTGGGGTATGTAGTCAACAGTAACGAATTACTTATTTACAACGTGGGTGGTGTTGTCGTTTTGGCGCTGGCTTTTCGGGCTGGTGTTTTTACAACTTCAGTATATTTAGCTGAACGCAGACAAGTTTGTTCTATTACAGAGGCACCTACTGAAACTGAAAGCAGCAAGAATAAGTCAAGAAGGCTGTATTTTGGTGAAACGGTGGCTATAAAGATGTTTCCTTTTATGGCGAGCCTGTATGTGGACGACGTGTTCGTTTGCGGGGGCAGCATCATCAGCGCTGATGTCGTCATTTCTGCAGCTAGCTGTCTTTCTAAGTAAGCTTAATAAATAATAAGTTTTTGTTCGGAATTTGTTACATTGATCTACATTTAAAACAATAGGCATATAATATCCCTGAATACATGTCAATGGGTGATAAGAGACATATCACTGCCAAAAAACGAAAAAAAATTTGATAGAGCAAAATACTTTCTTTAATGAAACACTGTAGATGCATTTTTTATTTTCTTAATGACGAAATTCCCAATGCAGTGTACCAATTTTTCAAGTTAGTTTGGAATTCTTTTCTACAGTATACATTTTCAATTAGTCAAAAATCACATTCATTTTCATATTAATTTAACAAAAATGTTTTACATTCGACATTTAACAGAATTTTCAAGCAAGCCGAAAGGGGCAGCAAAATATTATCCAACTTAACAGTCAGAATCGGCAGTGACTATACCCAAAAAGATGGCTTCGTGGTCAAAGCCTCCCAAGCCAACTTCCATCCCGACTTCGACATGTCATCCTTCAGGAACAACCTCGTTATCATCACTCTGAAGAAGTTTGACGTTAACAAGATCAAGTGGATCAAACGGGTGCGCTTCGAGAAGGAGTACACGGATATTTACCATCCTGATAAAATCGATAAAGCTATTAGAATTTTGGGCTGGGGTGTTCGTGATGTGAGTATTGTATGTTATTCAATGAATGAAATACTCATTATTGCCAAACCAGATTCAAACATTATATAGTACGCAAAAAATATGAAACCTAAAAAAGAGAACAACAATATTGCCTATATAGTGATCTCTTTCAGGCAACCTGGAAGTTAATAAAATGAAAATAGTGATTTGGAACTAGTATAGGGCAATGCATTTTTGAATAAATACATATATTATAAACGTGGCACTCTTAGAAACTTTTAAAAAAATATATAAAAATGTTCAACAGGTTATATTTTTTAATTACATCTTTTTAAAGAACACTCCGCCAGCGTCTTCATGCCTCAAAATCAATTTTGAAAGCACATTTTCCAGTCTGCAACGGGTACTTCCTCAACGGCCTTCACAAAAGCAGTGAACGCATGTTTTGGCGATGAAAACTGTATCCCCCTTTTTTACCTCTTCCCTTGAGCTGGTTTTTAATTTTAGGGAACAAGAAGAAGTCACACGGCAAGCATTTGGTGCTGCTTTGATGCTACTTTGGTATTTTAAGGGAATTGATACTAAAATTGATACTAATACACCATAAACGAGAAAAATCTGAGAGATAAACTTTTTCCGGCGCTTCTCGATCGTTTCACTTTCATAGGCGTTGGTTCGTTTTGAAACAGCTATACAGCTGACTGGCGCTTCGTTTCTGGATCTAATTAATAAATACATGATTCATCACCTGTTATGATATTATAAACATGGCGGAAAAAAACATGTACGCCTATTGGGCAGGTGTTGGCATTACATTACTTGTCATCGTCTTCAACTATCATTCACGACAGTTCGGCTGGTAACTTACGGCCGACTAGCGGCAGTTCCAGTAGGCCTGCCTGATACGCCGAGTCCTGGTTGGCATTAATTTGTGGGATGAACGTAGTTGTTTGCTATCTGGTCATGGTTGTTTATATTTATATATGTATGTTTATTCTGGGTTCCGCCAGTTCACTGTGTGGTCATCCATAACTCTGCTTACAGTTGGTGTGTTACCAATACCAGGGCAGACTACGGACTATTTATGTATTTTTTTAGAAACAAAATGTATTGGATGAAATAGCTAGTGTGTTCTATGAGCATATGCGTACCTGCTACATTGGATAAACCACTGAGTTTTAACTCCGTGTGTTAAGTATTCTAATTCAAAAGCAATTTAAGATATTACTGTTTTGTAAGTAAAAGCGGTTAAGCTTATTTTAATGAAAATGAGTAAAATAATTTGACTCACAGTCGACCTCTACATAACTTCAGAGAGTAGCATCATGTTCCTACTTCTTTTTGGTCCAACTGCCATTGTCAACGTTTTCAATAACTATCTGTCAGAAAATCGTAAACTTGCCAGGTAGTATATTGAACTGTGCGAAATCTTTTGTTTTCTTTTTTTTTTAAGGCACTTGTAGTCGTAAATCGGCTGTCAGCCCCATTGAAACCTTATAAATAATTTCAAGTCTACAAAATTTGTAAATTTATTATATTTAGTCTACATATTTAATATGCAAATAGTAGATTGTAAAATCTTTAAACAGACAACTATTCCGTGAAAATCCTAAGAAAAATGTATTTAAAGTTAAATACTACACAAAAATCAGAACTATTCAAATGGTTTTCCCAAAATACCCCATTCTTTCAGAAAAAAAAAAAAGAAATATACATCCGAAAATTACGTTACTTAACGAATTGTACATGAACCTTAGTTTTAACTCATTAACATTGCATTTTTTTGTTGAATATGATTTTTTATACAGACTCTGTTTAAAAACAAAAAGGCTTAGGAGGTCTTCTGATCGCGCAAGCCAAACGATTATGCCGTTTGTACCGCTCCAGGGCCCAAAGTCAAGTTGCAATATATGATAGCTAACATTAAAGAATACTCGTAAACTGTAAGAAGCATCACATGGTATAACAAAATACCTAAAAGCCATACACAGTTCATGAGTTTTCTATAGCGTTAGTGATCATAGATTCAACTTGGCTAGGGCCCTAGATGTTGAAATTGTTTTAAAGTAGTTGCTGTGGAGATTCTATCCTTAACGCTGATTTTTTATTTGATAATTGACGAGTAAAATATTTTATTTATACAGAAGAAGGATCCTCAATCTGAGACACCACTATCGGAAGACAAACTGGGACTCTACGATTTGGAGTCGTGCAAGAATATATACGGCAGGTAAGAAGTACAAATTAGATATGCTTTGAACCAAAAAAATTAAACACTTAAGTCCTACAAAACAATTGACATATAAGTAATATTTTTTCCTACTTTTTACAATTATTTTACTGGCCGGCAAAGTAGCAGTCTTCCTGTTGGTCAGTTGCATCTGCAACTATAGACTTCGTTAATAGCAGGGGTTATCATTTTATATATGGCTAGTGATTGATTGATTGATTAGGCTAGTGACTGGTTTGATTGTGCGTTGCCGATCGCAGGGTTGGAATTGGATACGTAGGGCGATTCCTTTCCTTTGAGCGGAATGCAACCATGTGTTTATTATGGCGGTCCTAAAGAATTTCTAAACTTTTATATTATTATAAATATTATAAGGCGGAATATTTTTTTTCTGTTTAATGTTTTTTTTTAGGTATTTTGTTACTCCAAACCATTTCTGTGCTGGGTCGGTGTTAAAGGGGGCAGGAGCGTGTAATGTAAGTGGCGTCAACATTATAAACTATCATTATATGTTATTATATGTGTTAGTGTAAATAAGGTTGATTTATCTAAGTATACTACATGTCGACGTTATTACATGAAGGGTCTAAGAGAAGTTTTCGGAAGAATTTAGGAATCTTACCTTCTGATGCTTATTAATAATCGTATTGAGCTTGCTTGCCAACCATTTATGAGTAAAGGGTCCGTGAAAATCTTGATTTTGAGAATGTGGTGTTGTGTGGTGTCATAATTATTAAATTATACAGCAATGTGATTGAAGTGGGAAATTGTTAATTTAATGGATCAAGCTCTTGAATACAGGTGCTTTTAAGTTAACTTGTCGTTCTGGTACGGTATATAATTCAATGATTTCTGCTGAATATGCTTATAATATTGAGATTAATAAAGAATAATTTCTGCAATTTCTGAAGTGGTAGTTCTTTATCATGGGCCATTATTTCAGTCGCTAAATAGAAGTCTGGTTTTAGGGATTGTCTAGATATTTAAATCTTAATTAATGAGGCAGTGGTACGAGCCCCAATGCAAAAGAGTTCTGCCTGTCATATATTGCAAATGTTGCCTGTTTTCAACTAAACTACATTTTCACAAAACAGGCATTTGAAAAAATATTGTATAGGGTAAAATTCTCCATCTTATTGTTGTCATCAGGCACTTTTAAAGAAAAACTTCTTTTACTAAAATATGTTACTCGAAATAGTCTGTCTAGCTCTTAATCGAGGCAAAAGAGTTCGTCCATGTCTCAATGCTACTGAAATTGAAAAATGAGTAAAATTCGATTTGAAAATAAAAATAATCTGTCACATGATGCGCCAATGTCATTTCCAAACATATAAAAACCATAATTTGGTGCAATTTTTTCATTATTTTCAAACCAAATGGATCGCGGGAAACCGATCGCCGACGAAGTACGAAAAATAATTATTCGTAGCCATAATAATGGCAAACCTGCTTACCAAATAGCTAAGGGCTTATCCCTACCAAGATCGACAGCTCAGACCATTATCGACCATCACAGGAAAAATGGCATGGTTGAATGTTTGATGAAACCTGGTCGGCCGCGAATCACAAGCGAAGCTGAAAATCGAGTTTTAAGGAAAATCATTAGAAAGAATCGTCGTGCCCACGCAGGAAAACTTACCTTGAAGTGGTGAGAGATGATTCACAAAGATGAAGCATTCCATACCGATTGTATCAAAAGGAAGGTGAAGTTTACTGGATCGTTAATGATAAGGGGCTGCATGTCAGCGTATGGTGTGGGTCGTCTACGTATTTTGGAGAAGGAACTGTTAATGCAGCAGAGTACCAAAACATTTTGGATACAAATCTCTTGCCCTCGATTCGAACGTTGAAACACCTTTCAACAAGATGGTGCTTCCTGTCACACTGTGAGGACCACCAAGGCTTGGTTTAACTGGAATCATATCCCTACTGTAGCAGTGACGCACTACTCAAACCGACCAATCACAACGCGTGTTCAACATCGCAATATCAACTTTACTTAAGTGATTAGAATATATATGACTTTCCGACAACGGTTTTGGGGCCGTGGGCCGCGGCCTGCTCACCCTTTTCCATCGGTGGGAACGCGTGGTTAAGTTCCTTAATCAACGATGGAGTGGCCGTCAAGTAGTCCAGGTTTGTCACAGAGACCCTATGGTGGAAAATGAAGTAAATGCTGCGCAAGTATCCAGCTAGGTCTAAAAGCAATCTAAAGGAATAAATAAAATCTGTCTGGGACTCAATAACTACACAACATTGTGAAGAATTGGTAGCAACGATGCAACGAAGAATAAAGGCCATGATCGATGCTAAGGTGACGACAGTGAGTGGTAGACGAACTAGTTTGCGCCGTTGAATGCGATGGAAGAAGTTTATTGCGTGGATAGTTCCCCAAGAATTCATAATATTTTATTTAAACAGGGAAATATTTTTTTACTCTTTTGATTGAAAATAAATTTCATTAAGTGTTCAAAACCACTGTGTATTTATCGAACTAATAAAATGAAATTTATTTATCTAAATTTTACTTCGAATATTAGACACTTGTAATATTTGGCACTGGACGAACTCTTTTGCATTGGGGTCGTAGTAGAATACTGACATGTATTAATAGGACAAACTGGTCAACAACAACATTGTCAAATGATTTTTGTGCCTGTTTGATACCTGCATTATGGAGCTGGAGGCATCGGCGGGGTTCTCTCGTACTAATATTGCCAAATTTAAAAACACAAAGGAACTAACCCAGTCTTCATACAAGTTTGAGACATTGCAGAAATAAAATTAGGCAATTAATTGTATATTTTTTAATTCAGCAATGGCTGAATTAGAACGTATCAGTTTAACCCGGGTGTTATATCCGGGTTGAAAATATTCTTGTAAAATTACCGTAGGCCCTTATTAATTTTGTTATTAGTTTAGCATCTACTCTTGATGATGTTGGGTTATGATAAGTTATTTCTTAAAACATAATTTACTTTTTTTTTAATAAAAAACAAAACTATTGCTCTCTTTGAAGGTATTTTCAACTAAAATCAGTTTTCAAAAACACTTACTTCTTAGTCCTGACAAACATAAGCTCCAAACACTAGTGCAACGACAAAATGGAACTAGAGAATATTTCCTCCAACTTTTAGTAACCTTTGTTATTAAATCACCAGTTTACGAACGCCGAGAATTGTTGTTCAAAACGTGTTATGGCCAAAAATCTCGCGGTTTAAAAGCGGTCCTCAATTTTATCACACTTTCACTCGAAAATGTTCTCCGGGTCTTCCTCTTCATCGCTGTCTTGCCTTGGAACTTGCGAGTTATCACCGGTACCCCTACAGTTGTACGTATTTGTTTACTAGGCAGACTTTTATTACTTTTCACATTTCTGTAACTGAGTTATGAAAGAAGGATGCGTTCTCCAGCTTTCGCAATGATTTTTGGATCAGCATTTATTGGAGGATAACCTCGTATACATCTGGATTTTAATACAAAATGTTGATATTGTCTCACAGCCACTGAAGCATGCAGAAATAAAATATGATCTGTCTGGCTGTTTTATCTATGATACTATAAGTGATCTCACTTATTTATTTCTAAACTAAATAAGATATCGGAAAACTGATTATCATTGCCAAGAAATTTATTTTTTGATACTCTTATTTAGATCACTGCTGGCAAAGAAAAGGCAGTCCGACACAAAGGCGCCACATTTCTTTATACCTGTGGAGTACAGGTTCTAGTAAGACGGTTTTTCAACGCACACTATTCATATACTATTCATTACTATTCATATACATAATATTCATTTAAGTTAATTTTATAATTCACAAATAAGTGTCACGTATTGGCGTAGATGTATAATGGTAAAGGAATGGACCAAATGCTGAGCAATGGGAAAAGAAAATAAACAAGAACAGGCTAATTCCTGTCGCGACACTCGAGCCTGTAGCTCCGGACAGCTTGTTGAAACCCCTTCAGCCACGTTCGTAACTAATGTTTCGTAACTAGTTATGAATAAAGAATTTGTTTCTCCGTTTCATAACCAGTTATGGAACAAGAATATTTTTTCCATTTTCATAACTAAAACCTTTTTTTATGTATGGTTTCCTGGTACTTTTTTCAAATTATTTATCCATTTTATATTGAGAAATTCATGACTAATTTATTTTATTTCAATTCATTTTTCATAAGCGTAAAATAAAACCTTTCTCTAATAATAAAAAAGAACGTGTCATTTACTACACATAATTACACATAGATACCTACCTGATATATAGAGTAATATAATTTGTGGGAGAAGGAAAGAATAATAATAATAAAGAATAATACTAATTGGTCGCGAGCGTACGTGACGTAGTACGTAAATTGTCGAAACTCTAGACCGTTGCCTCTTTTACTCCCACATACAAAATCATATTACATCTCGCTCTTCAGGTTTGTTGAAACGAATAGCCATGTCAATTTTAAAACGTCATTTTAACCCTTTCAATGCTGACGTCGAGATATCTCGTTCGCCATAAACTGTAATTCAACGAGTTATCTCGTTGAACAAAATCTACTGTCACATTGCCATAAAACAAAATGTGTTCCGTCATACTGGGGTGGTCCGAACGGTGCCGTACTTTTTCCGAATACCTACCGATATATATATCACGTGTTGCCAGTAATAATATTTCGTTTTAGATGTACGTATCTCATATACTATCGACGAGATAACTCCACACCTAAAAATCTATTTCAGTGCTGGTGACGAGTTAACTCGACAGTAGCTTCATAAAAGCGATTTTGTCCAACGAACTAACTCGTCAGCAGTTTGTAGAGTAAGATTTTTTTTTATGAGTTATCTCGGCAGCAGTACATGAATGTAGATTTTGTTTCGATGAGCCAGTATGTATGCGAGAGCGTATTGAGTTTCTAATGCTTCGCATTGAAAGGGTTAAATAGCAAAATAAAATAAAAAATAAGATAGTTATAAAAAATAGTACTAACGCATGAAAAGAAGCGTTTATTCTATCTTTAACAGTAACAGTGTAATTGTCTAAACACACAAGAAGGCATTGTACGGTATTAAAAACACAGAATAGGGAATAGGTTTTGTTTGATGTTTAGCCATGACACCGGGTTGCACAAGACTGAGTCAAATAACCGGCAATTGCTTTGCATTTGCGTTACCATTTTTGAGAGCGGATAACCTGTCTATATATAATATGTCATTGGCTCAACTTATGTTTTTAACTTAACGCGCTTGCTGCCTCTGAGCAATGACCAATACTTATTTTATAATAACACAAAAAATAAGGAATAAATAATTTTAATTTTCAACTTAAATGGCTAATCAATTTAAAACGTAAAAGGTGCTATTATCTCTAAGCAATGACCGACACTTATTTCTTTTGCGTTTAATTCTACTATGGTACGATTAATTTCTTTGTCGATTTCTACGTAGTCACCACTTTTTCGCGAAGCTCTTTTGTTCCTCATTTTAAATTCTTTTTCGAAAATATCCAAGACTTTAGCCATGGAAGGCGTTTATTCGAGAATGCCACCCCTCCAGATGATTTGTAGTTCGTATTTCTTCTCCTTGGCAACACCATTTTTTAATAAATTGTGTGTCTTTTAAACCAAAATCGATTGAAGTAGTTATTGAATTTTGTTACTTTCTCAGTCTCTGGGGATTTTTTCATTATGTAGTTGTAGCCTGAGGTAGTATATTTTAAAGGTAAACGAGCCAGGCCAGCGCATCGTGAGACATGTCTCTTCTGCACTCTGGAGTTTATTCCTAACTTTTTGGCTTTTTTAAAGACACTGCGACCAAATAGCCGTATAGAAAATATAGAAAAAGGTTATTTATATATCTCGAAAAAAGTGGCATGAAACCATACATGAAAAAA
This sequence comes from Marasmarcha lunaedactyla, assembly GCA_923062675.1. Taxonomy (NCBI): domain Eukaryota; kingdom Metazoa; phylum Arthropoda; class Insecta; order Lepidoptera; family Pterophoridae; genus Marasmarcha; species Marasmarcha lunaedactyla. Next base: position 12,125,202 of record OV281362.1, on the reverse strand, counting down.
GGTTTTAGTTATGAAAATGGAAAAAATATTCTTGTTCCATAACTGGTTATGAAACGGAGAAACAAATTCTTTATTCATAACTAGTTACGAAACATTAGTAACGAACGTGGCTGAAGGGGTTAAAACTTATTTGTTGCAAATGCAAAATTATAACAAGTTCCAAGACAACATATCCATGAAGAGGAATACATGGAGACTCCAGAAAAATCGAGAACGAAGAGGATCGCGATGAAACTGATAATCCCAATGCGGACGATGTGGAAGAATTTTCTGTCTATGATGTTTCGATCGGTTAAGACAATGAATTCGCAACACCTGGTCCATCGAGAACAGCGAAGCAAAGAAGAGTGCGCTAAATTTTGAGATAGTGAATTGCATGTGAATAAGGCCTGCTGAGGATACCATGATTAAACAACGCGCCACTTCAAATTCAAATATTTATTTATCAACATTGACAATTACTTGTTCTTATTGACGTCAAATAAAGCATGACTTTACCACCAGCTCGAAAAAACCTTCAAAAAGAAGAACTGGCAAGAAATTTCCACACTAACTCTACCTCAAGTTAGTGTAGTAATTCATTTTTTGGCCAAATCGCGGGTTGGTCGACGCTTTACGACTCTTGAACGTGTTGTAGGAAATATTCTTTGGTTTGATTTTGTCTTGTTGTCTTTACCGTGAAATGTGTCTTAAATGAGATATTGTCAATAAACTGCTTTTAGGCACATTTTTTCTAAATCGCCGGCAGTGTGAACAGTCAGCGATCAACTATTTGTATATGCATCTCTTTTGTTTACACGGAATGTAATCTTTTGTACGTTTCTTGAGCGAGAAAATAGCTGATAGTTAGTCGTTTTCTCAGCGGCGGTGGGATAACTGCCTTAAGCTGACTCTAACGGTGAAGGAAATGAAATTATTTTGAAGATCACATATCTCTGCAAATCTGCATCAGGTGAGCGTGGTATAAAACTACCTATTTTCAAAACCTTTGGAAAACTTACCGTTAGGACCAAATGACTGTTCTATATTTCCAACATAAAATTAAGCCATGACAACGAAGTACTATTGCCTTATTACACAGTCTGAACTATAAACAATTTACAATAAATACAACTACGTTATATTTCACAGTTAATAGGTCTACCTACAATACCTTTTATAGTCTATAGTTACTTTTTTACATTCATTAACTGTTTCAAGTGTCCCCAAAATAAGTTTTTTTAATTTTTTAGAAAGACGTCGGTGGGCCAGGTTTGTACTCGGGCACGTTGGTGGGCGTGGTCAGTTTTGGGTCTCCCGAGTGCGGGCTACCGGATTCTCCTACCGTGTTCACCAGGATCGCGCCCTATGCCAAGTGGATACAGAGGAATATTGAAGAAGTAATTTTTTTTAGTTCATATTAGTTTTCCATTTACGCCTTCTTTGAAACGTATTCATAGTAGCATGATTCTTGTATCTAAGATTTAGTGGGCACACCAAATACAGCGGTTATTTCTTTTTGAATTGTCCCAGAAATATAAATTGTTTTCATTGTTTACAGGTTGATGATAAAAATAAAGTAATTTCAAAAACCATACCACGTAAAACTACTAAAACCACGAAAAAAAATAAACCTCACGAAACACCAAGTCACAAACAACAATCGAAAGAACATGCAGACCACACACAGCAATCGAATAAACAGCCAGATAAAGGACATACTTCAAACGAATTGAATCCAGTGAAAAATGGCAATACCCAGGAAACACCAATAGCACGAACAGCACCAGGTCTAGTTACAATCGCACCGAGTACTAAACGAAAACAGTATCTTCAAGCAAAACATGAATTGAGCAAAAATGTAAAATCAAGTTTTGGTATAGGATATGTACCTAAACATACAATTTATGACACTGTGCATACGCCTAAATCAGCACCGACAACTCGGTCTTATAGATATCGTAAAAGTAAGCCAAGATATCCAAGCTTCAGATAAACTATATTGTATTTTATTTAGAATGAAATTTTCAGAGTCCTCTAGCACACTTCCATAAGTTATTAATTTTATTACCACCTGTATTTAAATAAACAGAACTTGGAATTTGAAATTCAGGCGCTTGAAAGTTTTTGATGTATTTTTTTTTAATGTTTCTTTTGATATAATAGTTTTATTAATTCTTTTGCATATAATAAAAACAAAAAAATACATTTCTGAACAAAGAAATTATTTACTGGACAATAAAGATGGATGAAGTCGGTATTTTGTTATGGTTTACTCTGACGGTGGTGGTCCATTAGTTTTGAAAATAAAAGAAATAAAAAATCAATACATTTTATTTGTTTAATATAAATGATAATCCCAATTATTTATGTTACCAAAAATGTGGGTGTTACATTAAATACTTGGAATACAATAAATTCACCCAGAAACCAAATTTTTTCTTAATCGCAGAGTATTTTAACTTGTAATTTTTCTTAAACACAACAGCCGCAATATGATTAATATGATATCATGATTAATCGGCGCTTACAGCCCGCCATTCAACAATACAACTATAGCAATTGGTACAAATTAAACGAGCTTTGACCAAATTACACATGACATATACAAATGAATACTACCTTATAACTTCACTGAAAAGTTTGTTGTGATACACAGCAAGAAGCCCAAGGATATTAATTTCAACAGCAACTCCTCAACGAACTGGGGGCACTGGTTGCCACCACCCTCACAGCACTTCTCACATACGAAGGTCCGCAGCACCTGACTCCTCGTCAAGATGGACATCAGATAGTCGGAATTCGCTCTCACGTACTGCTGGACTGTTTTGAATACCATCAGAAGCGCCATTTCTAGTAGTATCATAGAAATTATTGTCTAAAAATGAAAAATAAATGACTTTAGTGGTTCTTCTTGGGGTTAATAATTTTGTTAATGTGTATTACTGTTTTGTCTTTTCTACAACTGCAATTGATGTGTCCTGCAAAGCGTTCTTTTATACATAATTTGCAAGTATCAAAGTAATTTTTTTTTTGGAAATAGCTTTGCTTACACATTTGATCTCCTGGTGCATTAGGTGGCGCACACTCAAGTACATAACCTGTGAGTGCCAAGGCGAAGGAAACAAACGATGGATTTATTATGGAATCCGCGTAATGAACGCAGTTGTCTGTTTAGTCGAGGATATTTCCATTTATACTAGAAAAGAATCCCAGAAAGCTGAACGATCACAGCACATGCGCTGCTTGCTGCGGCCATTTTAATTTTGTATTTTTATAACCTGCGTATCTGATTAGCGTAGCGGTTGCCTTCTGACAAAATGGATAAAATAATTTGACATATGTTCTTGATTCTGTAATTTCTTTAGCTCTTTATTTCCTCATGCTAATAAAATGCACTTCATGAAAATGAAAACAAAAAGGTTCTGTGAAATTAAGCAAACCTAATTTGAAATTAGTCATTTAATTAGTAAGATTGAGAGGTTCGGTTATTGTGACTTACCTCTAAAATGAAACATACTACCGGCATGAAAGCCTTCAATGCTGCTGGTATGATAGGAATAGTTATCAGAAGCAGCGATACTCCATTGAGGAAAACAAATTTTGCCGACGCGTAGTCCTGTCTTGTGGCGTTTGCTGGAAAAGTACAGGTGAAATCAGTGGAATGACAATGTGGATGTGAAAATGTGGAAATATGAAATGGATAAATCAGTTCATGGTTTAGGAAATGCCTTCGAAAGCTACATTATTCAGCGATACCTATTTTATCATGTAATTCCCATGGGATCGACGTAAAATGCGTAAACCTTAAATGCGTTTAACCTAAAATTAATATAAGTAGCCTAAAATGCGTATAATCTAAAATGCTTATAACCTAAAATGCGTATACCCTAATATACCAATGCGTATGACCTAACATGCGTTTAACCTAAAATGCGTGTAACAACATACAATGCGTATAACCTAAACTGCGTATTACCCACAATGCGTATAACCTAAAATGCGTATAACCTAAACTGCGTATAACCTAAAATGCGTATAACCTACAGTGCGTATAACCTACAATGCGTATAACCTAAAATGCGTATAACCTAAACTGCGTATAACCTAAAATGCGTATAACCTACAATGCGTATAACCTAAAATGAGTATAATCTAAAATGCATGGAATTGTCTATGAAGGAACATCGGACCTACTCAACTAAGGGACTCGTTTCAAGCAATTTATATTTCAACGCGTTTCCAGTCACCAGAATTTACAGATATCTCCGAGCTTCTCAGGTATGTGGGTTTCCGTACGATGCTTTCGTTCACCGTTCGAATAGTCCACTTAATGTACAATACTTCGAACCGTGGCAATCAGATCGAAGTTTTGATAAACTCCAATCAAGCCAAGTAGAATAAACATGAAGAACAGTAGGTTGAGAATGTATTAATAGTTTGAGAATGTATTAATAGTTTTTTGGATTTTTAACCAAGTTCATTATTACAATTTCAGGTTACAATTACTATTAACTACAATTATTAATTAATTAGTTTACAATTTAATGCTCCGTAAACTATTTTAGGATTTCTCTGTTATATTCTAGGGATATTTCTTTGTCATATTCGAATCCATGGAAAGTATGTCATTATTTCACTGATCGGAAAGTTTCAAAATACCAAAAAGATCGCTGGTTTTAATCTGTAGCAGTTTAAAAACATGGTTTGATATTTGAAAGACCCCGAGGGACATTAAAGTATAAGATCTAATAGATGAGGTGTAACTAGATTTCATGGGTACAAAGGATATGATTTCTAGGTCTCAAATAATTTATTTGTTCGAACCAGGATTAACCTAGACGAAATACATGTTTTAAGTGGAGTAATTTAACTTAACTGGTAAATTTATAGTTTATTTAATACAGTGGGACGCTCATCAAATCAGTTACAGTTTTACCTCTGCAAAACGTGACTCATTTTAAAGGTTATTTAAATCCAATAAGATTATTACGAAAAGATTTCTTACCGTCGCATATTAGAGTAAAATCAAATAAAATTAATGATAATGCAAGAATAACTGGTGTTGTGCCTGTCATAGTAATGCTTCTGACAAACCCTCTGCCGTTTTGTAGTGACAGTTCCTACAGTTGTACAATTTAGGTTTTTTTTTATTGAAACATTGTGCTAGTCTTTTTCGTCCATCTTACCTACAACTGCGTGTCAGATATAACATTACAAATAATATATTCAGACCGATTGAGGAATTGAGTTGTTCACGTAGATTATGTTATTGTGCGAATGTATTATAATGTTGTAAGAACAGTGTGATCCATTATTAATGGGTCGTTTATTTACCGGTTTCGATACAACACAAAGTTTTATATCGGTGCAAAGATTAGCGTCAAAACTTTAGAAATGAAAAGACTTAACAAAGGTATGGGTCCCTAAGGGTTTTATTGCCCACATCAGTATTTCAAATACAAGGAGATATGCTTGTTGCAGATTATTTGCAAGCAACGATTCTCACCCATATTATTATTATTCATATTATTCTTGGTCGAGACCGAGACCGAGGCTTTATTCGAATTCTTATAATTCGAATAAAGCCTCGGCCGAGACCAAGAATAGATTATTCGAGAAAATTTGAAATTTGAATAAAAGGAAGTTGTATCACAAAAACAGCAATTTTTGTCGTTTTGACCCTTCAAAGAGTGTCACCTCTCATTGTAGGTATAACTGAGAACTTATATTCTAGCAAAAGTGGGAGAGACGCCGTATGAGGTCAGATGCCATACCCTTGCTTAATCAATATGTGGGAAAGAGATGTCCATATTTGTTTATGCTTTTACCAACTGTTAGACGATGTCACAGAAACTAGCGAGTGCCCACTTGGCAGCGTGCGAGCGTTTACGAGCAATTGGGGTAAACATTTTTTCGCGCGCAATTTTATTGTTACAAATTATGCGTAAAAAAAGAGACTGCAAGGGAATAAGTGTTTTGATTGACTTATTTACTTTCTTTTCAACATGCTAAAAGAGATTTTTGTCAGAAGTTTTTATTATTATTTTATTTTGTGGTGAATGGCGTCTCTCCCATTATATGAGGAGAGATGCCATTCTTTACAAGACCAAATTTTATTGAGCAACCTATCATTTGCAACATTTATTTATTTATTTTATTGTAAAGTATATGCATATTTATTTTTACAGGATGCCAAGAAAATACATTAAGAACAATAGAGTGATTAGAGGTAAATGGACTGAAGAAAGTTTTATTTTATATAATTCATCAACTTGTATAACCCCTGTTCCTTCCACTATGATGAAATTCCATCAAATCACAAAGTAACTTTAACAAAGATTCTCGAGGAGTCACAACCTATACCAAAATTGTGTCGATCAACTGTAAAGAGGAAACAATTTGCCTGCGTTTTAACATCCCCTGATAACATGCATAAGAAAACTGCTAATCCTAATTTAATAAAAGGAACAGCCATATGGATGGCATACCTGCAGTTGTGTTAAAACACTGCGCAACCGAGTTGTCTCCCATTCTAACGCGCCTGTATCGACTTCCTTTGGAATCCGTAGGGGTCTCTAAATCCTGGAAGCTGGCTAACGTGCAACCAGTACCAACCGACCTATTGCAATCACCTCCATACTTTGCAAAGTTATGGAGCTTGTATTGAACAATCGGCTTCTGGCATACCTTGAGTCCAACGAGCTCCTTAGTGATAACCAATATGGTTTTCGCAGTGGACGTTCGACTGGAGATCTTCTTGTCTATGCCACTCACTTATGGAGCGAAGCCTTGGAAGGTCACGGTGAAGTTATACCTGTATCCTTCCAAGGCTTTTGATAGGGTCTGGAATACCTAATCTGCGTCTCTGCGACTGGATATCTGATTTTCTCAGGGAACGGTAAATTCGAGTAGTGTTAGACGGCTGCTCTTCTGACCTAATGGCAGTTAATGCCAGGGTACCTCAGGGATCTGTTCTCTCTGCAACGTTATTTTTGCTGAACATTAATTACCTGTTAACCCCAGGCATTATTGGTTACGCTGATGACAGCACCTTTGTAGAGAGATACATGTCCAATGCGCGAGCGACTCTTCAAGAAATCCGGGCTTTGAGAGAGTCCATGATTGAGCGGGTGGATTTGGCCTTAAAGAAACTGTCTGATTAGGTCGAGTCTAATTAGGTCAAATTTAACCCGTCAAAAACAGTCAGTTATAATAGTTCAGTTCTTATAGGAGTGTTAATAATAGGGCAATATTTTTGCCGTGAACGCGATTACCGATCGAAAAAAATAAAGTATCGAATATTTGACCCGTTTAGGTATCCCAAGGTTGAGCGATGTACCCGTAGGTCGACTGACCATGCTGGATACGATTGTTTGATCGCTTATAATCTATCCACTGATTATTCCTAGTAAATATTTCTTTATACTTTGGGCACTGCATTCAGTTCTTCTGAAGTAATATAATGTTTTTTATCCCTTACCAATCAAGAATAATAATAATAAATACCCAGACAAATGCACCACCTGTGTGACCCCAAAGTAAGCCAAGCTTGCGTTATGGATGACAAAACAGCGAAGGGGGGGCGGGATCCCACAATAAACATACATATATAAATATCAACAATCATTTATATAAATTTAGGTCTTTACCTATGAAATTGCCGTTTTTCACGAAATAAATGAAGCGTAATTTTTTTATATATTTTTTATTTCTATTAATCAAAATAATCACCCATGCAATCAATGCATCTTTGCCAACGCATTGGTAGCTTATTGATGCCTTTCTTGAAGAAATCAGCTGGACGGGAGGCAACAAATTCTTCAAAGGCATTTTGTACTGCCTCTCGGGTATTGAATTTTTTTCCCGCCAAGAAGTTATCCAAATTCTGGAAAAAGTAGAAGTCTGTAGGCGCAAGGTCTGGTGAGTACGGCGGATGACGGAGAACTTCCAACCCCAACTCTTGTAGCTTGGAGACCGTCTGCTGTGCAGTATGAGGTCGCGCGTTGTCGTGCAGGAGCAGTGGAGCCGAACGATTGACCAAAGCTAGTTGAAGACGTGCGAGCTTCTCCATCATTGTGTTCAGTTCTTCACAGTACACATCTGCAGTAATGCTTGTCCCGTTTGGCAAGAAGCTGTGATGAATTACACCCGCGTTAGACCACCAAACAGTGACCATCACTTTTCTAGGGGTAAGTTTTCGTTTAGGGCATTGTTTGGGTGCTGAACCAGGGTCCAACCAACTTGCTGAGCGCTTACGATTGTCAAACAGGATCCATTTCTCGTCACAAGTAACAATGCGGTTCAGAATTCCTTCATTTGTATGCCTGCTGAGCAGTGCAAGGCACGTCTCCACGCGTACTTCGCGCTGGCGGTCATTGAGTTCGTGGGGTACCCATTTGTCAAGCTTTTTTACCTTGCCAATTTAACGCAAATGGACCAATATTGTTTTGATGCTAACGTCGAAAGCTGCCGCTAATTCAGCCGTGGATTGAGTTTCATCAGCTTCCACAATTGCCTTTAATTCGTCATTGTCGACCAAAGTTTTCGGACGACCACGGGGTTCATTTTTCAGGTCAAAATTTCCAGAACGGAAGCGGGTAAACCAATAACGGGTGGTGCGTTCGATTGTAGTGTTCGCTCCGTAAACGTCGTTGATGTTGCGTGCCGCTTGTGCCGCTTTGCTGCCACGACGGTACTCATACTCCATAATTACTCGAATTTTTAACTTATCCATGATGACGAAAAATGTTCGAATGCGTTGAAAACAAAACACTAACTATTAAACAAATGACGATTTTAGAAAAATAATTCCATGTTTGTCAAATAAAATGAATTTGAAATTAGAATTATCAGTCAAAAAAAAAAAAATATTTTCATTTGAAATGGCCAGTACGGCAAAACGGCAGTTTCATAGGTAAAGACCTTTTACTTAAAATTATATAAAACTTACTGTAATAAACACAGGCGTGTTTATTCTCCGCCAAAAAGAGCTGTTTCAACCTAACGCCCACTTTCCAAAATGTTTCTGTACCCTTAACCGACTACCTAGGGCTTCTGGGCGTAACTATATCGTCCCAACTAAACTAAGGGCAACAAATTGTGTACATGGCTCAAACTGCTTCAAAGAAGTTGGGAATCATCTCGAAGGTTCGACGGTACTTCAGCCCTGAACGGCTACTTAATTTGTACATAGCTCAAGTTCGATCTTGTATGGAGTAGTGTAGCCACGTTTGGGATGGTTCCAGCTAAGTAGTGGAAGGGAAGTACCAGCTAGAAGCGATGGACGCAGTTGACTAAAGAGCCCAGAAAAATGTTAACAACTTTGACCTCACCACCAAAAAACTGCAAAGCCTCGACCATTATCGGAAAGTTGCCAGTTTAGCAGTCTTCTACAGATTACATTTTGGAGAGTGCGCGAATGCTCTTTTTGATTAGGTTGAACCCACACCCTTCTTACGCGGACTACTAGACGCAGCCAGGCCTTCCATCCCTTTATAGTAGATATCCCAAGAAGTCGGACCAAACGCTTCGATAGTTCCTTTTTGATGCGGTTTGCCAAGGTGTGGAATGAACTGCCTGCATCTGTCTTTCCAGAAAACTATAGTCCTAGTTCTTACAAGCTATTAGTGAATAGCTATCTCGTGGATAGACGCGTAAAACCTTCGTCTTCATCGTCACTTTCCATCAGGTGAGGTAGAAGACAATCGTCTTATCCTTTTTCAGTAAAAAAGCTAATAAAATAAGCTGGCTGAATTATCAAAATCTTCATCATCTCAACAAATAACACCCTAATCCTATTAAAGACGATAATAATTTGTGAGTGCTGAGAAAACCATTTCATAACTAAAAAAAATCTGATTGGATAAAATGTTCTTCTTGCCAAAAATGGCTTCATGATTCATGCATCATATACCTTCCGCATTGTAATAGTTGTGGAAGGGATATATTGCGTAAAAAGAACCAAAAGAAATTGTAATTCATGTGCTAGAACATGAATGGCATCTCTCCCACACCATATGGCTTCTCACCCACACTGCGTGGCAAAGATGGCCAGTGCCCAATTTTTTATTTTTATTTTATGTTTTTACATGGTTGCCACAAACCAATGTTTTCGTTTTATTAGATTCTAAATATAAGTGGTTTCATAATTATAACTAATTATTTCAAAATGTTGTTTTTTATTTTATTTCATCCATTCCAACAAAAACTGCGGCGTCTCTCCCACTTTTTCCCTAATTGTACGGTGCATATCATGTGATGCTCCACACAATTTTTACGTATTCGATACGATTCGTAACGATTGCAGAGTTGGCTAAAGTGCTAAAAATCCAAACACAAGAAGGAGGCGCTGATACAAACTTGCTTTATGCAATCCTAAGTTCGTTATACGGTGAGAACGTAGCACGGGCGATATATATTACTCAAGCTAAACGACAAGAACATCGCAAGAGTTGACATCAAAACGGTGTATTTGGAAAAAAATTATCATTGCTGTTTAAATTGTTTTTTCGTAAGGAATAAATATAATGCTAATGAATACCGAATTACTTAATTAAATAAATACAAAATAAATTGCATATAAAAAATATTTTAATTATATTTCTTTGACAATAAAGATTACACTATAATGTTTAGATAGAGCTATTTTGAAGTCACATGGGTGCCAGTATTCTCTATTAGTTAAACATTTTTTTTAATATCAGAAATAATACTGATGGATAAGACGGATTGATGATCTCGTTAGAGTTGGATGGCAATGTGTGAGAGCTGCACAAGAGTGCACGAGTGGCGTGGACATCCTTGGGGAGGCCTGTGTCCTACAGTGGACATTTTTTGGCTGAACGCAGAGGGGTCCTTGCGTATTTAATTTTCCACGAGCACATTCACATTGAAATTAGAGCTTTCTGCTAAGCCACCCATAAGCAAAACACTGCAGATCAAACTTCGGGGATCTACTGCTAGAGAAGTAGAGAGCTTGGTAAAGTATATCCAAGTGAGAGCCTTATCCTGATACTCTATCAACACTAAGATATACTATAAATATATTATAACAGTCGAGTAGCGTTAGTGGTACTAGTGGCCCTGCCTCGTATGACGGAGGTCCTAGGTTCGAGTCCAGGTCGGGGCATTCATTTGTGTGATGAGCACAAATATTGTTTCTCGGGTCATGGTTGTTTCTATTTGTGTATGATTATTCTAGGGCCCCCTCCAGTTCACTCATTCATAACGCAAGTACCGCTTACTGTTGGTGGGTTTGTCTGTGGATTTATTATTATTATATAGTATCGAATTAGACTCTTATTTAAAATAAATATTAGTAAAAGAAAAATAGCATTCTAAGTGACGTATGCAACTTTTTCACAAAGCTCGTAGTTTCATCGAAAAGAACATACTCTGGTAATAAAATTATATTATTAATTTACAGTTTAATTTAACGCAGTAACTACGAGTTCTAGAACAAAATGGTTTCAGTAAACAATAATAGAAAAAATAAACTTTACAAACGAGTACTTTGAAAAACCACGAGGCGACCTTCCACGAACAATTAATCAGCACATTCAAAATTGACTATCGTAAATAAAATAAAAATCTCATTACCTACAAACCAACCGTAGAACATAAAGCAAAACAAATTATCAATATCAAGATTTAATTATAAAGAAGCCTAGATTTCTAACAAAATGCAAGTACAATGAGCTCTCATAGCTATCCTTTGGCGAGGGAATTCGTCATTGCAGTCGCTCTAGTCTACATTGTGGATACAGTCATCTGTGGTGCTTATAGCTTTAATGACAAGTTGGTGTTGAGGGTCGCCGCCAGCGATGATGAAGATGGCGTCACGAGTGAGGATGATCTCAAGACTTTATTGGAAGAGGAGTACAGGTTCAGGAACGATCAGTCTTCGAAGAGATTTAAGATCACTGGAGATGCTGCTGCAGGTATTCTTCATGAACCTTTTTAATTTTTGGTTTTGAGCTCATAGAACTGAATGGCATTTAAAGGGTTTATGATTGTGCATAGAGTGAAAATTTAATTAAAAAACAACCGCACAAACCAGTACTGCATCCGCGAAGACATTTTTGAAAGTTTCTATTGAATTATTTTAATTTACATTGAATCGCCATGATAGATATTACGTTTGCTACAATGGTTTAAAGTTCCTTTAAATGCACGTATGCAGGCCATTGAATTTAATGAAATACGGATCACAATCGAGTAAGACCGACTTGCGACTGACGAATCCGAGTTAAATTGCTAACTCAGAGTCGTCATTGGTAACGGTCATTCAGTAGAGAAGAAGGGAGCTATCCAACCTCAAAGTAACGAAAGTGACAGCTGGAGAGTGATAAAGAAAAAGTCACTTCTTCTCTTTTTGTGTAATTTCTACTATCTTGGATATAACATATTAGGAGTTTCACCTCGAAATAAGAAATAATAAGCTGTAATCTTGTATGAATTACTATAATACTTAAAACTTTATTTATGTAATTCTCATAGTTTTATCTATCATTCATTATGATTTCCAATCCTAATTTTTGGTTTAAATTGCCGGAGTATTTAATAAAGCACATTTTTCTCGAATATAAAACGGTTATAAAAACTTCTTGTACTGTTTTGTGCCTAATTAAAAAGATAGGATATATCTAGGCACCTGATCGATTACGATAAACGATATTCCTGAGCCCTAGACAAGTTGCAATCTATGATAAACTGTATTGCGCATATGACGTGACTATAGTAATATCAACTTGTGCAACTCAGCTAGAGCCCCGGGAACTGTTAGAATAGCTCCGTATACGAGAGACAGAGACGCAAATATTTATTTTGGTTAAAAAATATAGTAAGATATTTTGATATACGACATAACTTTTATGGCAAACCCAAATATATTGCTTTTATTTCGTTATGAACATGAAATAATCTTTTACACACGTGACCGGAAACATTTTCTAAGTATGTTTCATAGCTGTTAGAGAACTACCCTAATAGGTGTCAGGAAAGATGACAACAAACATAATTTTACATATTATGATACATTCAAAACGGAAACGATGCTTGCCTATTTACGATTTAGCTGTCTTTTGAATTATTCTGCTTTTCCAGGACTTTATCATGTTTATAGTTCGGTATTACCAGTAACATACTGGGTAAAATAACTTTGTTTTAACTTATGGATCACATTAATCATTTGAGTGATGGAAAGTATAAAGAGAATGGAGTGCATCTATTTAAAATTTACACATACACTCAATAAAATAAAGTAAACGGAATATTTATACTATTTCAATTTCTCTCGATGACAGCTCCTGTGAAAACTTGTGTGAGCGTTTTTTTTACATTATGTATGCATTATTTTATAAAAATATGACGTTTACACATGTACAAGGTTATATAATACCAGAGTCGGAGAAACTGATAGGGATGGAGCTATATCGATAAACGTAACACGATAACAGACCCGATATTTTTTTACAAAATGTATGAAACTAAACTACCGCCGGATACTTTTGTGCAAATTTATTAACTAATATTATATTTCATTACAAGATGTTACACGTATTAATTTTTTATTGATAATGCCAACTTCTTTAAAATTTTCAAAGCTAAAATAAGTAGTTATAGGTAGGTACTCGACAATGAAACGAAATAATTATAACGACAGGGAATCTTTATTTATTTATTTTAATCAAAATCTGATGAATCGTCACTGTTACTCGATGAGCTCTCCCCAACATTTATTATAAGTTCCTGTACTTGTATATTATCGAATGCCACATTCCCCAATCCGACGCTATATTTTGGGTTCTTCTCACAATTTCTTCCCAGTTTTCGGCAGTTACTTCCGCACATGCATTTTTTAATAAATCTAACATCTTGTTTGCCGTAAAAGGGGGATGGGTATTGTTTCGAGCGGCGTGTCCTTTGATTTGTGCCCATATTAGTTCTATAGCATTGTACTGGCAATGATGCAGCAGAAGTCGAAGAACCCAATGACCACATTCGGCAGATTTCGTCGATAACATATCTTTTAGGGAGGCTTTTTTTCGATTTTAAAATATTCACGTTGGAGCCAGTCAATTATCTCTTGTTTTTTATTGGCCTGCGTCGGCATTTTATCAATTTGTCTGGAGTGATATGTAGCGTTGTCCATAATAATTATGGACGGTTCTTCTAGAGATTGCACCATTTCTTTAAACGATCCTTCGTAAACCTCCGCGTTCATTTCTTCGTGGTAGTCCACTATTTTCTTGGATTTAAAGGCCAGTACAGCATCTGACACAAATGCTTTCATAGACCCTGCATGGCATATGATAAGGCGTTCACCTTTTCCCATTGGCACTGAACTAGTGGAAGCGGCGGTGTCGTCAGTCCAGTTCTTAGATACTGTGTGGTTTGCATTTAACCAAGTCTCGTCAGTGAAAATAACATTTGACTAATCCGATATATTTTTGGCTTCGCTCAAAAATTCGCAGCGAGCCATAGCAATGTCGTGGCGCTCCATCAATATTTTACGTTTGTCCGATTTTTATAAGAAAATCCAATTTCTTTCAAAACTAAGCTTAATGACGATTTTTGGCCATGGAATAGTCATATATATGACGGCGAATAGCATCAGCGTTGAAGTTGTCAACCGATATCACACGACGTGGTTGGCGCTTTTTCTTCGCCGTACGAAGCTTATTTTCCTGCATGCCTCTTTTACCGTAAGCTTCGGTAGTAATTTTTGAAACAGTAGGTCCACTAATTCCTAATGTGGCCGCAACACGCTCTCGCACTTGCGACAGTGGTAATAGCGGGCCACCATTTTGATACTCTGCTTCAAAGTAATTACGAACCTTGATCACCAGTTCTCTCGCCTGCCTTTTCAGAACAGATCCTTTCGGCATTTTGATATTTGACAGCTGGGCAGCAATCAACACGGAGGAACACAAAATACACAACGTAACATATGGATAATGTGAAAAACTCAGCGAACAGAAATGTAGTGACTAGCACGACCGTCTTGTTGCGAGTGACAGATTAAAACAAACATAAAATAGCGGTGGGCCATTGAGTGTTCCCACCTTGAACCGTCTTTGTTCAAAATATCGAGTCATCGAGAAAATAAAGAAATGGAAATAGTATAGTTCAAACTACTAGGAAACTATTAGGTTTAAACATAAACGTTCGGTGTATATTTATTTAGTTTTCCATAGTAACAATTTCTTACACTACATATGGATATTTACGAGTGTTCTAAACACACATTTTCTAATCCTAATCCCAAATTGGAATTTTATAAACATGACAAATCACCAACGGTTTTTTGAGTCAACATTTTTAAAATATATCTTTGACATTATATTAAAACAGAATTATTACGTATTGTAAGATACTGAAAGTCTTAAATACTCGTATACCTCGTTAATCATATTTTAGCCTTTAAAATCTTAGTATCAAACAAGTTATTAATAACTATTTAAGGAACGCCTAAAGGCGAATACACGAAAGAACGCAACCTAGCGTGGGCGTTCCGCTCGTTCGCCGCGCGCCGCATCGTCGGCGGGATGGAGACCAGCGTGTCCTTGTATCCCTACAATGTGGCCATCTCCAGAAACGCGAAGCACTGGTGCGGTGGATCCATCATTGACGAGCAGTGGGTGCTCACTGCTGGACATTGCTTGGAATCGTAAGTTTATGCTCGAGTTAGTTGTGCTTAGTATGCTCTAAGACCCATATTCCTAAACTCACTCGTAGACCCACCAAGCTATGGAAACTTGGCTGTCATCTTGAAATTTGTTTGTCATTTTTTCATTTTTTTCAGTTAATAGCTTTTCCAAAATTTGTATAAATTTAAATAAAATGGCAACATTAAAGCGATACAAGCGACGCTTGTCAGTTCACAGTTAAGTGAAGGGCTTTAAGTGCGCAGGTGAACACTCACGCAGGTCAAAATTCGCTTAGCAATATGTTACCGAGCGCAACCGTAACTTTTTTATATGTA
Organism: Marasmarcha lunaedactyla; assembly: GCA_923062675.1. Taxonomy (NCBI): domain Eukaryota; kingdom Metazoa; phylum Arthropoda; class Insecta; order Lepidoptera; family Pterophoridae; genus Marasmarcha; species Marasmarcha lunaedactyla. Next base: position 12,109,235 of record OV281362.1, on the reverse strand, counting down.
ATTAGACCTTCAGTAACTTGGATTTAGTTCCTTATTTTATTTTATAGTTGTTCACAATATGGCTATTTAAAGGTAAATTAAGACTTTATTGATTAAACTATAAATTTTAAATTAGAAGTGAAGACCAGTAAATAAAGATGGCATATAACTTTACGTGGCAGCCGCCATCTTGTCAAACCGTGATCTGTCACTTCATGTCACGCACACACAGTTGCCGTATGACGACGATGAGGCAAACGACATAAAAACAACAACGTGCATACCTCGTGAATATGTGTTAGTTCATCTCACAAAGGTACTTCACTACAAACGGTTTGGTGCAGGAGGTAGACAGATGCCGCCACCTCCTCTCTGATTATTTAAACAAATTGATAATTGACAGAGTTATGATTTCAGGGCCCACGATGGACAGAAGAGCAAGCTGCAGCCCTACATCCTCCGCGCTGGGAGCTCCTTCCACAACCGAGGCGGGTACCAGGCCAGGATCAATAAAGTAAATCTTATATTATATATTTCGAATAACAACTTGTTCAGTTTTTTGACCATTCGCATATTCTATGCTATATAAAACTTTACTCAGTCGAAAAAAATTATCATAATATTATATTTCATTTTTGGTTTACATTAGAAACACTTAACGAACACTAACAACTTAGGACTACTTAGAAGTTCTTAAAAGTTACTTATTATAAAACTCTCTGTCTGTTATTATCAAAGTAACTCGACGCAATCGTCTCCTGTCATCTTTTTTCAGACGGAAACCCACACTATTCGCTCGTTTTCATTGCCATACCTACACAACTTGTTATTTTGTCACTATACAAGGTGGAATTTTGCGATGCCAATTGAACACCAAAGAGTACCGTGTCAATATATAACGATTCCACACACAATAATGTGCATCATATGCTGTTTATGAAAATGTAAAAAATAATAAATGCTCCAGGTATTCTTCCCATCTCAATATGTACCCGGGGGTGCAGACTATGACTTCTCACTACTTCGACTGGACAGGCCCGTTCCTATTGGACGCAACATCGCAGTTCTCAATCTGCCTGCGCAGGACTATAATATTAAAAGTGGAGATATCCTGGTAGTGACAGGATGGGGAAGTACTGATGTGAGTTTTTAATATCAAATTTTCAACAACCTTAATTGTTTTGATTTATGGCAATGTGGTATTTCAAATGAGGAACCCAGGTCGCTAATGTCAGAATGATTACCAAATTATGACTGCTTATTGCTGTACATCTAATGCGACAATCATTGCAAAAAGATTTTCCACCTCTTCTCTAGCTCATAGTTGATTTCGAAACTCGCTTGTTCACCATGGGTTGAAATACTTACACGTATCACAAGGTTTTTGTAAAATTTAGTGTTTTTGGATCCGATATTATTGGATTTTAAATTCAGTGGGTAATTGCAATACTTTGAAAGATTTTTACGAAGTTTTTTTTAGATTTTAGACTGAACATATTAATAATATTAATATAGTATGTGAACATAAGAACATATATCTTTATCATTACCTAATTGTTATTATTATTTTACTACAAATATAGTATATTCTATCAAATTCAAAGAGATCGGGAATTTCTGGTACAATATAATATATAGTATAGTAATATATAACAGTGGCATAAGCAATCAATTTAAAATGTATTATTTTAAGAGGAAACATCTTCGCTATTTAAGAGGTCTCGAAGATTATGTTACGTTGCGATACTGATAGGACTTCTATTGAAGAATCATTTGAAATTATAGGTACTCTATTTCAATGAGGTTTTGTCATGTGCTGATAAATTCCGCAGCGTTGGATACATCATAAATATTAAGTACCAATGAAATTTTATTTTAAAATATCGAATCAGTTCGACTAGATTCGCGCCCGTATGGAGCTCATCATCAGGGGTTAAATGTGACTCACAAATCTTCCAACATAATTCAATCAATATAAATGTTTGTATCTCTCCAGCCATCCGGGTACGGTAGCATCCCGAATCGGCTGAACTTCGTTCCCGTGCCGGTGATGAAGCTGGCGGACTGCCAGCTCAACTACCGCTTCTACATCACGCCAAGGATGCTCTGCGCTGGATACCCCACCGGTGGCAAGGACGCTTGCAATGTATGTCTGTAATACTACTGTTCTACTATTTGTACTGCCGAATGTTCGTACAGGTGAATGTTTGGATGTTTGTTACAACTGAAACAATGACGAATATTGAGTAACATTAGTAACAACAGTAACAACAGTAACATTAGTAACAACAGTAACAACAGTAACATAAGTAACAACAGTAGGTAACATTAGTAACAACAGTAACAACAGTTTATACTGATTTCATAAGTTTACGTGTAGAAGTTATATTTATAACAATAAGATAAAGCTGCTGGCCTTTTTACCTGTAGATTTTACTTATTAATGTGTTAAATTTAGAGATATTAATAAACATGTTGAACACAAAAATCAGTTTATAAACTATCTGCCACTCTAAAGGCACGTGCAAATAATGTATCAACTTAAAATTATTGTACAACCTGAAATTATAAAGTTCAGCAGCGTTATTCTCAGCCTTTACGTTTTTCACTTAAAATTCAAAATAAATCGATAATTTGTAGTAATTTATTTTAAACATCTAGAACCTTATTTCACCATGTCATTAACAACTAATTGTTTTACTCAACATTTTTATCGTGATTACTTGAAGTATAATTTAAATAGTTCACGGGAATCTTCAGATCCTTATACCTTGATATCCTTAGCACGATTCGGGCGGGCCGGCGGTGCGCGACGGCGTGCTGCTTGGAGTGGTCTCCTTCGGCGGCAAGCAATGCGGCGACCCGCAGTCGCCCGGCGTCTACAGCCGGGTCTCCCAGGTCAGATGGAATCATATTGTTCTTATTTCAATTCATATCTACTAATAGGAAAACTCTGCAAGCTTCCCCACATTTAGCCAGACGGAAAAGGTGTTCCACGCTGATGATAGCGGTCGGTCGATAGTGTCTTAACTACAGTTGGCAAATAACCTAACCAATAACCAAAACCAATAAGTGGTGTCCTCGCCCCTGGTCATAAATAATGATATGATATTGCTGTCGATTGATTAACGAAGCAAGCGTAGCGTAGGACGCCCTGTAGCACGATGGATGGAAGACCTGGGAAGCGTGGCTGGTTGTGGTTGGATGCGGGCTGCTCAAGACCGGGGAATGTGGCGCCCTTTAGGGGAGGCCTATGTCCAACAGTGGATTGCCATAAGCTGTTTAACGATTAATGATACGTTTGCGAGCGTCGGCTTTGTTTCTGTAAATACACTGGCAGTGAAATTTATTTAAATCAAATGAAATGTGTAAGTACTCCTTTAACATGGATATATATATATATATATATATATATATATATATATATTTTTTTTTTTTGTGTCATAGCTGTAAAAAATAATGGAGACTGTGCCAGTAGACACTACTGCTACTACCAATGAGCCATCCACTATAATAAATAAAATAATTATTTGCGTTAATTGTTAGCAGGCCGATATCAAATTAAGAATAGTGATGGTCGTGATGATTAAGTCGCCAATTCAATTCTCATATGAAAATTACTCAAGTACGACAATAAAACTAAAAGTGAAAATTTTGTTAATAATCCATAGTAGTCATCGATGACATGGCAACCACAATAAATTTGCTTTCTACTGAAGGTAACAATCATCATTAATTGCCGCCTCAGGTGACAGACTGGGTGGAGTCGACCATCTGCAGCAACGAGGCGAGCGAGGTGCCCGAGCTGCAGGAGAAGATCGCTAAAGCCAGGCTCAGAGAGCGGGAGTTGCAGAAGTAAGTTGAAAGAGAATAAGTCTGAATATTATTGTAGAGGAATCGAAAGGATCAAAATAACATTTCCAGTGGGGTGGAGATTAATGGTCTTTTGTTCCGTTTGCTGCGACTAAAACAACTTGTTAAATTGAAAAGTAGTTTTCCATGGTTGGATATGAAAATGTAAATTATTTGTGAGCCATCTGTGAACAAGAATCTTTACAGAGTATTGTTCTGTATCATTGAATTACGGTTTTATTCTGAATCAGAAACAAATTGTTCTAAAACGTACTTGTAATTATTAATTTAATCTCCAATGGACGACTATTCTTTATTTAGGTAATCAAAATCCAAACTGTTGAACTGTTATACTTATGTAAATAAACCTAATCTAACGCCTTTGATTGATTTTTATAGAACCCTTTTCTTGGTAGCAAGTAAGAGTTTCAACCAAAGTTAGTACTACCTATTATAGATAGAGGAATCATATTTGTCTTAAAATATTTAATTTAATTGCTTTTAACTACGGTTTTCTTCCACTTACTAATCTTTAAACCACAGGTTCAAAGCTCAAGTAGAACAAAAGAAAGCAAAAATAAAATCCTGGTTACGAGACACGCTTAAGTCGACCAGTTTCATTGCCTTAGCCAAGAGTAAATTAAAAGACGCCGGTTTCCACATCCGAAGGAGGTCTCTCCGAGCCATCAACTCCACGGTCCTTAATGACGATGAAATAGATGATATAAACCTGTCAAATTTGATTAACGAACGCGTCATAGCAGGGGAAGGAGCCTACGACGAGACCGAACGCCTAATAGGTAACATGGCGCTGAAGGAAATGGTGGAAGGTACAGACAGTGAACACGAGTACTTGGTGTAACGTTTAAGAGTTGTAGCTGAGCAATAATCAATCGTTTTATACAATGATGAGGATCTTCGAAGAGTGTTGTTTTTTATATAGACTACTTAATACAAAGTTTTGTTTTTATTTTAAACTTATTACACCGACTAGGTTATATGGTAATTTGGTACGGAAATCACATATAGAAACCAGTAGGTCCAACATGAGAATTCTTCACAGTCTTATGTATCAAAGCGGTACTAAACTACCAAGCAAACTAGACGAACGGGCTTATGCTTTCAAGACACAAACTGTGAACAAAAAAAGAGCTGAGAAAAAAATACACAATTAATACTTTGGTAATTTTAGCCCGGTAAATAAATGATCGTTAATCCCAATAGAAAAATACCGAAATAAACAATATTGTCTGTATCAGAAATACATGGCGTCGCGTGTGTCAGTCGTCTAATTGGCTTGGACAAACATTAGTGACAAGTGAATGTAGGAAAATGTATTCATTTGGATTGTTGAATTGGCTATGTTGCGCTATGTCTAGGGCTTCATGTTAGACCTGCAGATACACAATTCCATACAAATATGTCCCTTTAAACTGGTTTAGACGTTTGTCAAGAAATGACAGCTGGTACATAAACTATGTTATCCTAAATTCAACCCTACATGCATGATTTAAAATTGAATATAGAAATCCAACATTTTTAAGAACGAAAGTTGGCTAATTTTTAGTTGGAATTATACCTAAAAACAGGTTTTTGAGCTAAAACCTTTAGTAATTTAATAAAATTGGTAATAATTACAAATGTGCTTCCCGAAAATATGATAATTCATTCTTATTGAGAGGTCTGGACATGATTACTGTCACAGTGAACGAATGTTACTGATGAATGAATACTCATTGATAGAGAACCCACTCTCATTTGAGCTCTCTCACTCACTCTCTTTTGGTGTTTTTCTGACCCTGGTTGTGTATCTAGTTTACTATATGTGCTCGATGAAGGAAACTGATAAAATGAATGATCTAGAAATGTTTTTGTAAATGTAGGTTGTAGCTAAAAGCGAGGTGTCGCAGGTTTTAATAAAACTTAAAACCCGTTTTACACACCGTGTTTTTTGATAACTTCACAATCTGATCTATTTGTAACAAATTATATCATTGTTCTAAGAATATTTGTGAATTTCCCGTGTTTGTAATTATTTTGCCTTTCACAGAAAAAAAAACGTAAATGTCATGTGATATTAAATAAAAAAATTGTATTAAGTATAAAGTAAGTAAACATTTTAAAATGTCACTTACTATCCATGCGCGTTGAGTTGAGACCTGAGCGCGGTGACGTCACAGTCGCATGTTTGTACAGTGCACAAAAAAAGTACAACTAGCTTTCGAATTTGCCCGCGACTAAGTCTTCGTTTTTCATTAATAAAAAATGGCGTTGCTAACAAGACGGGCGCCATCGGGGGAAGTGCAGGGGAAGCGGGGTCGGCGAGCCGCATTCCACTCGGGTCTCGACTTATCGCGCACGTGTAGTACTGAATAACGTGTGTAAATGAAAAGTCACCTCGAATAAAAAATAAAATGACTTAGAAATTATTATTTATTTCATCAATGATAATTATATTTAGTGAATGCGTTATCCTCGAGGAGATGCCTAAAACCATTAGATATACCCACATCAAAATTATAAACACTTTTCTATACATAATAAATAAACAGGCCCCCATACAAACACACCAACAGTATAGCCCCAAAGAAAGCAGAGCTTGTGTTATGCATGACCATACAATGCACTGGGGGGGGGGGACCAGAATAAACATACATACATAAATATAAACAGCCATGGCCGAGAGCAAACATCTGTGTTCGCCACAGAAATGACTGCCTCGACCATGGCTCGAAAGTAGGACCTCCGGTTCTGGGAGTAGGAAGAAGAAGAAGCTAGTATTTATAATAAATGTATTTATAATAAAAATGATTTACGCAAACAATAACATCAGCACACTCCTCCTTTTCATGATAAAATTTCTCAAAGCGACTTCAATTTTGTTGATATTTATTTATTAAATATTCAGTAATAAAAATAAATTATTTGTTTTATTTTACACCTTTAAATGAATACATCTAGAAATATGCTTTTCAAATTAGAATTGGAGTTTTACTAACAACCATTATTATACTATAACCACTTATATATATATATATATATCAACACAAATAAATGAACTTGGACATAAATTATTAAAGTTTAAAATAAACTGTCAGAAGTTTATTTTACAGGATCATGTAAATTTGTTAATCGACCATGAGAGGCGGATGTTGGTAAAACTCCGGTCTGTAAGTATTTTATTTAATTAATACATTTTAATAGTAAGCCTTATTGAACGTGTCACTAACGCGCACGGTTATTTGTATGTAAAGTTTTAACTTATAGGTAACTATGCACCGGATTGCCAAAGATAATGGGGTGATATTAAATAATATACACAAAAGCCAGCTTATAGATAAAGTACGTTTAAAAATTAAGAACCAAAAGTGGCAAAGAATCGAAAAGTAATAAATTGAAAAGTACAAAAGCCATTCATAGTTTATGGCTAGTTGGATAAAATAGATTTCAAAGCGTTTTGGATACAAAGGTTTTACGTCCGGAAAACGAATATTCCAGATTACCTACGTAAAAAGAGCAAGGGAAATTAGCGCGAGAAAGACGTGAGGAAAATGTTAACGTTTATGAAATGCCACAAACTTGTCAATTGCAGCTTCGTGACATATATAATGTAGAATAAATAATTTTTTTTTAAAGCTGATGGGTTCTCGCGCCTAAAATAGATGCATATGTTAGAAAAATATTGATAATTGAGAACCAGTATTTGTAAGTTCACTTAAAAAGTGTTATTATTTTGTATTTTTATAATTAGGCTGAGTCTTCAAGAACGGGTAAATATAAAATCAGGTTTTAGAAAAAAAATGCAGTTATTGTATTACGTTTCATTCATAATCCATATCAAAATTTAATTCAATCATTACATGTTATTAAAACAAAAATTAAGATTATTTACAAACAAGAATATTTATTAATTTACTATAGGGAAATCAAAATAAAGAAAAAGCAGATACAAATATATAATACAGCGCCAAAAGTGCTTTATACATAGGGGCAAATTGCCCCAGCTTTAAGCTACTTAATCAACTTATGCATTGAATGTGGTACTTATCCAGAAAAGTTCAAGAGGACTATTATAAAACCTATGTACAAAAAATCTGATAAAGACTGCATGTCATCGTATAGACCTATAGCACATATACCGGTTTTTTCAAAAATATTCGAGAAAGTAATACATATGAACATCAATAATTTCTTCGAATCTCAGCATCTATTAGCAGACGAGCAGGTTGGTTTCCGGAAAAACATGGGAATTAATTTAGCAATCTACAATTATCCTAAAACGATTGTGACAAATGTAGATGCAAAAACGGCAGTATGCGCTTTATTTATGCATTTGACAAAAGCATTCGATTATGAAATATAATTGTAATATATTTGTACATGCCTTAAAGGCAGAATATGGCTAGCACACTAAAATTTTTGTTACAATCTACTATAAATATACCTGTATTCGTGCAAAAAAGAAAACACTTCGACAATAGAATAGAAAAGTGATATATAGAAGAAATATATATGAAATTGACTTGAGCTTACGAGATTGCTACTAAATATAATGTACATTTCTCTTTTCTTTCGTCGAAAGCCACTTGTCTAGGAATAACCAACAGTAAATATGTTGTTCCTAAAATATACTACATGCCTGCCTGCCCATAGAGAGAATATGAAACGGCACAGAAGGAAAGTGAGTGATCATGACTTCGAAACAATTATTTTATTTTGAAACTACCGCTACGTATTACGAAACAGAGCCCCCCACCGTGTCTGTCTGTCTGTCTGAACGCGATAAACTCAAAAAGAAACCGACCAGATTTTTATAGGTTTTCAATAGACGTAGTGCTTATAGGAGCAGGTTTACTCGTATGTACACAAACCATTCATATTTTGTGTAAGTCGGTTCGAACACGACCATAATTGTTGAAGATGTCGAAAAAATTAAGCCGGTTTTAGTCGAAAACGCTGCCTCATCTCTTGGAGTTATAACAAGACCAACAATGTATGGCGGATTTGTAACTCTTTTATAGTTCTACAGAAAATTTGCGACAGCTCCCTATACCCATTTTTAATGTTTCATAATGTGGCCACATATAATTTGGCAATTGGAAAGCTATTTAGACGGATACGATAAAAATTCTTAATAAAATTAATACATTATATACGGTAAGCATATTATGATCATGTACAATATGATCGACCTTTACGCCATACAGTTTAAATTAATTTCTTAGCAGTTATCACTGAATTTAAAATATCGCGCGACATAATAAATTTTAGCAATAACACACCAACGTGACGCAATGTTGCAATATTACAAGGAAATATTTGAGTTTGTTTTTATAAATACTATAATTTTTCCCAGTATTTGGAAAAAGCGTGACAGAAAATAAACACATCAAAAAAATACCCAAGTGTGATGAACATATGTTACATTGAAATCCAATCTATATGCTCGATGTTTATATGTCTGATATGACAGTTAACAGAAAAAATGTAGGCATAATTGTGCTTCCAAATTATTTGAGACCATTGTATATTTTAATGTTCAACGAATAAAGTTTTTCTTTCTTTCTTTCTTTTGTAATTATATTACACGAATAATTAATTATAGATTTAAGATGAAAAATACCTTACCTACCTAATTTACAGTTTAAAATTCCCGAATAGTAGGTATAAGTATATATATATATATATATATATATATATATATATATATATATACATATATTAACAACCCTTTTCTCGTATCAGCTCTTGAGCAGCTTAGAAAACATTAATAATGAAACACAAAATGAACTTATGAGCTTAACTACTTTATTCCTTAAGACTCACATTTGAAAATGTAGTAACTTAAAATGTTGTTACTTAGATTTTCTACTGAACTTAAAACTAAGCCTAAACTTTCTTATTTTAAATAATTAATAAGTGTCAATCAGGGATGAGTGATTCACGTTCTCGTACCCTGTTAGTATTATAAAACGCGATGCTCAAAATATTAAAAGAGGCTTTCTGTACAATTATTACTGGCATAACAAGAACCTAAGTGTCGAATGTGTGTCCAAAGTAACAATTTCGTTTCATCCATAAGTAGTAAACCTTCCCAGGTAAAAGTTTTTCAGTTTAAATTCACAAAATTGTAGCAATTCGATACGATACAAAAAGTTGTTCTAAATAATATTAATGTACCCCTGCTATTTTAGACATGGCTAAGAACAGACAGCCCCTATATCAACCGTTGTACCTTGTAGTACAATAGTGAATTTGAAAATTAGATTTAAAATAGGTATAAAAATAAAAATATGTGAGAAATTTTCAAAATTTTGAAATTTGTTTTGTATTTTATTCGATATTGATAAAATTATGTTTAATCACTAGTGTAAATGAGAAATGCAATGTGCGCACGAAGGATTCGTCTGAATTTTATAGCGTAATATCGTCGGGCTATGATTGGCTCTTTTTTGTTGAGTACGCTTGTATGTATAGTATGCAATAGTAGTGGTAACGAAAAGTAAGAGAGATCTAGTGACAACGGTTCCCGTACATCACTGCATTTATTGCCTTTCTATTGCTTTTCCTTGTGGTGTGGTGTACATCGTGCTCAGGACAGAATATTCAGGAACCATATACCCTATAAACCAAATCAGGTACTCCAGATATCTGATAAAAGGAAGATAGGGAAATTAATGAGGGAACCAAGCTGTCTCTGTGGTCTTCCCTCAGAGCTACTCTTACTGCAGAAAAATAGAAGTCTAAAAAAACTCGATAAAGCGCTTCTTTGGTTTATTGGATTGAAGTTGATTATGCTGCTACCTATTTAACAGCACTGGAACTTTATTTTACTTAATTTCACCCCAAGATGTCGCTTGTTCGCTTGTAGTTCTTTCCGACTATAGATAGCAGCGCTTACTAACGATTTTGAAATTAAAACAAAAATTTAACATACATTCAAGTTATTTAGTGCTATATTAATGAATATAAGTAACATATTTCGTTTATTATTAGGTAAACTGCCAATTTTAAATATTTTGTGCAACGTACCTACCTATATATTGCAAGTCACAGGACTGTATTTCCTCATACGATCAAACTAACGTGACCTCTGTGAAGTCCATTTCAATGTCATCTTTATAATATTTCATACCCTAGTTGTGAGAACTAAAAATATGGGCTTAGCCCAAGAGGATCCGATGTCTCCTTTACTTTTTAATATATGTAATGAAATCAAAAATGTTTTTATATCCCAATATGCTGACTTTGTCATATACTCTACTGGATACAACATTTTAAAAAGTACCCAAAAGACACAGGAAGCGGTGGGGCTTTTAGTAGAATTTTTAAATGAAATTGGACTAGAGATATCTTTTAGAAAAACAAAATTATGCGTTTTTAAGAAAGCTTACAAAAGGGACCAGATTAACTTTAAAATTGATAATAATGACATAGAAGTCGTACATAATATAAAATATTTAGGTCTTCGGTTAGATCGTGGTCTTACATGGTCAAAACATATAAATGAACTAAAGGAGAGAGTTTGTAAATTTATAAATATATTGCAAATATTAAGAGGTCCAGGTTGGGGGGTGCATCAAAGTCACTTACGTCGACTGTACATAGCGGTGGTTAGAAGTAGGATTGACTATGGCTGTGTTTTTTATAATAGTAGTTGTCAGTCTTATTTATACAAAATTGATAAACTGCAAAATCAATGTTTAAGATTAGTTGGAGGTTTCATTAAATCCAGTCCCATTCACGTGATGGAGAGTGAGCTGTGTGTCCCTCCTCTCTCTGTTAGGAGAAAATATCTAGCTGCAAAATACTGGCTAAAATGTAAGGCCATGAAAAATAATAACTCTATTGAATGTTTAATGTGTTTGGAAGAGTTATGCCACAATGTTTATTGGCGTCGCAATAAAATTCCGTTACTTGTATAAATTCAAACAGGATTTTTATGGAATTAAAATATTTCAAAGCGAATGATCTCGATGTAAGATGTTATTTACCATTAATAATGTAAAAGGATGTATAGTAAGCTTAATCTGAAACAAGTTTGTCATCATGTTATACGTAATAGTTACTCAGATTACTTTAAAATATTTACCGATGGGTCTAAAGGGAACTGTAACAGTGGAGCGGCCTTTTTTGACCCCCAACACAACACTCACTGTAAGATTAGCATCAATGCTGATGTATCTATAATGCGGGTGGAATTAATCGCAATATTCGAAGCTCTTTCGTATGTGGAATCTTTGAATTACAATAAGTTTGTCATTTTATCAGACTCAAGAAGCGCATTGCAACATGTATCTCTTTGTACCTCGAGCGCTCGAGGCTCTCCGTTAGGCTAGTAAATTTTAAAGCTGATTTGCAAGTTGGAGGGTACTAATAAAAAGGTCGTTCTCCAGTGGATACCTGCGCATGTTGGTCTCGAAGAAAATGAGGTTGTCGATTCATTGGCTAAAGAGGCTATTAGTGAGGGGATACAATATGATTGTTTGCCATTTCATCATGAACTATTATTTGAAGTGAAAAACTATTGTACGAAAGTGTGGAGCAAGTATTTTGACCAAAGGTCGTTGAACGCGGGGATCTGGTACAGAACCATACAACCAGTCTTGAACAGATCCCCTTGGTTTGAAGGAAGCAACATGTGCAGGCGAGACGTAGTTACTGCTTTCTGGCTTCGCTGCAGACACATTCCCCTAAACAATTTTGCATTTCTAATGCGTAAGACGGCTTCTCCGAATTGCGCTGAGTGTGATGGGTTTGAAGTTGCGTACCATATTATGATGGAGTGTGTCCGGAACGAGCCGGAAAGACACGAATTCTTTATTAAGATTGATTTTGATGGTGAAATGGGTATATGTAACAGTATATTAGCTCGTCCTACCTCTGAATCCGCAAAACTACTCTATAAACTAGTTATGATTTGTTTAAAACGTAGGTTAAGTTAGGTTGATTTATTCTTATTGATTGTATTTTGTAAGAACTATGAGGGTGAAGTCTTCTAAATTAGAAGAAACCTTCAATAATAAATAAAGAATAAAAAAGAAATATATATTTCATACCCACCACTATGAATTTTGTTATTCATTTTAACCTCCGCGACGCAAAAAGAGGTAAACTTTTAACTAGTTTTACGAGTGTATCGTAGCTCCACCCCTCATAGGAAGAGGCCGATTACGATGCGTTTTATTAATCGAATGAATCGAATCTGTTCTTAGCCATATTTAAAGAAAATCTGTTCCGTCGTTCAAAAGTCATGCGAGCTATTTGCTGCCTTCGTAATTAGCTGTAACTTACCGGAGGTATTGTACTCTGGTCAAGTTTGTAGCGGCGTATCGAGCCTACGTCTGAATTTTCAACAAGTATTTTATTTATTTATCTGCTCGGTTCAATAATGTGACAATTCGGTGAATTTATGATACACTTGTATGTACTTGCAGGTACTTGGCTCGTGAAGTGTTTATTTAATTTAATTGAAGCATTCCTTTTGTGAAAGCAATCTAAAATATGTACAACTTTGCTATTGTATTAATTCAGGCACCACATTCAAGTTGAGTAACTTAGTTAAAAGAAGTAAATTTTCTTTTTTTCTATGTATGCGTCTTGTTTGTGGTTTAAATGTATTTAATTCTTTTTTGTAATTTTTGTATGTCTAAAGTAACTCATTAAATCTCAATGTGGGCTAGTTGAGTAACGTAGCCATGTTTATTACATGAAAAATTAACCTCATCATAGTTATCAGAAGATTTACCTTACCTTCCTAAGTCAAAGTTTCAAATGGCCGAGTTGTAGAAGTACCCAGCTATAAATTTATATATGAACAAATAATAAATAAGATCACCAGCTACTGCATGGCCAAAGTCAGCATGACTATGATGACTTAGATTTTACCACAGTTACCTAGGTAGGTACCATATTTTTCTTTATATCCTACGGGATTTATGTATTTTACTTTTCAATTTTTTGCAGTAATATTCACTTTAATTTATTAAAATAGTATAAAAACGAAAGTTTGATTAATAAAACAACTGTCTGGCAAATGTTTTATTTTTCTACGCAGGCGCCATCTAGCGACATATGAAAGAATGCTATAAATACATATTCGAAAACTGACTTATAGGCATTGCTATGGACTTGACTTGGACTATCTTGACTTGGTATTTATTATTTATGTATTATTTCTTAATATAAATAGGTACTACAGAATATTTTGTGTTTTTTTTTACAGTTTTCACAGCCCGGTAAACGAGTATACGTCCCGCCTGACAGTAAGTGGCACACGCACTCATGGACATCATCAATCACAGGTTTTTTATTTACTGACAGTTATTGTGATTAGTAGGTGTATCGACTAATGATACGTTGCCGAACGAAGCCTTCCGATAGTATTGCCTTTATTCCAGTAACAGCACTGGCTGTTCTTTCCCGTTATACCGAACACTTAAAATGGATTATTATGGCGCTTCAAATAGAAAGGACTTTCGTGCCGCCCCTACGAGATCTTTACAAAAAACCTCTACTACCACTGGTCCCCTGAATGGGAATCAGGCGCGGCGGATGAACTGAAAAACTATGTTAGGGACATTTATGAAAGAACTGAGCTGTCCTTGAGGCCTTTCTTCACAGTTACTCTTAATGCAAAATAAGAGAAGATGAAAAACGATTGTGCTGCCATCTATACAACAAAACTAAAACTTTTCTTACCTAACTTAATCTTTAGATGTCGCTAGTTTCTTTGTAATTCTACCTGACAATAGAGAGCAGCACTTACGTTAACTTGCAAATAATTTTGAAACTTTAACGTAAAGTTATTTTCTGAGACTTTATTTATTAGAATAAACTCACAAAAAAGTGTATTTAATTTAAATAATTAAGTAATGGTGTTTAGCGTTAGTATGTAATCGACGTATGTGTACTAGGTATGTAAGAACTGAGTAGTCTACTAAAACTGTAACTTGGAGGTATAAAATAAAATTTTGCATCGTACTGGTATTAATTACAAATGCAATTACAAATATTAAGTAATTTTAAAAGATGGTATAATAAATCTGTGTTTACCTAGGTCAGTCCTAGAAAAAGTTGTGTTTACCATTCAGCATATTCACAGCTATTGTGTGAATCAAGACTTTGTTCGTTCACACACTAACTTGAGCCAATGAACCAGAATGTAGATCAGAATAAAAAAAACATAGGTAAATCCTAAGCTAATTAATAAATGTTATGTGGTCTTGTTACAGAAATTTTTAGGTTTATTTATGCTTGTTTGTGGTAGTAAAGTTTCTTATGTAAGGACAATTTATGAATCTTTAAATTTTCGTAGAAAAAGACGTAACGTTTGGCCACCCGTAAACATAGTCCGAATTTCATGATTTTTGGAAATGTTGGATATTATGAAAAAATAGGTCTGAACATTTTATTTAAAAAAAATATTCATATATGTATTAGGTTGTTATCTACCTACATTTTCACCAAAAAATCTTCCCCAAGAATTTTAATTTATTGAAATGAAACTATACTGAATCACTGAAAAAGAATAGACCTAGATAATGGTGTCCTTAATCTATAATGAAAGCAAAATTGTCCCTGTATGTAAATGTTTAGAGGGGTGAAAATGTTATCACCCGCGACAACATTTCAAAAAGGGAATGTAGGCAATTGCCAATTGGACTTGCAACTCTCTCAATCGCAGGATACGGGTCGGTGTGAAAAATATAGCATTTTAAAAACTACTGACTTGCCGCGTATCAGCACTTACCAGTCCTCTTCACGGGCGGCAGGTTCTACAGTCCTTCCTATTTTACCCACCATGATAACCACGTTTATGTGGTTGTGTTCCAGATAAAGGGAAAAGCCAGCCTGTGTAATTACTGGAACAAAAGCAATTCCAACAGAAGCCTACTGCCGGTAGCGCATCAAAATTAATATAATCTACGATGAATGATGACTATGCACATGGATGCAACTTACTATCAGGTAGATTGCAGGCTAGCTTCCTGGGTATGACAAAGTTAAAAACAATTTAGTATAGCAGTCGTGTATACGAAAAAAAGGGGCTGAAATTAAGCATTATGTGAATATGATAATATGAATGCAATTGTTAATCACTGTGACATTGACATCTTCAACACGAGTGTTGTCAAAGCGAGGCGTTTAATTATTTCTTTAGTTAAGATTAGGCTCTATTGTAATTCGGAGTTTTGTATTGTAATTTGTGTTATTTCATTTAGTGTAGTTGTCAACATATATGTTTAAATAAGCAGTGTTATTTTCAATAGCGATGCCTATTGTTACTTTATTGTCTATAAAATTGCCAAGAAATAAAAAAATTAAATTATTTGTGGCACACCTTATAGGAAGGAAATCTGCAGGAAATAAATTCGTGAAATTTTTATGGTAACGAAGTTTAATCAACGAGTTATATGCGACAAATTCTTTTAAAAGAAATATGAGACTTTTTAAACAAAGAACACAATTAAAGATAAATCGTGGTAACTAAAATTTTGGTATTTTCGACTTTTTATCAAATTTCAGAAAATTGTATCCTCCTTTTGTAAGGTTATCCTTGGGACAGTCTCGGAATTTTTAATAGTACAAAATTAGGTTGGTATCGTCGCTGTTCGGCCGCCAAAGTCTACTGACGTTCGGGTTTTGGAGAGACGGGCCGAATAAGACGATCTGTTTAAACCCCGGCATCCAACCAGATCGGCACTTGCCGAATATGAGTTGTTGTTGGTTAAGGCCGCTCTTGACGTTCAACAAATACTGCTGACCCAAATGTGCCGGCTCGAACCTGTGGGTAACCCCTCACGCCGCGTGATCCACCAAAGCTGTATTAGAAATATCAGTGGTTTTGTAAGATAAAACACCACCATCTTCATGCTCCTTCGGGTACTTTCGTTATTCGATGAACAAGTCACCACGCGGCGGAAATGTATCGAAATCTGCAAATCATTGCAATCCCCTCTGCAGATAATCCTTCCTGTCCAGGAAGCCCCAACAAGATGCCGCTTACGCTCGATTGTAACATACCTATAGATAACGTGTAGGCAGTAAATAAACTCTGCTACTTGCATTTTTTTTTATCTTCTATACAAAAGGTATTGTCTGATAAAGCACAATTAGCTTAGTCGGCCAACCACCCTCGCTTTATGATTCAATATGGTAACTGGGTCAAAATATGACTTTTTCCTAATCGTTCAAAGTAACGTTATTGGCCAATACGTGTCTTTTAGTCTTATTATCTAAAAGTAGATTAATACTCATCGTTGTATAAAGGGTCATTTTCCCCCCACATGGTGAGCAAAGCTCGTGTTATGGATTTAGTTCATACGTAGAGACTTCGAGCCCTACAATTTTTGGTGTATAGTCGCGCACCATGATGTTTTGAAAAAAAAAGGAGTCGTGATTACGTGGATGGCATTCACTATACTTCATAGATGATGGCTTTTGTTTTTTTTTGTTTTTTAATTTTTTTACATTTTCAAAGCTGCCGTACACCTGATGGTACGTTTCATCAGTGTCCATAGACATCGTAGATTACATGAATGTTTTATATTGTTATTTATTGATTATTTATTCAAGATGCGTTGCCGGCAATAGGCTTCAGTTGGAATTACTTTTGTTCCATTAACCACCCTGGCTGTTCTTTCCCTTTATCTGGAACAAAGCCAACTAAACGTAGTTATTATATCGGAAAAACCTTCGTGAAGAAGAACTGGCAAGAAACTTCACGGGTATATTTTTTTCAAAATAGATTTACAGCGTCTCTTTATGTTTATACAGAATTATTCTTATCTGCATCCGTTAGCTCGGCAAGTCTCCCTCCCCCCAAGTATCCAAACGACGAACACCCTCAAACGGCACCCGTTCTGGAGTTAACGCGGGATCCAGCCATCGCCCTCCTCAACCATATTATTATGGCTGTTAAAATAGGAAGAACTGTAGCAAACTTTCAGAATATAAATATAAAATACTTTTTATTAGCTAGCTAAGCGCCTGATCGTTCTTACCAGGAATCGAACCCGGGACACAAAGTACAACACCGAAACCATAAGATCCTTTAGAAAATTTTATCACCAATTTCACGAAGGAAACTAAGGGGACATATAACATTAGGTTAACAAGCGACAAGTACTCGGTGAAACCCAAGCTAAGGGCGAAAATCGCTTGCGCGTTGTTCAGTACTTTGTAGGCGTCCGCATACTAAGGGACGACGACATTACAAGGAATTCGTATATGTATATGAATGAATCTGTACAATAATGTTGTGCCTTTCTTTATATATTATTAATATTAATAATGTTTGCTTTAGTACGGGCTTGTGTCGGGAGCACTTTAATTGTACTATTCTTTCGTAAACTACAGATTTTGTTCCAGGTCTAGGTTTTTTCTGCACCTTAGGATCATGGATAGTGGAAATCTCAAGAATGCTATGTGTACCAAGGTTTCCAGAGTACCGCCGTTGCATCCTCCACACGCAAATGCTTCGCCTTTATGGACAGATTTATAAGAAAACATTTCATTGTTAATACAAAAACATATAAGAAAAAAAATTGATTCTAGTAAGATCACCAAATGGGACATAAAACACTGTGAAACACGAAATATAGAAAGAACAATTCTGGCTCGTTTGCGACTATCACAGAATGTGGGTCTAGGGCCAAAATAATTTATAAAATCGAGACGAATAATGGACCGGTGACATAAGGTGTTACCAGGAAGCCTAAAAAATTGACTGCATCTTGATTTTGCACAGTTACGTAAAACTTGGTCGCGGACTGAGATTTCTGTATACAGAATGTTTCAGATTTGGATTATTTAAAATTTTGCAGCAAAATTGACAGATACGCAGCCTTAGCGTATAAATTGTTTTACTATCAAAAACTAATTTTGATTGGCCTGAGTTTTTTGCCATTAAATATCACTATTGCTTTACAAATGTTTGTGTGAGCACTTGAACGGTGTAGGTAGCTGATTAAAAATTTGTTATGCTGGCTTACGCTTGTTACCTAAACAATAATATCCGTGACGTACCTAAAACTCGTCATCAAATAATTACCTAAATACTAAATTAAATCAGGTTACAACAATCAGCCTGTATACGGAATGAAACTTTCCGGTCTACTTGTCGGGCCGACTCGACTCGCGGACACTTATGTAACACCCCGTATACAACCACGACGAGTACTTTAGCTGTCTTGATTATTTAGTTTAACCGACTTTGCAAAAAAGGAGGTCAGTTGAATAATATTATTTTATATTTTTTTAGAAAAACATGTACACCTTTCTCGCCTGTACTGTAGGGTTCGTGACGCGGGCTTAGGACTGGCTTCGGGGCCCGGGGTCCACCCTAGTGACAGCCATTATAACTCATTCCGTAACAGGGATACCCGATTTAAAATAAATTGACAATTGTCTGATGAATTATCATACAACGAACACTATTTGCTCAGGGCGAGTGATATGGATTCTATATGCGTCGTTGACCTAAGTCTTATTTCTGTACCCTAATGTACTCCCTCCTTTTGTTTGAAACACTACTCAACTAACACTAAACGTGGTAACGATGGATATACCTACAGTAAGAGCTATATATATATATATATTGTTGGTTTAATTATATTAGTGTGCAACCATTTAGCAAATGATAGTCGGGCGTACTTCGTGGATAGCACTTACTAGGTGTACCAATCAATCTGTGAAGTGGCAGTTGGTGTTTAGAAACTCTCTTCACCTTCAATTGTCATTTTAAAAGTTGCTTTTCATTTTAACAATTTACACGTTTTGATCATCATAGATTTCCCGCAATTAGTAACATTTTCATTAAATGGCAACATTTAAATGATACAGCCACCTTTAAATTGTCAGTTCACAGATAACTGTTGGTTAAATAGAAAGTACATATATTATGCACACTAGTGCTAGTGCTAGACGAAATCTTCACTAAAAAGACTACCCCTAAAATACGCCAGTTTTTCTTATCGCCTTATTGATCTCGGTATGTTATATAATCGTGTTCGAAGAGTCAATAAAAAACTTATCAACAAAATTAAAAAAAACATTTCATCAAATATAAATCTGCCTTGTAAAGTACCAGGCCACCACGACAGCGTAGGTGGTCTTCGAGCAAAGCATTCCAAAATTATGACGAAGTTAATTCAGTTGAATTTCCTTAGAAATCATTCGATTGTCTTTCTTTGTTCTTTAGGGAACGTGATATTTCGCTGATTCGATAACTTCTGTTCGATTCATTCAAGTTTGTTGCATATTTCGTGTTATTATATATGAAACGGTGTAAATTATTAAAGTTAAATTTTACGTATATGAATAAGTATGTATAGCTACTCATCCAAAATTTATCGTAAACGATATATAAATTGTCATGAGCCTATACACTATATACTATATGACACTTGAAAGCAATGAAAAAAATACAAAATGATACCATTGAAAAATTAAGAAAAATCAGTTTTACTATTTTGCTTCGAACTTGTAGTAAGGATTCTTTTTTAAATAACACAATTAAAATAATTAAAATATTTCATTGATCTTGTTTGTTTAAAACACCGCAAGTTCGTATTCCAACAACTAAATAAATAATATCAGTATCAATGAGAATCAGTTAAAGATGAATTTGAAACATCTTACCAGTGCAATTATCTTGTCTATTTAGAAACGGGACATTATACGAGTGACATTAAAACTACAGTAATCATTAAGCGACCTAGCTTGTTTTGTGCGCTACAGGCACTAGCATCTACTGGCATCGATCCCAGAGGTCTGGAATACGAGTACTGGTGATCTAGAGATTTCCTGCCTGTGAGGTCTAGGTATAGTTTTTAGTGTTCCATTTAACAGTTTGCATGAGTACTTTTTTTAAACTTCTAAACGTGTAACAAATGTCTAGTGAACTGGGTTTGAGTAAAATTTAATTTCGCAATGTATTGTTAGTTGCCAGAGCCACCTCAGGGTAGTTAATACTTAATTATTATATTTCTTCATAATTTTTAGATATGGATCCGTGACTTAAGCGTCACCGAGAAGGTCACAAACATCTTTTGTTAAGACTGTGGTACATAATACCCACCAAAGCGATGTCTATCAGAAACTCGATATTACACCATATATCGACTGTATATTAATATAATCTTTGTTAATGGACATATAAGGGACTACGAGTATTATAAGAAAAGAGTTCAACGAATTCAAAGATAACTTTTGAAAACACATTATTATTTTTTAATACTTCATTTACTTCATTTATATTGACCTTGAAATATATATTTTTTTACGTATAAATTATATTTACTGAAATTCGGAATCCTATTATTGTTTTTGTCAATACTAGTAAAAGATTCCGAATATGAATGTTCGTTATTGTTCGTGAATCTGAACCGGAAATCCTGGTGCTTTCAAGTGTAGACTGAGTTGGTACCTCTTGGACATGCGTGTACCATCCTAGTCGTCATCATCACTTACCATCAGGTGAGATGGAACAAAAACGCCAGCTAATCAACTATAAAAAAACCTTTTGTTTCGCTTACTACATTTCCTACTTCATAAGTCGCTCTTAAATGCTTATTCTGATCTACAATACGAAGTCGTTATTAATATATATATTTTTTATTCCCATCCAATTTATATCATCATCATACTTATTTATTTAAAAAATTTTATCAATAAAAATTAACTAATCATCATAAAAATTCACCAGGGCGTCATCGATCACAGAGGCTAGTTTTTTTTCTTAAATTCGTAGGGCTAGGCCATGGACCTCTGCGTTGGGATGCTCGGTCCTTCACCCCGCCGGTGAAAGTCCCACTTTGGACTAACTATGCTCTATGTAGTTCATTCACTCCTGGATGAGATTATAGATGGCTGGAGTAGGCTTCGATTGAACGTTTGGAGATAATATTTTTTAAATAAAATGTGTGATTTTGGGAAAGGGCAATCTTTTTTAGATGGGATTCAGCATAATTGTTGATGCTTTTCTTCATAGGTAAGGAAATAGCTTCTATTTATTAACTCAGATTGTCTTGTTTATGTGATAAATGATGATTAGATAAAAGTGTGAGATTTAAAACAATTCATGACGTTCGAAGTAAAGTTACGACTAAAATATAAGTTATTTATTTATTTATTTATTTCGATTCTCCAACAAGTTATGACAATATGAGTTATAAATTTTAAAACAAAAATCATATTCAAAGTTCAACAGCCAAAAACAACCAAAAACAGAAATTCCTAACGTCGACTCCACACCACCTCTACGCCGAATCCTCAAGGTCGCCCGGAAGAAAGTTCGGAAAGCGACAGTGACGTGCGCCCCCCCTCACTGCTCCCAGGGAAGTGCAATGCCTCTGGAAATCTATACATTCTTTTTTTTTTAGAAAAAGAACGTTGCATTCGAAAAGTGGCCTGACTTTTTTTTTTGAAGATTGAGGTTGTACTTAGATATTTGGTTTTTTAAATTGTTATTTGAATTTGTAAGTGCAGTTGGGATAACCTAATCTATTCAATGAATAGAAAATTATGCTTTTGTAAAGTTATAACCAGTAAAATATGAAGAAATAAAATTAAGAACTAATGATAAACGTTTCTGTTGGCGAATGTCACAATTAAGGCAATGAGTGAAGTGTATTTGAAGTAACCAATTAATCAGTGTGTATTTATATATAGTATTGTATTTGTGTATTTATAATACTCAAATCTATACGATTTGATTTATAAAAATATATTTGAAATTTTCATTCAAATTCAAATATTTATTTCTCGACATTGACATTTGCTTGCTCTTATTGACGTCATATAAAGCTTAACCCTACCACCATTTCGAAAATCCTTCGTGAAGAAGAATAATTTTTTTAACGGGTATAATTTTTTTCAAAATAAATTTACAATATCCCTTTATGTCTATACCAAAATTATTCTTATCTGCATCTGTTAACTCGGCAAGTCTCCAAACGAGGAACACCCTTAAACGGCACTTCACGCGTTAACGCGGGATCCAGCTATCCTTGCCATTTAAAAAAACCAATACTTCAATATACGATATGCAGTATCATCGCCATAAATTTTTTTTTCACCGCAATCAGTTAAACATTAGTCAGGTTTTTCGCAATGAAATAAAATAAAACAATTTAACTCTTTTTCTTAGCGTCGTGTGCTAGTTTCCGTCAAAATTACTACTAGGTTGTCTCAACTAACTCATAACGATAGTGTTGGTAAAAAAAAACCCTGAGTTAAAAGATATTTGTTGTAGCTGTAGGCAAAAAAAGGACCTAAAAGTGGAAATTTCATAAAAAGCACAAAAGTGGCAATATCTCGAAAACCAGAAAACTTTTACTAGAGTTATGTTGGTTTTATCTGATAGGTGTAAGGTCTATCTACCTCCAGTGTCACCCTTACGTGTCATTTCAACTAAATCATTTGGCAACCCACACCCACTGCTTGTATGGTGCCAGAGTACCCTGTAATAGAAGTTAGAAGAGACAATATTAATGTGTGAAATTCATTTTATGAGCTTATAAATTAATCGGACGGCCGAGTGGCGTAGTGGGCCTAGCCTACCTCATACGCCGGAGATCCCAGGTTCGAATTCGGTGGGGGCATTCATTTCTGTGATGGACATAGCTGTTTATATTCGGGTCATAGTTGTTTATATTTATATATATTTGTTTATTTTAGGTTCCCCCCCGTTTGCTGTACGGTCATCCATTACACAAGCTCTGCTTACTTTGGGGCCATATGGTTGGTGTGTTTGGGGATTTATTATTTAATTATTACCCATCGTCCTCCTCAACCATATTAGAGGGAAGTTAGCGACCCGTCACGCGACGCTACCATAAGAAGACGTTCTTAAGTAACAATGACCATGACACATTTAGACCTACACAATAAAAGACAATAAATTCCATTGAAACGAAAACTTAAATAATTATCACTTTCTTTCTCTCAAACAGAGAGCTGCACGCTACAAAAAGCATAATGGCAAATAGAGTCAGTCACGTCTGCGTAGGATCATGTGATTCTTGACACGTAGGCTTAGAAATCGTCTTTTGAATTATGTGTATTAATTGAATTTTCAAACTTTTTAAATTGTTCGTCAATTAAAGAAGCCCTCTTGCTTATTTATGTTTATGACGTCACGTTGATCTCAATTTGAAGACATATAAGTATCTAAAGTAAATTATATGAGATAACCTCAAAAAGCTGTGCTATTCTGTCTGTTGTATGGATTACTTTAGCCAGTACGTGTACATTATTGTACTATTTTTTATAATGGTACACTTGTGTGTAACAATAAAGCACATCTATATCAAGATTATTAATAAATAAAGAAACAGATAATGAGTAACGGACAAGCCTGTTAAAGATGTTCCAGTTAAAAATGCTCCTAATTCATCTGGCAATATAAAAAATAACATATATAAATATAACATTTTTCAACCTAAACTCAAAAGCTCTCACAAACGTCATACAACTCCCAAAAAAAGCTCATCCCAACATGCTTCGTTGGCGCGTGTAAAGTTCAAAAGCCCTAGAGAAAGTCTCGCGCCGACTCACTTTCAAAGTTATAATCGACGCGCGCGCAGGCTATATGTTATCCTTTTGGGTTTTACTTTCATTGTCTCATTTGATTGATTGTGGGATGTCATATGGACATTTGAATTTAGAAGGCCTTTGTAGGAGGTGAGGGTAAAAGTTAAAGGAGGTTAAAAGAACTTTGCTTTTTTTGCTGTAGTAATAACTTATGTGATTTACAGGGACCCTAAAATTGTGATTTTGGTTTGTGTTTTATTTCTATACTCTTCGAAAGTGAGTCATAATTTAGTTTATTTGCATTTCATAGATGATTTATAAAAAGGGGCGTTTATTTCAGAATATCGTCATTGCAAGAAATAATGTCTCTTGCGGCAAAAATAAGTACCCGTACCCCAAACTTACAGACGGACAGACAAACGTGCTATCTCCATATAGTAAAGTTTTTGATAAAACCAAAATACTATAAATCTTCACCGAGAACAAAATATAAACATCATTTTTTTATATTTCATTAATTATAGTTTCCTATGTTAAATCCAATGACAGAGATAATGAAAAATCGTATACCTAGACGATGGAACAATAATTCATACGCCTATTTAATTAAGGTAATTTGAAATCGATCGCGTGATAATATCAATATTAGAATAGTTTACTGATTAAACAACACGTAAATTAAAAATGTTCTGAGTCAATTTCTATGCATACAAGATGGCTGTTCCTTGGTTTGCTTGGTTAGTACAATTCATTTATTTAGTACATACTATTAATTAGCAAAAGCTAAGTTATTTTTGATTGATAAGATGATTCTGGAAATAAAATTGACAGTACTGAGAACAACTCAAGGATGTCTTTTGATTTAGCCGAAATTGCACTTGGAAAACACACATGGACAAACAATGCGGAAAAATAAATAGATTTGCCTACGCTTTATATACTTATATACAAATATTGAAACAGCCTACAAGCTTGCCATGGTTATGTTGCGTCCATATTGAGGTATGGTATTCTACTTTGGGGAAATTCAGTGAAAATAAATAAAGCATTTATTGCACAGAAACAGTGCCTGCGAGCCATAGCTGATGTCAGCTCGGGGACAACCTGTAGGCCTTTATTTAAATCATTTCAATTACCAACACTTCCCAGCATATATATCTTTTAAATATGTGTATTTGTGAAAGCACACCCCGAGTTGTATACAACAATGAGAGAATATTGTACATTTAACCCCATTACGTTCGCCAAATATTAAAACTGAAATCTGTATTAAAAACTGCCTTGCAATGCCAGTAAGGGTGTTCAAGCATTCACCAGAAGAAATAAAAAGTTTGCCGTCGCGTAAATTTAAATATTTTCTCAGAACTTGGTTAATTGAGAAGTGTTTTATAGTGTTAGTGACTTACTATCCACAAAAAATAGTAATGTATCACATATTATCTCATGGCTGAATTACTATATATGTATATTGACATTTATTTTTTCTTATTTAAATTAAAGGTTATACAAATGCACTGCAAAATATAATGTAACTGAATTGTTATTGTGTTGCATTTTACCTTAACGTGTTGTTTATGTGCTGGATCTTAATTTGTTAGCTTTTAAACTGCTTGTATGTAATATTGCATGCTGTTGTACAGTTGTACTGTAAAGAACTTATACATTGTGAATCTTGATAACTCTTTTTGATATCACCTACAAGTATGTTGCAATAAATTTGATTTGATTTGGTTTGATTTGATTTCGTTGTTATCCTGTATCATTTAGGCGCTGCGCAAACGTGGAAACTTTTTGCTGCAGACACAACACACCACCCCAGGAACCGTAGTTGTGTCCAATGGCCGCTACCGGACACAAGCGCCGGTTGCCTGTTGCCAACTCGGATTACCGCAGTTTGCACAGCGCAACTGTTTGAGAAGTTAATCTTAAACTGACAATTTTTAGTTTCCGGTAGCCTAGACCGAACACATTTCCAAGTGCAAGCAACTGGGGACAAACGCTATCAACGTCTGCGTCGGAAGTGATTGATATCATATTGATTATAGGACAATAAAATATTCGCTGGACCGTTGTGTTCGACACAACACACAAGAGTGTCTACGTTAGCACAACGCCTTAATAGCGTGTATTAAGAAAAGTATGTTTCTGTTTGTACATATTGACAGAGTACAGATATGACAAAAAGTACTTACCGTTTGTCATATCTGTTTGTACGGATCTGCCAAGTTTAGTTGGTGGTATCAAATTTTCTAACACCGCACTGGAAACAATTCCTGAAGTTTTTACATAGGTGTAGAACTATATTTGTAGAAGTACAGGTTTTTAAATGAGTTTCAATACATTTTATTTCATATATATAGTTTTTAAGAATATTTACGCTATTTTACTATTAGGTCATTACATATGAAATTGGCGTTTTGTAAGGGAGGAACATAAAGTAATTTTTTTTAAATATGATATATTTAATTAATCAATATATTATATTTGTATGTACCACTGCTATCTATGCACTTTTGCCATCTCATAGGCTAAAAAAACCATTCGGACTCGATAAAATCTTTGAAAGCGCTTGCAAGAAGTTATCCAAATTTCGAAAAAAATGGTAGTCTGATGGAGCAAGTTCCGGGGAGTACGGTGGATATCTTACACATTCCAATTGAAGCTCCTCTAATTTGGTAGCCGTCTGTTGTGCAGGGTGTGGTCTAGCGTTGTCCTGAAGCAGCAGTGGCCTAGAGCGATTGACCAGCCTCGCTTGTTTAGCAGCTAGCTTTTCTATCATTGCAGTTACTGACAATAGACATCTGCCGTAATCGTCTGGCCAGATTTAAAAAAGCTGTAGTGAACGACACCCGCATTAGTCCACCAAACGCTCACAAGTAACTTTTTTTGAGTCATTTTCGCTTGGGGCAGGATTTGGCTGGTTCGCCAGGGTTCAACCATTGCGATGAGCGTTTCTGATTGTCATACAGAATCCACTTTTCATCACAGGTAATAATTCGGTATTAAATCCTTTCATTATTGTGCCGGTTGAGTGAGATTTGTCACTAACGCCGCAGCCTACAGCTAACTCAGATCTGTTTCTACAATAGACTTCAATGCTTCATTATCAACTTTGGTCTCCAGCCGTCCACGGGACTTGTTCTGCAGGTCGAAATTTCCAGAACACAAACGTTGGAACCAAAAAGGCACTGTGTTTTCTTTTGCGACACCGCCGCCATACACAGCATTAATACTTCGAGCCGTTTCTGCAGCACTGGTGCCACGATGGAACTCGTACTCGTAAATAACGCGATATTTCAAGTTTTCCATTTTGTAAACTAAGTGACGCAAAGAAAATACCAAAAGAGGAAAAAACAAATGAATTACGGTTTTCTAAACACAAATGCTAAACATAAATGCTTTAATAGTTGTATAAATTTATGTATTAATTAATATAGATCAAAGTGGCCAGTACGACAAAACGCCAATTTCATATGTATGGACCTATTATAATCATTGCTGAGTAATATTATAATACAACTTCTTCGTAGATGTAATATTTCGTCCCAATCTTGAATTAGTTTTTTTCTTTGATACCAACTCGTATGTACAGTCGGGGAGCTTGCGCGTTGACCGGTATTTTGTAGGCGCTTCACATACTAAGGGGCGGCAACACTGCAGGGGATTCGAATGCGAATCTCACCCTGCACCAAGTTCCCCGACTGTAGCACTTTCTATCAGTTAAAGGCGTTCCTATTTTTTTTTCTTTGACTTAATACATAAACAGATATTATAATTTATTTTATTGTAGGTTACTCACAGGAAGACCTACAACTAGAAAGCGTAGTGATCAATAAATATTATACAACAAAGTCCCCCGGCCGCGTCTGTCTGTCTGTCTACGTGAACGCGATAAACTTAAAAACTACCAAACGGATTTTCATAAGGTTTCCACCAATGGAGGGACTGATTCAAATGAATGGTTTATGTGTATAATACTTTAAAGTTTTGTGTAAATTGGGTGAAATATGATGGTGATTGTTGAATATACCGGAATAATTTCAGCCGACTGGGAGCTTTCAACGAACACGCTGTATGCTGGACATGTTCCTCTTCTATAGGTCTACCTAAGGAAAAGTCCCCGATGGTATATGTCTATTTTTAAGGATAGCCTATTCTCCATTTTAATGTCCAAAAAGTAGTCACATATAATGTGGTATTTGGAAATCTATTAAGACGGATACGATATAATTGACGACCGAGTAGCGTATTGGTTAGTAGCCCTGCCTCATACGCCGGAGGTCCCAGGTTCGAGTCCTGGCCGAGGCATTCATTGGTGTGCTGAACATAGATATTTGTTCTCGGGTCATGGTTGTTGATATTTATATATGTTTGTTTATTCTGGGTTTCCCCCCAGTTCGCTGTATGATCATCCATAACACAGGCTCTGCTCACTTTGGGGCCAACAGTTAGTCTGTTTGTCTAGGGATTTATTTATAAATCCTAATCAAATTAAAAACGTTAGTTATCTTAAGCATTTCATGATCATCGTAATTGCCCTTAACATCATAGAGTTTTAAGTCGTACCTTAGGAATTAACGCAAAATTAAAACTATCACACGACAAAAACAAGTCACTCACTGTTGCAATGTAAGCCGAGCGTATAATTACTCACCGTAAGGGCTTGAGCAGATTTAAATGACTGTATTTGTTTCTACAACTTGTCGCCTGTGGTGCCCTAATTAGGTATTGAGGTCTTCGATCATATATAAAAACCTGTTATTTGTTCGAAGACTGTTCACTATTATAATTGCATCATTATCAGTACTTATTATACAACAACGTCCCCCGACCGCGTATGACTGTCATTGTGATTGGACGTTTAAAGTCAAAAGCAACCGGCCAGGTTTGCACGCGGTTTTCTTCTGTTGTTTGGTCGAAGACGTAAGTAAGTAGTCAAATATTCTAATAATTTTGATAAATTAAATTTTTTAGGTACGACATGGGCGGTGCCAGTTGCATTGGTTGTGATGTACGTATCATACTTTGAAGATTAACGCCACATTATTTTTTTGTGTTGTATTTAGTTAGATCGGTAAGTACCGATTTACTTGTCTTAAAATTAAAATTGTTAGTTGTGAACATAATTTAGTTTGAGAGAATTTTATCAAGTTTATTGTGTTATTTAATTTTATAATATGTCGTTACGTTTTCAAAAACTTGCTGAATAAGAAAAAAAAAACGTAAAAAAAGTTCTTTGCCTTTTAAATTTTACCGGACTGAGGCGGAAATAAGCTAGTGCGACATTAGGACAGTACAATAGAAGAAGGCATATACGCTCTGCTACCCATCAGCTCTGACTGCCGGAGCGGGTCGCTAGTTTATAATAATCCAAATAAAATTTCAGCATTTATAATTTACACACAAATTATGAAAATAAAATATCCGTTCATTAAAGTTTAAATACTCGTAACTAACAAATGGAAAAATATAACAAAAATATGATCAAATGTTTCAGAATGGTGTGTTTTATATTGAATTATAGAAAGGTCTGTAGTACCGCCCCAGACGGCAAAAAGAACAATGCCCATGTTTCATACATGCAATGACCTGTCAGCCTGTTTTTTATTGATCTTATGTATAAATATAGAAACGATGCGGAATAAATAGTGTTATATTCCTAAACTTAAGGTAACAACTTAATGCAATTTATCAATTCAGAACAAAGTTACATTGAAAAATATATTTTGAGGTTATATGTCGAATTCAATCAATTTTTATAGCACATCTTGGCAATATTTAACTAGGAAAATCGAAAGTGCAGCTCATTTCAGGATTTTGGTTTCAGATTCTCACGGAAATGTTATTTTTTTCAAGCAAAAGAAATAAAAAGCCTTTCAAAACTTCATATTACTAAGTATTCTCAATAAATATGTTGAAATTCATGTATGGTTAAAATGGTTAAAATTTATTTGGTTAAAATGTAGACATATCTTCTATTGCTGTAATGAAATGACATGAAAGACGTCGATTTCAAATGAGTTCATTGATGTTTAGTACGCCTCGGCATTGTAATTTAGATAGATTTAAATACCTGTTCATTTTATCCAGTTAGATTATAGATTTTTTCTACTTGTATGCATGATTGTGCTTTCAATACAGGAAAGATGAACTTAAAATGCAAACTTGGGATTAGCAATATTGCATGTACTTAAAAAAATTATTATTTCTTCAAACTACTTATAAAAACTCAAAATAATATGCATAACAAAAGCAATAATTCATATCAGTAAAGGCATGCTCATTTTTCATTCCATCCAATTGTTGCTCCAGTTGAAGACAAAAATACAATGACAGGATTATTTTTTATTATTTATTAAACTTAGCGCAAGTAATCGTCGAAGCAAAAGCCAGAAACGTTAACCGGGACGAATGCCAAGGTGATCAAAAGTTAGAAAAATCCAGAGTAGTATCGCACAGTACACAATGCCGCAAATGCAAACGAACGACTGCAAACGTTTAATTCAAATCAGAACTGACGTTGTAATTTTTGACATAGTCAATATGGCAGTGAAGTTAAGCTTAAGAAAAATAATTGATTATTTCATTTTGATGTGCATTAATTTCAATAAATTAACAAACAGAATATTAATTTAATTTAAAAAGTGATATATTTCTATTAATTTGTAAGCAAATTTGAAATATTGTAAAGTTCGAGCTTTATTTGGAACGAAACGTGTCATAGACCATATATTTACTGGGCGCTTTCGTGGCAAACCAAATGTCAATAAATGACTATAAAAAGAAAACCGAAAATTTTGTTTGTGGATTGCAGTTTTTGACATGAAATAGATTTTATGGTACAGCCAAAAATTTGTAATTTTTCGTACTATATTACTTATCTATACATAATACGAGTTATCAAAATGTTGACCGGTCAGGCATGGTCTTTCATCTTTGGTGCAATCTCACCAGCAGCTGTCGCATGGCATGCCATGACGGGACTAATATCATGGATATTATCACAATATGGTCGATATAATCGTCATTACAATATTCTTTCGGTCATTTTTATATCACGCCAAGAGAGCATAAATCACATCAAGATATTAAGTCGCATGATCGCCCTAAAGACTCATTGCAAGGCTAGGTGTAACACCAGTCTTGTCTTGTGACTCGGGTCTTATGTTGCCCGTGCTACGCATGCTGTTGGAAAGTTATGACGTATACGAGGATGGTACACGCGTGTTGAGTTGAGCGCTGGAAAGTTATAAATATTGTTGTATTTTTTTGATTTATGACAGTTTTCTTCTAAGTCATCGAGACAGGAACGTGCAGAAGTGGAGGTACCCATTTATAATGTCCCATATGTAAGTCTCCTTAACCATCCCACAACATCAGTTTCAACTACTAGGAGAGCATGATCTCAAGCAATTTATAGTCCACCTTGCTTACTTAGTGTGGTTTGGCACTTAACATTACTGTTTTCTAAGTGAAGTGTGGTTTCCTCAGGAGGTTTTCCTACACCGTTAAAGCAGTCGGATTTATATACTTTAGGTGTAAGAGCTCTTTGGTTTGTAGCCACCCTGCACTTTACACCGTGTGTGCACATAAGAGCCACCCATACGGCCATTTCACATACCAAATCTTGATAGTGTACATAAGTCATAGTGTACATAAAGTAAAATTCCTTAAGTAAAATCTACACTTTGGACCGTCTTCAGTGTTGCGACCGATAGACATCCATTTTTAAGTTGAGAATTTAAGGAAGTCTTAATTCTAGCTGAAGGAGCGTATAACAATGGTTATACCCACCTTGCACTGTATAATTCTTAATTTATTTGACTATATAGAATAAAAACACTAAGGTGCGCTACCCCAATGATCGGCTCGCCAGTGTTTGTGAAACGGCCAGGCCAGCCTGAACCAACTAATGAATATACCTACTATCACGCATGTAAGCGCCGATAGGGGAGGGTTTATACAGGTCAGTTCATTCATGCCTTGCCGATACCCGAACGTCATTGGCTGGGGCTCATTTTTTCCGCCCAGTAGTGCCAATTGATGAAGTCCGAGCATGTGGGTAGTGCCACCTATATAAACTGGAGTCGATCTAATGGCATTTATTAAAAAAATATGATAAATTAAGCAATAGTTTATTTATCCAGGGTTCGTGTTCATATCACAAGGTCAAGATCTTCTTCCGGTTCATTCTATTTATTTTTATAAATATAGCCAAGATACAGAATTAAAACAATTTCATTGTATTGATAGCTAATTAATTATGCTAATTGTAACTAACTATGATTGATTATTTCGATATTTTCATGTACTTACCAACTGTGTTTATTACAGTAAGATTTATATAATTGTAAGTATTTATATGTATGTTGATATTTATATATGTACCTATGTTAATTCTGGTATCCCACCCCCCCTTCGCTGTATGGTCATCCATAACGCAAGCTTGGCTTACTTTGGGGTCACACAGTTCGTGCATTTGTGGGTATTTATTATTATTATTCTTGATTGGTAAGGGATAGAAAAAATTATATTATTTCAGAAGAACTGAATGCAGTACCCAAAGCATAAAGAAATATTTACTAGGAATAATCAGTGGATAGATTATAAGCGATCAAACAATCGTATCCAGCATAGTCAGTCGACCTACGGGTACATCGCTCAACCTTGGGATATACCTAAACGGGTCAAATATTCGATACTTTATTTTTTTGATCGGTAATCGCGTTCACACCAACAATATTGCCCTATTATAAACACTCCTATAAGAACTGAACTATTACGCTAGATCTTCTTCAAGGCTTGTGGTTGGTTCGAATTTGGGAGAATGCTGTTCACAGTTCTCTCACGGTCGATAAGCCTACACCATGTCCTTACTGCTGCACCATGAACTCTGAAACAAAAAATACGATCTGAGTAGTAAGTATGAGTATATTAAAACGTTTTTACTAATTTTATATCCAGCAAACGAGCACGCGGCTCACCCTGCGGATGATGAGTGGCATCCGCATCCAAGGTCATCATAAGTCGTAGGTGCTTAATTGATTAATGGCGAAAGATATTATTTTATCGAGTTATAATACTTATAATGCGTTGCCGACAGTAGGTTTCGGTTCGAATCGCGTTTGTTACAGTAATTGCCCTGGCCGGGTCTACCCTTTAACCGGAATACAATCACGTAAATTAATTATGATTATTATGGCGGTCAAAATAGCAAGGAGTATACTGCCCCAGAAGAGGTCCTAAAATAAGAAACTCTACTTCTAAACATATCAACAATAAAATAAAAACAAACTAATTGAACGCCTTTTATAAAATTATATATGGCAAAGTGTACGAAATTCCTGAACAATTTTTTTGATTTTTTTTTATTGAAAAAGGATTAGACGTTTTTCTTCTATCTCACCTGATGGAAAGTGATGATGAAGACGACGGTGTTACACGTCAATCCACGAGACACCTATTCACTCGACGCTTGAAAGAACTAGGACTATAGTTTTCTGGAAAAACAGACGCAGGCAGTTCATTCCACACCTTGGCGACCCGCCCCAAAAAGGAACTATCGAAGCGTTTGATTCAACTTCTTGGGATATCTACTATAAAGGGATGGAACGCCTGTCTGCGTCTAGTAGTACGATGCAAGAAGGGTGTGGGTTCAACCTGATCAAAAAGAGTATTCGCGCACTCTACAAAATGTAATCTGTAGAAGACTGCTAAACTGGCAACTTTCCGAAGATGGTCGAGGCCCAGCAGTTTTTGGTGGTGAGGTCAAAGATGTTAATAATTTTTCGGGCTCTTCGGTCAACTGTGTCCATCGCTTCTAGTTGGTACTTTGCAGAACCATCCCAAAGGTGGTTACAGTACTCCATACAAGATCTAACTTGAGCTGTGTACAAAAAGTACCGTCGGATCTTTGAGATGATTCTCAACTTCTTTGACACAATTTGTTGCCCGAAGTTTAGTTGGGGCGATATAGCTACGCCCAGAAGCCCTAGGTGCTCGGTTAAGGGTAAAGAAACATTTTGGAAAGTGGGCGTTAGATCGAAAATGCTCTTTTTGGCGGAGAATAAACACGCCTGTGTTTTTGACGGGTTAAATTTGACCAAGTTGGACTCGCCCCAATGAGACACTTTCTTTCAGGGCAAATCAACCCGCTCAATTATTGGCTCTCACAAAGCCATGCGGGCTTCAAGCAAAGTCTTGAGGTCTCGCTCGCGCATTGGACATGTATTTCTCTACGACGGGGCTGTCATTAGCGTAACCAATAATGCCTGGGGTTAGCAGGTCATTAATATGCAGCAAGAATAATGTTGCAGAGAGAACAGATCCCTGAGGTACACCGGCATTAATTGCCATTAGGTCAGAAGAGCAGCCGTCTAAGAGTACTCGAATTGACCGTTCCCTCAGAAAATCAGACATTCAGTCGCAGAGCCTTGTAGGTATTCCGTAAGCTGGAAGCTTACTCAAGAGACCATCATACCAGACCCTATCAAAAGCCTTGGAAATGTCTAAGGATACATGCTATAGCTTCACCGTGACCTTCCAAGGCTTCGCTCCATAAGTGAGTGGCATAAACAAGAAGATATCCAGTCGAGCGTCCACTGCGATCACCATATTGGTTATCACAAAGGAGCTCGTTGGAGTCAAGGAATGCCAGGAGACGATTGTTCAATACAAGCTCCACAACTTTGCAAAGTATGGAGGTGATTGCAATAGGTTGGTAGTTGATAGGATCTGCACGGCTTCCCTTTTTTGGTACTGGATGCAGCTTCCAGCCAGCTTCCAGGTTTTAGGGACCTTTCCAGATTCCAAAGAGAGTCGATACAGGCACGTTAGAATGGGAGACAACTCGACTGCGCTGTTTTTTAACACAACTGCAGGTATGCAATTGAGGCCGCTGGCCCTAGTCACATCTAAATTCTGCAAGCATTTAAGAACCTCCTTTTGGCGAAAATGAATGGTACCCATTTTGGTTCCGAACTAAGTTAACTAGGGTGGGACTTTACCTTGACTATTTAGACGTGAACAATCTGCAAAAGCACTAGCAAAAAGGTCTGCTTTCTCTTTTGCGGTGTGGGCCAGTGAATCGTCAGGATTCCTCAGAGCTGGCAGCGATAGGCGACAGAAGTTCGACTCTACTGACTTGGCCAGAGACCAGAAAGCTTTGCTTCCTGAATGATATGACGCTATCTTGTCTCTGATGTGGCCAATGTCATCAAAGCGAGCTTTTCTGATCACTTTTTGCAAGACTTAGCGGCAGCATTATATCTTTTCTTCAGTTTATGCGAATCCACGGCTTTGCTTCTGCGAGCGTCAGCCCAGGCTTTGTAAGCTTCTTGCTTAAGCTTTTTAGCTGTGAGGCAAGCAGCATTAAACTATGAGCGACCTTTGGTTTCAAGGGGTAGGTCAGCGTAAGGGATGAAATGCTCTATTGCTTGGCCTATCACACTTGATACAGCATCAGCGCAGCACGATGGATCGGTTGATGTAAAACAAGTCTGCCGCCAAGGATAAGATGCGAAAAAATGCCGCATCTTATCCCAATCTGCTGACCATACTCGCTTAGCGCCTTTTGAGCGGGTGTTAGGTGGCGAGTACTGCGACACAGATTACGAAAAAACGTTGCCAAACCTTATCTGCTGCATCGCTGAGATACTCCATGAGCGTCGTTGTCTCCCGATCTCCGCTATGTGACTGGTATATACTGGCGTAGACCAATTGGTCAAGGCCGGTATCAATGTGAACATGACACATGACGGAAAAGTCCAGATCTTCTAAGTAACGGAGACGCTGACAGCAGGTCTCGTCACTGGCATACATTTACACCCCAGCGTTCGGGCAGAAATTGGACTCCAGTATGTACCCTGGGTTACAAAGGTATGCCGAGATTGACGTATTACAGATCTGCGTCTCCGTTAGGAAGAGTAGGTTAGACTTCTCTGTCTCAAGGTGGTGGTGGACATCGTTGAGATTTGAGTGCATTCCTCTGATGTTGCAGAAGTACACTTACAGAGACAGGAAGTGTAACCACTGTAGAACCTTTATCTTCTTATGACTTTTCATGTTAGTTGTGTGAGTGAATATGGAGGAGGACAGAAGTTGAGTTAAGCGCTGCAAATGGAACCAAGCAGCTCGCAATAAACAATGCACCGATGAGAAACTCGCTTGGAGACTGCGGGGACGCCCGAACCACCCCGGGGATTGTCATCGGGTCCCCACTAACCAGTCGCCAGCTGGAACGATGAAGCCTCCCGGGATTTTTCGCGAGGTGGCGGGGCAGCCTACTTGGGCTACCTGCGGGCTACCGTACTACCTGCGGTCGGCCAGCGGTGCACCGTTACTTCGGATCCTGCTAACCTCCAAAACCAGTTACCCGGCGAGCCAATAAATTACGAGCTGAAGACAGTTCACTGATGCAGCACGATTACTCAGACCTATCCTCCTCGATGGCTACACTAAAAATCATGACGGAACGCGACCATGTCACTTGGCGGCATGGCTTTGTTGAGTGGGTGGTAACAAGCAACGGACCAGAAGATACTGCTCGTTTAGCACCACCCAGGGACCACGTACAAGGCATCGAGGGCTAAACCTTGCGGACGTGAGCAGTAACAATTTTTATATTAACTTTTTTAGATTGGTATCTAATAAAACAACTCTTTCTTTACCTTAGTTGACGACGAATAAAAAATACGAACTAGATAAAAATTTACGCTACGGCTTGGACATAAAAAATGTGTTTTTAATTTTATTAAAAATATATTTTATGTTTTGGCATATGTAGCGAGTTTTTTTTAAATTAGGAATTTATTTTATTTAGCCCTCACTTTATATATTAATAATTTAGTTCAACAATGGAATCCATGTGAGTGGGTTTTGTAGAATACCTCCTTACTGTCATTATTCCACGCTTTTACCAGGCTAACAGAACTAACAAGAAGTTAAATCGAAATCCCCTACGTAACTACGAATATCCTCAAGGGAAATAAAAGATATATAGTTTCCTTGTTCTGATAAGTACTCAGACTAATCTCACTTTCATCTGAACATCGATTAGATTACGCAATCTTTCCAGAAAGGATATCAAGTAAACGATTTTGCATAGGACGATGTTCAAGAGAAATATTTATAAACATTGGTTTTGCAGCTTTAACTATACATTTTAGGTTCTTTTTCCATTTTTTAGCTATTAACTCTAGTAGATTTATAAACCATATTAAAGATTATTGAATTAGGCATGTTTCGTTTCGAATGAAACTAAGAACCGAAACTTTTAATAAGTAACGATTAATAAGTAAATACACTGCTTTTATTGTATTTGAGACTGGAGACTATTTCATACGAGCTGTATCGATTTATATTATAATTCAGGTAACAATTTCATTCTTTTAAATCCATGAAAGTACTGAATTTATTTGACCGTTTTTAATTATTAGATTAAATCCATAAAAGTACTGATTTTATTTGACCGTTTTTAATTATTAGATGATATAAACTAACATAATTACGTTATGTTTCTGACGTTACGTACAGTTTTTGTAGCATCAACATTTTTACGACACTTATTTTAGACTACTTACGGCCGTACGTAGAGATGGTTACTTAAGCCACCCCTAAGTATGGATTTTACTTTGCAAATGTTTACTCAAAATATAGCCTATCCTGAGTCTATATAATTAAAGCCGTTTGACGTTTCTGAACACGGCTGCAAACTTTTCTGGTGGCACAAGTTACGTCACCAATCTAGGCAAACTACTAGGCGATCATAACTATGACGAATGTTCTACGTGCTGCGGCGGGTCATCAAATGTCTAGTACTGGATTTGCATTTAGCGAATCGTGCCTTCCCCCTCTATGTTGCACAGACTTTCACTTTCCGCTGTAGGGCACACCAATTTTCTGCGACATAGTCCTATTTTAACATTGCAAAACTCTACATTTTAAACTTTATTGCAGGCATAGAGAATTCAATATTGATTATACCTGAATTTCAAATAGAACTTTGTCGTTTTAAGTCCAAGCCATGATAAAAGACGAAAGTGTGTCGTTCTGTTTTGAAGAATTTTCGTCTATATTGATGTTCATTAAGGAACCTTTTTCAATAAAAGATGCTATACTTTACGATGTTTTTTAATATACTGGAACACCTCGTTGTTCCGCAAAGAGAGATTCGGAGCCTTATGATAGTTTCTTACTTAGGAATATTATGAAATAGTTTTGACATGATTCTTTTTTAATATAGCCGGTGACAGCATGATTTTTTAAATTATAAGGAGCGCTTCCCACATGTTCAGGCCGGGACATTCGGTTGAACGACAAGGCGGGCCCGCAGCAATTACTACAAATGTTCGGCTTTTGTAGATCGGGTAGTCCATTCATCCTCCACGTAATCCGGCACATTCGTCTTGTCTTGCCAAAACCCGATGGCTTGTGTTGGGCGGCATATTTCCCGAACATAAATGTACACGTCTCTAACGTCCCTAAAGGGACGAGTCCCTGCCTGTACAATAAAAGACAAATAAATCATTGTTTGATGGAGTTTAACAAAACGTCTTCAAAATATCTCTGAAAACAGTTTAGGTATCCACGCAATTTTTACTTTTTATGTTTGCCTGTACATCTTCAACGGTACAATTTAAGATCTCCTTTGTAATTTATCCTTTTCTTCAACGTCACTCTCCACCAGCTCAGCTGAAACGTAACGACTAGCACCTGCGGAATATTTTGTAAACAGGAATAAGTTAAGCAACTGAAAATGTAACAAACAAGCTGCTGTATTTGACAGTTTAAAAAACCGACTGCTCAAGTTATTTTCCCTCGTAATTCTTGTTTCCAAGGAAAAATATATCTTTTGTCACTCCCTCTGCGACCAATCTAATGACCACCTCATATGTTGACTTCCGTCAAACGGTTTAAGCTGTTAGAGCGTTCCAAAGAAATACATACAAACATACATACATACACTCGAAATACATAACCTTCCTTCTGACAGTGTGACAGAAATAGTTATTATTATTGTATTAACTGAAATATTAACATCTAAACTAATTATGCTGTTTTATTTGGTTATTTCGTATTTGAATATATGTACGTATTGAAAGTTATTTTATACGCTTTTAGGTCTAGGTTTTGTTAACTGTGTATTAAAGTTGCCTTTAAGAGTAATTGTAACATCCAGGCAAACCAGCAATGGTTCAATAGGAGGTGAAGCTAGCTTAAATATTGTTGAACAAATGAAAATAAAAAAAAATTATTTATTTATTCATTCATAAAGCCACATATCACCATAAATTACAAAAATTGACCAGGATCCCAGTGTCCATTTAGAGATAAACACAAACAAGTATGTCATGGTCACAGCATATTTGCGAGAATAGCAAGAAAGTATACTTAATGAAAGAAAGACACACATCCTGAATCCGGCCTGCCTCCGAGACTTTTTTTTTGGGCGGATTTTTATTACACCGTTTTAATTTCTGTTTACAAAAATAGCAGTAATTTATATACTATTCTTGTTATACGACTTATTACTGATATACAAAAAAGGTGGATATTTGTTTCATGGGCTTTAAGTAGTCTGAGAAATTAAAGCAGATTATTTTCTTTTGAAATTTGATGTGATCATATAATAACTAGCAGGAATTATTATCCTTATTTTAGACCCTAAATATGTTTTTGGTAAATAAAAAATTCCAATTCTAAAATTGGTAAAAATTTATTTTTACCTCTACTTTTTATTTTTAATACGCTTCAATTACCATCTTTATCCGCATGTTTGAGAAACCCACGGTGTAAATGCATCCAAGCGATGCTATAACGGGTTTTGTGAATCAGCGTCCATGTGGGTCGTACCGTATCACTTTCCGTTTTATCGAAATTCGCCAAAATGTTCGTATGACACGATTGCCGTATATCCAGGTATTTATGTGCTCCTTGGACATCCGCGTTTCGAATAAAAGGGTCTCTGGAATTCGCTGATTCGGGTGGGAATTTAAATATCGCGTGTAAAAAAGTAAAGACCGCATGTATATACATACATTTACAAAAGTTTTGGTTTTCACTTTACACCAAGTTTTTTTAAAAAAGTTTGTGAGTATGTAGTATTTGTTTACTACATTTGTATTGTTTCAATACCAAAGTTCTATGCATCGTTTTATCAGCATATAACGTTATATTGTGAGTCGTAAATAACTTTCTAAAAAATATATATTTCTATAAAGGGCATTTCGTAACTTAAAAAAACACAAGAATATTCTTTTAAGGGGGTCCAAACTCTACACAAATTACTTTATCGGAGACTAATAGTATATTATGCAACTAGTGAATAAAGGACGGATTTAAAGCGAGGGCCGTAGATGAGTCACGAGCAAGTGAAGGATTCTAACGATTGAATGTCCATTTCAATTAATGTTACATTTATTATTTCTTGATTAAATTTCTAGTCATGGTATAAAGTATAGTATGCAACTCCTGAATAAAGGACGAATTTATATCGAGGGCCATGAATCACTCACGTCGCTCAGGATTCTAACTGTTGAATCACTCGCTGCGCTCGTGATTCAATCATCTTAAATCAATCGCTACGCTCGTGATTCAATCGTTAGAATCCTTCACTTGCTCGTGACTCATCTACGGCCCTCGCTTTAAATCCGTCCTTTATTCACTAGTTGCAAGGGCAGCTAAGGGCAGATTTAGCTCCGATTTCCATGCTACTCTAGTAGATAGCTTTGATATTTAACTGACTATATATCGTTAAAATGTAAGATACGAATCAAAGGTGCCACTGCAAGACATGCTTTTTAAGGCATAGGTATCTTGGTCATCAGCTAAACAGAACCGATACGGAATTTTTTTTTAGGAATAAAAAAACTTGCTTGTTTTTCTAATCTAGAGTTATATGCCATCCTTCAAATAATAATGACAAACAGTCGACTAAACCGGTGTACTTAAAAGTTGTCGTTTGTAAATCCTGATATTAAATTCGAGTTCAAACCAAAATAATTTATTTTTAACAAGATTTGCGAACACGGACCCCAGTTAACAATTAAACACGAAGATAGCCGGTTATTCCGCTAAAATGAGCCCCTGTCACTTTCAATTTCTGTTGTACTGAAAGAGACATACAGCTTTATTATAATCCAAGTTAGCTTACATTTTGAACTCAGGTCCGCGCTAGTCGCCTGCCTGCATATATCGTCGCGTAACACAAAGGTAGATAAAACACATTCTCATTTTTATCATCACCAGGTAAACAGGAAACCTAACTTATTTCGAACAACAAAATAAAAATAGGGTTGCATCAAGCAACTCAACTAACTTGAAGAGGTAAAAGTGATTTATATTCTGAATTGCAAATACCAGAAGCACATAAGTTACAAACAGTATTGGAAACAAACCTGCCAGACGTTTTTCATGCGATAACTTGACGGAAACTAGAAGTCCTGAGTTTTGGGATTTTCTTATTACGTTAGTCTCTTAAAGAAACCACGTAACAAAATAAAAACAAAACCTTCCAAAACAAAAGTTTTAATATCCATCTAAACCAGTACACAAACTTTCAGAACCAAAAACTCAAATATTTTTCTTCTGAAAACTACCACAAAAGAGTATTGTTGTATTTTTTAAAAGGGTTACTTACAAATCCAACAATATTTACAATTTTGAAGCAGAATTTTTTCTTTGAGCAAGGAAAGGGTAGATACATCAATTACCATTACATAACTTAAGTTACTGAATGTCGGTCAGTGGTTGCGTCACAGAGAAAGGTTGCGCAACAGCTTAGCTTAGAGAGGGACGAGATGACGGGCCATAGAGTAACACGTAGATGAGACACTTTCGATTTTTCTTTTAAGAGGTGTATCTTGGCACTGCACTTTTTAGGTAGTTTTAAAAGAGGTATTCAAAATTTTAAAAGCACTGCTAACTAAGCTGAATCTGAAAATAAATATGGAGCTAACTTTCTTATTGTAATGATTGGATCTTGGTGATTCTTAGCGGAAGTTTATGTCCTGCAAAGAATTACTATAGTCAGCTGTGAGATGCCGAAGGCTTTCAGGGAAATAATAAAAAAAAACATAACAATTTTTGAAAATTCTTTAGAAGGTCGGTCTCCAAGCCGAACACATTTCGTAAATAAAATTTTGAAACGTAGAACAAAATTTATTTAGTACGTGATATAAAACGTAACTTTGTGTCCTATCTCCTTTTAAATTATTGCCTAACACAGCACACAGGTAGGTGCGACAAATCTATGAAAAACAAACGATAAAGTGAAATATTGCGAAAGCAACTTTCATAACAGTTTAGATAAGGAACTGGATAGTAAATATTCATTACATAATAAATAAATAATAAAATGTAATCCTACGACTAACCCAAACTAAGTAATTTTAATATAGGTGACCATGCTGCGAAATGGGGGGAAAGAATATACGAATAAAACATTATTTACTCAAAATCAGGCATTTTCTTCAATACTCTTTCTAATCTTTGTACCTGAACATTCACACAAAATTTCCTAAATTTCACATTAAATTATTCATAACTAACGATAATAGTTTACTCGAATGTATTTACTATGGGTATAAAAATTGGCAATTACTTGAAAGTTTCAGTTGTTGGGTAAAAAAGTGTACCTAAAAGAATCTGATGAATTAAGCTCTGTGGTTGGGCTGGAGGGGGTATGTAGGTTGAATGCAACCTTTGTTCCCCCCACTCTTGTTCTTTTCTCACAAACCAACTGTTACATTATTTTCTCGCAAAACTTATAATATTTATGAAACAGTTGATTCAAAAAATAAACGGTTTGATAACTTTTAAAATACAAACTTTTTTCGGTGATGCATTTTGTACCTATGATTCATATGGTTGTGGCGTTCCCTCCTCTAGAGACAATGATAGGTTCCGGGGCACTAGCCATGTAAAACATCGCTTACTTTTCTATATCAACAATCGCTAATGCTTGAAACTATTCTGAATATTAAAATATATTCATAGGAAACCATAAATGCAAAGAAAATTCTTCTCTCATCCTCAGACTTTAAAGCGGTTTAGCGGTTACAGATATATTAGGTCTTTACTTATGAAATTGCCGTTTTTCACGAAATAAATGAAGCGTAATTTTTTTATAACTATATTTTTTATTTCTATTAATCAAAATAATCACCCATGCAATCAATGCATCTTTGCCAACGCATTGGTAGCTTATTGTTGCCTTTCTTGAAGAAATCAGCTGGACGGGAGGCAACAAATTCTTCAAAGGCATTTTGTACTGCCTCTCGGGTATTGAATTTTTTTCCCGCCAAGAAGTTATCCAAATTCTGGAAAAATTAGAAGTCTGTAGGCGCAAGGTCTGGTGAGTACGGCGGATGACGGAGAACTTCCAACCCCAACTCTTGTAGCTTGGAGACCGTCTGCTGTGCAGTATGAGGTCGCGCGTTGTCGTGCAGGAGCAGTGGAGCCGAACGATTGACCGAAGCTGGTTGGAGACGTGCGAGCTTCTCCATCATTGTGTTCAGTTCTTCACAGTACACATCTGCAGTAATGCTTGTCCCGTTTGGCAAGAAGCTGTGATGAATTACACCCGCGTTAGACCACCAAACAGTGATCATCACTTTTCTAGGGGTAAGTTTTCGTTTAGGGCATTGTTTGGGTGCTGAACCAGGGTCCAACCAACTTGCTGAGCGCTTACGATTGTCAAACAGGATCCATTTCTTGTCACAAGTAACAATGTGGTTCAAAATTCCTTCATTTGT
The DNA here is from genome assembly GCA_923062675.1 of Marasmarcha lunaedactyla. Lineage (NCBI taxonomy): Eukaryota > Metazoa > Arthropoda > Insecta > Lepidoptera > Pterophoridae > Marasmarcha > Marasmarcha lunaedactyla. Next base: position 12,065,112 of record OV281362.1, on the reverse strand, counting down.
ATGCCTGCTGAGCAGTGCAAGGCACGTCTCCACGCGTACCTCGCGCTGGCGGTCATTGAGTTCGTGGGGTACCCATTTGTCAAGCTTTTTTACCTTGCCAATTTGACGCAATTGGACCAATATTGTTTTGATGCTAACGTCGAAAGCTGCTGCTAATTCAGCCGTGGATTGAGTTTCATCAGCTTCCACAATTGCCTTTAATTCGTCATTGTCGACCAAAGTTTTCGGACGACCACGGGGTTAATTTTTCAGGTCAAAATTTCCAGAACGGAAGCGGGTAAACCAATAACGGGTGGTGCGTTCGTTTGTAGTGTTCGCTCCGTAAACGTCGTTGATGTTGCGTGCCGCTTGTGCCGCTTTGCTGCCACGACGGTACTCATACTCCATAATTACTCGAATTTTTAACTTATCCATGATGACGAAAAATTTTCGAATGCGTTGAAAACAAAACACTAACTATTAAACAAATGACGATTTAAGAAAAAGAATTCCATGTTTGTCAAATATAATTAATTTGAAATTAGAATTATCAGTCAAAAAAAAATATTTTCATTTGAAATGGCCAGTACGGCAAAACGGCAGTTTCATAGGTAAAGACCTATTAGAAAAGTAGCGAAACGTGTTAGTTAGTTAGGTGTATGTGTAATAAAAATAATAAAGCCCTAGGTCTTGCGTACCATAAAAATGCAATTACAACTGAATCTACGTGTAGATTAACATGGAGAAATGTGGAATTATACCTCCGTCATATGAGACGAAGCGGGTCGTATTCAGCTGAAAGCCAAGATAAAGCCTTTTACGTTTAGAAACATTTTGACTTAGATAAAAATAACTTCTTGCAAGTTTTTAATCATATACGAGTAGTTCAACGCAATAACATTATAATTTTATTGGCAAGATAAAATTTTATATTATAAAAAATTAAGCATATTCATTGGAAATGAAAATGAAAATAATAACATATTAGTCATATAAAAACATATTTAAATATGGTGAGCGCTAAGCCCACTTTTGAAAAAATAAATAATATCGCCAGAAAAATGTAAATACTATATGTCTCCAAAGTTCGGAGAGCTTGTGTTATGTTGTACAGGGGAACACACAGAATAAACGCAGTTGAAGAATATAAATCATGAATGATTTATGAAATTATCGATGTTCATTGCAAGCAACAACCACGTATCAGATTTCAAATCTGGGGGTCTAGCCAAGTTGCAATCTATGATCGCTAACGCTATAGAAAACGCTTAAAATATGTGGGGCACAGTGACTATCGTTATATCACAGTTTACGCTTACTTGGTTGGTGGTTGTGTACCGGTCAAAGGGAAAGAGCAGCCATTGAAATTACTGAAACAAAGGAAATTTCAACTTAGCCTACGGTCGGCAACTGTTACCATCGAGGATGGCGAGCTTTTTTACCGGCTATGATGAAATTAAAAAAAAACTTAATACTGTGTGGCAGCCGCCATCTTGTCAAACAGTGTTCTCGTCGCTTTGGTATGCGTGTACCATCGGTGCCTTTTTATTACGCACACACTGCCGTATATGTGTACACAAGCGTAACGCACACATAGAGCCGCGCGCACAAGTGATTTGAACTATCAATAGTAAGGCTGCTTATTTACCAGATCTGTCTAAAGAACTCGTTGGTGCTAGGAAAAATACACTAATAGGATAACTACATTATAGAAATTGAAAATGAGGAAAGTGATTTTTCTGTTGGTCGAATTTATCCTCGCACACCATATTGCTTCCTCCACAGCTCAGCACGGAGGGGGCGGAGGAGGTTAGGAACTTTTGTCGACATCCCAACTGTACTGAGTATCATACTTGTCTTCGTGATTTTCCAATAGGTGCTACAAAACTTAACGTCTTTTCTATTCATATAAGATAAATTTTTACCAAAAAACGCTGTCCCTCAGTATTCTTTTTTATGGGTAACAAAAACTAACAACCTAGGGATAAAATAACATAATGTTAGTGATTAAAAACTGCAGTATCTCGTGTTATGCAAGTAGAGTGTATGTTTTAATTTTTTAAGGTTAATAGTTAAATTTTGGTACGATAGTGATACCTACATTTTTCTATGTTAGTGGGTGAGAGTCGTTGTGTAATGAAAATTAAAATAAAGCTGATCTGATGATAGTTTTTTGGGTTCTGTACGTTTTTTTTACGATTCTTTATTATCAAAGCTTCAAGCATTTTCAATTATATATTATACTCACGGGGTTTTTTTTATAATAACTAAACTGTACGATAACTAATTCAAACTGGTTCAATATGGTTACGCTAGATATCTTTTCTCTCATTCTACTTTTTTTTAAATAGACTTTGACTGGCTTTACTTTGGCTGGTTGCATTCAAAGTAAGTTATTGGTTACTTAAGGCACTCCTTACTATAGATTAAGCTAATCTAATCTACATTTTGCCCATACTAAATCTAAGTCTAGATTTGCTTACAAAGATGATGGTCAAACTCAATATGGGATTTTGACCTGCTAATGGTCAGTAGTACGCATAAAAGATTAACTCATGAGTAACCTTTTCCCCTTCCCTAAATTTAAATCTAAAAATCTTGTGAAAAAATAAAAAATAATCTGCGAAAAATCAATCATAAGTTACCATGTTGTTTTCTTTTGAATATATCAATGTCAATGTCAAAAAAAGTAACAAAACGAGTAATGGACGTTATTGGCGGATTAGTTTTGACAGTCAATCAACAATCTGTCAGTTCTTTTTTGAATAAATTAACTAGAGTGAATCCTAAAAAATCGAGGAAAAGATATATTTAAAAAAATATCTTACAATGGTAGGAAGGTCTATATATTTAAACTAACGATTGTATGATAATCTATATTTATTGGCCTTTAATTTGATACACTGACTATTATTAGGTCATCTTTTATACTACCTGCTTTACAATATTTTTAGGAGCACTTTAATTTACTATTTGACCTCTCTGAATGCAACTGTTAGTGGCTATGTACTTCTATTTAAACTACGAGTATAAGATATCTGTGTTTGAATAATTGAGTATAACTCAACCATCTGTTCTTTGTTTTTTACGTTTAAAAATAAATTAAAAGCTCATTAGTATAAAGACGTGTTTTTATGCTTTCGTTTCTTATGGCGTAATGGTTTTGCATCTCTCTCCACAGAACCCTAAAATTTTAGTGGAACAGTCACACGAGTTTGGTTCTCAATTTAATTATCGTTATATAATGGCGATCTTTTCACGGCTGTTGGCCATTCTGTACACTTCCGATAAAAATATTTTATATAAACTTTGGTTTTTGAAACTAGGGTAATTGTTGCACATAATGGTGTGTATTGTGTATCTTTTCTACGTCTGGTAAGAATCGGTTTAATGTTAATGCTGATGACGCAAATTATGATAGATTTCAATAATACGATAAATTAAAAAAATTATACTAACTCGCTACTGAAAACCTAAACGCTTGTAGATTTAATAGTAAAAGAAAAGCAATATTTTAACCATTGTAATGGATTTTTCAGAATATCCGTTTAATTTGAAATAAAATCTCAAACTAAACAGCTTTGAATATACTGGCTGCCGCTGCTAAGTTAAAATCAAGTTCACTATTTTTTGTAATTTCTCGGGATTCATATCTATTGATAGTTCTTGCAATATGAAAAAGCTTTTAATGTAACACTTATCCATTGACTTACAAATAAATGGAATTTCAGGTGTGCGCTCAAAAAACACGTCCAAAATGACACATTGCTTGGTGAATACTGTCAAAATTTGAACGTCAGTAGTCGAAGCTACATTAGGTGATTTTATTACCAACTTCCTAGTTGCAGCTACATAAGGTGAAATATTGTGGCAAGCAATAATCAACTGTAATGCAACGATACAAAATTAAAATTTCCATTGAATTAATTTATTCATAAATCTGGAAATGTGTGGGTTAACTCTTTTTACTACGGGTAAATTTTTTATTAGACCTTTCATTTGTTTTTATGTCAACGCTATTATTAAAGTAACATAAAGCCCTAGTCACAGCTGAGACATAGCCAATTTGACATCCTAATGAGGACATTTTTTACAATCATGTGACATGTCATCTCTTCCTAACAAGAGATCCTAAGACATAAATCCTAACACTATATCAATCAATTTTGACAGAAGAAAAAGACTTTATGTCTTCTTTCTATAACGTGTACAAATAAAAAAGAAATGGATTCCATTTCTTCGAAGCATATCGATTCTTGTAAGACAAAGAGTATTATAGGCTTGTTATGTAAGATTTATTTGTATTATTGAGTTTTAATCAGGTATTTGATACTAAATCGAAGTTTTGTGGTATTAGAATTGTTAAGTAACTATTTGTACTTATTTTATGTTTTTAGAACAACTTTACTTTACATGGATTTGGCTCGTTAAATTAAAAATGTCAGTATATTATATAATTTATAAGTAACTTATTTCACTGTATTTCATCATTGAAATAACTCGGGTCAAAAAATATTTCCATACGCCTCTATAAGTTCTACAAAATGTACAGTGGAGGGACGTTTCATGATCAGCAAATTTTCAGTTACATTATTAACTGCGCTAGTAAGATTTGCTGGTTATTATAAGTCAATACAATCATAGGTTAGGTAAAGCTCGTATCAAAATTCTCAAGTACGAATTCTGTCTGGTTGGAGTAAGAAATTCGTTAAATAATCCACACAAAACCACAAAACAGTTCAAATATAAATGTATCCCTTAAGAAAACAAAGTAGCGGCAATATGGAGTGGTACTCGTTTTTGCTGCTGCGAGCAACAAGCCACCGAACACGGTACTCCGAGGCAAAAGGCTCGGCCACGACAACGCGCCCGCGCCCTCCGCGATCAAGACGTGGGACTTCCTAAACACCACATCGGTAAAACCTTAAAACGTCATCTACCTTACAGCCCTGATTTAGAATCGTATGACTTCTTCTTGTTCCCTAAAATTAAAAACCAGCTCAAGGGGAAGAAGATGTTTTTCATCGGCAATAGAATTTCATCGGCAGAAGATGAGCTCACTGCGTTCGAACGGACGTTGAGGAAGTATCTGTTGCAGACTGGAAAATGTGCTTTGAAAATTGGTTCAGACGCATTAAACTCTGTGTAGACGCTGGTAGAGAGTTCTTTGAAAAGATCTAATTAAATAGTATACCCTATAGAACGTTTTTTTTCTCTCAAAACTTTCTGAACGTCCCTAAGAGAACTACTAACTCTCAAACTCTAAGCGAATTCAATTGGATAGGAAAATTTCGGCTAGAACCACCCAGTGCTTTGATCTGTACATTAGTCACTCATGCTTTTATTTTATATATATGTCATCGTAAAAATGTAAAATCCCTTATTTTATAATATCACTAGAATTATTATCGTAAACCTAGTTATATTGTAACACAACGGTGTTGGCCATTTTATGGCGACATATAAATTTTAAAAATCACGTAAAAGAATCAGCTTTCATTCTGTAATTGTGTATAAGTGTGCAATACATAATTGCAACCAACCAAACATTTTGTTTGCGCTAGGTCTACCTACTCTCGGGTACTTATCGTCTAAGTATAAGTGTATTGTGGCCCTATAAATAAGTGTATTGTTTTGTTTTATATATTTAATTTTATCACATATTTAAATAACTCGTTCAAGGATTGTTTTCTGGATAAGTAAAAACAAGTAGATTGAGACGGATGGTCAGTGGAGGCATAATAATATGACACCGAAGGTATATAATAATAGTAATAAGAAAATTATACGGAAGTTTTAAAATAAAATTGTTTTGAACTAAAAACTAGTCTAAATTAATGTGTTCCCTTTTTTATCGTAAATATTAATTTAATTAAAACCAAATGTTATAATATAATCATTCATATACAGGAAGGCGAAAAAATCATAGTTTTTTAAAGATAAAAGCTAAACATACGAGATTGCATGTTTACAAAAACACATGCAATCTTAAACACGTATATGTGTGGCAGAGTCACTTGTTTGTGACATTTTCAACAAAATTCTTTCTTTTGTGACAGATTTATATGTTATTTTGTCTGATTTCCCAGTTTATTTGACCGGATCGCATCTAAACGGACTTGTCCCAAATAACTGTTGGTTAAAAATAACTAGACGACATTCCGGTACATTTGGTTTAGTCGTCTCCTGCCAGATTCTGTGACCCTGGCTTTTAATCGGGTCCTTGGTTTTCTTTTTGGGGTTAAGTTTTTAAGGCACACCTTCGGCTTGAACCTTGACTCAAAAAGAGGGTACAGGGGTAGGCTTGACTCAATGAGTTTTACACGTGAACGTAGGACATATCTGTGTATCTGTGTGTCAGATTATATTAGGTATAGTATCTTCCATCAACCTAACGATTTTGATGTAATTATTTTCCATTTTAAAGCTAAATGAATATCGGAACAGCCATTTTTAAGCTATGCGCGCCTTTTTCTTTTACTTTTTGAATTTTTGTTTACAGATACCTTGTTTTACAGTTTAGAGCCGAAAGAAGTACGAAGGAGCCAAACATGTTCTGTTCTTTTCTGTTCAGTCATGGCGTCATGGAACTTTATACCTACACCGTAAGCGTAGTCGAACGGAACGGCGAAAACGATAATAGATACCTGGACTTTGTAACATGGATTAATCACTATCACATTAGAAGAACTAGAATAATATTCATCTCTTGAAAGCAATGTTTTAATGTTATTAATAATTTTACTATACTAATACTTGAAATTGGCAGAAATAGTTATTGTGTAGTAACAACAGCTGATTGCCGTAAAACACAAAATAGTAATAATAACAGATACCTGTCCAGAAAGTGCCTATGCTTCAACTTGAGTTGTATTTTTCTAAAACACTCTTTACATTCTCTCTCTACATTTACTCTCTTTACATTTACTCTCTTTACATTATTCTTTACATTCGGTAAAAACACTTGAGGCATTTGAAACTAATGTAAATAATTACTACATTTCTTTGTGATATGCATGGTATACTTTAAGAATATTTATGACAAAAGTTCAGTTATTGTATTTATGTATGTATGTATGCACGAGTATATGTAAATGTCTACTATGTCACCTAAATATCTTGTTTAAATGCTCTGTCCAACAGTAGTTCTAGTTAATTTATAATTTATAAATTGCAGGGTTGCCTGGAAGAGATTAGTGATAAGGTCTCTTTTAGTGATGAGGACAACGTTATATCTGGTTTGGCAATGAAGTGTTTTATAATTACATGTTTGGCCGTACGATTTTCAAGTGTTAAGTGTTATGCATAATTCTTTGAGGTGCCTCGTCTTCATCATCCTTGACAGGTAACAAAACATTTCTTAACAAAATCACCACACCCCGTCAATTAGATAATCTAACATTGTGGATACATGGAGAACAATATGGAAAGAGCAGAACAAATGTATGGATAAACATGAGAAAACATGCAAAAATCGTAAATGACCAACGACTAACGTCGCCACAAATATATCTTTCCTCTCCCACCGAAATACAAAACAGGCATCTCTGGAGCCAAAATGACTTTTTAGCAATTTATTCTTAATACTTATTGATAAATTAGATGTAAACTCAAATTTATACAATGTGTGTTTTTCCATAACTTATTAAAACATTCTAAATAATATATGTTCTGAAATCCACCGTTAGAAATGCAATAAGTTTACCTATAGAAAACTGTTTGCATTGTTTGCACTCATAAAAGCAATACCTTAGTTATGTATGTAATTATAATGCACGCATATACCTGCCGACCGACGACGGGTGGTGGCGACAACCAAAGGGAGCAAGAAAACTTGCAAGTGCGATCAGAAAAAAAGTTTTAATTCGTATGGCTCGGCAACGTTATCAATTTTATGATAAGTTTACTTAAAGATGAATAATTACATTGGCGTTTGCATTAAATATGATTTATTTTGTATGACACATCAAAAATTAAAAATATTTCCTAAACACCAATTAGTGCTAAGCTATTGGTATAAGAGGTCTCCTTAATTGCCTAAATTTATGGAAAATATATTAAATATTTTTTTATTGCCATAAAGGAAAAATCTAAAACGCACCAGACGGCCTTATCTCATAAAACTTATACATACTTAGAAGCTAATAAGGACAATACATCTATATAAGAACTTTAATGATTGAAGATTGGTATTTATGATTTTTGATGCGGTACTATAGTCCTTCCCGTTTTGATTGCCATGCGAATCACGTTTACGCGGCTGTGTTCCGGCCAAAGGGATGTAACCACCAGTGCAATTACTGGAACAATATAAACAAAATAATAATAAATAAATCACCTTCCACCAATGATGACCAGGGGTTCAGATCTATCTTACCATCAGGTTCACTGTTCGCCGGCTATTACTTTATTAAGAAAACATATAGTACATTATAAGTAATGTATCTAACGTATATATCACATTTTATATAAAAAAAATCCGAAAAGCCGCATCTTTGACAAGAAGAACTATTATCTAGGTACGTATGTACGTAGGTACGTACAGAATAGTTGTCCAAATCTGTCGCGCCCACGCGTCTATAAAATAAACAATAAATGCACTATAGGTACACAAAAAATACAACACACCCACACATACATACCAATAAACAAACTTTATCAAAAGAAAAACTTCCAAATCGCACACATGCGTAAAGTCCCTTAAAATGCGCTCACACTGTGAACCCATCGTAAATACGAACACAAAACTATTTTCATCAGCACACAAAAGCAGGAACTACTACGGTTTTCACACACAACGGCATGGTAACTCCAAAATTTGTTGCACACATACGCGCGCTCCAGTACGAGGTGCATACGATGCAGTATCGGAGTAAGCGTCTACGCACACATACGTGGTCATTTTGTATGTGCTTGCGCACGTAAGTAGGTCACAGAGATAGGAGGAAACACGTGTGGAGGGCCGGCCCTTTAGTGCTGCTGAACAAAACATGAGATGGGATTAGAAAAGTTTTTACTAGGAAAGAAGTTATGTTCAAAGAAAAACAGTCATTGGAATACAGGAATAAGGCAATTTTAATTGAAGGCCACAGTTGGCAACGCGTCGTAGAGCGATAATCCAAAGCCACGAAATAATCCATTTAAGACTTACGATTAACGATATCTATAAATTTGTATACGAATGCATGAACCATCAGGTGGGCCCAACGCCCGTTTGCGGACTATGAAAGACAAAAAAATTGGAGGTTAAAGACTTAACATATTGAAATTCACTTGTCAAATGACTAACAATGGCGGTTAAAATACTTTTCACATTCCGTGGGAATTATCAGGATAAAATATAGCCTATTCTGGATAATGTTTTAATTTAATCAAAGGATCTGGATCTGGATACTGGATAATGGATCTGGTACTTATACAAACTCAATATATAACATAGTTCAAAGTTTTAATTAATAAAACTGTGAAAGAGACACAATGATGCAATGACGAGGCGCGCGAGCGAGAAGGAATAAAGTTTGTTTTGTGTCGTTTCGTATTTCTCGTTTCTTTTCGCGTAATAACAGTTTGACTGCGACCAAGTTGAATCAGGCGAAGGTGACAAGATTCATGAGATCTGCGCATCATCAGCTTGTCACCTTTCTTGATATATCAATATTTTACTTTAATCTCCAAGCATAGTAACAAATAATCATTCAAATGTTTCCTTTTTAGAATAATAGTATAGATATATAAGTAATGACACACAGTTCCGCATGCTTTTATCCAGCGATTAAAAAAACATTTTTTAGGTAATAAGAAATATTTCCTCTTTGTACCTTTTTTTAAATTTATTACAAAACCAACAGCTCTCATAAAATACATAGGATATTAAATATTAAATCTTAATGATTAATTTATAAAATAAATTAATCATTAACTCTTTAAGCCAACTATGGATTTATATTTGTTTTTTCAAAGCTATACATACAAAATTAAGAAAAAAAAAATCAAGTAAAGTAGTGTTAAATATGAACATAAACCAGCAATTAAAATAAGGCATACAAGGTATAGTTTGAATATAGAAATAATTATAAAACCTACATTTTAGTCCATTCCAAATTAGATTATTATGTCAAAATATAACCAAATGCCAATCGCTATAAATGAAAACTATTGAGTAAATGTCAAAAAAGTGCACAAATCATAATAAACAATATTCATTATAATTGGGTAGATGACACAATTTAAAAATGTAAGTTTTTATAATTTATTTATAAAATATTAGTTATTTTGACAGGTACAATGTTTTGAAAAATATAGTTTTGAATTTAATATCGAAATTATATAAATTTGAAAACTTATAAAAAGAAGCAAAAACTTATTATAGTATATGTTAAATTTTAAAATATCATTAACCTTCTGACATTAAATATAACAAATTTTACTATGACAGTATGCATGTAAACGCATCTACGTAGCTATTATATATTTTATCCAAACGCCCATACAATTTTAGTAGGATTGACAAGTCGTGACGTCACAGCTCAGTACCGTTTTGTATGGAGCGTTTTTCGGCGACTCGCAGCGGCTCCTCGAACACATCGCTGTATCTAGAAAACTATTGATTGTAAACATACTGTTACTTTTGCAATATTTATTTACTGTTGATAAACTATTTAAATATGAAATAAAAAAAAATTTGTCATGTACCCAATTCAAAGGAATTTGTGTTTATGTGTATGTTGCATGCAAGTATTGTGTCTATGTGTGGGAAGTGAAAAAATGGGGTGAATGAATTATTAAAGATTTTTTGTTATATTAAGCTTATAGCTCCCTTTGGTGTCGTGAAATAAGTCTGTAATAGGGGCGAATATAGTTTATAAGTGTTTTGTTTGTTTGTTGTTTCTGTTAATTACAGAATTGAAATAAAACTTGTTCCATTCGTTCACTTGAACTAAAGAATTCTATCTTTTTGCGATTTATGTTTTAATGTAATTAATTATATAAATGCCTAAAATCCCAGATACTTCCCATGCCTACAACATCGCAGAATGATTATTTAGATTAACTAGATCAGTTAAATTTTATGCATTCGGAGTTAAACAGGCCGGGCGCGTCCGCAAAACTTGTGCGGTAGGGCTGGCAGGCAAAACCAAAATAGACTTAATATTAATGTCATAAACGACCAAAGTTTGCGAGGGAGAAGAATTTCCTTTAAGGAAATTTAGCAACAGAAAGGGAAAGTATTTACCTTGAACTATCCGTCGTTACGACGCGACTGACTATTACTGCCAGTTTCAGGTATTAGAACGGTTATGGAATAATGATGGCTTCTTCAGAGCAAAACACACCAAACCCAATAAAACAAAAACTAAAACCTGTTAGTATACTTTAAAACTTTTTATACAAATGACTTGTGATTTGTGGAATAAAAAGTAAATCTAAAAATTCTATGAGTTGCTTGAGTGTGACAAGCTATGAGTGACAGATCGTCACAAGTCGGCACGTCAGCCAAGTAATGTGAGCAGTCAAGGCGACACTTTAAACATTTCCTTTACAATATAGAGTCCATAGGAATATTTTTGTTCCGATCTTGTCTACTGCACAGATAAGGTGGCGCTACTGTACATTCACGTAGTGTTTTACTAAATAACTCAAACAATGACCAATCACAACTGGTCACGCGCACTACGCTGTCAGGTAGTCTTGACGGAGCAATATACTAAGGCCGACTTGCGCAGAGTTGAGTTAGCAATTTAAATCGGAGTTAGCTGTTTATTCAGTAAGTATGTCCTTCCGTTACTGTCATTGGCTATAGGAGTACAGCTGAGTAAGCTTTAATTTTACTCCGGTCAGTGCAATACTATTATTATATAGAGTATGTTAAAAATTACGACACCTATTTAAAAATGCCTTTGGAATGATATTTTATACAGATGTCTCTTTATTATATCCCTTTTTATGCAGAAGTATTCTATATTTTATCCCAAAATTCCCAGATAGCTTACGAGTAAAGACCGTGTGAAACCGCACAGGGTTTCTCTAGTTACTTAGGCACTCTACCCACCTATTCAGACCGGCACATTTGCTTCGACAGTATTTTTTGCACGACAAGGCCGTCTCGATAAAACATATTTGGCTAGTGCCAATCGCGTAGTCCATTCGGGTTGATTCGATTATTGCTAGCTTGAATAAGTGGGTATCGTCCTTTATATACTTAAGTAATTTACTATAAATATTTTCTTTGTGCGCTGGTTTTAAAAGGACCGTTAGCCTCACTCACATGCTGCTCGTTAATGCTTAAAACTTAAAATATAATGTTTTTGGAGTTTAAATGTTCTATTTAAACCGCCATAACCACCACCATTGGGTGGTTTTATTACGGTCAAAGGAAGAAACCTGCGGTTGACAACACACCACTGGTCAGTAACATTATCAGCTAGTAATTAATGTATTTATTCTTCGATTACACTTTCGATTAATAATGTTTTGGATACGAACCTTGGATACGAACGCCACTTATTAACATCAACTTATCTAACATCGCAAAACGTAAAAAATAATGCAATAAAGTGACAGCCCTACCGGCTCTGTGCAAGTGCAGTATTTATAATCGTCCCAAATTCTAAAGTGGGATGCGTTTGTGGGGCAGCCCTGCGACTGCTCCGCGTTGAAACTACCGAAGGAATTATGAGTTCCTGGTACTTCGGGATCGAGTGGGAAAATTCAGTGTTTGATAATAAAAATTATTGATCTACACTTTTCCACAATATGCCTAGCTACTTTTATAAAAATTCTGAAAACAGACAAGGGCAACTGATAACTTGGATGTTCGAACCAAATATTACCCAGAATATATATGGTGATAAAGAGAGGATAGTATTCCACCCTAAGTACAAATCAACTTAAAGCAGTAATAAAATAAATTATGTAAATTGCTTATTACGATTGTTTTACTATTCACTGTTATTTCCTAGGTTCGTAACCATCAGTACGTCAGGCTTTGCGTGTTTATTTAGAGGGGGAAAAAACGAAATCCCATTGTTTTTATAATTGTGGCAAATTATAACAATATCAATAGCAAGGCTCTATTGGTTTAGTTTCCTGGTTGTCTGTTGAATTATGGCTTATGACTTCCTCGTTTAAAGGACTCTTTCCTAGTTGAAAATGTCTGGTTCCGATAAACTCCTTGAAATTATGTGATCCTGTTAGTGGGGAATTAAATCGTATACTTAACCAAAACACAAATAAAAGACGGCATATTAAACAAACAAACAATTGTAGTAGGTACACTCATTGAGGTTATAAAGGATTATTACGATCACATATGAAGAGAGAACTGACCCATTAGAGAATGAATTAAAAAAAAATTTACCACCCGAAAAAAAAATCTAAGATCATCTTACATTGTTTTACGAACATAAATTATATAAGACAAGTGCATAATAAAATAATTCGCATGCCAATTGATCGATCTAAATAAAAGATCTGTATAAATACAATGCAGTCAAGGTGATTGGGCATCGTAGGTATTTTTACCAGTGCGATGTCTTTGCCAATTAGTAGGAACAGGGCGCTTGGCATATCATTGGGCCAAGAGCGGCCAATGCGTTGTACTATGTTAAGGAACTGGGTCTTTCTGTCTAGGTTTACAAAGTGTCACTGACTTAATGTTTACTGTTATGAACACTTTTTTACTTTATCTCTGTGTAAGTTAACTATGCTTTAATTTGTTATATTTAATTTGAAAGGAGTACACCCAAGTAGTCTATAAAAAAATTGACAAAACTTACATTTTGTACTACTCTTCATTTTCCTAATATCCTAATCCCTTATTAAGCCGTTGAATGTTATTTTCCTCATTTAAACTTACCGTATTTTATTGCGTAGAACCAATGACTCAGTGGTCATTATGACTTAACGTAGAACCCCCACAGTAGGCATTTTAAAGGCTATTTATTGCATACGTATTGGAAGAAGCATCTTGACTTGTGTAACCAGTTGTTTGAAAAGTCCCTATGAGATGAACTAGTAAGGATGTAGCCGGCGAGAAGCAGTCTGAAAATTAAATGAATTAAAATATGAACGGATATCTTAACATGTGTATTGTACCATGCGTAATACCATTTACCTAATTAAGCATCAGTAAATCCTCTAATCCTCCAGAAACAAAAAATATGAACACATTAATGAGTCTTAGGCCCGTATCAATAAATCTCACTTAAATGCGTGCGCCATCTTGGAAGATGAGGAAGACAATTATACTGTATCGGCCATGTTTCGGCTTAAAAAATAAAATCTGTCTCGCTTCTTGAGATGACGCATAATTAGGGTGAAGTTTATTAATACGGGGCCACTACGGGGCTCATTGCGGTCTGCCAACACACACAAACTATTGGCCATTATTTGCATGTTGGCGGCAACGTAACAGTTGGCAAGATGACATGAGGTCTTAATCGACTGCACTCGGTCATTGGATCAAGTGTAAATTGTTGCGTTTAATTGAGGTTATCTTGTGTCTTTTTATATGTTAAATTTGTGAAGAAAAACGGAAAAAAATTGTTTGATTGATTTTCTTCCATGATCTGATCATTTATGTTTCATATGATGCTTTCCCACCACGAATGTTCTTGTGTACTCTATTCAATTTCAAGTGTCATCTTAAAGAAATTGTAAAAGTATTTAGAGAAAAGAAACTTTGCTAACTGTAGGAATGTGTAAATAAAAGAATAATTTTATATTAAATAGTATATATTAAACTTTAATTGCACCTACAAACTTTAAATTACGGTACTCTTAACCATTTAATAATAATTATTGTCGGACATTATTCAAGGCCTCATTCTTTCATAATTTATTAATAGGAATAAAGCAAAAATATACATAAAATGATGTAAATAAAAACATAATAATTTAAAACAATTTTATATAATTCAGAGCATACATATTATTGTCTTTGGCTCAGAACGATAGAAAGATTAAATCTTGTAGCACCATAAGGAAAACGAAATAAAGATAACAAAATAAATAATGATAAAACATAAAATACAATTTTAGAGCCTCGCATTCTTTTTACATAAACCAAATAACCAAATATTTTTATTTAATAATTTTCGTAAAAGATTATTATAATTATATTATGTAATGTAAAAAATATTTTATTTTTATCATAATTTATAAAATAGAAGTGTTTACAGAAATGTACGTGTATATTTTTTTGTTACTTCATTTTAAGGAATATTTCTAAAGTGAAGAAAATTACTAAAACAAAAATGCACAAAATATACAAAAGGATGTTGATTTTCAATGTGAGATACATAAGAAATACACCTTAATTTACCAATTAAAGTTCTTAATATTTTAAATTCTACATTACATTATGATATAATTTGCATCGGGACGGATTTTAAATGACTCGACTAACGACACTTGTTTCACACAATACTAACAAAATTTGTAAATAATTTCAAGAAAACTAATCAAATACAATGAATAGAAAAATCACAAGAGCGTTACTTTTTGATATTTAAGTCCGCTTTTGACGACTTTTTTTTTCATAAGAATGGTCAAAGGTAAAAGAGAAATAATAGATCGCAATTGAAGTTGAAATTTTATTAAATAGCTAAGAAGTAAAACATTACAAGTTGTTGTTTTGGTAATAATAAAAATTGTGTTAATGGTAGTTTTCAATGTTTGAAAATAATGTTGGCATTGTGCAAAAAGTCGTCCATTATGTTTATTATCACGGTAGGTTCGTGTATGGTAACTTTATATTTCAAGACCCGTTTTACTTTTTTTGTCAACCCTATTTGTGCAGTTACGTAAATAAATAATAATATTAAGTTTTGAATTATTAAATTTTTAGTGAGAATATTCTTATACAAAAGTATAAGAATGTTTATTTGTTGACAATTGTATTATATTTTAATGCTTTTTATTTACGTGCCTTTATAGGGTTAGCAAAGTAAGTTATTATTTTATAGAACTCTAGAAAGAAACCTTAAACCAGTGCTAAACTTATTGAAAATTGTTAAGTAGCAGATAATTATTTTCAGGCTTTCCTTTTTATAAATATTATTATTGTACTTCCCAAACAGCAGGGCTGCCTCAACTTATAATTTCATCAATATTAATTTATGCCTTACATCTAAAAACATAACATAGAAATGTCTAACAAAAAATTAGAATCGATAAAAGGTACTTTTTAGGAATAAAAATTTAAGAACTCAACAAAGTTAAAAATAAATTTTACCCACAAGTATTATAATAACTATAGGTACCTCTAATAAGTAGATTAAAAATACTATTTACAAAACTTTTATTAAATAAAAATGAAAACGTTAAAGAATAAAAATATTAATAAAAATAAAGAACGAACAATATTTTGACAGTTCGAATTTTTCAAACAAAACCGTTTTTATACTCCAGAAAACTTCCAAAAATAGGATCTACTTAAGTAGTCCACTAAACAACAAGAAAGTAAAACAAAGAGACAGTCACTATCCAAAATAATGCACTCTTTCAATATTATGTACAACAAATTTACACTTTTAATACAATGTATAACTAATTTATCATTACTATACAATTTTATATAAAACACTTTATCCCAACCCAACGATAGATTGAATAAAAAATATTACACTTTCAGTCGTAAAAAATATATAATACGTATATTGTATAGTTGTATGCAAAAGCACGTTCCTAACTAGCGACGTCTACTGCAATAATGCTCTAAATGTTTACAAATGGTATTTTTCAGTAGAAAATTTTGATAAATCCTGTACGTAACTTGTCAGTCAAGTTAAAACCTTAATTTTATACTGTTTACAGGTCAATATTTAATGGCAGTGTTTAATGAGCCTAAAGAAACCATGCATTATTTGAGATCACTTCAGTGTAGCAAGGATTTCTTTATTTAAAAAAAATGAGCTACGTTCCAAAATAACGTATTCTTATTGGAAATGTTACAAAACTATCCAAATTATCACCGTTATTCAGGAACACAGATTTATCTAACAAGCTAAAGATTTTCGATAGCTGTCAGGTATCCTTAATTTTTTTTTTGTCTGTTTTAGAACAAAATTTATTTTAATACAAGTGAAATCTTAAAGCCTTGCTTATAGTATATAAACGGTTAAATCACAAAATGTTTAATTCTTCTAATTATTTATACTAAATGATCTACATAGATACACCTCCGTTTGCATTGCACCTCCTTAGATTGAATTGATTCCGCTGTATCTGCATCTAGAACAAGGAAGAAAACCTTTGTTAACATTTTATAAACGTTTAATGGAAGTTTAAGTTACAAACTTTATGTTTAAAGCCTTATATGTAAAAAAACTGACTGTTGTAACAAAAACCTGAATCAAGTTGTTAAAAAGCATGAGCATCTAATTTCAAAGCAACATTTTTGAATGTCTTTCCCAGAATTGACAATATTGCTTAGCGTGTCAAAATTCGACACCACTTTTAATGCTAATGTACTTAGATTTAACTTTCCTTAAATAAAGATTCTTTTACTCTTTTAAAATTATTTATATCAAATTATTAGTAATTCAACCGTGAACTATTTTTTTGAAAGTGTCAAAAATGTTGTTTTACAAAAATTTTTATCTGGATCTAAGAAACAGAGATAACGTTTACATGTCGTTCGTCACGTCCTCTGCTTGTGTGACCGTTATGCGACTTCTACTTAATTAGTATTTTTCAATGGTCTACCGTATGGTAGATAGTCCTGTCTGGTCCTAGGAAGGTGTCTTTGTATTTATTATTGTGACTATATATATCTAATAGGTAATATTCAGGCTTGGAAAACGTGTGAACATAGCCTGCATTATCGACATTAATTTTATTTCGCAGGTTGTTAAAGGTAGATAATTTCATATGTACAGTCAAAAGCACATCAGACTACCACAAAATGTCAACATTTCAAAACAGATTTTCAACCTAGAGTTCACCAAAGACTTCGAAATTATTGAGGAAACATGACATTTTGTGGTCCTATGAGCTGTTGACCGTACATACTATTATAGTAAGTTGGTTCTTATTTATTATAGAATTAAAAATAGTCACATGAAACTACATGTGGTACTTAAGATAGTTTGTTTTTTTTAGCTAGCCATGCTTAGTATAAATATAAATTGCAGAAAAATCGAGTTGCACTTGCAAATCGCAAAAAAACCATCAACCACAGAGTAAAAAAGTCACGGTCCGTCTAAGAAGTGTGTCATTATATTTAAGAACGATTACGTGACGAGTGCGGAAGCTGATTGGCCGACTTTCACAGCTTTATGCAACCTCAAAATTACGTAATGGCCCACAGACCTAATGTCCCACTGAATCGGTTACATCATTATAAAAAAATAATAAGTTGAATGTTAGTAGGAGCTAGAAAGCGGGCCGTGTGAAATGTCAAACGATGAAATAAGCCATTTTTGAGGTTCTTAAGTTCATGTTAGATGATCGTGGCCGATTTTTTGCATTTTTTAAATGCTAATGCTATGTTGATCTTATCCACTCTTTTTCATCTGTACTTAAGCAGAAGTTCCACCGTCTCATTGAGTAAAAACCTAATAGTGTTAGTAAACGATTTTTTTCAGTTCAGGTTTAAAATATAATTTTAGTACAGCGATTAGATAAGGGACGTCGTGTAAGGTGTAATGTGGTCAATTTAGGAAAAGCAAGAAAACTAAATAATTAGAAAAAAAATGAGTAGAGATGCATTTTACTAGGTACGTAGCACACAAATGACGTAAAAGGGAATTAGAGTACTGGATATTTCAATATTTTGATGATTTAAATATTTAAATGGATGAGAAAAAATATAATGTTTTTGATAAGCATTTGATGATTTAAATTACTTTTTTTGGTCACGATAGTGAGTTCCTGTGGGGTAATGTACCTACCATTAATTTCATGGATCATGTCACAATATACAATAACTATATGAACAAAATTGGTGTTCTATGATTGTGTTTTGTGTTATTACATCAAAGATTAAACGAAATCAGAAATGAATAATTTATATTTTTAGGCTCTGGTTCATTTTTGTCTAAATGGACGTAAACATATTTACACGGATATTTTAAGATTAAGTAGTCATTTGCTGTAAATTTCGGAATAAAAGTTTTTGAATCTGGTTGTTTTCTTTACATGAGGTGTTTTTATTTTATTATCATTTGCTTAAACACCTGGTTACCTATTTTATTTATGCCGCCTAGTTTCATGTATTTTTTTTTTACTTAATTGCTCCAAACAAATTTTCCCCACAAAATCCCAAGCTACCAGGAATGCATAAACTCGAAAGAGTTACCAAAAATAGTTTAACAAAATTTCCATACCGGCTTATCAGTACTAGATGCATCTCTGGAGAGAGTGCGTTTCGGCTGGTGACCCTGAGGGCATTGGCCCCGCTCTGTGTGATTTTTTTATATGATGTCAGTGCACTTTGGGAGAGCCCCGTATCGGGAATGATTTAGATTTCATATGACATATTTTTTTGTTGTTGAATAGACTACGTTGTTGTCGGAATATACTGATTGGCGTACTCAAGAACGAAATCATATGAAAAACGTAAGATAATGTTAATAATGTTAGACGTACAAATCAATGCCGATACTATTTTATTCAACAAAAGTACCTAGGTCAATAAAACTAATTAAGATGTATTTAACAGAAAAAACATTGTAAATTCTGTAATAACAAAATTTGAATTACATGATTTGAAATTGAACCTCTTTTTATACATACTTTCCAATCACACTCTTTTCGTTACATCAGATTATGTCAAACTTGGCGAAGAAAAAAATGTCGTTCT
The DNA here is from genome assembly GCA_923062675.1 of Marasmarcha lunaedactyla. Classification (NCBI taxonomy): domain Eukaryota; kingdom Metazoa; phylum Arthropoda; class Insecta; order Lepidoptera; family Pterophoridae; genus Marasmarcha; species Marasmarcha lunaedactyla. The sequence continues at coordinate 12,045,329 of OV281362.1, read as the reverse complement.
AATTTTAAACCGCTCGAATTATAATAGCATTGCACGCTTCACTTCCCATTCGAGATGCAAGTGGCATCCGAGGTGTGACGTAATGGCCGAAAACTGGGCCAAAATAATAAAAAAAAATCTAAGCCCCGCCCTCGCACGCACACCAGGGAATAGTGAAAGTATATGATGCTAGCTGCCTGTGTGGGTGTTGCCAAGTTGGGGAATTTTGACGGCGTCTTATAGAATTTGGGGAACATTTTTAGTTTTTGAGTAGTATAAAGATTGATTAAATATCGATCGGTATGAGTCTATTTTTTATTAAAAAATAATCTAAGATAATCTAATATTTTAAAGATTATAGGTACCTAATAGGCAAAATTAAACACCGATTTTTTTTTCCTTGTATCAAAAGCAAGTTACACGACTTGTACGCACAAACGCCTGCATAATGATTACGGAATTACGAACACAATATTTATGATCTAAATTATATCCTTAATTTTATAATCAAATTAAATGAAAAAACAAACAGATTTTTTATTTGTTTGTTCATTTGTGTCATCAATTAACCGAGTGGTGTAGTGGCAAGTAGCCTTGCCTCATACGCCGAAGGTCCCAGGTTCGAGTCCTGGCCGGAGCATTCATTTGTGTGAGGAACACAGATTTTTGTTCTCGGGTCATGGTTGTTTGTATTTATATATGTATGTTTATTCTGGGTCCCCCCCAGTTAACTGTATGGCCATCCATAACACAAGCTCTGCTTACTGTGGGTACATACAGTTGGCGTGTTTGTCGGGGGATTTATCATCATTATTTCAAAAACTGATTAAATAAAATTTAAGTTTATGCTACACTTCTCCCATAAAACTTAAACGCGTATATCTAAGCTTAAAAATACTTACATACCTAACCTACCGCTATCTCATGTAATTAATACAAATGATTACAAAATTATAAATCTAAAAATAGAACGTAAACAATGAACGCAGCTATAAATACATACAGAGCATCAACTGAAGGGCAATTCTCATTCAGCGACATTATATCTCGAATTCGGCATATGTACATTATGATTTACATCTCCACCGCTGATAAGCACTCGCTGGATGTCGATCGGTAAACTCTACATTCGAGATTTTTCTCTAACTTCGACGATATCGCGGAAAATGAGAATGCCACCCTGCAGTGCTATCAATCTCCACATAGGCATGAATGGACTGTTTTGCATGAAACGGTTACTGAAGATTGCTATAAGAGCTATATAGAGCTATAAGTGTTAGTAGTACTTCGACCGCGTGCATACAGTACCAGCCAAAATATGACCAACTGGCAACACTCTCGTGTGGTGTAAGTGATAGCTGTAAGCGTGGAATTCAAATAAAGTACTAAATAATAACTACTGGTGTCTACATAACTAAAAATACCTTAATTATTTTTATAGAGGTCGATAATCATTAAAAAAACATTTTACATTTCGGTTACATTTTAAGAAAATAATATATATTGGTCAAAATAATAAAATAATAATGAATAATAGTAATAATACCGGGATCTTTTGTCTTAAAATGCATGCAGACCTTTGGATAAATAATAATAATAATAAATCCCCAGACAAACGCACCAACTGCATGACGCCAAAGTGAGCAGAGCTTGTGCTATGGATGGCTTTACTCTGGCCCAGAACAAACATACATAGATTTGAAATTGAAGATTATAAAATGATGACTCAATTTATTGATCTTAAATTTCATAATCTCTTAATAACTTATTAGAAATATAGTAGAATTTATTTTGTTAAGATCTTGCCTGGAGGATCGCCTGCGCGTTTGCCGGGTATGACAACGCTAAAAAATATATTTGATTGGCAAAATAAAGTAATGATATTGCCACACACTGACACACTGCTTTGTACCTATATGAAGTCTTAAGATTTGAAAATTACGAAATATTTTTTCTTTCTAACCCTTAAGTATTCAACAATATCTGAACATGGTACCTAATAGTTGATTTTAACTATTTCAGAAAATAAGAGTTTCTATTGATAGAGGCAATCAATTTCATCAATAATTCTTATCAATATCAAAGATCTTAAGATATGAGCTGCATTCCGATGAAGTAAATTGATATCAGAATATCAACCGCGCTACTAGAAGATATATCTTAGAAATATTTATTAGTTTGACAAATTTTGTTATAATCCCAAACAATAACATTTTCACAAGGTATTCTAATTTTTTTTTTAGCCGCCTAATCAGCATCCTCACGGGAGGTAGGTGGAAGATGCGACATGCATACCTCCGCAGGCAACCGTCTTCTGCGGGGTGATGTTGGGATCACCTACCCACTAAAAACCACCTTGCCGGCTGTAGCATGGGAATGCTACGTAGGCTTCATCGGAGCGACACCCGGTTAGGGAGGTGGGTGCGCAAAGGGTATTCTAAGTGTGATTCTAACCTTTTACCGCGGTAAAGGTACCTCTGCCACCTTTGCCGTGACTCACGGTGTCGCCATCGGCATTACCCGCGAGACACGGCGAAAGTGTGATTCTAACCTAAGTCATCTGCAATTTTTTATTTAAACGTTATTATTGTTATGGGTTTTACACAGCACATATGGCTTCCAGAATTGCAAGATTTCAATTAACGATGTATCATTGTATGTTTTCTTAACAAACGCAAACTTAATCTTTTATCTTGCAACAAGCCGTTCTGTATTAAGTAAGTATAAAATATTATTAACTTGAGCAATTTAGATCTCCAATAAAAAAATATGTCAATTTTATGGTTCAAACATAGATTTCTATTATTTGTACAAATAAACCTCATACCAGATAGCCTTTTCTACATTTCGCGAAAAGGGTACATTGGGTCAGAACACAATTCTGAGCAACATTCCCAAAGCCAAACATTTATAGCGAATATGAAAAAAACTGTTTCTTCGTACAATATGACCAGCTGACGTTTTTGATACTTCTATTGTATCCGTGTTCTTCAATTATACAATCATTTCCTTAAAACAAACTAAAGGTATCTTGGAATTAGGTACCTATCCTTCAAATTTAAACAATGAGGTGCTACTATACGATAATATTCTATCAATAAGTTTACCTTTATTGTAGAATGTTATATTAATTCATTAAATTAAAAAGTAACTTAAGAGGATCTTGAAACCGGTACTTTATAAACGTACGTTATTAATTGTTACAAAAATTTCATTTTATAAATGGAATAGATTAATTATAAGCTCCCCCCCCCCTAGGAGGCTAAGCGCGAAAGCGAGAGTACCTCTCCCTCACCCCTTTTGAAATGGTGAACAAATATTGATAGCCAAAAAACACCTACCCCAAGCTAACGTAATATCTTACATAGTGGCATCTGGGGCCTTGCTTAGCCAGGATTCGACGAACAGAGTCAATTTCGCATCGAAAAAGTTACATACGCGATTTTATATACTGGTAGTGACATCTAGCGAAATCAAAATAATATAAGTAACACGTTGTGTGCATGATCTCCCTTTTTCCGCCCATTTCTCGAACGGTAAAATAAAGTATAATATAAAAATTTAATATTCTAAATAAAAATTTAAATATTCATTAATTTTAGTCATAATTATAATTTAATAAGGTTTATCATAAACAGAGTAGACGAGCTAGTGTGCATCAAGTGCCATCAGATACACCTAGATAATATATTTGTTTGTTTGTTTGTTGCAGATAAGTATAAATGTGTGTCATTGTTATCGATCGTGTCCTAAATCTTATGGAAAATACTTAGTAAAAATAAATATTTTATCTATGTACTTCAAGCCCTTATAAGGAAAGTTATAGTTTGAAGAAAAGTGACGATAAAGACAAATAAGTACCTTAGGTAATAAATAACTGGTTTGCTGTTCATGTTCGAACCTGTAATATTTTGAAGTTTAATAAATCAAATATTTTTAATATAACCCTATACCATAAAGCATACCATTGCTTCAATCCGACTTATGAAATTGGTTAAAAATTATTTAAGGGGTCGAGTTTCTGGATCTTACGGACCAAACGCAACAGAAATTGGTAGTAATTCGTATAAATCCTTTATTGGACTTATTTAACCTCAAGTGTATTCCCTTAAGTTAGTACGCACATTTTTCACTTATCACAAATGTTGGGGATGTTTTTTTATTATTGTAGGTTGGCAGTTCAATTGTACAGTTCTTTCATCTCACTGCAGAGAAAGATTTTAAAGTTGCATAAATTCAGAACTACGAATACATTACGAAAAAAAAAACCAATCGAATATCGAATAATAGAAATGAGTCATCAATTTCATCAAATAAAAATCAATCAAAGGACTCAAAATAACATAAATTAAATCTTGACATTACTGCTCTAGTACAAATACAGTTATTCAAACAGTTAAACGATTACGCAACGGCCGTAGTAACGAATTATAACATATCTCTTGCGCAAAGTTCCTACACATTTCATATTTTGTACAAACAAAGTTATTAAAAACCAAACTTTCTTATTGACGTATTTTTACATTTTCTCGCCACAATTTATCCCACGTGTCACAGGCCTAATTAAAAAAGCATTTTTTTTTAAATGTTTCCATCCAGCAAGTTTGTGTACCAACATTCACGGATCCACGTGATCGCCCCACCGGCTGGACAACGTGCGGATCAAAGAAAAAAAAAAAACGCTGAGCCCGAGAAGTACGATGCGATTCTAAAGAAATAAACTTCTTCTTGTAAGGAAGAAAACTAAAATAACGTATTGATTCGTTTTTGATAAAATTAAATAACACGTGCAGTTTTTGACGATTTTATAATCATTATATTAATATGCTTAAGTATATGGTTAAGATAAAAACTAATATAGTGCCGTTTTTGTATGTGTTAAAATGTTTATATATGCTTCTTAAGGTTACTTACTAGTTAACTATTACAAAATAAATTATGGGGCACTATGTCACCCACATGTACTACAGTTGGGTATATTTATATCTTGGACATTTATCCCCTTATACACCTAACTAAATTATGACTATTAATTCAATATTTGGGATGTGTAACTTTTGCACAAACTCAAGCCTCATTATTGTAACTAGTGGATTCGTTTATAAAATCATATCATTAAGTATGCATATTATTTGAATTAATAAAATCAACCATCTTTTTGGCATAGCATCTTTGGCCGCGTAAGGCTCAACCCTTGCCTGGCGCAACGTGACAACTTTACTTTTTCTTAAACAAACTTTTTCCTCTCCAGAACCTTTTGGAATTTTCGCAACGACCTTCTTTTTAAATTGAATGTTTACTTTTATTATTTAAATAGGTTTATAAGGCTTCTTATTTTACCGTCGTCTGTTTTAACTTAAATATAGTCAGACATATTTATTGTGCCTACACAAGGTACAGCTATAATTTTGCGAACTATCGATTTGGCATGAAATATGTAGGAGATGAACATTTGAAGGTTATTGTTACAAATTAAATAGTGGATTGGCGTAGTAAATTCACGTACTTATAACAATATATGGTAAACTTGTCCCGAAGACTTTGGTTTTAGGATTTCGTAAAAAAGTTTTCATCCGTATGAAAAAAATAATAGCTAAACTTTTGCCTGACATAATAGTAATAAAATTATTACTATTTACCATGAGTGTGAATAGCGTCGATAACATACAGGAAGACATGTTATCAACAGGCCTAGTGAATTATTTTGTGTTACCGACCTTTTTGCCATAAAGAGGTCAAGTTCGCATAATGTGAATTGAAATAAGTATTTGTGATTTTTATAAAATTTAACTATTTTACTAGCCAATTTCAAAACATCATTTTCATCAGATTACTAAGAGGTTTTAAATATTTGTACATACATAGATTATCGGATAGCGTTTAAAATCAACATAATTTTTCAAAAATTGAATAGTTTTACATTTTGCGCACAACAATATTCCGAATTTTAAAAAATCCATAATCCCTCCCACTACAGTAAAAAGAAATACAATCCATTGTAAAGGCAGGCGATGGTTTCTCTCATAAAGCCTATATTTACCGTCCATAACAGCCCGACCAGCTTACCTGTTCAATGGAGGGTGGCGCGCGTTTATACGCGTAAATGAAGTTTGACATTTCATCACGTTATAAAAACTTTAGTTCACTTTTTTGCTACTGTACAGCGTTGGTGGCGCAGTAGATATTTGGGCATGTCATGTATCGGATTTCCCTTGCGCGCGGCGAAACTTTCCAAAAGGCTGAGCCTGCGAGCCGCTTTATGCAATCGAAACATACAAATGCTGAGTTAGATTTTATATTTAGGGTAACTATGCTGTAGTTATCATCATTTATACAATAGAACAACGAAAACAAATATTTTTATAATAATTGATTTCTATCAATAATATCTGTATACAGAAATCTTTGTACACGTAGGTAATTTGGGAAACACTACCCTGGCTCTATGAAAGCCTTATTTTACCCTGTATTCTTTCCAAATACAATCATAAAACGTTTATCATCATAGATAACAAAACAAAAAACGCAGCGAGCATTCAGTAAATATTTTTCCCGCCAACATTCTCCAATGTGACATAAGACTATCGGCTGACATACATTCTATAGTAGGTAGCTATTGCGAAACGCATACGCACTGCGCGATACCGTCTGAAGACAATATTGTATATACCGCTTTCTTGTATACTTACTAAAAATGTATATTATGTATTATGTATTGTTACAGTCCTTATTGCTTTTACAAAGTTTATTAATATAAAAAATATATCACTTTTGCAAAAGTTACACTGATTGAAATGTCCTTTGATCTTTAACCCGTTTGCTCATTTAATACCAGGTTAACACCGAAAGCCAATAAAGGTTAAGAAGAGGGTTTATTTTTATTATTTAAGAAAAAAGTATTTTTAACAGAACGATCTTAAATAAGTTAAATATAATAGGTACGCTTCTAACTCGTGTATTCCCTCACGGACGTTAATGGTTTACTCAGGACGCTCCTAATTACAGATTTCGCTTAGTAATGATTTACTTCTATCTAGCAAAATCTCTATTTAGGACCTTAAGAAATGATTTGATATCTTTGAGTGCGGTACTAACTTAACGATACAGAGGTCGTTGACAATATGCGCGTTGTATTTAGCTCGCTGAATATCTTTTGCCGTTTGACATAATGTTTTGATTTAATTTTAATGTATTAGAATAGTATTATAGACTAAACAGCGATTCTAAATTCATTAATCAAACGCACTTATACTTGAACGTTACATTATCTTATATTGATTTTTAATATTATTATTTTCGGTGAGAGGTTTCTTATGTCTAAAATTGTGCCAACTGTCACAACGGAAAAGGCAGGGCGTGTAAATCTAAATAAACTAAACCAAAATACTCGAAATAAACGAATAAAGAATATACGAAAATATAATTATAAAAAAAACTGAAGTGTCACTTCTGAGTGACAGTTGTTATTCACGAGACTGACATATTATTTCGTTGCATGTTCAGAACATCGGAGTTGAGATTTATTCGTAGCTTATTTTGTTTAACTGAAAACCTCTCATACTAGATTTGAAATATCCTGCATAGGGCCATCCAAAAACACAAAAGGCATATTAACGAAAAAAGTGAAAGTTCGTGCTGCGCTCACGCACACAAACACAGTCGCCTACACGTTTATGTACAGATAGCAAAACATTTACACACAGCACTTAGAAAAACTCATGGCTTTTTTTTGTATTTATAGACTTTGATGATTTATTATATCTTAGCAGATTTTTTTAATGAAATATAGAATATAAGTTGCGCCATATCAACGGGTGTTCCTTTAGAACGTGAAATACTGAGTGACCATTGATGCTCACCACACAATAATTACCGCATTTTTTTAATACTGGAAATCTGTAATAATTAACAATTTATTTCATAACTTTATAACTCTACTGATGTGTATATGTCTAACTATGAATAAATATATTATTTAAACAATATTTTTACAAATTATTAAAAAGTGAACGGAGCAATAAAACTAAAAGGAAAACTGGTAGATTTTATAACGAAATAATCCTCTTAATCGTTCTATTATAGTAAGTAACTTTCTATACAGTACGGAAAAAGAGTACATGCGTTCCGTTCACAAATCTGAGCAACTGAAATGAAACCATACAGCGAAAACAAGACAAAAAGATACGATTCTTCATACAAATCCTACGGGTCAGGTGCCAATCATGTTTTGCTTAGCGGTGTACTAACATCAGTTCCACCAACAGGACCCCTTTGTTTTTCTTATTAAAATATTTGCGGTTGTCCTATTGATCGAAACATCACGCACCGCTTCCACGCACACCTTTGGTGGACCGTAGCCTTAAGCCCCGTACTGAGTGAAAGACGAACATACAAACATACAGTATATTAGTAAGTACTTTTTATCTATCTCTACACTCAGCTGAATCACCGCTAGCTCCGTCCTTGCTATTTATATTTATGTAAATTTTAATACGCTTACATTTACGATAGTCAACGAACTCTGTACGGTAAAATTATCTTTTATCTAACTTGGGTCTCGAGTTTCAGTTTGTATGGGCGTGCACTGCTAAAAACTTAGTGCAGATGGAATAAATAAAAAACAAAAAAATGCATATAAAATAGTTTCAGAAAACTTGAAGTTTTAATTTTGGAAACTAATTTTTAACGTGTATCCTGTTCTAGAGAGATCCATTCTATATTTAAATTTGTACTGAAGCGTTGTCGTTGGCCGCAAGTGTAGAAAATCTGTACTTTCCTGAAATGATCAAAAATATACATAGATATAATTACGGCTGCTTAATGCTGCCATACTGCAGACAACAAACAAAAACTTGAGAATACTGAACGTTTTAAAAGATAGCTAGGTATTTTTGATTTTTTTATCAAAACCTCCGATGTTGGGAAGTATCTACACTATGATCAAAAGGAGGTCAAAAGACTAAATCCTACCAATTTGCAAAGGAACATAAACTTTTAAAGCCAACACGTATATTTTCATATTCAAATTCTCTGTGCAAAACCGCACTTTCGATTTCACCGCCAACTTGCGTTCAAAAATAGTTTCTATAGCTCCAATGTTAAGAATCATAATTGCATCGGTTTGTTTTGTCGTGTCCTACTTAATTTTGCTTCCGCTGGTTGGAAATTTTAGTTTTGACTATTGTATTGTTGTTACTATGGATCTGGTTAAGGATCTGTATTTTGGATGAATTATTTGATCTACATTTCTTTCTTGTAAGTAATGTAGACTCTAGGAATTTAATTTTAAGCTAACTTAATATATACACTAAGAACAACTAACAACTAAACATTATTTACAGAAAATATTTCGCTTTACACTAATTAATAAAAATAGCTAAACTAAAGAGAACCATTCATCTTTAGGAATAAGGTATAATATAAATATGTGTATTAGTTTAAATATAGACGTCGTCGTTGTGATCTAATCCAATTTCTATGTAAATTAGAAATAAGAGTCAAAGTAGGTAAGTCAACTTTCGATTTCAAGCAGAACTGCAAAACGAGTTTTTGGCCGGAAGCTCCCTTCAAGAAGAAGATGCTTATTAAAAAAAATCCTTTAAAAAAATTCTGTCATCAAAGAGGGTTTATGCGACCGCATTGGTGTCAACCCTTTAATTAAAAATAAGTCAGTGGTGTAGTTGGTACATGGTAGTAACCCTGTCTTTAACATCAGGTATCCTGAGTTCGGATCTTAGTTGGGACAAATACTTGTGTGACGTAGTGGGAGGTTTTACAGCGTGTATGTAAGAGTATGGTAAAATTAGATCAAACATTGTTTTTAATATTGACTTTTGTTCACACTTTTTGTTGTCGGTAACATTAACTCAATACGGATTTTTAAATATTATTTGCTAGCTGTAAGGGAGATGTAGGAACAAAGAGAGGGACGGAGAGAGTGCAACAGGTGGCGCCCTGTTCCCACGTTTTGTTGCCCGAAAAGCCAATTTCTACTGAGTACAGTTCTATTGAAGTTTTAATTTGTTTGTTTGAAGTTTATCAAAGTTTCATTGCGGCTTCAGTAAGCCCCGAGCCAGCTAGTTAGTTAAAATGTCATTTTCTATTTCTATTGAACTGTCAGAAATAAAACAATTTTTAGGCAAGTGCTAGCTAACTTAGAGATACTTACAGTAAACTGTCTCTTAGAAATAAGCGAACGCTCTTTAGGGTCTGCGTTAGAACAATCATGTCTTATGCTTCCCTAACTGACAACTGACTTCCTAAATCATGACTTATGCTTTGCCCACGCCAATACTTCTTGTGTACAAACTGCAGGTAACCCAGAATCTCTTCTGCCGCAGGGCTACGAACGCAGCCTGGAGGATGTGTAAGACTATTTTTCCCATCTTCCTCCCCCAGGAGGCTGCCTTTAAAGCTTTACTTGTGAGTAAAATAAAAATCTAGAATGCAAATAAAAATGCAATTTTTGCTTTTGAAGTAACCGACCGAAATAATTACCTATGAAATCTTAAGATAATAAAATGTGGTACACAAATCTATTGATGTTTTTATCATATAAGAATGCCAAATACTTTATTTTACTGCTATCGTGGGAAAAGTAAAGATAGCATTATACCCACAGATAAGAGAACTAAACCGTATTTGAAAACATTTGATTCATTCAAGCATCGGGTTTAAGATTTAAAAAGGTATATTATACCTTATTTCATTAGCATTAAGGTAACTTTTTACAAAGTATTATCAAGCTTAGTTTGTATTTTGAGGCCCTTAAGTAACATTTACAATCAAAAGTCAATAATAATTTTAGGACATACGTAGGTTTTTATTTTATCAAATTATTTCAACGTTCAAACCTCAATATAAAAGAATTTTTATTAAAATCTTTTACTATATAGTAGATAACCATAAAGTAATTAAATATCTATTATATGAAGATAATATAAATAAACAAAAAGAGCCTTTTCCAAAAGTAGTATGTTTTAGTAGGCATGATTCGAACCTGGCACTTCCGCAGCCGCAGCATGGCGTGCCAAGACAACACTTATGACTTGGATTATATCATAATTTGGCCAATATATTTTTTTTCATTTTTATATTACACCACGACAGTCTAAATCACAGCAAGACAGAGCAGAAATCCTATTTCACGCGCTAAATTATAAAACTAACATATTATTAAACCTATATTGTAAACTCTTCCAGATATTGATCCTTCTCTTTTTATTATTCCTACTTACCTACCGAACTACCAGTTTGATTAGACTAATACCATCCTTAGAATAAAAACCTTCTTCTCTATCTTCGTAACTAGTTCTGTTTTGAAGTTTTATAACAATTTTTTTAAAGGGTATTTTTTAGATCAACTTTACTAGTAATAACAAATTAACTAGCTAGCTAATAAACCGCTAGTATTCATGGAATACATTTAAATCTATTATCACCAACTAACTTTATCATCATATATTTTTCCAAGTTTCCTATTTTGATTGTTGTGGTTTGGACTAAATTCGTGTAAGTGATCCACAAATGTTATAATTTTAATTCTATTTTTCTTTCTCTCTTCTTTCTTACTTATTAATGTCTTTTTATTATTATTTAAATATCCTGTAATTTCAGACTGCGACGTTACTTCGTGTTATGCATGTGGTGTTTGCCTATAATTGTCTGGGCACTTAGTCTATAAGAACCTGAATGTATTAATTGATTGTGTCTAGTGTCTAAGATGTTGGCAAGCCTTAAATAAATAAATAAATCGAACTTTCAAGATCAGAGAAAAATCAATCAAAAAAACTAAATCTAACGTAACTTTATAGGTTGTAACTGTAATAAATATGGTTCTATGATTTAACTTTTTATGTTTCTAAATAAAAGATAAGAAACAAGAAACTATTGTTCTGCATGACGTGAATAAATGTACTAATCTAATTTATAAACAATTAACAATATTTTTTTAAATATAACCAAGACTCATGTTTCGTTACGTACCTAAAAACGTGATTTTTAAAGAAAGTATTGTTAGCGATAATTACTCGTTATTAGACTGACTAAATTAAAATTATTCTCTTGTTTAATGAACTTTGCAATTTCGTCATTACTTAATTGAGGATAGGTAATCAAAATTACACTGTGTAGATAAAAATGGTCATACTTTCATTCCAACTTTTGAGCTATTTCAACTCAAGAAACATACACATATTTTAACTGATATATGGTACTTTCATATTTTGCTCTGTATTATCTATTATAGTTAACAAAGCTGCGCATCCACAGAATTGTCTAAAACGTTATCATACAAAACCCTTTCGAAGCAAGTCATTTACTTTCTGCCTACAACGGAAAATACACACACACACGTATCCGACTCACACACTGGCGTGCCCGCACACACGCGGCGACACGCACACGAACACTCACCTATGGTCAGAGCGAGTGGTCCTGAGAGTGCGGCGCTCCCAGCTGCAGCATGGAGCGACACAGCTCCGTTATCTCCGGGTGGTTCAAGTTTATTAGATGTACATACATCTGCTTGTGCAGGCTCAACTCTCCAGACACCGCCTCCAGCCTCTTTAGCAATGCATCCTTTTCCCTCAACAAGGTTTTCACTTTCTCCTCCACCTCCCGGGAACGCACTTTTGCTTTTTCGCGAGATTTCCGCACTGCGATGTTGTTCCGTTCGCGTCTTCGTCTGTATTCGTCTGTACTTTTGTCGATAAGTTTCCCTGAGGACGATCGTCTTGGGGGTGCGGGTTTGTGTTTTAACAAGGGTGGAAGCAGCGGCGTTCCTAGAGGCGGCAGGGGTGTGAAACCTCCCCCGTAAGGCCCACTGACACCAACGGGAGGCTGTGGGTTGTACTGACCAGTGTAAGGAGCACATGTCACATTCCTTCGGAAGTCATGAGGCTCCGGTGGTTCTTCCTTGATAGGGGGAGCTTGCCCTCCTTCCTGACCAGAGTTGGCCTGCACAGGCGCCGCGTACGACGCTCCGGAGTGAACGGGCTGCGGCATGTATGCGAGCGTGGTTCGGGTAAACTGTGGCCGAGACTGAGGTGATCTTCCTCCAGGAAGAATTTCCTGGAACAGCGCCATGGTCTCCTCCCCCCGGAACTGGTCCTCGATGAGGTGCTGTAAATCCAGGCTGATTTCGGGGCCATTAAGTTCATCAAGGTCGGGGGGTGGGAAGGGTGCACGCTTGTCTTCCTGGACCTTCTTGAGGTCGGGTTGGGGCGGCGGCGGCGGGGCCGCGGCCGCGTCATACATTTGAGGGGATTCCATTCCGCCGCCTGGGCCGAGCGCGGGCCCAGCGGCACCGGCGCGGCTCTCCACTTCAACACACTGGGGTGCCAACACTGAGCACTGACGTGCACGCGGTCACTGCACACTGTTGCGGACGACGACGGGGGACGCGTGCGCTCGCGGCGGCGTCTCGGCTCGGACTGACAGCGCGCCGCCGGAAGGAAGCTCAGCTGAAAGTCCGCGCCAAGTCGCCGCTATCGTTCAGATAAATCTACGTCCGTGATCCGCGAATATACATAATTAATTGCTTTATGTAAAGTTAAGCTGTGGTTACTTGACGTAGTAGTCAATTAAATTCAAGTATTTAGGCTCACGTTCCACGTAATAAATAGTAATGAGGCGAAAGTAAATAGTTGCAATGCTGGAGACGTTTTGTTATATTTATTAATAATTGAATGTAAATATTTTAATAATCATTGATTTGTAAGATTTCGTAGAAAGAAATGGAAAATACAACTAATTTTGATTTAACTAGAAAATTGACTCAATGGGAACATTGTTTCAACATTTCAACAAGTTACTATTTACTTCACCGGTTTATTGACACACTCACAAAGAAAACTTTAAGAAATAAAAATAGAAATATGAAAGAGTCGAAATGTAGAGCAAGGGCTAAAATTAAAAATTTTATTTCATTCAAATAGTTTCTTAGTTATGACAAAAAGTTCGTGTTTTCTCTTTAGTTGTATAAAAAAGCAAAATTAAATTTTTCTTTACACTAGGTTATTTTGAAAAATCTTCAAAATGTTTCTTAAACTTTTCAAAGCTCTATCCAAAGAAGCACGACGAGGTACTTACAAGTGTCAGGCCAAAAATGAATCAGTTAATATCCTTTACATGTTTTGGAGTTTACTTTCGACAGAAATTTAAACCATGTGATTAAACTAAGAAAGTATTTCAAATAATTATTTTGATCATGCGATACAAAAATTGTAACAATTAGAGGCTATAGGCGAAAACAAACGTTTAATTTCTTTTCTTATTTTGTCCATTAAAATTATAAGTGAGTAGTTCTTTACGTTTATTATTCATCTTTATTTGAATGGGCCTATCTAGGATTAATTTTTATCGATATTTATGTATGTATACCTATACGTATGTGCCAGTCGCCCATCGGCCTATTTGTTAAAGTCGACTCCTAATCATACTGCTTATCGATAAATTTTATAAAGAGTGAAGATCGCGTATATTAAAAATATTTGGTATACTCTGCAGAATGTGTCTTCAATGTTTTTTTTATTACTACTAAAACCATTTTGGTTTTATACCTGTCGATTTTTTTGTTGCAGTCGATGACGGGGACAATTTGCTCTTAAAACAGTATATGTTTAATAATTTAGTGAGGGTCAAATTATGTATCACATTGTATTCTTAGTGGATGTTAGCATATTTAAATACTCTGGCTCTGTTACTACTATGTAATGAAATTATTATGTACTTAAGTAAATATTGTTCAACTTGCGAATCCAAATCTGTGTATAATTTTTTAGCATTGGTTATTATCATAATCGAAAGAGCCTTAAAGAACAAAGAAAGTAACCTTTTTTTTTTAAAAAAAAACCTTCACGTGGTCATTATCACAGAATTTCATCATTTCATCACGCATATCACATGTTTCGTAGTTTTTTATCGATAAATAATTTTGTATTGATTACAGACGTCTGCCGGAGACACGAGCGCTACGTGACTATCGATACGTTGATAGCTAATGTGAACATCCCTAATGATAAGGTAACTTGAATTTCATCAATTAAATTGTAATTGTTTTGAAATGTTATTACTTAGGTAATGATAAGTATTTTTAACAAGTGATTTGATAGTTTTACAATTCGTATAAGAGATGTGTAGTTTGTTAAAATTTAACTGTCTATTTATTTAAGTACTGCTTTCGAGCGTTTTCAATTTATTTTTTCTTAATTAAATTATGTTTAGTTTATATTTTTCTGTTTTCTTTACGGCCGACTTAACCAAATAGGTGTATGACTCAATAAAGACTAAAAAATATAAAAAACTAATTAAAAAAAACTAATTTAAAACCATATTTCCTTCGTCAAGTACTCTGAGAGAATTTTATCGATGTGTGTAGGAGAAAATCAAGTTTTGGCTAAGTACCCTACACGGCACACCAAGTGAAATTTAAGAATTTAATTTAATTTAATTTACAAGACCAAAACAGCTCTTAATCCTTGAATCTGCAACACTATCTTTTTATGATTTGCAATTTTAAAGAACTCTACGAAAATATTCCTTAAACTCGACTTTTTGCAGAAGGCATATTAATTTTACTAGTAGGATTGAAGATTGGTTTTCCTTTATCGATTTTCTTATATTGTGTTAATTAAATTGACCTTTGTTCTCTCATATTGGTGGCAGATTATCTCACCACGCCAGAACACCATCCGCAGGGCGTTCGTCACCTCCATTTCTCCCTTGGTATTCAAAACGGAACTATTGCGTCACGATGGCAAGCGGCCTGGTGGTAAGACTAGAGTGCCGTGAATAATGATGTTTATTTATTTCTTTCTTTCAACTTTATTGAACAAAAAAGAACCCATCGATCAATTGGAGAGGTAAGTAGTGCGGTGTAAAGAAAAAAGAAAACTAGATAATTGAAAATAAAAACATACATATATAAAAATAAATATATAGACATACATTTGCTCGATTAAAAAAACATATATATTCACTCATTTATATGTCTAAGATCTATATAATAATAATATAATAGAATAATTTGTAAAGGAATAATAAAATTAATATAATTCATTAACCCCTGACAAAAAAATGAGTTTTTACGCGTAGCTTAAATGAGAGTTTACTAGGAGCTTTCCTTAATTCTACCGGCAAGTCATCCCAAAGCCTCATAGCCTGAACCACAAAATAATAGGTTACTGATATGGGATGCAATCTGCATAGACACTGTCACGACTTTCCATTTTGCTGCGACGAGAACAATCCAACGTGGTAATGCTGCCAGCTTGTTTGGCCACTTTGCCCTACTACGCCCTACTATTTTTCTTCCCTGGGGTTTATTTTTCCTATTGTTAATTTGTAAATATTATTGTTTGTAAATAAATGTAATTTGAGAATTAAATATGTGTACTTTTATCAATGAAATCTCGACTTTATATGAATGAACTCAAATGTCGCAGGGAGGATTATTCTAGGCTTCCTAGTTTATTACATGACTAAACATACAAGCTGAGAATAAGCAAACTTTGATGTCTATGCTACTACTATAAAAAGGAAAGATTTTTTTTTATTTGTATCTAATCGATATCTGTAAAACTACTAGACCAAATTCGAAAACTGTTTCGCCAATTATCCACCTTTAGGTATATCGTAAGATTTCTTCACTGTGTCTTTTCATCCAAAGTGGTACTTAACTTATCCCTTCAGTCCACAAACACAAAACTAAAAAATCTCCGAAAACAATACAAAAACTTTGGTAATATAGTCAGTTCAATAAATGCTGGTATTTAATACCGTAATAAATAATAATAGCAGTGTTATCTGTATCCAAAATTCATGACGTCACGTTGTCTGTTAGAAATATGTCTTCGTTTGGTTGTCAAATTTGTTTAGTCTTCGCTATGAAAAAATATCTTCATCTCATCTAGTTATATAAAAAAAAAATTAATTGTATCTCATTTTAAGTGAACTGTATATTTGTTCTTATGAGAAATAAAGTTCTTTAAATCTTTTACCACGTAGCACGTGAGGTATCTTGACCAAGTCAAATAGGATACAGACAGCGGCAGTTCTCGTCCGTTCGTCTAGTTCGCAACTTCGCACGGTCGAGTAGCATGTCTCTTAAAGAAAAGTATGTCCCTTAAACCTACAGGAGTAATAGACGCCACAAATTTATTCTGGGATATTCCTCTAGTAAAAGAACGCCTATTCGACAATATCACGACCAGCAGGTACATTCACGAGGAAAATCTTAAAATATGCTCAATGAAAAATTGTATAATGACTCAATTTCACAAAATTGCAGATTTTTAACGATAATAATGCACGTGTTTTGTGACCTAATACAACAAAGTCGGTGCTGCTTGTGAACAAATAACTAAGTTGCTGATTCTATAGAATTTGACGCCAACACAATTGTTTTTGTTGGAATGGAAATTTTAAAGAAGTATATGGATTTTCGTTTTTTAAAAACACATTAAGGTATATGTAGTATTCCGATTGTAAGTATAATGTAGGATTCAGATCGTATTAAGTAAGTAAGCTTAAGCTGTGTGCTGATCCGGAGTGGCATCGATTCTTCACCATTGCTGTAATCGCACAAACTTCAAACATTGTCGAGCGTTTTGAATTTGCGAGTGTATAAATTATTCGATCGGCACTTACTCGTCGCTTAATATCTAATGTTGGCTGTAGGTTACGTCATGACGATGTGTAAATGGACGTTTCTGTAACTTTTTACGTCAGAGGCCTATGAAGTCTCCAGAGGCGGCTTGATTAACTGTGACACCAGAAGTTCCCAATCCCTCACACGATAGGAAGAAGAAGATAACTTTTCTTAATAAATGCAAGTTTCAATGCTTGTTTTAGTTTTCGTCATTCTGTTTGTTGTCTGTTAGAAGATCGAAGAATTTTATTTAATTTTTTTCAAAATAAAGACAAGTTTATCCAAATTTGATTCATTGGTGACTTTTATGGAGCGGTAACTTTCACTTTTTGCATTCATGAAGCACTTATGGAGGATGCTTACGAAACTTAGAATTTACACGAAAACTATGCATTAAATTTTTTACATTCAAAAATATGAAAACTGCTTAGCCTTCCTTAATTTTCTGTCTTTTAAAGCAAGGAGATTTAAATAAGCCATCAGCTGATGCCACCAGGTTCAAAATCTTGAGGAGTTGGGAACTTTTATGAATTCCCCTTAGTAAAACTATATAGGTAATCAGAGTGCGTTAGAAATTTGCATCTCGAAATAAGGGTTTTAGGGGCGATGGAGGGGCAAAGGGGATGGAGGTAACCCGCCTTTAACTCATCTAAGCATTGAAATTAATAAATTGAAAAATAATCACACTGCCATAGTAGTTCTATATGAATTTGATATAACTCATAAACAATTTATAATAATATAGGTACTCCTTTCTTGTTTCAGCTATTCCGATCTGTGTACCACAACATTTCTCACCAAATTCATCGCTGCGGGACCCTATTATGTTTGATTGAAGTGTGAGGTAACTTTTGTTTTAATTTTAAAAATATTTGTAAATAATATTAAAAAATATATATTGTAAACAGATTAAGCTATTTTCGCAGACTTGGTAAAGAGGGCCTTACCACTACTAATAAGAAGAGAACATCAAAACAAAATAAGGGCTACGGAAGAGCAGGGTCGGTGGAATTCCCGTGTTTAGGATACGTGGGACACTCCTTTTCATAGAACTCTCCACCAGTGTCTATACAAAGTTTCATGTGTTGCAACCAATTTCCAAAGCACATTTTCCAGTATGCAACAGATAATTCCTCGACGGCCTCATCGAACGCAGCGAGCGTATCTTCTGGCGATGTATGTATCTAACATTCTTTATTGTTGTCACTAGACTGAAGTTATGGATTTAAGTTCCATGGATGTTATGGGTTTATACTGAGACAGCTTTGTAGGCTTCTTGATTATGCACAATAAGATCTTTTTGTATTTAGTTTTGTTTTGTTCTAAATTTGAACATATCACATAATCTAGATAGTTTGTAAAAAGAAAACCATACACATGTATACGAATTTAAAGTTTTGTAATACA
The DNA here is from genome assembly GCA_923062675.1 of Marasmarcha lunaedactyla. Taxonomy (NCBI): domain Eukaryota; kingdom Metazoa; phylum Arthropoda; class Insecta; order Lepidoptera; family Pterophoridae; genus Marasmarcha; species Marasmarcha lunaedactyla. The sequence goes on along the minus strand of OV281362.1, from coordinate 12,026,293 downwards.
AATTGTATATTATTATTGGATCAGGTGGATTTGCAGCAATTAGGGTCAAGAGCCTTAGACATATTAGAAAAGTTTTTCATAAATATTTGTCTATATTCTTGTATGTAGATATAATTACATTTTGCTTTTAATATACACAGTTTTGTTGTAAAGGGTTTTATTGTATAATTTATATTTATTTATCCAATAACATAGTAAACCCTCCTTTACTAACTGTAAGTAATGAAGAGCTCGGTGCTAAAATCTGAACTACATCCATAAAATTTAAGAGTATAAAATATAAATTAGATGATAAATATTTATTATCGACAATCGATATATTTATTATCGACAAATTCAAAATTTAACTTAAATTAACAATTATAAAATAAAATAAAATTATGCTACAAATAAAAAAACTAAATCCAAACTTGAATTCATTAAAGGCAACGTAGCCAAAAGGCTGGCCGAATTACCACGCTGGATCGCAATAGAAAGTCGTTGTGCGAGGTATTGGGTTGGTTTAATTGTCGGTTTAGAAAAAGATGAACAAGAAGCATAACAAATTATAATAGATCATTTTTACGTTGTTCTATACTGTAATCCGATTGGTAAGGAGGTTGGATTAGGAAATGGGGTAGGTGGTGGATTTGTCTAATTTTCAACATAACCATAATTGTACACACATATGAAGTTATTTCATACTATTAATACAGATAATTACGAATACACAGTAACAACTTCTTCTATATCTATGCTACCTAAATTAAGAATCGTATTGTGTAGCACAAAGGGTGCAAAAATTATTCTGGCATGTAAGACTCTATGCAGATAACGCCATTGGTTTTTAGCCTGGAAACGATCTTCTCAATTAGAACCTTTGCTGTCCATGTTTTTTACTGTAGGTACAATACTTGTCTAGTATTTGGGTTTGGATCCAAAATGAGAATCTTTAACCAAGGATTGACGTTTAGCTTCCTATGTATTGATCATCAATGATCTATAATCAAAACAATCACAATTAATATGATTGCAATTAGGTCCCTATTAACTTGAAATGATATAACAGTAGATCGTAATTACCATTTGAAAAATTACGAGAATGATAATGCTTTCTCGTTGTAACATAAGTTTTCCTCCCCTTGTTGGAATAACCCGTTGAGAAGATCTTAAATAGTAATTATTAACTTAAGTCTTTTTACAAGATGATAGAGATACTTTTAGTTATTTATTAATTTAGTTATACAATATCTATTCTTAAACTGGGTTTCTGAAAGAATTTTTTGGAACTGTTATCCCGCTCGTCTTGAGCTTTCGATGTCGCATTATTTAGATACATTTTAAACGTATTGAATAAAAAAATTAGAAGTCGATGCAATTGAGTTGAGCTCTCACTGTCACATGTGCAGAGACAACGTAACAGAAGCATTCGTCCAACGTTGGTGAGCATAACTGTTAAAAATGCAACTCGTCCTCGCGAAACTATCTATATTATTAGGTCTTTACCTATGAAATTGCCGTTTTTCACGAAATAAATGAAGCGTAATTTTTTTATATATTTTTTATTTCTATTAATCAAAATAAACACCCATGCAATCAATGCATCTTTGCCAACGCATTAGTAGCTTATTGATGCCTTTCTTGAAGAAATCAGCTGGACGGGAGGCAACAAATTCTTCAAAGGCATTTTGTACTGCCTCTCGGGTATTGAATTTTTTTCCCGCCAAGAAGTTATCCAAATTCTGGAAAAAGTAGAAGTCTGTAGGCGCAAGGTCTGGTGAGTACGGCGGATGACGGAGAACTTCCAACCCCAACTCTTGTAGCTTGGAGACCGTCTGCTGTGCAGTATGAGGTCGCGCGTTGTCGTGCAGGAGCAGTGGAGCCGAACGATTGACCAAAGCTGGTTGGAGACGTGCGAGCTTCTCCATCATTGTGTTCAGTTCTTCACAGTACACATCTGCAGTAATGCTTGTCCCGTTTGGCAAGAAGCTGTGATGAATTACACCCGCGTTAGACCACCAAACAGTGACCATCACTTTTCTAGGGGTAAGTTTTCGTTTAGGGCATTGTTTGGGTGCTGAACCAGGGTCCAACCAACTTGCTGAGCGCTTACGATTGTCAAACAGGATCCATTTCTCGTCACAAGTAACAATGCGGTTCAGAATTCCTTCATTTGTATGCCTGCTGAGCAGTGCAAGGCACGTCTCCACGCGTACTTCGCGCTGGCGGTCATTGAGTTCGTGGGGTACCCATTTGTCAAGCTTTTTTACCTTGCCAATTTGACGCAAATGGACCAATATTGTTTTGATGCTAACGTCGAAAGCTGCTGCTAATTCAGCCGTGGATTGAGTTTCATCAGCTTCCACAATTGCCTTTAATTCGTCATTGTCGACCAAAGTTTTCGGACGACCACGGGGTTCATTTTTCAGGTCAAAATTTCCAGAACGGAAGCGGGTAAACCAATAACGGGTGGTGCGTTCGTTTGTAGTGTTCGCTCCGTAAACGTCGTTGATGTTGCGTGCCGCTTGTGCCGCTTTGCTGCCACGACGGTACTCATACTCTATAATTACTCGAATTTTTAACTTATCCATGATGACGAAAAATGTTCGAATGCGTTGAAAACAAAACACTAACTTTTAAACAAATGACGATTTTAGAAAAAGAATTCCATGTTTGTCAAATAAAATTAATTTGAAATTAGAATTATCAGTCAAAAAAAATATATTTTCATTTGAAATGGCCAGTATGGCAAAACGGCAGTTTCATAGGTAAAGACCTATTATTTACATCGTAAACTTTTCACTTTCGACTGTTACTGACGGTTAGCGGACGAAATAGATGTAGATGTCGCTGTTAAAATTTCATTCAAAAATCAAACGTCATCTGCTCGATGAGCGCGATGTTGATAATTCGATGGAATTCTGAATCAGCACACCGTTGTATGTGTAGATCGCGTCACTCTCATCTTAAAGAAGCAATGTCTATAGTAGAATAAATGATAGAATGTACAGGTGCACATAAATAGTTTGAAAACATCCATGTCTTGTGATCCAAACTTCATCTCTTTAAGCGTTTTTTCCCTGAGGCTCTGAGATACACAAACGCTTTGCTTGGGATGAGAACTTCGTAGCCTCGTATCCAAACATTTTATTTTTACATAACACTTTAACTTTAATATGTACCTCTCCCTTTGGCATTGAATTTGAAAGTAGCCTTATCGGATGCTTACGATTCATTTAATTATCTGTGAACTAAATTCCAACCGGACCATTCAGTAAACTAAACTGGACTTAGTTTATACAGATCATTCTAACCTAATATCTTACATATATACGCTTCTCCAGTCCGTCTCCCCCTAAAACTACTAATAAATTTATGTCAAGACCTAGATGTCTTCTAGTACCACTACCACCAGTCGGTACCACCACCAGGCCGGCTACCACGGCACACTGACTCGGTTACGACGGTTGCGTCACCTACCACTTTCCTCTGTTCGCCTAGTTACCTACTCATTGCATAGTCAGTGGCATGTGAAATGGCAATTGGCAGTTTTTGTTAAGTGTAACTTATATTTATTAATTTACTTAGATATCAATAATACAGGAAATTAAATGTTAAGTGAATGTTGTATTCGTAAAATTCGTTAAATGATTATGATTTACATGTTATGGCCATAATACTGGGAGTATAACGACAATTAAAAAAATTTATTGCTATATTACGACTATATCATTTATGATTTGCAGTCTACGGTCTATGTTTGAAATCTTATCGAAGTTGACTGCCACCCGTAGCATCACACCACACAGTTTATTTTCAAAACAAGGCTAAAAAGAACACATCCTGTTTGCTTTTTTTAGAATGGCTGGTAGATTTAGAAATACATAAAATACAAAAAAGGTATATTTTGAATTTTCGGCTTAAATAGAAAATAATAAACGTTTATGGAGAGATTCTTGATTTGCTCCTTAATAGGTTACATCTAAGGCTTTGTTTAAGTTACATTAGGTAAAAACATTGGTTTTATGAAAATATTTAAAATGTTTCTGACAGTTCCTTTAAAAGAAACCTACCAGACCTTACATCACCGATCTGCCAGTTTACTTCACCGCGACTATACATTGCTTGTGCATTGCATCACAGCACTTTGAGGCCGCTCACCACCCCACCACCAGGGCCCGAGAGGAGGCAGGGAGGCCTAGGCTACTGGAAATAACTTCTACAACTAGGATTTTCATCTTTCTGAATAAATAACCTGTGATTATTTAATAACGTAAAGGCATTTCTTCGATTGACTTATTACTTGGCTAGGAAGTCAGGATTTTTTTTATAGATACGACTAGATAGTTATCTAATAATTACAACATCCAGTTAAAGTTAAAGCAGTTTTTGAAAGTCTCTTTCATTTGTAGTAAGCAGATTTGGGTGCATTTGTTACTTCTATGTAGCTAGTGTACGTTGCTGTAAAATGGTTTTTAAGGATAAAGGTAAAAAAAAATTAAGGATCAATCAGGCAGTGTACTTAAAAATGAACAAACATACCAACGTCGTTAGTTGAAAAAAATATATAGAAAACAAATATTTTACATACATAGTATGAATAATAATGATATTTTTCAGCTAACAAAACACTTAATAAGTAACAATAAACATTATAATAACAGATGATAACCCTGTGAAACTTGATTTTAAATGAAAATAAAGTTATTGTTATTATTATTATTATTATTATTATAAAGAAACAATGTAGATCTAGGTGGGAAACTAGTACCTAAAGTAGGTTGCCCTGCGCTATGGGATCACCAGATCCCTAATTAGTAGTTAAAAAAAATAAACAATAATAATAGTTTTATTAAGTAGCTCATTGTATGCGGGACGAATATTTGTCTGTTTATTTGACATTTCTAACATTGGACATTTTGCCTGAAAAACTGTGCGAGGATGACCTAAAAAGAACAACTATGGACGTACGAACGTACTTGTTCATAATTCAATTCAATACAAGATTACATCAAACGATCATTTAAAAGTGTAAGCGAATTTTCAGTTTCAGGTTGATTCTTTTTATCAAATTACATTTGATTTAATTTTAAAACTCATAGTGAAAACTGATGCATTTGAATGCATAAATCAATTATGGTAACATGCAATATAGCATTAGACTACGTTTTTATTAGGATAAAACGACACAAAGTTTATACATATATGAACTTTACAATTTAGTTAGGATTATACGAACCCATGAATTTTATTCGCTAAATGCAAAGCCCAACGAGTTCAACGCTACTACCTGTCATCCAGTTATTTTTATTTCTTCTTTTTTCGTTCTTTTTAAGTCAACTTTCAAAATTAGTTTCTTTGTGTCAATTTTATTTTATTTTTATTACAATTTATTACGAATATCTTTTTGGCATGTTGAGAGTATGACATGATGAAAAGAGCAGGTTATAAAGGATAGGAAGAGGTGTAATTATTAGTAAGCAGTGAAATCATATCATTGGCATTTGTTGACCCAGATACAGAGGTTTTAGACGGTACTACCACCGCATTTTGCAAGGTTTTTTCCTTTTACTATGAATAGTATAAGAATAATAGTATAAGAAATGTTTATTTTATTTATTAAAGCGTAATTGTGGGTTCATCACCTTTTCTTTTACGTTTTTTGATCATGCTTTTGAAATAGGTGGGAAACTTATAAAGCACAGAGAAGCAAACGCCTTTTAAGAATTAAAAGAGATGTGATAACAATTTGTGGAAATGACTGTTTTTACCTTCGAAATTAAGGTAACATAATCTTCAATAAAAATAAATCACGTGATTTATATGACGATGATGAGTGATGTTGCCTACTTAAATCTCTATCTAAAGCTCATCTTGCCAAAAAAAATAATTTATTACGTGATTTGCCTAATTGTTGACAAAATGCTCAACGAATTTATCCATTTTGGCTTGTTTAAAAAAACACTGGTATTGGATTTAAAAAGGAAAAACAAAAGTAGTAGATACTGAATGTAGGCGACTGCAGCTACCAGGGCGGCAGACTCGGTCAGCGGTTGCGTAATAGAGCGAACTCTCACTTTTCGTCAGTAGGACGGGCAACAACTATGAATACACGACCAAGTTCGATTGCCCGGTAGAGTGAGAAAGAACTATATTGTAGAGAAAGAAATTTAGTTTCGTCACAGTTTGTTGTATTTCTCCGTCTCTTTCCTTAAGACGACTAAATCAAAACGGCTCATACTGGTAATGTTCGTAAGTTATGTTTTTGCTTTTTGCACAGATAACCGCATATAATAATTATAAGAACTGTTATGAACAAGTAATCATGGTTTACATCGAAATTGGATAATTTAAATTAGTTTGATTTTATGTTTTTGTCTTTTTTTTTTTTTACTTGGTTTTGTCTTTTTAGGAGTTAACATTTTTTTTAATTATTATTAAACGATATAAGAGTCTTTAGTAGAACTTCTTTTGTGAGTTTTTATTGGATTATATGATATGAAAAGAGAAAATAGATAAAATATAAACTAAGATTAAGCTAGAAAAAATATTACTACCATGTATTCTGGTTTAAAACTGGCATTCTGCCTGCATTTTTTGGAAATTAATTTTCTAGCATATACCTGCCCATGAACTGTTTGTTACTGTATACATACGTTTCATTGAAACAATGAAAGTTAGAACTCCTGTTTTTCTCTGACAGCCTGGTATATTCGGGATAGTTCGGGAAAGCAAGTGCGAGCTGCATAAAGAGTCGTCTTCCTTCGTCATCTTTATAGTGAAGGCTGGGTTTATGTTTACCTAGACCACGATCATAAATCTCAATCATAGATGTAAGAAAAAAAAATCGAAATGACTATAGCATTATTTACAGTCCAACGATTGAAAAGTTCAACATAGGTTTCAATATGTAATAATAATAAATACTTAAAATATTATGTGGTACTAAGCCACTCAGAAAGTTTTGCCAAAACAAGTTCTTATAATTTATTTTGAAAATTCGATTATCAAAAAGTAAAAATATATTCGTTAGAAATTTAAATTTCCCTCTAAATTTTTCTAGCAGCATTATGAGACTATTTTGTGTTATATAAATATGGATCTGCGTCGGGAACATTTTCATGCAATTATTTTTTACGACTTCAAGTCCAACTTGAAACCTGCTGAATCGTTTAATTGACTTCAATCAGCTTCCGTGAACAATGGGCTTCTAAAGCAACTGTGTAACGCTGGTACAAAGAGTTTAAGTGTGGTAGCTTAAATTTGAAGGATGAAGAGAGAAGTGGTCGTCCTTTTACTGCTGTTGTGGAAGAAAACGTGCTACAAGTGAAAAATTTGATTTAACAAAACCGACGAATCACATACTAAGAGATTAAGCACAATCTGCAGATTGGATCGGGAAGTGTTTATGATATTCGACACAACCACATTTGCGTAAGAAAGATTGTTTCGCGCTGGGTACCCCACAACCTCACCGATGCTGAGAAGCAGGTGCGCGTGGAATGGCGCAATGAAATGATTGATAAAATCGAAGCAGGTTTTTCACGCCGTGTTTATGATATCGTAACAGGTGATGAATCTTGGATTTATCAATATGATCCAGAAACAAAGCACCATTCAATAGGCTGTTTCAAAATTACCGAACACTTGCAAAAGTGAAACGATCGAGAAGCCCTGGAAATATTTTGATCGCCACTTTTTTTATCTTTCTAGAAACTAAATTAGCGTCAATGCAGAGTATTACACTACCAAATTCTTGCCAGAAGTTTTTACTGCTGCGAGCAACAATCGACCAACCACAGGACTCCGAGGCCTTTTGCTCCACCACGACAACGCGCCCGCACACTTCGCGGTGTAGACAAGGGACTTCCTACACAATACACCAGTAACACTTTTGGATCATCCACCTTACAGTCTGGATTTGGCACCGTGTTCTTGTTCCTTAAAATCAAAAACCATCTCAAGGGGATACAGTTTTCAGCGCCAGAAGATGAGAAGGCCGTTGAGGACTGGACTGGACCTGCTGCAGACTGGAAAATGTACTTTAAAAATTGGTTCAGGGGCATGACCCTTTGTTGAGACTCTTCTTTTAAAAATTTTTTAAAAATAAACATCCAATAGAACATCTTAATTTTTTTTTCAAAAATATCTTAGTTTCCTGCGTAATGTACTTCACACTAACTCCAATTTGGTTATTGCGACAGCTTTGAAATAGAAACAGACAAAATAAAATACTTACTTAAAAAATATTTAAAAATTTTTATGTATTACAAATTCTGCTAATAATAGCGAATAAACAAAAATCAGACGATAAAATTTTGATAAAAAACTGAAAGACTCGTCGTAACAACCATCAATTCAAAAATAATTAAACTTGCAAGGATCGATTTTTTAAAGGAAACCGGAAGACACATATCACTCAACTGCAGCGTCAGCTAGCTAGCAGTAGCTTGTACCACGGACTTTATTGGATTCTTAGGTAGCTCGATCTCATGGCGATGCGGTTAAAGAAATAACAATATTTTGTAGTACATTTTGTCCTTATAAATTCTAAGAGTTTCTACAGCGCGCGCAGTAAATAAACTTTAATGCCTAAGATAATCCAGATATTTTAAAAAATAAGTTTAGCATCTCGGTCTTGTGAAGCTGTACCTACTGTTAAGACCATTCAGGTATGTATTCCTGCTTGAATTGAATTACTTTACGTTTACGATAGTTTCATCCAAATCAGTTCAGTTCATAGATTTGGCGAAAACAATGTTTCACATTCGACTGGTAATAAAACGCTCGATAGTTTTTGGCACCCGAAATAATCGTTCAACTTTGTATGAACTCTAATTATTCTTCAAAGACATTTCAGAAAATTAACAATTAAAAACGATGATCCAAATCCTTGACCTATTAATGTCAAGAATTTAGTCAAACTACATTTTACAATACAGTAGTATAATAGATAATCGATGACAGACGAGTAAAATTACCATTTAATTATAATATTCATTGAATTAAATTGGTCAATCGTTTAGTCACCTACAGGGCAGTGATACAGCCCTGAATCCACATCCTTGGTTACGTCTAACTGGCACACTAAATTTGAGTCTCTACCGCTTATTATTATTACGTACAACTATAGTAGAATAAAAAAAAAATATGAGTTTTTTTTAATATTAGGATAAGAATAAATAATATAAATAGTTCTAATAAGCACACTGTTATTTGGGTATGGCCGTATACCGAAAAGTTAGCCCGAAATCTGTCAATTAAAAAGCAACTTTGTTTCATACTGCATAATATACAGATTCTGCAAAGTACGTGACGCTCATTTTGTCGGAATGGAAGGTATAGAATTTTTATTTGACTATTTGAGATAGTAATTCAGACATGTGTTAGCAAGCTCTATAGATTTCTTTCTTTCATATTATCACCTGAGAACTAAATCTCATGGAAATAGGCGTCGCTATAGCTTTCATGTTCTGTAATTTATATTATTAAGAAGCATCCTATGAAATTTAAATTAAAGATTTCCTTTCCAAAACATAAAATTTATCAAAGTATGTTTAGCAAATTGTACGAATATATAAAATGGAATACGACAAATTATAGATAAAAGTACTTGCGCGATTTTATATATTAGTGCTGCTATCTACACTTGCATAAATATGACTAAACCTGAAAAAAATTAAAATATGTTTTGTTCTAAATACAATACTACGAAAGCAAAGCGGTATTGGGAGCTAATTTACATAACTACTCAATAGTTATTTTTGATTATATTTATAAATTTCGAAAGATTTGAAACAGATTGGATTCCGGATATTTTATGTTTTACCTTCAAGGAAACATTATACAACAATAAGTTTATTAAAATTAGTAGAAAACATCATAAAATGTGTCGTCATTAAAGTGATCTGAGCAGTAGCCGCTGCTCTTGTCAGGTGTGTGGTGGATCTTAATTGGCCATAATAAAACGAATATTGTCTATTTATTATGCTCAAAACACTTGTATCATTCGGACAAGTTCATATGTGTGACAGAATTATCAATACGGATATTATAGACACACACGCATATACCCTCGCACACACACACCCAGATGAGCCCTGTGACCTAAAAATTGTAACTAAAAGATGCGAACAATCTTTTTAAGTTTTATGCAGGGCCGCGCTTGGGCATTGTAGACAAAACTGTTATGTAATTTTTTTTACTAATATGACTATCGTTCGAATTTATGAGATACGATTGGAATGATAATTAGAACGGACCTGTAAATTTTATTGTTGGTAATATTGATGTAGGAAGAAAATTATAAAAATGATGCAAAACATTAAAATTATTCTTCATATTAAAGATTCGTTTTTATACCAGGCCACTCAGAAAATTTGAGAAAAAGAGTTTTTATGTATGGAATGCTGGCCATTTATAAAACTATATTTGTTCCAAATATAATTTTCCCGCAAATTTTTTTACCAGTATTGTAAAACTATTGTGTGTCATAGAAAAATGGATCTGCGACAATCTGAAGATTGGATCAACCAGTGTTCATGATATTCTACTTATTTTGCACTGGGTACCTCACCACCTCACCGATGCTCAGAAGCAGGTGGAATGGTGCCTTGATATGATATATGATTGATAAATTCAGAGCAGGTTCTTCCCGCCATCATAGCTTCAATCTACATACCTTGTGGCACCAGACCAATCCGCAGTGACTTTGAGGCCATTCTCGCCCTCGGCCATTCAGTTATTATGTTCGGAGACCTTAACTCCAAACATACTGACTGGACGTGCCTATCAACCAATACCAGCGGTATCGCTCTCCTCGACATCACAAACTCACTCGACTTAGATGTCATCTCTCCCATCACTCCCACTCACTATCCCGACAACCCAAACCACTCTCCTGACATCCTCGATTTTGCAATTGTCAAGCGAATCAACCTCGGTCTATCGAACCGCTCGATGACCTAGGTTCTGACCACCACCCCGTCTCCCTCGTGCTAGGACCGCCTAACGATAACGTCACATCTCCTAAGACCTTTACCGATTGGAAAGGCTTTAAAACTACGTTAGTTTCAGCCTTAGAGGCCCCAAACTCTCCGCTCGCCATCTCGCCCGATCAAATAGATAGTCCGGATAAAATAGATTCATTAGTCAATTCTCTCACTGATGCTATCAACTCAGCCATCAGTGACAACGAAAAGGTTACTAAGCAAGGTAAACCCACGCTTCCCTTAGCCGTTAGCAATCTTATTAAAGCTAAGAACGCGGCTCTCCGGAGAGCCACGAAATATCCCACGCCCGCCTATAGATTAGCTGCGAATCAACTACAACGTAAAGTTAGGTCTTGCCTTGCAGAACTCCGAGTCGCTCAGATGAACGATCTCATGGCGAATATCTCTCCGTCCCACCAAACGTACTATAGTATGGCCCGAGCCTTACGCGTAGACACCGCCTCTCACGTTCCTCCTCTCACTCGTCCCGATGGCACTACTGCCTTCGAAGTCGAAGAGAAAGCCGAATGCTTCGCTGACAGCATTGCCGCACAATGCTAGCCTAGCACGCAACCTGCTGATCCCTCACACATCCAGGCGGTGGAGGACGAAGTCCTTCGCAGAGACTCTCTCCCCATCACCGCCGACCCCGTCACAGTCTCTAATGACGAAATCTCGCTTCTCATTAGAAATCAAAAGTCCAAAAAGGCTCCGGGTGCGGATGGAATTTCCAACCACGCACATAAGCACCTGCCTCAACAGGTGCTTACCTTGTTAGCTATCATTTTCAATGCCTGCTTCGACCATAGCTACTTTCCAAAAGCTTGGAAAGAAGCAACAGTCATAGGCATTCCCAAGCCGGGTAAACCTCTGAATATCCCAGGTAATCACAGACCCATCAGCCTCCTCAAGGCAATGTCTAAGCTTCTCGAGAGAGTCATACTCTCTCGAATGCGGAACCATCTGTTTCCAACGGATGGCGATTCTCTCATTATTCCCCATCAGTTCGGCTTTTGCGCTAAGCACTCCTGCCCTCAGCAAGTCCATCGAATCGTGGAGTACATACTTGACGGTTTCTATCCGCGTCGTTATAAAACAGTCGCGGTTTTTTTTGACGTAGCCAAGGCTTTAGATAAAGTCTGGCACAGCGGTCTCGTTTATAAACTCTACAAATTAAACATGAAGGCACGCTTTCCGCGCCTCGTCCCATAAAGGCTGGAGTCCCTCAAGGCTCAGTCCTCGCCCCTCTGTTGTACACCGTTTACACCAACGGCATTCCCATTCCGCCGAAAGGCGTCAAACTTGCCCTCTTTGCCGACGACACCGCACTCTATACCAAAGGCCACAGTGTTCCACACCTTGTAACCAGACTCCATAAGGCCGTAAACGCCCTTGGTGTATGGTTTAAAAAATGGCGCATTGATGTGAACCCTGAAAAGAGTTCTGCGATGCGCTTCGACCACAAACGCCATCGTCCCGCTGGCGATCCCCACGTTCGAATGTTAGACATTCCCATCCCCTGGAAGCGCAGTACTAAATACTTAGGCGTCACATTCGATCCGACGCTTTCTTTCAAGCAACACGTCGATAGAGTTTCGAAACTCGCCCGTCACTACTTAGGCCACCTAAATAGCATGTTAGGTAGAAAAAGTAAAATGTCTTTCAGAAACAAACGTACACTTTACAAGGTCTGCGTTAGACCCGTCATGACATATGCCTCACCAATCTTTGCCCACGCCAAACCCTCCCTTCTACACAAACTGCAGGTAGTTCAAAACCTCTTTTGCCGCAGGGCCACAAACGCACCGTAGTACGTGCGTAACGTGGACTTGCATAGAGATCTTGAACTGCCTACAGTACAACAACACCTCAAAACACTCTCTGAAGCTTTCTTTAAACGCTCCGAAACCCATCCCAATCCTCTAGTTCGTGATTCAGTCTCATATACTACTCCTGTCTTAGATTCGAAGTTCAATGTCACTAGGCCTAGGAATGCGCAAGCGTACTCTTCCACCAGACTGATATCGGATCTTGAAGCCCTTCTGGCCGTAAATTTAAATTCTAACGTAAATTCTAATTCTAACGTAAATCCTAATTCTAACGTAAATCTGAATTAATTCAATTTTATTTTGCAAATTTTAATTTTTTTTTAATTATATACTTTTCATTTTGAGCACCTTCAGTGCTATGTATTCACTTTCAGTGCTTTGAGCACCTTCAGTGCTATGTAATACCAGCGGGTGACCCCTTCTGGGCCCCGCTAGCGCGGCCTCTTTCTCCAATTGGCTCAGATGAAGGCTGAGTGGAAAACTTTACACGAGCCGACAGGTGGTTTTTTAGTGGGTAGTGCTCATTAGGAGCTAGTCCCGGATGCCTTGTAACGCGCGCGAGAGGCGTGCGGAAATGCATTTTTTGTCTCCTGCCCAAACGGGGAACAAAAAAAAATTCCCGCCGTGTTTACGATATCATGGATTTATCAATATGAACCAGAAATAAGGTGCCAGTAACATTATGGCTATTTCAAAATGTATCAACGCTTTCAAAAGTGATACAATCGAGAAGCACTGGAAAATTTTTGATCGTCAGTTTTTTCTCCTTTACGGGGTATTTAGTGTCGACTCCCTTAAGAAGCCAAAGTAGCATCAATGCAGAGTGCTACACTACCAAATGCTTGCCAGAAGTTTTTGCAGCTGTGCGCAACAAGCGCCCGAACACGGAATTCCGAAGCCTTTTGCTCCACGACAACGCGCCCGCGCACTCCGCGATCAAGACAAGGGACTTCCTAGACACCATACCAGTAAAACTTTTGATCATCCACTTTACAGCCCTGATTTGGCACCTTGTAACTTGTTCCCTACAATTAAAAACCAGCTCAAGGGGATACAGTTTTCATTGCCAGAAGATGCGTTCACTGCGTTTGAGCAGGCCGTTGAGGATATGTTGTTGCGGACTGGAGAATGTGCTTTGGAAAGCGGTTCAGACGCATGAAACTTTGTATAGACGCTGGTGGAGACCTCTTTGAAAAGATGTCATAAAAAATATAACCTATTAAAAAAATATAACATTTTTTTTTCTTTCGAAATACTTTCGTAGTCTTCCGTGTATCTCCAAGTTTCATATTTTCTAAATCATCAAAACATAAAATAACATTTGTAATCAAAGTCAATTATGCTTTTTAAAAACATACCTACTTAATTTTTACGCTATTGGAAATCATTTTTTTTATTATAATTTTTATAATTACTACAAATTCACAAATTATTTATTCAACAAAAATAAAATCCTTTGCCTTAGAATGCGGCCCCGTAATCTTTCTATTAATGGCTGCCCTATTTAAGGGATTGCAACATAGGGCTACACACACAGACGCACAAATTAGTGTACACACGTACAGATATAAAAATAATCGCATGTGTGCGTAGATTATGCGCAGACGGTGATTAGATGTCTTAAATTTTTTTATATAATATGATATAATTATGGCTGTGTTGTTTTTGAGTTAATCGAAGTGAATGGAATAAATTTTATGTACTGAAATTAATGAGATGGTAACTTCAGTATAAGCTTGACTAAAACGCTGCCCCAAAGTAAGCACAAATTGTGTAATTGCTAGCCTCATCAATGCATCTAGCCCTAGGGGAGGGGTGTGGACCCCAACCACCGAAATCAATGACGTCATTTTTGATAGAGGTGTCGTTGGTTGATCGGTTATGTAAAAATTTTAAAATTATATGTTTAAAAAATAATGAATTATTGGAATTAAAATATAATTTGTAAATATTATCAATGAGTTAATTTAGTAAAGAGATCGACGTAAAATCATGTTTTTAAGTTTAATTCCAGCTAAAATAAAAAATTGCATTTTTGTCATCTGCTTTCTAAATTTCATGGTAGTAGGCACATCATTAGGGTTGCATTTGCAATAACAAAGGTTTTTATGTACTAATTGCCATTTCTTGACAAACTTCTGAACCACTGTGGACAGTTTGAAGAATCATATGTGTATAAAACTGTGTATTTAGTTTTTATTTGTGATCCAAGTCGAGTTGTTACAGGTCTACAGGTACCCTATACGTATAGGGTGGGAGCCGTATTTGGGATTTACTCAAGCGTGGCAGATTCCTATAACCTACCTATCAACCGTACCTGACTGACAACCGATGTACAAGTATGCGGCAGTAAGATAAGTTGCAGCTATAATAAACACACAAAAATGCCAGCAGATCTTATTTATTTCAAAGAGTAAAAAAATTGTACATATAGCGATAGGAACATAAACCAAAAACGAAAATGTAACTATGGTTAGAAAATTCATACAATGCAAGTCGTCACAATGGCCTCAAAATTAGAGGTGTGGAACAAAGGTAGGACGATTATCCATTTATACATTTTTTAAAAACACTCTGTTCGATTTATGTTTGATAGGAATAATATATAAAACGCAAATAAATTTTTGAAGAATTATTGAAAAACAACAGTATAAATAATAGTGGAGCGTAAAGCTCCAAGCGTGTAGGGTAGTTTATAAAAGTAGTAATGGAAAGTTTTTATAGGTACTCGATCATCCTGGATTAACGTTTTATATAAAGTATAGTATAAAGAGGAAAGTTTGTTTGTTTGTTTGTTCGTACGTCAATAAACTCTTGAACCGTTAGACCATACTTAAAAATTGTTTTTGGTAATTTGTCTTTGCTATATTTCGTCCCGATATCCCCATGTGTGGATTACACGTTTGATATCGCATAGAGGGATTTTGTAGGGTTAATAACATGCTGGAAAGGGCGCATTTTAATTGATTTACAGACTTTAGGGCGTGGAAGCTGAAAAAGCGGCACCTCCACTAGGCCTCATGGTGAAAGTTATAGTAACCCTGCCATCGACACAACGGGTCCTGGATTTATATCCTAACAGCAACAAACATTGGTCTTATCAAAATAAATGTTTGTTTACGAACCGTAAATTTTTTAATATTTTTTAAATTAAATATAATTAATTTTTTATATATATATCCTTCACTTGGTTTGCAGAACGGTTACTAGATTTGGTTATTTTTGGAATATAGAGTTATTGTAAATATTATTAATATCTTTTAGCGCCCGTTTTTCACACCGCTTATTTGAATTATTAGTAGTATAACGAATTTTAAATTAACAATTGGCAGGCTTTTATCTTCCATACTACATACTACCAGATGGAAAGTTATGGTGAAGAAGAGGATGTTACACGCCTATCCAAGAGAAGCCTGTTCACTCAACTTATAAAAACCTAGTAATTGTATTTATCTGGAAAAACAGACGGAGGCAGTTCGTTCCATACCTTAGAGATTCGAGCCAAAAATGAACTATCGCATCGTTTAGTTCTACTTTTTGGTACTTCGATTACAAACGGGTGGAACCTATGTCTCCTTCTAATTGATCGCTGGAAAAATGGTTGTACAAGTTCAGAAAGAGCCTTCGCATGGTCTCCAAAATATTCGTCTAGTCGTTCGTCGAGTAGTGCATATTAAGGGTTGATCAACTTTGCTCCGCGACGTTGTAGCAGAATCTAGTTCTGACTTAGTAATGCTTGTTTCTTCTCCTTCTATAACAAAAGATACTCCTTTTTATATTTTGATCAACTGATCAACTTTATTTAAAGGGGCAAGCAAGAATATATATAACCCTAAAGAGTTACATAAATATATAACTGTAATAAACCCAGCTAGTACAGAAGCACACAATTACTTGACAATTACACATTATCATCAATTATTATGTACCTATTTATATATCACGCCGTGCTTGAGAAATTGTTGGCATAGCAACTAAATGCTATTCGCTATACGTAGTTTTGTTACACTTATTTACTACTTCATAGCTAAGCTTGGCCTGTGACTTACCTAATTGTGAATTAAAAAAACGTACGAGCCCCATAAATAGTTGAAATGAGGAGGACTTTTTGTCGGGAAATGGACGAAGCAAGTCATTTATTTTTCTTTTTTTGTGTGCCTTAGCTAGTGTACGGTGCAGTGAATATTTATATATATACGTGCATTAAATAGAAAACTCATTGAGTATAGACAGTTTTTCGTTCCAGGAAGTCCGTTTGTTGGTAAAAAGATCATGCTATCACTTTCCTATTGACTTCGAATCGTCATGGTCTTTATTATCGTTCATAATATCAGCATCGTCATCATAATAAAAGATTTTAAATATTAACGACATACCAAGCTGCATGGCATAGTTCCTTTGCCGTTCTTATAAGATAAATATTAATCAAAAAAGTTGAAATGAGAACTTAAATATTTACACTTACTTATACATTACAGAAGAGAACTTAAATATTACAGTTATCAATTATTATCGCATAGATTTAATAGGTAGATAATTGAAATTTTCAGACAGTGTGTATTTTAACTATTGCTATAATAACAAATTATAATAATTAAATTATATACAATATTTAATGTACTGCACAACAATAGTACGGTACTCTTCGTATGTAAGTTCGACTTCCATTTATCCTGTTTTTTTAATAATGTTCTTTTGTTTTATATAATTAATAATGTAGATATACAAATACTGTAAGTTAAACTTTTAAAATGTAC
Source organism: Marasmarcha lunaedactyla (assembly GCA_923062675.1). Lineage (NCBI taxonomy): Eukaryota > Metazoa > Arthropoda > Insecta > Lepidoptera > Pterophoridae > Marasmarcha > Marasmarcha lunaedactyla. The sequence goes on along the minus strand of OV281362.1, from coordinate 12,008,737 downwards.
TTTTTCATGCGTTATAGAGCTTTCAGTTGTCTGGAGAGATCGCTCTTTAGCCAAGACCACCGAAGTGTACTTTGTCGTGAGTATGACTGTTATTCTTATGAGATATTTGGTTTGACGAGAAATAACTTCATCACCGTTGTTGATTTTCACCAAGTGATGAAAAACAGAAGCCTGCCTAATAATATGACTCTCTCACCTAATAAGTGACTCACCCAAGTGGCACCTACCCACTGAAAACCACCTTGATGGCTGTAGCAAAATTTTGCCGTTAGCCTTCATCGGAAGCGACTCCCGATTAGGGAAGGGGGTGATTTAAACAGTCGGCTTGTAGGCTCGATCATTGCAAGTCACGTGAGACGTGATTGTGGCAACATGTCTTCATAAGGCTGCCAAATTGTCTATGTCTTCGCCGTGTCTAGGGCTTAATGCACGAGAGACCTAGATGATCCGAAAGTAACATTTACTGTTATATGTATTTTATTAATAATTCCCTGGGGAACAGGAACCACACGGGCGACACCACCCAAAAATGGTCGTTGGAAATAAACAAATATAGTTTAAAAAGACGATTGATTCACACGAAATAAAAATATGATATACCTAACAACAAACAAACGTGCAGTATGAAAAGCTCAGAACGCGCTCATTATATTATTTATGTACTTATTCTCGCTGTTATAAGCTTATAAGGAAACTTACTTTATACGAGTGATTACAATATTTACGTAGCTCTTACTTACATAACAGTTGATTTATAACCACAAGTAATAAACAGTGATTTAATTAGATTGTACACGTCGAGCACCTTTCGTAAGATCCATTACTGAAGAGTCGTGCTGCTAAATCAAGACCACACAGGATCTATGGGGGTAGATGAAGATAAAATATAATAATTTGGAATCGAGCAATATTTGTTCAAAAAATAATGATTGAACGCTGGTAAGAGATGCTTGATGTAGCGCCACCACAAGACCTGAACTTCTAGCATCTTCTGAAATTATTCCATTACTTTTGTTACTAGGAGGAGAGATTTTCTTATTACATGATAATTTCCATCGACAATGCCTAATACCAGTCATATTTCTACGTTTATTTTACTTCTTATATAATCTTTACATTGGTATCTTTTTGTGTTCTTATAGACCTTGCCATTTACACAGGAAAATTCACATATTATGTAGATATTTGCACAGGATAGAAACGGTTCGAGTGAGAATGCGGAACACAAGAAAGTAACAAATGGTATCATGTTTCTTTATTTGGTTTTAATCTTCGTCATTAAATATTACGACTACCAAAAACTTCTTAAACATTTGTTTATTTTTATTGTTAGAACCACGTAAATACAATGCGTAGAAGTTTCTAAGTTTATTTGAACGAACGTAAACCTGAATGGTAACTTTAATATACAGGGTGATGTTTCTACCGTCCGGAAAAAAGTACTTATCCATATGAATATACCTATACATACTACACATAACGACATCAGCAAAATATGACAGGTGTTGAAAAAAATTACGAATGGCTAGGTAAAACAGAAAGAATGCTAAACTTCAGCGCCACCACCTACTCTGTATTACTTAGTAAGCACTTAACATACCTAAGTATTACATAAGTTACACTTGCCTATTTATGACGATTCACGTGAATTCCTATTTATTATAACATTTTATCGAGGACTATAAAAGTTTCTCTGTGGTGTAGTTACTTTGTTTTTCACGATTTTTTCTTATTCGTTCTATTGAATTTATTTACAGTTTTGTTTTATTACAATAATATAACGGGCATTATGAATGCGTGTAACTGCTTGAATTACAGGTGAATTAAGGATAAAAAATAATATAATAGTCTTTATGATTTTACTGCAGTGTTGTCAGCCTCGTCCAACGAAGAAGGTGGTTTTAAGCAACCTATTGGACAACCTGGGACCTTACATAGGAAGCCAGCACCTTCTCCACTGCGCCACCTCATGCTCATGGTATTAAACAACCTAGGAACTAAATTGGATAGCGGACATACATATATGGTCGTTGCTTGGTTCAGTTTCTGACGTCTAAGCTTCTGCAGTGTACAACCTTCTTATTATAACCCCACTATTACCACTCATGAGTTGTTTTCCGGATAAAGGGGAAGATACATTTAAAAAACAGACACCTCAACTAGTAGTACTGTATCAATTCATGTAACTTAAAACATACGGGACGTATGCGTTTGCGGACGGTAAAGTGTAAAAAAAGTTGAAGTATAAGCTAAATATCCTATATTTATTTGCTGATAATCCAGGAAAACTCATTCCAGATTAATGTACGATAAAAAATGCAATTGACTGATAAAAATGCATTCCAGCCGTATATTTGCAACTTATCAGTCAAATGCAAGGTAAAAAAACGAAATGCAAATACTGAAACGGGCTCTCTGTTACGTAATATTTGCTCTTCTGATTCAGACAAAGTTTTAAATAATAAAAATGTATGTGTGTGAAAATATAAAAATAGGAATGAATAATAGGAATTTATATATGGAAAAGGGATCTTTTTAAACACCTAATTCTATAGTGTACCGTAAGTATTGAGTGTTTATGATGAAGGAATACTTTGCTTTTGTTTAAAGTATACAACTAATAAAACTTATATGTCCTATTAGGTATCTGTAGCGCATAATAGCATAATTTGACTCCAATACCTACTTACCTGTGCCTATACAAACCTAAAATTTAAATAGATATATCGCTACTGCGCCATCTATTGTTTAAAAGATAAACTATTTTGACAGCCACCTGGCGGTGAGTAGTCATTTCAACTGTGTTATAATAACATTCCGTGTTGAATTAGATTTATGAAATTCTAATAGAGAGCAGCACAATAAAAAATATCTAAAGAAATAAATGGATGTCAAAAGCCCTCAAATACAAAACCGTTGCTTTTAAACAATAATACTAGGTTCATGTGTCCTTCTAATACCGAAAAAAAAACAATTTAATTGTTATATGAAGTTATGAAGCACGAGGAATATAATTCTTATATTAACTATATACAAACAGTTACATTACCTCACATATGACATTAAATTATAACTGTACACAAATGCAGTTATTTGAAAGTAATTTGATTCTTGTACCTATCACTTGAATAATTATTACATGTTTTGGGTTAATGTAAGTGATCCAAGAATCCAACAGTGACGTAACTAATAGCCACGAGTGTTTCCAAACTTTTAATAGAATCGAATAAATTCAGTTGAAGTTGATTATAATCTATTCTTTGATTCTAACAAAAAGTTTACTTTAATTTGTAAATAGTAATTGAAATTTAATATATTGTAATTTCGCCTTATCAAGCATGAGTTTCCGTGGTGTAGCGGTTATCACATCTGCCTAACACGCAGAAGGTCCCCGGTTCGATCCCGGGCGGAAACATATTTTTGTTACGTTAAAATGATATGTTGTCTTAATTTATTGTTTTTTAATCACTTAACACAAACAAAAGTAACACCAGTAGTGTCTAATTTTTATCTATTAAACTTTACTCATATGTCCATTATGAATGAATCTCGTTTAGAATTATTACGTTTGAAACTTCCATTTTTGTTTGTCGATTTTAAATGACACTCTCCCTCGGCTCTTGAAGCGGCCTGATGGTATGACTCTGGTCCCGCGGAGGATGGCTAAGCCGCTGGTGTGGGATGCAACCTGCGTACACTCTCGTGGCTTACCGTCTTCCTACAACTAGTATTCAATCTGGTTCTGCTGCTAATAACGCTGAAAGCCTTAAACGTAGAAAATATCAGAATTTGGGTATATTTTTGAGGCTTTTGGCGTTGAAAGCACCGTTTCACCAGCCGTTGGGTTCCTGGGGACCAGGGACTCGTCGCCTTCATTCAGGCCTAGCGAGGCGATTGGTGAGTGAAACTCGTGACCCTAAGGCTGGCACCTACCTCGCACAACGAATTTCTATTGCGATCCAGCGTGGTAATTCGGCCAGCCTTTTGGCTACGTTGCCTTTAATGGATTCAAGTTTAGATTTAGTTTTTATTTGTGGCATATAATTAACTTATAATTATTAATTTTATACTGAAGTACTCAAATATTTCATATCAATATATTTATATAAGAATGTTATTAGCTCGGTTATTAGTATTTTTAATTTGTGAATGTGTTTTTTCACTATTTACCGAAAGACCAATGCATACAGTAAAACACTATGATATTTACAGAACTTATCCCGTCAAAATTAATTTAAAAGTAAAACATATAAAAAAATGAACAGAATGATAGATTTTAACCACCAGTGGTCCTCCTTCATCAGTTTCACTTCAATAAACATCAAGAAATTATATTTCTAGAGAACAATGTCAGCGATCGCCTGTGTTTATGAATTAATTTAATGTCCTTTCGGAGTCCGTCGCAATTAACGAGAATGTTTATGGAGCCGTTTTGGAAAAAATTCCAAATCTTTTAATACTCGTAACAAACACAGGAGCCGTATTCAGAACCTTTAAAACCGACATGAATAAATATAGGGTTTCATTGTAATGTGCGCTTGCGTCAAGTGAGGTATTGTTGACACCGTGCGTCACTGTACGGTCACGTCACGATGACGTCACACGACATCGTACGCCTAATGCGGTCTTGAGCTATTTTCATTACGTAAAACAATTTCCTGTCTTCGACACTTCACAAACGCTAGGTTGAAAATGTAGGCCTAATTACCTCTAAATAGATATTATTGCAATTCGCAAAATCAGGTCAAGTCAAGTCGAGGGACTTCCTAAACACCACCGGTACAACTTTTGGGTCATCCGCCTTACAGCTATGATTTGACACCGTGTGACTTTTTCTTGTTCCCTAAAATAAAAAACCAGCACAGGGGTATACAGTTTTTGTTGCCAGAAGATGCGCTCACTGCGTTTGAGAAGGCCGCTGAGTAAGTATCTGTTGCAGACTGGAAGATGTGCTTTGGTTGAGACGCATGCAACTTTGTATAGAGGCTGGGGGAGAGTTTTTTGAGAAAATGTAAAAAAAAAAATATAACTTAAGTATAGAACAATTTTTTTTCAAAACTTTCTGAGTGCCCCAAGTACACTTCTACCTATTTTGACCGCCATAACAATCACGATTACGTGGTTTTGTTCCGGTCACAGGCAAGGAACTACTGGAATATAGGCATTTCAACTGAAGTCTGATAGGAATATAGCGCGGTACAAAAACAGTAAAATTAAGATTTCTTTTAGTTCCATATGCAACTGCAACTGTTTTGTTAATACATTTTATTTAGCTAAACGTGGAGGCGGCACAGGCAGAAAGATCGCCGAATAAACAGTCACATTCACAGCTAATACGGGCACCGTGTGTCTGTGAAGGGCCTTATTTAAGAACGAAAGGAGTTACTTCTAGTAGACCTGTTGCAAGAAAATTTGCCAAAAGTTTGGAAGACGGAATGAACTTAAATAAACCTGTATATGTTAAAATCTAACAATACAATGTTAGTAGCGCCCTACATTAAACTCATGCTTAACAGGTTGTCTCAAAAGTATTCATGTTATGTCTGTACAAGCAGGTGGCGTAAGGCCTGCTACAGACTTTGGTTTTGCAACACAAACGGTTAGAAATGGCCATTGATCTGGTTTTACAACATCATTGCTTACATGCTTTTTGTAAGTTAGCTATGCTTAATACACATTCATCGTACCTATCCACAAAGTCCAGTGAAATTTAAAAAGCTAAGAATAAACTGTCCACTGCAAATAAAAGCTGCGCTTACGCTAAAGCTGTAATTGTTATTAAATATTAGTATGTGTTATAAGTAAGTATATTAAAGTTATAATATTACTTAAGTTTCGTTGTTTTTCTTTTTAATAAAAATAGAGTCATTCAAGTAGTGGATTTTTGCGGAGCGCACAGGTTTGGTGGACATGGAGCGTTATTCACTATTAACTTATTGGGGTTGTAAGAATTTATCGAATGAATTAGAGTTTCCAATTATTGATTTACATATGAAAATAAAAAAATATAACTATTTATCATGAAAATTAAAGTTTAATATTATTTTTAGAAAATAAATGCGGAAATACTTGGTTTTTAAGTCACGTAACAGTGAACACCAATCGGAAAGTGTTACGTCACGCCGTGCGAAACATCATTATTGCGGTTGACGTTTTCATAGAACATAATGGGTTACTAGAGAGTCATTGTATTGATTTCTATGTGGAAATATAACACATAAAAATAACACAATCACAATCAGAAAAAGATCTGCCATCACCAAAAACGAGTCCACATAAGAATTTGGAATTCGATTAATTTCAGTTTACGGTTTACGACAGTAAACATGTCAAAAAATTATAAAAAATACGCATCTAATTTAAAAAAGGAATGAATTATGATATTTTTGGAAAGTATTTATTATCAATTTATTAAAATATTGATACATTTTGTAAAAACATCAGTATATTTATTTATGTAAAAAAATATTTTTATGTTTTTTCCACCTAAAAAGTTTAAATTCAGTTTAAATTCATACACGTTGCGTGTCCTGTTTTTTCAATAATATGGGTTATTATGTATGTACCAATTGTCATTTTTTTAACTTGAACTATTGTGAACAGTTCAAAGTGTCATATTTATGAACATATAATGATTGCTTGATTTGCGCGGCCGCCTGAAAACAAGTCCATAATATCATATCGTTTGGTGAAAATTGTTCAAACTATAATTTTGTAACTTTATTTTATAGTCATCTTCCTAGTTGCAACTACATGAGATAATATCGAGACATTTCATTGCGGGTGTCCACCTGTTCGAAATGTATAAAACAACGTGGTAAACACGCTTAAAATATTTAAAAAAATTTATATTCTGAATTATTTTTACTTTGAAACCAAAACAATGCATTGTGGCCACACCGAGGTGACGTTTCCATATTCCGCCATGTTGAACGAAAATATGAAACAGCATGCTTGAACCATTGAGTCTGTGGCAACTTGTAGTCGAAAAAAATACCAATAATAATAATAATAACTTCAGTAAATCTTTTCAATTTACAATCAGTAAACTTAACCTAGTAATAATCTGAAATACTTATCAATGGTAAATAATACTAAGAGTTATAGTAGAAACATTTAATCAAAAGGAGGAGAAAACTCCAGAGGAGCTCGTAAATTTGATAAGCGATAAATTGGAAAAAGTAAACTTCAATTAAAAACAAAACGTCAGCACGACAGTTTTCATTATGTAGTAAACGGTTTTACAAATTGCAAATGTATTCCTAAGACAGAACTAAACGAAATTATGAAATATTGGCCTTAATTACTCCTTCTATTTTATTTTAACCTGGGAACACTCGCACAAAAGCTGGCCATGCGTCCTTTAAACAACGAAATGTCTCCTTTGAGGCCAGTAATCTAATCAGCTGTAAACGCAGAGATAGACGATTTCAAATTCAAGTGATTTAATTCATTCATAATTCTGTATATGTTACCATAGACCTGTAATAGAACAACCGTTTATTATAACGCCAATGAAAAAACAAATCATGGCTAGTTATCGATTCTATGCGCATACGCGGATCAAACTTTTGATAAAACCTAATCAGTATGTGTTAGCCATGCATCCGTTGTAGATAAATCTTCAGAATTTTTGAATATATGTGATTCAAATGATATGATCAAAATATGTTTATTGGGATTGTATTTATTTATAACTACTGACAGATAAGACTAACCTAATAAGAAGAACGTTAAGAAGTTAAAGTGTTGCTTGGGTTTTATTTAATGATATCTATAATTGGAAAATCTGAAAAAAAATGCTTTATCTTAAAATTTTTCATTTCATAGTTAAGGCAAGGCAAGCCATGGTCTTGGGTATCGCTTTGACCATACCAGGCAGCACAGATTCTTGAGAAATGTTAGGAACTACAGATATTAAATTTATCAAGAAACAAGATTATATTGAAAAGTTAAATATATTATAAAAGATTTAAAAATTAGCGTAATACAAGAGACGTAATCAATCAAACAAGAGACGAATTTTGTCTTTTCGCCGAATAATTCATAAAAGTTACATCACGATTGCATAATATATTTTTAATTATTATAAACTGTTGATATTGTTTCAAATCGACTAGCCTTCTTTGTTGGAAAAGCAGAACAATTAGTTGCCCTAAGGTATTTTTATCTTTCATGTTATCGAACATTTTGAAAAGTTTCTGATTCTTTTATTGTTATTTGCCATAGAACTTACATAGTGTTTACATATTAATACATACAACATATTAATTTAAAGTTTAATAACAGATGAAACTTTTCAAATTACTTAAGAAACGTTTTGATTATGTTTGGAATCGAAATTTAAAACAGAGTAATAAGCACACGTATTCCACGCGCAATATTTATTGCAATTTATTACATTCATGTTTCTCCCCACATCCTGGCGCTGGCTTGTAGTATCTAGGACATCGTTCTAGGACACCCTGTTTCTAAAAACCAAAGCCCTAAGTAAAAAAAAAGCCACTCAATTTTCAGATTTTGTATCATACAATTTGGTACATAGAGTAAAAAAATCTAATTCTTATTAAAAAACCATTTTGAAATATCACTTTTTGCTTGCAGGTATAAAGCGATTAAGCTTATTTTAACGAAACAAAAAAATTGTAGCCTCTTTTTGGTCAAACTGTCATGGCATGTTTTCATTAAATATCTGTCATCAAAAATCCATAGAAAATTGTAGAGTTGTTCATTCCGTGGAATACAATAAATTTGTAAATAATAAATATAATAAATTTGTTGTTTTTACGTCACCATACAAATTTGTTTTAAAATTGAATACAGTTCAGAAATTAGATATATTCATTTTGTTTTCCCATTTATTAATTCTTGTGTATTCATTTATATTATTTCAGAACAAAATGATTATATAGGTATATATTTATACCGCAAAATTACTTTACAATCGCATTGCTTTCACTGGTACGTCAAACAATTTTTTTGAAAATTGCTCGATTTTTGATTATTGCGAATTAAACGGGGATAAAGCTTCCGGGTTTCTATGCCATTGAAGTCGTAAGCCAAAGTTAGTTTTTTTTATATTTTTAAACTAAAAAACAATAAGTTTTAGAATTATTTGATGATTTTCATTAATTTTTTTAATGCAACTCTTCAATAATAATAATCATATCCATTAGTAGTACCCGAAGCAAAACTAGGAAGAGTAGGTACTGCGGCTCTACTGTCATTGTATGGTGTTCAAAAGTAAGCAATAAAAATAGATATGTCCAATAGTCGCTAATTCATATTAAAGGAGGCAAATTCAATTTACAGACTGAAAACCTTTTTATGAGATACATAACAAAAAAAAAAATAACGTATTTGGGATGGGATGCCCACAAAAACCCCAAACAAACTCAAAAATACGATAGTTATACGCTCTCTTTCACAAAACCTATATTATAATCACGTACGTACAGCGGATATTTTTTGTTCAAAAACATTACTCCGTATTAAAAAAATTTCAGCCATCTAAAGTCAAACAATACTCAAAATGTATCTTTTATTTTTTATTTTTACTGCATTTACACACAGTCACAAATAACACTTATTACTATTTCACAGTTTCAAATACATTAACCTGTGAAGTTTCGACTGTTTGATTATACATATTAGAGCGGTATGCATATACAAAAACAAAAACAAAAACATTAAATTATCTAAATAACGACTTTAAACAACGAGAAAAAATAGTGTTTTATACCTAAACTTAATGATAATTGTAAATTTTAACAAAAGAAGCAAATTGATATTTCTATTTACTATTGATATTTACTATTATCATAATTGCAAATTTTATTTAATTCTTTATTAAACTATTTTTCTTTTCTAATAATTTTCTTCTACTATTTTTTCTAGGACTGTTAAAAATTTTTTTTTTGTTCAATAAATGCAAGTATTTAATATTTTATAAAGAAACAATTGATCTTTGATGATTCGTCTTAGCCTTAGGGAACAAATATTATTTTTAAATTCATAATTTGGGAATCTATATTTTAAATATTTAAGAAATTTATTTTAAATTTGTTGCAGTTGATTAATATAAACACCATACTGGGGACTCCAAACCATTGTAGCATATTCTAAAATTGGTCTCACCAGTGAGTTAAAAAGTATGAAGTATGAAGTAATATTTTAAAATCTTTACAAGTTCGAATTATAAATCCCAACATGCAACTTTGTTCTGGTATTTTCTATATGGATGGAATACAAAAGTTTTGCATCTAACTCGACACCAAGGTCTCGCACATCAGATACTCAAGATATTGTAATATGATATTCATAAGGGATAGTTTTCTTTTTGCGGCAATAAGAAATTATACGGCACTTTTAAATATTCAGATCAAGGTTATTTGGTTATTTGCGACTACCTATCACCAAGGCCTTGGACTTCTTCGGGTTCACAACAAATCCAAATGCCCTCGCCCATTCACCTATTCGACCCAAATCTGAATTGATTGCTGTAACAACTGCCTCAGCATCGCATACCGCAAAATGGCAGTATATCTGCAAGTCGTTTGCGTAGAGGTGGAATTTGGAAGAAATGACTTTGGTGACGGGGTAGATAAAGATGGAGATTGGGAGAGGAGATAAGACACCACCCTGGGGGACACCCGTAACTAGATCACACCAATGCGATTGTTTCTAATTAAGGCGGAAATTATCGTTTTCATAACCATATATGAAAAAACCGAAGTATTATTAGTTATTGTGATTTTTGACTAGTACCTATATGCAAGCAGGAACTAGAACTAGGAAAATAGGCATTTTGGAAAAGCTTTTAAAAAAAAAGGAAATGTACTTGTCCGAAATGTAGCGTTCCTGGTTGAGCGTGCTGAGTTCGCTCGTAACCAGATTTTCTTTTCACCTCGTTTGTAAATCTTTCAACTCGCTCACCATTTTTCAGGGGATGCAAACGGTATTTATATTACCCTTTTTGTTGTTGCGAGTTGCGCGGACCCGTAACGGGTATGCTCCGCTCGCAGTAAAAGCCCACCATCATAGATAAACAAAACATGACAAAAAAAAGAATGGCTAAAAGTCTTCTTAACTATACCTTGTGCCTTAAAGGTCATCTTTTATAAATTAACAATTAGTAAAGATGTGCCTCAGGATAAATAAACATATTAATATTATAACGAGGAACCTACACAATATCTTATCTTTGTAGCGTACAAACATATTTTGGCTAGTATACGTGATCTGTAGATTAAACTGAAATAAACTACAGAATTTGCTTTTCTATGCTATCCATACAAAAATGACAATGAACAAGACCTCAATTATAGCTGAATTGACCGTTTATCTAATCGATAGGGACGCGGAACCATTAGCTGCATTTAGTGACGTAACGGGACCATAAGTGCATTGGTGCTGCACCATTTAAATCCTACTTGTATTGATTGTCTTTGTTTCTTAACTTCAGTTTAAGAAGGTTGAATGCGATCTGCCGCTAATCCTATTGTCGGGAAAACGAAAGTAGGCTTGCTCGTAAACTAATTTTAATTCTAATTCAACACATACCCGACTCCAAAGATAATTTAAACATCAACTTACCATTCAAAACAGTTTTGTCAACATCGGATTGAAATTGGAATTCATTGTCAACTGCATCCTTGTGATGTGAGTGAAGTCGGTTACGATTTAACGATCAACAAAAATGCACACTCAATAGGTCAACAATTGACAGCTGTCAAAACAAACTCAGCAGTATCGAATGGTGACTTAGCCAATGGAAACTTCAATCTCAATTAGTTCCACACAATGGCTGTACAATTATGACACAATTGACGCTATTCAAGTGTACGAAATAATGAACTGAAATAATGAACCTATGAAACTGCCGTTTTGCCGTACTGGCCATTTTAAATGAAAATATTATTTTTTTTGACTGATAATTCTAATTTCAAATTAATTTTATTTGACAAACATGGAATCTTTTTCTAAAATCGTCATTTGTTTAATAGTTAGTGTTTTGTTTTCAACGCATTTGAACATTTTTCGTCATCATGGATAAGTTAAAAATTCGAGTAAGTATGGAGTATGAGTACCGTCGTGGCAGCAAAGCGGCACAAGCGGCACGCAACATCAACGACGTTTACGGAGCGAACACTACAAACGAACGCACCACCCGTAATTGGTTTACCCGCTTCCGTTCTGGAAATTTTGACCTGAAAAATGAACCACGTGGTCGTCCGAAAACTTTGGTCGACAATGACGAATTAAAGGCAATTGTGGAAGCTGATGAAACTCAATCCACGGCTGAATTAGCAGCAGCTTTCGACGTTAGCATCAAAACAATATTGGTCCATTTGCGTCAAATTGGCAAGGTAAAAAAGCTTGACAAATGGGTACCCCACGAACTCAATGACCGCCAGCGCGAAGTACGCGTGGAGACGTGCCTTGCACTGCTCAGCAGGCATACAAATGAAGGAATTCTGAACCGCATTATTACTTGTGACGAGAAATGGATCCTGTTTGACAATCGTAAGCGCTCAGCAAGTTGGTTGGACCCTGGTTCAGCACCCAAACAATGCCCTAAACGAAAACTTACCCCTAGAAAAGTGATGGTCACTGTTTGGTGGTCTAACGCGGGTGTAATTCATCACAGCTTCTTGCCAAACGGGACAAGCATTACTGCAGATGTGCACTGTGAAGAACTGAACACAATGATGGAGAAGCTCGCACGTCTCCAACCAGCTTTCGTTCGGCTCCACTGCTCCTGCACGACAACGCACGACCTCATACTGCACAGCAGACGGTCTCCAAGCTACAAGAGTTGGGGTTGGAAGTTCTCCGTCATCCGCCGTACTCACCAGACCTTGCGCCTACAGACTTCTACTTTTTTCAGAATTTGGATAACTTCTTGGCGGGAAAAAAATTCAATACCCGAGAGGCAGTACAAAATGCCTTTGAAGAATTTGTTGCCTCCCGTCCAGCTGATTTCTTCAAGAAAGGCATCAATAAGCTACCAATGCGTTGGCAAAGATGCATTGATTGCATGGGTGATTATTTTGATTAATAGAAATAAAAAATATATAACAAAATTACGCTTCATTTATTTCGTGAAAAACGGCAATTTCATAGGTAAAGACCTAATATCAACATAGGATCATCCGATCCATCAAATTTGTTTTCATTCGAAAAGTCAAAAGAGTAAGCCTGCAGCTCTACATAGAATTGGCGTTGAGTCCATTCTTTCAGTTTCAGAGTTCAAAAAAAGTTTACTGAGAGAATACGACAGGTTTGTGGCTAATTACGGATATCTGTAGATTGGAAGCTTTCGATTAAGTTTATATTTAAAGTTTTCTAGACCCAGTATAATAGTAATCTTAAAAGCTTTTTTTTATTTATAGCAGAATATTTTATTGGTAGCAGAATATTTAAGGAGATTATCCTTAAATATTCTGCTACCACAATAAGGATTCGACAATCGAATAGAAAAGTTGCTAGAATGCTAAATTTATGAAATCGACATCAGCGTTTGAAACGTTCATTTGAACCAATTTAATGCAATAGGCATTCTAAAGCTGTTTTATAACAATTATACTACGCGGAGCAGCGATTTGATAACATTTGACAGCTAAATTATCCAGCAGAAAATACGACTGCGTTTTTTTCCTACAATGTGAACGAAATTGGAAAGTATGGAGTAAAACCACGCGAACTTCCAGTGTTTATCTTATTTGTTTATATTTCTCAAATAAATTGATTCCATACCAAAAAACATACTTATCTAATAAATGAACTATAATCGTTTTAGAGGCATTGAAACATAAATACAAATATGCATTTTTGTATAGTCTATGTTCAAGAAACTAGACACTTAAAACAGGACGATGATTACTTTGAACTGTTTTCAGACGAGCACAACTGATGTTAGTTTGCATTCACACCCATCGCAACTGTTTTATTAACTACTATTTAGTGTGAACATTATATCGACTCGAGCGTTTGAAATGCCCTTGTTCCAATAATGGCACTTCCTGTGGAACACAACCACATAAACGTGATTATTATGGCGGTCAATACAGGAAGAACTGTAGCACCGCTTCAAGCAAGATCTCCACAAAAACTCTATTCATCATTTTTTAACTCTACTACGAGCAAATAAATACAAAATATCAGTAAGAGAGATCGTCCTGTTGGTTTTATAGGCTTACCTTTACCAATAAAATATAAATTATCAATGACGTAAAAATTTCTGTGAAAATGAATAAATTACATCTTCAACGAATGTAATAGAATTTATTTAAAATTGCCTCTTGGTCTTGACGCATGCGCACTGAAGCGTGCGAGGCCTTAGCCACTCTATTGAAGCGTGAACCCGGTCAACTGTATTTGTTCTTAGCATAACGCTAAAACAATACTACTACGACATGTACAAACATGTATTTACGGAGTTTTTAAAATTAAATGAATAATGTATTTTTGGTGCGTACTGAATTTTAATTATTTGCAATAAGTAGAAAATGAACATTAGTAATGTAAACTTGTGCTATAGATAACGAACTAAAACAAACATTGTATAAAACATGGTGACCCGCAAATGGAATAGTCCTGCTACTATTTTTCAAAAACTTCTTTACTATAAGATTTTATTTATTTTATTAAGGCGTACACAGAGGCAACAATCACTTATAATATAAATAAAAATAAGGTATAATATTTATTTACGTAAAGATTAATTAAAGGAGCTATCATATCTTAAAAATAGTACTAAACTGTAAGCATTTTATACATGTACTTTTATTCTGGGTTCCCCCCTAGTTAGCTGTTGGTAGGGCCATACAGTTGATGAGTCGAGGATTTATTACTATAATTAGTTTTTAAAATAAATGTGTACTTTCCAATTATTCTGTTAATTATGCGAAACTCGTTAATCAACAGTTTAAGTGGGTCACGATAACCTCCCTGCAGTGCCTTCACAAACGTGACGATAGAAAACTTACGGAAATATTATTTTGTGGTAAAAGAATTTTAATATATCCATCAAAGCTGCTTGAGAAAGATCTGCGGTGTGGTTAGAGCTAATTCATCAATAGCATTACTTCATGAAATTTCCTTAAGTATTTTATTATATCTACTCCACCTCACCTAATGGACTGTAAGTTTCCACGAATTACCTTAAGATTTCACGAATTACCTTAAGATTTCAAGGTGTTTGTAAAGATACCGTAACGACAAGTTAAAATATAAAAAAATAAACGCAAGAACGTTCGGTTAAACATGTTTTATTTAGCACTACTTGATTTTAGTATTGCATTACGAAAAAACATTGATCCAGGAATCGTATTGGTCGATCATTTTTACGAATATTAATTGTCTATTGGCCAGGCTATCTATCTCATCTGATCTGATGGAAAGTGACCGCCCAGATTTTATACCTATTCTTGAGCTACGCATCCACTCTACTTTTACAAGCTCCAGGGATTTATTTTTAAGTAGAAGTCATAATATAGTAAGTTGGTAATAAATTTGTCAATATTAGTTCATAAACACGGGCTTGAGCTGCCAAAATGGTTAGATAATATTGACGTTTGAATTAAAATGTGGTAGTCGTTTAGACGATTTAATTAATCGTAAAAAATTTGACCTAAACATTCAAATAGGAACTTACTAATAGCTTCTGTTGTTCAGAAACGAGAAAGGCCAAATCTATGGTCGTAGTAGTAGCAGCATATACTTAGTATCAAATTTTTTTGTGTCGGAAGTCGTTCACGATTGTTCCTATTTCAATAAACATGGGTCGCATCCTCTTATAATCGCATGCTACGAGGGTGGATTGAAAAGTTCGCGGCCTAAATAAGAAAACACAGGAATAATGCAATTTTTTATGTTTATTTTTCTACATACTCTCCTCCTAGTTCACAGCACTTACCCCAGCGGTCCTCCAAAGCCTTGATCCCATTTAAGTAGAAGGTCACCTACGCATCTAAGCATCTACGGCCACTTGGACCTACTCATTGGTAGAAAATTTCATTCCACCTAAGTGTTTTTTTAGTTTTGGAAATAGGTGGAAGTCAGAAGGTGCCAAGTCAGGTGATTAAGGGGATTAGGAAGCAATTCGAAACCACAATTCCATATTCTTATATTCCAATATTTGAGCCATCGATTCTGCAGATGTGTCAATACGAGCATTGTCCTGATGAAACAAATTTTCTTGGTCAACAATCCTGGTCTTTTAGGCTTTATTTCTTCGCGTAAACGACGTCATAGTGTGCAGTTGTATGCAAAATTTATAGTTTGACCTCTTTCTAAGTAATCAACTAAGATGACATCCTTAGAATCCCAGAAAATCGTTGCCATTACCTTGTTTACTGAAAAACACACCTTGGCTTTTTTGGGGGTCGAAAATCCGGGTCTCTTCCATTGTTTGGATTCAGGAGTATAGTGATGAATGTTTCGTCCATAGTAACATACCTTGCCAAAATTAGTTTGGATCGGCTTGAAAATGCTCTAAACAGTCTCTAGAAATCGTGAGCCGAGTTCGTTTCTGTTCAACTGAAAGGAGCCGCGGAACCCATCTTGCAGACACCTTGTGGAGCCCTAATTCGTTAACGATCATGTTTTGTGTACGTTTATATGAAATCCCCTAGAGCTTCAGCTATCTCAGATACCTTCAATCTTCTTTCTCCCATGATGAGATCACAAATTTTTTAGATGTTTTTCGAAGTCGTAGCTGTAAAAGGCCGTTCAGAGCGGGGGTCATCTTTAATGCTCTCTCGTCCACGTTTAAGTTCAGCTGTCCACTTTTTTTATCATTGTATACGACGGAGCAGATGTTCCTAAAGTAACCACCATATCTTCATGAATCTGCTTTAGAGTTAAGTGTTTCTTGTGGAGGTATTTGATCACGGCACGGTGCTCTTAACTATCAATATTCAAAATTAATGAAACTTACTCTCACTTAATGTTCAATAAAATAAATAATTACGCATGTATAGCAGAGAAAACTTGCACAGAGACTGACAAAGAGTCTAGGTTTCATATGGGGATAGTTTTATAATAATATGACAGCGCTATCTATGTAAGGCCGCGAACTTTTCAATCCACCTTAGTATATAATATTAACAATTATAAACATTTTATAAAATATATAGTTTTACAAAATAATTAAAGGTTTGAATTGCCTAATTAATTTCGTAATCCTCGGGTCTTATTAGAATTCGTGTGACATAATCTGCTCGATTCTATTTACGTCTTGCCAGCGGTGTATCAGTCCGTTTCGTATTGACATTTCGGCCACCAAAAGCATGCATTCTCATACACACAGGTCTGTAAATCATATAAGCCGAGTGGCGTGGTGGGTTTCTACCCTGCCTTATAAGCCGGATGTCCCAGGTTTGAATCTCGGGTCATGATTGTTAGTTCATTTATGTACCGTCACGGCTAAGCCTTAGGAAGCACGTCAGAACGCCGCGACATTTGAGTAAAGAGGTTAATATGAATTATTATGAATTAAGAAGAAATATATTTAAATATGCGGTTGACAGAACAGAAATAGATGAAGCAATACATTCTAACTTGCTCCGTCATCGGAGCAAGATATACTAGAAAAGTTATAAAAATAAATAAAAGCATATGAAATTTATTACATAATTTGATTTCATCCGTATTGATTTAAACCACAAGTCGGTGGTTAGTCGCGAATAGGGATAAAACACGAGTGTACCTTTATTCTGGGTTTTCCCCAGTTCGCTGTACGGTCATCCATAACGCATGCTCTGCTTACTTTGGGTCTACACAGTTAGTGTTTTTGTCTGGGGATTATTTTTATTCAATTTTAGCATATAATTCTAGATTTGTTGCAGAGGGATACCTACAACCCAGCCTTCGAGACTCTAGGGATAAAAAAATATATAGGCCATATTTACAACACACGTTTATTTATTTCCCAACTAAACCGCACTGAGAACCATTACTTGGAGCAGATAATTTACCATTTTTTTTTAATTTTCCAAGTAAAGGCATTTATGTTGATGTGGATGTGAAGATCTATCATCTATAATCTACCGCGAGACTCTCATTATATAATAATTGTAAGCCATAATTACACACCGGTGAAGTTCTTTACTGTTCAATAGGGCACTTACATTGGCTCAGACCAAAATTCTGAGCAACTTTATAAATCATATACAAATTGGTACGAGGAATCGATTTTTTCCGTTTTCACTATATGGTGTTTTTTAGAATGTAGTTCAGAATTGTGGTCTTGGGCACCTTTTCTAAAATGTTTTCATCATTTGCCCCAGAACCAACATCGGAAAAAACCTTTATTTACCACATAAACCAGCAGTTAAAATATGACTTGAAGACAGACTCAGTAAATTTCATTATTGTGTCACACTCCCGCATTTTCCATTTCGAGCATCATTCGTTGTTTTTTGTATCTGCTCGCATTAATCAATAATTCTTTTATTTTCTGAAGAATACGATATTCCATTATTGCGTCAGCCTCAAATACAGGAAAATTCGTTTTATTAGACATTGTTCCTAAAGGTTCTATTTTTTGAAAGCCGTTGTGTTTCGTAACGGGTCTAGGACGTTTTTGAAAAACGTTATAAGGAGCACTTGTATCCTGTTTTGTTTGAAAGGTTAATTTGCCAGCACTTTCTCTTAATGCTTTAGGGCTACTTCTAGTAAGGGCATTTTCAGGAGTACTTTTCTTTAGGACTCCATATGAAGCATTATATTCCTCGTTTGTTAGTTCGGGCTTATTATTTTCGATTTCCCTAGAATTTTTCTTAGGATTACTTTCAGGATAAACAAATCTTTGCTGGAAATTAATTATAAGTTCCTTAATTTTCACGTTGATAAGAGGAATCAATTATCCAATGCAAGACAAATATACCTACATTTAGAATAGTTTCTATCCAAACAGCGTAAGGAGAAAGTTTCACAAAAACAGTTGGACTGCCACTTGCACCGCAGTTTGGGTTGATAAAGCTTACAACACCCACTAATTCTCCATTAAATATTGCAGGACCTCCTAAATCTTTCTAGAACAAAATAAAAAAAATATTTGTGTATCAAAGAAAAACATGTTATAGATCAAACTATTATGTTGCTTTATCTATTTACCTCGCATGCCCCGCCGCTATTTGTAGAACCGAGACAAAAGTTATCATCTGTAACGTAATTTCTGAAAATGCATTGGAAATATATAATTTACAACACAGTATTGATAATATTACATCGAATGCTATAAAATTAGATTGAGCCAAATGTTGAGTGCTGAAGGGTGCTTTAGAACAACTTTATAACAAACTAGGATTAGCCCACGAATGCGATGTGTATATGACGGTGTATTAAAATAATCAAAATCAGAACATCCATCGGGAATAGTCCAAAATTTCGGGATCCTAGAAAAGGGCTATGAAACATTTCATGCCAGTGTGAAAGAAAAACAAATAAAGGTACAAAAAAATTCCCTCTTGTATTTGAAATATTAGATAGATTTGATGCCACGAAACAGTTTCAGCGCTCGAATAAATCAACGGGCAGGCAAATTTGAACACTATTATAGAATGAATTATTTTGGTATGTTACAATATGATCTGAACTTAGGGATATTTAAAAACTGAATTTTTAGAATTTTAAGAAGTACTCGTAGTTGACTTCTTGAGAGAATCTTGCACGACACTCACATTCACTTCGGGACAAAGTCCCCTAAATGGCCTGCATACACTGCCTTCCGGCAGCCGTCACCAAATTTTCGCTCTATATTGTAGGTATTGCAGGACCACTTCTTTATGAAACTCACGACCAATAGTGAGGCAAGTCCACTGTGTTGATACTAACCGCTCCGCATTAACAGTTTACGAAGGTTTGAAAAGTTATTTCAAGATGGATCTCGGCGTGATGTTCGAGCCGCATTCACTAGTTGCGCGAAAGTAAAAAAATACAGACTTACAATTCCGACCTTAAATCTCGTTTCTGAGTGAGACCGCTAATTTTACGATGGATACCGTTAAACGGGATGACTTTTAATTTGTTGCTCGTTCTCTATAGGCACAGGAAATTTTCGATATTTTTTAATTTCTGGCGGAAAATATAAGTTTAGACTTACTTATGTATCTTTTGGCAGGCTTTCCAGTCAAACAAATGAAAGTGATGAAGTCCTAACGAGACTCTTTTAAATTTATGGCTGTGCTAAAAAAATAAAGATACAAAAAAATTACTGAGTTTTTATTGTGATTGTTGCTACTTCATTTATATTATCTATACCTATATCCAGTGTTTAAAATCGTGAAAAAAATATACTTATACACCTACTTGCTATCATAGTGAAACTAATAATAAAAAGTATTAGTTTGATATAATAGCTGCTTTATACGAAAAATGTGTATTTCGTTAATTTGAAAACTAGCGTAAATGATGTGCCATTTAAGCCAATTTTCACACCATTCCAATAACTTTTCCAAAAAAAGATACTTTCTGTAAATTTTTCTTTTGCACGTGTACTAATTTTAATTTTCCGTTAACATTTGCACCATTTTAGATAGTAATTAAAATGAAAAATTCATAAAAGTAAGTAGTATACATTTTCAAGCTATCTACATCAAATGTAACTGTGACATTAAGCTATAATGAAATTTTAGCTGAATGCCATTTCATGGAAGTCCTGAAATGTTAGCTTCCAGAAAAAGCACAAATATAATAATAAAATATATCGCTAATCAGCCTTTTTTTAACCTCCCGAAAGGAATGTATCGAACTACCTTGTAAATGCAGGGAATGTACCGAATTACCTCCATATACAAGGTGGAATTTTGCGATGGCTCCTGGATGCAAAGTACTCTTAATACTGAAGTTGTACAGTTTTACTGTAAGCAAGTTTTGCTTACAGTAAAACTGCATTCAAAGATATTCGAAAACTAACTTGCCACGTCCAGGAATCTAACTGGCTCAAATCCGAACGCTCACGGTCAGATATACCAAAACATGACATTATAATTCATTGGGAAATTATAAGTCAAGCCACAAATTTCTTTATTGGCCACGTGATCAAACTTCTAATTTTATAACTGAGCCCTGGAGAAAAGAGATAGCATCTAATACACTAATTCGTCTTCTTTGCAACGCCGACTAAATATTCTATAGAAAGCGTAGTAGTGAAATTTTGGGTTCGGTTAATGTTAGGCTGTATTCATCGCATGCGCGATGTAACAACATATTTTTTGTGGCTAAGATATTATCGTTCAGACGCTCGCAAATTGTGCATGACTTTGTAATTTAGAAGGCAGTGTAGAGTTTTAGAGGCGAACAATGCTATTAAAAATAAGTCTGTTTAATTAGCACCCTAAATTATTATACAATTTACAAAATAACAGCCTATGTGTGTAGCCCTTTAAGATATAAGAAAGGAAGTGTCCGTGAAAATACGGCAGTGAAAGAAATATCATATACAACACTATGTACCTGATCTAAAGAATTTTGTGTACAAATCTATCCAAATAAATTAAATTGAAATATATAAAAGTTAAGAAGCCATGAAACTTACATCACGTCTACCCCAACCAAGTACTTTAAACAATACACTCTTGTTAGATTTTGACCTGTCAAATCTATCAATACTACTAAAAGGTATTCTCGCATGACTCGTTCTAAGAAGCTGACCCTGCTTCAGTTGCAATAAAACTAAGTTGTTTTTGAGGTTAAAAGGGTTGAAATCCGGGTGAAAGATGACGCTTTTAACGCGATACACAACTCCAAAAGAGTCATCGTAATCACTGTCTGCCCTTATATTTATTTTTGAAAGTCCCGTGCCATCTTGTTCGTCTGCAAATAACCTAGAAACAGAAAATCAAAGCTATTATTATAGGTGCTGGTCAAACTCAATATGGGATTTTGACCTGCTAATGGTCAGTAGTACCCATGAGAGATTAATTCATGAGTAACCTTTTCCCCCTTAAACTTCCCTAATTTTAAATCTAAAAATCTTGTAAAAAGATATCTAATAATTTGCGAAAAATCAATCATAAGTTACCATTTTGTTTTCTTTTGAATGTCAATGTCAAAAAAGAAACAAAACTATATAAGAATTTGGTAGATGACACAATTTAAAAATGCAAGTTTTTGTAATTTATTTATAAAATATTAGTTATTTTGACAGGTACAATGTTTTGAAAAATATAGTTTTGAATTTAATATCGTAATTATATAGATTTGAAAACTTAAAAAAAGAAGCAAAAACTTATTATAGTATATGTTAAATTTTTTAATATCATTAGCTTACTGACATTAAATATAACAATTTTTACTATGACAGTATGCATGTAAACGCATTATCTACGTAGCTATTATATATTTTATCTAAACGCCCATACAATTTTAGTATGATTCACAAGTCGTGACGTCACAGCTCAGTACCGTTTTGTATGGAGCGTTTTTCGGCGACTCGCAGCGGCTCCTCGAACACATCGCTGTATCTAGAAAACTATTGATTGTAAACATACTGTTTTTTTTGCAATATTTATTTACCGTTGATAAACTATTGAAATATGAAATTAAAAAAAATTTGTCATGTAACCAATTATAATATACATGATTAAGTCGAATGAACCCACAAGTAATTGACGTTATTGAGGGATTAGTTTTGACAGTCAATCAACAATCTGTCAGTTATTTTTTGACATGAATTACCTAGAGTGAATCATAAAAAAATTGGGAAAAGATATATTTAAAAAATATCTTACAATGGTAGGAAGGACTATATATTCAAACTAATGAATGTATGATAATCTATATTTGTTGCCCTTTAATTTGATATACTGACTATTAGTAGTGACTATTATCTTTTTTACTACCTTTACTAGCTTTACAGGTGAGGTATAAGGTAGCCTATAAATAAATAAACAAAAAACCAAATCCAAATCAAGTTAATTTACCACTAGGTAGTAATGGTATTCTCTATTTAGCTATTCTCTCTCTAGTATTCTCTGTTAAGATCTCGTATACTGCAGACCGGGACTACAGTCCTTCCCATTTTGGCCGCCGTAATAACCACGTTTGCGTGGTTGCGTTCCGGTTAACGGGAAAGGAACAACCAGTGCAATTACTGGACAAAGGCAATGTCACAGCTGAAGCCTGCAATCGGCAACGCATCTTTAGTCGATCTAATAATCACAATCACTATTAATAAAAAAACATCGAGGATTAATGGAGTCCATGGGCGCGGATGTCACTTAGAAAAAAAGTTTGCGCCCTTAGGATACGACTAGTTGGGGTGGAACAATTAAATATTATTTTCATAGGTACCTCTGAAGACAAGAAGCAGCCGTGATGATAGTGTTGGAGCTGATGATGCTGCCGGCGCAGGCTACCCAGCCGTTCACCGAAATAGACACCATGAACGAGTACTTCTTTATACATGCGGTCTCTGCATTGAAGAGCCTTCTAGAAGGTTGCAGTTCTGCTGGTTGTGGTTCTGTTTAAAGTGAAGTAGAAGATGTTACGTAGTGGGTTCCCATACTGTGCGGTCATCCAAAACACAAGCTCTGCTTACTTTGGGGCCATATAGTTGTGTTTGTCGGTTTTTGAGGAGCTTGTCATTTACCTTCCCCTGTTTTGTTTTAGTCAAAGTTATTAGTTTACTTTACTGTTCAAGCATAACTACTATGTTGGTTAACATGCCTGTGCAGCACAGACACAATATTGAAAGATTCTAAGTCTTAAGATGGAACTCTTAGTAACTAGATTTTCATTAACACACAAGTTGACTGGAAGAATTCGCTTTTAGCAATAAGAGCACTTTTGCACACATAAAAATGTTTGAACTAATACTTTTTTGTGAGAAATAAGGTGTTTTTATTATTATTATTTATTTAGATGAAGGATCACCAACACGACATATACAATTAAATAAGATCTTTTGTGAAGTTTAGATTTGAGTATTGTCACAATTATAGGAGATGACGGCATTTAAGGACAAATACCAATGTAGACTCTGAGAGTGGATATCTAGATTAAGCATCTTATTTGAGAGCTCATTCTGCAGCCTAGATAGACGATCGACAGGTGAATCGCGGCCCAGCCTGGTTCTACAGAATTTAGTTTTGAACAGGGCACCCAGGATATCCGGGTAATCGACGCGGAACGTTGAAATTGAATCGATTAAGTAACATGGGACTGTAATTACAGGTTTTTGGCAATTTGTATAGAATCCACATATCCGAGTTAATGTGCCGGAGTGACAGAGGCTCTAAATGAAAGTATGGTGGGCTATATATAAATAATTAGTATATAAATAAGGACTATTATTACATCTTTAGACTTGTAATAAAATATATCCCATTTGTCTTAGCTATTTATACCCCATTATACCACTATTTAGTATATTTATCAAAATCAAACATTATTTAGACAAAACGTATAGATAGCACACTGTCATATTACCAGGCCAATCAGAAAGTTTTGTGGAAAAAAAAAAGGTTTCTTGTACGGAACGCTGGCAAATTATAATTTATTTGCTAAATTCGGTTCTTTAAAGTAGAAATATATTTGTTTCAAATTGAAACTTCCCTCTTGATTTTTTTACCAGCATTATGAAACTTTTGTGTGTCATAGAAAAATGGGTCAGGACATTTTCGTGCAATAATTTTTTACAATATCAAGTCCAACTTGAAACCTGATAAATCGTTTGATCGACTATATTTATCTTTTATGAACTGTGTACCGGTAGTATTTCGAATTTAAGTGCGGTCACTGAAATTTGAAGGATGAAGAAAGAAGTGGTCGTCCTTTGATCACCCTTACGGAAGAAAACATGCTGCAAGTGAAAAATTTGATTGAACAAAATCGGCAAATCATATACGAGGGGTTCAGCACTATGTGCAAAATGGATCGGCAAGTGCTTAAGACATCCTACACAAGCGCTCTATCCTTTGCGTAAGGAGGATTTTTGCACTCGGTACCCCACAACCTCACCGATTCTCAGAAGCAGAGGCCCGTGGAATGGTGCCATGATTTGATTGATAAATTCAAAGCAGGTTTTTCTTGCCGTGTTTACGATATCATAACAGGTGAGAAATCTTGGGTTTATCAATATGATCCAGAAACAAAGCGCCAGCCAACGGTATGGCTGTTCCGAATCGACCAGTGCCTTCGAAAGTGAAACAATCGAGAAGCGCCGGAAAAATTTTGAGCGTCAGTTTTTTTTTGTTACGGGGTATTTAGTGTCAATTCCCTTAAGAAACCAAAGTAGCATCAATACAGAGTGGTGTACTACCAAATGCTTGACAAAAGTTTTTGCTGCTACGTGCATCAAACTAAGTACTGAAAACGGGACTCCAAGGACTTTGCTTGCCAACGACAACGCGCCTGCGCACTCCGCGATCAGACGAGGGACTTCCTTAACACCACACCGGTAAAAACTTTGGGTCATCCACATTACAGCCCTGTTTTGGCACCGTCTGACTTCTGCTTGTTTTCTAAAAATAAAAACCAGCTCAAGGGGATACAGTTTTCATCACAGAAGACGCGCCCACTGTGTCCGAGAAGGCCGTTGACGAAGCACCTATTGCAGACTGGGAAATTTGCTTTGAAAATTGGTTCAGACGCATGAACTTTTTAAAGACGCTGGCGGACAGTTTTTTGAAAACATGTAATAAAAAAAATAATACCTATAGAACAAGTTTTTTTCTCAAAGCCGTTTGAATGTCCTACGTACCTATACCAATGCAGTAATAAAGTATAAAATGTTTAAAAGTCACACAATATAATAACTAAAATAATATAAAGTATATAATAATACTTATAATATAGTTTTTGACTTTGTTATAAAGCGCTTATCTTTGTAACCGAGACTTTGACGCAATGTTTGCATTCAATAAGTAAATTATTGAGAAAGCTATAAAACATCTGAACACATCCTAAATAATTCAAATTAACAAAACTATAGGTAAAGATACAAGTATACAGAAAATAAACTGACCCCAAACTTTAATTTGATTCGAGTTAATTTGCCCAGTGGCTTCTTTCTTCAGTTCAAGAATATCATCGATTTTGATTTCGTTAGTTTTAGCTAGAAAACTGGCGATAAGCTCAAATGACAAATTGTCATCTTGATCTGTTGCATTAATTTTTTTTGTTTCATCAACAAGAAGTCCGTCTGTACTAAACTCATCCTTTAAGATTCTATCTAAGTTAGAAAATTCAAAATTTTCATTTACAATATCATTGATAATGTTATTTAAATCATAATCAATATTGGATTTTTTATCGCTGCTTTTTGTTATATCGCAAATATGAATATACATTTTATGTTTTAGTTTAGCTGTGTTTCTTAGAAGTCTGTAGGTATGCAGTCCACTTCTTACATTCTCCGAGGCCAAGAACATTGGAGTCAGCATTAATGTTGTGAAGATTCCGTTGACAGCTCTTTCAATTTCTCTAATTATGGCGTTGGAACGTTCATCAGCTGATTTCGAAATGATGGCATTTTTTATGTCCTCGTGAGTTTCAAGCACCAGCAGCAATGTCACGAAGAATATCTTAACAAATTTCATAATGTGATCGAAATAAATACTTGAGTTTTATTTAATATAATAAGTTAGAAATAGTCAATCTAAGTTATATTTGTTCACGTGTATTAAAATATGTTCTCTATCTGAATGTTGCTGTTTTATTTGAAATGGAAAAAGTCGTAATGTATTTTCATTATTTTTTTATAACTTTAGTTATAAATTGTAATGGAATTAAATGAATTCAAAAATATTTTTCTAGAAAATTCTTACTTAGTTGGAACAAAAAAACTAGAAAGGCAGACGCCGCCATCAAATGGGCATATTAAAAGCCGTCGAGAAAGAAAGTTTATGTGTTAGGGATATGCGAACATGTGAACACACTACTTATATATGTCTTTTAAAACTATTTTATAAGTATAAATAAGATTTGCTTGCCAAAACTTCCCCAGGGGTATATGGTACCGGTACACATAACCTCTTATCTAACTAACTTAAATAACTTAATTTGCGAGCGGAAAAGAAATTTTAAGCTGATGCTGAGATTAACCTGCTTGTAATTCCTAATTTTATAAAACCTTAATCAATAGACATATCAAATAAAATATACAAAGCCACGAACATATCGTAGTTAACTCCAAGTGAACATAGTCCACTCACAGACAATGAACCATCCGGTCATTTGAAATTAGAATCAACATATTTGTTGCTCAATAACCAATCCTATTTCCTTTCTCTAAAGTACATTTTATATCACGGATGTTGAAAGATTATTATTAGGTATGAAAAGGGTCTTATAGAGGTGTCACTAATATATTGAAATATTTATTACGATATAGATAAACAGGCACGGTTTGTTCAATAACATAGGTCCTGTACCGATTTATTGTATATTCTACGCATGTTTCACTTGGGTTTTATTTTTATTCAGGTAGGTATGTGACGTGATTGAGAAAATATATTATAGTTTTATGATTTATTGATAAAGTTTAAAACGCCACAATGGCCTTATGTCGATTCTGTTTATGGCAAATTTGCACCGTGATCAATTTCCGTATTGAAAAAGTTTCATATAGCACAGGTTTAACAAATCCAAGAATTTAATATAAATTCATTGAATGCCAATTGTAGGAATACCTTGGTCAAAACGCTTTTATAATCGAAAACTCATCCCCTTGAAGACCTAAAGTAAAATGAAAAAAATCAAACAGCTGACCCGGTCGATTTTGATTCTGACGTTCAAGTTAAAGAAAAACTTCAATTTCAACGCGATTCAAACGCATCCAGCGTAGAGGATTACGTTGCAAGAGGTCCAGCAGGTATTTTCTATCATTTTTAGTCCATTCCATAACAGTTGTATTATATTTCTAACATAAGAGCCAACATTATACGATAGCTAATGTTTAAAACTAAAGTTGGTCGATCTAGTCGCGTAGTGGGTAGTAGTCCTGCCGCATACGCCGGAGGTCCCTGGTTCGAGTCCTGGTCGGGGCATTCATTTGTGTGATGATCACAGATGTTTATTCTCGGTTCCCAGTTCCCTGTATGGTCATCCATGACACAAGCTCTGCTAACTTTGGGGCCATACAGTTGGTGTGTTTGTGTATGGATATATTATTATTATAGTATAGTATGATTATAAATATCTTATTTTGTTAATAATAATTTTTTTTGCACAACGTTTATAGATAGCGATTAAACGCGGCAATTCTGCCGGCTTTATGGCCGCTTTGCCCCATGTACAAAGTAATGCAGACTTTGCTTTTCTTGCTTCTATTGTTAATAAGTAAATATTCTTGTTTGTTAATATCTAGGTCCATAAGTATGTTTGTATCCTTAAAAAGTCCTTACATGGCGTTAATTTACCTAAATCGTTTATTTAAATGTTCAATCTTAGCTTTGCGTATTGATTTATTTTAATCATTAAAAAATTCTAATAAAGTAGCTGTTTAACAATTTGGGCTCGACGTTGTCGTCTAGCAATAACGAGCAGACACTAATCCTTTCGGCGCAGTTTATGGAGTGACAACTCAGGGAAAGAGACGTAAAATCCATCGCATTCATTTCAAACTGATAAAATATAGTCCTTAAGTCGAGATCGAGTCGATAACACGTGCTTCTTAACTCCCTACGCCAAAAGAGAGGTGTTACACGTTTGACGTGCGTATCTGAGTTCCTGTCTGCGGCATGTTATCTTCCATATGAATGGGCCGATTTTGATGCGGTTTTTTCTTCTTAGCTATGTTTGAGGAAAATTTGTGACGCCGTTTAAAAATTGTCCCGTCAGTCGGGTTACTTTAAATTTGTATACAAATAATTTGTTTACGATCAGTTTAGGTCTAGCTAGGTAAGGCAAGAAAAAGTAAGTTGGAAATAGGCATGAAATTTGTTTTTTGTTTCAGTATTTTGAAACTACCCTAGGTATTACCCGATGTATTTGTAAAAGTTACTTATTTTAAATTCATGAAATCGGGTTTCTGAATGCGTTCGCTTTAGACCAGAAACTAAAACTAGACAGCTGAGTGATTTGAAAGTGTTCTTCGACATGTTTGAAGAAAAACGGTTGAGGCGATCAAAAGCTATGCATGAGTTTTTGCCGTCAGACGGAGGTTTTTAAATTGGTGTTGACAAGTAACTTGGCTCTTCTACAATTTTATTATGTCAAATATAACTTGGAAGATAGAAATAAAGATAAGAAGTTAATTGAAGCTTGTATTAGTTAAGCATCATTAAAGTTGTAACTTTGATATTTATATGACAAAATAAGTTAATAACAAATCTGATTTAAAAATGTAAGCCAACTTGGGTAAAAATATTGCTTTATGTCCCTGTCGCTCCAGAAGGAGAAGTTGACAGTGATGGAGGAACATTTTGAATGACTAACTGACTAACTCCCAGTTAAAATGTTAACTCAGTTCTGCGTAAGTCGACGATTAAATTCAGTTCATTCACAAGTCAATAGGCTACCTGATATATTTTTTTCATGTATCTTCATCTTGTATAAGGATAGTTCGTTTTTCCGAAAGGCGCTTCAATAATTCTTACATAACAGTTCCTCTTAAATTTATAGTAAATTAAAGATAGTAAACTACGTCTTAATTGTATGTGTGCTCGTATAAGCCTGCGCATCCAAAGGCCGCGGCAGGCAGATGTGCTGCTAGGGTGCGTTTGCCATAAGAAAACCCAGAAACTCCAGAATTCATATTCCAGGTATTCGCGGACCTAGTTCGGCATAATCTTCTAGTATATGCACTTGATTATTTTAAATACGTAGGTACATGTGTCAATTCATCACAATTCGACATGTGTCAATTCGATTCGGAAATCAAAATAACACACAAAATACTACGACGGAAATCACAGACACGTTACGGATTACTTCGAGTGGTCGATAACGTTGTCAGATAAGATTGGTAACACGTACACAGTCTAGTGGGAGATAGGCGCAGAGATATAAGGAAATATTTAATGAAAACAACTAATGACTCGACCTGGCTTCGTTCGGGTAGCAACGCATACATACCACACAAATTTCAAAATTTTTGAGGGGTTTGCATTACACGTTTTGAGGGCACTTGAATGTATATTGTCGCACGATAGTATGCACATATGCCGTTTGAGGGTGTTCGTCGTTTGGATACTTGGGGGGAGGGAGACTTGCCGAGCTAACAGATGCAGAAAAGAATAATTTTGTATAGACATAAAGAGACTCTGTAAATTTATTTTGAAAATAAATATACCCGTGAAGTTTCTTGCCAGTTCTTCTTCACGAAGGTTTTTTTCGAACTGGTGGTAGAATCATGTTTTATTTGACGTCAATAAGAACAAGTAATTGTCAATTTTGAGAAATAAATATTTGAATTTGAATTTGAATATACACATAGCTAAACCTTCCTCTTGAATCACTCTGTCCAGTGGTTTAAAATTTATGAAAATCCGTTCGAAAGTTTTTGAGTTCATCGCGATCAGACAGACAGACGCGGTGGGCGAGTTTGTTTTATAATACGTAGAGATTAAAAGTCGGTTTTAAAGGGCATGTGATACACAGTATACGTACTTCCTTCCAAACCAGGTTGATATTATCATAAAGACAAACATTCCAGTAATGATAGTATACTTGTTTACGAGTAATCAAATTAGTTAATTAGTAATCTAAAAATAAAAATTCCGGTTAAAATATAAACATTCAATGATATTGTTCTATTCTTAGCTAAAATAATCTGAGATTTATTTAAACTCACTTACTTCTGTACTAATATTACAAACAGCACATACTTTTTCGTCTGTGTGTTTGTATGCATTCGATAAACTATGAAACTACTGACGTAAACATTTT
Source organism: Marasmarcha lunaedactyla (assembly GCA_923062675.1). Lineage (NCBI taxonomy): Eukaryota > Metazoa > Arthropoda > Insecta > Lepidoptera > Pterophoridae > Marasmarcha > Marasmarcha lunaedactyla. The sequence continues at coordinate 11,977,897 of OV281362.1, read as the reverse complement.
TTCATTCTTGTCGATAAGTAAGTTGTGTTATTGAGGATAAGTTTTTTTACAAAACTCCTACGGGATCGGGATAACGCGGGAAAATCCGCAATGGAACCTTAAACGTTAAAAATATTATATAAATTTAGAAACATACTTATCTCGTAATTATATTAAATTAGATTCTTATAGATACTCTTATATAATATAAATAATAATCCATATATTATTATAACGTATTATTATCTAGTTTCCCAAAAAGTATCTTTCAGAACAGGAATCACCGAAGAAAAATACCAGTTTTTCTAGCGAGTAGTTTTATATAAAAAAACAAATGATAACAAACCGTATTAAAAAGATTATTTTGGCCGAGGGAGAGCATTTTGATTTAACCGCTGCCCCTACCACTGGTCAATTTAGTATTGCCTCGAGAATGTTGGTTTTTTCCAGTCTATAACAAACTCAAAGAGAATGTATAATATGAAAAGTTCTATAAATACAAAAATGATTTAAAAAATCGATAAAAAAAACAATAAAGTACAAGTATAAAGTCGAGACAAATGTAGTTTTCATATATTTAAGCGTGGAATCAAATTAATACTTGCATTAACATGTAAGATAATTGCTTCATTGTCGATAACATTAGGTAAGTCTTAAGAGAATAATTGCCTAAATGCATATGATGTATAACCTAAAATAATTATCTTGTATCTGGCAATTCACTTACTTTAAACAAGCGAATATTTCAGGCGACAAAAGCGCATATAAAACATAACAATTGATACGATACGTGCGACTAGCAGTATCAGGTAGGCGTCTATGGTAGGCATTTACGTCACCAAGTAGGAATTTTCCCTCTTGTTGAAAGCCGAGAGATGAGTCGTTGGTATTCTCATCACAGAGGATTCGAAGCCCAGTTCCCTCTAAAATGAAATAGAATTTTATGTAAAATTTAACTTTACCTAAATCGAAAACTACCTAATTCTACAGCCGAGCCTTAAGGATGGAGCTGTGGGAAGAAGCTCTTCGTGCGTCCAGTAAAATATGTACCAATAGCATATATTCATTTTCGTAAGGTACTAACTCAATATTTGTAATAAAACCTTGAGTCAAAATGTGAGGAGAGCCTTTTGAGGTTTTTTGTCTTACTGAACTAACAAACACTTATAAGACGTCGTAATGAGAATTCTGAAAATTTTTACTTATTATATTATTTATCATCGAATTATCAAAATATTCGCAACTATTTAAGTCGCTGCCGGGTTGCCCACTTTTGGTACAGTTTTCTCTATTAATAAAAACATAATAATAAGAATTAGATCGATGACAACGAGGCCATTTTTCACAGGCCTTTCAAAGTTAGTACTACCATAGTACTCAAGATAATTCACCTATTGCTAAAAGGAAAAAAAAATATATAAAAAGTAGGAAATGTGACTTTACATATAAACAGCCAATGGAAAATTATCGTATTATAAATGGTTGACCCTACATACGGATGTTCCATCTGATTCAACGTTCTTAAAGATCTAATCATGAAAAAGCGAACTAGAAAAGGTTTTGCAGTTTTAGAGCCTAAAATATCGATAAAAATCGCAATCATCAATTGAGAGTAAAAAATAACACGTAAAAGTGACTATTTATGTATATTTATGAATCGTTTACATTAAGATTCAATCGTATTTTTTATATGACATACAGGTTTAATTTCACGCCAATGCACCATTAACCCCGACCCACTTCACACTACACATAACATTATACAAAAAAAATCTTACTGTCGAAGAGTGATTTGTGCGAACCAATGGTAGGGCCTCCAACTACGCACGTTAACTGCACGGGCACGCGTTAGTGACCATTCATATGTATAGCTTATAAGACGTGTATCTGTATTTATTTTATTATTATGAAATAATGCACATACACTAATTCTTAGAATTGTATTCAAAAGGTGACGAAAATGTGAAGTGATTTTATCTTATTGTTATTCTGGTGATTTCGAATAGTAACTTTTTTCATATTTATTCGAAGAAAAACTGCGGTTGGCTTTAAAAAAACTTTAATTTACTGTCAGACTATTACTTTTATTATTCAGTGATGTGTTTATTCAGTACCTGTAAACTTAAAAACACAAAATTAACTTTAGGTAAAAAGTGAACGTTCAAGTCCAGCTTGGAGGAGAATCGCAAAAAAAACAAAACTATACCAAAAAATAAATTGCAACTGTCTTGCAGTTTGGCACAAGTAAGGTTGTAAAAACAATGAAATAATCATTTTTATTACTATTATTGTTTCGAAGTTCTTTTAGGAATCTTAAAAGAAATAATACTAAATGCAAACAGAATAATTTTTAAATATATGAACAAAACCAACGATGAATGAACCTTCGCATATTCATAAATCGATCTGAGTTATGAGTTTCTCGATTCGGACACAAAGTTAACAATGAACTGTGCCAAGTATGAATTCCCAAGGAGTGTGTTAGTGACGTAGCGGTGTGACAGCGAGCATGACGTCATGGACGCGGGAGCTGGATGAGGCGGCGACGCTGGCCACCAGGGCGGGATGGTGGCACGTGCTGTTGTTCTATCTGCTCTGTGGCCTAGCCGCTGTGCCTACGGCTTTACTCGTGTTTTCACAGGTGTGTAGACTTTGTTGGTATATAACAAATTGTCAGTCCCCGCGCTGTTTTGCCTGCGTAACTGCGTAACTAAAGTGGGAATATTTGAATAACATATAGCCTGTGCTCTAATAATTAATTAATCCCCAGACAAACACATCAACTGTATGGTCCCAAAGTAAGCAGAGCACGTGTTATGGATGACCGTTCAACGAATTGGAGGAAACCGAGAACAAACATACATATAAAAATATAAACAACAAAAAATTCAATGCCCTGGCCGGGACTCGAACCTCAGGCAGGGCTACACCACTGACCCCCCACGGCCGTTTATTAGGATAGCGGCAACATTTTAAAATCGATTATGTAGTTTCTAATTTTATCTCTTCAAAATAAAAGGCCAAAGTGCAAAGGCTTATTATTTAGACGAGCGAACAGTGAACTGGATTACTAAACGTACAAGACTTACATACATATAAAACATCCATGCCCTGTGAAAAAACATTTGTGCCCATAACACAAATATCGGGCTCTGCCTGAACTCAAACTTGGAACCACTGAAATATCCGTCATTGTATAACTTGTGTTATTTGTGTTTGGTCTGGATTAGAGCGTAAAATAAGAAAAAAATAACATATATTTCTGGATCACAAAATCTTAAAGAAGGCGTATAAACAAACCTTCCTTTTCTCCATTTGTCTTGGGTTAAAACCAAGATTTATGTTTAAAATTAAAAAAGAATCGCTCTGTAACAGTTCTACGAAGATGCAATTTTTCAATGTAATATGTTTGGATACAAAATTTAAGGAATGATTATTATAGCTTTGATTCTATATTATTATGATCAGTAAAGTTAACGGTTTATGCTTGAAAATATATTTATTAAATTAACAAAACGTACAAAAACTGGCGCTTGTTTTTGAGTATTTCATTTACGCACATAGATATTGACGAAACGAATTAAATAATAAATAATAATTTAATAGAAAAAAAAGAAGTAAAATTGACTACTTAATTTATTATGAATTACAACTGATAATTGGTAAACTATAATTTCTTCAGCCTTTGATCATGTGCCCAATCGTGAACTATTTTAGAACGTGTAAATTATAATAATAGTATTTAAAACTATTTGAGTCGAGTCACTAAATTGTTTGCAGTGGTTTTTATCTGAATCAAAACAATGTTTCTATTATTCTGTCTGTTTGGTCTGAACCTATTATGGCTTAAATCTAAAGATAGAAAAAGTTTGATGGCGATTCATACTTTTTTGATTGTTTATTGACATATCTGTGATGAAATACATCCATTTTTAAATACAAAAACAAAACAAACTAAAAGAAATTTTTGAAAGCATAATGTCCAAAACATGATTTGATAGTGCACAAATTATTCCTTGAAGCTTTCTTATAAAAAAATTACGAATGATTTATAGATACTACCAATCATAGATACATCTATAGAACATCATTTAGAACGGTTACATAGATTTGAGAATATGGTTCTGCTAATCGTCCGCCATGCAACTTGCTAAATGTTCTTCCATACACATTTGCAATATTAAAACACCGCTGGTTCAAAAACGGAATGTGATGTTAACTGTGTCACTAACGAGGTTACTAACGTGAAAATATTTGTGTAAAACTAATTTTTATAGAGTAACTGACTTTTCTACGTAGTCACATTGGATGAGGAGGGCGATGGCTGGATCCCGCGTTAACTCGTGAACCGGTGCCGTTTGAGGCTGTTCGTTGTTTGGATAGTTGGGTGGTGGCTTGTCGTGCAAACAGATGCATAAGAAATAATTTTGTTTAGACATAAAGAGACAATTTATTGCAAATTATTTTGAAAAAAATATATCGGCGAAATCAAAATGAAATGAAATTTATTATCATCTTAAAAATAGTAACACAAAAAAAGGCACACAGTGAGAAGATACAATATTCCATTTTGGGATAATGGCCATGCTTCAGCATAATGCTGCTGGAAACAATGGGTTCCAACGGCGCTGGTTTTCAGGCATAGAACTGGTTAACATTTTACCTTTTACATTTTGACAAACAGTAGTCTCTATTTGATACCATGTATGCTCCAAAAAAACAAATATATGTTAATAAAAATTTGCTACATACTTATCTCACAAGATTTTACCACATTCTTATTTGTTATATATTCATATAGAAATACATTTTTTAATTTAAGTATGTAAAAAAAACATATATGTATTTATCATTTCACTCAAATTCAAAAAAATAAAATTTCAGCTATATCTAGTTACCCGTGTACTTGAATATAGTGTAGTAGTAATAATAGTAGTAATAAGTGAATATGTTATATATTATATAATGAAAATGAATATGTTAGCAAATTCAAAACAAATATTATAATATCAATGACATATATTGAATTGAAGTCGTGCCTGCAAGTAATCGTGTTAGATTTAGCAAACGGATTGAAAACGTAGGTAGGTAGCCATTCCAACGAAACTATTACGCCTTTAGATAAATGGTCTTCTGACGTCTAACCTTAGGATGGCTGTACACAAGAAGAATTTTATAGTCCGACCAGGCTCTGAAACGGCATTATTTTCAAACTGGGCTGTCATCTCGAGGTTATGTTGGCATTTTTGTTATTTACTAGCTGTGGTCTTTATAGTTTTTCTGAAATTAGTACAGAGTTTACTAAAATGGCAACATTTAAACGATGCTAGCGACGCTGGTCAGTTCACAGCATGTTGGTCGGACTCTACTCATAACCACTGTCGTCTCATGACGTATACTCGTATGAACATCAATCTTTAATTATTTTTTATAATCTTAAACTTTTTTATTGTATTTAAATCTTAAATCGTAATATTAGCTATTGGTTACGTATGTGAAACGTACGAGTAATAAATAATATATAATAATAAATAAATCCCCAGACAAACACACCAACTGAAAGACCCCAAAATAAGCAGAACTTGTGTTATGGATGACCATACAGCGAACTGGGGGGAACCCAGAATAAACATACATATATAAATACAAAAAACCATGACCGGAAAACAAACACCTGTGTTCATCACACAAATGTATGCCCCGGCCAGGACTGTAACCTGGGACCTTCGGCGTATGAGGCAAGGCTACTTACCACTACACCACTCGGTCGTAATATAAATAAAGAATCAAAACTAATATGGATTTTTAATATCATTAAATCAAAATATGATTTAACCGATATTAAATAAGTTACACACAACTAATCAATCAAACCTACGCACTGAGTGACTTCACTTGCACTGATCATGTATAAAAAATTACTTTTTCCAATACTTACTTGATTATTAGGGAATTTTTGAAGTGTTTGATGAATACTCGTAGATGTGATAATAGACAATGATAATATATTTGATAAACAAAAACTTAAATAGGTAAATCCAGGGTATTGAAAATAAGAACAAGTTCTACTAGATTTTCCTAACAGGATATATAGGGTGTTTCTCATAACTTATCAAGTACATGCCAGATAATAGAGGTCCGTCGTACGTATGGTCACAAAAAAGTTGTGATCCATGCATTATATAAAATAAGGATAAAACTCTCTAATAAAGGAGTCTCTGGTAAAAGTTTTCAATTTGTAAAGAGTAAGTAGTTCGGGCAGAATCAAATCAACGAGGTAGATCGGGCGTGGTCAACCGGAATATTCAAACATTCAAAATTTGAGAACAAAGTTAAAAGACTTCCAAAATGGTATAAGAACACAAGAAGAGCCTTGTGCTCTGAAGAAAACATTTTTAAGAATTTGCGGACTGTGTATTTCACTTCGACCACTTTAAATTAGTAGTTTCTTGATAAACCTGATTATTTATATTATAAATTATTGATATTTTTCTCCTTTTCGGTAAGTAAACTTAAAGTTTGGTTTAGAAAAAACAATTTCTTAAAGCAGGATGCATTAGATGTGATGCCATTTTATCGTAAAATTACCAATAGTTAGGCTTTCGAGAATAAAAACATTAAGCAAGTCAAAAATGAGCAAATAATAAAAGGAGTAGGAGGAATTATGTGATTTCCGCTTCATAACAAGTTTAAGACCGTATAGAACAAATAATGTAAATTGTTTTATTACAAAAGCTCAGATTCTCTCGAAAACTTTAAAATTTTGAAGGAAGTGCTCCTTAAAAATTATTTTTATACTTTGTACTTGAAAAACCTATTTTGTTCAAAATTTTTTAAAAACTTGGATTCTATTATTATTAATTTCTTTTTGTAACTTGTACTGGCATGAGAAAGATGATTATTTAAGTCATAAAGCTCATATTCCTGTTTAAATTCTTATTAAAGAAAAAAAAGCAGAGAAATGCCAACCCAAATAAAAACTTAAAATCCTTAAAAAAGATATAACTCCAAAACTATAATTTGGCATTGGCCTTATACGTTAGGGGAAACATCCTGTATACTGATGTAGATTTAAATTGCGGATAAAAAGCAATTGTTTTATTAGAAAACTCATACTTTTTTATTAATAATATTGTAATTACTACAATACCTATTTTCGGTATTATATACCTACTGATTATATTTCATCCTGTAAATTAAACTTACTTACGTACATAAAATAAGCGCCTTTTCGTCTCTTTTTTAATTATGTACAATACCTACATCTGTATCGCTACGGTTTAAGATAGCGCCATGCCATTTGTAACATACTTTTTTATCCACAATTGAATCATCATCTAGCAAAGTGTGTTGTCATACTGATATACACAATGAAAAGTAGCACACAACCACACAATATTTGTAAGTGATTCATCTGTTTATTGAATTTACAAGACGTGCCAACAAACAATAACCAGATTAAAAAAAAAACTAGATAAGAGCAGAAATTATTATCGTGAACCATGAATATTTGCATACATACATTGGAAAGACTTTTTGAAAAGGATTAAAAGTATTTCCATGCAAGGTTCGTGAATAGCATTAAAAATTATCATTGTACATTCAATATAAAATTATAATGTGGAAAATTAATAATAGTGGAAAATAGCTGACGGTGTTACATGGCGTACTTGACTTATTGGATCTCACACACACTAACTATATTCGGCGCTCTAACTCACACACTAACTATAACTATCTTCTCGGCGAGTCGTTGAAATTACATTGTTAAAAGTTTAAATTAATGAAACTAAGAAAGAGACAGAATGATGACGAGTTCGTTGTCGTGTCGTAGCACCTCGGTTCTTGTCGCGTAATGATAGTCCGATTGCGACTTAGTTAAACCAGGCGACGAGGAATATAATGTATGACGGCGGTGCGCCAGGAGCTTCTTACCTATCTTCCATTATTTAACTTTAATCAAAGTGTAGAGGCCTCATATTAGAAAATTTCAAAATTAATAATTACTAACTTATCTTAAACGGAACGTAGACAAAAAGTAAAAATTGGACAGTATTACAGTGAACACCCAGAAATTAAATATGGTGTTCCACAAGGGAGCGTGCTAGGTCCGACGCTATTCTTACTGAACGTAAACTGGGCACTTGTTTTCGTATGCTGATGACTCGGTGCTTGTGCTTGGTGCTCGAAATTGGGACGTGATTAAGTACTATGCTGAATTAGGTATAATGAAAGTAGCTTCCTGGTTGAGAGCTCGTATGTTGACACTAAAACCCGAGAAAACTCTATTTATGTGTTTCACTATGTGCGATTTATGTGTTTAAGGCTCTTTATGCAGGGTACGAAAGCTCACATGGTTCTTTAGGGCTTTGCTTCATGTTGAATCTCAGAATCTTCTAAGTCAAATATATGTGAGCTTATTCCAGTCTGTATTAACATATTGCATCTGTATATGGTGGGAGGGGGGGGGGGGAGCGCAATCAAGTCAAAATTTATAGATTTGGAGAGATCACAAAGGTCATTATTGAAAACTATGATTTTTAAACCCTACAGATATTCAACCTGTCAACTGTATTCAGAAAGCGGTAGTCTATGGGTTCGTAAATTGTACGTTTTAAATATTGTTCTCAGGGTACATAAGAAACTTCCATATGATCCTAAAATTTTTTAAAAGAGAAGGAAATATGAAGTTGCTCCGAGAGTGACTGTGAAATTAGTTTTTGCTAGAAGACATCTTGCTAAACATTCATCGCATATTTACAACTCTATCAACAAGCAAATAATATTTACCCTAAAACACTTAAAGAGAGCAAAAAAATCCTAATTGAGTGGCTGAAGATGAAGTCCTATGATGATACAGAAAATATATGCAAATATTGTTCTTAGCCCAAACAAACATACACACATACACTCCCACAAACACACACACATACACTCCCACACACTCATACATACACTAAGCGCGTTTCGTTTTTAATTGTTAGTCTTTAAAATTTGTATCTTTGAATTTATGTTTGTATCTTGTTTATTCTGTAGTAGTTATACTATAAAATAAAGAAGAGTGGTGTCTCTAGGCACAAGTATTACCCATACTTAACAGGAGACTCCGAGCACTAGCTAAGGCATTTATGTATATAGTTACAGAATAAATGATTTGATCTTAAAATTGAATACATACATTTGTCTAAATGAAACTTTTTGCAAGAGATTTCTTATATCTCAATAGTTCACAATTATTTTAAGATATTATTGGGTCCTTCTTATATTATAAATGTAAAAGTTGGTTAGCTGGGTGTTCGTTCCTGGCTCGTTTGTTAGTTGCTTGGAGGTAATAGATTCCGATGGAATGTAGAATAAATTACACATAAGCTTTTATATTCTAAAGTGTTAAGAGATAAGGGGAAATAGAGAAAAGATGCGAAAAAAGCTAGAAGGTGTTAGTTATCGCGTAACACGCTAGATTAAAAAGAGTAATGTAAACACCCCCCGAACAATTAAAAATCTACATATGGGATTTCACAATGCTCATATTCCACTTTAGCTAATTTAAGTACCAACTTGTAACGATGTTCGTTGCTTTGTTTGCACTGTAATAGATAAATGTGTGCCTATTGACGGCCTGTTTGGTGTGGAGGTAAGTAGCCTTGCCTTTCATGCCAGAGGTCCCGGGTTCGAATCCTGGTAGGGGCAGATATTTTATCATATTTGCTCTCTAGTCATGGATGTGTATGTATGTTTATTTAAGTTTATTTCTATATTTATATTTAAAAAAAATATATATCTATGTGTTTATTTATTTCTTAAGTTTATTTATTCGTTATCTAGTATCCATAAAACAAGTTCTTAATGATACTTAATTTGGGCTAGATATGTGGCGTGTTAGTTAGAAATATTTGTTGTTGTTGTTATTTGTATAGTAAGAAAGAGACTTAGTTCTATAAATTACCAAGAATATAAAGTTGAAATCATGAAATCCCCAATGTCGTCGTTGAAATATAACACCATAAGGCCTTTAAGGTCTTTTTGTATACTCTTACTCTGCTGGCAATTTGGATTCATCATTTCAGTCTTTTCCACAACAACGTCAGCGCTATGCTGATAAGCTTAATGTCACGCACTGCAATAGCGACCGCACCATAGACCGCAGCATAGACCGCAGCATAGAAATGGTCTTCTTTTTATCGTGTGAGGGGGTTGACCAAGCCGCCTCTGGAAATTCCATAGGCCTCTGACATGGCTTCACGGCCGTTACCTGTAAGACACTATTTATAGAGGCTGTTCTAGTAATTAAGGGTTCCTTAGCCAAAGGGTGCCAAGTGCCAAGGAAGCTGAAATGTTCATACAGTATATATTTCTGTGCAAATATAACAAAAAATAATAAAATTAAAACCAAATAAAAAAGACAAGGGTGGTACTAATGGTATGACTCTGGTCCCGTGGAGGATGGGTAGGCCGCTGGTGTGAGATGCTACCTGCGTAGACACTCTCGCGGCTTCCGATCTTCCTACAACTAGTGCACAATCTGGTTCTGCTGCTAATAACGCCGAAAGCCTCAAACGTAGAAAATATCAGAATTTGGGTAGTGGGTATATTTTTGAGGCTTTTGGCGTTGAAACCATGGGGTCCTGGGGACCAGGGGCTCATCGCCTTTTTTCGGACCTAGCGAGGCGATTGGTGAGTGAAACTTGTGACCCCAAGGCTGGCACCTACCTCGGACAACGAATTTCTATTGCGATCCAGCGTGGTAATTCGGCCAGCCTTTTGGCTACGTTGCCTTCAATGGATTCAAGTTTAGATTTAGTTTTTTATTTGTAGCATTATTTTATTTTATTTTATAATTGTTAATTTAAGTTAAATTTTGAATTTGTCATTAAAAATTGAAATGAAAAAATAACTAATTAATTAACCTCAAGTGCCTGTTAATGTCCCAATGATGGGTTGCATGTTTCTGTATTGGTTTTTTCTTAACAACAAGATACATAAAATAGCCGCAAAGGTATTCATTAGCTTTGTAGTTAAAGATGGTAAAAATTAGAGTAAGATCACAACCTAAAAAGTTCTGTTTATTTTCGGGTAATATCTGCATCATTAATTGGTTTAATTGTTGTTTCAAAAGTTGATATAAGCATTGGAATAGTATTCATGTTACAACAGGCTAAAATTTCGTTGTATACAAACATTTTACTCATGTAATGAACATGTTGCGAAACAGACTAGCTATAAAGTTTAAAGGTTAATTGTAACAAATTGTCTGCGTATGCGTAAACAAAGCATGGTTCCTTACGAATTTAATTCTGTTAATTAATCAATTGATCAGTTTTAATCATTTTATTGCTCTGACAACACCACTTCTTCTTTCTCTTAATGGAAAATTATGTCTTTGATGGGGATACACATGTATTAGGAGATCTTCTTTGTAAGATTTTTTTTGACAAATAAGATATAATATTTACTTATAAATACCAACCAGTATAATAGTTGTGAATAAAATAGAAATAAGATATCGCTATCCCACTCCGGTGAATTATGACCGAATTCGAACGGAAAAAACAATTTTAGTATAACACAAGATCACTGTGACGATTCAAAAACTTTCTATGAATATTTATAACGCATTATTTCCATGTTTAAAATTTTTATTGATTTTGAAGTACGTAGGAATATTTAAGCATTAATGGTAATCCCTAAACGAGCAGTTCACATGTGCATGCAGCATGTTGACATGTTAACACTGAGGCTATAAAAGGGAAATTGCCGGAGAGGATCGTGTAACGTGTAGTTCAGATATCGGACTACTGCGGATGTCACACGTCACAGTAAAGCCAAATATAGTCTGTTCTTTTAGGACTTCTATAATCGCTTATTTCTCTGTTTAATGGTTAATGGTTTCATTATTTATTATTGTATTTTTCATTTTAAAATTAATAGATCATAATAACAGTTATTAATAAAAGTGGATGCGGGCCGCACATGATCGTGCCGTGTGAAGATCCTTGGCGTATGTCAGCAGTCTTGTCTAAAAAAAAAAACGAACAATTATTAATATTTAGCGTCAAACAAAATCGTTTAGATAGCTTACTTTCTCCATAGTAAACGAATCATAATGACATTTTAGTTGCTATTCATTTTATAAACTATTGTTCTCTCGGTGATTTTTTTCATCGCTCTTAACGTTTTCACCCTGTATGAAGGCCAAAAACTTCTCAAAAACACACATTATACAGTTACTAACAAATTTGTTGATATGGTGCGATAATCGCAACCCTTGCGAACAGACTGAAAAATTCTAGTGTAAAAACCACTAGGATAATCTAGGATGGCTACGTATTACATAGCTGGCCACTCAGAAAGTTTTGCGAAAAATAGTTTTTATGGATGGAACGCTAACGAGATATAATTTATACTGAAAACGCGATTATTTAAAAGTAAAAATATATTTTTGTATTCCAAATTTAAATTTCCCTAAAATTTTTTTACCAGCATTTTGAAACTATTGTGTCACTTTCAACGACTTTTTACGACTTCAAGTCTGACTTGAAACCTCATGAATCGTTTAATCAACTTTAGCCTTTATGAACAAGGCGCCTTCTAAAGCTAATTATTCCGCTGGTATAACGAGATTAAGTGCGGTCGCTTAAATTTGAAGGATGAAGAAAGAAGTGTTAAGAAGTTTGACGGATAACAAGTCAAAGCGCTACGGAAGAAAACGTGCTGCAAGTGAAAATTCGATTCAACAAAACCGACGAATCACATACGAGAGAAAATGCGCTCACTGTCTTCGAGAAGGCCGTTGAGGAAGTACCTGTTGCAGACTGGAAAATGTGCTTTGAAAACTGGTTGAGACGCATGAAACTTTGTATAGGGGCTGGTGGAGCGGTCTTTGAAAAGATGTAATAAAAAAAAATATAACCTAAAGAAAAATATTATTTAAACTTTCTGAGTGTCCTTTATTAACAGTGAAAGTTATTATATCTTACTCAAAAAATATTTTAGGTGTTCACCAACGCAACTCCTGAGCACTGGTGCACCCCCCCTCCCGAGCTCCAGGTGCTAAACATTCCTGAAGATCAACTGCGGTCCTGGACGGTACCAGGCGACCATGGCAGCTACGAAGCTTGCGCGGCGTATGCTGTAGAACCAAGGGCCTTGTATGCAGCTCTTAATGACTATGTGGATGAAAGGTAGAATCTCATTTAATTTAATTATTTTTCCCCTTATCGATGTTGCAAATTAATTTGGAACATGAGGGTCAAACTAAAACTTCTTAGAAAATCAAAAACTGATAAAACTAGCTAGTTATAAGTTTTATTATATATTTTCAAAATAGTGTCCATTTACGTCAACACATCGCTGCATCCGATGGAACCAATGAGAAAAGCACCTTGCCCACTCGTCCTTCGACGGCCTTTTGAATCGTAGCCACAGCTTCTGCGGCGTCCATAAAACGTTTTCCTCGAAGTTTTTCTTTTATTGTCGGGAATAAATAAAAGTCGCAAGGTGCGAGGTCACCAATAGTCGATAGTTCGCCTGGCGGTGTGCGACGAGGCGTTGTTGTGGTGAAGGAGGATCCTACTGCGTGGTTGTTTCTCCCGAACTCTTTCCAACACAAGGGGCAAACAATTGTTAGTGTATCACTCCGCAGAAACTGTTTTTCGTCCTCTAAAACAATTGTCGCGAAATGACTTGCCCTTCCGAAGAACGAGACCACCATCTTTTTTCCCACGCTACGACCTCTCTTCACTTTAGTTGGCAACTCCTCAGACGGAAACACCTACTGAGCAGACTATCTTTTGGTTTCGGGATCATAACAGTGTTAGGTCTGTTAGGTCTTCTAGTTGGAGATAATTGATACACAAGTAGTCAGGGAACAATTGAGTGCTTTATTATTATTATTTTTTTTTTTTGGTTCCCCTCCACGGGAAGGGCAGGAGGACATAAAAAATGCTCTGACGCATACTCCGCGCGCGCGATCGGAGTTATGTGGGACTCGTCCCGACGCCTACCAGAACCATACCCACTAAAAAACCCCCTGTCGGCTCGTGCATTTTTGCTACTCAGCCTTCATCTGAGCGACGGCCAATTGGAGAAAGAGGCCGCGCCAGCGGGGCCCTTAAGGGGTCACCCGCTGAGATTCACATAGCACTGAAGGTGCTCAAAAATGAAAAGTAAAAATAAAAACATTAAAAATGAAAAATAAAAATTGCATTAATTCGGATTTACGTTAGAATTAGAATTTACGTTAGAATTAGGATTTGCGGCCTGAAGGGCCTCGAGAGCTAAAGTTAACTGCGTAGGTTCGCCCGTGTGCGCGTTTCTCGGCCTAGCGACTTTGAATTTCGAATCTAACACAGGAGCAGTATATGAGACTGAATCTCGAACAAGATGATTGGGATGGGATTCGGCGCGTTTGAAGAACGATTCTGAGAGTGTTTTGAGGTGCTGTTGCACTGTAGGTAGTTCAAGATCTCTGTGCAGGTCCGCGTTGCGCACATACCAAGGTGCGTCTGTGGCCCTGCGGCAGAAGAGATTTAGAACCACCTGCAGCTTATACAAGACGGAGGGATTGGCGTGGGCAAAGACTGGCGAAGCATATGACATGACGGGTCTAACGCAGACCTTATAAAGCGTACGTTTATTTCTAAAAGACATTTTACTTTTTCTACCTATCATACTATTTAAGCGGCTTAAGTAGAAACGCGCGAGTTTCGTTACTCTATCGACGTGTGGCTTAAAAGAAAGCGTCTGATCTAAGGTGACGCCTAAGTATTTGATACTGCGCCTCCAGGGGATGGGAATACCTAACATTCGAATGTGGGGATCGTTGCGGCGATTACGACGTTTGTGGTCGAATAGAATGGCAGAACTCTTTTCTGGGTTGACATCGATACGCCATTTTTGAAACCAGACACCGAGGGCGTTTACGGCCTTTTAGAGTCTGGTGATGTTATACGGGATCCTTTTACCTTTAGTGTAAAGGGCGGTATCGTCTGCAAAGAGGGCGAGTTCGACGCCTTTCGGCGGGATGGGCATGTCATTAGTGTACACGGTGTACAGCAGAGGGGCGAGGACTGAGCCTTGCGGGACTCCAGCCTTTATGGGACGAGGCGCGGAGAGCGTGCCTTCATGTTTGAATCGAAACGTACGGTCTTTAAGAAACGACGCGATTAATCTGACTAGGCGAACCGGTAAGCCTATTTTATAGAGTTTAAAAACGAGACCACTGTGCCAGACTTTGTCGAATGCCTCGGCTACGTCAAAGAGAACCGCGATTGATTTTTTACGATGCGGATAGAATCCTTCGAGAATGTACTCGACGATTCGATGGACTTGCTGAGGGCAGGAGTGCTTAGCGCGAAAGCCGAACTGGTGGGGAATAATGAGAGGGTCGCCATCCGTTGGAAACAGATGGTTCCGCATTCGAGAGAGTATGACTCTTTCGAGAAGTTTAGACATTGCCTTGAGGAGGCTGATGGGTCTGTGATTAGCCGGGATGTTCAGAGGTTTACCCGGCTTGGGAATGCCTATGACTGTCGCTTCTTTCCAGGCTTTTGGAAAGTAGCTATGGTCGAAGCAGGCATTGAAGATGATAGCTAACAAGGTAAGCACCTGCTGTGGCAGGTGCTTAAGTGCGTGGTTGGAAATTCCATCCGCACCCGGAGCCTTTTTGGACTTTTGCTTTCTAATGAGAAGCAAGATTTCATCATTAGAGACAGTGACGGGGTCGTCGGTGATAGGGAGAGATTCTCTGCGGAGAACTTCGTCCTCCACCTCCTGGATGTGGGAGGGATCCGCGGGTTGCGTGCTGGGCGAACATTGTGCCGCTATGCTGTCGGCGAAGCATTCGGCTTTCTCTTCGACTTCGAAGGCAATGGTGCCGTCGGGACGAGTGAGAGGAGGAACGTGAGAGGCGGTGTCTACGCGTAAAGCTCGGGCCATTCGATAATACGCTTGGTGGGACGGGGAGATATTTTCCATGAGATCGTTAAACTGAGTGTCACGGAGTTCCGCGAGGCGAGACCTAACTTTACGTTGAAGCTGATTCGCAGCTGTTCTATATGCGGGCGTGGGATATTTCTTGGCTCTCCGGAGAGCCGCGTTCTTAGCTTTAATGAGATTGCTAACGGCTAAGGGAAGCGCGGGTTTGCCTTGCTTAGCAATGATTACGTTGTCGCTGATGGCTGAGTTGATTGCATCAGTGAGATTATCGACTATCGAATCTATTTTAATCGGGCTGTCTAATTGGTCGGGCGAAATCGCGAGCGGAGAGTTCGGTGCCTCTAAGGCTGAAACTAACGTATTTTTAAAGCCTTTCCAGTTGGTAAAGGTCTTAGGAGATGTGACGTTATCGTTAGGCGCGCCTAGCACGAGGGAGACGGGGCGATGGTCGGAGCCTAGGTCATCGAGCGGTTCGATGGACCTGAGATCAAGATTGATTCGCTTGATAATTGCAAAGTCGAGGATGTCAGGAGAATAGGTCGGGTTGTTGGGATAGTGAGTGGGAGTGATGGGGGATATGACGTCTAAGTCAAGGGAGTTAGTGATGTCGAGGAGAGCGATACCGCTGGTGTTGGTCGATAGGCACGTCCAGTCAGTATGTTTGGAGTTAAAGTCTCCGAACATAATGACTGAATGGCCGAGGGCGAGAATGGCCTCAAAGTCGCTGCGGATTGGTCTGGAACCACTAGGTATGTAGATAGGAAGCTATGATGATGGTCGGATGACCAGTCATAGCCAATCTACACACAGTGGCCTCCATGTTGAGGAGAGGAGGGGTAGGGAGAGGACAGCAATGGAAGCCTCTTTTGTAATATATAGCGGTGCCGCCGTAACCGTCGGAGTTGGGCCTATCGTTGCGAGTAAACGCGTACTTAGGAATAGCGTATCCCCTGGAGCGGTTTGGAGTAAGCCATGTCTCCTGGAGAAAGAATAAGTCAGGTTCTTTGTTCTGAAGGAACAGTTTAATCTCGGGAAGGTTAGTGCTAAGGCTACGAGCGTTAAAAGATACTAGGGATAAGCCCTTGGGTTTAATACGACTGGACGCGGGATTCGCGGGTCTAGACATTATAATTTACTTATTTACGATTTTATACGAAAATAAAAGAATTTACAACGAACTTAGGAGCGAGTGATGCTCGGCTAACGCGAATAAACGCTCTTGAGGAGAGCGGGCTGCTCGCAGTTTGCGTGCGAGTACGGAAATTTCGTTAATATCGACGTTTTGAATAACGTCGAACACGGTCTTCATATCCTCAGCCAACGACGACTGAGGTGCTGATAACGGAGCGGGACGCGGCCCTACGGAAGCTACGGGAGCTGGGATGGGTCGGGAAGGTGCAGGCGGAACGGCCGGACGCTGCCTCCAAGACAGAGCCTGAGTAGGCGTCGGCTGAACGGGATTTGCTTCCGGGGGACCCCGGTTGCGCAGCGGCGGGAAGTTAGCGGAGGTGAGCGGTGGCGCCGGTTTAGGCGCGACCCTCTTGACGGTGGAGCGCGGAGCGCGCGGGCAACCCCTGTAGTTTGCTGTGTGGCCGGACTGGCCGCACAGCACACAGGCAGGGGGGGAAGTGGATTCGGGAGTGCGAGTGCATTCCTTAGTGATGTGGGGATCTAGGCACTTTACGCATCTGGGGGGAGCTGAACAGTTAGCCGCTGCGTGGCCATATAGCTGGCAGCGGTGGCACTGCCCAGGATCACCACGGGGGTTGGGACGCTCGACGGAGATGTTCGAGAGTCCGCAAATTGTGCGAGCCTCTCTGAAAATCTCTTTCGAGTTTGGAGTGTTGGTAAGGATTACCAGAGCTAAGGGAAAACGCCTACCGCAGTTGGAGTGCATCTTGTGCACTGCTGTGACCGGGAAACCCTGAGACTTAAGGTCCTCGAGGCTTTCTTCGTTCTCGAGCTCGAACGGGACGCCCCGTAGTACTGCGCGGATCTTACGCTCCTCCGGGAGGGCGTAGGTGTGATAAGCTATTTGTTTTAAAGAAAGTAACCGAGTGAACGCGCGGAAGTCGTCGACGGTCGCTACCTGGATTTTAATTGTGTCGCCTGCATTGGTTGCTTTTAAGTAGTTAATTTTGTGCTCTTTGCACAAGTTAGAAACCGCGGTCCAGCGCGCTTTTTCACGCAGGAAGACGGGCGGAGGGAGCTGAGGTTTCGGCGGGACGGGAGCGCAGCGCGTTGCTGGCTTCGATGGGACCGACGGAGGCGCGGTTACTTCGAGCGATTTTAACGGCGCGGGGGCTGGTGTTGAAGACACCGGGGAGGGCTCGGGTAATGATGATACCGAAGCTTTCTTCGAGCGCTTGGCGACAAGTTGAAACGCGGGCTCAGGAGAGCCGGTTAAGGTGACGGCATCTGACGACGTATCAGACGCGGGTTCGGAGTCGCTCCCGGGAGCGGTACGCTTGCGACGCGACGCGTGAGAGGATGCGACCGATTCGCAGTCCATCTCGGACGAGGCGGGAGACGAGGAAGAGCTGTAGACCTGAGGGGTCTCGACGTTGGAGGCCTGAGGGGCCGGGTTTGAGGCCTGACGGGCCGGGGTTGAGGCCTGAGGGGCCGGGGTTGAGGCCTGAGGGGCCGGGACAACACTACTTAGCACAGCACTTTGAAGACTAAGGGGCTAAGTCGCAAAGAAAAATCGCACTTCGAAAGCACTCAGACGGAGTAGAAAAACCTTGAAAACCGTAGCACGGAACCAACACGCTAAACTGTGACGTCAGTAGACTGAGCGCCACGGAATATCGGGAAGGAACCAAACAACGGAGAACGGGGTCTTGCACGTCCGCACTGGGCGGCGGTCGGAGCGAGAATGCTTTATTATGGTTATTTACATATAATATACTATTTAGCTTCATACTGGTAGTACCAGGTCAAAATAGTGTACGTCTTACTTCGCTGACCAATCACAACACGGGAGAAATGTTCATACAAAAATGTTTTGCGTGGATAGTGCACGAAAATAAATAGGACCCGCACGCAGCGCGCGCGCTTCAGTACGCGTCGAGCGGTCGCGCAGATCGGTCGACTCAGGAGCTGCTCACGCGATGCTATTGATGTCCCACAGTATGCGGCGAGCGGCGGTGCAAGCTGGTCGTCTTGAGAGCTCTGTGCAACGATATCCCACAGTACCCCCCGTCAAGTAAACCGTACTGTATGTGTAGGTTTGCTGATTCTTCCGTAACGGGTGATGTATGGAACTTCAGTGTCCTCTGTGGTTTCTTCAGCAATAAAAGCAGGTTTCAGATGATCCAACGTGACAATGGCTTCTCTGTTCTGTAGTCGAACCTTGAACCATTTTTCGTGTTTTTCTATAACTTCATATGGGCCTTCATATGGTGGTGATAGCGGCTTCCGTGTTGCATCTATACGTATAAATACATGAGTACAGGTATCGAGCTTCGTAGGTACATAGGTACGTAGGTATTTTGCGATGTGTTCGACGTTCCGCTCTGGCATGTGAATGACGACATAGTTTCTATGAGTTGGCTAATAAATTGTGTATCTTCAGTTTTTGATTTCGTAGGCGAAAAAAAATCTGCTGGCAACCGTAGCGACATTCCGTAGACCATTGTTGCAGGACTGTAGTTGGTTTTTTTTATGGATTGTAGCACGTAGGCCTAGTAACACGGTAGGTATTTCTTGCGCCCAGTTCAAACGGTTTCCTCTTGCCATTAAAGCTGCTTTCATTGTACGATGCCATCGTTCGACTAATCCGTTAGATTGTGGATGGTAGGCTGTGGTTCGTAGTCTTTCAACGCCTAGTTTTCTTAATAAGTTGTGAAATAGTTGAGCTTCGAACTGCCGACCTTGGTCTGTAGTAATGCGTAACGGACAGCCAAATCTTGAAATCCATCCGTCGTAAAGGGCTCGTGCGACTGTTTCTGCACTGATATCTGTTATAGGTATAGCTTCCGGCCAGCGAGTACATCGGTCTATTATGGTTACTAGGTACCGATAGCCTTCAGATGGAGTTAACGGTCCGACGATATCTATGTATATGTGTTCGAATCTGCTGGATTCCGGAAACTGTGCAAGAGGCGTTACAGTGTGACGATGAATTTTCGAGCGCTGACAGGCTAAACAGGCTTGCGTCCATATTGAGATATCTTTGTTCATGCTTGGCCAGAAGTATTTTTCGGTTATTAATTTTCTTGTTGTACGAACACCTGGATGATTAATTCCGTGTAATGCATTGTATGCAGTTAGACGAAAAGCTTGAGGTAAGTATGGACGTGGGTTGCTTGTTGAACTTTCACATTGTATCGGATGCGTCGAGCCTGGCAGAGATATTTGACTGAAACGAAGATTTGGTTTTTGTTTCAGTAATTTTAACTCTTCATCTTCAGCTTGTTTTTGAGATAGTTCTTCGAAGTTAATTACTGAAGGACAGTCGATACCTGATATACGAGAAAGTGCGTCAGCTACTATGTTTTCTTTGCCGTGTATATATGCGATTTTTGTGCAAAATTGACTAATATAGTGCAATTGTCTCTCTCTTCTTGGTGTGTCGCTCGATGTAGCTGATTTTTGCATGGCGTATGTAAGTGGCTTGTGATCGGTTAATATGATGACGTCATTGCCTTCTATTAATCTTCTGAAGTGTTTGACAGCCATGTAGATCGCTAGTAATTCGCGATCGTACACGCTATGTCGCTTTTGTGTATCGCTTAACTTTTTTGAAAAAAACGATAATGGCTTCCAGGAATTATCAATCTTTTGGTGCAGTGCGGCGCCCACGCTGACATCAGATGCGTCGGTCATGATAGATAGTGTAGCGCCTGGTACAGGATGCGTAAGCATGGTGACATTCGAGATGCTTTGACGGCATTTCTCAAATGCTTCGGTTGCGGCTTCTGTCCATATAATCGGCGTCTTGTCATTCTCCTTTTTGTTGTGAAGCATTTTGTTGAGTTCGATTTGAAGTTTTGCTTGATTAGGGAGACAGTCATGATAGAAGTTAAGCATGCCGAGAAATCGACGAAGATCTTGGATATTCACTGGCTTCGGATAATTAAGTATAGCTTGTACTTTTTCTACTGTTGGTTTGATTCCGTCGCTTGTGACTTCATAGCCGAGAAAATCGAGTTTGGTCTCGCCAAATATGCATTTTTCAATGTTGATTCCAATGCCGTAGTCGCTGAGTCGCTTAAGTACGACACGGAGGTGCTCGGCGTGTTTCTTTTCGTCTTCCGAGTACAAAATAAGGTCATCTGCGAAGCAGATACAGCAGTAATCGAGGCCTAGTAGTACCTCATGCATAAATCTTTGAAATGTTTGCGGCGCGTTCCTTAGCCCGAAAGGCATTCGTTTAAATTCGAATAAACCGAAGGGAGTTGTTATAGCGGTCTTCTCTACGTCTTCTTTCTTCATAGGGACCCAGAAGAACGCTTTCTTCAAATCAATTTTTGAAAATACCTTCTTGCCGTGTATTTGATAGGTAAAATCTTGAATGCGCGGAAGTGGGTAACGATCCGGCAAGGTAACTGCGTTTAAACGGCGATAGTCTCCGCACACTCTTAATGCTCCGTCTTTCTTTTTAATAATGTGCATGGGACTCACCCATGGACTTTTTGAAGGCTGACAGATGCCCATCTCCATCATGGCTTGAAATTCTGCTTTAGCGGCTTTGAATTTGTCAGGCGGCAACGGTCGGGGGCGTGAAAACAGCGGCGGTCCGGTTGTATCAATGTGATGCTGTACATTGTGTTTGATAGGTGTTTTCGGCGTCAGTGGTTTCAGTAATTCGGAGAATTCTTGCAGTATGTTGTAGTATTTGTGGTTGTGATCAAGAACAGATATTGTTGTAAGTTGATCCGTTAAGAAATCTGTTGTGTTGATTGATAATTCAGTTAGGTTATCAACCAATCGCTTGCGGTGTAGGTCTACCAATAGTTGATGGTAGCGAAGAAAGTCGGCACCTAATATCGAAGTCTTGACGTCGGCTACGATGAAATTCCACTTAAAGTCTCTCCTAAGGCCTAAGTTCAACTTCAGCGTCTTCTCACCGTAGGTTTTGATCGGTGTATTATTTGCGGCGAACAATTGATAAGTCGAAGTAGTCGGTATTCGCTTGTTTTTTACGGCTAGTACCGATACGTCTGCGCCGGTATCGACCAGAAAGAGTTCTTGAGTGTTGAAATCTCTAACGCATAGGCGGTTACTTCGCTTCGTTACACCGAATTCCGCCACAGTCGATGTAGTCTTTAGTTTCCCTGTCTCTTTGTGCTTTTCATGCATTGGGGTTCACACCTCTTCGCTCTTTCACCGAATTTCCGATGATAGTAACAGACCCAATCGATATCACCGGGTTTTTTTCCATCGTACGTTCTTGATCTCGATCTTGATCTTGCGCGATCGTAGTGTTGACGACGGTAAGGAAGGCGATGCGCATGCGTCGTGGCTTGTCGAAGTTCTGCGATTTCAATTGATAATTTCTCCATTCGCTTCGTTAATGTTTGAAAAAACACGTCTTGAGCTGATGTTGATGATGATGGTGCTTCGATGCTGACTGCCGCGATAGATCTGCCCGTGTGTTTAAACTTGATTCCGTGCTTACAGATAGCACAGCTCTTACTTGCTGCTGCGTCTTCAAATTGCTCCATATTTGTATCACGTCGGGGTCACCACTGTTAGGGACCTTAACCACGCGTTCCCAACGATAGAAAAGGGTGAGCAGGCCGCGGCCCACGGCCCGACGGATGTTGTCGGAAAGTCATATATATTCTAATCGCTTAAATAAAGTTGATATTGCGATGTAGAACACGCGTTGTGATTGGTCGGTTGAGTAGCGCGTCACCGCTACATCACACCGCTAAAGTGGTGACCCCGAGCAGAGCACATGAGCAGCCTTCATCATTATCATCATCGTCATCATCACTCTCCACACCAACAGCGAAGACTCCACGCCAGAACCAGCTTCCAGAGGACAACACGGGCATAAGCGACCACGACCTTGCAGCGCCTTGCAAGACTGGTCGTCACCCCTCTTCCTCCACCTGCGACTTGACACAGCACCAGCACTTTCGACCGGTACTTAGCAGAGCACCTCTCTCCTGGTCGACACGCAGCGCTGCACCCTTTGGCCGGTCAACAAGCAGAGCAGTTCTCTCCTGGCCGACGCAGCCGCCAGCCACTACGCACCGACACTGCACCACCCCGACGCACTGGGGAAGTCTGCACCTCGGGGCATCTTGGGGCAGCCTCCGACGCACTGGAGCAACTTGTTCCGAACTCCACGGGACCCGGACCCACACCGAGGATCGTCGGACATACACCGCCTTAGTCCCGACTCACCGTGGACTACTACGCGGCACCTGGTTTCGACTCACTGGAACCATCAGCTGAGACACTGGCAAGCTTCACCTTACGCAAAAACCGCAAAAATGGACGCTACTTACGACCTTCGGTCTCGGAGGGGAGTGATGTAGCGGTGACGCGCTACTCAACCGACCAATCACAACGCGTGTTCTACATCGCAATATCAACTTTACTTAAGCGATTAGAATATATATGACTTTCCGACAACGTCCGTCGGGCCGTGGGCCGCGGCCTGCTCACCCTTTTCTATCGGTGGGAACGCGTGGTTAAGTTCCCTAAAACAGTAAATCCAGCTTTCGTCATCCGTAAGTACACATATCAAAAAAAGTTTAAGATCACTAGCTAAAGATGGATTTTTTTCTAAATTTTACTTTTTAAAAGAATGTTGCTTACGTAACATCTTTTTATAAAAAAGATACACTTTTTGAAATTAAAAAATTAAATTATTTTTTATTAACAAAAATTTAATTTAAAAGTCCTAATGCAATTTCACTAATAAATAACAGAAAGAAAAAGAGAATTAACTGAATATTATCAACATTTATTATGAAATTGTTTTTATTTAGTACAAGCAGAGACTAGTAAATAACTATAGACTGACCATCTCCATATAAAAATTTGTGACTCGAAAAAAGCTCAAAATCCAAGCTATTACTAGATGTCGCTCTCAAATAGCTTGGACCAACCTTGTCGTCTTTAATTTTTATATGAATTATTGACAAGCAACGCAATGCAAATGCTAGATGGCGTTATCAAATAACCTGAAACCTTAGCAAGTAGGGTTTATTCCTTTCCTGAAATTGGAAAATGTCATCGTTTTATATCATTGATTTTGATAATTTTACTCAATAAGAATAGAATAGGTAGATAGTCATTTATTCTTACTTTATAGATGATAAAATAACAACTACAAAAATCCATAGACATACTGGTATAAATTTATTTTGTTCAGAGACGCCTGGGCACTACCATCCTTCTTATTTTAATTGCCATAATAACCTATTTTTAAAAGCTTTTAGTATCACAGTTGTGATAAACGCACATGTTATACGATATATGTAGCAACCGTAAGCTTAATTTTTTCACTACTGCAAAATAGTTATGAGTTATATGCATTATAAATAAAAATTATGCACTTATTAAGACATAATTTTTAACGATATCAAGAAATAAAGTAAATACCTGTTAATTAAATGCACTGAAATTCGTTTTATTATGTTAAGGCAGATAAGAACAAACTGTGGAGATGAATGCTATATTTTTGTGGGAGAAATTATATACTGGCAATACAGTAACCCAGTAACACTACAAATAATATCCGGGGTGGTTCAAATTCAAATTCAAATTCAAATATTTATTTCTCAACATTGACAATTACTTGTTCTTATTGACGTCAAATAAAATATGATTCTACCACCAGTTCGAAAAAAAACCTTCGTGAAGAAGAACTGGCAAGAAACTTCACGGGTATATTTTTTTTTTTTCAAAATAAATTTACAGAGTCTCTTTATGTCTATACAAAATTATTCTTTTCTGCATCTGTTAGCTCGGCAAGTCTCCCTCCCCCCAAGTATCCAAACGACGAACACCCTCAAACGGCACCCGTTCACGAGTTAACGCGGGATCCAGCCATCGCCCTCAACCATATTAGAGGGAAGTGAGCGACCCGTCACCCGACGCTACCATAAGAAGACGTACTTTGACAATGACGCTTTAGATATTCATCGGGACGAAGAACTCATCGCACAAACAGACACATTACACATGCTTTGTTACAAATACTAGTACAATCCTGTTAATGAGGGGATTATACCCAAGGGCTTTTATCATCCAAATAATCGGATAGTTTATAATATGCTCTAGCACACAACTTCTCCTTTATAGTTTCTTTGAATTTGTCAGTAGGAAGACCTTGGATATCCTCAGGAACCTTATTATAAAAGCGTATACATTGACCCATGAATGAGTTAGTGACTTTATGAAGCCTGCTATTATGAGCTGCTAGCATATTTCTTCCTCTTGTGTTAACATTGTGCAGATCTTTTTTTCTTTTGAACAAGGTTATGTTCTTTTTAACATACATTAAATTTTCTAAAATATATTGTGAATGGAAGGTAAGAATATTTATTTCCTTAAATTTACTTCTAAGTGACACCCTTGGACCGAGCTGATAGATTGCGCGAACAGCCCTTTTCTGCAGAATAAATATAGCATCGATGTCGGCAGCACTCCCCCACAGCAGAATACCATATGTCATGAGGCTGTGGAAGTAACCAAAATAGACTAATCGAGCAGTTGTTTCATTTGAAATTTGTCTAATTTTTTTAACAGCATATGCGGCAGAGCCAAGCCTTTTCGCTAAACCATCAACATGCGGTCCCCACTACAGTTTGGCGTCTAAGGTTATGCCCAGAAATACAGTTGAGTTTACAGGAGTCAGTTCCTGGCTTTTAACTACAATGTTTGTGTTTACCTGTTTGACATTTGGCAACGTAAATTTAACACATTTCGTTTTTTTTTCATTGAGGAGCACATTATTAGCTGAGAACCACTGCTCTGTGTTGGAGATGCATTTGTTCACCGCTCGATAGTCAATTTCTTGTCTTTTGATTTTAAACAAGAAGGAAGTATCGTCAGCAAACAATATGACCTCGCATTGATTCTTAACGACCGATGGCAGATCATTAATATAAACTAAAAATAGGAAAGGACCAAGAACTGAGCCCTGGGGCACACCCATTGTCACTGCCGATCCTGATGATTTTTCTCCATTTATTGCAACTTTCTGTTTTCTATTAGAAATATATGATTTAATCAAGGCAAGCGCTCGGTTTTTAATGCCGTAATGGTGCAGTTTCATGAGTAGAGTAGTATGATCCACACAGTCGAACGCCTTGGACAAGTCACAAAAGACACCAATAGCATCACACGACTCCTCCCAGGCGCTGAATACGTGTTTTATGAGCTCAACACCGGCATCGGTTGTTGAGCGACCCCGCGTGAAACCAAACTGCTTAAAATTCATTAAACTATTACCGTAAAAATGAGAAAGTAATTGATTTAAAATTAATTTTTCAAAAATCTTACTGAGCGTTGGTAGTATAGATATAGGTCTAAAATTATTAGGGTCAGACATACTACCTGCTTTGAATATTGGAATGACCTTACTCAATTTCATTAAATCAGGAAAAACACCATTATCAACACAGTCATTAAATATACTGGCTAAGTACGGGGCTATACCATCAATGACAGATTCAATAATTTTAACAGAAATCCCATCTAAATCGGCAGTATTTTTTACTTTAATGCTTTTAAATGCATTTAAAACTTGTGGAACAGTAACATGTTTAAAAATAAAATCAATATTGCATGAATTTACATTTTCCGTTAGCAGTGACTGTGCAAGAGTGGAACATGAATTAATACTCGAAGTAGTTGACACAGGGATGGCAGTAAAAAAATTTTCAAATGCTTCAGCAACTTCTTTGTCAGTTGACAACACTTTATCATTAATTTTTAAATTATATTTGGTGTGTGGTTCTTTTGCTTTCCCAGTTTCCTGATTAATTATATTCCATGCAGTTTTTGAAATGTTAGTACTATATTTAATTTTATTATTAATGTAATTAGATTTAGCTACACTGCAAACTCGTTTAAATAATTTTGAA
The DNA here is from genome assembly GCA_923062675.1 of Marasmarcha lunaedactyla. Lineage (NCBI taxonomy): Eukaryota > Metazoa > Arthropoda > Insecta > Lepidoptera > Pterophoridae > Marasmarcha > Marasmarcha lunaedactyla. Next base: position 11,950,928 of record OV281362.1, on the reverse strand, counting down.
TACTTTTTAACATATTCATAAAATGTCTTATTATGATTATAAGTTCTTTCACTGTACAATTCATATAATCTATTTCTACTTCTGCATATTCCCACTGTTGCCCAGTCACTAAACCTAAATAAATTATTATTTATACATATTTTCTTTTTTTTAATAACAGAGTCATATTCATTTTTAATTATATTATGAATAGAGTTATATTGAGTAATAGGATCTGCACAGTAATCTAATTTAAATGTTTTTTCAAATACATTTTTCCTAAATGTTTCAAGCCGTCTCTCATTCATGGGTATAAAGGTAATTTCTCTTTTTAAAGTCTTTTTTAGCCCAATATCAAAAGTGGCCAACTGCCCACTATGATCTGATTGTAGTTTATTAATTACTGACTTTGTACATGGCATTAAATTTGTAAAAATGTTATCAAGACATGTGGCTGAGGTCGCTGTGATTCGCGTAGGCTCTAAGAAGAGATTTTTTAGATTGTAACAATTAAAAAGATTCAAGAATCGTTTACTTAGTGATGTCTCTACTAATAAATCAATATTAAAATCGCCACAAATAATTATTTCTTTGTTTTTGTTATTTACTCTATGTAATACCTCATCCATAGTGCTCTCAAATACTTCAAATGGTGAGGATGGGGGTCTGTATACACTTATTATAACAATATTCCCTATCTCAATACAGGCTATTTCAACTGATCGCTCAACAGACAGACTTACAATATCAGTGCGTTCTTTAAATGTTAGGCTCTTATGAGTGATGATCATTGAGCCGCCGCAAGTTGTTTGTTCTCTGTTGAATGAACTAGCAATTACATGATTCTTATAAGAAGACATAATTTGACACTGTGTGAGCCAGTGCTCTGTGATACATAGTATATGAATATTTTCACAGTTTATGAATAGTTCGATCTGTAATTCCTTACCATCAATGCCCTGCATATTTTGATGGACTATGTTCAGAAAATTATTTTTTACGTTTTTATTGCTTAAATTACTACTTAGAATACTGGTGCTAGATGTATTATCTATTGTCACTAACTTATGTTTAAATTATTTCTAATACTATGTTTTGGAATATTACATTCCAACGGGTCAAAAGTATAAAGTGACTGCTCAATAGAAGCAGTGGTTGTAGTCAACGAATTGACTGTTAAAAGGTGTAAAGTTTTCTGTTACTGAATTATAAGAGCGGCAACATAGCATCAAATAATATAATGCACTAGCTGGCAACGTCTGTTGTCGCCTGATACCTACCGATTCAAATGATTTTGTAAACAGCGCCATCTTAAGTTTTTTTACGTACTATTTTTACTAAATTTAAATGACTTGTAAATCTAATACAACTAACGCCATCTCTCTATCTTGAAAACAACTTTTTTTCAAGTCACAAAATTTTGTTAGACATGGTTAGTCTATAGTTATTTACTAGTCTCTGGTACAAGATAACTCCTCCCCTGGCTCGAACACATGCGGCAATCCTTCTGAGCATGCTGAGAATTAAGTTATCCAGCATTTCTTGCGGTAACCTGTCCCGTTCTTGAATTACGGCTTACTTGATCTCTGGCACTGTCTGGAGAGGTGGCTGAAGGTTCCAAACAGCTCGCATGACAGCATCCCACGCATGCTCTATCGGGTTCAAGTCAGGCCAGCCGGCAGGCCAGTCTAACCTGGTAATGTCGTATTCAAACAGAGCAGCGTTGATTCGTTGAGCTCGATGTGCGGGTGCATTATCGTCAACCAATACGAATCGAGGGCCATGATTTATTCTAAATGACCTGACAATTCCATCAATAGCAATGGTTTGGTAAAAAGCTGCAGTCAGCCACGATACGGGATTATACCGCCCCAAAAGGATACCGATTTACCGCCTTGTTGAACGGTTCCGGTGGCAGTTCTTCTTCTCCAGACACGGAGACGTCGGTTGTCCGGACGAGTGCTAATCCTGGAATCGTCAACGAAGAGACAATTCTGCCAAATGTTTTCCTTGTCGTCTTCTTCATTTTCACGTAGTCTAGTTTACTGGAATCTGCGTCGCTGTCGTTGCTGCGAGTTCAGGGGTGCTTGTCAGGACCTTCTCGCTCGTAATCCAACCTGGTGTAAGCAATTCTTGATGGTCTGAGTGTTGATTTCTATTCTAGTAGCAGCCCACAAGTCAGCTTTTATTTTAGTGGCATCGGTTGTTGGGTGTCGGGCAGTCAACAATCTGATGTAACGCTTCTGAGCAGCAGTAAGAACAGTTGGCCGACCACTGCGAGGTCGATCAGCGAAGTTTTCCACGCCGCGATACCTCCGTAACGTGTTCACGACAGAGGATTGGGATAGAGCCACTCTGCGTTCTATTTCTCTCGTAGAATGCCTTTCTTCCCCCAAAGTAACAATTTTTGCTCGTAAAACTTCTGATAATCCCCTCGGCATCTTTTCGAATGAACTCCTTCTTCGAAAAGTCAGAAAAAACGGTTAAATCAAGTTGGTCAGATTTCTGAATGAGCGTAAACAAAGTTTTTTTTTTTGCTGCCGAGGCACCCTTGCGGGAGGGAGGTGGATGATGCGTCATGCATACCGCCCGCAGGAAAATACCGTCCTCTGCGGGGGGTTATGTGGGACTCACCAGAATGGCACCTACCCACTAAAAACCACCTGTTGGCTGTGGTAAAATTTTACCGTTAGCCTTCATCGGAAGCGACACCCGTCGGGAAGTTGGGCGCGCTGGCGGAGGCCCGCTAGCGGGTCTTCCGCTTGAAGTGAAAGTTGCACTGAAGGTGCTCAAAGGGACATGAGTTGGTGGCCGTTCTGGGCAGCCTCCGGTGAAGCCGGGGCTGCGCAGAGGTCGGCCAAAGCTTGATTTAGGGATCAATTCATTTAAATGAACCTATAATGAATTGAGAAGGGAACTATGCTCCGCTAGAGCTAGCAGACGTTCTGACGGAGAACGTGAAGCCCTAAGTTTACGGGCTAGGACTGAAATCTCCCTAACATCAACACTTTTGATAGCGTCACAGACGATACGCATATCGTCTGCTACGGAGGGTTGAGGAGTGGTATTGGATGGGCGAGGAGCCGGGATGGGATTCGCTAGTGCAGCGGGGCGGTGCCTCCAGTTCTCTGGAGCAGGCTTGGGCTGTGTAGGCTTTGCAGCCGGAGGAACCCGGGTACGCAGCGGCGGAAAGTTTTCCTGAGAAAGGGGCGGGGCCTGTTTGGGTGCCGCCCTCTTAGAATTGGAACGCATACAACGGGGTGCACGACGGCAGCCCCTGTAATTTACGGTGTGGCGGGACTGGCCACAAAGCACGCAATCGGGAGGAGAGGGAGTTTCAGGAGTGCGATTGCACTCATACCGATGCCTTAGCTTCTCGAATCTGCTGATAGGTCACTCTTTTGTCAGTCTCTAGCATACGCCGCTCCTCACGCAGATCCTCGGTGAGATTATTGCGACATCGTTTGAACTCATTAAACCAGTTTTAAAAAAGGGGCACGAGCTAGGGCTTTATCGTAGTCTATCATAACTTTCTTGTTGACTTAAATGACATCAAAAGTCATGCATAAACAATGTGCGCAAATTTTTTAGCGTTAAATTCATGCTGACGTGCCACAGACAACTTTCATTTCGCCACCAAATCGTAAACCAAAAGACAAATGAATGATATACATACTCAAAAATATTGGCCGTTTTCAAAATTTTAAATATTTTTTTATATATATTGTTTTCAAGTGGCCAGTTCTAAGAACTTTCAGTTTGACCCTCGTAATTGATTGTAACGTAAATATAGATCGTTCAACTAATCTTTGCCGCTGCCGCACAAAATTAAGTTGAATATTTAGTAGCTCACGCAGATCTCGCTGCGCGCGAAGATCATTTCAACGATCTGTACCCAATGCAGAGAAAAAGTACTTACTTATCCAGAGAGAACCAGTATTGAAGTTGCGAGAAAAAGTAGTTTTAGAATAATATTTTTACGTAAAAGCAATACATATAATTGAAATTTTCAGATCTGAGTTTGTACGAGAAAAGGGGGCTTTACGAATGATTAAAATTCAGCAGCTAATAGCTGCGGTGGGAGATAAGGAGCGGGAAGAGCAGGTAAGTTTACGTAGACGTTAATGGTTATTTTTTAAATATTAGCAAAGCCTGCAACCGCGCACGCCATCCCTATTCATCCATTTGGTGGTGAGTGGCATCCGTGCCTATTTATATTAGAATATAACTAACGATGATATGACAACCATAAGCTGAACATAAAGTTGCCAATTGCAAATAGCGGTTCCACACAAAATTGAGTTGCATTATAAAAAGACAAACGCACAGCACCTTGCACAAAGATGAGTTAAACCATCTGTATTACCTATTTACCATTCGTTATAACCATGTTCAGCTGAATAGCAATTTTTAACAAAGCTTTACGAGAAAACTAATTTTATAGAGTGGAAAAACTTGTTAGTTTGTTCAGGTAAATCTCTAATTAGTTATAAATATATTTTATCAGATTTAATGAAGTCAAGTGAGTGCAAATAATAATTAGTTAGTGATAGCTCAGGAAACGCGCCACACTTTTCTCCCAAGTCCTTAACCATCCCTGACTTTGTGAGGAAACTTTGGAGTTCATGATAATATACCTACAAAGGGTATAGGCCAAATAAAAATTTAAGCTGTAATTTTAAAAGTGCAAATTGGAATGCATATAATGCAAACTAGGCCGTGTAAGGCGATATAAACAGTTTTGTTTTTATCCAACCACTCTCTCTCTCACTACTTACCCTAAGTGATTTTGGAAACTTTTCCAGTAACCTTAACATAAATTATAATTTCAGATATCGCGAGTTCGGGACGCGATTCTCGGCGTCAGGAGCAAGGACCCTGCACCTTGTCAACATGGCTGGGTTTTTAACACTTCCAACTATAAGAGGACGCTAGTCACAGAAGTGAGTCTTTTATCTGCTTTACTATATATCTGCATTACACTGCGCCAATATTTAAAGTAATAAAGCACCCTGTACACGACACATTTATAAAAGGTTAATTTTCATACAGAAAGTTAATTTTCTCCATAAAATACTATGGGATCAGGAGCAAGGTAAAACCATATACGGCTTTCAAAACTTCTCTCAATTATATTTCCAGTTCTCATTGGTTTGTGACCAAGACTGGCTGCCCCGCATGAGCAACACTCTCTTCTGGGTGGGATCAATTTTCGGAAACCTCTTCTTTGGGTGGATGTCAGACAGGTAACAAACATTATACAATTTCATGACTGCATCGCAATTGTAACAATATTATTTTATAATTTCAGAAAAAAGCATTTTTACTGTTTGTTAAAAGTAAAATATTATGTTCAACAATTACTTTAGCACCGTAGAATTCCTAGCTATAGAAACAATAATACCAGTTATACTCATATGACACCATAAACTGGCAACATAAAACTTATTTATTTAATGTATTTATTATCTTATTGTCAATAATTTCCGTCCAGGTACGGTCGGCGCCCAACAATTTTATTCATGATATTTCTCGAAGTGCCCGTGACCATAGCAGCCGCTTTTCCCTCTGGCTATTGGACCTACACAGCATTGAGGGTCGTGGGCGGGTTGTTCTTCCCAGCTTTATACCAGCTGCCCTTTATTCTGGCATTGGAACTTATGCCACCTAATAGAAGAACGTATACCGGTAAGTTTTATTCATGTTGTCTTTCGATAACGTCTTTATTAGAAGGATGACAGGAGTTTTTATTTATTCTGTAACTGTAACCAAGTTTTAGATTCAGACAGTATCTGAGTTCGCACAGATAGAATTAGCCCACTTGTGCAGCTCTGTGTTAGGGCGCATTAGTCTAAGTATTGTTTTATAATAATAATAATAAATCCCAAAGTAAGCAGTGCTTGTGTTATGGATGACCATACAGCGAACTGGGGGGAACCCAGAATAATATAAATATCAACAACCATGACCCGGTTCTATACTTTTTTGACCATCGAATAAGGAATGAGTTGAGGTACTATCATAAAAATTGTATAGCTGTCAGTAAGCTTGTATAAGTTTATTAAATAAAATACAAGCTAGCTGGATTCCCTGGAAAAAAAGAAAGAAAAATTAATTTATTGTACCCTTTTAACACAACACAAAGGGGAAACAATACTAAAATGACCTAAAACCTAGTGCATCATAACAGTACAGCTGAACAATGCGCTAAGCCATTGATTCAAAGCGAAGGTTTTCAGTCCTGTGATGTTTGATTTGCTGATGATCTGTTTTCTGTCCTCCGTGGAACATACAACATACAATATTAAACGACTTTTATATAGATATACTACTATTTTCAACCAGGCATCAGCGTTAAGGAGAGTTTGGTGAAATTAAGTCCTAGGCAGAGTTGTTAAGGCTATCAGGGTTATCGTAGGCGTACTTCTTTATTTCATTTTGTTATATACTTATATGATGTTTTAAAGACACTAAAAATATGAGTTATAATAATAATAATAATTTAAAACGCCTTTTATGGCTTATCCAGTAATAACTTATAATTTTTGTTTTGACAAAATCAAGCGTGACTTATTAAATCGTTCTGTACGATTACTTTTGTAAAAGAAATGTCCCAAAATGCAAGGTGTCTGGGCCAGGTCTTTGTACACTTTATTAAAAAATAGTTTAAGATACATAGAACACTTTTTAATTGTTATATTGTTATTAAAACACTTCGTTTATTGGTTCGAAATGAAATTGTGCATTATTAGTGTGCAACACCAACAAAAAACATCATGGCGGAAAAGAATGCCGTTTTGACAGCTAAGGTTTACTTACATCTTTATGTTTTGTGTATCGAGTAGTATCGATGACTGTTTGCCATTAAGCCCAAAGACTTGAATTGAAATGTTTTGTGTATTTTTAGCTTATTTAACAGTTGTAAAGTTAAAAAGTAACCGAAAGAAAGAAATCAAGCGCAACGAACAATCAAACACACAGACAGACAACTATCAATGTGATGTGAGTGAAGTGTGCTGTGAGTCAGGTGGCTGTCCCCTCTGCTCAGTGAACTAACTTCACTTGACAACTTCCGCCATAGAAAGGACTCACTGTCAATGTTGCCCACTAAAACGAACACACATAATGTTGATTTTTTATTTTCTTACCATTTAACTACTAATTAAATCAAATTATTTGTATTTTTTCTATAATTAATTACCATTTATTAGTCAATTTTTTTAGATCTTTAATCTTTAATCAATTTTTATTATAACAAATACTTATTTCTATGCTTAAAAAACAATGTAACATAAACTTAATAAAGTTTTATCGTACATCACTTATAAACGAACATCGTCGGTAGATAATTGTTTTATAAAAAACATACTTAATATCTTGAACAAACAAGTTCACGAGTCTTACTAAATATTTTTATACAAGTCAAAAACTGGTTTTGTGCAATTGTGATCGAGTTTCTGTGTATTTGCACGCGTGTGCGTAGGTCAAACTTGTTTTTTAGCTATCTATAAAGGGTGTTGAATGTATTGTAACGCTTGTAGAATTGCTACGCTTTTTTTTTTTTTTTCAATTATTATATTTTTTTTTATTATATTTTTTTTTTTTTTTTTTTTTTGTTTATCTGTGTTATTTGTTTGGTTTGTTTTATACATGTTATGAAGATGTAATGCAAAGACCTAGCCCAGGTTGTGACATTTCTTTTATTTATATTATTTTTTTTCCATGAAAGCGCGACCGGTTTTTACGACGCTTGATACATGCGCGCTCGTGATGGGCTACATGCATAGGTACTGCGTGACTACAGCACTATAAGTTTATTCGTTTAAGATTTTTGTGCCGAAATTTGGCAACCCTATCAGCCTGTCCTCATGAAATCTAGTACTAGTTATTTATTTCCTTTTTCTATTGGTTTAAAATAAGTCCCGAAAATGAAGTTTATTAGCGATTTCTTTTTATTTAAATTACTTAATACAGAGAAAAAGTAAAGTATATTTTTTGTTTACAGGCATAGTGGTGGGCATGCTGTTCGCTAGTGGCATGTGTCTGCTTTCAATGTTAGCTTACATGCTACGAGATTGGTTCCATCTTTCCATCGCCACTAGTCTCCCATTTATAGTCTTATACGGGTGTGTATTTATTTTTTGGTTTAGTTGGTTCTAGTTCAGTTAGCTCCCAACAACAAAACATCTAGTACGAAATTAGGCAAGTTTGTGTTATGGATCGTTAGCAATAAGGAAACAAATTTATACATACAATTACCTAGTAAAAAGTTACCAAACAGACTTAGCGTCGGACATGGTTCGACGCTAAGTCTTTTTTAGCTACGGTTTTAAAAATATAACGAATTCTAAGATAGACGAATAAAACTCTCGTTTCGAATCGTGTCCATCAGGTATACAAATGCCTACAAAACGCACAATCTATAAACATCTACAATATCTTCCAGGATTCGAACCCACTCCGATGATTATAGTTAGGGAGGCGAGGTAGCTAAATGGCGTAATTCAACGGCGCCGTCGAGACCTATCATAATCGAAAGATAAAATAATTTCGAAAAGAAGTCTCGTATGGTAAAAACCGTTTTAGCGGTGGGTTTGGCGTGTACGATTTTTCAAAAATGTTAAAAAAAACAGTTACTTGGGCATTCTCGAGCGCGTCAGATATTCATACTACGTATGCCCCAAGTGCCTCAGATAACAACGGTATACTAATCTGCCGGTTTGCGTGGTGGGGGTAGGCATATAAAGTAGTCAAAAATGCAAAAAAAAAAAAATTTACTCGAGCGCGTCAGATTTTCGGAAGGGGTGTTAAGTAGGCCCCAAGGAAGCTCCCATTATAAAAACTGACGATTTCGTCGTGACGATAAGTTACGATGAATTTTTGAAAATGCAAAAAAAAAAGTTTTTTTGAAATACTCGAGCGCGTCAGATTTTCATAGGGGAGGTTTATCTCGGTATCCTGAAAGAATATTTTCTTAATCTGACCGAAAAAGGTTTCTTGGTTTCATTTTTTTCCTTTCGTTCTCCTTGATAAAACGGGGAATTTAAGAATGACAATAAGGCGATAGATGCATAGTAGAGAAATGTACAAGATATATAGTAGATGAAATGTAGTAAGAATTGTATTATTTATTGTATAAAAAAATGAAATGATATAAAAATTGTTTTATAATTGTATTGTTATACATTGCTCAATACAATTCATCTTCTTCTTCTTCACTGGAACTTTCATATTGTGGCTCCTCATCCACAATTCTTTCCTGCTGAGTGCCTGCAACATCCGTAACAATTATTTCTATTTAGTAATTTTGTTGAGAGAATATTATAGAAGTACAAAAATTTACCTGAATCAAGCGTCTCGTCATTGCTGGACGGCATATTTCCGCGAAGTGCTCAGTCTGTATTACATGTTTATGGCAAATTCCTCTTTTTTGCTTCAATTCTTCACTTCATTTTGCTTACGGTACGTCCAAAAAACAATTTGAGGATCAACAGGCTATTGAATAATATACATACATGAAACTGTACATGTTAATAATACTTTTGTATACAGTTATACCCTCAGTTTTCGAGATATACTCAAAAAAGTTTGAGTTTTTATTATGCTTCAAGTCAAAAAGTTTGAACTTTGGACAAAAATGTAAAGAGATCTTTTTTGTGTAAAATAAAATTACCTTTTTTGTTTATTTAAACTTTTTTTTTGTAAAATGTATCGTTCGCGACTTATATGCCGTAACGCGTTTTTCGGAAGACGAAATGTCTCCTCCACACTTCCGGTCATGCGGAAACCGGCAGATTTTGTATTTTTAGTAAGTTTTAGATTATATTCTTCAAAATAAAAAAAATAAAAATCGCGCTCGAGAATGCCGGATTAACGTTTTTTTTTTACAAGTTCGCGACCCTATATCTCGGCGGCGTCAAGGACTTATCGTCAGATTAGTTAAATTTAGTCTTAAAACACTAAAATCAACCCCCAATATCTTAATCTGACGCGCTCGAGTATTTCAGACTATTAATTTTTTTTTACTAATCTGATCGTCTATCCTAGGTGCGCGTCACTACATATAGAGCTAAATACTTTACAAGGTTGTTCTATTAGGTCTAAGGTATCTCTCATATCTTAAACTGCCACGCTCGAGTATTACCAAAAATTCCCCTATTCGCCTCCCTAACTATTAAGTAAAATAAATCAATAAACTTTTTGTAAAATCAAAAAACACGCTTTAAAAAATTTGAACCATAAAAACTATAACCTCACATATATTGTGATATGAAACCTTTACGAGACAAACCTTATTTATCAATGAAAAAAAAATGTTTAACATTTGATATTCAATGTTTGAAAATCGTGACTTGATTTTTCAATTCCGACAATGTGCTTTTAGGCGTCAAAAATAGACCTATCGTCAACATAATTTTAAGTATATTTATTTATATGAGAAAACGCCGTGTAATTAAACTGCGCTGTGCTGTTATTTGTGTTTATCTGTTTGAACTCATCTATTCGCCGAGAATAATATTTCAATGTCAAGATAAGTTTTAAATAGTATCAACTTTTTTTTCTAAAGTAGTTCTGTCTAACTTTTAGTGATACGGTTACGTACTTTTAGTATGTTATCGTTGACACTGTGTAAAAATAAGAAAGATGACATGTTTTAATACAAGTTTCACGAAATTTAACTCAATTGGTTGTTTAAGGCTGGGTTGTAGGTACTCCTCTGCAACAAATCTAGAATTATATGTTCAAATCGTATAATAATAATAATAATCCCCAGACAATCACACCAACTGTATGGCCCCAAATGAAGCAGAACTTGTGTTATGGATGACCTTACAGCAAACTGGGGGGAACCCAGAATAAACATACATATATAAATATCAACAACCATGACCCGAGAACAAACATCTGTGTTTATCACACAAATGAATGCCCCGTCCAGGACTCGAACCTGGGACCTCTGGCGTATGAGCCATGGCTACTGACCACTATGCTACTTGGCCGTCATAAATACGGACACATTCTAGCAATAGCAGCGATGCTGACTGGGTACAATTGTAGACTATGTTAACAATTATCCTGTTTGTGTGGGATAGCTCAGCTTATACTCGTTCTATGGATCTCTTAGTTCGTATGTCGTCTACGTATAGGGCTTCGTTATTCTTAATAAAAAAAAGATTTCGTTTTACTTTCGTTTAATGTCGAATTTTAACAAAGGTTGCAAAGGTGTTTACGTACAGTGATGAAAGATTGAATAAAAAAAAATTTTCTTTTTATATATTTAAGTCGTCATGGCACACATACAAACTGGTCGAGTTAAAATAGTTTGAATGTGCTCAGATAGATGGCGTTAAGTTTAATTTGACGTTTTCACTAGCGCTAACACTGTTTCTCCTGTTAGTGAACACAATCACCATTATGATAATCATTGTCAGCTTTATATTCTTGCAAGAACAGTGCTTTGGCTTGGACGGTATTCTTTACATTTTGTTGAGAAACTCTGTAAAAAAGAAGTGCTTGATTTTTGTGAAGTACAATCTTTGGCAGAACAATGATATTCCACACTCCTGGAGGTCAGATTGTTTTCATTTTGAATCCAGATAAAACCAACTTCATCAGTCTTTGAACAATTGGAATTATATGTAGAGTAAAATAATATTTTACCTGCTAATCAATTTAGATTGCGTGATTTCGACTCGTGAAAGTATTTGCGAATTACGGATGGATATTCATAAAAGTTTAAACAATGGGAACTTTTTAATGACCATTTACTTTGATGTTGCTGGAGCTGTTAGTAAGGTTAATATTGATGTTCTCTGTTCTGAACAGCAGTCTATAGGTGTTCCAAACGATTGTTCTTAGGGTACATGATTTTTTGATTTACAGGGAAGTTTAATTATATGGTCCACGGCTTGCTTCTGTCGGGGTTTTTCAAGCTCTTTCTCCGCTAATTTTTACCCTACAAACTTTCGTCGTTCAAATCAAATCTTAACTTTTCTTCAAATTGATTGTATATGCATAGGTAATACTAACATCCGCAATAAATGTTTGGAAGGGTTGCAAAATAGCTATTGCCATGTTAGAAGTAAAATAATTAAACTTAAATCAGACAGAAGCTATTGCTATTTAAAACGCACATATTTAAATGGACAACGACTCTTTGACTTGTTTGAACATACACACGTGCAAGTAAACTACAAAATATGAATCAATCTTTTTTAATTTAAAGAAAAATATCAAAAAGAATTGAAGAAAGAAAGATTGTAGAAATTAGTAGACTCCTTCAATTGACATAACCAATTACAATAGCTTTCAAAGCTATTTGTATTTGTCATTTATGATACACAATTCCAATTTTACGTCAAAAAGATGAAATCATTCATTCAAAAAGCGTCTCGATCGCTTTCGCCATCATTTGCCCAGTAACTATAGTGTGAAGTTCGTTAATATGCTTCAACTGTCAAATTCTGTGTTGAAGTTACACAATTAGGCCCCTGGTTAAAGTTGCGCGAAGTTTATTCCACAGCTTTGATACATCTTTGAAGTCCTGCTTATAAATTGCTACCCAGATACCCATTCCTAAGAACTATTGACGGTATGGAACACTCAGTTTGTAAATGTTCCTCCATATCCTCCATAGTGGATTTATTGCGCATCTTGTGTTTTACTGGAGCCGCTTTTTTCTGTAACCGTAGGAACAACATGTTCCAGTGGGTCCGTACTACTCACAGGTACCTTTGCGGTTTTTTGTCACGTAGTCTTATGAATCTCGCTTTTGTTTCATTTAATGTGATTTTAGTACTGCCTTCAACACGATTAGTACTATGCCGGAATGTGATAGTTTTATTTGTATTTTCATAGTATAAGCTATAATTATCTTGAAGCAAAAGTCAGATGGTCTGTGTGGCTTCCCCAGACGTGACCTACAGGGAATGAGTTTATCTATTCAGTAAACGTGCGTGATAAAAGTAAGATCATGATATGATTAAATATTACTGTGAGTCACACGTATACATATAATGAGCTTATAAATAAGAAAGTATGGACAGCTCTGAAAGATACCCGTATATGTCTCATAATTGCGTTGACTCATATTTAATGCACAGCGGGGTGAAAATTTTTGATCTTTCACAAAATATAGATGATCGTTGATGTAGAGATTTAAATGTTTAAAGTCTAGTCATTAGTACGTTTCTGTCGTGGACAAAATCTACTATTTTGATATTATCGAAAAATACTAATTGACCATATGAAGACAAAAGAGTGGAGTATTTGTCATATAACAGTTTCTGTTCCAAATGAGCCTTGCGCGAGTTTCCTCGTGCATGTTTTCGAAACTTTCCTTACACAAACTCTTTTTAAAACAACCAAAATCTGTACTGAATTCTGCGAAATGAGAATCCCAATGAATTTCACTGGAGTAAGTGTTAACAATGGATAAAAAATATTTGCCGACTTCAAAAATGGAGACGGTTTGCGATTCGTCTACTTAGTGCTTTTATATTTCATTTCAGTGCTTTTACATTTCATTTCAGTGCTTTTATATTCGGGCACAACTTATCTGTTTAGGACCTAATTTTATTCTTCGGTTTTAGTTAAGGTTCGAGTTGTTCCCGGTTTTGGCTCAGTGGTTCTTTCTTTCTTGATGAATCCAACATATTGGATATTGTGACGGAGGTCTGGTTGTGAAACCTGGAGTTGGATATGGAACTATTTAATGGCTAGCTCGTGTGTTGCACATTTGGTTTTTCTTGGCAAGTCAAATATTTACAGTCATTAGCCAGCCTATTGTTAAGGTAAACTAAATTTTGTCCAGACATATCTGTTACAAATTCAAAAAAGGAAATCACAAAAACATACAGTAACCAAAAATCCTGTCAAGATCAAATATCGTTATAAAAAGTCGACATGATTCTGTGTCATTCAGTCAAACCTTTCATAGATCACAAACAAAATTCGTTTTACCCTTATTTATGTTTATGAAGTCGAGGGGTGGACTTTAAAAATAGGAGACTATCGAATTCATTTCAAGAATAATCTTTACTAGTCACTTTACATGTCTCATTAAAAAGTTTAAAATAAAAAATTTGGGTATTTTAAATACTTACCAAAACCGACTACAAAAATACATGACTTAAAAAGAAAATATAATAACTTATAATCTAACTAGCCACATATTTTTTTAAAGTTCAGTTGGATGGCAAATATTTTTATATTTTTATTTTAGTGGCAAATAGACAGCACAGAAAGAATAAGAGGTTGCCACTTCCTCACACGATCAGAAGAAGAAACTACTAAAAGAGCGCGGGGTTGCGCCTCGCGTTCAGCCATTATGGCTGGCATTACGCATGCAAATTTATTATTTTTCTCTTATAAATTTTTTAAAAGTCATTTTTCTATTTTTTGTAATTTAAATTATCTCAAGTACAATCCGAAGTACGTGTTGGCAAATATTAATATGTTCAACTGAGTTACAATCTGTTTGTAGGTATTATTGGCTGATCCCAGAATCTCCTCGCTGGCTTGTTGGAAGAGGTCGCATAGCTGAAGCAGAAAAAGTGCTCCGAAACCTAGCAAAGAAGAATGGTATAGAATTGCCTCGAGGATTCCTTTTAGATCTACATGTAAGTTTTTGTCAATTTTCTTAACAAAATTCATTACATTAAACGTGTCTGAGTGCTACAAATAGGTTAATGGCAATGTGGACAAAAATCCATAAATTACAGTTTAAGGTGAGTTTGTCTGTTTGAAATATATTTTAAGATACATAAAAATAATACAAAAGGCAGTTGTAACAAATATAAATAATAACAATAGTGTTGATGTAAGTGTCTATGACTCTGTGGTAACAAACAGACTTCCTAATTAAAATGCATACGTACTACTTTATATGCAATTCACATTTTTGACAAAATAATGCCGAGAGGTGTTTTTTCTTAGTCTAAAGCAAGTAAATTACTGACGGCCGAGTGGCGTAGTGGGTAGTACTCTATCTCATACGCCGGAGGTGCCAGGTTCGAGCTTAATTTCTGTGATTGCCACATATGTTTGTGCTCGGGTCACGGCAGCCCCGGTTTCACGGTTAATATTGTACTAAAGGAGATTTCCCATCTTTTTAATTGCAGCACCTAATCTATGTATATAGTTAAAGATGGTGCCACATTCTATACGGGAATGAGGCGAATGTATGTGCAATACAAAAACTTTAGTTCACATTTTTTTCCAACTGAATAGATACGTTGGTGGCTCTGTACCTGCCTAGCTGATGTGCATACCCTCGCTGTACGTACTAATACTACTTACAAGCCAAACATTTTATCTGTCAGAAAATAAGTAAGATCTGCCTTGTTGATCCAGAGTTTTTAAAAGCACATTGTTATTTGCTATAACCAAAAGTATTTGGTATTCAATACACTTACAACTTAAGAAAATAGACACAGAATTTCGATTTATGCTTGCGTGGTACGATTTCCTTAAATTACTTTTCTAACAATTAAACAAACATGTAATCAGGCTACATTTTGGTACTAGAGTTTCTGGGGTTCAGATCTCGTCTGGGGCTATACTGCAGTCCGTCCTATTTTAACCGCCATAATAACCAAGTCACGTGGTTGTGTTCCGGTCAAAATGAAGGTACAGTCAGTGCAATCACTAAAATGAAGGCAATTTTCCCTCAAGCGTACGGCCGGCATCGCATCATTAATGAATAAATGAATAACTAATAAGATAACCAATCAAAACGGCTACGCTTAATGATATCCACTGCCACTTATGACCAGGTGGATAGCGTTCTCTATTGCCGGCAATGATGAACTTAAAAAAAAAATTCATAAGTAAGTTAAGTATGACACAAATATACAATTATAGTCTCTGAATTTACTCCTAATTCAATTTTAGAATTCTAGCCCTAAACGTAGGTACTAAATGGTCGGATGGTTGTCGTGAGCATCGAAACAATCATGTAAATATTCCATTGTTCGCTAACTAAATTGCTCACTACATAGACGATAGATCCTCCTGCCCTCCCCTTGGGGGGAACAAAAAAACATAGACGTCTCGAAAACTTAACAATAAACATCTTAAAACGTTATGAAGGTGGTGATTAAAAATTATGGCAGTTTAGGAACTACCTGTACCTTCTTCAATCAACCACGGAAATTAGTACGAGTAGTAGGAAAGTAGACGTGAATAAATGTCACGCGTGCTCGTATATATTTAATTTATAATTAGTTTCTATAATAAGTAAGTAATATTTTAGTTTTTATGCCTACTGTTTAACATTGTCTTCTTTTGCTTCAGACAAAAAAATAATATAATACATCATCTTAATTCCAGAAGAAAGTAAAAGAAGATGAAGTAGCAGAACCTGAAATAACTATGTTGTCTAATGTTAATGGACACGTTACGGGATTTCCAGAAACTTCAGAAAAAGATGAGTATTTGGATCGAAGAATAAGTAATATGCTCACTTTTAAGCCTGACCTAAGTCGAATTTCCGAAGCAGACGAAACAAAAGATTCAATTAAAAACGAAAGTCTTGAAAGAATACTGGCTCTTGAAGTAGCAGAAATCGTAAATAAGAAGTCACGTTTAAGAAATGAAAAAGAAAATACAATTGAAGATGCTAAAGAAGATACTACTGAAGAATCTCATTTAAATAATGAATCCCAGCAAAAAGGAACTCAAACAGATCCCTATGCTAAGTCTCCAGCAAACACACTGCGGAGAAAATCTTTACAGCTTGTGACCAGAATGTTTATTAGAGAAGATGACGATATATTAGAAAATAAGAGAATGGATGATCAGAATTCCGAGGGAGACTGCAAGGCATCTCCGTTAGATATATTTAGATATCCTAATATAAGAAAAAAGTTTATTATACTAACTTTTGATTGGGTTACCCTAGGAGTAGTATATAATAGTTTAAGTTACAATACGCCTAACTTAGGTGTAGATGACTATTTGGCGTTCTTTATAGGTAAGTTCAAGAGTGAAAATATGAGTTTCGAGTTATATAAATTATAATACTTTATACAATAAAACACAACTTTGCAAAACTGTCTGTTTGTCTTTTTGTTGTCTGGACTGTAATGTTTTCATTAAATGATTGTCCAAATTTACAGGGGGCGCGGTAGAACTTCCATCGTACTTCCTTGCGTGGCGTCTCATGGAGAGGCTGGGACGTCGATGGGTCCTCTGCGGGTTCATGTGTGTTGGAGGCATGGCTTGTCTCTGCTGCGTTTTTGTACCAGATTGTAAGTTTTCGTAATTACTCTTATCCACTTAGAGACAGTCACATCAGGCAGACACAGCTAGGTACAATAGAATATTACAAATTACACTTAATCTGTTATTCTATATAATCAGATAGTATAAGGATAACATATTTTGTAATTGGTTTAAGATTTCTGTCGAGTGTCATACCCGTTTTCATTTTCATATGAAAAACAACGCATTCTACGATTATCTAAAAAAACTGAAGTACCAGCAGTTTTTTAATTGTATCAATTGTGGCACTACAATAATTAAAAAGTTGTATCAGTAAATGTAAATGAAATATACATATATTTCATTTACAGAGTAGAGAATATTAAATAAATAATGTTTATGATACGGGATGATCGATGGATTTTATGAAAGACTTTTACTGTGAAAAACTTTAATTAAAACTTAATTTGAAACGGTCCCATTTTTCTAAATTAAACAGTATCATTGCCGGCGTCCATTGGAAAATACTGAGCAGAAAGCATTAGAAAAATATTTTTCTAACAATTAACACTTAAACAGACTTTTAGGTTATTTTGGTTAAGCATTAGCGTCACGTAGAATATCACGTCTGTAATGTCACTTTATTTTCTGTCCATCAAATTCTGAACACCTTCTTTGCGCGTCGTTTGAGATATTTAATAATTCATATTCAGTATATTTTATACCCTTAAAAGTACATTAGAAACTAATTGAAATATACGATTATATGAATTTAAATGATAACTTCCGCGTATACTTCAGGAATGGTACTCATTTTTGGATGAGCCTTGCCATGATTTTTGTTTTGTGCACTTGTCAGATATAAGCAAATTTTAATGATATACGGTTCATACACAAAAAAAAATTACACACTTTCGCATTTATAATTTTAGTTTTGACTAACGAGAAAATATTTTTATTTGTAATGGTCAAACTTTGCACCTATTGAACTAATTTCAATCGATCTTTCATTATTGAAAAAGTAAGCAGTAATTTTCAAAAGAAACTCTAGTAATAAGTTTTTTTTCCAGCTTGGCCATGGGTAACAGTATCTTTGGCAATGTTGGGCAGATTCTGCGCCGCAGCATCCTTTGCGGTGTTCTATGTGTTCATTGGAGAACTTTTACCTACAGTGCTCAGAGCCCAGGCTATGGGAGCTTCTTCCTTCATATCAGGCCTAGGGCTGTTAACGTGCCCTTATATTGTTCATTTGGTGAGTTTATTTTATTTTAAATAGAAAATAGAATTCAAAGTTTTCTGTAGTAAAGTTTACTACGACGGATACTAAGACAGAGTATAATTATAAGCCTTCTGCATTTAACCATATTATGTGTACAATATTCTTCTGAATGTTGGTGAATGTTAGAATGGTACGCAATGTATTATGACGTCAGAATCGCCGCTGCATACGAGACTTTATTTTTATTGATCAAAGCTTAGTATTGTATGTGTACTATTTGGTACAGTTTAAGCACCACTCTGAATATATTTCATCATTATATTAAAACTTCCGATGCTAAGAATCCTTCAATTTACAAATTCATAAAATGTTTTAGTGATCAGGTCATAGTTTAGAAACCATAAAATGCTTCACTTGCGTTGATTATGAATTTCCGGCCAGGAATCTTTGGGTATTATGAATTACGCACCAAAATGTTACCGCAACAAACGAAATAAAAAAAAACAATTATTTTATACAACAAACAATTGTTTTGTTTTCTCCGAATAAAAACTTTTTAGATAAAAATTCAACTTAATGTTTTGACTTTCTTATATAGTTTCCTTCATTTAGTGGTTAATGCAATAGTTCAATTTCAGGCATTGTACTACAAGCCGCTTCCACTCATCATCATGGGTATTCTCAGCTTCTTCGGGGGATTCACATCATTGTTCCTTCCAGAGACCCTGAATCAGCCTCTGCCGCAAACTTTAGGAGACGGGGAAATGTTCGGCAGGTTCGTATTTTGACTACATTATTTCTTGGGAGGCAAACATATTGATTGATGCTAATTCTCTACTTCTAACTTTTAATATAATTTCTTTACATAACTACTAATTGTATCATCCTCGCGTAAGTTAGGCTTGTGTTATGCTAGAGCATAAAAGGGCGAAATATCGAGGGAACGCAGAACTAAAACTATGTTTCCCCCTTTAAAAACATTAATGACTTGAAAACAGATATTTTAGTTCGTTGTACAAGTAGTTGTTTCTATGATGATCTTTTACCACGCCATCAAGAAGCTGTTAATAAAAATTCCAACGAACAGAGCAACGCTGACGACGCCTAATAATAGTTTGTATAAATCCAAAAATCTGACTAAGTATCTACTTTTTTACAACAATCAAGTTTTGACCGACGAGAACGGATGCCTTAACACTAATGTTTATTTGCAGGGACTTCAAAGTCTTCAGCTGTGTCACAATAGATAAGAGGAAGGAAATGATCGACATCTAAATTGAACAGGCCAAACAGTTATAACTGAATGTTAATCTTAGAATATTCTACTGTCCCGATTCTTGATTCAAAACACCTGGGCTAGATATTTACTAAACTGATTTTTGTTTAGAGATTCCGACTATTAGAAATAAATTCGCAAATTCCTTACTATAATTATACGAGTATACGTAATGTAACTAGTCTTAATTACGTATTATAAATTAACTACAAGCACGTTATTACAAATAATACGTATATAGTAAAATAAATTATATAGGCGAGGTAATTTGAATGACGATAATTTTCGAACGAAAAACAGTAATAAATAATCCAAGAGTTCCAAAATGATCAAGGAATTCCAATAGATGCGGGGCTGATGACGCATCAGATAACGCTTCGATGAATGTATCTACAAGTCTTTCACTATGTTGCGAGGTAGTATTATGACGGTCAGTTTGAAGATAAACATGTTACAAGGCTATCTGAGATCTAATTCTACTCGGGGCCAGACTTGCTCAGTAATACTACTCGTATGTAACGCTGAAGACATGTGGCATGTGTTGAGCTGAAGCAGTTTATTTAACTTTACACCGTTGGTTTTGGTCTGCCTCAATGCTGACGGATTTAGCCACTGTCGTGGTCATTAGTAGAAACCACAGTAATTCGAAATTACTTAGTATTATTTGAGCGATATTCAGGCCACTATCGTTTGTGTGGGGCCGCAAGGGCCCGTTGATATTTGTGTCATTAATTTTAGAGGTTCTCGTATGATAGTCTGTTCCAGATTGGATATATTCCAGAAATTCCCTGTGATTCAGTTGGTAACAGTTGATTTTTATGCCATAGGCTGATATTTTAGTGCCGATGGCTAAATAAACGTGCGAGATCAGTGCTGCACTGGAGATGTGCTAAAAACTGTGCAAGTATATCTAGTAGGCTCTCTTTGACTAATATGCTTGTTTTTGTTTCTATCTCACAGTCTTGCCTGCCTCCACTAATGTAATTTTGTATTTACAAAAACCTTGCTCTACTTAGTCCACCAAGGGGAAGCTAAACATGGCTAAAAAAGAAAGAGCTCCCGCATTGTTTTGGTGAATACGCAAACGCCAGGATTTTACTCCTTTGCTGATGGTTCTCAAAATTGTATTTATTTCACTTTTTCACCTTTTTTAGAACAGTATTTACCAATCAAATATCAGAGATTTCAAAGAATCTATCATCAGTTTTATCTTTAGCTACCTTGATAAATAACACATTTTTAAGAACACTTTTAGTTCGTTGTAAAAACCTTGAAGTCTGCTATATTTGTCTGATGCAAGTCTGTTTTATCTTAATTTCCGAGTCCCTGGAAATTATTTATACCTTTCTTAGATAAAATGTCAGGCTATTTTCTCAGATTTTCTAAATAATATAAAATACAACCAAATCTGTGTTAGAGCAAACTGTCGAATTATGTCCTTGTGTTTGATATTACCTTTAATTCAAGTATTAAATAGCAATGTCACAAAAATATAGGCAAGAATAATATAACATTATTATTATTATTATCGTAACTCTAAGTTGACATAGGTTATTTTATTTTCGCTGTAAATACTTTTTAGATTTATAATTATTGATAAGAACTTATAATAATTTACCTCGTAACACAATAAATGATATTTTGTGTATTGCTTTGCTTTTATTTTTCACTTCAAATTGTCTTCCGTCGAAGCTGATCGGAGATTCAACAAAATGATAACCGTAAAGTGATAACTTTGATTATGGCAATACCTATATATATTAAAAACACATGGCTGCGCGAACCAAAAAAGATTTGTTGAAACGTTTCGTTTTTGGCATTTCGACAATGTATAGGTGGCACATCTGCCGGTCTCTAGTTGTCCCATGAAGGGCAGGTGCGGGTAAAACCATTTGTATACTCGCCAAAATGCAAATCTCATTTTATTATAATTTTATGCCACAGTAGTGTAGTGAAATATTTGTCATGTATTTAAATAGTGTTTAAATAAGTATGTATGAAAATGATGTAAGTCTGTTAATTTTATACGGGGGTGTGACAAAGACGCCAGCAATTTCTAAATAAGTGAATGTATGTTTAAGTACAACTTTAACACAACACTAATATTCTTATCTTTTTCTTTCCTACCGTCTTCTAAATATATACTGCGATAGTGTAAATCGACATTAGGCTTCGAGTGTTTAGCAGACGATGGCCGCGCAGCGTGGCCCGCCCGCCATGTTCAGTTTAAAAAAATCCGTTTCACAGGCAGCTTGGTCGGACTATAATGTTAGCCAACAAGTAACTTGTTTTGTTAAAAAAACATTCCTTCAGTAAGACGAGAATGTGTGATCTAAATAACTATTCAAATGGTTATTAATATTTGAAGAACTATTTTTAATTCCTGAAAAGTTGGCATTTTTGATATGTATTTTGACTTGCGTAAATATTAACAGTTTGGGATCTGCTATTCGTCAGACTACAAAAGTGTATGATTCTTAACAAATATTTGGATGGACTCAGAGTTTTAAACAAAGGGGAAACTCCCTTCAAGCAATCTACCTTCTAAGCCATTTTTGTTTTAGAAGTCATGAAAAAAGGGGATTTCGCAACACGCCATTGTCTAAAATTTAATTACGACTAACAGGAATATGAATAAAACAATGTAAACTGACAAATAAATTGTTTTTATTAGTTCAATAAAAAAGGGTGTCGTAACACAAATCACTTATGTCAGTCAGAATGGACGAAAAAATACAGGTAAGTTTGCATAAATTCGCATAGTTCTGAAATTTGGTACATACCTTAGAACATTATTACAAATAATATACTGAAAGTCTCCATTGATTTGACATGTGCTAAAAAACTCATTAAAGGCCAAATCCATCTTTTCAAATGGCAATATCTCAAGAACGACGGTTTTTAGCGAAAAAGTGTATGGCTGGCAATTTGTATCTACAACTTTGTCTTCCGTATGTTAACAGTAAGACTTAAAGTTTATCGGGAATCTTGAAATTACATTACAAATGACATCAGACCTAGAATAACTTTTTTAAGCGAGGTCCAATCGATTGGGAATTTTAGTATTTCATTTTTAATAATGTTCCAAAGGCAAAGCAAACTGAAATGTCTATTTCGACTGGACTATATTATCAAATTACTAGACCAGCTATGCTTCAACCAAAGGGAAACTTAGCTATACGTAACATTCTTAAAATATACATCTTTATACTAAGCTTAACTGAGTGTCATCTGCATCCAGTTTTTATTGAATCGTACCTTTTCAACATACTGCCCTGTAATCTATAGGCTTCTTAATTTCACGAATATGTAAAGAAAATAAAGGTGTACGAAAAATAGTTTTCAGTTAACAAGTACAAGCACATAACAAGTAACATTAAAAAGTTGAAATTAAATGATTTCTACCTGGTGACAAATCATATTTCAGATATAAAATACTGTACTGGGCGACCATGATTAAATTAAAATAGCGGAAGATGGTTTAGGAGCTCCTGACGCACGGCCCTTATAAATTTTGCCCTCGGCGCCTGATTTAACTCTGTCGAAACTGGCACTATGCGAAAAGAACCGAGGCATTACAACCGACACGAGTAAGAAAGAATTTCAGTCCGTCTTGCTCGCACGCCTCCTTGTTACATTACTCTGTCTCTTTCTGAGTTTAATTAATTTAAAGTTTCAACAGCGCAATATAAGGTTAGTGTGAGTACCAGTACCATTGCTCAAAACGTAATGTTAGAACGTTAACTATTTTAATTAAATCAATGTTGGGCTTCTTCTAAATTCTAATGATTCACCATTGGAATATTTAATTATCATACTCATTATGGACGACTTCCAACACATAATTATTAAGGCCAAGTACATTTTTCATTTTTATAATGGTTTTTCTTAATCATTCTCTCATCGTTGAAATGTCGCTGCGACCACCTTTGTACTTAGGAACTACAATAATGCAGTTGAGTGATGCCCACCAAGTAGGGTGGAGTATGAATAATTAATTTGATTGATGAAGCATTATGGATAAACCATTTACAAATTATGTATTCCTAAATAACGGAGACAATAACCTTCCTAACTATACTGCTCCATATATGTCTTATATAGCTGTTTAATTGTGTTTTCGATTTAGAACGTATTATTCCGCATAGAAGTAGCAATTACAAAGTTGCAGAATGACACCCAGTGGCAGAGGCACCATTTTTAACTTTTTGTTTCTTCCTTGTGTTTATCGCCCGCTTGATCCGGCCGCCGCCCCAGAAGGTCCCTTTCACAGCACTTGTCGTTCTGGAAAAAATTATTCAAATAAACTTTAATACCGCAAAGTACGTTGGCCTTAAGGTGAAGAATGTTTTATTTAGTTCGGTAATTACTTAATTAAATACCACTGTGACATATTGGTTTCGAAGATAAGCATTTATAAAATTAAAATATTTTACGTTGAAGTTCGTATGAGCTTCAAGCCTACCCTTTAGCGTGACGCTTGAATAATTAATTAAAATTATTTAACATTTAGTTTTACTATTAGCAGTTTTATTATACGTGAAAATTATAACTTGCACATGTGTACACCAATGTGTAAAGAGTTTGATTAGTGTATTACCATTCCATCAAAATAATTCTAAATTTCCAGACCGGTCTAATCATGACTCTGATCAACACGTAATTACAACTAGTGCCGAATCGAATATGCCGACTCGTATAAGCGGGATGAGGTTACTCTAAGGTAGGGTAAAACTTCCCACTTTCTCAAAAGCTTCTGAGCCCAAAAGCAAAGTTTGTAGCATCTCAGCTCAGCAAAAATAACACTTAGTTTTTACTAATATATTTTTACTAGACCTGTGTAAACCTCGCCCAGAATGGGACTCCT
Source organism: Marasmarcha lunaedactyla (assembly GCA_923062675.1). Lineage (NCBI taxonomy): Eukaryota > Metazoa > Arthropoda > Insecta > Lepidoptera > Pterophoridae > Marasmarcha > Marasmarcha lunaedactyla. Next base: position 11,926,382 of record OV281362.1, on the reverse strand, counting down.
CAAGGGTCGTCCCTCCAGTAGAATCCTTTGTGGAATTCATCTGAAATAGACCGAACTTTAACATTACTTACAGAGTCAGTATCTGATGAATCATCAGATTCACTCGTGGAGTCTGTATCGTATTGGCCAAGACCAGGTAAAACTCCGACGCACTGCACAGCGGCCGCTCCTGTTTCCGACGAAGGTGCTGTGCCATTTTGTGTAATATTCCTGTAAGATTAAAATAGCTTTTGATTTAACACAGTAACGATATATTCGTATATAATATAATAAAAAAATCCCTAGACAAATACACCAACTTTATGGCCACAAAGTAAGCAGAGCTTGGGTCATGGGTGACCACACTGCAAACTGTGGGGAACCCACAATAAACATACATAAACAAATATGAACAACCACGACCCTAGAACGCACTCTAACCCGGGACCTCCGGCGCATAAGACAGGGCTACTAACCACTACATCAGACAGACTTGCGCAGAACTAAGTTAACAATTTAACTCGGAGTTAGCGGGTTACTTCGTTAAAATATACCTCCGTCACTGTCAAATTCTTCTATTCTGACCGAGACATACAGGGTATTCTAACCCGAGTTAGCTTACATTTTTAACTCAGGTTCGCACAAGTGGCCCCTAGGGACAACAAATTTAAGTATCTGAAACACTTACTTGACCACATTTATCGAAGGACTCAAATCATTGTTTTGTTTTTCCCCTTCCATCTCACTGGCTTTCCGTTTCCTGACCACAATCTGAAACAAACAGTTAAAACTATAACTTAAATTTTATAACTACAGATCTGGTAACATCAAAAAGAACACAAGAAATTAATGGAGATTCAAACTAATACTAAATTTAAAAAATGAGAAACTATGATGCACCACAAGTAAAACTGTTCCATACGATACGCTGAAGCACATTTTGCTGTCAATAAACTAAAAAATATATTTCTCATGTTTATACCAGCTAGCTGAAAAATTCGTAAAACAACTAATTATAATATCCGCTGGTATTTTGTATGAAGTAAGCATTTCACAAATAAACTACACCCGAGGCAACCGCCATAGTGCTACATGAGTTAAGTATTGAAATCTCAATTTGAAAATATGGGACTCGCATTTCACGAAATACGTCGTCACATCATCGGATCGCGAATCTGACTGCGCTGGTAATTAAGCAAAAGGAATTCTGAATTCCTTTGGAATTAGATCCGAATCGTTAAGAATAGTTAAAAGACTATCTACAGGCAAAAAAAGATAAATGTCAATTATTTTCATAATGTTTTTTTATTGGCAACACAATATTTTTAAACGATATTTGTTAAGTTAACTGTTTGTCACTGTCACATGTCAAATATATAATAGATCTCTTGATTGACAAGATCTTCATGACAGCCCTTATTGTATCAAACAAAATATGTGTGTACGCAAATTAAAAGTAATCCTCAAGTTTCATAACAATCTTTTATTTCTGCAATACAGACAAAGTACGAATTAAAAATATTTTCATGTTACTGTTTCAAAAATGCAATAAAAGATGAATATCATATTTAAAAAACATGTTTCCAAAACCTATAAAAGAGAAAGAAAGTTGTATGTCAAAGTATACATGGATAAAAAGATGAACGTAAATCAGTTTTCGTTGAATGTTAAATCTATGGATTACTCATTCATATTTTGTACATTATTTGTTTTAGGTTATACTAGTATTTATTCCAGTTTTGCGATTACAATATGCACATCGGAACATCAGCGCTGTAGCTATGGCTGCAGCGTCATGCTGAGATGTGCCCTATTCGGCAAGCATGCTGCGGCGCAAAGTTTTCATGTATGTAGTTGTCTGTTTTTTGTCGTTTTGAGAATTTTACTTTATTTCTTTTGAATTATTTGTTTTGTTTTGTGTTGCAATGCACTTGTTTTTGTTAAATGCTTTTGTCTTATTTTTGTCTATTACTTGTTGTATTTGTGTTTTGTTAACTGTTGTGTTGTACTGTGCTGTAGCTGTTTGGCGAATAAACGTATTCAGCCTTATTCCAAAACGCGGACTAAATATTGAACTAGGATTAAACCTGGTTTAAACCAGGGACTATACCAAACTTTATTATAAAACGAAGTTTATCGCTAAACCTCTGATAAGTATGGTACCAAAGACCTAGTTTAAGTCGAGACTAACTTGCGCTGACGAAGACCTGACCTCAATTTTGGGACAAACATCCGTTTGCCTAATAATCAAAATATTGTTTTTCATAGTTTTCTTTAATAATTAAGAAATACATTGTATTCAACATTCTATTACCTTAATTGGAACTTAGTTTTAAAGTTTTATTTTAAATAAATAAATTTAATATATTTCGTTTTTTTTTGTATCCTCCGGCTCTCAATTCTATAATTGGCGCAGTCGGTAGGATATCCGAAGTAAGTAAAATTTCTTCAAATCAAGATTATTTCGAATAATTAGTCTATCTAGACTTTATCGGATATTCAACTAAGTAGAACCAGCGGAGGACCAGGACAGAAGATCCAAGCTTTGATAGTCTGATCCCAGAGACCGGAATGCAGATTTATATGTAAGTGCAGTGAATTTTTCTTGCTGTGTTGTTTCCTATACATCTCTCTATCCCTTTTGTGTCGTTAGGAATTTTTAATCCTTAAGATTTTTGTGTCTTAAATGTATAAAAGGATAAACCTTTTACATTTTTATTACAAAATTTTGTCAGAACCTTTTTTTCTTTTAAAAATATTATTAGAAATTTTTATAAGGATTTATTATTAGGATTTTTTATCCTTTTAAATATTTTATGAGAATTTTTAATACAAATTTATTAGGGTTTATTATTAGGACTATCTATTCTTTAGATTTTTTTGTTTTATCCTTTTAAACATTTTTTAGCGTTTTATCTTTTTTAAATTTTGTGTTTTATCTTTTTATATTTTTTGTGTTTTATGTTTTCTTTGTGTGCTCTCTGTATAATTTTTTGTGTAAGATTTTAATTTTTTGTGTGCTTTTACTTTAGGATTTCAACATTTTTCATCCGAATAGGAATAACTCTAAGAAAACTGCACCGCGGCAGTTACATATAGGCATTTAGTGATTGATTCTACTAGGAATATTAGTTCGTGTGGTTCTAAAATGACTTACGATCCCGACACCATCTTCAAGGCCTTACGCCCAGTTCCCGCCTTTGACGGATTTATTCGACTTTGCGATCAAATAGTCTTAAATTACATGATAGATTCGCCTGAAAGTGAACTAAGTAACTTGTGAGTGTTCAATGGCATATTAAATAAGATAACAGGGCCGGCAGCCACTAAAATTAATTCGAAAGGCGCCCCGGATAGTTGGCAAGGAATTAGGACCAATTTAATTAATAACTTCGCGGACCAGCGCGATGAAACCACCCTTTATAACGACCTTCTTTTAGCGACCCAAGGCAATAGCACACCACAGGAGTTCAATGATCGTTGCCAGACATTATTTTCGTTTACACTAAAATGGCTAGTAACCCAATATTAATGTACGATTCTCGAAACATAAATTTGTATGAGGATATTATCCCAGCTAACTCTACAAAGTTACTGAGGCTGCCTATAAATGCACCTGATGGTGATGTGCTTATACCTCAACAAACGTTAGGTAACTGCGTAATTACCAGTGCTTAACATCTTTAGACCGCGCGGAAGTAGCTGAAACTTATAATATCGAGTGCATGTGTATCGAACAGTTACCCGACAGAGTAAGTGACGTTTTATAGCGACTACGCATTGACCACCTTAAGAACGAAGAGAAAATAAATTTGATTAACTTGTATAAGCAATACTCTGACGTTTTTTATATGGACGGAGAACCATTGACTTAAATTAAATTAAACAAATCAAATTAAACATCGTATAAGGACTACTAACGAAATCCCGGTTCGTACGAAAAGTTACTTACGTACATCGACAAGAAGTAAGGGACCAGATTACTAAGATGCTCGAACTGATTATAATAAGACCTTCTGGCTCAGCTTGGAGCTCACCTATTTGGGTTGTCCCAAAGAAAGTGGACGCCTCAGGGAAACAGAAATGGAGACTCGTAGTTGACTTTCGTAAACTTAACGAAAAGACAATTGACGACAAATACTCTATCCCCAATATCGCTGACGTGTTAGATAAGCTGGGGAAGTGTCAATACTTCACAAACTTAGATCTATCAAGTGGTTTTTATCTGGTAGAAATGAGCCCCGAAGACATACCAAAGACAGCGTTCAACGTAGAACACGGTCACTTTGAACTTTGTACGTTTGCCAATGGGTTTGAAAAATTCATCCTCCACTTTTCAACGGGTGATGGATAATGTCTTGCGTGGACTCCAGAACGTCACTTGCCTGGTATGTCTCGATAATATAGTGGTATTAAGCACCAGCCTCCAAGAGCACATCATTAAAAAAATTCCAAGTTTTGTTCTCTCTAGAAGAAAGAGCTTACTCAATCGACTGAGACAACAATGGATCTACGCAGCAAGATTGAACGCCTGGTCAAAATAAGCTACACCTTAAAACGATCTGGGAGTTCAAGCGCTTCAGGAGATTCTGAGTATAACAGCTTTAAAGTAGCTTCATCACTATCCTACGATCCGAGCAGGGGATGCTTCTCTCGGGAGGCGTTAATTCAGATGACAGCTTTTTACCTCAATTCGTTACTTGTCGCCTCCCACCGTGGCATGGTCCGCGGTGGGGTTTGGGACTTAACAAATAGGCATTACTGCGCATTTGGCGCAATGAAGGAGCTGTTTAGCGACGTTTTCACGCCTGCTAGCCGAATCAATGACTTACGAGGGATAACAAATATGTTTATCCCCCATGATGTCAGTGGATTCGGTCTACAAATAGTAAACGACACGCCTCGCGAGTTCTCCATCTTGGGGAACGTGCTGATGATGAGGGTTAACATGCACGCTCCTGGAGACGTTATTGACTTTCATCGCGTTTTTGGAACATGTACCGTTCGACCGTGCCAGTACTACTGGCGTTTGAGACACCCTGCCGATCCCGCACAGCCGGCCGCTGAGAATGCTCTGCGCACCGACCTCGGGGACCTATCACTTGCCGCTAGTGACAATGTCGCTAACTTGGCTTACACTCCCTTGGGTGGTGAGCCTATGCCGATTTCCGCTGGGGAGCCATTCGCTTTGTCGCAGGGATTCCTCCGCTGTTCCGGCGCTATCGTCGGGCTGTACCAGTTCGAATTCGCAAATTTATGGGGCGACGGTGTCACTAGAACCGTTGGGCCATGGCGAAATAACCCAGTAGCTGAAATCCCACAAATTGGCTCACTGCCAGCCGATCTGCGGCCGATATTTCAGAAGTTCTACGAAAGCGAGGTTGAAAGGATAATCATGGGTCTAAAAGAGGATAGTGCCGTTGGATGGGATGGTATATCAAGCAAAATTGTAAAAAAATTTAAGCATATTTTAATTCCACCCTTGACTCATATTTTCAATAGATGCTTATCAGAAGGTATTTTTCCAAAATGTCTCAAAAAAGCTGTTATTATTCCGGTGTATAAATCTGGCAGTAAAGATGATGTTAATAACTATAGACCTATCTCTTTACTTCCATCCATATCAAAAATCTTAGAAAAAATAGTGAATAGAAGGTTAGTAAATTATTTGCAGAAAATATCATATTTCTCAGAATCACAGTTTGGTTTTAGGTCAAAGATGTCAACATCCGACGCAGTCCATCAATTAACGAATCACTTAGTTCAGGAACTTGACAAAGGCAAGCAGACTTTAGGGATTTTCCTTGACCTTGCCAAGGCCTTTAGTACTGTTTCTAAGCCAATCCTTCTATCCAAATTAGAAGCCATGGGTATAAGAGGGTATCAATTAAAATTATTCAAAAGTTATTTAGAAGAGCGTACCCAATGTGTTAAGATAAGCAATGTTCTCAGCAATGATCAAAATAACACTTCTTTTGGATTACCAGAAGGTAGTATATTAGGGCCCACATTGTTTTTAATTTACGTAAATGACCTCTGCAATCTTAAACTCCCTTTTGGTAAAATTATCTCCTACGCTGATGACACTGCTCTTCTCTTTTCCGCGGACTCAGATACAGATTTATTCGTGCATGCTCAAGAGGGATTTAACATTGTAAATAGATGGCTACAGCACCATTTACTAACACTAAATACAGATAAAACATTTTATATTAAGTTTTGCATGCGTAATTCAGAAATTTCTAATTCCAACACAATTATATTTGCTCACCATTGTACAACCCGTGCCTACAAGCAATGCTCTTGCCCATTTATAAAAACAACTAAAAATACCAAATACCTTGGTGTTATATTAGATGAAACTTTATCATTCAAACTACATATCGAAGCACTAACAGGAAGGATACGTAAGTTAATATACGTATTCAAAAAATTGCGTAACATTGCAGAATTTAAACTAGTGAGACAAATTTACCTTGCACTCTGCCAGTCAATTCTAACCTATTGCATCACTTCATGGGGTGGCGCGGGAAAGACGCTTTGACTGACTTTGATCGAAAGAGCCCAGAGAGCCCTGCTTAAAGTCTCTACCTTCCGCCCTTTTCTTTTCCCGACTAGTCGCTTGTATAAGGAATGTAATGTACTATCAGTTAGACAATTATTTATAATTAACACGGTACTAAAACAGCACAAAGAATTTCCGTACAACACTAGCTTTACTAACAAACGGAGAAAAGATATTGTATGCCCTCAAAATGTAAATACCAAACATGCTTTTGCCAATAGATTCTATCTGTTCTTAGGACCATACCTTTATAAAAAGCTAAATAGTAAATTTTTTATTTTCCCACAAAATAACCACATTTGCAAAATAACTCTTCAAAGAGGCCTACAATCTTTATCTTACGAAGACACTGAGAACTTGCTTGTCGTACTAAAATAGCTATTTCTCATAATTTTACCTTTAATTTTATAGTTTTTACTGTAATTGCATAAAACCTCTTTTACCTAGGTTACACTTTTGATTAAAATTTATATTGCATTTCATTGTAAACTTATTTTATATACCTAGTATTTTTTCTTGTGATCTAGAATAAGTTATGATAGGACATGGCTTGATTGCCTGAAACACAGGTACACCTAGTTCAGGCGCATGTTGTAATTAGGATTAAGAAAAACTATTGTACTATATATGTAAAAAGATTCCATTGTTTTCATGAATAAATAATATTATTATTATATTATATTATTATTATTAACCTGGAAAAAGTCTTCCAAAGACTTCGCGAATCCAACTTTAAAATTCAGATGGATAAGTTGGAATTTTTAAAGCCGGAGACCGCTTACCTAGACACATCCACATCATAAGTAATGAAGGTATTATACCGAATCCCGATAAGATACATGCAATAGAGAACTACCCCTTACCCAGAACCACTAAGAAGATCAAACAATTTTTAGGTTTAATAGGCTATCACAAGAAATTTATACTAGATTTTGCTCGCACTACAAAACCCTTGACTAAGTGCTTAAAGAAAGGACGACACATTAACTTGTGTAAGGACTATACTGATTGTTTTGAGAAATGTAAGACCTTATTGGCTAATGACCCCATACTGCAATATCCAGACTTTACTAGGGAATTCGTCTTGACTACTGACGCATCTAACGTAGCCATTGGTGCAATCCTTTCCCAAGGACCTATCGGCTCTGACAAACCCATCTCATAAGCGTCGCGGACTCTGAATAACAGTTAAATCAACTACAGTACCATCGAGAGAGCGCTACTAGCTATTGTATGGGCCGCAAAATACTTCCGCCTCTATCTATTTGGTCGAAAATTTAAAATCTTGACAGATCATAAACCACTACAGTGGATTATGAATCTAAAAGAACCCAACTCACAACTGACAAGATGGAGATTGAAACTAAGCGAGGATGACTTTACAGTTATTTATAAAAAAGGCAAAGCCAACACCAATGCCGATGTCCTCTCTCGAGTGGACGAATTGTGCTCTATTTTACTGGAACCCTCAGAATCACCACCTCCTGACAATGAATCCACCGTGACTGTTCTCACTAGAACCCCATACTTGAGATCCCTATAACTGACGATCCCCAAAATAATATTAATAGACAAATTCATATTACTGTGGTAGGTGATATAAAAAAATGACCAACTGTTAGTAAGCCCTTTGACATACATACCTGGACAGCTATTCAAGTTTCAATGACTGACTTAGAAAATGACATAGTATTTGCCATAAAGGAATACGTCAACCCAAAGGTCAAAACTGGCTTATTAATTGATCCTCTTTTAAGCATGTATGACATAATCCCTATTCTCCAAGATAAATTTAGAAGTTCCTCTAAAAATTAAATACTTTATAAATAACTCGAGAATGTTAAACAGTATATCAAACAGCAAGAGATAATCAATCAATATCACGAAGGTAAAACAAACCATCGTGGTGTTAGCTAATGCCATTTAGCTCTTTCTCGTAGATTCTACTAGCCAAAGATGATAGATCACATCTCAAAATACATTAATGAATGCAGTGTATGCGGCCAGGCAAACTACGATCGAAAACGAATAAAACAATTTATCTTTCGAAATAGTACACGCTGATCTTCTCACTATACAGACTGAAAAAATATTTCACATTTGTAGATGACTTTTCAAAGTACGCCCAAGCCTATCTCATAAGAAATGGCACTGCCATAAGTATTATACAGAGCCTCTTGCAGTTTTGTACTCATCATGGGTTTCCTTTGACATTAGTGATTGACAATGGTACTGAATTTACTAATCAACTTTTTTCAGAGTTTGTAAAATTACATAACACCAACCACCATCGAACTTTAGTTCATTGTCCTAATGACAACGGTAACACTGAACGTTTCCACTCAACATTACTTGAACATTTGCGTATACTCAGATTACAAAGGAAATACGAATCGGATATTAACCTAGTACCTCTCGCCCTTATGGCTTATAATAGCTCTATACACAGTTTTACCAAATGTCGACCTTTTAATTTAATAACTGGACATTTTGACCCTAGAGACCCGTTAGACGTTGACTTGACAGCACATCTCCTTCAACAGTATATTCAGACTCATAGGGAACAAATGAAAACTATCTACCAGCTGGTAAGTGACTCTGCCCTAGAGGAACGTATAAAGCTCATTGATATCAGAAACCAAACTCGGGAACCTGAGGTCGAATATCAACCTCAAGACCAAGTTTTTATAAAAAATCCCCTAGCTTGCAGACAAAAACTAGCTCCAAGGTTCACCCAGGATAAAGTGCTCGCTGAATTACCTATCCATACAAGTCGAAGAAACGTGGCCCTATAGATAAATCTCGTCTTCAGAGGAAACCTAAAAGTAAAAAATTGTTTCAGGACACTGATGACCCTGAAATTATCCCTCGTTCTCTGCGAGGAGATAAAACTTGACAAACTCGACGATGGAATCGGACTACTCCCCTTCAAACTTGGACAAACACATTTCATAACTCACTATCACTCCTTCCTACATGTTAACTTTGACGATTTTTCAAATAGTGTAACTGACTTAAAAATCTATCAATTGCCTAATGCCACTGTTATGTTAAACGAACATCAGATAGACTATCTTGAAGAAAAAGTAATTAAAATAGAAATTTTTTTTATTGCAAAAGGATTAGACGTTTGTCTTCTATCTCACCTGAAACCTTGCTGCCTAACCGTCATAAAAGAGGTCTTTTAGATGGGTTAGGTTCCATAATAAAAAGCGTAACTGGTAACCTTGACTATATGGACGCTGTTCGGTATGATAGTGTTTTAGAAAATATTCAAAGTAACCAACGCAAAACAATTAACGGATTTAATAGCCATTTATCTCTCAGTAAAGAATGGATGTCTTGTCACTATTATTTACTGACGAAATTGAAAGAAAATCAAATTAAAATATACACAACCCTTAGCTTACTACTTGATGCTCAATCCCAACGGGGCTATAGTCTACTTAAATTTACAAAGTTTGGTCAGATGTTAACCATACTAAGCGAAGATATTTGAGAAGAGTTATTTAGGCTAGACAATATTTTATCCTTTATTCATAGTTCTAGTATACATCATAATGTGTTAGGTATAGATGTATTAGAGAATATGTTACGAAAGCTTAGGGATTTAAATGGGCTAGAACAAGTTTTAGATTTAGAAATTAGACAATATTACGATATTATTAGGCCAGGATATTACTACAGTAGAAATAAAATAGTTATAATATTCAAATTCCCTTTGATAGATATTAATAAGTATGATTTTTAAAGGTTATTCATATTCCCTAATAAAAATAATCAGTCCCTTTTTACCCCCTAATCTTTTTATCGCAACACACGAGAAAACATTCCTGTACATGGAGGCTGAATGCCCGAAGTTATCAAATAACCGGTATCTCTGTGAGGAGAAATTTCAACACCATGTTTGCAGGAAACCAGACTGTATCTTCTCCTACATCACCAGCAAACCTCTCAAAACGTCCTGTGGCCTCACAACGCTGTACTTGTCAAAAGAAGCAGTCGAAGAACTGGACAGCAGACACTACGTCATGACCTTCCCGCACTTCACAAAACTCGAACTGAACTGCGACAACGAGGGCTACCATGAACTACGTGGGAGCTACCTAGTCACCATTAGTCACCAAGGAGATCACCATCACCAACACCAATGATGAAGTAAAAGGGCATCCCGTAAAAATCTTGAAGGTTCCATATGATTTCAAAACGCTAGCCGCAAACCCAGACCACGCCACCCTTAATGGAATCAACCTCAAAGATCTTCATAAAATCCAAGTCAAAATCCTTTTAAAACCCGCTATCACCGAGGAAACTAGAGATGGAAGCATTTTTCACACAACTATACCGTTTTACACTATAATCATCATCATCACTTTAATTGGAATCATCGCTGCTTTTCGCCGATACCTAAGGAAACCGGTAGAAGTCAATGATGGAAAATCACCCCAATATGCTGTTCCTACCCCAACGAAACGAGATAGTGAGAAAAAAGCGGCAATATTTTCACTAAACGTTTTAAAATAGTTGCCGTTCCTAAGGGGGAGGTGTTATGTGCGCCTACTGTACCAGGATAGCTGATGTCACCAATGCACCAATGTACGAATGCGCTTTACTCAATTCTATAATTTGTGTTTGAAATTATACGATGGGAAAAACCATACACAGTAAAGAAAGGGCCTTAATACTCAAGGTGTTGGCTTTTTTTGAACGTGAGAACGAAGTTAACTAATTCGTGACTCCAGTGGACCCTACTAAAAGTGCTAGTGAAATACGTGAGCATGGAAAAGTGAATAAATTTTTTTGATTCCGGTGGATCAACCGATAAATAGAACTTGCGCTGCTAATGGTATATCTAAAAGTACATTAATGAGAATATAAAAGCAAGTAAAACCAGTGGCACCATCAATTTCACCGGTGCTGAGCACTTCGACGTCTACCCAATTACCCGGAGCATCAACTGAACCGTCAACACCTGGCAAGAAGAGAAAATCATGCAAAAAAATAAATCTTCGACAGTTTCGACTCGCTTTGAGAAACTTAGTCAACAGTTTAGACACTGTCAAAAAATAAGAAAATGTTAGCCGCTGCAAAAAAGGATATGTGTCAAGTACTGTCAAGGTGGTCTAGAATTTGTTTTCATTAGAATTTTTACACCTTTACAATTCAAAGTACATTAATAATGATAGTCATACTATGTCGTTTTTTTACATTACGTAGCTAACATGATAACATCTAAGGGTCCAAAATTAAGATTACTTAGCTACGCCATGAACATCAAATCTGTACTATGTATAACTCGTGATTATGACTTCGTAAAACAAAACATGATCCTCTAAGTCAAGTTGCCGGCTGACTCGATTACGCTATGCAGTTCTCGGAAATATTATACAAAAGAATCCCGAGAACTGCGAGCCGGCGCGGCGGGTTGTGTTGTATTGTGTTTCGGCTTCACTCTGTCTCGCTCGCTCGACTACTTTCTTGCATAAAGCCCACCACTCAGTTTTTGTCGTTTGTTTTTTACTATATAAATGAACTTAAATTATACAAGTACTCTTTTTTACAGGTGAGAGGACTACTTTGCGGCTTATCTTAGAGAATCAGTTGGGACACAAATTTAAAACTCTCAGCCCCATGCGGTCCGCGGGCAGGTCGTAACTTTTCTAGTACGGCACGCCAACCTAACATAATCCTCAGCGAGTACTGCAGGCCGTGCGGGCGGCCGGCATACCGTAACTTTCGCGCCATATTTTGTTAAAATATTCGTTAAGTTTTAAAACAGCGGTTGTTATTGTCACGCCACGCCGTGTAAACAATCATTCGGCCGCCAGCAGGTCGCGTGGCTTGCAATGGTCGTTTTTCCGCGCGCTTTATGTGTTATTTTACTGATTTCTCGTAAATTTTATTGTGTGCGCTAAGTTTTGATCGTTATGTCGGACTCCGAGGACGATCCTAAATACCAGCCTTCTTCAGATGAATATTCAGATACGGCAAGCAGTGCAAGTTCGTCAACCAGTAGTGATGACTCAGCATCTACTTCTAACCAACGCCAGCACCCATATTCATCAAGACCCTCAGGTACTCAGAACTTGCCACAATCTACATGGAGTATACCCACAGATGGCTCGAGAAAGAAACAAATTCAGTTTACTATCGTGCCCGGTATGAAAAATATTAACCCAAATTGTAAAAGCGAATTAGATTATTTCTCTTTATTTTTGGATAACGAAATCGTTGATTTGATGGTACTTATGACTAATTCATATGCTAACAAAAAAAGAACACTTCAACCTGTAACAAGAAATAGTCGATTAGCCAAGTGGAATGATTGCGATGCAACAGAAATGAAGAAATTCCTTGGTTTACTTATTTGGATGGGGCTTAAAAAGTTGCCAAAAATGCGAGATTATTGGAGTACCGACGTAATATATGAAAACAAAGTGGCAAAAACAGTCATGAGCAGAAACCGTTTCGAAGTTTTGTTTCGTTGCTGGCATTTCGAAGCCACTAATTATATGGGCTTAAGAGACAGTGACCGACTGATAAAAATACGGCGCTTCGTTGAGACTATATCAAAGAAATTTGATTTATATAAAACACCTGGAGAGTTTCTTACTATTGATGAAACGATTGTGGCTTTTCGTGGGCGGGTAGCATTTATGCAGTATATACCTGAGAAACGACATAAATATGGGATAAAATTATTTAAAATTTGCGATGATGACGGTTATACATATGATTTGATTATCTATGAAGGAAAAACTACTACATCTACAACACAAAATGTATCCAGCGAAATCGTTATGAAACTGTCACAAAAGTACTTGAATGCCGGTCGGTAGAAGTATTGTGACTGACAGTTATTATACAAGTGTTATTTTAACTCAAAATCTACTTGAATAAGACACTCATTTATTGGGCACGCTTCGAAAGAACAGAAAAGGTATACCAAAAGATGTCTTAAAAGAGAAATTGAAAAAAGGTGAAGTCTGTGCTATGGAAAACGATGATGGGGTGTTAGTCCTGAGATGGAAAGACAAACGGGATGTTTTGGCTCTGTCCACCCGTCATACACCTGGTTTTGTTAGCGTGAGAAGCAAAAGAAACCGTAATAAAGGGTCACTGAAGCCAACTATAATAGCTGATTAAGCTTTGTTCATAAATGTTCTATAGACTATTATAGACTATTCAGACCAAATGGGAAGTTATTCAAATCCTGCCAGAAGAAGCTTGCGCTGGTTCCAGAAATTGTCAATACAGCTTTTGTTTAGCACTTCTATGGTCAATGCCTATATACTGTATAAAAAAGGCAAAGAACCTTAAATCTAAACAGTATACAATCACCAAATTTAAGGAAAATATTTGCCGTGAGTTGATGGGTCTTGACAAAAACGACAATCGTAGGATAAACAATAGAAACTGCTCCACTCAACATCAGTTCGGAAAGTGTTCTTTAGTTGACCATCGAAATAGAATAGTCAGACAAAGATGTATACACTGCTACGAAAAGAACAGAGAAGAAGGTATGTCAAGTGTGAAGGCATGTAAAGTGACAAAAAAAAAGTGTACACTGTATGCTTATTTTGCCCCTCAAATCCTAGCGTCTGTTCTGAATGTTTCGCTAACGTCCACAAAGACATTATTAGGCAATAATTTTTTATTTTCTTTGGTAATAACTCAACTATATTTTTATTTCAAATGCATTTTTATTACTTATGTTCATTCCCATAAATTCCAGAAATTTTAAGATAGACCGATGTAATTTTTTTTAATTGTAGAGAATGAAGTAAAGTCTACATATAATAAAATTATTTTTCTGTAACAGCAGGCCTATAATTATTAAAGATATATGAAAATGCGAGATCCTAGCGGACCGCATGACTTGCTAACAAAAGCTATCAGTGAGCCCGCCAGGCCTGCTGCGCTTGTTTCGCTATTTTACTCATGGCTTGGGTAGATGAGTAAAGGTGCGGACGCAGGCAGCCCGTACGGCCTGCTGGTCTTCAAATTTTATATATGGCTGGGGCTGAGAGTATTAAGGAATGCAAGAATGCCCGATTGGATTTGATACAAAAGCCTGATATCGCTGCGTCGCTATCTGCGGCGAATAAAAGAAAATTACGACCTCGGATCGGACAAAAAACCGGTGACGTATTTAGATGAGACATGGATACATTCTCATTATACAGTACGCAAATGCTGGCAGAACAGTAGCGACGAATAGTATAAAGAAAAATAGTAATCCCGGCCAACGTTGGATTCTCGTTCATGTGGGTGGTGAATATGGTTTTCTCCCTGGGGCCGAGTTATTATATAAATCCTAGCAAGACAGGCGATTACCACGACGAGATGGACACAAAAAATTTTGTTTTGGCTCAACGAAAAGTTGCTGCCAAACTTGCCTCCAAACAGCATAGTTGTAATTGATAAAGCGCCGTACCATTACTCAAAAGTGAGATGCAAAGCTGGCTTTCCAAACATAATATCAGTTTTGATCAAAAGATGACGAAGCCAGGATTATGCCACATCATACGAGTAAATAAGTCAGTAAAAAAATATGTGGAACACGAACTGTTGAGGGACCATGGCCACGAAGTTGTACGTCTGCCACCCTACAACTGCGATCTAAACCCAATAGAATACATCTGGAATTTTAAACAAAGGGTGGCAGACAAAAATATAGATCAGTCTGAAAGACTTATTGAAAAGTTGACTGGAGAAACAATAGTCAATTTCAGTTGAAGACTGGAAAAAAGAAGTGAACCATGTCCAGAGACCGGAGGAAGAATACTGGGTCAAAGATCGACTGCAAGAAGACCAAGAAAGACAATTTATTATATCTCTTGGAGAATATAGTGCTTGTGAAAGTGAAAGCGAGGAAGAGGAAAATGACAGCAATCATATGTCTGATATAGAAGAATTGAGTGACGATTCGTTATAATTTTAATAATAAATGAATATAACATCCTTATTTTTTTTTATTTCCGTAAAAACTTAATTGTTTTACCTAGTTAATGTATAGGTCCTTTAACAAGTATGAACTTTACAAATACATTAAAATTAATCCTAAAAGACTAATGCCCGTCTGCAATAAACTCTACAAAGCTTAGACTTAGTTAGGTGATGCCTAAACTAAGTCGCACATAAGCATCGACTTACTCTGCGTTGCTCTGCACTAGCCAGTTTACGTTAAGTGACTCCTAGAACGATCGTTGCCTAACAAAGTGAATGAAATGAACGAAAAAATCTATTTTGTGTTTGATTTTGATCTATGATTTGACTTTTCTTGTCACTTGTCCTGTTTGGCGGTTTATTTAACTAACTAATCCCTTGAATCAAAACGAAAATATTATTTATTTTGAAATATATATATTTTATTGCATAAATACACAAAGCAGCTGCCTCTGGAAAAAAGGAAAAGGGCTGCTAACTTTTCCGAAGAGGAAAAATTGAGATTTGTCCGCCTTTTAATAGAAAAAGGCGATGTAATAGTAAATAAAATCACATCCCACGATACTCGCACAAATAAAATGAAAGAAGAAACATGGAACCTTATTTGTCGAGACCATATTTCTAGTGGATCAATTATGAGGTAAGGATTTACGGATTATACAGATATCTAATCAAATAAAACATTCAAACTTCAAATAAAATTAAAATTTCGTTTCCTTTCTTTCAGTTGATCTTGACTGTTTATTTCTAATCTAACATTTATTTTAGGAATACAGACACATTAAAAAAGCTTTGGCAAAAATTAAAAAGTGATGCCAAAACTTACTCTGCAGCAGCTCGGCAGCAAGTCCGTGGCACAGGCGGTGGACCTTGCTTTAAATCATGCAATCCTGTGTTGGAATTAGTGGTAGAGATGACTGGACGTGGGAGTTTGGGCATATCAGGAGTTTTGGACTGCGACTCAGATCTCATACCAGGTATGTCACCATTAATATAATATAATAATAATAAATCTCGCGACAAACACACCAACTGTATGGCCCCAAAGTAAGCAGAGCTTGTGTTTTGGATGACCATACAGAGAACTGGTGGGGAACCCAGAATAAACATACACATATAAATATCAACAACCATGACCCGAGAACAAACATCTGTGTTCATCGCACAAATGAATACCCCGGCCAGGACTCAAACCTAGGACCTCCGGCGTATGAGACAGGGCTAATTCTTATGAGTTATCTGCTTTCATAGTACAGCCAGGCATCTGTCACTCCTCAATACCTTCAAAGTCATTTATACACTCCTCAATACCTTCGAGTCATTTATAGGTAGTGCAACTTCTGTATGTAGTACTATTGGGTATTGTATAGTATGTTAATTCAATATTTTTGATTGACAGACAACATGTCATTATTGAAGCAGGGCCACCATCACCTCCAGCAGCTGGTCCTCAAGATTCTTTGTGTATGTTATTTTTTTTATTAATGGGGACAAATTGCATTTTTATTTTTAACCCGCAATGCAAAAAGAGGCGTGTTATTGGTTTTACTGCTATGTGTGTCTGTAACTAGTTTGGTTGCTGTGTTTTTTCAATTTCAAAGCTGGATTCTTGGTAGGATTCTTCCATGTTTCATTAAAATCTGGGGTTTGAGGCATAATGTGTATTTACTTTACTTTCAAGGATATATTTCAGATTCCACTAAATATATACAGATTATATGTACATGCAAATATGTACAGATTATTATTAAACCAATAAAAATACCCCATAGTACCTCTGCAACAGGTATCGCTTGCGAGTTACAGTGATGTTCTATGATATAATATAAAACTTTTTTGATTAAAATGTGTTTGCCAAATATTCAAAAATATTTTTATTTTGCAGTTGAAACACCCAATTTACTCAAAACAGATATTGTTGAAGAAGAACCAAGTTGTAAGTATTTTATGTAGAACAGAAGATAATACAAAATAGGTTTGACTTGTAATTATATTTATCCATTTTTATTTTACATTTATAGATTCAGAAAATGTTGAATTAATAACTGATGTGTCAGCTGATGCAGTGCAACTCATAACTAAAACACCGACTTTAAAAAGAAGGAGGCCTAATTTTGGAGTTTTGTCCTTGCATGGTGAAACATCCCAGCCTGCAAGGGCAAAAAATTATAGCAACAGCATTGCTTCTGAGAGACTCAGAAGTGAGAGGGCAAAAACTGAGCTTATAAAATTAAAATGTCTCTTTGAATGTAGAGGTTGTCCAGGCACTCCAGGGTATTGAACTGAATGTTTCTGCGAAGCTCATTCATAAGTTAGTATTATATCTTAGTTATTATTATCTAAGTTATTATTCTCTTATATCTAACTTATGAGAGAACAAAAGGATGATTGTTGTAAATGATTTTATTATTGATTAGTTTTTCCAGAAGTTCCTTTGGTTTATTTGTTTTCCGAAGAAGTGTCTTGAGTTGTTTTTTTTAATTGTTTTTCGAGAATTTTATTATTTGTTTTGCCAGAAGTATTTTGATTTATTTTATAATTTGTTTTGGTAGTATATTTTAGTTTATTATTTGTTTTTTCAAGCACATTTTGATTTGGTTTGTATCTTTGTATTGTAACAAGAGAAAAAAGAAGATTTTGAAGAAGATTTTCTTATAATAATTTAAAATTTTGCAATAAAACTGTCAAAATAAATTTGTTATTGTATTCTATTGAATCTCAAAGTGAACTGTAAGATATTTTCAAGAAAAAAAGCTAACAATTAAACCAGTACGAGCACCGTGTATACGGCCACACACTATCCTGTACGCCTACTACACGGCGCCGTAAATGATAATTTTTTCATGATATTCAGCCTATATGTGTAGATTAGAATCAAAATCGGTCAAATCCAAAATATAAGATTTTTTATGTAGCAACACCATTAAGTTCCTTATTAATTTTACTCTCTTTTCATATTTTCAATTTTGGTCTAATCCGTGTATAGCCTGTACAAAATAAGGTACAAAATTGATGGTTTGTATCAAAAATGGGCACATCCGAGAGCGGTAAAAATCAAAATCGGTCAAATCCATGTCAACCAATCACAGCTCTCCATTTACTATGGACGAACCGCCATCTTAATTTATTGTTTTCTGGAATCGAAACGTGATTGAGAGACATCGAAGCATTTTAAATAAAATTTCTTTATTAAAAATGGAAACTGAATTGAATAATATAGTGGAAACAACACCTCATACATCAAGGAAGAGGTTATTACAAAAAGATAATTGGAAAATTAGCAAAGAAAAAGAATTGAGGTTTGTTTAAAGTTTTGTTTGTTGATTTCGGCTTGATATATTGCTGTATTGTCGGGTGTCCTCAATCTTTTCACAAGTGTTCAAACTTATATTACATATGAAGCTCAGTTTACAGTCTAATGTTTTTTTATGTATATTTAGGATCGATTAAGTACTTATAGATTTTATTTATTTCTTTATTTTCATCTATTTTCAATATTACGTTTTCTGATGGTGATTATTATAGTTTGAAATTGTTGTACCATTTCAAGTTTTAATATATTATTATGATATAAATAGTATTAAAAAATTTGAAAACCTACTTTTTAGGGTTCCGTACCCAAAGGGTAAAAACGGGACCCTATTACTAAGACTCCGCTGTCCGTCTGTCTGTCTGTCACCAGGCTGTATCTCATGAACCGTGATAGTAAGACAGTTGAAATTTTCACAGATGATGTATTTCTGTTGCCGCTATAACAGCAAATACTAAAAAATAGAATAAAATTAATATTTAAGGGGCTCCCATACAACAAGTTAGTTTACAACAGTTAGTTTTGTTAGATTTAGTTGCTCGGTATTGATAACGGCAAGAGTAAGAGGCTTGAAATATTCACAGAATATTTAATTATATCTTCGCTTTAAAAATAAATAATTAAATTAAAATAAAACAAATATTTAAGGGGGGCTCCCATACAATAGACATGATTTTTTGTCGTTTTTAAATATAATGGTATGGAACCCTTCGTGCGCGAGTCCGACTCGCACTTAGCCGGGTTTTTTTCAATACTATTTATATAATAATTTAGGTACCTCGAAGTATTTCATAAATTTAGGCTGAATTAAAAATTAAGCTTATACCTAAATCTAATTTGATTCGAAGTTTCATACCAAGTTATCAAAAATTAATTTATGTGTAAATTATTCCAGGTATGCACCCAAAGCACCACCTAATTTGAAATTACCTTGCAATCATTACTCTAAAGCTTATAGATGTTCATCCTTGTCCTCCAAAGATATAATTAAATTTCATAGAGCTTTCTATAAAAAATGTAATAAGATATACCAGGATAATTTTATTTTAAAATATACAAAAGTTTCTAATATACAAAGACGTCGTATTTCGAATGGTCAAGGTAATGCAAAAACAATGATTCCAACTTATTATGCATTACGAAATCATAGCTTGGTACCAATCTGTAAAAAAACTTTCTTATGTGTTTTGGGCTTAAAAAAAGGCAGAGTAACTGGTGTTATCTCAAGACACTACAAAACGAATGGTGAATTAGCTATGGAGACAAGAGGAGGCAATCGTAAAGAAAAACAATACGCGCAAAAGAAAAGTGCAATCAAAGAATTCATAAAAACTTTTATTCCGTTAGAAGTTCACTATTGCAGGAGTAAAATTAAATGTCGACAATATCTTCATCTGAATTAAACATAAGTAAATTGTATAAAATGTTTATATCCCAAACTAGTGACGAACATAAGTCCATTAAAGCGTCATATTTCAGACACGTTTTCAGAACTTCATTTAATATTGGGTTTGGCTCTCCGAGAACCGATATGTGCTCAGAATGCATTCTATTAGACGAAAAAATTAAACGTTCAACAAATTCAGAAGATAAAAGTAATTTGATTATTAAAAAACGCATTCATAAGTTGAGAGCTAAAAGTTTTTTTAATTTACTTCGAGATGAGACGGAGGATTTACTTATACTGTCATATGATTGTCAGAAAAATGAACCATGTCCTAAAGTTCAGGACCAAATAGCTTATTATTCACGACAGTTATATGTTTATAACTTTACAATTGTCGTAGGAACTTCAAAATCGCAATTATGTCGTGACAAAGTGTTCATTTATACATGGACTGAAGATTTGCTTCCAAAAGCATCTAACGAGATTGCGAGTGCCGTTTTTCATTGCTTATGTACGTTATTTGATAATCCAGAATATGCCAAATATAAAAAAATTCGTCTAGTGGCGGATGGATGTAGCGGCCAAAACAAAAATACCACCGTACTTGGTATGGCATGTAAGTGGTTACAAGATCATGCACCACAAACTATAAAAATGGTGGAGTTACTTTTTCCCGTTGTGGGTCATTCATACATACCACCAGATCGTGTCTTTGCGAAGATAGAAAAACAAATTAAAAAACGAGAAGTAATCGATAATCCTGAACAATATTATAATATTTTCAAAGATAACGGCACCGTTTATAAATTAGGAGTAGACGTTGAAGTGTTTAAATGGAAAGAAGCATCAACAGGTGTGTTGAAAACGACTAGCAGTATGCACTTTCCATTTAAATTATCTAAAAGATTTTTTATTAAAAAAAACAACAGTGGAAATAATGTTGGTGTACGAGCAGAAGAATCATATACAAATATTATAGGTAATTACAGAAGCATTTGTAAAGTTAATAAATCTGTATCTCAAATTAATCCAGATAGAGAAGAACTGTTTGTACAAGTAAACAAAAATAAAATTGACGACGTTAGAAGACTGCTTACTACGCACTATGGAGAACTTTGGCATGAAATACCAGAGATGGACTATTATAAAGGGGTTATATCAAGGCACGAAGCTCTAGTGGGTAGATCTGCAAATATGGAACACTGTCAAAAACCAGACGAAATACCAGAAGTTTTAATTTAGTTTTGATTACTAAATACTGTAACGAATTATCTGTGTTTTGTGTTGTCGTATTTTTATAATAAATATTTGAAAATTTTCAATATGGTTTTGATTTCAGTCAGCAATGTTAACTACCCCTGACCACATACTTGTTTATTATCAAAATTAGTTAAATCCATACATGTCACTGTCATAAAGAGTCAAATCCATAGATGCAAGTATCATAATGAGACAAATCCACGTATTGGTATTAATAATGGTCAAATCCATTTTTTAACTCGAAATTTCTCTAATTTTTACTACTATAATGATAGCATATTGTTTATTCGCAACATTTTATTAACTTTACTCTTCTCATTTCATTAAAACATTTTTTAGTAATATACAATGAATATTCCAGACAAAAAAGTATTATTACTAGCAAAGTACTTGAAATGGATTTGGCCAGTATTGATTTTAATCTACACATATACGATATGATATACGCCTCATTCATTAAAACACAGCAGATAGTTGACTGGAACAATGTAGAGGAAATTCAAGAGTGCCTATTTTTCAATTGGGTTATTTTGACTAAAAACTAGTTCAATCAACTAATGAATAGACTTTCATTAAATACCAAAAACTTTGGGAAAACAGCTGTTATAGCTATTTTCGTGCAAGGTGCGTAGGTCAAAGTAATGAAAGACTAGCAACAATGTTTTTGTATGCCCAAAACAACTATTATACGTTTTAACCCATATATGCCCAGAATTATTTTTTTATTTGGTACCGTATATGCACCATGATTCGAAAACGAAACAAGAATGGAGGTTTCGTTTAAGGTCATCAACTGCTACATTTCGCTCGAAAGGTTCATCCTACCGCCATCTATGTCAAGGATAGGGTACTTTCTTCTAATTGTGATTGATTGTTTTGACAATCTTTGCGTATTTGTTCGGTAATTAATCAGTGCAAGTCGTGACTTGATTTCGACGTGCAAAAAACATGGCGCCTCCCGCAAAAAAGTAAGTGATTATCCAAATTTATTTAAGTTTATAAGTTTTATGTGTTTTAAAATAAAGCTAGATAAGTATAGCATATTTTTGTGAAATCATACTGTGTAAATTATTATATTTGGTTACCAAAAAATCACATAAATAAACACCGTTTCGAAAACGATACATTGGGATAATACACGGCAGACATAATAAATTATGTTTTTTGTATTTCAGGAGAAGTAAGCCGTTGACGACCAATGAAATAGTTGATATTGTCAATGATTTCGATTCGGACGATGAAGCGACAGGTTTAGATATCTATATTGATCCTCCTGGCGATGGATTAGTTTCGGATTCAGATTCTGGCGACGAGACAAATGTAAGCTTTGAGAACTTATCACGTAGACAACTTCTGGCACCAGCCGAACTCGTACTTAGAGGTGTAAATGATGATGGTGATAGTGAGTTCGACGAAGTAGATGATCTTCCTCTATCAGAGTTCCAAGCTGGCCCAGAGCGAGCATATGAAATATCCTCGTCGAGTAGACCACGACAGCCTCAAACCCGTAAGTGGGTAAAACGAGACATACCCATAATAAAAAATGAATGGGTTGCACCACCTCCAAGATCTGTGGTGATAATATCAGATGCGTCGGAGCCACTCGATTTCTTCGAATTGTTTTTTAGTCATGAAGTGGTAGTACACATTGTCCGTCATACAGTTATGTATGCTGCAGAGAAAGGAAATATGGCATTTACCTTGTCTGTTGATGAAATATATTGTTTCATTGGTATTCTTATATTGTCGGGCTATTGTCCACTTCCACGACGGCGTATGTATTGGGAGAGTAATGAGGATACTCACAATTTGTTAGTCGCTAAATCTATGAGACGCAACCGGTTCGAAGAAATTTTGAGGTATTTTCATGTGGCTGATAACTCAAATTTAACTTCCGGTGACAAAATGGCCAAAGTGCGCCCTTTGTGTGATATGCTCAATAAAAAGTTTTTACAATACGCTATAATTGAAAAAGATATCAGCATAGATGAATCTATGATCCCTTATTATGGCAAACATGGCTGTAAACAACACATTAGGGGAAAACCGATCCGATTCGAGATTCAAGACATGGGTGGCAGCTTTGCGATTAGGATACTGCTTACAGGCTGATCTTTACCAAGGTAAATCTGAAAGAGTCAGGACCGGGTTAGGCCAACACGTTGTACAAAAACTTATGTCCGAGATCAAAGCAGTCTACGAAGACACAAAATTTTCTGTGTATGTAGACAATTTCTTCACAGGATTGCCCCTGATCACTGATATGAAGGTACAAAATGTTCTTGTGACGGGAACAGTTAGAAATAATCGGATTGAGAAGTGTCCCCTAAGAGAAGTCAACTCTTGTAAAAAGAAACAGAGGGGCTATCATGACAGTCGGCTGGACCAGAACAGTGGTATTTGTGCTGTACGATGGCACGACAATAGTGTCGTGACGTTGTTATCCAGCGAGTACGGCGTTGCACCTCTGCGATCTGCAAAAAGATACTCAGCTGCTCAAAAAGCTAGAGTTGAAGTGCCACAACCTGACGTTGTAAATCAATATAATCGATTCATGGGAGGAGTTGACCGATTGGATGCAAATGTGGGGACGTACCGAATTGCAATTAGGGGCAAAAAATGGTACATTCCAATTGCTTTTTGGCTTATTGATGTGGCTGTCAATAACGCAACACTCATCGCACGAGAAATTAACAAAGACGTAGACACGCTGGAATTTCGACGCAGTATTGCCCGAACCTTACTCCAAAAGTATGGCATTGATAAACGACAGCCAGGTCCTTCTAAAAGAGTTTTTAGCACTGTTCCTCCTACTGTGCGAAAGCACAATGCTGACCACATGATCAGCAGAGCACCAAGCCGACTCCGATGTGCTTATTGCAAAAGTCTGACGGTTACCTCTTGTCAAAAGTGCCAGGTTAACTTACATGCCAAATGTTTTGCTGCTTTTCATTCCTAAATTTTAAGATTCAATGTTATTTTTAAGTTCTATTAATTCCTAAACTTTAAGAGTTCCTAAATGAAGACTGTTTTATATAAATATGTAATTTTTAAATAAACAATCATAAAAAAATATATATATATATTTTCTTACAAAAACGTTAGGAAATTGCCCTATGTTTCGTTTTCGAACAGTTAAAAAAAAGTTACTTATACATGACCAACCTTCGTTTAACTAGTCATTACGTTAATAAATGCCTATTAGCAACTACATTTCCAAAATTTACAAGAATGTGAAGTCCTAAAAAGTTCTGGGCAGATAGGGGTGTTGGATCGTTTTCGAATCGGGGGGCATATATGGGTTAATGACAAGGCACGAGGTTTGGTAGCAGAGATTTTACCTCAAGACCAAGATATAAATCATATTTAGTACCCGAGATCAAATTTGCTCAACGAATTTATTGATTCCAAAAGAACTGTTAACAACAACTAATAACAACCAACCCATTGTGATTGTAGATGGAACATACATCTATGTGCAGAAAAGCTCATACCTTTTATACCAAAAAGGTCAAAGTAATGAAAGACTAGCAACAATGTTTTTGTATGCCCAAAACAACTACTATACGTTTTAATGACAAGGCACGAGGTTTGGTAGCAGAGATTTTACCTCAAAACCAAGATATAAATCATATTTAGTACCCGAGATCAAATTTGCTCAACGAATTTATTGATTCCAAAAGAACTGTTAACAACAACTAATAACAACCAACCCTAGTCCAGTCATTATAGACATTCGAAATCGAAAATTTGATAATAATTCCAAAAGTTTTCAAACTTCGGTCAAGTGAATGGTACATTGGGACGACAATAAATCTCATTTTGCAACCTTGTCCGCAGTCCGGAACATTGTTAAAATTGCAATTAAATTAATTTTTGCTGTATGGTCGTGAAAAAAATTCCAAAAGTTCTGCAAACTTGGGGAAGTTTTCGATATAATATTTCATATCACGTATAAAATTTGCAACCAACCTAAGTGTACGGAACATTTTTTGTTATTGAAAATTTTTCCGATATATCTGTCAAATTTGCAGAACTTTTGGAACGTTTTCCTTCAGTTTAATAAAGAAAAACATTAATTTTTAATAACAAAAAATGTTCCGTACACTTAAATTGGTTGCAAATTTGACACGTGATGTAAAATAATATATTTAACACCACTCCAACTTTGCAGAACTTTTGGAATTTTGGTCTCAAGAACTGAGCAAATTATCATTTATTGCATTTTTAACAATGTTCCGGACCGCAGAGCAGGTTGCAAAATTTTATAGTTTGTTTTAATACCACTCCCGACCTTACATCAAAATTTGAAAACTTTTGGAATTATAATGAATTAATTGTCTTGACTGACTGGACTACCCATTGTGATTGTAGATGGAACATACATCTATGTGCAGAAAAGCTCATACGTTTTATACCAAAAAAAACCTTACTTGTTGCATAAGTAAATAAACCTGATAAAGCCCCCGCATATTGTTTGTAGTGATGGGTACATTGTGGATGTTCTTGGCCCTTATCGAGCCACAGGATTTTATGCTGACATAATGCTTGAAATATTTAGCAACAGTGACTTCACAAATTTCCGTTCCGAATTTGAACGGAGATTAACATCTGCATTCTCAAAATGAGTAACTTTAATGAGGATACTGTACCTGAAGAACGTCTGTTCAGAAACGAAGTGGTAAAGGAGCTAAGCAACGTCAACAGTTAGCTTTTCGAAAGAAAATGAATGAGCGTCAACAACGCGAAGGACGCGAAGCAGCGATAAAACGGCTTGGCGTGTTCGACCAAACTACTGCAGATTTAGAAGCTGCAATAGAGTCATTAAAAACCACCGTCCAACCGTGGCAATTCCACTTCTCGCATCCAGCCTAGGAGTAGGTTTCGCCGCAGTAGCCGAGTACTCGCGTATGATCAGTGCGTGGGACCAGGCGACCATTGTAGAACTGTGCACAATATTTCAATATTACAGAGTGTCGTAATTTATGTTCTACTTTAAATTACATCATGCCAGGTATGCACAGAACGAATGCGAATCCTTTCAGCTAAGTCAGCCATTCCAGCTAAACGAGGAGTATCGCCAAATACTTCAAACTGTTAACCAAGTACCATTACCGCTCTACAACATTTTGTAGTGTAGTCTGGGCAAAATTGAGGGATCTGTGACATGGAACTATCCACTTCGCCTATTGTTTCAATTGGTGACATGTTTATACTAGACAGGGGCTTTAGAGACTGCATTAGTTTATTAGAACAGTTTTTGAGACTAATGACGTAGCTGAATATATACTACAAAATATTATCAAAAGACGGAGATTAACATTCAGCAAATTCACTGATACCAATTTACCTTTTTTCACTCTTACGTACAGAGAAATGGTTTTAATAGCATGTGGAACATACCAATTAAACCAAGCTTAATTTTATTACCAAGTGAGCTTGAGAACTAATGGTACCTATACTATAGAAATATGTAACGGCAGCAACCTTCTTGAAAGATTTCCTTCAGCTGAGAAATGTATCCTCATTAGAGGTAAAATACGAAGCAGGAATGTAAGCCGAAAAACGTATTTTACCTATATTTTAATTCAAAATGAATCAGATGCCGTAATGCTACAAAGCAATATTATTGTAATTGTATAGTTGGCTGAGGGACTGGTGGAATTGAGTGCACAATAATTTGGTATTTGGGGTGGGCTAGACATCGAAACAATATTAATTTGCCAGCCCAGTACTTAGATAATTTATTTTTAGTATTAGAAAAGATGAATAAACGTAACTTTAAAACTTGTTTGGCTACGAAAATATTAAATATGTTCTATATCTTTAAATTTATTGGTATAACAATAAAACCGTTTTCAACAACGCACTTCAGGGCCGGCAGCTGTATGAGATATGACCATGTATCGTTGTCTATACAAAATTAATCTTATCTACATCTGTTAGCCAATCTCCGCCCAACTATTTAAACGACGAACACCCTCAAACAGCTCGCGTTCACGAGGTTAACGCAAGATCCAGCCATCGCCCTCTTCCAACCATATTAGAGGGAAGTGAGCGACCCGTCCGACACTACTGTAAGAAAACGTACTTGAGTGACAATGATACTAAAGTCATTAATCGGGAAGAAGAACTCAACGAACGAGCAGACACATCACACATGATTTATTACAAATACTAGTAGAAGCCTGTAAATGAGAGGATTATACCCAAGGGCTTTTATCGTCGAATTGATCGGATAGTTTATAATAAGCTTTAGCACACAAGTAACGCTAGTTACGACGTGGTAATGACCCAGTCCTGACGTTGTCACCGACGAAAAGATAGGTGTTGACGAGGATTCGTAACGGAATAAATGACCTCAAGTTGTTCCCCGGTGTTGTAGAAATTGTTACACGACAGCCCAACGCCCCCGTCGAGGCTTCAAAGATGTATGCAACAGTCGTGAAGATGAACCCTTCATAAATATAACGTCATCTTCTACATGAAGTGTGAGAAAGAGAAGAAGAGTTGAAACATATGCTGAATTACTATCTTAGAGAAAATGTGTGCACGTTTACTCAGTTTCTCAGTCTGTTCCAGCTCAAATAACTTTTGAAGAGCGAATGTTTCTGAATATCCTGGGATCTGTCCTCCGCCAAAGTGTTTGAGTACCTCTTTGATGATTAGGTACGTATTTCTCATTTAAAGCGCTATTTATGCTGGGCAAAACAGTGGTGAATGGTGATGAATCAATGGTGAAGTACTACCGCCACCATTCAGCTAAACAGTTTAAACTGCCACTGCGATTCGGCTACCGTAATTGGGCTTGAACTAGTTACGATGGTTATTGTTACGCATTTGTCGTATATTGTAGAAAATCTTTCGAGATTATCACCGATCCGCTTGGATCTCGCGTTGTTAAATCCTTACTGGGTAAGGCACCAATAAAACCAGAAGAACATTTTATTTACTTTGACAATTTTATACTAATTACGACCCACTTGTCGACCTGAAAGCCCAAGGCTACACAGGAACTGGCACCTTACGAGACAACAATTAAAACTATCCATTATTTCGTCCAAAGATATACGTAAAACGCATAGGGCTCATTACAACTACAGATTCGACGAAACTAACGAGATTCCAATGGTGCAGTGGAAGGACAACAATGTTTTGTTCGATCGAAAATTTTGATACTATAGAGCTATTGGAAAAAGTCAAGACATATAATAAAAAATTTGATGTCGACATATCAAATACAAATCGAAAGACAATAAAGTGATGGGAGGTGTTGACTAAAGGTCAATCAAAAATCAGTCAATAGGGCTTTACTGAATCAGGATGAAAGGAAAGAAGTCATGTGCAACTATATGCTGGGCATGGCCATTTCAAATGCATGGATATTGCACGGCATGAATAAAGCCTGCTGGCCCCATGAATGAGTTCGCAAAAAAATTCTTATATAAAAATTTTCATGGTTTTAATTTGGGCATAAATGGGTTAAATGGTTAACTACCAGTTACAAAAATAATCAAGTAGTTAAAGTGAGTGGAATAATTTATAACATCTATTATTTTTTTTCATAAATTTAAAGTATTTCTGTTTTATATGTAACAACGCTAGTTGTTTCTTTTCGGAACTGATAATGTCATAATTTTAATGACAAATTCAGTTTCCAAATAGGAACAAGTCGAATTGTTACTTTTAGAAACTGACAACATTATGGTATATAGTCAAAGTTTTCTATATGACGACTTGTCAAATTTTGCGCAATTATAGTAACTATTAGCATTATAGTAACCTCGTACCTTCAAGAATTTGGTAGTTGTCAGTTTATTATTTTATATTGTGCGTTGGGGTATTGTAATTGTCTGTGTTTCTCTTTATGTTGCCAGAGTTCCGGTAAATGACCGTATGAATCTTCTAGCTCTTATTAAAGAGTATGGATCGTCTTTCCATTCTTCCTAAGCCCCCAGACCCATTCACAAATGCGGAAGTCAACAACTTCCTTGATCCTCTCTACCAATATACGCAGACAAGACAACCCAGTATCGTCCCCTACCCCTAAAAAAAATGTGCAACTCCATCTTAACATGATCTTATATAGTTCTCGTGTCCAGGTAATAAACTCATCCGTCGTCAGGCAGTAATACGTTTAATCATCAATTATGGGTTAATTATTATTGAAATATATGAAAAAGGATGCCAGAAGAAACCGGGTGTCTGTGGTTATTTGCTTTGCATGTGCAGCTAATGGATTCCTCAGAAACTTGAGTCTGGCTACTCATATCACAGCCCACATACAATACTAATAGAATAGGTCTAATTCACGGGACCTAACCACTTGGAGCATGGAGGAAGTTGTTTCAGCAATCTCTACGAGCCAAGAGGACATACCAATTTGGGAGGCTCGTCGCTTGAACAGGAAAGTGACCATTGGAGACTGGCACCACTTAGACCACGGTTGAGTGATCACCACGGGCTCTATGGTGATCTGGGTGATTCTTGCCCTGCATCCACTATAATTTTCTGTCTGCCATGCTCGGGACCTCACTTGGCGACAGATAAATCTATTATTTAATTGTTTTTGGTATTCTACGAACACTCTTGCAAAGACGTTGCTATGCCGGCACTAGAAAGGTTTTGGCTGTATGGTACTAACTGTCTGATTTGAAGGATTTTTAAAATAATTTTTATGCAGACTCAGAAAACAAGAACAGGATGCGTATATTTTAAAACATTGCACCTCTTGCAAGGTATCGCGTCACCGTCCTACTACATCAAAATATGCAAATAAAAATGTTCAAACAAAAGTTTTCATTTACAGCAAAATGTTAAAGAAAAAAGTGGAAGTGTGTCAACGATATTTTTTAACCGTATTACAAATTACAAAGTACACAGTTCAATCTGTAATGAAAGAATATTATACAACTGGAAAGCTATTAGCTGAAAAAAGAGAAGGCGATCGTACTTCAATGAAATATGCGGCGAAAAGGGAAGCTATCACGAGTTTTATCAACACGATACCATGCCAAGAACCATATTACTGCAAAGAAAACACTAAAAGGCCTTGCCGTCAGAATTACCAATAAATAAGTTACACAAAGAATATAATTTAAAAGTTGATGATGACCTGAAAGTGAAGAAGTCTTATTTCGGGCATGTATTCAATGCAAAATATAATCTTTCATTTGGTACTCCGCGTACCGACGTCTGTGCAACATGCATAAAATTCAACGAACAAATGAAAAGTGAGAAAGACACTAGTAAAAAAAATTATTTAGTGGGCTACAATTAAATAATTACCAAACCAAGACTACATAAATTAAGGGCGAACGCTGTTTTCGAAAATGTTAAAGAAGAAAAGAAACGTTAAAAACCTTCTCGTATGACTGTCAAAAAATTCTTAACCTGCTAAAAGTGCCCGATCAGGTGGCGTATTACCTAAGAAATGTGTATATACAATTTTGCTATAGTAGAGAGATCTTCAAAAAGCATATTGCTTTCCAAAAATGTGGTCGCTTATATATTAGGCAAATAGTTTAGGCACAGATGATACCCAAACTACAGCTCCGGGTTCTGATCTAGCTCCAGCTCAGGTACCAATAGGCAGTGCTCGTGTTTCTTTGACAGCATTTCATGACCTAGCAAGGTTACCACCACCCACAGAAAAGAAGCAGAACCCAACAAAACCGTGTCGTGTGTACGAAATTAAAAACGCAAAGAGACTGTTATTTCTGTCCAGTCGTCCAATGTCGTCAAATGTTTCTTCTGTCGCATTTTCGTTATCATTGGACAATGATAACGAAAAAGCGAGTAACAATGCGATAGCGCTTATTGTGCTGAATAGTCTTCATGACCTTGAAATGGAACAAATAAAATAAAAGGCCAAAAATCAGCAAAAAGAACTTCACTAGAAGCGCGAATGACTCAAATTTGACCCATTTCGATGTGCTTCCTGCTCTTTTTAATGTTTTATTATAAGTAGAATCGCAATTTTGTATGAAATGTACTGATTCTGCAATCCACTTTGCAGTAAACTACAATTATGCGTGGACTGAACGCAGTGGAGCGATCACTTGGCCACCGCGACCACCCGATTTAACGCCACAAAGTTTTTTATGGGGCAGTAAGAAGCAAAGAGTTTACTTTGACGAGCCAAATACAGGAGAGTAACTAGATTAAAAAATTATTGTTACTAAATAGAGATGAACTAAAAGCAGGCAAATGATACGACGCTCTACGCAAAATATGTCAATAAGGCCAACCGCATGTCTTCAATGCCACGGAGATCACTTTACAACAGTTATTGTAGAGTTCTCTTTTTTTTCTTTTTTTTTTTAAATTAAATGTCATGATCATTAATCATAATTTTTATTTTTTTTGTACTGCCAGAATTAAAATGTGCACTTCAAAAATGTACATTGTGCTATAAAAAAAATGTTAGAGACCTAACTTCCTTAAACTTTTATATCACTGTGTGACAGTGAAGTTTATAATTTTGATTGTTTGTAGTTGATTGCTCGTAAAATTTAAGGAATGTAAGATGAAATTATTGAATTATGGTTAGTGACATTTTTGGTACATTGCCTAATGACTTTCCTTTTGTGTAGTACATTGACCTTTAATTCATATTTTTACAGGATGACTTCCCGAAACCTACGATACGAGGAAACTGAGCAGCATATCTTTGGTTCTGAAGCCAGCGAGGATGTACTTGACGATGATGACGATAGCGTTGCGGATCCAGGTTTTATTCCAGATTTGGAGCTCCCTTGTGATGATGAAGATTTTGAAAATGTTGAGGGACTAAATATCGACAGCATTATCATTACCAGACCTTCGTTTGGAGTATGATGACAATATTTGAACTGAATGAGCAACAACTCCGTTTCACAGGTAACGCGACCTTAAAACCCGAATTTCTTAAACCTTGACACTCCAATCCAGTTCTTTTGCAAAATATTTCCAAATTGAAAACATTGCCAATCAAACAAATCTCTGTTATCTATACCAAATAAAAAATAAAAAAACTTAGTAAACAATGAAACGTCAATGACCCTTTGGCATTTTAGTGATGTTACCCAAACTGAGTATTGAAATATTAAATCTAATCGCTTTGCCAGAGCGATAATCGACATCAACAAATCAACATAGAATTACCAATCAATCAGTCTTCTTTATATTTTTAAAATAGTAGAATCGGACTAAACAAAAATAAACTAAATGTTATGTTTTCTTTCCAGATTATACAATCAAAACAAAAAACAAATTAAATGCACTTCTAAGCTGGCTGTTGCGTTGGCCCTGGCCTTTCGATTGTAGCACTATCATTTGTGAGTCTACTGGAATAAATACTTCCTGTTCTGGTAACATGTTTTCCCTTTAAGTTGCAATCAGTCATCTGCATAATTAGCTTATCCCGATAGCTCTAAAAGTTTGCCCTTCCAGGTAGTTTGCAATCAGGCAATAAAGCTGACCTTCCCTGCGAACGAGGGGCATGCGTCCGCGCTACAGATATGGGTTTGCCATCCCAATTTAAAGTTGCCACATATCAATGACCCTTTGGCATTTTAGTGATGTTACCCAAACTGAGTATTGAAATATTAAATCTAATCGCTTTGCCAGAGCGATAATCGACATCAACAAATCAACATAGAATTACCAATCAATCAGTCTTCTTTATATTTTTAAAATAGTAGAATCGGACTAAACAAAAATAAACTAAATGTTATGTTTTCTTTCCAGATTATACAATCAAAACAAAAAACAAATTAAATGCACTTCTAAGCTGGCTGTTGCGTTGGCCCTGGCCTTTCGATTGTAGCACTATCATTTGTGAGTCTACTGGAATAAATACTTCCTGTTCTGGTAACATGTTTTCCCTTTAAGTTGCAATCAGTCATCTGCATAATTAGCTTATCCCGATAGCTCTAAAAGTTTGCCCTTCCAGGTAGTTTGCAATCAGGCAATAAAGCTGACCTTCCCTGCGAACGAGGGGCATGCGTCCGCGCTACAGATATGGGTTTGCCATCCCAATTTAAAGTTGCCACATAAAGACATAACATTTGAAATGTGTAAATAATGTACAATGTAGTTTTATAAATTTGAATAAAAAAAAGAAAAGTAAACAAATTTATTTATTTAATAATTTTATTTAATAATTTATGTACACACACAATGAGTGAGAAGCTTATAGTATATTCAGAATGGTATATAGGTGCAGCTTATTTCTATTAGAAATTTCTTCCAGCCGACCTGTGACTGGAAATAGTTATGCTGAGCAAAGTTAGTGCGTACTTCAGTTAGTAGTGTAATTAATTACAAAACACATAAATACATACTTGCTTAGCTTAATAAACATGCATAAACATACAATATACATATATACACATATAAATAAATATATACATGCATAAACATACACAAATACAACAATATGATTTAAAATAAAATCAGTAACACGTCGGAAAATAACGATGTATGACGACAACAGTATAATTTAGGTCTGAGAAAGGAAGTGTTCTCTTACTCTGCTTTTAAAAACTGGTAGTGATTTTGCTTCACGGATTTCGTGAGGAAGTGCATTCCACAGTCTAACAGCTTGAACTGTGAAAGATTTGGCGTAAAAGTCTGTTTTGTGAGGCTTCGTGCGTAGCAGTGTGCATTTGTGCTGTCTGCAATGAACGTCTGTTGGACATAAGAAAGAGAAGCGCTCACTCAGGTATTTTGGAGAGGATGGATTGAAAAGGACGTTAAACAAAAGACAAAGTATTCGACAATTTCTGCGGAGACGGAGTGGAAGCCAATGGAGTTGCTTTCGACATTCTGATACATGGTCAAACTTTTTTAGGCCAAAAATAAAACCAACTTATTTAAAAGTTCCTCCGAAACATCCGGGTAGCACGCCTCAGCGTAGTCTATTATAGGCTGTATGAGAGCCTGCGCAAGGCTGATTTTAGTGCGAAAAGGCAGAAAACCCTGAAGTCTCTTTAAGGAATGTAAGGAGTAATGCACTTTTCGACTGATCTCGTTAACATTAGCGTGCCATTGCAGGTTGCAGTCTAGTATAACACCTAGGTTCTTAGCCGAGTTGGTAAAATCAATCCTAGTACCGTTGAGTAACACGGGTGGGAGATCAGCCAAATCTAAGCAACCGCGCATGTATCGACTACCAACTATTAACGCTTGGGACTTGTTGGGATTGACGCACAGTCCAAAAGACTCAGCCCATTTACCGATGCGACTGAGATCGGCATTCACAGCGGCAAAGGCTGACCCAATATCACAAGCTGAGAAGTGATGGTAAATCTGTAAGTCGTCCGCATAAAGATGGTAGTTACATGAAAGGACATTGGTGACAGTGTTTATAAACACGGAGAAGAGTAATGGAGAAAGAACGCCACCTTGAGGTACACCCATAGCGAGGTCACACCAGTCAGAGTAAGACTCTTCAAGATAGACACACTGAGAGCGCCCCCGAAGATATGAACGAAACCAAGCTACTGCAGAAGATGAAACTTTTACAGATTCCAAAATACGAAGTAGAATGTCGAAGTCAACCGAAATAAAGGCGCTACTAAAATCTAATAATACAAGTAATGTAAGTGATCCACCCTCCATCGCCCAGCGTATGTCATCAGTCACATTAATAAGAGCAGATACAGTACTGTGTCCAGCTCGAGAACCGGATTGATACTGGCTGAGCAGATTGTTAGTCATGAGAAACTTTGACAATTGTTCATGGACAATATGCTCGAGAACTTTGGACAGGAAGGATAGGATAGAAATGGGACGAAATTGAAATGGAGAACTGGGATTTGGAACTTTAGGCAAGGGAATTATGTGGGCAAGTTTCCATACGGCAGGGAAAGTACTGGTAGATAAAGAAAAATTAAAAATGTGTGTAAGGATAGGTATTAAAGGGGGTAAGATTAAAGTAATCATTCTCGAGCTTATGTTATCACTTCCAACAGCGGCTGATGAAATGGACAGTATGGATTTCCTCACATAATCTTCTGATACTGTTGATAAATTGAATGGAAGATGTGTTGATGAGGTATTGCATAGAGAATTTAGAGTGTTTAGTTTAATGTTTGGATTTAAAGTTGTTGATAAATTGGTAAAGTGTCTATTTAAGGCATTTAAGTCAAGGTTGTTTGGAGATGTCGTTGGTGTTTTGCCTATACCCAGTCTTCAAAAATTTCCAGGCTTCTGCAGAGCTGTGATTGACGAGGGAATCATGGAAGTAGCGTCTTTTGGCATCTCGACAAAGGCGGCTGCAATGATTGCGTAGCTGTTTATAAGATACAAGATTTTGTTCGTTTGGTCTACGTTTGAGTTTTGCCTTAGCTTTGTCTCGTTGAGACATAGATTTTTTAATAGAATCGGACAACCAAGGAGCAGGGTAGTGTCTAAATTTTTACTCGTCTAAGTGGAGCATGATGATCATACAATTGCAGAAGTATAGTATTGAAACATTCAACTTTCTCGTCAATTGTGGCACTATTTATCACTGGGGACCAATCAGTGACACTTGCATCATGCTGAAGAGACTGTAAGTTGATGTTCCCATAAGATCGGCGTAACAAAGTTTTGGGTTTTTGTTTGGGAATGCGAACACGGTAGGAAAGGAATATTAAGTCATGATAGGAGAAGGGTGCACTGTGTTGGCCGTAGTCGACAACGTTAGAGGACGAGGACACAATCATGTGATCAATAAGGGAAGGAGCTGAATTTGGAAAGTTGTGGGTGGGAGAGAGAGGTAGGATACTTAAATGAAGAAAGGACAGCTTTTAGGCCACGGGCCTGCAAGTTGTCTTTAATAAGACAGGTATTAAAATCACCCATTAAAATCACATGATCGTAACAGGGTCTAAAGTCGCTTAAAAAGGCATCAAGGGAGTTAAGGTAATGTTAGGTATATAAAAAACCGTTAGAAGAATTTTGGTGTTGCGCACAGTTATTTCTATTCCGAGATGTTCGGGAGAAGCAGAATACACAGAAGGGGAAACGCTTACGACTTTGTACAGAATATCTGCTCGTAGGTAGATAGCTACCCCTCCGCCTCCCTTACCAGTGCGATCATTCCGAATGAGGACAAATCCTGGAAGAGAGTAATGCGTGGAGGGTAGTGATGGTTTGAGGAAAGCTTCAGAGACGAGAAGAGCATCGACATTGACACTACTGAAAGAAGCTAAGAGGTCGGAGTGATGTTTCGGTATACTTTGCGCATTTATGTGAATAATCTTCAAATTAAGGGGATCAGTAAAGGAAGAAGAAATTCTATCATGCAAAGTTTGTGGCTGTGGCTGTGAGAGAAAGCTATCTGCACTTGTAAAGCTACACGATGAAGAAGAACAAGAGAAAAAGCTGTCGTTAAAATCATTATTACTCATATGAATATGAATAAGTTATAATAAATAAAATAGAATATCAATGTATACTTATATTACTACTATGAAATCACATGCACTACTCACCACTCACAAGTTGTTGGAAAGGCTACTTTACCAATACATCAATTAAAATTCTTGCGATTGTAAAACATATCAATCAAAATTTAAGGTTTATGAACGATTGTATTTGCTAACTGTCAAATTTGTCAAAGTCGTTGTCTGATACGAAAAATATAAACAAAAGCAAAAAAAGAAAAACAATAAAGTTGAAATTACCTTCTTAAAATTCATAAAAACAAATCTATATATAGACTTATAAAAGTACCTATCATACAAATAAAGAAATATCTAAACATAAAGGAAAAGAGATGTACTTGGATGGAATTAGTGGCGCCTGCGCGTTTTCATTGGAGATTTTTCAACGTGTTTTGGAGCAGTTTTTTGCAACGGAGCTGTTGAAGTTATACTGTTGGATGGGTACTTTGACATGATCTGCTCCAAGTCACTCTGAGACTCGATCTTACAGCGAGATTTATCGGGGAGACTAACAACAATTTTGCCCTCTACCGACCAACAGTTTCTCAAGCCAAAGTGTTGTCGCGCTAAGACAAAAATCTGCTGCCTTGTCCTAGTAAGAAACTCAGATATTGTGACCCCAGTGCCCTTTAGACTTGTTTTAGTATCCCAAACATCATGACGAGCGTCCACATCAGAGAATCTTACCAAGATGGGTCTCGTTTTGGTATGAGAAGCTACACCCAAGCGATGACAGACTTGTAAGTGGTTTGGGTTGAACTTATCCATCTTCATTTTTACTGTAATAACTTGAAGAACCACATCATGCAACTTCTCATTTTGATTTTCAGGAACACCATGTAATAGAAGAGCCTTTTTCCGGGAAGCAGTTTCCAGTCTATCTTGAGCATTGTGAAGTGAATCTATTTCTAATTTTAGCTGTTTAAACATCTGCCATACAAGAGTTTTGAAGGATTGGAAATCTTGTGAAAGTGAAGCTAGATCAGGATGTGTAGTCATATTACTTGCAATTTTTTCCAATTTCTTCTCATACTCAGCAAATTGTGTTTGAAACAGTTGAGCCAATGCCTCCATGATGTCTTGGTGTTATATTTTAGTGAATCACTGAATTTAAGTGTAGAACTTTAGTGTAAAAGTGAGATCTGGTGAGTTTAGCACAATATTACCACATGAGTTTGATTAAAACTACTTATATATTATTTTAAATAAATAAAAACTCAGAGAGCACTAAATTTGCGTGTTTTCGTCGCGACTACCCGCGTTATTTTTGAAAAAATATCCTTTTTTAATTTTAAAATGGATATTTTTTCTCCCGAATTGAACTTATTGTATCAAAAAACGACACATTGTAGTGGTACATTATTTCACGAAACTATAAGCAGAACGAATTATGCTCAAAACTCACCTAATAAAAGATTCAGTAACAACCGCAATATTTTTCCAACGGCAAAAAGTCTTTGAAACTAAAATTTTACTACATTATACTGATAGCAGACACTGTGCCGGACGATAAGTATAACAAAGAGACATTTATTATTACATAAACACATTTATCAGAGCGATTTAGTCTTATCGGATTTTGTTGTATCGATACATCAAAACGTCGATACGAATCGGAAATCGATACCTGACATTCATTCATTTCGCATTCATTCAGACACAGGTCGCGTCATATAAAAAGAACGCTGGCTGTCAAGCTGCGCAGTAGGCGATTTATCGGTCTATTTGGTGGTATGAGGTACGGCGCGGGGCGGGCGAGTAACGGGCCACATGCTTGCAGGCGCGCTATTGGTTCGTCAGTTATCTCTGCTTCCCGCGTTGAATCCACGCTACGTTCGTTCTCAAAATACCATTGCGTAGAGTTTTTAATTACGATTTTGAAATTATGGTTTTACATTAAAAAAAGTTAGAAAAATTATTTTTGACGTTCATTGTTTTATGAAGAGAGAGGTCGATAATAACTTAGTCGATAATTTAAAACAATGTATGGAACGGACCGCAGAAGCAACAAAATGTTCAGAGTCTACAGTGAGAAGAATTGTAAAAGTTTTAAAAGAAAAGAACTCCCGGCAAAAATAAAAGAATAAAACAAAAACCAATAACAGGCATTGAGAGCTTTGAGCAGGGTGTTATAAAAAGAACCATCCACAATTTCCACGTCACAGAAAAAGAATTGCCTACAACAGGCAAGTTGCGAAAGAAGTTACAGGATGACTTACATTTCCAAGGATCTGCAGCAAGTCTCAGGCGAATATTAAGAACATTGGGTTTTAAGTGGAAAAGGACAGAAACCAACATAAAATATTTTATTGAACAGTCACAAATACGACTTCAAATAATTGAATACCTAAGAAAGATTAAAAAATATAGAGAGGAAGGAAAAACCATAATTTATACTGATGAATCGTATGTCGATAGTTCCCACACGTCTCATCATTCTTGGACAGACGGTCCTACACAAGGCATAAAAAAACCTGTATCTAAAGACAGCCGATTGGTCACAGTGCATGCGGGTGGTGAAGCAGGTTTTGTACCGAATGCTTTACTGACGTTCAAAGCCGGTACAAAAAGCGACGACTAACACGACAACATGAATTCAGAGAATTACGAGCCGTGGCTACGTACTAAACTGATGCCGAATTTACCGCCTAATTCAGTCGTGATAGTCGATAATTCATCATACCACAACAAACAACTCGATGCTGCACCAACATCTAATACAAAAAAAGCAGACATGCAAACTTGGCTCTGGGGAAAAGGAATTGAATTTGAAGAATCCATGTTAAAGCCGGAATTGTACAATTTAATTAAACAAAACAAAGAGCAATTGAAGAAATTTAATATCGATGCCATATTAAACGAAGCAGGCCATTCTGTACTTCGTTTGCCCCCGTATCACCCGGACCAAAATCCGATAGAAATGGCCTGGTCCCAAATAAAGGGCTATGTTGTCAGCAAAAATGTAAGTTGGAACATTACAGGGATAACTGATCTGGTTATTGAAAAAGTAAATTTAATGGGAGCAACAGAATGGGGGAAATTATTCACCAATGTAAAGGAAATAGAGGCCGATTATTGTAAGGACGATCATGTGGTCGACATGATGACAGAAACATTTGTTATTCGCATAGGGGATGATGGTTCTCACTCAGATGAGGGTGAAGGCTCAAGCGACGACGATGAAATGACCACCTCTAGCACCATCAACGCATCCTCATCTGGTTTTCACGTCACCCACGATGACTTAAAGGAAGGAGTTTCCCCATTACTTTAATATTATTATTTTTACTTTTTTTTTACTAATATACATTAAATAATCTACACTGAATCAAGCATGTTTTTATTTCTATTTAATGATATTCTATTTAATATATTTTTAATGTGCCAACCAAT
This sequence comes from Marasmarcha lunaedactyla, assembly GCA_923062675.1. Lineage (NCBI taxonomy): Eukaryota > Metazoa > Arthropoda > Insecta > Lepidoptera > Pterophoridae > Marasmarcha > Marasmarcha lunaedactyla. The sequence continues at coordinate 11,886,123 of OV281362.1, read as the reverse complement.
GTAGGAAGCCGCGAGCAAAAAGCCTAGTACTTTCGTGCGCGAGTGTATCCATGCGCAAACACACCCCCTCCACTTTCTTCAGCGTTCTTTTTACATGATGCGACCTATATCTCTAATGTTTGCATTAGAAAAAAAAAAGAAATAACCTCAAATTTTTTTACCTAATTGTAATTTTTTTAGTTTTGCAAGTTTTAGCTCCAGTTACTACTTAAAAGTTGTGTAATAAAAGTGCGGCAATGTTTTCTGAGATACTGGTGTGCAATCTAAGTGTCTTGGAAGTGAGATTCTTGATTAAATTGACGAATTTATATCCGGTAATCGTTTGTTTACAAAGTTTTTTTTTTTAATTTGGTATAGATTATACATTGTGCAAAAAAATCCTAGTAAGACTTTTCGTGTCACAGAGACAGATATTCAGCAATTCACTGGACTTGTATACATCATGTCTCTGGTGCATCTTCCAAGAGTTACGAAACATTGCAGCGGGAACAATGGAACACCTCTTGTAAAAGACACAATGCCAGTAAATAAATTTGAAAAAATAAGGAGATTTATACATTTCAACGATAACACCAATAATGTTCCTCGTGATCATGACCGTCTTTTTAAAATTAGATCAGTCGTCAAAACTCTAAATGAAACCTGCCAGAATGTACCCCTGGAAAAGTATCTTTGCGTGGATGAGCAAATTTGTTCAACTAAAGCAAGACTGATATGTATGTACCTACTTAAGTACATTAGACGCGCGCGCTTTGCCGCGCCGCACCGAGCGACCAGTAATAAACGAGCAGTCAATCAAAACGGTCTTTTACTTTACCTCATACACTTCACTGGCGACGAGCGTTAAAACTACCTACGCGAATATACAAAAAAAAAAAAAAACGTTTCAAAATGAACAATTATCTCGGAAATTTGCCTGCATTTGATCACAAATTGAGTGATTGGATTATATTTAAAGGCAAACTGACACAGTTCATCAAAATTAACGGTGTGGAAGAAGAAAAAAAGAGTGGTATCTTGCTCACTCATCTCACGGAAGAAACCTACCGTCTGGCGCTTAACTTAGCATACCCGAGGGAGTTGGATGAACTAAAGTACCAAGAGCTCGTCGGATTACTCGATGGCCATTTCAAGGCAAAAAAATGTTCATTCGTGGATAAAGCCAAGTTTTTTGGTGCTATGAGGAACGCGGACGAGACCGTAGTGGAATGGGCGGCACGATTGAGAGGCTTAGCGACGTTCTGCGACTTCGGTACCGCCCTGGAAACGAACCTGAGGGATCGTTTCGTCCTTGGGATGAACGCCGGACCAGAGCGAGATAAGTTATTCGAGCAAAGTCCGTCTACCTTGACATTGTCGAGGGCAATAGAAATGGCGGAGCAAGCGGCCTGTGCTAAGGAGGCAAGGGTCGCGTTCAACTCGGTTTCCTGCGAGGGTTCTTCGGTCAAGGAGGAGCCGATATATCGTGCGGGATTCCAGCGTCAACCAGGTCGGGGCCGTGGCAGCGGCGCCGGCGGCAGCGGAGGCGCGGGCGCCTGGTTGCGCCGGGACTCGGTCCGCTGCGAGGTTTGCGGAATGAAGAACCATAACAGTGATAAGTGCCGTTATAAAGGATATAAGTGCCAAAAGTGCGGCGTAAAAGGGCATCTAAAAAAAGTGTGTGGTTCAAAAGACCCGTCCGTTTATTACCTAAGCTCAAAGAACAATTCTAACACAGAGGTCCACGGAGATTGCGAACAAGACGATGTTTGTAGGGAGTGCCAAAACTTTAATATAAGGTACGTCACTAATAAGCCTATCGAGATTAGCTTAACATTAGGTGGTCAAAATGTTACTATGGAGCTCGATTCAGGTTCTGGCGGCAGCGTTATTTCGGACAAATGGTACCGAGAATTTTTTTCTGACTTTAAGTTACAAAGATGTAAGATTAGTATGTGTTTGTACAATGGACATAAAATATCTCCCTTAGGTTTTTTCATTACAGACGCGCTTTATAACAAAATAAGAAAAAAAATTAAAGTTTTTGTCGTTAGAAATGGCGGGCCCCCTTTACTAGGAAGAAATTTCATGTCCGCCTTTAATTTGATAATTACCAGTAACTTGAATTCATTGCAACTTCGTGCTAGCAACGGCAATACAACAGACATTTCAAAGTTGATCAATAAATTTCCAGACCTATGGCGAGACGAATTAGGATCCTTTAACAAGTTTAAAGTTACTTTACGACTCAAAGATCATTCAGTTCCTAAGTTTTTTAAGCCACGAACTGTACCCTTTGCGCTAAGAGTCAAGGTCGAACAAGAACTGCAGCGGTTAGTCGATGCGGGTATTTTAGTTTCGGTCGATCATTCTAAATATGCAACTCCGATTGTACCTGTTCTTAAAGAAAATGGTAAAGTAAGGATTGCTGGCGATTTTTCTGTCACACTAAATAAGGACCTTGTAATTGAAAAGTATCCCTTACCAAGAATAGAGGAGGTTTTTGCTAAAATCGGGGGCGGTGATTTATATAGCAAAATTGATCTGAAAAACGCCTATAACCAATTTATTTTAGAAGACCACTCTCAAGAGCTAACGACAATTAACACTCACAAAGGATTATTCAAATTTACTAGACTGGTATACGGGTTAGCAAATGCGCCGGCAATTTTTCAAAAGTCTATGGAAATTCTGCTCGCCGGAATAGACGGGGTAAGCATCTGGCTTGACGATATCTGCATAACGGGACCAGATAAAAAGTCGCATCTTTCTAGATTAGAGGAAGTCTTACGTAGATTGAACGATTCCGGGCTACGATTACAAATAGACAAGTGCGAATTTTTCAAAACGAGCGTCACGTATCTAGGTTATGTTATAAGTAAAACCGGTTTAATGACCAATCCAGAAAAGGTGAAAGCAATAATGAACGCGCCGGAGCCGACTAATGTGACCGAAGTCAAAAGATTTTTAGGTGTTGTAAATTATTATCGTAATTTCATACCGAACGCGTCGTCGATTTTAAGTCCCTTACACGATTTATTACGTAAAGGCGCTCGTTGGGAGTGGGGTGCGAGACAGCGCGGCGCCATGGCGGGCGTGCGGCGCGAGCTGGCGTCGGAGCGCGTGCTGGCGCACTTCGACCCGAGTCAGCAACTCGTGCTGGCGGTGGACGCTGGGCCCGCCGGCCTGGGCGCCGTGCTGACACAGCGTGCACCCGACGGCCGCGAGCGGTCAATCGCCTACGCCTCACGTTCGCTAACCGTTAGCGAAAGAAATTATAGTCAAATCCAAAAGGAGGCTACGGCCATTATCTTCGGGGTAAAGAAGTTCCACCAGTACCTCTATGGTCGCAGCGAGCCTTTCATTCTTAGAACCGACCACCGACCTTTAGTATCAATTTTCAATAACAAAACGGGTATCCCGGTTACTACGGCGCTTAGATTACAAAGATACGCTATTATGTTATCCGCGTATAATTATATCGTTCAATATGTGTCAGGCGATAATAACATATTAGCGGATTATTTTTCTCGGGCACCGCTTGCAGGTACAGAAGAGTTGGCCGATAAAGAGCTAGATACCTATTATGCGCTTCATTTTCTTAGTGAAAGTTCACCGGCCACTACCTCACGCGACATCGTTCAGGCTACCGAAACCGATAAAACAATAGGGACAGTAGTCAAGTACTTGTTAAAAGGCTGGCCACGTAAAATTAATTGTAAATCTATTTTACCGTACTTTCAATGTAAGTCAGACTTGCAGTTTGAAAAAGGATGTTTATTTAGAGGACATAGGGTTGTGATTCCTACGTCGTTAAGAGAAAGTATGTTACGTGAATTGCATGATACTCATTTAGGTATAATTAAAACCAAAAGTAATGCCAGGGGTAGAATGTGGTGGCCGGGTATCGACGGTGACATCGAGAGGTGGATCGGCTCGTGCGACACGTGCGCCGGCGTGCGCGCCGCTCCGCCCCGCGCCCCTCCCGCGCCCTGGCCCGCCGCCGCCGGCCCATGGCAACGCGTACACATTGATTACTTGACTGTTAGCCAAAGGGTATATCTCGTGATTGTAGATTCACACAGTAAATGGTTGGAATGCTTACACATGCATAATGGGGTTTCGACCAATTCTCTAATTAGGAAGTTGAAGGGAATATTTGCTACGTTTGGCATTCCTAATGTCATTGTTTCTGATAACGATGTTAAAATAAATTCCGCCGAGTTCAGAACATTTTGCTCCAATAATGGAATTAAATACATGACAACACCGATATACCACCCACCCAGTAACGGTCAAGCGGAAAATTCTGTCAGAACCTGTAAAAAAATGCTTAAATGTGTAATAAAGGACAGTAATTTACCATTGTATGAGATTAACGAGAAACTTTTAGGTTATTTGTTCAATTATAGGAATACTGTACATTGTACCACCGGGGAAACACCCGCTAAGTTAATGTTTGGTCGCGACTTACGAAGTCGATTAGATTTAGTTTTACCATCCGATGAAACTTCAATGAATGTGCCATCGAGCGCCGGCCCGCGTCTGTTTAATGTGAACGACATTGTTTGGGTGCGGTGGTACAATGCACGGAAGGAATCATGGCAGATAGGTATCATTGAACAAAAAGTAGGTAACAGAATGTACAAAGTAAAAATCAAAGATTTAAACGTGGCGTGTATTAGGCATGTAGACCAAATCTGGAAATATACGGGAAGCAATGAACACATGATACGGTTAAGTTGTAACATGAACGAGTCCTATCCGCTCCAATTACCCGTCCCTACGAGTACCTCCGCTAGTGACCAACCTGTAGAAGATTCTGTATTACCGGGAAATTGTGATCAAACTGCGATAGATACGCCTATAGTGACAGTGGCGAGATCTGACGAATCACCAGAGTCCAACACCGAGTGTACAACTGAAAATAACGGTGATGGGGAGGAATGGGAAGATTGTAGGAGTGAGTGTGAGAGAGCGACGACTGCGGCGCCGGCGAGCGAGCCGCCCAGCGATTCCGCGCCGTCACCGGCGCAGCAGCGTTCGCCGCCCATGCTCACGCGCCAGAAACGTTTAAATAAAAAAGTTGACTATAGAAAATATTTTTGAGTACTATGATGTCATAATTTTAATTTTATAGTTTTTATCTCTATTATAACTAATATTATTAAGGTCCTTATGTTAAGTAATTGGTGATATATAGATACAAATTATAATATGTGTATTGTACCTATAAGGTCTCATTAAAGGAAAAATATTGTCTTCAGATTCGATAACTAATTGTGGAGGAGTGATATGTATGTACCTACTTAAGTACATTAGACGCGCGCGCTTTGCCGCGCCGCACCGAGCGACCAGTAATAAACGAGCAGTCAATCAAAACGGTCTTTTACTTTACCTCATACACTTCAAAGACACAACTTGAAAAGGTATAACCCTAAGAAGGCAAATAAATAAATGGGGCTACAAATTTTTTGTACTAAGTGGTGTTAGCGGGTTTGCATACAAATTTGAGCCCGAGACTGAAGCAGAAAATAAAGTTGAGCTTAGTTAACCAGACTTGGGAGCTGCATCAAATGTTGTTGTCAGACTTTCTCGTGAAATACCGCGCAATCAAAACTACCGCCTTTATTTCGATAATTACTATACCGTGTTGATTTGATTGGCAGCATAATGGGGGGATATAAGATCACACTCCTAAGCAAAAGCTACCATAGGTCCGTATGTTTTACCATTTCTTAGATTTTGCCGTGTCCAATGCCTGGTTGCTGTATAAGAGAGTGTACAAAACCAAAAACATGCAAGAGAACCTGTTGTCATCAGCCGATTTCCGTGAAGAGGTTGCTACGGTATTATGCAAGATCGGGACAAAGGCAAATATAACACGGCGAAACATTGAGCCGGATTTTTCTTTTCAAAAAGGTTTTTTTACTTTTTTTATTTTTTTATGGACTGAGAAGAGGATCCGGTGTAAGTATCGTAAATGTGGTGGCGTAACACAAACCGTGTGAGAGAAGTGGGGGCGTAGCATTATGCTACAATAAACAAAATAATTGTTGTCACACTCCCTTCTCTCATTTTTGTTTTTTTCTAATAAAAAAAAAATACGTGTACTTTTATTTATTGAAAACTACCATAAATTTATAAATTATACGCGGTTGAGTTATAACTGGTTAAATAGCTAAAAACTGAAAAATTTCATTACATCTTACTGATTTCTTTATTCAATTTTTTTTCTCATTTCTTTTTTGATAATTTTTGGGTAAATATTTATCATGTATTTATTGCGTACCTTTTCAGCTTTCAACACGACACTTCGGTAACAAAAAAATTTAAAGTTACCATTTCATTATGGTTATATAAAAATTTACAAATCCCTCATTCGTCGATAAAATAACTTAAAGAGATTTCTTTATTTTCGGTCAGTTCAATCTACACCACTTCAAAATATAGGAATATATGTGGTAAATAAACTAAAAATATTAAATAATTGTACTATGCATTATGTTTTAATTAAAACAAAAATTAAAAATTCATGTGGCCACACCAACTTGACGTTGTCGTATTCCGGTACGTTTCACGAATACATGAAATATCATGTTTATACGATTGAATACTGTGGTGTAGTGGTTAGTTCAGATTCGTTTATCGAACTAGAGCTGATGTTATGATTCAATAATCGATGTACTTCGAGTTACGGCGTAGGAAGTTTACCGAACCGATAACAAAAATACATTTTAATCTACTGCAGACTCGTCAAGCCCATAATTTATATTTGTGGGGTATCATCAAAGTTAACGAGGTACGTTCCTAATCATAATCATTCAATCACGTTAAAAAAAAGACGAAATCGATTACATTCGGTATCTTAAGCGTCCCGGATTAGAATCACTGAAACAATCAAACGATAGGTGTTCCAGTTTATTTTAATGCATTCATGGCTATACATGTCATTTCTCAACAAAGGTTAATAATAACCCTAATAAGGTATTTGCAAAAGACTGGAAACGCAACATTAGACAAACGAGCCAAGGAGAGTTTTAGAAGATGTGAAAAACAAAGTGACGGAGCACATATGATCATTTCGTGGCCGTAAAAGTCATTATGAATTATCAAAAATATATCTTTCTCAATATATAAATATGTAAGTGCAAATAAACTTAAATGAACCAATTTGCGACAAGCTGTCAATAATTCAAGACGACGAAATAAGGGTGGTGAAGAAACGTCGCCTGCAAAAAATGCAAGAAAAGTGCCTAAAAATTATAAAAAACCAAGTGTGTTTGATTATATACTAAATCCAATTGTTAAATCTTGATTACAAAAGCTCGGATCATTTCATAATTAAATAAGGGAAGAATGCTCTTACTTATTATTTATATTTATTCAAAATATTGTAAATAACCTTATTGTAGAATTAGATGATATGTGTGTAAATAGTGAAAGAAGTTTTTTGTTTTCAATTGTCTGAGAATGCACTAGCCTGCATGGAGTGTTGGACCAGTTTTCAACTACAATTTTATGGAGCAAATTCAGGTCCACCAATTCTGCAAGTATTGCAGTGGCATGGGCCTTGACTACACAAAAATACAAAGTTTCGTAGTCATTGTATTGTACAAGGACGTGCTAATTACGAAAGGCTATCTGTGCCAAACAGATTTTAAAACGGATTTTTTTTTACCATGTAAAAAGTTTGCATGCGTCACAAATCACTGTATAATTTTGGGAACGTACTCACAAAAAATAAATTCATGAAATGTTCAATTTAGCCAAGAGTAAGTAAACATATTGATTGTATATTAAAATATTGGACTAGATTAACAATAATTCTCCAATTAAATTATAGTTTTACCATGCTTCGTAATATTTGCAAGTCACCAAAAATATTTAATATAAGTTAGAACAGGAGACTTTTAAGAAAGAACAGCTTCCTTTCTGCAAGTAAGCACAGCCAAAGTACGCTGTTTAATCAAATTTGCCTTAACAACACTGGTAACATCAGTAACTTCTGATTCCCGGGGGTTTATTTGGAAAAAGATAAAATGGAAAAGGTAATTAAGTTTACTGAAATGAAGTTGAAGTTTGAAAGTGTGAAGTTTAAGTATGAATGGAACATTTGTATACCTTCAAAAATCTAGCAATTACTTTTTTCCAAAAAAAAAGTCTTATAGTCTCCACAAATGTAAAAATCTTGTCAAACCTCTTTAAAGAGTGGCTGCTGATGGACACATTCTTGATATATTTGGGCCATATCCAGTGACTACCTGTGATAATGGCATCACGAAACTTTTTATTCTTCTTTTATTTTATATTGGCATGATGTGATGATGAAGAATAAGGCGGTACACGTCTATCCACGAGGACTCTATTCACTGTATACTTGGAAGTTTCAGGATTGAATTTGTCTAGAAAAACTGACAGACAGCCGGCAGATCGGCTTTTGGGCACGTCTTTTTATTCCAAAATGAAATAATAGGTCTTTACCTATGAAACTGCCGTTTTGCCGTCCTGGCCATTTCAAATGAAAATATTTTTTTTTTGACTGATAATTCTAATTTCAAATTAATTTTATTTGACAAACATGGAATTCTTTTTCTAAAATCGTCATTTGTTTAATAGTTAGTGTTTTGTTTTCAACGCATTCGAACATTTTTCGTCATCATGGACAAGTTAAAAATTCGAGTAATTATGGAGTATGAGTACCGTCGTGGCAGCAAAGCGGCACAAGCGGCACGCAACATCAACGACGTTTACGGAGCGAACACTACAAACGAATGCACCACCCGTTATTGGTTTACCCGCTTCCGTTCTGGAAATTTTGACCTGAAAAATGAACCCTGTGGTCGTCCGAAAACTTTGGTCGACAATGACGAATTAAAGGCAATTGTGGAAGCTGATGAAACTCAATCCACGGCTGAATTAGCAGCAGCTTTCGACGTTAGCATCAAAACAATATTGGTCCATTTGCGTCAAATTGGCAAGGTAAAAAAGTTTGACAAATGGGTACCCCACGAACTCAATGACCGCCAGCGCGAAGTACGCGTGGAGACGTGCCTTGCACTGCTCAGCAGGCATACAAATGAAGGAATTCTGAACCGCATTGTTACTTGTGACGAGAAATGGATCCTGTTTGACAATCGTAAGCGATCAGCAAGTTGGTTGGACCCTGGTTCAGCACCCAAACAATGCCCTAAACGAAAACTTACCCCTAGAAAAGTGATGGTCACTGTTTGGTGGTCTAACGCGGGTGTAATTCATCACAGCTTCTTGCCAAACGGGACAAGCATTACTGCAGATGTGTACTGTGAAGAACTGAACACAATGATGGAGAAGCTCGCACCTCTCCAACCAGCTTTGGTCAATCGTTCGGCTCCACTGCTCCTGCACGACAACGCGCGACCTCATACTGCGCAGCAGATGGTCTCCAAGCTACAAGAGTTGGGGTTGGAAGTTCTCCGTCATCCGCCGTACTCACCAGACCTTGCGCCTACAGACTTCTACTTTTTCCAGAATTTGGATAACTTCTTGGCGGGAAAAAATTCAATACCCGAGAGGCAGTACAAAATGCCTTTGAAGAATTTTTTGCCTCCCGTCCAGCTGATTTCGTCAAGAAAGGCATCAATAAGCTACCAATGCGTTGGCAAAGATGCATTGATTGCATGGGTGATTATCTTGATTAATAGAAATAAAAAATATATAAAAAATTACGCTTCATTTATTTCGTGAAAAACGGCAATTTCATAGGTAAAGACCCATTATATTTGGAAGATTTTATAAGCCTGGTGATGTATTCGTTTTGGACAGAGCCTTTCGTGATGCAAGTCCGTTGCTGCAGGAACAAGAATACACAATTCCTAAGCTTGACTCGCAAAAAGAATTTGATAGATGATTAACTTTTGATAAAGCCAATAAATCTTGTTGTGTAACATTGTGTTGATGGGTGATAGATGTAGTAAATGGTAGATTTAAGAGATTATAAAATATTTATACCAGAATACGTGTTTTGTGCTGCCACTCATTTAATGACAGATGTTTTTTTTTATTTTTTATTTAAAAAGGATAAGACGTTTGTCTTATATCTCACCTGATGGAAAGTGACGATGAAGACGAAGGTGTTACACGTCTATCCACGAGATACCTATTCACTCGACGCTTGAAAGAACTAGGACTATAGTTTTCTGGAAAAACAGACGCAGGCAGTTCTTTCCACACCTTGGCGACCCGCACCAAAAAAGAACTATCGAAGCGTTTAGTTCAACTTCTTGGGATATCTACCATGAAGGGATGGAAGGTCTGTCTGCGTCTAGTAGTCCGATGCAAGAAGGGTGTGGGTTCAACCTGATCAAAAAGAGCATTCGCGCACTCTCCAAAATGTTATCTGTAGAAGACTGCTAAACTGGCAACTTTCCGACGATGCTTTAAATAAAACACTTTTTACCGGATATTATCGCGTATTATGTATTATGTATTGACAATCATGTAGTTTTTATTACTGGCAATAGATGAACAACACCTTAGTCTATCGTGACCACGGCAACTGCAAAGATGCCGAAACGTCGAAATAATTTTAAAATTAACTAAAATATACGCGATAATATCCGGTAAAAAGTGTTTTATTTTCCGACGATGGTCGGCTTTGCAGTTTTTTGGTGGTGAGGTCAAAGTTGTTTTAATTTATTGGGCTTTAATAAATCAACGACAGGCCTGATGCCCGATTAAGGAGGCATATTTCTAATACGGCGAATGCATAACAAATAATCCATTCAAGAGATTGTTTTGAGGTTATGGTATGCACACAACTAGAAAGAATTAATACAGAACCTCCAAATACGAAGCTTTCAAGACGGTGCATCACGTCACGTCACAGCGGTAATAGATTCTACGTCCCATATTGGTGGTATGGTTACAGGTTAAGTCGACCTATTCTCGTTAAGGGCGTGTAGTTTACATCGTTTCTGACTGGTATGACTGTGAAACACCCTATCCTAAATCTAACCGTTTTCGACATATTTGAATTTAATTGTTTTTTTACAAAAACTTCCGATTTTCGGCATCAGCTTAGATATTTTGTAATGTGTAAGTCTGATTATTACTATTATTTAAATTTTTACATTAAAAATAAGATGCTCTATGACCTCAAGAACCAATATTGTACGTAAAATGAATAAATAATTCGTTGTAGTCGATTAAAACTTTAAAAAATTAATAAGTCAAACTTATTTGAAAAAATATTTCAAAGTAAAAATATAAATATTTCAGTCATTAAATTCTATAAGAAAATTTAAACCGGATAAATTTGTATCGATCTGATGTTTCGATGTTCTTAATTCAATGATTATTATATTACGTGTTATAAGACAAGTAAAATGATCTGTGCAATGAATATATAGTTTTATTAATTCCTGGGACTATTTTTTCTGATCAGGTATAGTTTACATAGTATTTAGTATTTATATCTTATTATTAGCGCACTATTTTGAAAGAGTAAGTATTAATTATCTCTGCCCAACTAATAGGGTATTTTACACTATGTAAGGAAAAATATAAAAATGTTTGTTCATAATAGATTTCGAAAAAAGTAAACAAGAAACGTCGATATTTATTCATAAAATTGCAATTTTAATTTGATAATTCCATTTTAAAAATCGTCTTTTCTAATCTGTTTTTCAAATGTCTAAAACGCCATTCGCCATATTGGATCCCGCCGTGACGTCATTCCGATAGCAAACAATCTACTGAAAATAAGTTGTGCGCTGTTATTTTGATAAATTTACGAGTTATTAACACGTTTGTAGACTTCTAGCCTTTATTTCACTATGGAAGACGGTTTTGTGAAAGCAGAAAGTACAAATCTGCCAATGGTTAATACTTTAATGGTGGCGAAATTTTTTGCCTCCAATCCCGATTTCTGTTCTGCCGAGTTGAGAAATGTTAAAACAGCAATATAAGTAACCATTGTATCAAGTTTTGTCTAATAATAAGTACAATAACAATACACAATACAAAAAACGGGTCCTTCATGTTACACTCCAACCTAACCTATATTTTGTCATCAGGTCGGGAAGGGAATCTTACGGAGACGACGCAATAGGCTATGTGCAGCTGAAGCGGGTTCAAAATACATGCGTGGTTAAGTGTACGGTATGCCCGGAACATAAAGTGCGTACCAAGCCCTATGCAGTGACACTTGTTGTAAACGAACAAGAAGAGACTGTGACTAGTGTCAAGTGCCACGATTGCCCATCTTCAGAAGGCGGCTGCAAGCACAGTGTTGCATTTTTAATGTGGTTACATCGTCGAACCGAAGCCCCGTCGTGTACTTCGGTTGAATGCTATTGGAGGAAATCGAATCTGGCTAAGGTTGGATCATCAATAAAAATTTTGTGTGCTAAAGAAATCTCAAAAAGAAAACCAAAGGAGATGGTTCAAGATAGCAGTGTCTTAAATGAATTTCTTTTAGAATGTCAAAAAAAAAATTGACAAATGCCAGTTTTTGAGGCATGAACCTGATTTTGACAGTAAAGCAACTTTATCACTGCATCATCTAATAATGAAATACAATGATGAAGACTGTGACATTTTTTTAACTAAAATTTCTCATCTTTTTAATCAAAAAACCATATCATCCCTGGAGAGTAGAACTAGAGATCAACATAAAAGTGGCTTGTGGCATGAACTAAGATATGGCAGAATCACAGCCTCAAAATGCTAAGAAGTGAGCCAGTGCAAAACTGTGGATGGTGCTCTGGTTGCTATGGTTTTTGGTGCAAAACTGGAGGATGAAGTCAGGATAGCAGTGGAAAAGAAAATGGGAATAAAGATAGCAAAATGTGGTCTATATATTTCTGAGGCATTCCCAATGGTTGCTGGCTCGCCTGATGGGATTAATAACAAGACTACTTTTGAAATTAAGTGTCCGTCTAGTGAAAAAACTACACAAAACTATATAGATAAGAATGGTTCAATATCAAAGAAATATTTTGCACAAGTTCAAATGCAGATGTATTGTGCTAAAGGAAACAAAAGCTATTTCTGTGTCGCTAGCAGTGATTTTAAGAAAAACAATCAGGTCACTATAATCCCTGTTGAATATGAACATGAATATGTCATGAAGTTATTAAATAGTGTAGTTGCTTTTTGGAAGAATAACATTTTTCCAATTTTATATAAAAGTGTTAAAGTCTGAAAATATACTTTTCAGGAATATACTTTATATGTGTAACTAATGGCAGCACTGGCTGTCAATGGAATCAGCTGCTCATAATTTATAATTTTTGTACTAAGATTTATTCTTTTATCATAAAATTCCTATTTCGGATCTACCTCTATCCAAGTTTAAAATGGTCGTCAAGAATACCTTAATTAAAAAGGCATATTACAATATTGAAGAGTACATATCAAAGATGCTTGGACAGGCGTTGCTCCAATCTCCATACAAATTTGATGTAAATTATTGTTGGCATTTAAAAGAGCAACCCTTTGAGTTTCTTGCTCGTTCTTCTCAAAAGGGAGTCTGCCTTGCGAATGAGCAGTAGTTTATAATTGACAATTTCAAGAGTAATATTTTGTTACCAATGAAATAAAAATACTTTGACTTTGAATATTTTTTTTATCTTTGTAGGTTTTTATAATACAAAATACATCCATTTTATAAAGATATAATGATTGTTTTATTAAATTAATTTTATATATTAAAAGTTCTGTTGAGTGCAGTAGACTCATAATAGTGATCCATCCTTGAAATGAACTGTCTTATGTTGACCAACATCGTCTTTATAAAGAACACCATGGAAATAATGAAACTATACTTATTACAATATACTTTGTATATCTTGAATGGTTAATGTGACTAATATGAAACATTTTTAAACTCAAAAGACACTTATAAATGAACACAGAATCTATTAAATTGAACTTTGAAAAATTTGGATTTATTTTTACATCACTTGGCACTTGAATCCATAATTTTTGTGGCGTTTTTACACTTGTATTTTTGCATTCAGGCACAAGACACCAATGATAACTCATTATTTTCACGAATCTTATTACTTGGTCTTTCGCAGTCGTATTGTTTACTAACCGAGTGACGTCACGAGATGAAAAAGCATGGCGGCTAGCGTTTCCGCGCGAAAATTCAAAATCATAAATAAAAAACAGATTTTAGGGCGATTTTCGGTTTTAAAAAAAATTCACAAAATTTCTACTAGTTCATTACGATCTCAGGATTAATTTAAAACAGTTTTTAAAAAATGGTGTAATACCCTATTTGCTCTAATTTGCTTTACCTGCAATAAGTTTGTAAACTAAATGTATTGAAGCAAATTGATAGGGGCTTAGATTTCAAAAATCAGAACTAATAATAGGCTTATCGAATCAGAACTTTTTAACATTTGACAAATTTAAACTACTAACAGACTGATACGATAGTACTATTCGTAGACTTGTCCAATCATAACCTTTACATGCTTTGGCAAAACGAAAAAGAATTAGTATTTGACAAATTTAATAATAAAATGGGGGTAAAAATCCGTTTGACGAATCGGAACAATTTTTATTATGACCAATGATACTCTAAATCACATTAATTAGCTGCCACCTCGAAATTTGTTTTAAAGGAAATAAAATCGCTGATGCACACACACATCAACAGAATCTAAGAATATATTATTCCGAAATTAATCATGGCTTTATAATTTAAAACCTTTTTAGTATCAATAAATACGGATTCAAACCTTTGTTATTCTATTTTAAAAATAAAAATTCAAATCAAATAAAAATTCAAAATTCGGCTGCGATTCCAATTTCTTAAAATACCGCCAGAAAACTATTCAATATATCACAGCAACGCAACAAGTACCTACAAAGACTACAGAAGGGCCACCAGTTGCTTGTGAGCAACCAAACCGTGAGAAGAAGGAGGTAGTCCACGAAGAGCACCGATTTAAATAGCACCTAACCTAGTCTACGAACAGTACCGATCGACATTATTCACAGGTGCTATATTTATTATTATATTTTAGTCCACGTACAGCACCAACGAATAAGCGGCCTAGTGATGGCTTTGTTTTTTAGAAAGTTATTAAATAAATGATATCGATGAACATTAGTTAGACCTAGTGGAACTATAGGTTTATTACACAGGTACACGGATAAAGAGTATGACGGTTGGTGTTTCTTATTGGAAATTAAGTAAGGACCTAAAATATTTAAAAAAAGATGTACATGTCAACTATCATATCGCACACCTAGATAAAGACTCACTCAACTCGAAATAATTACAAAATGACTTATTATCACTACGGGAATGTGCGTTCAAAACTACATAATCTCCAAAGATACATGTAGAAATAGTTCCATAAATAAAATGAAGATGGCGCTGTAAGTTAGTATTTCTGACTCGCTTGGCCCACAGCCTCCGCCGACAACACTAACGCATTACCTGTTGCGACTTGTTAGCCGGAGGGAAGGATGCTGTTAGTACACGTAAAGAACTGATTATTTCGAGTTGTGCGTGTATTCGTGATTAACTGCGTTATGAATACGTAAAATATTTTAAGTTATACTGGTCGTCGTGGTTGAACTTGTGATAAACTTAGGCCGACTCTTTGACTATTTTGACTTAGTGGAGTGTTTGTTTACAAATGTGAGTATTATTTATTTACTTTACTTACTACGGGTCGCTCACTTCCCTCTAATATGGTTGAGGAGGGCGATGGCTGGATCCCGCGTTAACTCGTGAACGGGTGCCGTTTGAGGGTGTTCGTCGTTTGGATACTTGGGGGGAGGGAGACTTGCCGAGCTAACAGATGCAGAAAAGAATAATTTTGTATAGACATAAAGAGACTCTGTATTGATCTGTACTGATATTTTGAAAAAAAATATACCCGTGAAGTTTCTTGCCAGTTCTTCTTCACGAAGGTTTTTTCGAAATGGTGGTAGAATCATGTTTTATTTGACGTCAATAAGAACAAGTAATTGTCAATGTTGAGAAACAAATATTTCATTTCATTTCACTAACTGAAAATGGATTATTATTGTTGAAATTATTTCAAAACATTTAAGTTAGTAGAGTATTGCTGGTTAAATGAAAATAGCCCTTATCAATGTAACTATAGCTGCTAGGGTTTCTTTGAGTTTAGGAATATTTTGTATTGTAGTTGTATTTGTACCAATGATTTCGTAAAATATTATTGAGAAGTGTCGACTTCGAGTAATGGGTGTTTTTTGAGTTAGTGTAGTCTTAGTGGCTAAATCAGTTTACTAATTTCGTTTTCAGAAGATGAAGGGTCGTGGTGTTCTATTGCTAAAAAAGGCTATAACAGCTCGTTTAAATGAGTCTGAGTGTGATGATGTAGAATTGGAGCCTCAAGAGTACACACCACCGCCTTCAACGAGCACCACAGTGATAAAAAAAAGCCATAGCAAACGAACCAGTTGGGAATGATGACGAGCTGGAGCTTCACGAGAACACACCGAGTGCATCGACACTTTCAACGAGCCCCACAATCATGACAAAACACAAATGAACCAGACGGCACTGATATGGGAATGGGGCCACAAGAGTACGCACCCACACCTTCAACAAATACGAAAGTAGTTAAGAAATCTTAACAAATCACAATGGGGGGTTAGGAGAGAACTCATAATCATCACAATCTACGTCTGCCAGATCTCAGGTGAGACCATCATACTTTATTTCACCAGTTAACAGTGAGGATAGCGATTTTGATGACTCTGATAAGAGTTCGCATTATACTTCATCTACCAAGAAGAGAACTCATCGTCCTCTCCTCCCCAATTCAAGGAAAAGATCCCGCTCTTCTACTTCTTCTAGCTCGTCAAGTTCTAGCTCATCATCAGATAGTTCCAGCAGTTCATCATCAAGTAGTTCTAGCAGTTCCAATAGCAGTAACACAGTGCCCTCTGCGGTATCGAATACTAACTACGTTTCACGCCACGATAATCTTGAACCTTCCACATCTCAGCCGATTATTAATCCGGCTCCTGCTGCAACCGACAACTTTCAAAGATGTAAGAAAAGAGTAAGAACCCTGCAGCTTGGGCCACGAATGTAAAGAAGGTTTTATGAAACACGGGAAAAGCTTACGAAAGTTCGACCAAAAATAAAGTAGCTGAAAGAGCGGTCAAGCCTCCGTGTAACGATAAATGCAAATTAAAATGCAAGGATAAAGTAAATGAAATTTTACGCAAATCATTTTTTGATAATTTTTGGAAATTAGGCAACCTTCAAAAACAGAGAGAGTTTATCGTACGACATACTGAATGCATTAAGCCTAAATATAGATACAGCAGTACTCAAAATCTAAGAGCACTTAATTCTGCATTTTTCTTGGAGGTTGACGGCATTCGTGTTAGAGTCTGCAAGACATTCTTTAAAGCTACCCTTTTATCAGCGATCAATGTATTAAGACTGCTCTTTCTAGACGGCAAAAAGGTGGTTTTATAGAAGACGATAAAAGGGGCAAGCATGGCAATCCTTTTAAAATAGAAAATGAAATAAAATAAAGTGTTGTCACATTTATCAACTCTATCCCTAGAACAGAGTCTCACTACCTTCGAGCACAAACTACAAGGGAATTCATCACAAGCGAAAAATCTCTAGCAGATCTATACCGAGATTATAAAGATCTACGGGAAAATGACAATTTACCATTTGCTACCTCATCAACTTTTAACCGTATTTCTAATACACAATTTAATATTTCTTTTGAAAAGATGCGTGTGACCTTTGCCAAACATATAACAATTCCAACGACGAAGGAAAACAAAACCTAGAAATGGCTTATGAACAACATTTGAAAGAAAAACTATTGTCTAGATCAGAAAAGGATGCTGACAAAGAAAGGACAGATGTTCTTGTTGCGGTTTACGACCTACAAGCATTAATGCAAATTCCCAAGGGTCAAGCATCTTTGTTTTTTATAAATCGAGAATAAATTGTCTTAATTTCACTGTAAGTGATTTATTTGCAAAAAATGTTGTTTGTTTTTTCTGGGACGAAATTGAAGGCAAACGTGGTGCTGTGGAAATAGGATCTTGTGTGCTACAGTATATACAAATGTTAGTTGAGAAAAATTCATCAGATAAAGCTCTAGATATTATATTTTACAACGACAACTGTTGTGGTCAGCAGAAAAATAAATATATACTGTCAGCCTATGCTTTTCCTGTTTCAACCATGAAAGTCAACTCAATCGCACATAAATTTATGGTTCGCGGGCATTCACAAAATGAAGGAGATAATGTGCATAGCGTTATTGAAAAACAAATCAAACGTTATACTAAGTCAGGCCTTATATACTGTCCACAACAATACGCTACCATGTGGAAGAACCTTACCATGTGGAAGAACCTTCAAGGCCCTTCAAGAAGAGTGGGGTAATAATTTCACTTTAAATGCAGACAGAGAACAAATCAAATGGCACGACAACAAACAACTCCGCATTGAAAAGCAGCAACCAATGTAATTTTTTTATAAAACCTCTTATGAAGAGCCGATTTTTAAGAAAGCGTTTGTAAGAAATCTAAGACGAGCACAAAATCACGAATTTTCTCCAAATTTGAAACAAGCGTATCTGCAAAAAATATCGCTGGGTGCTAATAAAAAGCGGGACATTCAGGAGTTAATTAATAAGAAAATTATTCCCCAGATGTACTTCGATTCTTATTACCAAAATGCACTTGCTGTGGAATAATTTTCCAGAACAAAGTTCTAGTATTATTTCGATACTGTGATTTTAGTACTGATTATTAAATTTAGTAGAAAGGAAGTCTGATTATCTTATAAAGTTCAACTAGTATGTAATTTTGCCGTTTTCAGTTACTACGGGGCCTTAAGTACAAAAGACAAAGTCTGATTGTTGTTAAGTATGTTTGATTGACGTGCCAATTTATGGTATCGCGTATTTAATATTAAATTTGTTAAACAAATTACAATATTTTATTTATTTTTATTAATGAAAAAGAAAAACTGTACTGATTTAAGAGAAAATAAGCAATAATACTAGTTGATATAGTAATAAGTGTTTTTGTACCAAAGTGAAGTCTTTAATTATTTTTGAGTATAGAAATTCCTTAAATATGTTTTTAAAAGGAATTCTGTACGTTTTTAAAAGTATGATACAAATAATGTTTAATTGTATGTTTATGTTTAAACAAACCTACGGATTTTTTAGACATTTTTAAAAATTTTGTTATTTACAATAAATGTAAATATTTATTAAAGAAAGTTGCCAAACTGAAAACTGATTTAAAGCAAAGAAAAAGCATTGATGTTGTCCAGGTGCTGCATAACAATGAAGATGTCACAAGATTATTAAAATTGAATATCAGTCCATCAATGGCGTTAATGCTACAGGGCGAAATACAAAATGGTCAAAGAAAGTACCCAGGAAGGAGATGGAATGAAAATCAAAAATTCTTGGGCTTGGAACTATACAAAAAATCTCCCCGCACATACAAACTTTTGAGCAGATTATTTTGCTTGCCAAGTTCAACTACACTAAGAAGACTTTTAAGCAAGTTTCAACTGAAACCGGGTATAAATGAAATAATATTTAAAAATATCAAAAAAGATGCAAAGAAGAACATGGAAAATGATAACTTGTGTTTCTTAGCATTTGATGAAATGTCTATAATGAAAAATATAAGTTATAATCCAAAGTCAGATGAAATTGAAGGATACCAGGACCATGGACATCAAGGCAAATCTAAAGTGTTTGCCTCCCATGCTTTGGTGTTTATGCTAGTGTGGATAAGGCGAATGAGGAAGCAACCAGTTGCATTTTACTTGTCTGGCGATTATGTCACTGCAGACAGATTAACAGTACTCATTAAAGAGGTATGTATTTCACCACTATTATACATACATACATACATCCATTGGGTATCCATTGAGTATCGCTGTGCAGATGGGCACATAAACATAATATTATAATATTAATACCTTTATTGTCAGATAGCAAACCTTGGTAATCCATGTATACTTTCATAATAAAAAATATCAATACTAAATAAGTAATTATAATATGAATATAATATGAACTTTTATCCTTAAATGGGGTGTATTAACCCAATAATATAAACTTCATATCTATTTTATTTATTTATTTATTTTTAATATTGAATGTTACACTTTCCAATAGTATAATTAATTATTTTATTGTTTTTAGTTTAAATCAAACACTTATAATAATTTTATTTTGTCTTTCATGTCTGTAATACAGTTAAAACTTTTAAATGGCATTAAACATTTTTTGTTTGTTTCCAGATGAGTTACCTGCAGAAGCTATTGCAACAGCTACGTTCCTGGAGCACTTTAATAATTTATTTGATTTATTAAACGCCAATTCACCTGGCAGGGCAGATGGAAAACCATTTAAAACAAATTGGACCGCTAGCAGTCCACATAAGGACTTTATTAAAAATTCCAAAACTTTAATTAGTAATATTGAGTTTGTGGGATGCAAAAGAAAACCACCATCACAAATGGGCTGGCTAAAATTATTAAACGGTTATGAGCGTCTGTGGGATAAAATTAACAAAAAATATAAAATTAAAAGTTTAGCAACGAGGAGGATCAACCAAGATCCTCTGGCAAAATTGCTTTGGTTGCATAAGAGCCAACTGTGGCTCAAATGACAATCCCACGGTCGCTCAGTTCGTTGCAGGGTTAAAAACTGCTATTGTAAGCAATTTAAGAAATAATGTGAAAAGTAATAGAAATTGTGAGGAGGATAATTATCAGTTACTGGAGAATTTTAAATAGTTTTCCAAGAACAAAGCTTGTTCTAAAATTAATGAAAAGTTGCCCGATCCTGATCTTAATTGTTCTGAACATGACATTTTTGTGTCTGATGAGGAAATAGAAAGCTCAGCAGAAACACAAGCTTGTGCATACGTTTGTGGCTTTATTTTCAAAAAATATTCAAAAAATTGCGAAAATTGTAAAAAAGCTATGCTTGCCGACAAGCCAACAGAAATCCATCAGTTTACTGAATTTAAAGAATATGTAGACGGAAAGCATAGCCTTCAATATGCCAACCACAGTTTTATAGCTTGTGTGGAAAAATCTGCTGAGCTTATTAATAAATATTTAAAAGAAAACCCTCACACAGACCACATAAAAAATAACTGTATTAAAATATTAAGACAAGAAATTAATTATAATTTTTTAAATGCATGCTCAGAGCACTTGTCAAGCAATATAAAAATGATAGAACAATCCAATACAATAATTTTAATTAAAAGATTTTGTGTGTTGGAAAACAGAAAATTCGCCAGTGAGTCTGCTAGAAAACGCCTACTAAAAAAAATAAAAATTTTGAAAAATTCCTAAAAAATGTTTGTTTCATTGAAGAAGAGTCTTGTCATTTTGTCTTGAGCAATTAGTTTTTTATTGTACAGTTTGCAGTACTTTTTTCACGTCTCATGTTAATTTCTATGTATATTTTAATATTTAAACTGTTGCTCGAGGTAAAATGAATAAGAATGAAATCACAAAATTCAATGAATGTGGAAAGGAAACCCTCCACCTGGCCGAGGTCGTAAACGTTTAAATTTCCCGCCAAATAAAAAGGTAGGATTTCAAATTTCCCGCCAGCTGATTATATTCAACATCAGCGCTATCTGTCCCTACTTCGCAGGAACTAAAATTTTACGGGGTAATAGTTTTTATATGGAGTGCCGCTTCTTCTCCTCGTTAGAGGAGTATAGTATTCGTTGATTGAGCTTTACTGAGTTGCGTTGGTATCGTAAATGACTTAGAAATGCGGGCGGAGGCGGCGGGAGAGCGTCCGTCTCGTCAGTCGCCACGCCACCCAACGCGTATCATTCAGGGGGGGGGGGGCGACTGTTCTAAGGCGATGTTAAATACCTATATGGGAAACAACTGACCAATCACAGACGCCATGATTTTTACAAATGGTAACATCGATCAATAAATTTTTTTTATATGGCAGCACTATGACTGATTGATGGAAAGAAGAAAAATATGCGTGAAATTGCGTATAAAACTACAGTTTGAGACTGGCATTTTTCGCTATTTTGATAATTTAAATATTATATATACCTTTTTACCTTGTATAAGCGTGTGGCGTCGAGATGAGGTTCCTGCTCCTCCGTCTATTTGCTGTGAAAGTGTTTTCGAGATATTGACTCATTTGTGTTGTGAACATGGGCGAAAATTTTCGCAAATGTTTTAAGTGTGGCAGATCTTCAGCTAATCATAACGTTAAACTGTTTCGATTTCCGAAGCCTGGAGTAAGAAATCAGCTGCGGTACGTATTATAATGATCATTCCTGCTAGTGTAACCATAGTTGTATCGAAAACTTAGGCTTACCTACAATAATCAAGCTAATTTACAGAATATTATCTCAAAATTATTAGGCAGCAAAATGAGTTTTCAACATCACAAAATCTTAAAGTAAAGTTTGGCAAGTGTAGCTTTACGATTAAATTTTTTTGTGTATGCAAAGCTTGACTATGTTTACAGAGACAGTAAAAACACTGCCACTAACAGAGCAGCTTTGTTGACCAGAAATCTTTGTTGAAGTGTCATGCTATGTATACAATACACCTTTGTGCACTGCATATTAATTAAGTTAATATAACAAGCATTTAATAATTATATTTTCACTTCATTCTCAGAGTCGAAGCGCACAGATTGTGATCATTATAATCTATCACTAAAAATATTTTGTTGGTTTCAGCTGCAAGTTGTGGGCCAAATATATGGTCTCAGAAAAGTCTTCAGAATCAGTAGTGTTTCAGAAAAAATTGTTTAGTGAACACAGAATGCTGCGTCAGTACCATTTTGAACCTCAAGATTTTACTGATTCCTCTATGAAGAAATTATCAAGAAACTCATTCCCACATGATGTAAGAGTTGATAAAGACATAATAAAGTTCATAGAAATCGTTTCTGTTTAAGTTATATGTATTACAATTTTTCTTATTTCATTTCAGAAAAAAACTGATTCTTCTTTTAACCCAGAACCAACCGTTCAAAATACCTATGAGCAGGTTTGCATCCCAAACCAAACTCCAGCTCAACCTGGCTTCACAAAGAATATCTTTTAGAGATATAACAAATATTCAGCAACCATTAAGTGTCACCACATCTCACTCCTATTATAGAGAGAGAGTAAAAATGCCAAGAGATAACCAGCTCTATGCAAAATGTACCAAGTACATGAGAAAGGTGTGCCAGTTACGCAATACTATAAAAAAGTTTAAGCACAAAGCAATACTGAACATCCTTTCTGACGACAATTCTATAATTAAGTTGTCAAAAAAAAAATACCCCAACTCCCCTCTTAAAAAATACCCCAGCTCTACTCTTGCAAGCACAAGTTAGAAATTACAAGAGAATAGGTTGTGGGCACAGGTGGACGAAAGAAGAAAAAATTGTGGCACTTAGACTGTACAGGCGGTCACCTACTTGTTACAGACTGCTTAGAAGAATGTTTAAGTCACCTTCTCCTGGCACCTTGAAAGTCTTACTGAATAGGGTACCTTTTGGTGTTGGAGTCAGTGAACCTGTTTTAAATGTATTAAATGCATTCACCAAATCATTACAACCATCTGCTAATGAAATTTGTATTAATGTTTGATGAAATGTCTCTGAAAAAACATTTGGAATACTTTTCAAAAGATATTATAATTGAAGGTTTCCAAGACCATGGAATCAAGGAAGATCGCCTACTGTAGCTTCATATGCTTTAGTATTCATGATTGCAGGCATCAGGAAGACTGTAAAGCAACCCATTGCCCATTACTTTTAGTGGGTTGTCCACAGCTGATAGGCTTGCAGTACTTATCAAAGAGGTGAATATATATTTTTTAAATCAGAAGTAGCTAAGCAACTTTATATCAATATTGTTACAAATTCAATATTGCTAAAATCTAGGTTTTTTTCACAGGCATTTGCGTTAATTAGCTTCTTTGTCTTAATTTTTGCTATATTATTTAGTTTTAATCTTGTTTGTGACCATCCTTGCTTGATTTCAGGTCTTATGCAGTTGCTTTCAAGCAGGAATAAACATAACGGCTACTGTATGCGATATGGATGGGGTGAATAGGAAAGCACTCACAATTTTGGGAGCAAGCTATCAGCAACCGACCTTTTAATTTCATAACAGATACAATTTTTGATGTAACACATTTGTTAAAGTGCTTCAGAAACTTATTTTTTAAATATTATATAGAGTGTGAAGTAGATATTGCTTCAAAAAACAAAACAGGAAGAGGTGAGATGTACTGAATCAATAATAACATTTTGCACCCATGCTGAATATTTTTATGTTGAAGGAGCAACAAAAGAGGCAAATATAACCAGAAAAAAGAAGTTTGATAATTAGCTTATGAAAAATAGTGGGGAGGAATATACCATGCAGGTTACCAAAAAAATTGATTCCAAGACGTGAAATAAACGCTTCATGTAACGTTGTCACTTGTAAAAAATACCAAAGAGATTGTTATCTTTTTAATGAAGATATTCGACAAAATATATTTGTTAAGTTTTGGGCACAAAGTAACTTACATTGTCTACGAGAATACATAATTCGTCATGTTCAGAGAGTGCTCCCGAAACGAAAGATTGCTCAGACAAATTCTAGAAGACAATACACTTTTATTTACCTTATGCCACTTGAAAATGTTTTAAAAAAAGTCTGCAAGAAATTATTTTTAACTACTCTCAATATTACTGAACGAAGCGTGAGAACTGCTCTTGAAAAAGTTGATATCAGAGGTGTTGTTGAAAAGGACAAGCGTGGAGGCCGGCGAGAGTCATACTTAGAGAATGACAAGGAATGTCGGCGATTGATAGAAGAACTTATAGACCGGTTCACAAAGGTAGAATCCCATTATTGCCGCGAAAAGAGTACTCGTGAATACCTTAATTCCGATCTAACTGTTCGAAAAATGTATCAAATGTTTCTCGATGAACTTAAGGATAGTCCAGTAAAGCCGAGTTTATCTTTGTATCGCCGGGTATTTAAATCCAAGAATTTGTCATTCCACCGTCCTAAAAAGGACCAATGTAGTCTTTGCTTGACGTTCCATAAAGGTTCAGAGGAAGAAAAATCACGTTTGAGTGAAAGATTCAATAAACACCAAGAAGATAAATCTTTATTTCGTCAGAAAACAGCAGTATGCAAAAACGAAGCTCAAAAAGACTCCGCCAAAAGTCGAATGTGCAACTTTTGATCTACAGCAGGTCATCAACTTACCTATCAGTAATGAAAGTGCAGTATTCTACAAAAGGCGGCTCTCGGTATATAATTTTACTATTTACGACATGGCAACAGGAGATTGTTACTGCTTCACTTGGCACGAAGGAGAAAGTAAAAGGGGATCATGTGAAATATCAACTGCACTTTATTATTTTTTTTAAAAAGTGATGATAAGGAATCCAACGAGTTTACTTGTTTGCTGATGGATGCAGCGGCCAAAATAAAAACTCAATTGTTGCATCTACGCTACTGTATGTTATAAATAATTCTTTAAACATAAAAGAAATTGATTTACGATTCTCAGTACCTTGCCACGGTCAGATTGAGGGAGATTTCGCTCACAGTGCCATTGCTCACGCACTGAAGAAAGCAGGTGATATTTTTATACCTAGCCAATTAATACCTATTTTCAAATTAGCGCGAAGGAACAAACCGTACGAGGTGATAAAATTGGACTACTCATTTTTCCTAAATTTAAAAAAATTGCAACTGAGTTACGGTTGCTTACAATCCGAAAAGATGACACAGGAAAAACTATTAATTGGACTGAAATGATGGAATATGCGGTGATAAAAACTGAACCAGGAAAATTGTTTTTCAAAGCTAGTCATGCTGACACTGTTCCAAAATCTTTGTACTTAACGATTTAACTTTAATAACAACAAACAAAGAGTTATTCATTAGAAATAATAAATTCATTACAATTCAAAGACTGATTTAAGTGCATTTCCTACCGTTAAGATTAAACGAAATATGCTGTGATTAGATAAGATACTGTGATTGCCATTAAAAAATTATAAAACCTAAATACTTCATTGTTATTTATAATTAATAATATAAACAGTGATACTTTATTTTACCTTCGAAAACACCTACACATGGTGGCGTAAGTGTCACCTTCCGGAACTAGGTAAAAACAAAGTTATCACAGAGTGACGTAACTGTTTTACGTGTAAATAAATAAATATATACATATAATATATAAATGGATCATGTATTGTATGCACAATGATGCTCTTCTCTCTTTATGTATACAATAAACTTGTATGTAAGACGCGCCTGACATTTGCGATAGCTCTAGATATCAAGTTCTAAACGGAAAATAGGTTGCCCTGTAAAATTTGCCCGTTCCTAGTTACGACACTTGTCATGCGAGGGACGAATTTTGTAGCAGGTGCCCAAACTATAAAAACATTAAATCCACTTATAAACGATACAGGACTTAATCAACTGAAAATAAACTTAATATTTTCTATAGTAAATACATTCAAAGACGAGCGTGAAAAGCAGGAAAAAAGTGATTATTGTACACTGACTATTACAGTTAGATAAGAGAGTAAAGTTTCTACATTAAAAAGTTCATTTCAATACAAAAAATCTAGCGGAGATAACATACGGGGGGGTGGGGTTTGACCTAGCTGCGGGCCGTTGTCTGATCGGTAGAGCCCATTTGTTGGTAATTAGCGATGGCATAATCGAACAAAAAACTTTAAAAAAACTTTTCTTCTGGTTTATAATACTAGTTTTGGTATTTTTAGGTACCCAAGCAATACTTGAACTTCCTGTTAGCTGATATTTACGATGGGACAAACAGAATCCTTCTATTCGTCACAACGAGCAAAAAACTTACCAGAACACGCCATCTGTATTGTGATGGGACATTTAAATCAGTGCCGAAATCTTTTATTAAGATTTATACCATTCACGGTGATGTCGATGGTATCGTGAAGCATATGCTTTTCTACTTAACAAAAAAATGGATACATATTAAATTCTTTTTCAATTATTGAAATCTTCCATACCAGAAATGAATATAATTTTTTTTACCAGTGCTGTTGAAGAAGCTGCGGTAAGAGGAATACTATATGTATTTCCCAAGGTAGTGGTCGAGGGTTGTTACTTTCAATTTAAAAAGAGTGAAAGAGCTTGGCCTGAACAAAAATAGTATTTATAGAAAGCACGTTGCTTTGTGCAATGTGCTCCCTCATTTGCCACCGGAGGAATTAAACGACAGATGGCTTTATATTATGAGCGAGAGTCCTCGCGATGACAGTGTTATAAAATTCAATGACTACATGGTCACACAGTGTATTGACCACAAATTGTGGTCTAACAAGTGGAATTGTTTCGGCCAGGGTCACAAAGCAAACAATTATGCTGAGTCATTATTCAGTACTTAGTAAAGGGATTAATAAATACTATAAAAATGTTGCAAATGTTTTAAAAACTCTCCAAGAGATTTTTAAAAATTTCTCAGAAACTCGTAAAAAAATGGGAAAATCGAAAGGATATCTTTTCAAAAATAGAAACTTATTAATAGAGACTACAATACAGGAATATAAAAGTGGCTCTATTAACCTTGGTCACTGCATGGAAAAGTTAAGATTCTAAGATTTTTTTATGCATGGTTAATTTTTAAATTAAAGCTAGTTTATATAAACAACAAAAGTCTAACTGTAACATTTTAACTAACGAGGAGACTCATTGTGAAAATATATTGAATTAAGAAAGTTTTATACTATGTAACATTTAACGTGGCTGATTTGCAATAAAGAGATATCTTTTATTTAACAACTTTCTAAAAAAACAAAGCCATCACTAGGCCGATAATTCGTTGGTGCTGTTCGTGGACTAAAATTTTATAATAAATGAGTCCACGAGTAGCACCTGTGAAAAATGTCAATCGGTGCTGTTCGTGGACTAGGTCAGGTGCTATTTAAATCGGTGCTCCTCGTGGACTGCCTCAGAAGAATGTTACAGGATAGAGGAAGACCGCTATGAGTTTCTGCGTCGGATGCGGCTTTCGTAAGCTCAGGATCATTTGCCGTGAAGTAGCCAACAAAGGTCCACAATACTGTCGGCTGATGAGTCCTGCTTTAGATTTCATCCAGATAAATGACGCACACGCGTTTGAAAAACACCAGATAAAGACAGCCGTCTCCAGCACCCTTAAGAGCGTCACTCATACCAAGGTGGGACAATCGTGGTGTGAACAGAAATTTGGCTTGGAAACTTGGTGGACGTGCCCAGCACGTTTAAATACGAGGCAGTATGTCTGAAAACTGAAAATACCACGATCAGGCAGTAGAACTTTGTTACTGTCCTGCCCAGAATCCAAATAGGCCAGAAATTTCTAATCGTGCAAGATATGGACCTTCTCAAATAACGCGATTGGTGTCAGCCACTACCCGATATTCGAGTTTTGGATTGGCCTGTACAGACTCCCGACTTGAATACTATTTATCATGCCTAAAACACTTTACAGCGAATAGCTCTGAGGGCTATTCTGCCCAATTTTAAAATGGAATAACAACATGTAGGGTATTTTCATCTAGATACTTATACACTTTGTATGGGAAATTTAGTTAGAACATTTATCAATAGATGGCTCTGAAACCTTCTGACGTCAGAGCTAGTCTATGACATTAAAAAAAGTAAAATAATGTTTGATATTGACATGACGTTAAAGTTATACTGACAGCTACAGTAAATTGACAGTTATTGACAGAAAAAAATAGCACTATTCTGTTAACATCTTGTGACACGAATGCACGCTTGCGGACTTTTTATCAGCTTTCTTCAAATTTTTATCGATCCCGGCTAGGAAATCCTGACATTCATCTTCCTGCTTAATCTTAAATACCCCAGCTGCGCATTTTAGACAACGATCCCGCTTTTTAACATTGATTCCGGCGCTCAAAATACGGTTGTGATTTTGTTTGGTCTTTGCAAGCTAAAAATGGCTACTTAAAAATTTTAAAGGTAGAAACTAATGACTCCAATCACTGTTTTTCCTATAAAACATCGTACGAGGACACAGAGTTTAAAACAGTCATGATAGATAAAATTGGTAAGACGAGAAACACTGCCAATAATATCACTGTTAAAAAGGCATACCTACAGAGAAAAAATCCCAATATGTGAGAAGAAGAAGAAGGGCTTGCTAGACCTTATTAGGAAAAATATTGCACCAAGATTTTATAAACCGTTTTTTGAGAATCTCTAATTTTTATTATGTACCTGAAGAAGACTGATTATGCGGTAGTTGCCAAATAGTTTTAAGAAGAAACTTAATAGATGATAAGTTTGTTGGGTTTTTTTTTGTTTAAGTATGGTTCATAATGTTCCTAATTATTTTTAGTTTGTTGATATTTTTTTATGTTTATGGTTCATAATGTTATTTTTCCCAATTACTTTTAAGAAGCATAATAGATAGGTGTTCTTTGTCAGATTTCTTTTATCTTTGTGATTCTTAATATTTTAATATTAATGTGATTATTTAAATCTGCGTACTGGTAGGTATCTGGGCGACAGTCATACTGCAAATTGTTATAAAATGTGGACTATTTTGATGTTCCTATAAATTTGCTAGTTGATGAAGACTCAATTAATAAATACAGTGACAAGGACGACTTTTGGGGCTCTTCTCTTGAAAACAATTCAGTTATCATTTTAACTGATGCGGTCCAAGAAAATGATTATATTTTAGATGAGAATACTGGAGAACTGATACGAAACTACATCATTGATGAAACTATTAAAGGAAGCTCAGCGGAAGCTGACAAGAGTTTCTGGGCCATGAAGGAGCAAGATTTTAAACAGTTTTAATTTTAATGTTTGTGTTTTATTTAAAATATCCTTTCCGGGTCTTTTTAGAATGCGCTCTTCACGTTGATGTATTTGAATTTTCAATGCGAAGAGCCATGACGGCACAGTTCAGTGTAATAGTGTCAAATCCGCTTAAGTGGCCAATAACTAACCATTTTACCCTAGCTCATATAGTCACTATGTGGTTATAATTTAAAGAATACTAAATTAAAAAAATTGTTTTAGGTAGGTAGGTATATAATGAACCCACTTTAATGCAAGATTTCCAAAAGTTTATTCTGAAGTTTAAAAATATTGTGATAAAAATTGAATTATTTTCATATCTCAAATAATGATTCTGTTTTCTTTTTATTTTAATATTAAAATTTAGTCTTGATATTTATATTTTTTAAATACCTGAATAAACTGTTTTTTTAAGCAATACCAGCTGATATTAATGTCAGAAATTTGAAAAAACGGCCTAGAAAAGAAGAGTGACAGCTAAGCTATGCGTCTTAAGAAGACAATGCGTTTATTCCAGAATAAAACGTTCTAAACATGTATGAACAAATTTAAGTCTTCAGCAGCATTATTTACAAGAATGCAGTTTAGAGAAGTTACAAAAACTAAAATGGGCAGACTACTCCATCTACTACTACTAATCCATACTACTGCAGCAACTAATCCAGCAAGGGCCGCAGGGATATAGATGGCTCAAAAAAGTTTTCATTTTGGCTTCACATGTAACCCTACGCATACTTCGTTCATAGGCCTCAATCAATGTAGGTGTTAATGAGAATATTTTTAAGCAATTAAAAAAAAGGGGAAATATTAATTTTTCCCCTCTTTTGTACATTATTGTTTGATGAGCTATCCATATCCAAGGGAAATCATTTCAGGCTTATAACATAATGGGACATGTACTAAAAAACAAATTGCTATCATGCACAAGAGTTTATGATCCGAGGAGTTTTAAAAAATTATAAACAGCCAATAGCATACACATTTTGTGCTGGTTCCATTTATACAGAAGATTTGAAGAAATTGATTGTGACTATGATAACATAAATCCAAAAATGTGGGTTTATTGCCAACTGGCCAAGGCACCGGAAATGTAAGTATGAAGAATTCTTAAATTAATAGAGAAAAATAGACAAGCCCATTTACGAACAATAAAGAATTTAAACAAAACAATAATGGTAAATAATGAAGAAATTATACCACTTTTTGATGTACCTCACCTTATAAAAGGTATAAGGAACAATTTATTAACAAAGCATCTTTGCTATAAACTTGGCAATAAAATGCAAACTGCAAAATGGGACCATATTTTAAATTTACATGTAGAAAATCCAGAACATATATAAGGTTAATAAAAAACCTCACAGACGCCCAAGTAAACCCAAAAAAAATTCAAAGATGGTCAAAAATTAATCTGAAGTTTTCAGCAAAACCGTTGGTACTAACATGGAGTACTTAGCTTAGTACTTACTTACCAGTTTTAATTACCCATGGATCTATGTTTTATAACTTCTTCACTTTACATTGTTTTGAGTTAATTTAAGTAGTTCAATCCCGTGCCTGGTGGATGGGCCTGGTTGGCTATCGACTGGCCATCTAAATGTCATCGCTACGGCCATGATCTGTTTTGGCAATATAATAGCCAGTTCCTTCCTAAGTCCATGTGTGCCTTTTTCGACATTATCGCCCCTTACTCTTATGGTGCAACTCAAGGTTAAACTCGGCTGTTTCCACCAATAAGAAAAAGCACTAATGGAAGCTTTAAAATTAAGATACGGCTTCAAAATAAACAAACTTTGATATTTATATAAGGTCAATGTAGGGAGGACCGTCTGGGAGGTAAGTCCGTCCAGCGGCAATAACTGCCATTTTTGAACGGCTAGTTTCTTATGGCTCAGTCGGTAAACCAGTCTTACGAAGCTAGTTCGAACTGAGCAACATAGATGTCGCTAACATCATTATGTTGAAAGAAATCGTCGAACATTTTTATTCGTGTTTCGTACTTGAAGTTAGAGTGTAGCGTCTCTTCAAAAAATTTTTAAAAAAGTAGAAAATCAAAGGAGTTTTTGGAGTTTTTGTGATTACGTAAGTTATTTAGTGATTAATTACTTATTTTTTGAAATGAATTCATATATATCGCATTAATTTTATAATTATTACCTGCAGCAAATTTCTAATATCAAAATGTCAGAGGTCTAATAACAAAGACGGCAAAGTCCCATTTTTTTCGAAACACAGATTTTTATTTTATTTTAAACGGCAACACTAGTGTCACATAACCACATTATTAGTTTATTTCAAATCCGGTAACGTCCCATAGAAATCTATGCTTAAAAAAGACGATTCCTAACAAACACGGAAAAGTCCCCGAATGACATAACGAAGGTGGCAAAGTCCATTTCGACCAATCACAAGTCAGCAGTTTCAATGGCCACTCGACAAGAAACTACGCTGTGTGTGTTCCTATTTTTTGTGAATATTAAGTGTTTAAATTGCTAATATCTAATAGAAAAAGGTGTTTTCTTGAAGATGGACTGTAACCCTAGAGTTGTGCCTAAAAATAAAGCCAGGAAGAAAGCTGCAAACCCAGAAAACTGGAAGCAAAACAGAGCTAAGAAACAAAGGTTAGTGTTTAATTGTGTTAGGGTTGAACAACTACATTAAAATATGGTCAAGTGCGAATCGGTATTTTAGGTACATGAAAGTTTTGAATATACACTTAATTTTTTAATAATTTTATTAAACACTCATTAAGGCTCTAGCATCAATTTTGTGAAATAATTCTCAGGTAAACAACAAAATTGATCATCTAGTACAGTGATCAATATATTTAAGTTCGATTCATGCTTGACCAATTTTCTTGTACTTTTCCATTTTAAATAAATGTAAATGACAATTTGTTTATCGATAATAAATCTTTTATTTTTAGATATGAATCAACGATGCTACCCGACCGAATAACTTGCACGCATAAGAAAGGATTTCATTGCAATTCATTAAACATGAGTGATATTTTAAAATTCCATACAGCGTTTTACAAAATTCCGACAAAACAATCACAGGACACCCTTATCCTAAAATACACCAAGAGTATTCCAACGAAACGTAAAAGATCTCGAACGAATACACACACGCCGAAAACGTTCACTACAAAGTTTTATATACCAGTAAATAAAAAACCTATGCTCGTGTGCCAAAAAGTTTTCCTAGCTTATTTAAACATAAAAAAGCACAGAGTACATACTGTGATACGAAAACATTTTGAAACGGGAGAGTGTCCTAAGGAAAATCGCGGAGGTGACCACAAAAGCCATAAATTTGTTGAAAAAAGAAAGGGAGTAAGAGATTTCATCCAGTCTTTAAATTGTTCAGAACCTCATTACTGTCGTGGTTCATCTTCCGTGCGCCTGTATTTACCAGCTGATTTAAATATAAATAAACTCTACAAGATGTACAAAGAACGAGGAATTCAGCCAATTTCGACAAAAGCGCTCTTTCGAAAGATATTTAATACCGAGTTCAACCTAGGATTTGGATCACCAAAAACTGATATTTGCTCCACATGTCTACAGTTTCAAGAAAAAATAAGAGTCCAAACTGATAATGCTAAAAAGAATGAGCTGATGACGTTAAAAAGAGTACACTCGCTACGAGCAAAAGCTTTTTACGATGTTCTGAAATCTAAGAAAGAAGGGGTTCTTACATTCTCCTATGATTGCCAGAAAAATCAGCCACTACCTAAGCTGCCCGATCAGTCTACCTATTATAGCAGACAATTTTATGTCTATAATTTGACCATTGTACAAGGTAGTTCAAAGGATAAATTAACCAAAGAAAATGTTTTCTCATATGTATGGGGCGAGGAGGAATATTCGAAAGATTCAAATACCGTGGCCTCTGCAGTCTACCACCGGCTTAATGCAACAGATCTAACTAACATACATACAGTAAGATTGATATCTGACGGCTGCGGAGGCCAAAATAAAAACACGATTATTATTGGCATGTGTTGTAAATGGTTGCTACAAAATCCAAGTGTAAAAAAGATTGAAGTATATTTTCCAATAACAGGACATTCGTACTTACCCTCGGATAGAGTTTTTGGGCACATAGAACGTGAAATAAAAAGAAAAGACGTAATAATTCTTCCCCAAGAATATCATGATATTATTGCCAATCATGGTACAGTGATACTTAATAGTGACTGCAAAGTGCTCAATTGGAAAGCTGCTGTGGACCAAGTTGTGAAGCCTCCAGGTCAATGGCATTTCAAATTTATGGAATCCAAAAGGATAATTATCAAGAGATGCCGCACAGACACTAACAGTGCGGTAGTTCGAGGTGAGGCATTTTATAAAAGTGACTTGGGAGCTTTTCGCAATATATGTCGTCGAGGAAAAAATATGATGATTTCACCACATGAAATGTTATTAGGTGTGCCAGTAAAGCCACAGAAGATTAATGATGTGTCTACTTTACTATCGAAACATTATGGATCTGATTGGAAAGATAAGAATGATTTGAGTTTCTACAGAAATATTATCGATCGACCTATTACTAACTCTAATAATTCAGAAAACGAAGAAAGTTACTGTGAATCCCGCGTGGAGAACCCTGCGTTAGTTGTATAAGAATTAATAATATATTTATTTTTGTTAGTACTTACATATTTTTAGAAGCCACTTCCATAATTTATTAGCCAAAAATAATTACTTTAGGTCCTGATGCATCCGATTATCCGATCACTACTTATTACAGTTGATATGATTTAATAAATGAAACAACTCGATTCTGTCATTTAATTTAATGTTTTATTTTGGACAGCCCTGGGAGTTGACAATTCATATTATTTTATAACAAAAGCGGTAATGTCCATAACCATTCATAACATAAACAGAAAAGTCCGTGCTTTACTAACAAACATGGCAAAGTCCATTACATATTTTAAGTTTTAAGCTTATTTTGATAATTATTATTCTATAAAAATATGTAATATCTAATATGATTACAATTGTAAACATGAAAACACATCACCACAGTTGGTTTTTTAATATTTTACAAGGCTATATGTTTTTAATTAATTACCAAAAATTATGTTTACTGGACTTTTCTGACTTTGTTATTAGACACCTGATGTAATAGTTGGGAAGTTCGTCTAGTATGCATAAGGGAGGTCCGTCCGTTGCCTCGATTGCAGATATTGTGAACCTTTTCCGCTGCACGTATTTTATGTATTAATATACTATAATTTGTATTTAAAAAATACTCCATTTGGGAAACAACTATCGAACCTGTAACTTTTTGTTTCAGATTTATCACTTATACGTTATGCAGAAAGATGCCAGATTTTTTAGATATCGATTGTTTTTTGCAAAGAACCGATATTGAAAGTTCGTACCAACAACAGTGGCCTTGGTTAATAACTCCCTTAATACTCGCAAAAAGTAGTTTTAATTGTAGTTGCAGACCCGACAGTAGCTTGCCACGCCATTTTAAAATTCAAACATCTAATATACAAGTTTTATTAGAATTTAAATTCTTTTGGTGTCAAGGGTGTTTCAAATTTGCTATTTACGACCATTATCCCGGCGACGAGTGTCAATTTTGCAAATTTGGTTAGTAACTATAAAAGGAAAACGGACAAATCGTCCTATTCTAGGGAGAAGCTACAAGCAGCTGTAAGAGCTGTAAAAAATGGGGAGCTGAGTGGTTACAGGGCTTCACAGGAGTATAATATACCGAGAATGACCATAATGGATCATGTTAGCAATAAGAGGACCAAATCAAATTCGCTAGGAAGAAACACGGCATTGCCATTACAAGTTGAAAAAAATTTAGCTTCCTGTCTTCACTTGATGGAAAAGCATGGCTTTGGATTAAGTAAAACAGAAATGCTGGACATGGTGGCAGAATATGTAAAGAGAAACAAAATATCAACGCCATTTAAAAACGAAAGACCTGGTAACTCGTGGTTTACTGCATTTAAAAAGCGACATCATTTATCAGTTAAGAAACCTAAAGCGGTTTAATACGCGCAAAAGAAAGCCATGAATCCGTTTATTGTATACCAGTACTTCGATTTACTCGAGAAAACATTACACAATTTGAATCTTTTGGAAAAACCGTCCGCAATTTGGAATTTAGACGAGACAAGTTTCTCAACCCAGAAAAAACCAAAATCGTTGGACTTAAAGGACACGCGGCTACTAGAGTCATTTCTTCACCTGGCAAGGATAACACAACTGTTTTGCTTGGAGTCAATGCGCTTGGAGAAAAAATGCCGCCACAGATAATTTTTAAGGGTAAACACATGTGGGATGAGTGGACATCTTCAGAAGCTTACCCAGGCACAACTTATGCCGCGACTAAGAATGGGTGGATGGAGAGCGACGTCTTTGAGACGTACTTCAAAAAAGTTTTCATCCCAAATACAGGAGATGAACGTCCAGTTCTGCTCACATATGATGGCCACGCGACCCATGTGGGGTTAAATATAATCGAAGAAGCTCGCAAAGCCAATATAACAATATTGAAATTACCAGCACATACCAGTCACGTTTTGCAACCGCTGGACGTGGCGGTAATGAAATCATTCAAAGACCGTTGGGATCAACTTCTCGTCAAATGGCAGCGTTTGAATGTTGGAATTACGTTGTCGAAAAAGAGTTTGCGAGGCTAATTGGAGAAGTTTGGAGACCGATTGACAGTCAAGTTTTAAAGAATGGTTTCCGTGGGACAGGAATTTATCCTTACAATCCTAAAGCGGTTGAAGAGAAGCAATTCGACTTGATGAAGCTAGAACAATGGAAAAATCTCCAAAAACTTGAGTCCCAACAGAAACTTGAACAGATTTCACACAGTTCTCTAGAATGTCCTAATTTTGATGACAAAGTTGAGAACACTTCTACCGGAAGCGACCCAAAAACTCTTTTCTCATTAGCGTTTAATTGCATTTCAAAAGTAGCGTACACAGCAACTTGTGAAGAGCGTGACACCCAACAGTATTTAGATTCAAATAGTTCCCCTATTTCAAATTGCAAAAGTGATAATAAGAAGATCTATGTAATAGAGGATAGAATTATACAGTTTGAAGAACTCCTCTTAATGAAAGTTAAAGCTGGGAACAATACAAAACTTAAGCGACAAAGAATGGGACCAGGAGCCGAAGTCATAACCCATGATGATGTTTTGAGGCGTAAAATGGAACAAAAAATTAAAAATATTAAAAAAGAACCAAAGGAAATGGAGATAAAAACACAAAAAATAAAACTATTAATGGAACCTGGTCAATCAAGTTCGATAAAGAAGCCTGCTAGTAGAGAACGACAACAACAAACAATTAAATCAAAAAAAGGGAAAGGTGTTGGTAAAAAGAGTTATGTCGATCAAAAACAACCGAAAAAAGTAACTAAATCTAAAAAGTTGAAACGACCTGAAATAGCTCTAGACGACTCGACAAGTGAATACAGTGATACCGACATTTGCGACAGGGAACAAAATTTTGAAGAAGGTGTGTCTACAACAGAAGAGACGGAAATATTAAAACATAACGGGAGTAAATCACCAACAGTAAAAGAGATACCTGAGAAAGCTTGCATCAAAGTAGTTAAAGAAAGTAAAGAAGTTGAAGAAAATTGTAAGTTCGAAACAGAAAACTATGAGAATGGAGATGATTTAAATAACGTTATTTCAGAACAAGATAAACTAATACCGGATTATGGCATTACTGACATTGTACTCGTACGATACTTAATTCGGAAAAAATGGACATACTACGTCGGCTGTGTGAAAGGAGTAAAACCTGGTGACGACGAAATATATTACTTAATAACATTTTATAAGACTGTTAAAAAACCATTAAAGTTTATATTTCCAAAAAAAAAGGACCAGGATGATGTACCGAGCCTATCTATTGTAAAAAAAAATTTTTTGTTTCATAATCCAGACAATCCCAATGAATTTTTATTGTCTAACGTTGATGACTCTATCTATTTTTTATAAGTGTGTGTTTTTATTGCTTATTTTAGGTACTGATCACATACAATATTGATGTTACAATTAAGTATGTGATTTTACCAAGTACTTACGACTGATCTTATTGTAACATTTTGAGGAGACTTATACGACGTACGGATAATATTTACAACGCTAAAGAGAAACAAATCTCAGTAGTGATTAAGCATATTTTTTTCATGCGATGTTAGATAAAGCCAACGTCTTAAAGTTCATTGTTGCCATTGTTACTGAATACTTCTTGTTTAAAAAATATTTATATGCATAAATAATTATAACATTACATTAAGTTAATTGTTGCTATTTGTAATTGAGTACTTCTTATTTTTAAAATATGTATATAATTGATTATATCATTATATTAAGCCAATGTCCTAAAGTTCATTGTTACTATTTGTTATTGAATAAGTACTTATTTAAAAAAAATGCGTTTAAAATGCATATTTAACGATTATACCTTTAGATTAAACCAATGTCTTAAAGTTCATTGTTGCTATTATAACTGAACAATTCTTGTTTAAAAACGCTTATATGCATAAATTAATATAACATTAGATTAAGCCTACATCCAAATTCATTGTTCCTATTCGTTATTGAGTACTTTTTATGTTTAAAATATGCATATATATGCCTATAAATGATTTAGATTTGATAATATTATAGATTAAGCCAACGTCCTAAAGTTCATTGTTGCTATTGTTACTAAAGTACATAGTAAAAAAATGCATAAATTGTATGCATTATGGTATTAGTATTTTACACTTGTTATACTTACTGGAAATACGGGTGTCTTTTTATTTAAGTAAGTAAACAAAATAAGTACCTACTATTAAGGAAAAATTTCACAATTTTTTAGGCAATTTTAAGAAGTATATACTAGATACTTTCCAGTGATTTTTTTTTTGATAAAATTTTATGAAGATAAGTACAAAATAAAAAGTATGATGAGTATACATAGATATCAATTCTAGCAGACATTACATTATAATAGACTGATTTCTTTTCTAATATTTTTTTATATAGTTTTTGTCTGGTATATATATAATACGGGTTCATATCTTCTGGCATACTTAGCTATAAAATTTCTTGACAAATACATAAACAAAACAAATACAAAGGTTGACAAGTATGTTAAAAAACTACTCAAAGAAAGTTGATAGATATGCACTAAATATGTAGAAAAATGTCTAACCCATAAATGAAAATGAGGGAAGGTACTTGTTGATTTTGCAGTCACTACTTATAATTTTCCATTTGAAATAAAGATTTATGTTTTTACTCAGTATTTTATTTTCCAAAAAAAAAATCGCAAAAAAGTTATTGTGAATGTTTGCAACCACTGTCACCAAAGTTAAAATAAAATAATTTATCTTTGAAATGCAAACCTTAAGGACAAATACATAAAACATATATTTGAACGCCAGTTTTGCATCACTGCTAGAAACTGTTTTCATTCTTATTGCCTCACAAGTTATGGTTATATTGCTACTAGACGGACTTACCTCAAACTGCTCGGAAAGTAAAGTTTAAAAATTATCACATAAATCTAAAGATCATCGCAATTAATATTATTTTAAGATCATTTTATGTAAATTAATATATTACCTATAATTTCCGACGAAACAAGTTACTTTAGAAAGAGTATCTCGATTCAATAAGTTTAGTTAAACTTAAATTTTAGAAAAGTATCCCTTTATAAAAGTATTTATAAGTATATAAAAGACTTCCCCACATTGACCTTAACATACTTATATGATAACAAACTTTTTATTCCGTATTTAGCCCCTTAGGGATATCAATTTATAACTTCACTCACCGGCACGGAAACTTGGCCACTTATATATTTTGCTATTTTGACGTATTTTCGATCGTTTCAAAATGTTAAACGTTAAGGGTGGTAAAAATGATTATTATGACGTAATTAAAGACAGATTTAACGATTTTCTACACTTTAAGTCCTTATTTTAAAGTTTTTTTAACAACACATAACGAAGAATCTATGCTAAACGTTGTGGTAAAGATTTACTAGCGCCAGTGACCCCAAACTAACCTAACCTAACCTAACCATAAAAGAATATGGTATAGTGCTAAAAATGTTCTGGGTACAATGAAATTCGTGGAAAAGATGGTAAAATTTCCTCTGTTACAACAATAAGTAACTGGTTACGTACCATAAAAAATATGGAATATCTTGTTGAAAAATTTAAAAATGAGTATGATATCAAGTGGCTATGGATGAGTCACTTAAATCAAGATCCCTCAGAAATTTTTTTCGGGTACAGAAACATATCTCCAACACCTGCTGGCTTTGAAACCGCCTTTACTAGTCTGCTAATAAATAATTTAGCTTCAAATCATTCACCTGGGTCGAATTATGAGGAAGATGATTATGAAATTTTTAAATCCATGAATTATTTAATAAAAAATGATAATATTGAAGAAGATATAAGAGAAGTAGATGTTGAAGACTTAAATTATAAATGTTTAGATTTAGATTTAAAACTATGGGATCCTAGGATTTGTGGTGAACTCGACTATGTTGCCGGTTACTTATTGAAAACAATAAAAAAAATACATTTAAGAACTGTAAACATTGAATAAAATGACATTGAACAGTATGATAAAAATCAATATAATAAATAATTAAATAGAAGAGAATTTAATACTGGAAAGAAGTGGCTCATTTACCCAGAACGAAAAGTTATCAATATTTTATCTAACATGAAAGACATATGCATATATTTTATACTTGAAAAAAAACCACAATCGCCAAATATTAAACTGTCTGTGCAAATAAACTTTTATTTTATAAATTGTCAAATAAATTGTTTTCTGCTATTTTAGCTTAAATGAAGCTAAAATCGTAGAAAATATGATAGATTTGGGGTCGCGGTTTTTTATCTTTAACTGGTGCCGACGTGCAAACAAAATTTTAAACGGGTCTAGGCAAGATTTTAATGGTAATGATTTGGTAAAGAAAATGTGCCACGATTATATTAGTAAAAGAATAAAATCTTATAAACCTATTTGTTGTTTTATTAATTTACTAATTTTACTTGTTTCTTTAGTAAAATCTCATTAAGCTTTAAACGCTCCCTTTTATTTTCTATACTATTAGACATAATCAAGCGTGTAGAGTTTTATGTTAGTTATAAAAAAAGTAGAGTCAGTACAGAATTAAAAAAAAGTTTTGAACATAAGACGCTAGATGGCAGTGTTTCGTTCAACTTGCTGATCTCATGTAATCTGATAAAATGTACTCTGTGGGGACACGTATTGGAAGGGACAATTCAAATAACCTGTAAAATAATAGTATATTATGCAACTAGTGAATATAGGACGGATTTAAAGCGAGGGCCGTAGATGAGTCACGAGCAAGTGAAGGATTACAACGATTGAATCACGAGCGTAGCGAGTGATTTAAGATGATTGAATCACGAGCGCAGCGAGTGATTCAACTGTTAGAATCCTGAGCGACGCGAGTGATTCATGGCCCTCGATATAAATTCGTAGTTTATTCAGGAGTTGCATACTATACTTTATACCATGACTACGAGAAAAAAACATAATTTAAGCGAAAATAGAAATTTAATCAAGAAATAATAAATGTTACATTAATTGAAATGGACATTAAAATTAGAGCAATGACTGAAATTAAGCGTAATTTTCTTATTATTATCATTAGGGTGGTCAACTTGTGAAACAATATTTATTATTTTTCTATAATGGCAGCAAAGAACACAAAACAGTTTTTAATCTAATGCCAAACTCCTTGTCGCAAATATCGACCAATCAAATCTCGAGAATTTATTTGCACCAAAGAGTTTGAATTTCGAATCTTAGCGCAAGGAGTTTGTGTAAGCATTGAAATGGAGATCGGATATATTTTGTGTTCCAAATTCAAACACCAAAACAGTGAATAAAAACAAAACAGTGAATAAAAGGCCTTTTTATTCACTGTTTTGCGTGAATAAAATAAGCTTTTTAGAGTAGGTATGGTATAAAAACAATTTCGAGATAATATTATTTTTGTGGTATGACAACCTTGACGCAAGTTCGTTCGCAGCTAACTTCATACTCCTGTGATTTCAAACATGGCGGATTAGTGCGAGTGCGAGATTTGTTATTGGGTTGGAATAGTATTATTTCTGTGATAATTGCGAAACGTTTTATTGAGTGCTGTGAGTTAAAAATTTAT
Source organism: Marasmarcha lunaedactyla (assembly GCA_923062675.1). NCBI lineage: Eukaryota > Metazoa > Arthropoda > Insecta > Lepidoptera > Pterophoridae > Marasmarcha > Marasmarcha lunaedactyla. Next base: position 11,844,068 of record OV281362.1, on the reverse strand, counting down.
GTGTAAATCACTGTTTAAGGTAGGCTGGACTTCAACAAATACGAGAACATAAGGTCAGTGGAATTTATTTTATTTTGTAGATTTTGTAGATGTTTTATTGTATTTTTTTTAATTCTTTTTAGATTAAAAATGCCACATAAAAAGAGAAAGCGTGTCGATGCACGCAAAATTGAAGAGGCAGTTAATGAAGTACTACAAAATGGCATCTGTGAGATCGGCTGCGAAAATCGCTAATGTAGCTAAACCATATACACGTAAAAGCTAAAGCTTCTGAATGTACTTCATTTGTTTACGAACCAAACATTGGCAATAGAAAAGTTTTCACAGTAGACCAAGAACATTCTCTGGCAGATTACTTAGGCTTCGTAAATATGTGCCACGGCTTGACTACTAAACAAGTCAGAGAACTAGCATATCAGTATGCTGTTCGTTTAAATTACTATACCATTTTCTTGAGACGAAAATAGTACAGCTAATCTCGATTGGTTTAAGGGCTTTTTAAAAGACACGATTCGCTGTGCGTCCGAAATCCTGAACATACTTCACTAGCAAGAACTAGGAGCTTTAATGGACACAATATCCATTACTTTTTTAATAACTTACAGATGTGTTATTTAAAGCGTAGTCTCCTCCAAATATGATATGGAACTTAGACGAAACTGGGTGCACGACAGTCACTAATACACCTCCTACTGCTGCGTAGAATACGTGTAAATGTGATATTCTCTTCTCGCACGGAAAGCAGAGTCAATGGGGTTTTCTCGGCAATTAATCAATTCCCCCGGGCCAGAATGGCGCATCCAAGTCAGACCTTGATAAGAAACCTCGAGGCACTGATTTGGACAGCAATGTAAATCATTCTCGTTTGCAGTAAACATTGACGAAAACAAACAAGTCACACTGCCTCTAGTTTGTATTTAATTTATGTCTGGTTTGTGTTTGGAACCATTTGATTCAGTTCTAATCAATCTTATTTTATGGCGTTTTTTTAGATTCCGCCAATGTTAGGATTTTTGCATACAGACTTACTAACAACAGAATGAACAAACTAAGGTAACAACAAAAGGTGGAGCCAATAATCAAGAAAGAGGACGTGGTGAAAAGGAAGTGGACGTGGTAGTAGAGTTGTTGTCAATAGACGAATAAGAGCACGTGCTAGGGTTGCTCAAGGTGGACAAGTGAGAGATGGGTTAGCTGAAGGTGAGAGATGAGTCTTCTATGAGATGTTTAGTTGTTAACGAACATGCACCCGGAAAAATTGTACGATTTAGTGAACCAAACTTTGGATACTGACGACTTTATTTGACGACGATGTATCGACGATGAGCTGATTTATCTTATAATAGAAAAAGTAAAGAACATTATGACATTTGCCACGAAAAGCTCCTATGTTTTGCTTTGCCTGGATTCCAAAATTTTTTAGAGATATCTACTTCGGCTACTAAATATATCTGCTGTAATAAAATCCCCAGCTTTTCGTATGTACTGAGAATAAAGCTAGAGACTTGGGATAGTTAGTCACAACATGACACGTGACAGATTCCTGGTTTTGAGAAAGCTCATACAACTTGAAGTTAACAGGGACGTTCCAGAAGAGATTCGTCAAAATAAAAAATTACCACTACTAGACATAATTCAAAGGAGGTGTGAAGGAGATGACCGTTCGCTTAACGGGAGCGTGCTCGATAGACAATACTGTCCTGGGAAACTGAATCTCACAGAATTTAAAATATTTGTGTTGAGATATCCTAATGAATTTATATGTGATTTTAATACATCTAAAGGTACAACAACCTACCCAAATTAAAATGAAACGTTTTGATAGAATTATGTCTGGTGCTTTGGGACATGAAATGAAAGAAAAAAACTGTGTTTTTACATGGTAAGTACTGTTTCCTCAAAATGTGTTTTCCGTTTATAACCTCAAAATATAATTTGTATTTTCTTAAATTAGCAGAACTTATACAGATTTAACTAATAAATATTTTTATGATAAATTTTTCCAGCTTTATAACGACTTGATTGATAAATCGAGATACTGAGCAGATATAGGTACCCATGTACCCAGGTCAAAATTATTTACAGACTATCCGTGTAACAATAATAATTGACACGGAGTTATTTTGTTTGTTGCATGTCTTAAGCTTATTGCACCTTTTTCCTCTTATTGCACTTAACGATTACTTACTGCATTGGTAAGTAATCGTTGAACAAGCATGGTTTATTAGGGAAAGGCACTAGGTCAATGTTTGTGGCACGAATTTAGGTTATGTTACTGTTTATTCTTCATATTTTGAATTATAAATTAATAAAAAATTTTGCCTATTAACTTTTGTTACGAATGACTAACCTGAAATGATGGGATAAAATATATATATATTATCATTTATAACACTACATTATATTGTACTGGAGTTAATCTACTCTACCAGATATGCAGTCTTCACCTGACCCTGCGTACTTTCCAGTGACTCCGTATGTTACTGAACGGAAACCCATGGCGGAAGCAAGTAAGTCAAAAAAAATTTAGTTTTAACAAAAATAGGTCTTAATTTTAACCGGTTTGTATGTATGTATTCTTGTCTGCGATTGTCTCGCGTTTGGTTTATCCGATTTTGATACGGTTTTCAGTGAGTTGAGCAATGATGAAAATTTAAGTATACAGAGTGATTTTTAATTTGAGCATCTTGTAAGGGGTAATTGTATGGAACGTTTTTATGTGTAGATTCTGATATGGTAAAATATACGACTATTGAATTATTTATTAGTATAAAAGTATTTTTGTTCCTGACATCGCCAGTTTAGAGGATGAAATCATAAAAGAGAGTTTTATTCAAACTTGTGCTGTTATGGTGCACGATAATCACACCAGAACTACGAAAACCACACAAATGCGACAAAATGAAAACTCCCTTATCATTACAAATTCTATTTACAGTGACGCAACGGCTGATGATGAAATATTTTCAGTATGTGAAGGCATTAATATTGAAACTGTTACTACAAACAATGAAGCAGCGGTAACCATAGGCCGCCCCAAACGTGAACGCAAAAAAAATACCCGGAGTATTGTCTGTCTGAGAAAAAAGAATAGAAAATATATGAATTTACCATATCATGTAGAAGACAAACTCGTAATTCCGAAACTGTTTCATGATTATTCGTGCACCTACAAGAAGAGAAGAGAGCAAGAATTTCATAAATTTGTAACATTGGGGCCATACGAAGCTCAACTGCTATACATTTTGAATAATGTCAAAGAATCTCAAAAAGCTCGATCATATAAACTGAACCAATATCAAAAGCGGGAAGAAAAAACCTAGAGAATATAGAAGACATTATTATATTTGCGACAACGCGCAATTAAAAGGGTTCAGAAGATACTTTTAGAGACAAGAGGGGTCAAAAACAAGGTGGTTGGAAAGATTTTTAATTCCAAAATACGAATCTCACTATAGAAGAGAAAAATACAGTGGCACGCATTATTTAAAAGTAGGTATGACTATACCTGTAAAAAGTGCGATTCATTGGCCCTCCGGATAAAAGTGTATTGTACCCGAAGAAAAGTAGCTACTGCTACAGCAAAGAGTTATTCACCAAATGAGAGCGGAAGATCTTCGTAATCAAATGTCTCAAGACTTAGCGCGCGCTAAAACAGATACAAATTTTGAATGTGTTGCCTATGATCTTGAAAAATCTCTACCTTTGCCCAGTATACCCACAAACATAGTAATTTATAAACGACAGTTATGGATTTACAACGCTGAAATTTACGTTGGCTCTACTGATATGCAATATTTGGGTTGGAGGGGAAGCCGGAAAATGAGCTCAAGTAATTGGCTTTTGCCTCATTGATTCCTTTAAAAACAATCTTAGAGATGGCGTCGAGAATTTAGTCCTTTGGGACCATACTTAAATCATCTAAATTTAAAATCGATTACTTTTAAGTACTTTTAACAGACCGGTCATTCCTTCTTGACAAATGATACTGATTTTAGCTAGATTGAATGAGAGCTTAAACATCACGTGCGAGTTTACACTGTTGAAGAGTACGTGAAAATCATGAAAATATCTAAAAAGAAAAACCCTCTTCATGTTATAAGAATGAGAACACAAGACTTTTTGAAGTACAAAAAGAAAAGAAAAAAAACTTGTTAGTCGTAAAATATGTTCAAAAAATAAAAAACTAAACTGGTTAAAAACAAAAAAAATTATCAGAAAAAGATCAAAACTTAATTACTATGACATCAGAGAGTGGAGATATGCAAAAGCTGGATTGGTCGAAAAGAAGCAGGGGGTTTTGATTGAATTTTCGGAAGAATATTTTAAAGTTCTGTGGCCTCAGGGAAAACCATAGCAAACTTAAGTGAAGCACGATGATATCAGATCTATGTATAGTTTAATACCTGAAGACTGTCATTCATTTTATAATAAGCTAAAGGGAAACAGCAATGTCAACGAGGATGTTGATGGATACGGGCCAACTCTTGATTTTGACTTGTATGAAGATGAAGCAAATTGACATGCGCGTCCTATTTTTCCAATGTTTTTTCTATTTTTTAATTGCTTGTAACTACAAGTGGTCTTTTGCCTTTGGGTAACCTGCGCTTGCACCGACTGCTATATGCTCAAATGCCTTCAGATATGATTGCAAAACTGCTAAAATGTAAGGAACTCAAGAAGGTTTGTTCACTTGGTTTAACAACAAACTTGTTAATATGCTTTCGACATACGTTGGGAGCAAACCTGTCACAAAAAGCAAAGATATTTGCGGAAAGACCACCAATAAAAAGAAATCGACTGTCTGCAAGCTTTTCATGTCCACAAACGACATATGAGAGCCATGGATTTACTTGATTCAGTGCTGGGCTTTTACAATAGAGGATAAATGGTATAAAAGTATTTTTTACATTTAATAGATTTATGCGTCCTGAATGCGTGGATTTTGTGGCGAATAAAAAATGAAGACTCTAATTCGCCTCGTTCGTTCGTCTTCAAAAAAAGCCATCTCAAAACAATTGCGCAAAACAGGAAAGGCCCTGCTCCGTAAATAGGGTCGCCTATGTGTGGCCATTGTCTAAATATACACGGCATCGTTATTTAATCCTTACATGTCTCGCAATAGATTCACACAGGTACAAAACCAAATTAGTTTTTGACGACGCTGTTACTCAGGAATCCCACAATGAGAATAAGTTTTGGAAGGTACAGTCAGTTACAAAACGCAGGCAAGAGGGTTGCAGGGCTCAAGAAAAACATTACCAGCTTTCTGATAAAAACTGATGAACGAACTTTTGTTAGTTTATGTCCAAAACTTTTTAAAAAGTTTTTTTTTAATAATTTCGTAAAGACTAAATTGAGTTCTAAAGTAAGAAATTTATAATAAAAAATAAATCAATTTTTGTAAAAAAATTATTACCTAGAAGCCCAGCCCCAATTTATGGCATTACAGCCAAATGTTTCGTTTTTTGGCCTGGGTGGTAATAATATACCTATGCATATTCTCTTTTTATCAAAGGATAACCCGAACAAAGGAAAAATTTTCTTGGGTGTTTTGAGGTTAACAAAATGAAGAAGGACGGCGTTATATTTAAACATTAAACGGTGATAAATAATTGTTTAATGCATTAGCGACATAGCATTAAGCTAAGGATATGCTAAGCTGATAAGCAAGCGCGAGTATTACCCAGAACTTAGCAAATATAAAAAACTCACAACATTACACAAGTGTCATAACAAAAAAAGTGAGCGCTTACTTCAGCTTATAGCTGAACCATAAATGCATAAAAAAACTTTTTTCTCCAATGGAATTTTTATACACTGCTTGAACAAATATTAAACTACTCATGTAGACCTATTAGAAATACCAAAGCTAAAGATGTTACACTGACTTCGTTTTTGGGGACGCGCTTACCCATACTCTTTTGCGTCCCTATTGAAAAAAGTTAACTTTCCAAATTGAAGTTGTGACGGAACAAGCTCGAGTCTTGTGTATGGGGCGGAAGTATGGTCTCAATATACCTGCTAATAGCATTTGTCAATACTGATTTACTCAAGTTATCATAAAAATATCTGTTTGTATATTAGTATATGTTAGCAGATATAATTGTTGATATATAGAATCTTTAAATGGAAGAAAAATTACACATAAAAGGATGTTCCGTTAAATTCATTTACCTTGTTAAAGAATAAAAAAAATTAGAAAAAATTTATTAATTTAATATTGATATCTGGTTCTCAGAATTTATGTACTAATTTGACATAGATAGATACATCTAATTAATGTTCCTAAAGGTTAAAAAGTATAGCAGTTTGGGACGCCTACTTTGTTATTAAGTTGCTCTTCCGTTGTTGATACGATCTTATGGATGGTAATTATTTGCAGGAAAATAATTGATGATGCTTTCGCATTTACAAATAGATTTTATTTATTCATTATTTATTTATTTATTTATTTGCTAAACAAAATAGCTCTACAGTAGTTACACATAAATTAAATTAAATAAGTAACTCAAGGGTGCATTCTTTTATTTGTCCGGAAATATGACTGGAGATTGTCGCGGGTGCGTGGTGCATGGTGCCCCGTGGGAGGGAGTTCGGTCTTTTGGGTATAAATAGGGCAGTAGGCCGGAGGCACGGGATCAGAATTTCAGTCTCGGGGAATGGACGTTTGAGTCTCGGTCGGGAAACGAAAGTAACCCAAAAGTTCTGCCAGTTTGTACCCAGTTTAATATTTAGTTTTTTTCGGTTGTTTAAAAAGAGAATATAGTGTTGTGTTGAACGTAGGTCCAGTTTTAGGTGAGTGATTATTTTAGTACACATTAATAGGGAATTTCGTGTTCAGGAAAGTTCTGCCAGTTCGTAGATAAAAGTTTAATTTTTGAGTATATTAATATTAAATTACGTTATTGCGTTAGAAGGTGAATCCTGTTATAGAAGAGCGTTTATTTCGTTTAATACTGTAGGGTAATTTAACAGGGAAATTAACTTTTATAGTATATTTATTTAAGGTCTTGATTTATATATTAATATTTCGTGTACTCTATTCTTTATAAGTATTTTATTATATATACTTATTTATATATGTAAATATATATATTTACATGTTATATTTTATCTTACTTTGTATTAAAAGTAATTACGATCACACACGCAGAACACAATACATCTATAGGTACTAATAAACTAAAAATGCTCATTTGTGACGTGTTTATATTCGTCTAAATATAATGTATGTAATGCATTACAATGGTGAGATATACTAGAAGGTTATTTGATTGAGTCAAAATAATTTATTTAACACACTCAGCGTGCTAGTCTCCAACTTGGTGAAGTTTATTTACTCTTTATTTTCTCCCTTTATCCTCATGTCAATTGGCTCACAACCACACAGTCGTTGAGGTCTCTTGTCACCATTTTCATTGATCTGACTATCTGTTGTTGCTACAAGGACGAGTTCCGGCTCATCAGACTCAGGGAGAAAGTTGGTTCAGGAACTTCTTGGCTGAATAATTGACAAATATTAAAAACTCCCATTTCCTTCCTTCATTTATATTCATTCTGCGACTTGTTATCTGGCATAAGACCAAACAGTGGTTGAAGTCTCTTGTTGTCAATTTCAATGATCTGAGCTTCTGGTGTTACGACAGGATGACACTCCGGTGCATCAGACTCAGTGAGGAAGTTGGTTCATGAACTTCTTGGCTGTATAATTAACAATGTCATGGAATGAATTATAAATCTATTTATTCCTCTCCTTCATTAATATATTTATTTCATGAATTATTAACGAACATAATACTAAAGTCATTGGAGTTCTGGTTTCACTTTCATTGATCTGACTATCTGTTGGTGCGACAAGGACGAGTTCCGGCTCATCAGACTCAGGCAGAAAGTTGGATCTAGAACTTCTTGACTGAATTAATAACAAATATCATGAAATAGATATTAGAGTTACCCTTCCGAAAATGATCCAACTTGGAGATTAGACTACTCAGTTTAAATTAAAGTATCTGCAAGGTTTGGGTTTGTGATATAAATAACTTTATTCAAGATTGTGGAATTTATTGTTAGCTTTATTTATTCTTACAATCTCACCACATTCCATCCTCTACTTATCTTTATAAACTTATTTACTTACAAAGTATTTTTATTTTATCATTAGTATTCAGTACTAACACTCGGGTGTTGGATTGGTGAATCCTGGAGAGAGAAAATCAAAAAATGAAAGGATGTCTCTCACATGAATAGGGCGAGGATAGGGGCCCTACTCACACCCCATTTTTTATAAATTCCCAGTACATTTTAATTCATCAAACCTATTTCAACAGTCCTTTATTACCTTATATATCTTTTATTATATACTATATGTACTTATTATATTATATTTATTATATATTTTTATTACAATAGCATTTACTTTCATTCCTAGGTACATTCTTTGTTTCTTATCTTTGTCACATACCTCGGAAAAGAACTTGGTTACTATACAACACAACATAGAGTCCTACCCAACCTTAGACGATCACGCAAAATAAATATTGTATTTTTATTGATAATGTTTTGTAATAAACTATAATTGCTCATTCTATTAGCTGAAGGTTTTATAAATATTTTGGATGAGGAGTATAAGAATAAAGTTTGACACTTATATGCTAGGTTTTATATTATGTTTATGTATTTATTTCAAATTTATATTCATGACATTCCCTTATATTATATTACATAATGTTGAGAGAGGGGGTGGTCGTTACAATTTGGTGCCGTGACCAGGATAAGTAAAAAGGGGTAGATCATCAGTAAAATTAGTTAAATATTGCTGTGGTTTAGTATAGTTACCTCAGTAGTAGCTAAGTGTCTGTTGGTAGAATGAATATTATTGGCATAATTTTTGATTAAAATGTATTTAAATTCCAGTGGCTTCAAGGCCACAATTTGTTGCTTGTGACCTAGGTCGAGGTTTGAAAATGTGACGGAGGTTTGAAATAAGTGGGGGCGACTATTTTAATGTTAAATATATTTAGTATTTATTTGTGGATATATACATCAAGACAATTATATTATTGTTATGACACTGAAACATTCAACACATTATTACACCACCACACTAGTAAGTTTATATATTTTATTTATTTCTGTTATATATTTTGGATTCAACCATTTAACAGTTAATGTTGAGTTCTTCATACATACTAGTTTATATGGCCTTTGGATGGTATTTTTCCTTTTTCTTTAACAGTAATTAGCTGGAAGGTACAAGTAGTGAATTAGTAAACAAATGGTAGTCTAGGTAAAACTTAGGTAATATTGAGAAGATGTTATATGTATATTTCTTCATTAACAATTGGCATATTATTTAAATTTTAATTGTAAGTTTTCAGAAAATTTAGGTAGATATTTCTTGCATAGATTATAAGTTTTGCTTCACTGCCTTTATTTTTAATTACTTGTATTCTTATTATCAATAATAACTGAAATATTCAATTACTGTGTTTCTATTTTTATTTTTAATTTATTATTTCTTGTTTTTTATTTTACAATTTATTTTGAGTGTTACTTTCAGGAATTTTTATTTATAATTATTTTTTTCATTGTTTGTATTCTTTTCAGCATTTAATTTATTTTATTTAACACTTTGTGGTATTATGACTAGAGGTTAAAAGTATAATACATAATAATTTTATATTCTCACTATATTCAAATGTACTGTTTAACATAATATCAATTTTCTTTTTGGACTTGATAACATGGTTCAATATATTCTGTCATTCTGTTAGAGCAATCAATTGATTGATCTTATTGTTTTACAGCCTTCCTTGATAGATTATTTTAGAATTTTGATGTGTTTTACAGGTTTGTTTATTAGATTTAATCAGATTTAGGAATGTTGCAAATTAGGTTATGTACTTAGGGGATGTAGGGTGTTTTAGTTTTTAATTACTTATTTAGGAAAGTTATTGGTTTTATTAGATATAGATTAGTTGATTGAATATTAAAATAACTACAAAATTGAATAGTTTCTAATGACTGTTATATTATTTTGTTTTACTGGAGGTCTAGATAGGCAGTTCTAAGTTAATTGTAATAGGATCTTATTATGATTCGTATTAGTTACTAATCACAAAATGGTAATATAGTTTTACATAGAAATTTGTAAAATGTTTCACGTTAATGAGTTACATAGGTATCATATAGCCGAATCATAAAAAAGGTTACTCAAGGGCAATGTTTGACAAAAATAGTGTACAAACCAAGCACTTACCCCAATATAGAATGTTTCAACTCACACGTGATTCATAGGCCCAATAATAAAGCTGTTTTCACATTTGATCACATGAGTGGATATTTTTAATTAGTGTAAATAATCCACTTTTAAACGTGTTCAAGTGGAGATTCTTAAGTGTTATAGCATTTAGTTACAGTTCTTTAGATTAGATCGAGTGTTGCTTTTTTTAATTACTTGCGATGACATATTTGTGAATAGTTGACAGTCAACTAAAACGAAATACTATTTATGTGGTTGGGTCATAATTGTCATTGGTTTAATGTTTGATTTTATTTGTGTCATGTGTTAAAAAAAAATATAACTTTTACATTGTTTATAAACAATACTTTCACATCTTCATGAAATATGGCGAGATAAAATATTCGGTACAATTACGGTTTTACTATTTTTTCGGTGTGACAATAATTTCAATTCAACAGAATCAAATATGTCAGTCAAATAAATCAGTTAGGCAGTCAATCAGTCAATAAAGTTATAAAATGAATTGAATGAGAATTATAATTGTGCGTCTGTCGGTTTAAACGATTGAAAGGATTCTATTTACCGACCTTGTTGATTGAGTTTCCTTTTACATCTTCAGTGGTATGTTATTATGGTGTTATAATAGTATCTACAAGGAATATCATACTAGTGGTGATGGAGATGGGAAACATAAACTTTGCATAGAGAAATAGGACTTTTGGGTTGCTTTTCCTTCATGACAATCAATTCATTATAGGTATTTTGTGAACTCATGAGAAGCTGTGTGAATAGTGAATGACAGTATTATTCTAAGTTTCATTTAACAATTTCATGTGGAAGTGAATGACATTGAACAGTGTATGACATTGAACAGTGTAATTTATTATAAATGAATTTTCCTTGGTACTAAATTAGATTTTTGAGTGTCAAAATGCGTCCAAGAAGAAATGCTCGATCAGTTATTGACCAAAATTTGCCAGTTCAGAATCGTAACACTACTACCTTACCTAATCAACCTGTAAATAAAAACACTTCAAAGAAAAATGTCACTTTGAGGAGGAATAATACGTTAAGACTCATAAGACGGGTGATGGAGCAAACCATTGGTTCTATAAACAATAGAATATCACAACTTGAAAATAAAATAAACTCTGGTTCATCGACTGGGTCTAGCTCTGATAACATACATGAGGTGACTCCACAGTTACTGCCTTCTGGGTTAACTTCTAATGCAGCAGTGTATTGCTTACCTCAATTATCAAATGTTGAAAAACCGAAGTTTCCTTTTAATAACAAACATCCTGTTACGTTTATTGAAGACTTGATAGTTTATTTAAAGAAGATTTCTACCAGTGACACAAATATGATAGACTTGATTATTGAATGTTTGGAAGGAGACACAAGGAATTGGGCCAGGATTTATAGAGAAAGATGGTCAAGTTTCGAAGATTTCAAAAATGATTTTCTTGACACGTATTTTGGAGAAACGGAACAAAATGAACTTCGAAGAAGAATCATAAGTAATTCCTGGGATGGAACTTCAACCATGCTTTCGCATTTTATTTCATTATGTGGACAAGCAAAGATGCTGACATACCCAATACAGGAGAGACAATTAATCAGTAATATTATGCAACACTTCCCTAAAGAGGTTCAATATGCCTGGTCTATAAGCAAGGTTACAACTATACTTGAAGCTGCTGAGTTTTTACGCAAGTTAGATGATATCAACAAACAAAGCAATCATCCAAATCAAGAATCAATGTCATCAGGAATTGCAGATTTTCGTCCTAATGTTAACAACTTTAATCGTAAAAGGCATATTGGAAAAAGTGGGTTTGGTTCTCAAGTAAATAAAGTGTTAAGACCTAATAATGTAAATAGTGTAAATATTGTTCAGGATTCTAATACTGACAATATTAATGAATTTCATAACAATAATTTAAACTGAATTCGGTTGGTGTTTTCAGCCCCCAAGCATCAACTGAATTTGGGGCTAATCTTATTCCTATTTCATTGAACATATTGCTTTCTTTGGGATGGGAACCTGGACAAGGTCTAGGTATTAGGGATAGTGGTATTTTGAGACCTATTGTTACTTTAGGTCAAAATGGTAGGGCAGGCTTAGGGTCAATCAATACTTATTTTGATCCCTTCAGTGTAGAAAATAACATTATTGATATATTAAAATCTCATTCGTCATTAATTCATGAACATTTAATTCAACCTGAAAACCTTGTAATGTCTTTATTTGAAGAAGAAGACAATAATGTTTTAGTTAGATTAGAGATAGTTAAATCTGAAATTGAGGTAGAAATCTTAAATAGTAAAGTTACTTGTTTGGTAGACACTGGGAGTGATATAACTTGTATTTCTGAAATATTTTGGAAGAAGATATCTTCTCATGTTGGAAATAGGGCAGCTATGTTGCCTGTTAAACCTATTCGAATTCGAGGTGCAGTTGGACAAAAGAGTGCCAGAATACAACAAATGGTTTTATTACCTGTTCAATTTAAAGATATTATTTTAGATGTTTCATTTTTGCTAGTACCTAATTTAATTCATTCTGTTATCTTAGGTTTTGATTGGTTGACCTTAAATTAAGTTTATATTAGCCTTCAAAAACCTTGTGTTGGGTTAAGATTTATTAAAGATGGGTGTGATATTTTTATTCCATTCAGGGAATATGATTTTCTAGATCATGATATGAAGAAAGTAAATGAGATAGATCTTATAACTTTTAAGGATTATATAAACCAAATCATTCCAGGTGTTCCTCTCGATAAGATAGACTTGGAAAAATTAAAACTAATTTTGAAAAAGCATAGTGCAGTGTTTCGAGACGAACTAGGTAGAGCTAACTGTTACGAACATAAAATAAAAATGTCAGAACATACACCTTTTATTAAACGTAGTTATCCTGTTCCTTATGCATATAGGGCTAAAATGGAAGAAAAATTAACTGAAATGAGTAATATGGGTATTATTTCTAGAAGTCCCACACCTTACAGTAGTACTTTAACTTTTACAATCAAGTCTGATGGTACTTTAAGGGTTTTGTTAGATGCAAGAGAAATTAATAAATATATGATTTCTGAGTCGGAAGCTCCTCCTTTACAAATAGATGTTTTAAATTCATTCCATGGAGTAAAGTATATAAGTATAATAGATTTAAATAATGCATACTTTCAATTACCAATCTCAGAGGATAGTAAAAAATATACAGGTTTCACTTTTAATGGAAAATCATACATTTATAATGTTCTCCCACAGGGATTAAAGACTTCAGTTGCTAGTTTTAGTAGGGCTATGGATTTAATATTAGGACCCGAGATTAGACATTTTACTCTAAATTATTTGGATGACATTGCTGTATTCACTAATGGGACTTTAGATGAACATCTAGAACATATTGATATAGTTCTTGGTAAATTGGAAAAGGCTGGTCTTACATGTAACATACAAAAATGTAAGTTTATTTGTAAAGAAGTAAAATTATTAGGACATATTGTTTCAGTGGAAGGAGTTAAGACAGATCCTGAAAAACTAGGGGCCATTAAAAATTTTCCAGTTCCTAAGAAAATAAAACATTTAAGAGCATTTTTAGGATTATGCAACTATTATCGTAGATTTATCCCAGATTATAATCAGTCTATTCAACCACTTTGTCAATTGCTTAGGAAGGATCAAGTTTGGAATTGGTCAGAAAACGTTCAAGATGCGTTTGAACAATTAAAGTTAAAATTTTTAAATACCATAATGTTACATCACCCAAATTTTACAAAACCGTTTTATTTGCAAACAGATAGTTCAGGAGTTGGCATTGCAGGGGTTCTTTATCAATATGATAGTAATGGTGTAATGAAGATTATAGGATTTTGTAGTAGGTCATTAAGAGGGGCTGAATTAAGATGGACTGTTACTGAACAGGAGTTTTGGGCTATAATCTATTGCTTAAGAAAATTTGAAACATATTTGAGAGGTAATAAATTAATCATAAGGACTGATCATAAGGCATTAACTTTTGTTCGATCTTGGAAGTTATATAATAGTCGTATTATTAGATGGATATTGTATTTAGAACAGTTTGACTATAATATTGAACATGTAAAGGGAAAAGAAAATATTACGGTAGATGTTTTGTCCAGGTTTCCACCTAACTCTGATATTATTCAAGAAGACAGAGTGTTTTGCCCCGAAATTCATTACATGGAAGTTAGTAGAAATAAATATTTAATATCCGATTTAAAAAATATTGTAAAATTCCAATATAATGATAGTGAGATCAGGAAAATTATAGATATTGTACAGAACGCATATGTTGAAAAAAATGATAAAAAATTGAACAGGGTTGCTCAACGTTGTTACTTGAACGATAATATTTTATATTTTATCATAACTAATGATAAACATGCTATTTTTCTCCCAAGTGATCTAAGAAGGAAAGTAATTTTACAAATACATGAAGAAATGGGTTATCAGGGGGCGTATAAAATTTTAAAATACCTTAAAGATAGGTTTTATTTTATAGGGATGAATAAATTAGTAAAAAATACACTTAGGAGTTGTCATATTTGTCAATTATCAAAAAGTGATAATGTAAGGTAGGGGATTTAGTGATGGCAGATTTGTATGGTCCATTGCCTAAGGGAAAATTCGGGGCCTCTTATATTTTAGTTATTCAAGATTCTTTTAGTAAGTTTGTTAAATTGTATGATTTACCTAGAGCTACTTCACGTGCAGTAATAACCAAACTTAAACAATATGCTACTAGAATAAAACCTAAAGTCATGTTGACAGATAATGGTACACAATTTAATTGTGAAAATTGGAAAAAAGCTTTAGAAGAATTAAGTATAAAACCAATTTACACTACTGTTAGGAATCCTAGACCAAATACAACAGAAAGAGTGAATAAGGAATTAGGAAGGTTGTTTAGAACGTATTGTCATAACAACCACAGAGGATGGGCGACAATTTTAAATAAAATAGAGAATTTATATAATAATACTTTTCATGAAAGCACCGGTTTTACTCCTAATGAAATATTGGTATTTCTAATAATATGACCTTCGATATTTGTTTGCCTAAGTTTGATAATAAAGCAGAACTTGAGGTTATTAGGGATAAAGTCAGGGAAAACTTGAAGATTAATAGTGTAAACGACAATTTAAGTTTAATAAATCGCATAAATTGATCAATTTTCAGATTGGGGATCTAGTCAAAGTTAGGAAGGTAAATAAGTCTGATGCACAAAGGAAATTAATAAAAAAGTTTGAGTTACTTTATGAAGGCCCTTATTTAGTGGCAGCTATACCATTTCCAAATGTTTATACCTTGATGAATCCAAAGATAAAAGAAATATGGGGGAATTCTAACACAATTCATTTAAGTAAATACTATCCATAAATGAAATGAATTGTGTTAAAATTAATGATGAGTTGTGTACTATTCCTTATTGTAGGTCACAAACTTAATTCTGATATTTATAATTTTGTTAATTATTATTATTAAAAACCTTGAAATATTTAAACTTTTTGTTGTGTTAATTATAGTTTTGTGTAAGGATAATTGGAATTTGGGATTAGGTTAAGAAATGAAAATTTAGAAGTTGTGTTTTGCTATTTTATAAATAAATAAATTTTCTTTTTCAATTAAGAGTTTATTTGAACTAGGGAAATACAGGGGGAACGTGGTTAATAGATATTGGGGATATGTTAATATGGTTTTAATTTTGTGTTTTTTTTTTTTTTAATTTAAAAACGTTAATCTTTACCAATGAATATTTTCTATGTTTCTCTTATATATAGAGGGGATGGGGAAGTGATTCAGGTATATTTATTTAACTACATGATTAATTTGTTAATTCATTGCCTTTTCACTACCATTAATATCTACATTACTCAATTTA
Organism: Marasmarcha lunaedactyla; assembly: GCA_923062675.1. Classification (NCBI taxonomy): domain Eukaryota; kingdom Metazoa; phylum Arthropoda; class Insecta; order Lepidoptera; family Pterophoridae; genus Marasmarcha; species Marasmarcha lunaedactyla. The sequence continues at coordinate 11,827,911 of OV281362.1, read as the reverse complement.
TATGCACATGAGGCAAATGTTGTACTAAACCTTGTTTGGGTTTTGCATGTTTGATTATGGATCACATAGATAAACCTGAAAGGATGTTGGGCAGTCATCAAGTGGGTGCCAACTATATATTTTATAGTAATAAATGTTTCTATTTGTTTTTCTCCTTTGTAAATTATCACTCCAGTGAATATCGTGATAATTTAGGGGGCGATTGTGACGGAACAAGCTCGAGTCTTGTGTATGGGGCGGAAGTATGGTCTCAATATACCTGCTAATAGCATTTGTCAATACTGATTTACTCAAGTTATCATAAAAATATCTGTTTTTATATTAGTATATGTTAGCAGATATAATTGTTGATATATAGAATCTTTAAATGGAAGAAAAATTACACATAAAAGGATGTTCAGTTAAATTCATTTACCTTGTTAAAGAATAAAAAAAATTAGAAAAAATTTATTAATTTAATATTGATATCTGGTTCTCAGAATTTATGTACTAATTTGACACAGATAGATACATCTAATTAATGTTCCTAAAGGTTAAAAAGCATAGCAGTTTGGGATGCCTACTTTGTTATTAAGTTGCTCTTCCGTTGTTGATACGATCTTATGGATGGTAATTATTTGCAGGAAAATAATTGATGATGCTTTCGCATTTACACATAGATTTTATTTATTCATTATTTATTTATTTATTTATTTGCTAAACAAAATAGCTCTACAGTAGTTACACATAAATTAAATTAAATAAGTAACTCAAGGGTGCATTCTTTTATTTGTCCGAAAATATGACTGGAGATTGTCGCGGGTGCGTGGTGCATGGTGCCCCGTGGGAGGGAGTTCGGTCTTTTGGGTATAAATAGGGCAGTAGGCCGGAGGCACGGGATCAGAATTTCAGTCTCGGGGAATGGACGTTTGAGTCTCGGTCGGGAAACGAAAGTAACCCAAAAGTTCTGCCAGTTTGTACCCAGTTTAATATTTTGTTTTTTTCGGTTGTTTAAAAAGAGAATATAGTGTTGTGTTGAACGTAGGTCCAGTTTTAGGTGAGTGATTATTTTAGTACACATTAATAGGGAATTTCGTGTTCAGGAAAGTTCTGCCAGTTCGTAGATAAAAGTTTAATTTTTGAGTATATTAATATTAAATTACGTTATTGCGTTAGAAGGTGAATCCTGTTATAGAAGAGCGTTTATTTCGTTTGATACTGTAGGGTAATTTAACAGGGAAATTAACTTTTATAGTATATTTATTTAAGGTCTTGATTTATATATTAATATTTCGTGTACTCTATTCTTTATAAGTATTTTATTATATATACTTATTTATATATGTAAATATATATATTTACATGTTATATTTTATCTTACTTTGTATTAAAAGTAATTATGATCACACACGCAGAACACAATACATCTATAGGTACTGATAAACTAAAAATGCTCATTTGTGACGTGTTTATATTCGTCTAAATATAATGTATTTAATGCATTACAATGGTGAGATATACTAGAAGGTTATTTGATTGAGTCAAAATAATTTATTTAACACACTCAGCGTGCTAGTCTCCAACTTGGTGAAGTTTATTTACTCTTTATTTTCTCCCTTTATCCTCATGTCAATTGGCTCACAACCACACAGTCGTTGAGGTCTCTTGTCACCATTTTCATTGATCTGACTATCTGTTGTTGCTACAAGGACGAGTTCCGGCTCATCAGACTCAGGGAGAAAGTTGGTTCAGGAACTTCTTGGCTGAATAATTGACAAATATTAAAAACTCCCATTTCCTTCCTTCATTTATGTTCATTCTGCGACTTGTTATCTGGCATAAGACCAAACAGTGGTTGAAGTCTCTTGTTGTCAATTTCAATGATCTGAGCTTCTGGTGTTACGACAGGATGACACTCCGGTGCATCAGACTCAGTGAGGAAGTTGGTTTATGAACTTCTTGGCTGTATAATTAACAATGTCATGGAATGAATTATAAATCTATTTATTCCTCTCCTTCATTAATATATTTATTTCATGAATTATTAACGAACATAATACTAAAGTCATTGGAGTTCTGGTTTCACTTTCATTGATCTGACTATCTGTTGGTGCGACAAGGACGAGTTCCGGCTCATCAGACTCAGGCAGAAAGTTGGATCTAGAACTTCTTGACTGAATTAATAACAAATATCATGAAATAGATATTAGAGTTACCCTTCCGAAAATGATCCAACTTGGAGATTAGACTACTCAGTTTAAATTAAAGTATCTGCAAGGTTTGGGTTTGTGATATAAATAACTTTATTCAAGATTGTGGAATTTATTGTTAGCTTTATTTATTCTTACAATCTCACCACATTCCATCCTCTACTTATCTTTATAAACTTATTTACTTACAAAGTATTTTTATTTTATCATTAGTATTCAGTACTAGTACTCGGGTGTTGGATTGGTGAATCCTGGAGAGAGAAAATCAAAAAATGAAAGGATGTCTCTCACATGAATAGGGCGAGGATAGAGGCCCTACTCACACCCCATTTTTTATAAATTCCCAGTACATTTTAATTCATCAAACCTATTTCAACAGTCCTTTATTACCTTATATATCTTTTATTATATACTATATGTACTTATTATATTATATTTATTATATATTTTTATTACAATAGCATTTACTTTCATTCCTAGGTACATTCTTTGTTTCTTATCTTTGTCACATACCTCGGAAAAGAACTTGGTTACTATACAACACAACATAGAGTCCTACCCAACCTTAGACGATCACGCAAAATAAATATTGTATTTTTATTGATAATGTTTTATCTCGTGCCAACTATAATTGCTCATTCTATTAGCTGAAGGTTTTATAAATATTTTGGATGAGGAGTATAAGAATAAAGTTTGACACTTATATGCTAGGTTTTATATTATGTTTATGTTTTTATTTCAAATTTATATTCATGACATTCCCTTATATTATATTACATAATGTTGAGAGAGGGGGTGGTCGTTACAAAGTGAATGTGGCACAACGCGTGTTCTACATCGGGCCGTGGGTCGCGGCCTGGTCACCACAAATACATCTGTGGGAACGTGTGGTTTTAAGTTTAAGTTTATCTCGAAACCGGAATTCGGAATTGCCAGTTATTTGGGCCGGAAATAATTGACAAGTTTAGATTGTTGTAGCATATAATTTTTAGGAATGCACTTTGGCACAAAACTGGGATTTCTTTTTGTTTTCCACAAAAATATGGACAGTATTATACCTTTCTGAAATCTTTATTAAGTACGTAATTTTTTTGTAAAATGTGCAGTGATAGTCTAGGACATTTTTTTTTCACCACCGAATTCCAAAAATGATTTACCTCAGGTAAATCATTTTTGTAGAAAAAAATAATGAAAATAGTTTGTTTTTTCTCAATGATGCCTAATGATACAAAATTATATTTGCATATGATAGATTATTCTATCTACTATTCTATTCTATATATACTATTCTAGAGTATTTACAAAAAAAAATACAAAAGTATCTGCTTGTTTGTACACACAGCAACAAAAAAGTAACCAAAAGCGTCATTTTTCGAAAAAATTTAAAGTCGGGGATATCTCGAAAACGGTGACACTTTTAATGAGGTATTTTTTTTTAATTTGGTAGGGCACACCTCAATCTTTCTTTCATTTCAGTTTGTCGTGCAAGTTATGGGACACCCTGTTTATGTATGTTTATTCTGGAATTCCCCCCAGTTCACTATATGGTCATCCACAACACAAACTCTGCATATTTTGGGGCCATACAGTTGGTGTGATTATCTGGGGATTTATTCATTTATTAATAATATAAGTTTTGTCTAAAGATATCTTCGAAAAGATATAGATTAACAACATGCAATGAGCCATGCCACCAGGTACAATGCAGTTAATTATACCATGGAGCTTAGGAAAATGTTTTAAAGTAACTCACGCCTTGCAATTTGTTTTTCTGTGTCTGTCCAGATGGTGGTGTTGGTTTCGCTGGGGCGAGCTGAGCCCGAAGTCTTCTAATTTCCTCACTTTCTGCTAAATTAGATTTGAATTCTCTGAAAATATCATAGGTCTCATGTTAGGTTTATGTTTTCGTCTTAATTTTGAATACTTTTTTAGCAACTCATCCAGAACAGATTTTCATATAAGTTAACAAAACATAAAAGTTACCTAGGTTAAGTGGTGATTTTATTTATTATTGTGTTTTATTAAAACCAAAGTTATTGTGGTATCAAATCTATAACTCAGGGCCATGCAACCATGCAAAAAATACACTACAATGCTGCATACACCTCTTTTGCTTCATTAATTACTATTTTTAATTGTTGCAATTTGCAAATGTTGATGGTTTATTTATTTGTATACAAATTAAGTTTGTTCTAGTCCAGTTTTTATAAATTGATATTCTTTAGTGTAAGCGCATACTTTAGTAACTTAGCTATATAAATTCTTACCTAAACTCTTGCATTTCCTTTTTTTCTTCTAATGAAATCTGTTGTGCTGCTTGCGCTTTACTGTGCTCTACAAGGTCCAGGAAACCCACTTCATCATCATCAAGACCTCTGATCATATTCTCTGAAAAAACATATGCAAGGTTAGCACAAATATATGTGAAATGAAAATATTATTCACAAAATAATGTTCCAAAATGAATATCAAATATTCCTAGCTTTAATTCTGCAACATCACATCAAAGACTCCTTGTTATAGTATTCAAAGATTTATAAATTTTGTTGTTATCTGATTTCACTCTACATTACTCTATGCAATGCAATCATTACTATAAAGCTATTTATTTAGAATAGTTAAGACTCAAAGACTGAAAGTTCTATGGACACAATTTCCAGAGAAATACATATATCTGAAGAAAGAATTTAAAACTGAAATGAACTACCAGAATTTCTTCTCTGAAAAATACCTCTCTTTTAAGTGAAGCTGGGTGATAATGTCAAAAAAGCCCTCTCGGAACTTCAAAGCACAACTTTGTTCTCATGGAATGATGCTTATGAATAATAAAGGTGAACATTCAAATGAAATTCTGACTGCAAGAGTAATGAAAAGTGACATTAAGAATGAACAAGAACTAAACAAATATGTTATTGCAGATGTCAAAACCCCCAACAGGAGAAATAGAGATGGTGGGACAAAACTCAGGTAATTTTACCTCATTGGTGTAGTGGTAAGTAGCTTTGCCTCATACACCTAAGGTCCCAGGTACAAGTCCTGGACGGGGCATGCATTTGTGTGATGTACACAGATGTTTGTTCTTAGGTCATAGTTGTTTGTATTTATATATGTATGTTTATTCTGGGATCCCCCCCAGTTTGCTGTATGGTCATCCATAACACAAGCTCTGCTACTTTGGGGCCATACAGTTGCTGTGTTTGTCTGGGGATTTATTTATTTACTATACATAAATATAAACACAAACAAAATATGACTGATGAAGAAAGTTCTACACATTAATTTATAGGGGTGAGACTCTTAGACTATTATTTGAACAATATTCTTTCATAAATTCAATATCCCATTCCAAGCTCTCTTTCCAGGCTGTAACATTAAAATGTAACAAGAGGTTATAAAATTACCAAAAGTAAGTATTTGTAAGTTAATCCCAGGTTTCTCACTAACATAACATGTAGACTAGAATTTGCCAACATACCTGTAGATATAATCATTCTTATTATAAACAGTGCTCTTTGAGAGTTAAAATAATCCTTTGATCCACAGATTTAATTATTTGGCTGTAGAAACTTTCCAAATACGTAAAATGCTTTGTGACATTAGTTGACAAAAAGTCAAGACAACATTATCCCACCAAGATCCATGTGATCTGCTTAAATTCAGTTTGTTTTTGTAATTAATGGAAAAGCCTACGATAGCTAATTTAAGGTTATAATCTTATTAATGTCCAAGTTTTGGCGAAAAACTGCGACGTGATTGCTTTCAGGATTTGATAGATAACGGATTTGTCACCACCACTCACCAATTACCAAAATAATTAAATACATACTTAATTTGTGTGCTTCTTCATACTCCGCGTCTTTGCGTAAACGCTGCTCTTCTAATCGTTGGTATAAGGGTCTAGGGTCGTAATCTTCTTCAGGAGCCTCTAAAATACAAAAACGAGTCTGTGAAATATACTGTTGAAATTATGAAGATTCATCTAAGTAAATAAAAACAACCTTTTGGTTGATCTTCTGTCCGAACTTTTTCCCATTCTTCTTGACGTCTTTGCCTAGCTTCAAGAATTTCCGATTCAGATATAAAACCCGAACTCATTTTTCTGACGTTGATTATCAAAATTTTGGATTCTATAAAACTTGATAGCCACAAGTAAATAAGATTTCTATCTAACGCACAAAATTATTTCCTCTCCACACATATACATACGTACGATTGATTGATAGCATAGCAGCATAGCAGGTAGCTAGGGTAACCTAAACAATAAAAACTAGGAATTATGTCTATGGTTAGAACTTTTTGATAATGACAGCTCCGTTACTACTTTTCGAAAGTACAATTGTCATTATGTCATTTCAATGTGAATGATGAATGATAACACTATGTTCAATCAATTATGTACAGTTTTAGGTTATCTTTAAATGTTTTAATTATGTTAAAACTTTGAAATTGGCAGAAATAGTTATTGTATAGTAACTACAGCTGATTGTCATAAAACACAAAATTTAATTTAATTTTCAATCAAGCAGCTCGATCTGCCATTACCGTTTCAATGTTTGAGGAGTGAAGAGTTTGCATTGATCAATTTCCGAAACGTAGCCTCTCAATTCCCAAAAAGAGTAATTAATTTGCTTCGCAATGTACAAGTGCTGGTATTGAATGAGAAAGTGGGCGAAAGGACGTCATTTTCCATCATTTTCAAAGAACTTAGATAGGCCTTTACAGTGGTTACAGTGTCTTTGTGCTAATAGTGTTAACTTACAAGGTTTAGTTGTGGTATAACTGCCTAAATTGTTTGTAAGCCACAAACATTTTGAGCAGAAATATTTTCTGGGTTACCCAATAAAAATAACGGTGTTTTATTGGTGTAACATTATCAACAGAATATTAAAAAGTACTGATGTCTCGCGTCTAGAAAATAAAAATTTGCCTCCCATGCAATACAAACAAAGAAAATGTTCGTTCCTTGTGTTGTAGTTAGGAAGCATTGACCTCAACCAATGGACAAGCTCTAAGTACGAAAAAAACGTGCATACCTATACTTGAAAAATAACCTCAAGTGGCGTCCATTATTAGGGTTGCACAACGACTATCGAATCTACTATCGATATTTTAGAACTAAATATTGAACTTCAAATATAATATTGAAAAGAAATGTCTCAACCTGGGCTAGGTCTTTGTACACCATCTAAAAAAAATACAAATACATGGTAATTACAGGAAAAATACAAATAAAATTAATAGTTAGATGGTAAGAAAATAAAAAATCAACATTATTTGTGTTCTCTCGGGCAACATTGACAATAAGTCTTTTCTATGGCGGAAGTTGTTAAGTGAAGTTAGTTCACTAAGCGGAGGGGACAGCCACCTCACTCACAGCACACGTCAGCACATTGATAAAAAAAAACAATTCAATTCTTTGGACTTAATGGTAACCAGCCATCGATACTACTCGATACACAAAACAAAAAAATGTATGTAAACCTTAGCTGACAAAATGACTTTTTTTCCGCCATGATGTTTTTTGTTGGTTTGTAATAACGCACAATTTCTTTTCCTGCCAATAAACAAAGTGTTTTAAAAACAATTTAACAATTAAAAAAAGTTATAAGCATTTTAAATAATTTTTTGATAAAGTGTACAAAGACCTGGCCCAGACTCCTTGCATTTTGGGACATTTCTTTTAATGAACTTTTGTAAGAGATTGACGTAAATGAAATAATCATAGTTTATGGTTTGTGTACTTTCATTATAACTCTTTTAATTTAAAAAATAAAGAACTATACAGTTTATTTTCTTATTCCTGATATAGTCCCGTCAAATTAGCTAGAAAAATAGTGGTCAGTATGTATTAATTCCCAAAATTATGAATTTTGGTACAGACCTGGGGTACACTATTATAAATAAAATACCGAAAGATCCCATGTTGGCTTAAAAAGTTATTCAAGGTCAAGCATCAAAGTTTTCGGTTCAATCAATTATAGTCTTGCTTGTCTTCAATGATTACGATTCATAAATAGACAAAACAACTACCTGCCTATTCAATAACAAAATTAACAATTTTAAGCAAACTCAAATCCCTCTTTCTTCACGCCTTTTTGTTTCAAAAATACAGGCACAATGGCAAGCAAAGCAAAAACCGTTTCGATATGATTTACTGTGTAAGCGCCTGTTATCATTTGCATTGAAAGAATGAAAAATAAAAACACATTAATAATGATCATCGATATCTGGTTAAATAATCAAAGCTCCGGAACATCACTTTTGACAGCTTTTTTTGACAGAAATGTAACAATAAATTGCGATTTGTGGCACCCTAGCCACCTGCTATGACGTCACTACACGATTGATATTTTAGTGACAACATTAAAAAATTTTACTATCTCTTTCTTTCATTAGCATTTTTGTATAAGTAGAGGGAAACAACCAATTTCTTCCTCTTCTATGATTCGATATACATAACTACTTATTTATATAGGACATTACGACTACTCCATGTATTTATCACCTCACCATAGCAGGTAGTCTTCATACAAAAAAAACTAGGAATTATGTCTATGGTTAGAACTTTTTGATGTTGACATCTCTTGCTACTTTTCGAGCGAACAATTGTCATTATGTCATTTCAATGTGAATGATGAATGATAACACTATGTTCAATCAATTATGTACGGTTTTAGGTTATCTTTAAATGTTTTAATTATGTTAAAACTTTGAAATTGGCAGAAATAGTTATTGTATAGTAACTACAGCTGATTGTCATAAAACACAAAATTTTATTTAATTTTCAATCAAGCAGCTCGATCTGCCATTACAGTTTCAATGTTTGACGAGTGAAGAGTTTGCATTGATCAATTTCCGAAACATAACCTCTCATTTACCAAATATAGTAATTAATATGCGTTTATTCGGTGCTTCACAATGTACAACAAGTGCTGTGTAGTTAATAAGAAAGTAGCCGAAAGGACATTATTTTCCATCACTTTCCAAGAACTGAGGTAGGACTTAACCATCGTTACCGTGTCTTTGTGCTAATAGTGCTTTGTGCTTACAAGGTTTAAGTGTGGTAAACCTTTGTATATTGTTTGTGAGCCACACAAGAAATGTTTTCTGGGTTACTCAATATGAATAACGGTGTTTAATTGGTGTAACATAATTAACAGAATATGAATAAAAAATACTGATGTCTCGCTTCTAGAAAATAAAAATTTGCCTCCCGTGCAATACAAACAAAGCATGTAAAAATATAAAACAAAATTTAGAAATTAAAAAAAAAATCATAAATATACAAGTCTTTTATTTATTTTACCTTCTTTATCTTTTAGATTGTTATCTTATATCTTGTAGAAAAGGAGAGGAGCTTTCGCGCTGCCACAATGGCATTACGCCAAAATCCAACGCCGTCATTTTAAATTTAAGAAACGGAGGACAATCTAATTTTTAAAAAAACTTGTCAAATTGTAAAGTTCATCAAGTTCCTAGTTCCTAGTGTTGTAGTTAGGAAGACGTTCGTCTGATGCGTAGCATCACTAGTTAGTTTGTGCACCTCGCTGTTAGGAAGACGTCCGTCTAATGAGTATATCGCTAGTTAGTTTGTGATTGATAGACTACACACACACACCAGAGACTATGTTATACCACGGATTCAATATATACTACTGGAAGCACCACTTTTGCTGGGAATGCAAGCTTTCGGCTACTAAATATTAAGGCGGACCTCGTTCTCTCTTTCTCTAATCCTAGCTTATACTCGCCAAACTTCTGCTCATCATCATGTGATCTTAGCAGGGTACATTGATCAAAGAGTAAGAAATAAGTTAATCCAAACTAATATTGACTATATTTTAATGAGAGTACAGAATATTGTTTTTGAAAAGAGTGCATTTTTATTAAAATTTACCACGCGATAATCATCATAAAGTATTTGCATAACCGATAACTTGTGAGTAGACATGGAACAAATCATTAGTAACAGTGAAAATCATACGATTTTTTTTCGTATTACTATGCGTATATTTATGCGTATTTCGATGGTACTATGAACTATTATATACTAATGAACTTCTAAATACGCCAATATTAAGTCCAGAAGTTAATTTCAACTCATTTTATTACTATATCATATCATAAAAGTATAAACTATATCATAAAAGGATTTTTACATTGTCAGTCCTAAGCGTGCTAAAGTATAAAGGGAATTTCATTGCTTATTTCTAAGAAATTGATCCAAATAATACAGGTCTTAGATTTTTTATTATGTTATTTCTATAAAAAAAAATATTTAAAAATTGAGTTTCAAGATTACACCCGAACAAAGTAACTATGTACATACATACATTGCAAGTTAAATAAAAGCACGTGAAAGCAACAATGTTCGCTATAAAATCATTCAAATTTATCACGGCGACAAATCACGGCTAAGAAAAATCACTCCCACATGATATGTCATCATAAATCATACCAAAATAAAACAGCAGGAGTGGAAAGGAGCAGGTGTGAAAAATAGCAGGTGATTTCACTGTGCCAAAAAACATCATTTTATCATATGATTATTATGACTACTTGTGAGATAACAATAAGTTCCAGCGTCATAACTGATACGTTGCTCAAGATCTTATGTTAACCGCTCTTCAGTCAAAAAAGTAGAAGAAGTCCGTTTGTTGATTTGTTTTTACCTTCAGCGTCTACATTATCATACATAAAATCATCATCATTATAATAAGAGAATAATAAATATGTTTAAAACAGACTAGGCTGCATGGTGAAGTCCCTAGCTGTTCTTATCAGATAAACCATAATGAAAAAAACTCAACTGTTTGTTTATATTTTATTTCCATGAAAATTATTTTATATAGGTAGGTAATTAGCTACCAGTCGACCAAATATCGCTTACGTTAAAATGTCGCAAGATACCAGTGAAACTATTAAAAAAGAAGACGTGTCTTCAGAATATGTAGAAGATGGAAAAAACAAGCTGACAGTGAAATGTAAATATTGCGGTTCCAAAATCTTAGAAAAGAAAATGGCAAATTATGTAAATCAACAGGTGAGGAACCCGTTACTTAATATGATAGTAGGTGAATGTCGTCGAACTTGCTTTACATTACATTTTTCTTCATTTATCTATCTCAGTCTAAATTTTGATATAGGTTATAAATTTATTTTTATTTCAGAAACAGCTGCCTTTGATGCTACAAGACAATAATAGAAAGGAAGGAGAAATTCAAAATGAGGCGGTTTCAGAATTTTATCATGTGGAAAATATGTATACATTTGAGAACATTGGCTTTACACATACTGTGGACCATTATAAATATTTGAGCTGTGCAGATTGTGATGCAGGCCCTGTTGGGTACTATGACATGAACACTAAAGAAAGCTATGTTGCTTTGTCCAGGGTTGTTCATGCTTAGCCTATGAACTGTATTTAGAAATTGTGTAAGCTTGAAAAGTACATTATGTAGGTATAAGTTGCAATTGTTACAGATATGAAAGTGCTCAATGTACTGATACAAAACTTTATTATATTTATACTTTTTGTATGGATGGTTTATAAAGAGATTGCTTTTTCAATAAAATAGTGTAACAGCTTGACTCATTTCTACAGCGTCTTCTATATTATAAGGTTAATATTATATTTTAATTGTGCAGTATAATGTATATTGTGAAAACTAAATACAATATTTCTATATGAATGTCTAATTGTTTGTGTGTGTATTTGTTGGTTATATTTATGATGTCATATTGATAAGTACTGTTAAACTGAATCTATATATCAAACTAGCTGTATCTTTCCTATGTAGCTATGACAAATGCATAAAAAAAATTTTTTTTCACAATTAATCGCTGGCTTCCTTAATGTCCAAAACTGCATCAAAAAGAAAGACCAATTTTTTTCTGTAAAATCCTGTTATACTCCAACTTATATAGTTGACAATTGTGTTATTTAATTTATTATATACATTAATAAATAAAGATAAAGGGAAAAGTTATAATACTGTCTTGAGTACAAGCTAAGTTTTTTATTATTAAAACTATTGTTGTGGTCTCTCTGTTGCTATTGTGTGAATTAATTGGAGCAAGTAATATTTAGGCTTCTGACTTCATCATTTTGTTAACCGATGTTTGTGTGTGAGCTAAGTAATGAAAATTACTATGATCACAGGTTTTTTTTTCTACTTGATTCGCAAGATAAATCAGACTGTGACATAGCAGATCCTATCAAACACAATGTACTTTCAAGTACAATTTAATTTCACCAGTTTTTCAGATTATAAAACGACATATTAAATAAAAATTATGAGACTACAAAATGTGTAAAAAAGAAAAACAAAACTATGTTTCCGCCCGGGATCGAACCGGGGACCTTCTGCGTGTTAGGCAGATGTGATAACCGCTACACCACGGAAACTCATGTATGAGGTGTCAAAATTACAGTACAAGAAACTTTAGATTGTTACATAATATTATGTTTATAAAGTAGGTGCATACGAAATTATTAACATGTTATTTAAAAAGGGCCGAGGTTTCAATGCTTATAACTTTTATCAGTAGAATAATTTTGAGCTTTTGACATAATTCCTGTGGAAAGTATTGGCAAGGGTCAAAGTTATTCTCTAGATAATAGTTATCTGATGATTAAAAAAATCGCCCTTAAAAATTTCCTTAAATTTCAATTCTCCAGAATAATTATACATAAATAAATATAAAGCACCATGACCCGAGAGCAAATTGCTGTGTTTATCACACAAATAAATACCCCGACCAGCGAGTCTAACATGAATTCCTAGACAGTGAAGACATAGCCAATTTCACAGCCAAATAAAGATATCTGTGAAATGAAATGAAATATTTATTTCTCAACATTGACAATTACATGTTCTTATTGACGTCAAATAAAACATGACTACCACCTCACACTCTACGGGACGTGTATTGACCAAGCCAACTAAACGACTGTCAAACGTCATGTACTTATTTAGGAAAGGCACAGTGGAACTATTACTATTTATTTCGGTAATTGCCATCTGATGTAGTTAAATAATCGAAGTATTGAGTGTGTATTTTTGTGGCAACGTTTATTTTGAGACGCTTAGTAACAGTTGATCGTATGGGGAAGCCGCATTCCGCCCGTTCGTCGAGTTCGCATGGTTACGTAGTATCACTCCTGAAAAAACATCGCGAAAGAGATCGCGAATAATTATCATTCGCGGCCGTGTAAACCTCGGTAATGGGTTTTGTGGTGCCTGTACGGCGGAATTCCTTACATTAAAAAAAGAGCGGGTGAACTTCATGGCGAGGCCGGAAAGAAGGGACTCCATCCTTTTTATATGGAGCCAAGGTGGATACACCCCAATATTTCATAAATAAACAGGGTACCAATTTCCCAATTCCCAAAAAAGGCGTTCCGTGACTTTTTACATATTTCCAGTCATACATTTTACCTAAGCTAGCTAGAAAAGCAACCATTTCGCGCGCCTTATAAACTGAATAGCAAATCGTACAATACTTATATTGTTATATTATTCTCTGGACTCAATAGTGTAGTATTCTATCTAATATACGAGTATAATAGGTTAATAAAGGTTGGTAGAGTCATGTTTTATTTGACGCCCATAAGGACAAGTCATTGTCAATGTTTAGAAATAAATATTTGAATTTGAAGACTGTTGAACAACGATTAAGAGGTGGGAAATCTAAATTACTCCTATATATGTATGCCATAAAAAACTTCAGTTTTAGAAAATATGGAGCTTGTCCTTATTATTCAGTGATTTTCGACTCTTTAGCTTATTTCGATTGTTAATATGGAAAGTTAGAAAAAAAGTGGTCGTAAAGTTTCCTTGCTTAGATCTCATCTGGGGCGGAACCACAGACCTTACTATTTTGACCGCCAGAATAATCACATTTGCGTGGTTGTGTTCCAGTGAAAGGGAAAGAACAGCCAGTGCAATTACTGGAACAAAGGCAATTTCAACTAAAGCCTACGGTTGGTAATGCATCGTTAGTCGATGATAATCATCACAACCATTATTAATAAACAAGTCACCTACGACTAATGATGACGACCAATAGGTGGGTCGTGTGATCGATTCATCATCATCATCATCATCATATCAGCCACAGGACGTCCACTGCTGAACATAGACTTCCAGACTGTGATCGATTGCCGGCTATGAATACAGTTAAAAAAATTAACTTTACCGTGAACCCTACCTACTACTACCTACTTCATTTCAAGCAAATTAACAACTTTAATAACTTCACGCGTGATTACTAAGAAACATTGTTATAAACTATAACCAAGATACTTCTTAAGAGCCGGAAATTATAATATTTTAACTTGATAACCGATAGAAATTAATTTATTCATGCCCATTTTTTACACTGTTACAATGGTGTCTGTAATACTTGTACTTAGTAATTATAACGAAGTTGGTGAAATGTAAGTTTTATGCACATAGACTATAAGGTTCAGACTCAGTAATGTCCTACTGCTCTCGGCGTCTCTCGGGAACAGTATTTAGACACTGATCTATTTTTAGATAAGTAACTTAAGCTTTTCTGTGAGGGTTCAAAAGCATAACAAACAAACTATTTCACTATGTGATAAAAATATATAAGTACTTTTATTCAATTATTTACCGACAGGAAGAATAGAAGCTGTTTTAGTAAAATATACTTAAAACACTCTTTATCAAAAACAAAAAGTAACTAAAATAAAATGACGAATAATTTTTTGTCACCAAAATTTTAATCCCAAGAACAAAGTTTAGAGGTTATCCTAAAGTTAAAATACCCACATATGTAGGTGAAAAAGAAGTTAATTCCTGAAACGGAATCAAATTCCATAGAATGTAAAAACATACTTCTGTTTCCGTGGGATAAATTGGTTTACACCCTTTTGCATTGCAGTCGGAGCTCGCCTTATTTCTCCACTTATGTAGGTAGAGTGACAAGGACGTTGTGGTTTTTTTTATCAATACTTCAAAAACTCCCTAAATAAGTTGTCAAGTCAAACTTTGTAAGAGGTAGTAAGACTTTTTATTGATTCCTACTTTGTGGGAATTTTTTTTCTCGTATTTCGTCGTTTCTTGATCGTCGACAAGTTAGTCAGCTACTAAAGTAACCTAATATTAAATTTAATTAAAAACTAATATACAATACATAAAATAATAAACTAATTTTAAAAAGCAGAAAGCTTTGCTTGTTTAATTGTTATCGATCAACCCGTAAATATCGACCACTGTTTAGAATACTTCCATCATCCGCAAGTCACTTTGAACTTTTCAAGTATTGAAAATGTCACGGAATTAAAATCTACGCAATTGAGGCCCCATGGAATCCTAGTACAGATGGTGTCATCTTTGCGCACGGCCTTATGTGTGTTTGGTCGTGAAATCTCTGCGCACGCCACTGGTGTCAACGTCTACAAATCTAAAACACAATAGGTTGGTTAAATAATTAAATTTAAAAATTAATTAATTTCTCGTAAGTATGTCATTTCCCTCGAATCAATGACGAAGAATAAGTCTCCTGACAACAATCCCTTCGATCTGCAAATTTTTCAAAGGTTTTCGATTTAATTTTTATTTACTTATTTGGGTTTCAAGGGAAACATACAGAATATAGTTCTTAAAACTAATATGACAATCCTTTCACAAACACCAATAAAGTTTCCGCAATTAGTTAGTACATTACATTTAGTACATTATATTTAGTAAATATGTTAAAATATAGTACCTTCTAGCTTTGTGAAAACTCTACCGAAATAAATATATATGTATAAATACCTATTGCATTGATTGATCAAATAACTAACAATATGGGTCTATAATATATCCACTGTCTTTCGTTCGCGTTAAGAATACAGTGAATCATCGCTGCAACTACAATACCAGCCAATGAGATTGCCGTATTAGAAAAAGTTTTCTTTTTGTCGGTGACGCTATTGGCTAGCACCAAATGCTGAGACGATACGTCACTGTATTCTTAACGCGAACGAGCTATAGTAATAGTAGAGTTTGTTATGTTAAGACCTCGTCTAGATACCTTCAGTACCTTCAGTCCTTCCTATTATGACCAGCGTAATAATCACTTTTACTGGAACAAAGGCAATTCCAACTAAGGCCTGCGGTAGGCAACGTATCATCATCGATATAATAATCAAATTCAATTGATAAATAATACACCTATTAGGGACCATTCATAAATTACGTCATATGAATTTTAGGACTTTTTAACTTTTTGACGGGGGGAGCCCGTTCTTGTCACAGGTTGTAAATTTTCAGAACCCCCAAATTTATGTATGTATTTAAAAATAATAAAAAGAAAACAGTTATTTTTATATTTTTCTTACTTTTATTATATAATCTTTAATAAAATCAACATAAAGTCAAAAATTTTAAAGTTTTATTCACATACGACGTTGATAAAAGCGAGAGGCATTAAATGAAACCACATATTCTGTGTATCATTATCAGGCTACACAACAAAAATCAGATCAATGTAAGCCATAGTTTAGTCACAGGAATGTTTTTTATTTTTTACTTAGTTTCATTTAAACACTCTGTATCTTCCCGATCACCTGATCGTAAGTTTGTACTATAGGCATACGTAGTTATCTAAACGACAAAATTCACGCGAGCGATGCGACGTTGCCAGTTTGCATCGTAAGTTTGCAGTACAAACAAGGAAGTACTTGTACTAAATCTTTCCTTAAAAGAAAGTACAGATCACGGTTACCTCACTCTAATGTAATAAGCGTAACAGAAATAGAAATAGATCATTATGTTGCTATGGCGCCGGCAGTGGTTCGGCTAATTAGGTCAAGGGCACAATTTTTACTTTGTTTAGTGCGAAGACGCGTTGCATCCGGGGTGCACGTTGCGCAATTCAGCACGGATTATTGTCGCTCACGCGTCCCATTTACTAATGTTAAGTTTTTATTGTGATAGGACACGTAACTGAGTATTTTCGTTTTAGTTTTGCGAGTAGTTTTTAATTATTTTGTAAGTACGTAAGACATCCACAATGCCTCCTGCTACATACACGGCGTCAGATTACACTGACATGATTTTAATCTACGGGGAATCCCACGGAAACGCAGCTCTAGCTCTGCGAACTTACCGAGAAAGGTATGGAGACAGCCGCGCGTGCCCTAGGAACGCTCGCACCATAGTAATGGCAGTACAACGGGCACGAGAAAACAAACCATTAGCAGCGCATCAGGAGGGAGTCCCACCGCAGCAGATACCTACTGCGCGCGAGCAACAGATTCTTGACTATTTTGACCGCAACCCCACATCGAGTCTGCGTAGAGCCGCACGCCAGTTTAGAGTTTGCCAAAGAACCATAACATTTAAAAAAGGAATAAACGTACAAATTTAAAAAGTTCAAGCCCTTTTAAGAAGGGATTTGCCAGTCAGGCGTACTCACTGCCAGTGGATACTTGACAAAGTTACTGACGACCCGAATTTTTATTTAATGTCATGTGGACCGACGAGAGCACATTTACACGCAATGGCATATGATCTCATATGAAAATCTCAGATACTGGAGTATTGAAAATCCACGCATGATTCGGGAGTCAGAGCATCGTACCGCTTCTCTGTTAATGTGTGGGCTGGTATACACAGGGACCAGATTATTGGCCCTGTTTTTATTGACGGCGCCCTTAACGCGGTAAAATTTTTGGAGATATTATCCGGTCCCGTTGCTAAATATACCGAAGAACTACCCTTAGCCAATTATCGGCATTTATGGTACCAATTGGACGGAGCTCCTCCACATTCAGTGATGTTTTCTAGAGAGCTCTCACCGAAATGTTTGGACAGCAGTGGATTGGTCGATTTGGACCAGTACTATGGCCACCACAATCCCCGGATCTCACTCCAATGGATTTTTTTATCTGGGGGTTTGTGAAAAGTGAAGTGCACGCGACAGACGTGAATACCGTAGAGGAACTTAAAAACCGGACTATTTTAGCGTTTAATAAATTAAAAAGTTTAACAACAAACAGTAACCTTACCTATTGCACGGTTAAATAACAATATTATACGTCGTTATAATTTGTGTACCATTGCAAACGGCGGACATTTCGAACAATTGAAGATTTAATGTGTAAGTGTTACAATTAATTATTTTTGTTTATTATTTTCATTGATCATACCTTCCAACGTTACCTACAACACATGTTTACATTATTAGCCACATCAAACCCGGGCGCTCCGCTGTGTAGGTAGGTGTGCGAGCCGGTGAGCCTACCGCCGCACGCGCTATGCTATTCAAATGCTACGTTGCCAATTTGTTACGCAGGTGGCGGCAGGCTACTCAACAAAGGATGTTTACATTTTAACTTAATTATTAAGCTATTTAAGTTCTTTGAAAAACGTTTTTTCGTATACTTCTCGTAAACTTTTTTTTAATAGTTTCGGATTAACAGTAGGCACTTATAGTATATGTGGTTTCATTAAATACCTCTCGCTTTTATCAACGTTGTATAAATTTCGCGTTATGGAATTTGAATTTTAATATGTGACGTCACAAAGTTATTGAACCCCGTCCCCTTGTAACACTATGTCACACTCCTTTGATACCCTCTCCCCCATCAACATGTGACGTAATTTATGGATGACCCCTTATTAATGATGGTTTCGAATGCCACATACCATCAATTGGGTCACGTGTTCGTTGGCCTATTAAGACGATAATAAAATTAAGAAAAAATAAAATGATAACAGTAAATGACTGATTTTATAACTACATTTGGTTATAAAATATAAAAAGCACATTAAGTAATACTATAAAACAAACTGCGTTTGCAAATAAAGCGATTTTTTTTTCAAAAACACATAATTATTCCGAAAATTAATTACACTAAATTCTTAGCGCAAACGTTCGAAAACTTCCATTACAAAATTAATTCCCCTGTCAATGTGCGTTGTATGCAGATTACTTAAATGGTTAAAATATTTATATTTCGTATTTTTTAAAATATTTTCAATGGTTCGTTGAGTAAGTTCTCACTTAGCACCTTTCCAAAATTTATAATACTCGTAACAAATCAAATTAGATTTCTTTTTCTTAAACGTTGGTTAACAGCCGCTGAGCTTGCGTATAAAGAAAAATATTTATTACGAGTATATAGACGTACTTATACATTTTGTTTTTATAAATTATTTGTATTATTTATACAAGGTAAATGTCTACTGTTCGGCTCGCTCCAGGTACCCTTGTTTAAGTTTTCATATGACAGCGAACCCCTAAACGTTATCCCTAAATATAATAATATACTTGACTGTTGAAGAAAATATAAAAAGGAAAAAAAAGTAAAAATCTCTTTATTGCTACAGTAGCACACAGAAATTGAAATAAAAATATAAAACATAAAATTAACCTAGTTAAAAAGCCGGTGCTGCCGAAACAAACGCAGCTTTGCTATGCAGCTAAAGGCTACAAAGCGCCGATTTTCAGTTGCGGCCAAGTAGCGCCACCACTGTACACTCTTAATAATGCATAATTATTCATTTAAACCCATGACGAAACAAATTACATAGAAAAACAAACAACAATAACTAGGAATACACACATAAATACGAAATGAAATATATTAAACAAACACTAAACATAATTTGCAATAAATACGACATGAATAAAATAAAATAAAAAGATACATAAACAATAAACTAAGAAATTTTTCCAGAATACCGCTATAAGGTAATAAGGTCCTTCCTGTTTTTTAAATAATTGCAACTTGAAATGCTTGACAAAGGTATTTTTTAAAAGAGGACGTCGTTAAGGTGGGTGTAGGTTACTCCAACACGAGGTAGCCCTATAGCGGAAACTGCCCCTAAATGCAGACGTTTGGTGTTTATATGTCTGCAATAGGTACTTAGAGGCTCTCGTGACATACGGATTTACGGAGCTGGACCAACGCAATTTTGAATTTTGAATAAAGTTTTTATTTCAATAAAAGGTAAAAAATACAATACCGAAAACAAAAAGGTTTTTGAGTTAATGCGATGGGTGGGCTAGTTTCTTTGCGCAAATTAAGTGGATTTTAGGAGTAATTTTAACCTTAAAACGTCTAGCCACCATTACGTAAATTATGTCGCGAACCCTCTACCATTCAATGGCGAACCCCCAGTTAATGAAACCCTGGCCTGGAGGAATAATCTATCTTCAAAAATTGTAGAAATAAGAAATATTTGATTATTGGTTGCTGTACCACTTTCAGTGACTGGAAAGCTACGCTGATATCTAGGATATCGCCAGTTCATAACCGGAAACACTTTATAGTGAGGACATGGCGAGAATATTCCGCGGTAAACTCCCCACCACTTTTTTCCTGTAGTCGCACACTATTATGTATAGACCAAAAAAGAAGTGGGTCGCGTGCGACTTCGTGGCTGGCTCTTGTTTGCCATGGTTTGACATAAGTAATTTAAATAGAAGTAGTGTTAGAAGTGTTTAGCGTTGGGCGGTACTACAGCCCTTCAGATTTTAATTTCAATAACAACCACACTTATGATTATTCTAACTTACTAACCTACGGTCAGCAACGGATGATTAATATTGAAAACAATATTATAACATCTAAAATAAATGATGTCTGATATCTGTCTGATGTCTTAATCATAGGTAAGGACGCAACTTACCATCAGTTGGACCGCTTGCTCGTTTGCCAGCTTTGACAAGTTACAAAAATTACCATCTACTGAAAATTGTCCGAGTACTGGTCGAGGCAAACATTTGTGTGATGGGCAAAGGTTTGTCCTCGGGTCATGGTTGTTTGTATTTACATATGTCTGATTATTCTGAGTTCCCCCCCAGTTCTCTGTATGGTCATCCATAAAACAAGCTCTGCTTACTTTGGAGCCATACAGTTGGTGTGTTGGTCTCGGGATAAAATCAGGCGACCGGGAACAAGTATTTTTATTTTCGTTTTGAGGGGCTTGTCATCTATCTTTCGCTGGTTTAGTTTAACCAAAGGTGCTGGCTCTAAGTCCGTATAAAAAAATAGAATAAAAAATAAACTATGTTGTTTTAGGAATATCCGACAAGATCAAGTGGCGAAAAGGATGAAGCTGGTACTATATATTTGCAAAAAAATATCAACTTAGGTTTCAGGCAGTTTGTAGTCCACGCTGACCTTTTGAGGTTTGGTGACGCATTCCTTTGAAATAATTATTCGGCATGTGAGTTTCTTCAAGATGGCCGAATGCTCTATCACCTTTCTCGATAGATTCGGCGTATTGCATTAAAATTGTAAAATATCTATCTATCTACTACTAACTTGTGCGGATCGCCAAGGTGTGGAATGAACTGCCTGCGTCTGTTTTTCCAGAAAACTGTAGTCCCAGTTCTTTCAAGCATCGAGTGAATGTAAAATAAAATAAAATATCTCGTGGATAGACGTGTAACACCTTCGTCTTCATCGTGACTTTCCATCAGGTGAGATGAAGACAAACGTCTAATCCTTTTGCAATAAAAAAGAAAAAAATATCATTGGTACAGAAAGTCACCGAGATCGAACCTGGGACCTTTAAATCGTGCCACTGTGCCAAAGACACTTGAAAAACTACTTTTCTCTGCGACCCTCGGATTTGTTAAATTCCTATTTTAAATGCTTGATAATGGATATAATAGTTTTGTTATTTTAAGTTTAGAACTATTAGGTAGTACGAACGGTGGCGAATAGTACCCATTTTAAATTTGGAAAATTATTTAATTTATTTAAACGATCAATCTAACGTAGTGGTAACGGTGTATGTAAAAAAATAACTAGATATGCATATTTTTGCATAACTTTTCTCTAACTCAAGATTAACTTACTCGTGTATTAATTAAGTTAATAAGAATTAATTAAACTTCATTCTTTTTAGTTTTGCTTAACGCGGTTATGTTAATAATTATGAACTAATGCCATAGGTTATGTCATATTAAAATTAAATATTTTCTAAATTATGAAAATGGATCATAAATTTACATTTAATGGTAAATAAAGAAGTACTTACATATCTCACATTCACTAGGCGTGGTCTTTTGTATTTTTATTTGGTTTCTTCAAAAGGTACACTCTGAAATATTTTTTATACGTTCAAAAACGATTACGTGATCCACCTACCGTATTATATGAATATATTTCATGAATTCAATAATTAGGACAAAAAGTGAGCCGAGTGTATTTTTTTCCGACGGCTCTTTTCCCTCTCGACCTGCCATTGACACTTTTTAAAAGAAGTTCTGGTGTTTTTACGCTATGATGATTTACTATGATTGATCCTATGATTAAAAAAATAATTTGTATTATGAATTTTGTCTATGTCGCAGGCGGATAGTTTATGTTTTTGTTTAGACAACCTGCTAGCCCTAATATAAATTTGTTTATAATAAAACAAGGAATTTGCAATTTGTTTATTATTTTCTTACAAACTACCTAGTTGTCAACCTGCGATTTGTGCGAGCTGAGCGCCAGGGAGGGAGCTGAGGGTGTCAAAGGGACATGGGTTGGGGGCCGTATAATTTTCTTAATAAATCTCATTATATAAACTCTTGTTGTTTTTCTCCCTTTCGGTTAGTAACCCATACAACCATATCGATCGCAGTGTAGAAACAGTTACTTGTTTTTGTTTCTACTCTGCAAACTTAGTCGACGTGTCTACTTAGTTTCGATATCTCGACTAAAAGTGAGCAATTCTCCAAACATAAAAGCAGTTGCATTTTAGATTTAATATTTCGAAAAATTGTAGGAACTTTGTTACTAGATTGCTATGAATTTTGTATGAATGACTATGTGAATTGAATGAATGCTTTGTTCCGATGTCAAATGCAATACGTTTTAATTTCTATTAATATCTTGTCGTCAGTCATTTCAAATTGCAATAATTTTCATTATAAGCGTTTTAGGCCTGTTTGATATTTGCAGAGTGCGCAAGCAAGTTTGTCGAGGGATTTGGAAGATTATTCTAATTAAGAAAGGCCAATGCGCTTTATAAAGAGGTAAGGTAAACATATTTTTTTTTGTAAATTATGTAATAACAAAAATGTGTATTTCATAAGTACGTTGAATATTATTTATTTATTATTATACGTTGAATGTCTTCCATATTAAAATCTTATCCCAAATTAAAGGATACTTTAACTGTCGCAAAAACATGTTTTGCGTATTATGATTAATACTTTATTCATATTAGGCGGTCACCACAAGTAGTAACAGTATGGACACAACGTGCACTTTTTGATAAATCCAGTAGTATATTCTGCGATTGCCGACGTAAAAGTCCGATGCCAGTGATTCCCAACAGGTCTTGAGATTGCCGAAAATTTTATTTAGATAAAGATAGGTCCATATGTTTAGGCTCGTGTGTTAGATTACGAGCCCAACGATGAAATACATAGAATGTATGTACTAACACAGAATAAATATTAATTTGGTATATTATATGGTAAATAAGACGCATCTTTTGCAAGTGTTTGTATGTAAAGGGCGCAGAATGTTTTAGGTTTTTAGATGTTAAATAAAAAACAACAATATAAACTAACACTCGTTTTGTTTATTGTTAAATTAAAGAGCAGTTCTTGTAGTTTATTTATGAAAAATAGCCGTTTGCAAATGCGCACCATTCACAAGTTACACTCATTTAACCTGGAGCTAAAATTTTGAATAACGCGCTTGAGCCTCGCTCTTGGAATAGAGTTGATTTCTTTAGTGATTCTTTGCTTCAAAACATTCAGGTCGGGTGGCAATGGATTGACGAACTATACTTTTTAGGTAGCCCCATAGGAAAAAAATCATCAGGCGTTAAATCAGGGCTCCTCGGTGGCCAGTTCATGTCTCATCGGTGACTTATCACTCTTCCAGGGATGAATCGTGAAGAGCAGCTAATAAGTCATTTGTAACATGAGAAGTGGCTCCATCTTGCTGGAAAAAGGCCATATTGGCTTTGCATTTGTGTAGCCAAAAAGTCCGGATCATATGGCAATATCGATCAGAATTAACGGTCTGAGTTCGACCTCAGTCACTCTAAAAAAAATAAAGACCGATAATTCCTTGACTTGATATGGCAGCCCAAACAACAACTTTTGGTGAGTGCAAGGGTTTCTGATTCTAGCGGATTCTCGGAAGCCTAATACCTGCAATTTTGTTTATTCACGTGACTGTTGATGTGAAAATTCGATTCGTCGGAGAACCAGATGTTATTGAAACTCCGAAAACGGTTTTTCATTGTCCAGCAGAATTCGACTCGTTTATCAGGATTATCAGGCTCCATTTCTTGATCAATAACAATTTTAAAGGGGTGAAAATGTAAATCAAAATAATGCGATGAACCGTTGTTCAAATTAAGAGAAGTTGCGCGCAATCTCAACGACTGTCGTGGTTAACGACCGCAGTCGACGTTCATGCACGTGCTTGATGTCCTTCTGCGCCCAGACGATTTGTCCGGCGTTGTGTTATTTTATTTTACAAATTTTTGGGAAGCTTGCAGCTAAAAAAACACTACAGTATAAAGACAATTGAATCTGATGGCCATTTAAAACCTTCCACCTTAATTTAATTGGCACTTGGCACAAGTTTTAAGCTTGTTAATTAAAATGTGTGTGAGAGGAGACTGTCTGTGGAGAATCTGTGAGAATCTGTGGAGATGAAGAACAATAGTGTAGGAATCGTTGTTTTTATAAAACGCACGCAAAACGCGCGCTGCGGTCCCATGAAACGATTCATGGCTGCTAAACTTAACAAGCCGGCCAAGTATAGTTTATAGTAATAGTTTTTCATTAAATAATAATAAATAAATTAGTTATTTTTTACGAAATTCCTTCCATGTTTACATATGTACCTTAAAAAATAATCGCATATTTACTACTTTAATCTGTGCGCCCATCGTGGAGGGCCAACGGGCTTTCGCAATGGAGCCGCTTGTGGGCGGCTGCCGCCCGGCTGCGGGGTCGCGGATGTGTGCGAAAGCGTTCCCGTAACCCCGTCACAATGCGGCGAGGCGGAAGATGGGGGGGTTTTTAGTGGGTATACCGTGGGTCTCATTAGCCTATACGGGAGTCCTACATAACCACTCGGGTGCCTCCTGCGCCCGGGTGGTATGCGTAATGTATTTTCCCCCCCGAAAAAAAAAAATTTTGTAGCGGTTCTTTTTGCTTCAACCTCTTAGCGTTACTGACTTTTTTGATAGGAATCGAATATTTTTATGCTTTGTAACGAAATTGACGAAATTGTAACGACTCTGTTTCGAAACAATACAAATTGATGTACACATTATTTAGTAACTGTTTACACACAAAAATATTAACATTCTATGGCCAAAAAGTAGACACAGTGTAGACACTTGAGGATAGTATTGATCTTGTTGCCATAAGATAATAACTGTGTGGTTTTTTTTATTGAAAAAGGATTAGACGTTTGTCTTCTGTCTCACCTGATGGAAAGTGACGATGAAGACGAAGGTGTTACACGTCTATCCACGAGATACCTATTCACTCGACGCTTGAAAGAACTAGGACTATAGTTTTCTGGAAAAACAGACGCAAAGAAACATTGTTACTAAAAGCTTTTCCGACACATGTCAGTCAAATAGTGTATACTCTAAATAAAACACTTTTTACCGGATATTATCGCGTATATTTTAGTTAATTTTAAAATTATTTCGACGTTTCGGCATCTTTGCAGTTGCCGTGGTCACGATAATATAAGATGATAGACTAAGGATAAGACTAAGACAACATCTTAGTCTATCGTGACCACGGCAACTGCAAAGATGCCGAAACGTCGAAATAATTTTAAAATTAACTAAAATATACGCGATAATATCCGGTAAAAAGTGTTTTATTTAAAGTATGTATCGTGAAAACTTAAGAAAAGATTTAGTGTATACTCTGTTACCACATTTCGAGTACAAACCTAATGCACGCACAAAGGATAGTAAAAGTGACACACGTTGCGACTCGAATTTGTGTATTTTGTAACTGAAATTTTAGTAACCGCGACTGGGTTTGGTTGTATGGGAAACTCTAAGTTTGGGTTAGGTAAGTTAAATTTTTAAGCAGATGTCAAGTAATAAAAGTAGAATATTATGTATTTTCCGTTTCATTACATTTGATGACCGATTGGAACAAAAAAATCATTAGTTTAAATCATTTTTTTTTGCGAAACTATGGAGAATTAGATTCCTGCGCAGTTGTTTAAATTAAAAGAAGCACTAAAAGTTCGTTTTTAGATTTCTTTTCAATAATTTGGGTTTGAATATAGGTTCGAATATGGGTTTGAATAGTTTTATTCAAACCAAAATTATATATTTTTTATATGAAATGATTATTCTGCTCGTGGCAATTACAATTCAAGGCAACTCAATTAAAGGAAAAAGTGCAGATAAATGTCAACCCAAAAAAACGTAGAGAGAAAATTAAGGTCACTTCGGCATGTGATCCCTAAAAAGATATGAAAATATATTTTTTCTTGGAAACTACTAAAATAGCTGAACATACATTGGGGTTCAATAGATAGGTACAGGCTCCTCTGTTCGTCTCTCTTTCACAGACTATTGCCGCCAATATTCTCTAATAGCTGTAAGGTCAACAAAAAAACAACAACTTATTTATGGTTTTCTTTTGGCTACGTCTCGGTTGCCATCATATTGATTCTAGTTTAGGTGTAGTTTTTTATATGTAGTGTATTTTTATAATTTTTATTTTTATTATTATTATAGACTAATGAATATTTTGGACTTGTAAGTTATAGTATTAAATTTATTAGTCTATTAAAATGGTTTTATAATCTTAAATGCGTTTTAAGGTTTTAGGCTCAATAGCGATGCATTTTTTATATTTCCTATGGTTTCGTACCAAAATAATAAAACTCGAACATTTTTCCTTATAAATTGTAATACTTTTTACGAATTTTACAAATTTTTGTCAAAAATTGCAATAATCTCCCGTTGACGACAATTGGCATCGGTATCGTTACAGTTTAAATAGTTGTTAATAGAAAAGAAACCAAAAACTTTATTCTTAAACTTAAAAAAAAAATTACCTACTTATGCAAAACAAGTTTATATGCTGACCGTACCACTGTCACAGGCTATCCCGCAATCCCTTTCTTTAAATGACAGAGTAATACAGGAAACAGCCTGTGTATTCTGGAGCTGTAAATGTTTTTGAAAGTTTGCTATAATTACTTGGTTGTCTGTTAATTTAACCAAGAAACTACAAAGAAATACGACTTATATTGTTATTTTACATCGTAATAAACTGCTGCAGAAAACACATAGTCCTTGGTTAAAATGAACATCAATCTATAAAAACAGCTGTTAACATTAACTGTTTGTAAAGAGCGGTTTATTGTTATAGTTAATTTCGTTACGGTGTTAAATTTCGCAAATAAAAGTCTTTATAGTCGTGTATTTTACATGAAAGTTGAATGTAAAACTATGCAAATTTTATTTTTGTACGCAGACAAAACTTTCGTGGATACTATTTTTAGTTTCCGTAGTTAGTTTTATATAAAGTATAAAAGAACTCATAAAAATATACATATATAAATAAGATAATTCAAATAAGATCCTTTAATATTAGCATTCAAAGGTCAGATGTGCCGAGTGAAAAAGGTGCGTAAAATACAAAAAAATACATAGCATTGTTGTGACGAAATGCAAGTAAAAACAGTTGCATATTGCCCTCTAGGAAATAATCTTTGACCTCAAAGGAAAGTAAATAATGTAAATTACGAAGGGCTTACAAACTGAAAAGGGCCTTAGGTATCGTATTGTCCACTTAGGGCTTGTTTATATGTCTTTTCATCGCAAAATTATCATAACTATTATTAACTGTCATTTCACGTTGTGGCTATAAAAAACTACCGCTCAAACTTTTGCTAGTTCCGTTCGTTCCGGCACCACCACCCTCAGAATTCACAATCGACTAGAAAAATAATAACAAGCGTCTTTGATTTGAGCACTTCATAAATACGGCATGGATTCTGTTATTGTTCAGAGGCGATATTAATCAAGACATGACAAAAGATACAATAAAACAATATAGATGAGTACTAAAGGCGATGAATCTAGTATGATTATTCATATATGAACATAAAAGAGACATCAAAGTTTTCGTAAAATACTTGCCCCTATCTGGATACGTACTTAAATTTAAGAACTACAATGGCTGGGGCAGTAATGGTATGATTGAAAATAATCAAAATGAGCTGTATGTAGTTATGATAGAGCTTATACTTGCAGTAACATTTCGGAGATCATAACGCGTATTGATGTCACACGCACAGTGCTTACTGTACGCAGCCTTCTGGAACATTTTGTAAGGAAAATGGTGGTAGGAACCTGTATAGCCTAGAGTCGAGTTTTTCATTTATTTATTTTATTTACCAATTTTATTACCAATGTAATTACATACGAGGTATTGAATTGTATTAAACAAATTTTATTCGGCTCTCAATGTACATCTGGATTACAGAAAACCAAATCATAAACAAAAACTTCTTGCGTACCCAATTCTATTGCAAGTAAAACAAGATATTTTTCTTATTGCAAATTCTTATTGCAAGGTGGCCTGCCATATGGTACCCTTCCAGTGATTTAGTTAATTTTCGACCTTATACCCCATTAACAATTAATAAGGAAATAAATAACTCCACGACGCATACAACTAAATGTCAATGTAATAGTTATCTACTACATTACACTGTCTAGTGTGAAAATAATTCGTTTTCCAGATATAGAAAGTAAAATGATATCGGCAGAAATGTAAAGTATGCCAAAAGCTCTCAACAATGCAAAACCCGTACATAATATTAGGAATCTATAGTTAGACAAACTTTTTTGTGCAGTGGCACCTATTGGAACTAACGCGTTTTATCGGAAACCACGCTTGAAAAGTAGATAGCAGCACCACTCTTAACTGCACGTATTACTTTGTCGCACTCCATACGCTATTACGTACAGCTTTGCAATTGGTTTCCCTTTGGCATGCTTGCGGTTTTTCCACATGTTAGTGTTCAAAATATTTCGGTTTATATGTTATTTTGTGTACTACGTTATGATGTAATGTGTTATGTGAAAAGATTGTGAAGTCAGGGGTGAAGTAAGGTATATTCGGGAAATATTTCAAAACAAAATATTTGTTCTTGACTCAAGTCATTATCCAAATACAAGACAAGATTTCATGAGATGAGTAACAAATCAATTCAATCCCTTTCCCTCAATTAGTTCAAGAAAACAAATAGAGAAAACACTATGTCAAAAAGCTTACTGTAAGATCAAAGATTATTTGGATAGCAAAAGAGCTTGGAATTAAATTTGAAAAATTAAACTATGTAAACAGCTTGGCTGCGGCACTACATGAGCACCACAGTTAGCTGTCATGTGTGCGTTTCTGTCACGTCGTTCTCAATTTGAATACCTTCTATCCCATGTAATGAATTTTTTTATAAAAGAGCGCCGTAAAGTTTTTTCCGCCGGCCTTTTTCCTCTACCTACCTATATAATAACACTTTTTTAAAGCCAAAGTTCTAACTTGTACGTGTTCGCCTGACTTTCGCTGAGAGTTTCTATTGTAAACCAATTATGAAAAAAATATTTTGATTTTGAAATCGAAGTCTCTATATTGATTAGGATAAGTCTGTAAAATTCTTAGAATTAGAAAAATAAAGGTTTAGTTTATCAATCTCGAAATTCTCAATCTTTTTTCTTCTGCAATTGAATTCTTGTAGTAACAAAGACAATTGTCTTTAACTACTGTGGTGAACTCCTAAGAAATAAAGAAAAGCTTTTATTTAAAAGTAAATTAAAAAACAAAATGTCAGAATACAGAGGATTCGGTTATGTCTGGCGTCACGTGATGATCGTATAAAAGGATCCAATGGTAAAGACTACAGCCCTGTATATTTACAGGCATTTCAACTGAACCTTTTGGCGGGCAAAACTTCAGTAATCAATTACACTCTGTCCCATTCATTGTATGTTACTGTGGAGATATCTTCATTTACTGTTGGCATTTATGTTTCTTACCTTCTGGAATAGGAACTCTTACAATTATACCATTTTAATGTCATACGTAGTATATATTTGCTTTGATGGATATTAAAATAAATTTAGATGTGCGATGGAATCAGAAATGAGGCGACTCGCTCGCAAACTACGACATTCAAGACGTCAAATGGTAACCTAAAGGCGCTTTTAATTAAAGATTTTACTTAGCAAATGCAGACTTTAAATGCCTATAGATAAAGTATAGATTCGCTAAGCAAAACTACCTATATTTTGAGCATTTTAAGTAACTATTACACGTCTCTGAGTGCAGCTGTAAGTCATACTCGTAGTTCATAGGCAAGGAATATAGCTCGAAAAATCATGGCTGTTGAGGCAGTCACGTTCTCGAATGGCGATCAACTAGCTCACTTTTCAATCTTTATATAACAATAGATATTTGCTAGTTGTTTGTGAAAATTTGTGAAGAATTTGTTCTTAAATGAAGTTCAAGTCGATGAATAACTTTATCTAATACATCAATCGATACAGAAGCATAATTGATGTCTGAATGTGTAGCGATTTTATATACCTTTTGCTAGGGAAATAAGCTATAAGGACAAAAACCTTGTAAAGAAATTAAAAAAAAATAAAAATAGAAATAATACTTTTGTGTCTAGTTTCCACGATCACCATACCAATTTTTACTTAAATCACATTATCTAAAACTAAATGGCAATTAAAACTCTCTCAGGTCACTACAAGGTCCCCCCTAAAGCCAATTACGGAATCGTCTTCATCATTCTGCGTCACATGGTACATTTGCCTATCACCAGAAGATAAGAACCGCAGTAAAAAAGGCTTTGTTCCGTCACACAGCTCAAATTATACTGGTTTCAAATAATGTATGAATCTTATAAAGAGTGGTCTATGATTGCTCTCGCGCATTCAGCTTCGGTGCGTCGTCGGCCAATCACGGTGCATTACATATTCAAATCATTTTGGGGTTCCCGAGTAGTGATTTACCTTTTGCGGATTGTAATAGTGTAGTTTTCTGTGTTGTGCTTTTTTGACTTCGGTTTTTATTTGCAGATTAGAAACAAATTGATAATGAAGGTAAGTGATTGAATTAAGTACCTTCGTACTAATTATTTAAAAAAAAACATATTAGCGATACTAAAGTTTCGACAAATTTTATCCGCATTACTTGATTATACTGAGTGAAATTTTTGCATACAATATTACGTGTAAATACAAACTATTAGAAAGTACTTATGATGAATATTAAACTTAAAGCTGTAAGACTTGAAGGTCTCGTGTTACTAACACGAGACCTTCAAGTCATTATCATTTTACTTCCGACTTTAAGCTTTATCATTAAAACTTATATTCTAGAAATTTCTTCCGATATTGTCTGGTTACCTTTCAGCGTTTGTCGATTACAATTTTTTTTATTTATCATTTCATTCAATATTTTAGAATTTACTTTATAGAGACCACGATGTAAGGAATTTAAAACCCAAGGGGTTTCTGTCTTTAAGAATTAAATCATATATAATTATTAAAGTTGGTTGGTAATTTTTAAATATACAATTAAAAAAACACAAGTTAAGTACATCAAGTATTATTACGAGTATGAAATATTTTAAACTTAAGATTTATGATAACTTTATCCATTTTCTACATATTTATTTGTTATCCTGAGTTTTGCATCCGTTGTTCTAACATTTGGCAAAACTTACATGATTAAGCTAAAAACTCACATAACAATAATTAGCTATAAAAAAACTATAGGTCATGTAACGAAAATATTACAACATTTCAATTAACTTTGTACAGAAATTAAAATAGACTTACCCATACTAGGATTTCTATTCTATTAAATATTACTCATAGATGTTAAATGAAGTGGCATTACTTTAGAAATGGACGGCTACTGGTTGTCTACCATCAATCTTCATCAGAGATTAAAAATAATAATTTTAATGTAAAAATATGCGCGTAAGTTCACTTTTAAATTTATTTTATTCGATTTATTTGCCCGTATTCTTAACCTCTCTCAAAATATAAGTAACGTTAACGCGGATTTATTTAAGTCAAATTTTACTTTCATTATTTTCTGAATAAAAATATGCAATTTTATGCGGCGTAAATGGTATTTAAAAAAGTATTTTGAGGGAAAAAATTAAATATTTACGAAACGTACAAAATTACACTTTCCATAAATTAAATTTCTTGCACTAAAGTATATTATCCTCTCAAATATGACCAGCAGACCAAACTGGGTTTGTTCTTTATTCTTCACCTGAACCCTGCGGTCGGTAACGCACCATCAGTCGATATAATAATCATATTCAATATTGATAAAATATGTTGGATGCAACCCGAATGTGATAATACGATATAAAGTAAATTATCATAAAAATTTAATAAAACAGTATACGAAAGTTAAACAACCCAAAATATCCGTGTTACAATATTATTAAACGCTAAACTTTACTTTGACTCAACTCACATATTCGAGGGTGCAGTGTTCAAACCCGATAAATGCAAAAAAATCGAAAATTCGTTTTATAGCCCACTTGAAAAGAAATTTTTTGCTTTTCTTAGTGATGTTTTCAGTTAAACTGATTTTTAAGTGTTTTATAGAGAAATACTAACCAAAAACACAGTAAGTGCATAACTGAGAAAACATTTTAATTAAAAACGCTCTAAAGGTACTTATGGCTAAACTTTATTACATTTGGTTTGCGAGAAAACACATAATGTGTATTTATTGGTATTTAAAAAGCTCAAGGATAATAGGTTATTTACACTTACACAAAAGATAAAAACAGATATTTTTTTATAACGGATTCTAACATGAAAATTAATTCATGACATTCAAAATGTATCTAACGTTAAAAAAAATCAAAAGTACTTATTGGGTTTTAGCTCTAAATTATTTTTCATGAATACACGTACTATGAAGTTTTGAAATCCAACAAAATATATTTATTGGTTTTTAATATATGATCAAAATCATAAACATTAATGTAAACATTACTTACTGGGTATTAGTACTATCCCATAGTAGACATTTTATTCCAACGCTTATCCGGGGAAGAACCCAATAAGTGTGTTTGACCTCAAGGCGTGAGTTCACGCGAGAAACTCGTTGACGCGCAGTCAGTTGCAGGTAATGGTGGCGTGCGTTGCGTTTTGTGCCCTTTTATATAAAAAGGAACTAAAAAAAGTGTACTATGAGTAGCCGTTCAAAGAAACTAGTACGTCTAGCTTGCAATGGATTTCGGCAACAAGGTAAATCAACATAATATTAATACCTACATAACTTTACTTCATATTGAATAGGTTAGGTTGGTTGGCTATTTACCTAGTAGGTTTTTAGTTACATTGATTCCTGTGTGTGATGGTTGTTGATGCTGATAGTTTGTTTACTACTGTCATATTTTACCTAATGATCGCGCAAGACCTAGCCTAATTGTTCCCAAAATCACTAACCAACCTATTCCGTAGATTTCATCAAAACATTGAGTTATTTTCGTAAACCTATTTTGTACGTATTACTTATCAGAACAACCAACAATCACAAGTTTTGAATAAAAACACTTACTTATTGAGTTTTATGAATCGGTACCATAAGGTAACCTACTTATTGGGTTTTATCCATAGGTAAATTCTTAAACAGTACATAATAATAGTAACCTACATCCCACTTACTGGGTTACATCACGAGGTATTTTCTTTAATATTTTTGTATGAATTGTCAGTTCGATTTCAGTTAGATCATTTAGTCTGGCGTGTTTATTGTTTTTATTATTGTTATTATTAATTTTGTTATATTTTAGGCGTTACTCAATTACCATCAGAAAACGCTGGTTTGGATTCGAATAATATATCAGATCTAGATGATACACAAATAAATAATATCGCAAAGGAAATGATCGATTTTGCTAACGATGAGGCTACGACTGGTACATAATAATTATTATTTTGTTTTTCTACTTACATGGAACTAAGTTGAAACTAAATCGGTATCTACCTACCTAATAAGACTTTATTTTAGGTCCATCTACAAGTGCGGGAACAATCTTTAACGACATTTCTCATGAAGTTTGTGATGAAGCTACATACGCGGCCGTTCTAAGTGGACGGGCTGTACTTTCGAATTATGCCATGACAAGTAATATATTTTTTTTCATGTACCTATTCGCCAAGATTAACGTTTTTAACTTAATTTACCTAGAACTAAAACTTGAATTTATTGTTGTAGGTTCATCGATAAGAATGCTTAGAAACTATGACGATCAGCTGTCAGATGAAGTTTGTTTATTTGGCAGTGATTACTCCGATACAGATCCTACGTATGTACCTGATTCAGATGAAAACTTTCCGAAACGTACTGCGAATTCTGACAAAGCTCCTACTCGTGTACTTGAATCAAATGAAAGCTCTTCTGATGGGAATTTGATTCCTGAAAGTCCTATGATTTTCCACAATGGGAATGAAACTCCTGAAGAGCTGGCAAAGATGATTTTCGATACCTTAATGGAACGAATTTGGAAGTTAGTAAGGCCTCTAAAACGACGTAAGAGAGCTCAGCCAACGGAATGGAAAAAAAACATAAGTAAGGCAAGAAAAGTTCAAGGACTCCCTTATGTTACCAAAGGTGTTACTAGACCAGCTAAGATTCCGAAGCCAGTGCAGTGTGATAAATGTTTTTTTAAATGCACTGAAAAGTTTACTGCTGAAGAACGAGAAAATCTATGCCGAAATTTCCAACAAATGGATTTCAAAACTAAGAAGAACTTTATTTTATCTTGCATTAAAATCCAGCCTGTCAAAACGCGGAAACTACAGAAGTCATCAAATAAAAAAGACCGATCGTTCAGTAAAAAATGTTTTTTTCAGAGAAACAATGAAAAAGTCCAAGTGTGCCAAAAGTTTTTCATATCGACATTGTGCGTTAGCGTGGATGTCATCTCAGATGCTATAGCAAAAGTGGATGCATTGGGGTTTTATGCCGCTGATGACCAACGAGGAAAAAAAGAACCACCTCACAAAACGAAAAAAGAAGATGTAGAGTTTGTTAAGCAACACATTGAGCACTTTCCAGTGATGGAGTCCCACTACTGTCGCAAGGATAGTAAGAAAAGGTATCTTGCTCCAGACGTAAAATCGGTAAATAACATGTACAGGTTGTATAAAGAGAAATGCACTAAAGAAGGAAAAACGGCAATTTCGGCATTTAAATATCGTGACATATTTATTGGCGAATACAATTACAGTTTTTTCAACCCCAAAAAAGACCTTTGCGTTATCTGCACAAAGTATGAAAAATCTGAATCGAAAGAAGGTCTAGAAGATGAATACCAAAAGCATATAGAGCGTAAGAAAATATGTCAAGCAGCAAAAGACGCCGATAAAGTTCGCGCCAACACGGATGAAACATTTATGTCTATAACTATGGATTTACAAGCTGTTCTACAAATACCTAGTGGAGGTGAAAGTATATTATACTACATGAGAAAATTAGTCCTGTACAATTTTACCATTTATGAAGCACGTCTTCCTAACAATGCTTATTGCCTATGCTGGAGTGAAATAAATGGAAAAAAGGGTAGTTGCGAGATAGGTACTTGTTTGTTCCACTATTTATCTAAAGAGATACCTAAAAGCGTGACAGAACTAAGCATTTTTTCAGACACATGCAGTGGCCAGAACAGGAATCAACACATTTCAGCTCTCCTACTCTGGGCTGTGCAGAAAATTGATCACCTCCAGATAATTGAACAAAAATTCTTGGAAAGTGGGCATTCCCACATGGAAGTAGACTCTATGCATGCGGCCATTGAAAATGCCTCCAAGAACTTGTCAATCAATAGTGTGTTAGAGTGGAAGAATGTTTTTAAGTCTGCTAGAAAGCATAGAACAAAAATCATTAAAACTGATGAAACGAAAAAGAAAATTGAGGTAGGTAGCTACAAAGTAAAAGAATTTAAATATAATGAGATTTTAGACCTAAAAAAGCTGAGTACTGTACTAATGAGAAACAAAAACAAAGACAATACAAATAAAGCAGTAAACTGGCTAAAAATTAAAAAAATTCGCTATGTAAAAGGAGATCTTAAAATATATTTTAACTACGACTTGAGTGAGGATTATCGACACATAGATATTTTCAGTACCACTCAAAATACACCAAAAACTAGGGCAAAGCGACCATCGACCAACATGCAATTACCAGAACAGTTGGGACTATTATACGAAACTCAGTTGCCGATCAGCATTGCCAAAAAAAACGATTTGGAAACAATGTGTAGAAAAGAAATCATCCCCGAGGAATTTCATGGGTGGATACACGGCCTGAAAACATTCAAGAACATACCTGAACCTGAAACTGACAGTGATTAGTTATAAAAATAGATTATTACTGTGATTTTAAATTGTTTTTTAAATAATAAAGCCAATAACTAACAAAAAAGTATTTAATTTTGGGATCAAACCCAATAAGTCAGCTCCCTCGATTTATTAATTTGAGTTGTATGCAAAAGTTTATTAGGCAACATAGCTTAAACGACATGAAAAATAATATGAAAGATAAATAATATTACTAAGTTACTAATTACTTTGCGTTTAATTTATATAGAAACCTGTTTTTTATTGCCGGCAAACTTTAACATTGATTATCTCGAGAACTACTTTTACACAATTATCGGGTTTTATCACTGCACCCTCGAATATACTTAGTGAGAATTTCCCATAATTATCAGATCAATGGAACTTTGCCACACGCCATTTTGTCGTCATAGACAATAAGAATAAAGATCATATCGGTATAACAACAATCGTAACTTTATTATCTTTTCCTGCCACAAAATCTCGATTTTTTTCGTAGTTCTATTAAAATCCGTGTCTAGTATGTTAGACTGACTGGTTTGAACGTATGTTCAAAGTTAATGTATAAGGATGTAATTTATTTCCCTGAAAATATATACTTGGAGTTTATTTTACTGAAAACGTTTCTTTGGGTGGTAGAAAGTAACATATTAAAATCATATGATAAGTAAAAGTCATAATCAAAACCAGAGATTACCAAACCATAACGACCACATTTGGTGGCCGAGTGGCGTAGTCCTGCCTCATACGCCGGAGGTTCCAGGTTTAAGTCCTGTTCGGCGCACTAATTTGTGTGATGAACACAGATGTTTGTTCTCAGGTCATTGTTGTTAATTTTTATATATGTTTATTCTGGGTTTCCCCCCAGTTCGCTGTATGGTAATCTCTGGTAAGCTCTGCTTACTTTGGAACCAAACAGAAGGGGTATTTGTCTGGGGATTAACAATTTACTATTTAAAAATAACCCATATATAAATAAAACAACCATGACCCAAAAACAACAATGTCCCGATCAGGACTCGAACCTGGGACGTCCGGCGGCTGAGGCAGGGTTTCCATCGCAAACGCCACTTGGCCGTTTTAATTTGTGTGTAAAAATACCTAGTTTAATTATTTATCATCTGCGGATTGATTGTTTTACTTCAAAATTAAATCAACTGAAACCTTAATTTCAGATCTAAAGTTGACTCAACATAATGGCTAATTTATTTCTCACAAGTTCTTGACACCTAGGTCCTTTGGCTCATTATAGACTTCACTGTAATGTCCAATTATCTTTTGTCATTAGTTCCTAATGACTGTGAATGTCCTTTGGACATTGCATTGACATTAAAAGCTTTAGTTTTTGTTTATTTTTCGAGGTCGTATTTTGCTTTAAAGTTTACTTAAAAATGCAAATAATCATGACTCACCCTTGCTTATGCATTCGAATACTATAGCTTAAACTAATTACGAAACTAACTATATAAAAACAAATTTATTCATTAAATAGAATAATAGCTGGCTATTCAATGCTTAGATAATTAATCTTGACTTTGACTTTGATATTTGACAGGACTTTTCATAGAAATTATGTCAAGTCAGTTTGAATATAATTCACACGTTTTAGGTTAACATTGAAATGTGCGTTTTTGGTTTAAAATAAAAGTTGATGGCACTTCACACTCGGCGGAGGCCCAGGCTAAGGGCGAGAATGGCTTGCGCGTTGTTCGGTCTTTTGTAGGCGCCCGCGTACTTGGGGACGACGACACTACAGGAGATTCTAATGCCAATCTGAGCCTGTATGAAGTCTACCGACTTAGGCTAACCTAATGTTAGGTTAAATACTTTTTACGTTTAAATACAAGTCATCAATACTCGCTCGTTAAAGGCCCTCAAATTTACAAGTTTTGTTAAATCGTAAACTTATGTCATGGTCTACGAAACTTGTTTCACACATATTTAAGAGACTGCACTAGCCATAACACAAAATATGCTTTCGTAATCGTATGTACGCGTCATTATTTGTTTAATAAATTTTCACAATTTCAACCTTTTGACTTAACTACAACTCTCTACGGGCACAAAAATCTTTTCCCTTTATGTAACGTTAGGGACGCTACCCGCACGCTAAGGCCGGCTCTTTTAATTCGGCAGTATTTGTTGAACCACTACGCCACGCCAGCCTGAATTGATTACTACTCATATTGTATTTTATTCGGCTCGGTGCCAGTCGGGTAGTCCATTAGGATCGTCAACACGCGAATGACAGAAGCCGGACTTTTCCCAAAAGTTCATCAAAACATACTTGAATAGGGTTTTCCTTACTTCCCTTTAATATGGTTGTGGAGAGCGATAGCTGAATCCCGCGTGAACTCGTGAACGGGTGCCGTTTGAGAATACTCGTCGTTTGGATACTTGGGGGATTTGCCGTGCTAACAGATGCAGATACGAATAATTTTGTATAGACATAAAGAGACTTTGTAAATTTTAAAGTTCTTCTTCACGAAGGCTTTTCCGAGCTGGTGTGAGATTCATGCTTTATTTGGCGTCAATAAGAACAAGTAATGGTCAATGTTGAGAAATAAACATTTCATTTCATTTGCTGCCCCGCTGTGCCGATAGTAATCTGTAAGTAGAAAGATTAAGACAGCATAGAAGCTTATAACCACAGGCCTCAAAAAAATAAACTACAATTCAAAATTATAGATTTACTCGTTATTATTGTTACTAAAGTATGATGAAAAAGAAACTAAAAGTATAAAGTCATAAATTGATAACACAAAAACTAGCATTACAGTGCGAACTTTGCATTTACCAATCACAACTACTTAATGAAAGACCCTCTTTGACGTTAAAAATGTTTTTCCACTTATCCTTATCTATGGAAGTTGTAAGGAATTTCACAAATTTTCTTCGAAATTGTTTTTTTCTCTCCAACAAACTTTGACGATAATTTGAAAAGCATCGAAGAAACGGAAGGCATCGAGGGACTTCGACTTGGCGTTTGCTTCCTCAACTCCAGCCGAGGAGGAAAATGTCAACTATACTGTCAAGAGTACCAAAATCGGAACTTTGACTTTAACATACGAGTACATTGGACCACGGTAAATTACGCCTACTTTTTATTCAATTTTTTCGTATAGCACTCCAAGAAACATCAGTCACGAGACTATAATTAGATCTTCATTTTTAATTGTAACTGTGTGTAACTCAGTTGGGTAAACAAAAAATTAGGTACGAACAAAAGACTTCAACGGCGTTCAATAATAAATATGTTAAATTTTATATTGAGGCAATTTTAAATTACCTACTTCAACTGTTTTTTTTTTAATCAAAGATTGGCGAGTTGTTGTGATACTTTATATAGCAGAGGTTCTCAAACTTATGGCTCCTTGTACCCTTGTTAAAGTTTTAATATAATAACAAACATGGCTGTTGAAGAAGATACAGCTTTTATTTCAATAAAAGGTAACAAATACAGTATCAAAAATAAATAGGTTTTGAGTTAATGCGATGGGTGGGCTAGTTTCATTGCGCAAATTGAGTCGATTTTAGGAGTAATTTTAACCTTAAGTCGTCTAGCCACCATTACGTAAATCATGTCACGAACCCCTTACAGTCGAATGGAGAACCCCAAGCTAGGGGTTCGCGTACCCCAGTTTCAGAAACCCTATTATATAGGATACTTTATATGAGATATATTTTAGGATTCAGTTATAGACAAATAATAATTGATAATGCACCGTTTGTAAAATATGGGGTGTTATAAAACTATATAATACTATTTTACTTTAAAAAAATACTTTTTAAATATCCACTAAATATGCATTTAGTATTTGTCCTCATACTATACCGTTCGCATAATCCAAAAAAACAGTAAGCAATTTTTTTTGCTTTTACGCATTTGATATTATGTCATTTTTGACATCTGACATTTACAACTTACAATCAATCATTTTATGAATCAATTCGATCAGCGCTGTAGATGTGTAGAATTACTTACGTCATTATATTTTATAACTAATTAGTAATTTCTCCTGTGCGTATGTGACACGAATGAAAATGTTTCTAGAAAAAATTTAAAAACTATGAAAGTTTCGGGACTCGTATACTGTTATTTGTGAAACCAACATCTCGGATGTTTTGTAAAATATTGTATTATATTTTGTAAAAGTTGTGCGAGGAAACCCGGCAACGTGCTATGAAAAAAAATTGGATTCTTTTACTTTCCTTATGAAAAACAGAGTAAAATAAAAAAAAATTAGAATGGTTGATTTTCTACTTTTTTTTAATGTGTTTATACTCGCATTTGCAGTTTCGAGGCCCTTGCACAACACGCGCGTAACTCGAATCCTAAAAAAATTATAACCTAATTAACTTTTAGATTATGTTCCACCTCTCTAACGGTGCAAAAAAAAAATAAAAGAAATATATAGCCATGGGTTTAACTAGCTGTTAAGTTAAAGGCTAATTAACAAACCTTTACCCTTCGAAATAAAATTATTTTTAAAAGTGAATTAACGAAAACTGTCTCGGATGGGAAATTGTATATAAAAATTGTTGCAATCGAAGATCCATATATTCAGTAACTGGTATTTGTCCAAAGTATTTTTTTAAATTCCTTATTATGATAATTTGATCACGGCCTTAGTACAATCGTCGACATAAGAATCATGCGATGAAAGTGAAATTAGTGCCCTTAGGGTCGAGTAGGTCACAGCGAAAGTTCTAGGTTCCTAAACCTGTATGTGCCTAAGTAGACACTGGGAAGATCTCATCACGAACGGAACTTGTCCTAGGAATTATTGAACTATTGAATACATTTGATTATAGATCGTATTATGTAGGTATAAGGTTCAGATTTGAGTTGACTTGTAACTTTAACGATGTTTTCGTTTTTGTTTATGTGCACACGCACTTTATAGGAAACGTGATTGGACTGCTTAGAGAGTGAAATTGATTATTTTTTTAATGAGAATGTAAAAAATATTTATGATGAGGAAGTAATTATTAGGTTAGACACAAATGTAAATATCAAAATAAAACTTTTGTTATATTTATTCTAGACGATTTAAGATCAAAAATTCACATTTATCATTGTACAGGATTACTCACTTAAATCCTTGTTTAAAAGTAAATTATACATTAGTAAAAATTTTCCATTAATGAACCAGAAATATGAATTAATTTTACTGCCCATGCTGAATATGTCAAGTCTTAATTATTATTGTCAAATACTAAAACGACCAATTAGGAATAAGTTTATGTTTGAAAAATGTGTAACAAGTGTAAAATAATAACAAAAGGTCCTATCTATTTTATACTTTTTAAGAATAGTTGTTGTCCAAAATCAACAAGGTTTTATTCATTTTTTTGTTTCGAAATTTAAGAACACACCCAATTTGCAAAAGTGAAATACAGAGTTATGTTAAACGTTTTATGCGCAAGAGCATCTGATTGGTCGTAAATGACATAATAGCCCTTTCTGATTGACTAATTACAGTTTAGTTTCACGATTGGCCGATTTTCTGCCAATTACGTGTCGTTTTGACGTGCTGGTTGACTATTTGAACTTTGTATTTCATTACTCGGCTTGGTTTTCCAAATTACATGTTTGATTACAAACAAGATATATTTTAATTAGTTGTATGTATTGTAGTAGTATGGATGTAGTTCCTACGGGATCATTTTATAAAGTTAAGACTCTATTATGGATTCAAAAGCAAACATTTGAAAATGTTCACCTTTTTTTAATATCTACTCCTAATCTTGCTGTGCTAATAATATTACTTCGATAACGAAGTATATCGAATTTTATTTGTAAATTCAATTTTAAATTATTTCCGTAAATTCAATTTTAAACACAAACTATTCGTTACGTTTCATTCATTCATTCTGACTATTAATAAGCGCCATTTATGTTTTGACGGCCGAGTGTTCAGTTTCAGGTTCATTTGTGTGAGGAACACAAATGCTTGTTTTCGGGTCATGGTTGTTTATATTTGTATATGTATGTTTAGAATAGGCCCCCCCCCCCCAGTTCGCATGTGTTCATCCATAACACAAGCCCTGCTTGCTATGGTGTGTACAGTTAGTGTGTTTGTCCGAGGATTTATTATTATTATTTAAATGATATTAC
The DNA here is from genome assembly GCA_923062675.1 of Marasmarcha lunaedactyla. Lineage (NCBI taxonomy): Eukaryota > Metazoa > Arthropoda > Insecta > Lepidoptera > Pterophoridae > Marasmarcha > Marasmarcha lunaedactyla. The sequence continues at coordinate 11,785,216 of OV281362.1, read as the reverse complement.
AGTCGTCAAATTTTAGATTAATACCTAATTATAATTTATTTACATTTTATCATAAGAAGTTGCGTGTGGTTACTTTTACGAAATTTTTGATATAGTATTGTATACAATACTTCTGGATGACATAGCTATCTAATAGTAAAGGAAACATTAATATCAGCTCAGTTCTCGACGAAATTTACCTACTACATATTACCTAAACAAAGAAATCATTCCACTTTGTTACAGTTTAATTAAAAAAACTTAATAAAAATTAGTTAGTCGGAACAACTGCTGCTTACGACTCAGTTATTCCAAAGCGACCTCCTTTTTAAAACCTTTTTTGAACACCATCTTTACAATAAAAAACGTTCTCATGTTCTATTCGATGTCATCTGAATCAAACGATCTGCAATAATAGTACAGACGTCACCTACAAACACTTCAATACATTATTCCTATATTCATGTCTTGGATACTTATTACATTTTGTGCTGTCATTGTCTGTAGTCCAACCAAGTTGTCTGTTCAGGTGAACGGTGGCGCTCTTCTACGTATGAATTAAGGTTTCATTGTAGTTCTTATGAGAAAATTTTTAGTTCTATTTTCTGCCGCTGACCATAAAAGCTGGTCGTATTGTATTTGGCAATGTTCGCGTTATATAAGCTTAAATCATCTTTCTATGATATTCGGTCAAGTGCTAAAGATGATGTTTTGGTACATTTGGTAACCTTTTGTTGAAAATAAGATCGTATCAGCGTGTCGAGAAGACTTTAGCGAGTAATTTCGCGTAGTAAGTTGGCACACTTGATGCCGTGGGATTATTTCGATTATGGTGTATGGCGTAGTTCCTTTGCCTTGCTTATAAGATAAACATTAACGGAAAAAAAATGGTTAAGTAATTGTGGACAATCATTTAAAATACGTGCAACTAAAAGAATGTGTCAATTTACCTTCATAATAATTATAAGATTTTCGGAGTATTTGTTGGTAAATAAATTTAAATTCTAAATTTTTAGTAACAACCATAAGTTTATTTATGTATTTGATGAAACAACATTTTGAATTTATTCATAACGAAACAAAAATTCGGCGATAATTAAAAATAAACCGAAGTAACTGTTCTGCGGGGTCAGTGGTCACCCTATCTGCCCAAAAACCTATTTTTCAAAGAACAATTAATGGACAACGTGTATCAAACGGTACAAGAGATAATTATAATAATTGTAAAATAGATGTCTATTAGTAAATTTAACACTTAAGTTTATTTCATTTCAATACAATTAAGACAATATCTGTAATTGTTCTCTACTTTGCATAACGCCGTGGGATCGACACACGCACAGCTTTTTGTTATAATCAATCTTATTGTAAAATTGATTTTGATCTATTCACCGTTTCTATTTAATTGGGAAATAGTTTTAATTACTTATTCAGTGAGGTATTTTAAATTAACCTTTTTAGTAACAATTTTGTAATGGCGGTTACCTAATGAACTTTTATGAAACTTTTATGATATTAACTGTTTTAGAAAGAAAGAAACCATAATTTAAGGGATTCTTAGAGCAATTTGAATTGAGAGGACTGTCACGAGGAGGCGAGTTGATTAATACGTCTGCCTCTAACTGTCATCCCCAACTACCTAAATGTAATGGTCTCCATTACCATGGCAATTGCAACATTGCCGAAATATCAGCAATTTGAAGTTAAAAATCAAAATCGCGGTGAGAATTCCGTGAAGTCCTTAAGTTTTATAGTTTTATTATGATTGTATATTTTCATAAATATTATGGAACTATAACCAGTCATAATGTTTATTTATATTACTAATAGTTAGTTGCAAGCGGATTCAGCTGCACAGTGGGTACAGAACACACCCGATTTGGGGAATCATCTTCCATGCCATTCCTGGATAACTAAACTTAACAATTGATTATTTTTGTAAGGGTGCTAATTAAACAGTTATCTTTTTAATAGCATTAGTCGCCTCTAAAAATTACTAAGTTCTAAATTTCAAAAAATTCCAAATTACTAAGTCAGCCACAATTTACGAGCGTCTGAACGATACTATCTTAGCCGCTAAAAATATGTTGTTGCATGATGTTTTTGCTGTAAAATGTTGAATTATCATCCAATTTCGATTAATATAATACAGGCTAACATTAACCTAACCCAATTTTAACGACTACGCATTCTATAGAATATTTATTTTATAATGCTAGATTTTTGAAAAGACTTTGGACTTTGATTATTATTATTTTTTTGCGTGCTGCATGGGTATTGCGGTCTCAGGTGATCATTACTACCTGGACCACCATAGGCTGTTAATGGGTTGAGTGAATTTAAAATGGATTTTTTAAAAATCTACTAATGGTGAATGAATTTTTGAACCCTCTCCGGTATTTTTAAAGTTTATAGATTACATTAAAACAAACAAAGAAAAAAGCTTTATCCTTCATAATGACAATATATATTTCATTATCTTAAAATTAGGCGGCTGTGGATCAAACCTGGAATGAAATAATACCAGCTCCTCCAGTAACGCGGTTGTTAGTTGAAATTGCACCATAGAGAGAAATATGGTTAGTTACACCTGGCGCCTTCATGGAATTCAATAGATTTTCTCTTTTGAGATAGGTAGTTACTACAAAGGTCAGTTGTAGGATCTAGGAGAAAACCAGAAACACTCGAGAATCCAACCGTCTGACCTTGGCTGACCTTGGCATGTTAGATAAATATATAAATGGTAGTTTCTAGTGCCTTCCTCGATAAGGTACCGGTCCTTTCCTTTCCTTGTAACTGTTAGGTAACATGTGGTCAAAGAAAATAATTAGATTTTATTTGTAATTTATATTTGTCTTATTACCCGATTGTCAGAAGGAGTGTAATGTTTTTCAAGTGTATGTATACATATTTATTTTTCACGCTTTACAGTCTAGACATTTGACGTATTTCAAAATATAAGGTGGCATTAGATTCGTCTCGAGGGTTGGAGGGACATAGGGTATATTATTTCCAGGAATTTTCATGGTGAAAGGAAAAATTAAGCCAATCAAGTTTTATAACTTATCAAATGATTAAGTAAATAAAAAAAAATATGATTTTTTTTAAATTCTCTTTTTGCTGATTTGACTGCCTTATCCTAAGGAGTTTGTATTTTGAACTGAATTTGCGTTTAACATCAGTCTAACTAGATGTAAAGTTATGATAAAGGCGAGGATGTTACACGGTTAACCAAAAAAATCTATTCTTTTCAACCTTGAAGATTCCAGAACTAAATTTTGAAAGAAACCGACAAAATACCGACAAACAAACGGGTGTTCGAGACTTTGTTGAATTACTTATGCGTGAGTCCTTAATATTACAGTTATATTGTGTTGTAAGTAAATATATATAAATCTAAAAACAAATAGGGATCTTAACATAACCACACTAGAACTTATATGCGCTCTATTTACCTACACTCAATTTCACTACGTTCAAGAACCAAATTAACAATTAAAGAATATCTGTTACATCATAATTAAAATCAAACTTAGCTCGGTAAAATATAAATTTAAGATTTTTATCGTCTAATATAGAGTTTTTATTTAATGAATTTACCTACTTACGTTGCCAATAACAATGCTGAGATGTAGCGATATCAGAAAAACTTGTATCTCACGGTGGTTTTGCGATCAAAAATGTACAGTCAGCCTAAAATGTTTTAATATTTGCTTAAAAATAGGTTTAGAAAATAAATATAGCTATCCATTATATATCCATTATATATAACTCAATTGTGTGCGCAGCGGCCACGCAAGATAAGCAACTTCATTTTGCGTGGCAGCGGTCATATTGTCGTGTGGTGTCCGTGTAAAATTTGAATATTTTTCTTTGAACTTGACTTTTTTGGCTGATTTGATTTGAACCATCAATAACCACCTTGCTCTTGAAATCAATTTTGACATTCCGACTTTTAAATGAGATACAAGCGCCAATTATGTCATTATTGTATAGCCATTTTATGAACTGTCGAGTTTGAAATCCAAAGACGCCAAATCGCTACTCTTGAGTTTGTTTTGACAGCTGTCAGTTCTGCTAATATTGATTGTGCACTGTTTGTTGACCATTGAATCGTAACCAAATTCAATCGTGGGGATGTAATCAGAAACTGATAATACTTGCCGCCAGATGTGCTGATAACATTCGCCCCACAAAAAATGTCAAATTCTATACAAAAAGTTGTTTGCATCTATCGCGGCATTCTACTATAGTGTAACTGCCGCGATCTGTTGCAATTACGGTATGTAAATTAATTTTCAGTTACTTACATATTTAAATAAATAAATATTTTTTTCTTGAAGAAGAAGAAATATGAGATATTTTGAAAAAAAAAAAACAATTTTGAATATTTAAGATAATGGTGCAGTATTTAATTTTAATTAAATTTTTAAGGATATTCGTATAATGACATCACGGCGTAGCTATATTTTTTAAATCGCATTACAAAAAGTTTATTATACTACCTGGAATATAACTCTACTACATTCTATGGATTCTTGTGACAGATTTTATCGAAGTAGTTGAAAAGATAGTTTTAACCAAAAATAAGTTAGAAAATGCTGCTACTTGATGACGTAATTTACAGGTTAATGTGATCAAATTATTTAACGCACTCTCGTTTAAATAAGTTTAATCGCGCATTTCTGCGATCTATTGCTAACAAAACATATCATAAAAAAGTGATACCCCATAATGGTTTTTGAAATACAATCTCAGTTTTTATTTACATAGAAACCGAAATGGGTGTATAAAATGGTAAACACCACTTTCAGAAACATGAGCGACTGAGCGAGCTTTGAAACAAACATTTACACAAATTTTATTGTATCTCAATTAAAAAGCACTCTATTAAAAATGATTTTTATAATATTCGTTTATTTTTTTTAACTAACTCAAAGGTTGTTTTGTTATGGGCTCAACGAATGCAATGCCATATGTAATAAGCTTAGCGCTTTCTTCTCCCAGTTCAATTAAATGTCGACGAAATTGTTTTCAAGAGCAGGAAACCATGTGACTTAAAATTAACTTTTGACTTCGATTGGTGTAAATTTAAAATTAAAATTAGTTTCAAGAGTAACCCTGCTGGTCTTCTTCGAAAAAGTTTAAGAAAGTAACTATGCTCCAATGCTTAACTTTTTAAAGTGAAATAAATGTAAGTAAAAGTATCTGAAGAAACGTTAAAATTCGAACCTTCAAATATTCAAACTCAAATCTTTATTTTTCGATATTGTAAATTTTTAAAGAACTTCGTGAAGAAAAACTGGCAACAAATTTCACGGGACTAATTTTTCATTCTAAATTTACAATTGCTCTTACGTCTATACAAAATAATTTTTACCTGCATCTGTAAACTCGGTAATACTCCATCCCCACAAACAACGTAACTCCGCGAACAGTACCCTTTGACGGGCATAACGCTGGAGCCAGCCCTCCAAAACCGGCACCCTCCTCAAACAACATGGTCAAGGATTGATTGGGCGCCCGTCAGAATACGAAGTACGAAGTAAGTTGGTCAGAAGATGGTTCAACTCACTTGCTGTACGCCTACAGATCTAACACACAAATAACAGAGCCGCAGGCACAAATGTCTTAAACCATCTATACATCACCGTGAGAGAAAATGAGTCATATTTTATCCTGATTTTCTCACGGGGCCAGGAGTTATGCGGGAGTTACCCGAAAAAACAAATGTAAAAACGCATGCCATCGTCTTTTCAAATATAGGGTGAAAAAAAATGACAGCAACGTCCGAACTCGAGAGTTGAATAAATAAATACATATTTCTAACTGACACACCACATTATCTAGCCCAAATTAAGTATCATTAAGAACTTGTGTTATGGATACTAGATAACGGATAAATAAACTTAAAAAAGAAATATAGAAACACACATGGATATATTTTTTTTAATATAAATATTAGAAATAAATTTAAATAAACATACATACACATCCATGACTAGAAAGCAAATATGATAAAATATCTGCTCCTACCAGGATTCGAACCCGGGACCTCTGGCATGAAAGGCAAGGCTACTTACCTCCATACCAAACAGGCCGTCATTATTGCGCCAAAGGTCTGTACCAAAACTCAGCTCGGTCTTCCAGCAGTGGTTGGGTAGGCGATTTGGTTTCCTGACCTACCTTTTGACCCAGGTGCTCTCAGGACATGGTTGTTTCGGAAATTACCTGTTTCGGATCGGTCGGTGACCGACTGCCAGGTGCCATCTGCGACGATTGCTTTGACGAGACGGCCCAGCACACGCTGGTGGTATGCCCGACGTGGGATGGTGGGACGTAGCGCGCTCGGCTCTGTCTTGGGTGCCGATATCTCCGTAGTTCACGCCATGGTTGAGAGTGAGAGTTCGTGGCGACGATGCGAACCTTCTGCGAGGCCCTAATGCTCGCAAAGGAGGCAGCGGAGAGGGCGAGGGAAGATGCTGCATCGTCCATTCTGCTTCGTCACTGTCGCACTGCTGGAGGGCAGCTTTCATCGCTGAGAGCTTCCCTCCCCCGCAGTCCCATGAACTTTCGCTGGTGGTTTCGGGGGCTTCCGCTTTCGGTCCAGGGCTTGAGATGGCGCGTACGCTTCCTGCGCACCATCTCATGAGGGACAACTTGATTGGGACCCCTCCCTCTCGGGACGTCGCCAGCGCTACACAAGCGCCGTCTAACGCTGTCGGACCGCGAACGAATGCGCAAGCTACCCGTGACGCGACTCCGTGCGTTCAGACGGAAGCCGCAGGTTTTTAGCCGGTAAGAGTCCGGCATCACCCAAATACGGCCCCCGCTTGGTCGGGTATCCATGAGAATTTTCCTGCGACAAAAAATATATATTAAAGATTCCTTGTGGAGCTGACATTACATTTAGCAATCATTGTTATCTGTACAGCTGTTTCAAGATGTGAACTATTTTGTCACGGGCGATTTATTACGTTATCGTAAATACCTGAACAGACAGGGAAATATTTGGTTTGGAATAACTCAGTATTTCTTGCTGCTTGGTATACCAATCCAAAACTAGTGCAATGTGATCATTATTTTCTTTGAATAGATTTCTTTGAGTAGGTCGCATACACGCATACAGGGGTTCCACGGTTCTGGCAGAGTCGCCAAAAACTGTTAGCGTATCGGGAGCAAAATGATACTATTGAGTGTTCGATAAATACTGACTTTATGTAAGAATAATATTGGGTTATACAGATTTACAATAGAGTTTACACTCTTCACATGATTAGACCAAAAAGGTATTAAACTTCTCAAAAATTCCTATTTAGTTCGGATTTCCAGGGCGCTTATTTTCCAAATATTTTAAAAGTGAGAATTTTTTTAAGCAATGCGATCAAGGAGTGCTTTTTAGATTAATATTACTGTAATTTATATTATTAAAATTCGTCTAAAGCTTAGAATTATCCACATGCTTAGTTTATTCATTTATACATAAAATAATTATTTTATTGTCATTGTCACTAAAGTACGTCTTCTTATGGTATCTTCGGGTGACGGGTCGCTCACTTCCCTCTAATATGGTTGAGGAGGGCGATGTCTGGATCCCACGTTAACCCGTGAACGGCTGCTATCTGAGGATGTTCGACATTTGGATAGTTTGTGGGGATGGAGACTTGCCGAGCTTACAGATACAGATTAGATAAATTTTTAGAAGAGCATTTGTAAATTTGTTTTAAAAATGACTCCCGTGAAATGTCTTTTCTTCACTAATTTGAGTTAGCACAGATTCTCCTAACAATATATTTTTTTATCAAGTAATTTTGATTTATTTAACCAGTCGGTGTAACGACGAACCTTAGCCTAGTGGATCTAAACTAAACTTTAGCTAAACATTCCCTAAGTCTAGATTAGCTCAGCAGAATCTATCCATTTCAGTAACCATTTAACGTATGCGAGATGTAGTAGTCTATTTCTGTAAATATTATATCCAATAACAAATCTATATAAAATGCCATAAATGTATAGTCATTATGTTTAATGCTTTCAACACTTAATTTGCATAAGTGGTCCTTTGTCATACACGTGACGAAACGGTAGTGAAGTCGATTAGCAGACTTACCTTCTCCGCCACCCTTAAAACTTCCGGGAGGAAGATAATTATTCTATGCTCCACACATAAACATTAAAGTAATCGTAAAATTGCTCAGTGGCTACGAGTTTTTGGTATTTTCTTTATGCGGGGTGTAAACTATCTGCGTCTAAAGAAAAACAGTTTTGGTCAATACATCGTCATGTGCGACTGAAGACCAGAAAAGGAGTGGAGCGCGTCTTCCTGGCTGTCTCCCACTGCACCTACACTTGGCGGAGGTCCAGGGTAAGGATGAGAATCGTTTGCGTGTTCCAATGTGAGTTTGAGCCTGCTCCATTGCTCCCGTGCCATGACCCGAGAACAAACAACTGTGTTCGTCACACAACTGAATGCTCCGTCCAGAACTCGAACCTGGGACATCCGGCGTATGAAACAGGGGTACTACTACTGACACCTCTTGCCTAAGAGTAATACTAACTTATAGCGAATAACTTCATGAATGCACTCTTTCAGTCATTTTGCAATACTTCGCAGGACACGGCCAGGTCAAGTGCTACAATGAACAAACAGAACTGGAGTCTCAACATTATTTGTATATAAATATTAGTAAAGTTTACTGTTGGTGGTACATTTGTTGAATGCGTCCTCTGTGTTTGTTTTGACGTCGTCACGCATGTAATGTTAGTTTATTTAGTTATTTGTGTTAGGAAATGTTTTATTTTTTAATTACATCGCATGTGTGAAATTCTCGTGTTGAGTGATACAGGCATATAAGCCAATAATTTTATTAATCACACAGCAAATCTAAAACTTACAAAAATATTTACAATTCCAGAATATACAAATAAATATATAAAAAAAAATAATAAGAAGAATAAAAAGAAATACACTACAAATTAAAAATTTTAAATATACGCATAAATAATTAAATAAATAGCTCTGAATTAAATTTATTATTCACCAATTAAATAAGTTGTATAGAGTTCAAAAAATAAATCCTAAAACATGACAAAATATAAACAAATGAAAAGTAAATATCATAAAAACCATAATATTAAAAAATTACATAGTTTAGTCTTTTCTTTCTTATTTCTATGATAAAGATAATTAATTTTATTGCAAAGATGATCACAACCAAATAAATACTTTCTTTTAAACCGATAGTATTAGTAGAAAAGATTCATTTTGACAAAATTTAAATTAGAAATTAGATTTACTACCAGTTTATGGCTTTACTATCTGCTGTCTTAAAATTTATAAGAAACGAAATCTTTCTCAATTTCAAGTATAAAGTATAGAGGCCATTCTCTAAACGGTTTAGTTAACTCTAGTAAACACTATATTACCACTTCAGCACAAATCGGTCTTGACAAGAAGTGATGGACCTTAAACATTGCATCATACATCGATCTTCACCATATATAGAACAGCTGCACTCAAGAGCCAAATGGTTACTACAGACTCGCCTTATTATACATTTTGTGTATTGATCTAAGTACAGATTTGCTAATCAAAGTACCTAATTATGATCGCCCTAATATTTTGACATACTAATCCTAACATTTTTTTTTAATGCCAAGTGTGTTTGTTTATTCGTTTGTTTATTATTACCACGGTTGAGCGAGTAGCGTCAGTGGTAGTAATCCTGCTCCTACGCCGGAGGTCCCAGGTTCGAGTCCTGGTGTGGTAAACACAGATATTTGTCCTCTGGCCATGGTTGTTTATATTTGTATTTATGTATGTTAATGGGTACCCCTCCAGTTCACTGTTTGGTCATCTGCGAGTATAAAATAAGCTCTGCTTACTTTGGGGCCATACAGTTTGTGTGTTAGTCTGAATTATACGACCGGTGATCATGAGATATTGCATAATACGTTATCAGGAATACAGAAAAATACATAAAGTTCCATATCCAGAAAATAATCTTCTCTTTTCGAGGTATGGGCACGAGCAAAACTTACTTTAATATTCAAATTAAAATCTTTACTTTTCAACATTGACAGTTATTTTTTCGTATTGACGTCAAATAAAACATGACTAAACCACCAGTTCGAAAAAACCTTCCTTAAGAAGAACCTGGCAAGAAACTTCACAGGTATAAATTTTTTAAATAAATTTACAGTGTCTCTTTGTTTCTATAAAAAAATCTGCATCTGGTAACTCGGCAAGTCTCCCTCCCCCCAAGTATCCAAATGACGAACGCCCTCAAACGGCACCCGTTCTCGAGTTGACGTGGGTTCCAATCATCGCCCTCCTCAATCATATATACTGTAACAAGCTGCTATATTTGAGAAATAAAAAAATCCGATTGCTATAGTTATTTTTTCGTGCGATTACGGTGCACATGTGAATTCCGGGAAAAATTATATCCTATGTCACTCTCACAACCGAGACTAATCAAATGATTTATTATTCATTAATGACACCTCATATGTTGAAATCTGGCAAACGGCTTAGGCTGTACAGCGAGCCAACGAACCTTCATATACACTTGAAAAACATCCCCCTTCAGACGTCCTCGTCTTTAATTGTCAAACGAAAAAAACGTATTTTAAGGTTATTTTAAATACTTTAATGTTATTGAAATAATAATATTTTTCAAACATTTTAGCAATATTCTATCAGGTCAAGATTGCGCGTATCAGCTTAATAATACAAGCCGCAATATACTGCCAATAAATATATGAATAATATACCTTAGGTATGTTAGGCTAAACCATCACTTCTCAACTTTCCATACGGCGGAAGTGACCTGCGCGGGCGTCGATTTAACTCATGAACACTTTCAAATATAGAATGTACACTACCGTGTAATACTTGTGACATATTACCAGTCACTTGTCAGTTACGACTCTATTGCTTTGTAAATATTTGTTTGTAGTATTTTTGCGATGTTTTCGTCAGTTTTTGAGATATTTTTTAACATTTAAATAAATCGAATGTGCCTTAAATTTTAACTTAAAATGGGAATGGTTTTGTCAATAATAAAAATGACTCCTATACAGTTGTATTACCACGTACAACTATATTAAAGTTAATCATAAACAATCAACAATGACTTTTCTAGTATCTAGTACAGTCAACAGCTCATTAACCTAAAACAAAATGTTCACTTTTATCAATAGACATCGATCACCAGCAAATGGTTCAAAATCCTGCAATTTGACATTGACATTTTGTAGTTGTTTTATGAGCAGTCATTACAAAATACTCTTTTACCTGAATGATGGTGTAAATATATTTTGATAAAGGTCTTAAAAGCAATGTTTTAATTTTATTAATACTTTTATTATACTAATACTTGAAATTGGCAGAAATAGTTTCTATGTAGTAACAACAGCTGATTGCCATAAAAACACAAAATAATAATAACACCTGAATGATCTGTGACATCCAACACTTTTATTTGATTGTAATCGAATTGAGGGTAATCATTTGACATTAACAGACAGTGAGTAATTTACGTAATGGTCGTCTTATTTGAGTAGGAGCCTAAAGCGTTCGTTTTTACTTGCATAATAAAAGTTTGTTGCAAGTTATGATGCGTTGACATTTTAATTTGATTCTCTGTTATGTAATGCTTAATAATACGTAAACTATTTCAAACACATTTATTTCAATTACTGCTCATTTATTTCCAACTGGAGTCACGGTGCGATTTCACCAGGTGACCTTGTGGATGTTCCGTTAAAAAGTTAGTCCTCAATTATAATCGAGATCGAGTGGCGGCCGAGTGGCTTAGTGAGCAGCAGTCTAGTAGACCTGCCTCACACGCCAGAGGTCACAGGGTTCGAGTCCTGGTCAGGATATTCATTTGTGTAATGAACACAGATGTTTGTTCTAGGGACATGGTTGTTTTTATTTGTATTTGTATGTTTATTCTGGGTTTCCACAAGTTCGCTGTATGGTCACCCATGGCACAAGCTCTGCTTGCTTTGGAGCCATACAGTTAGTTGGTGAGGTTATCTGGATATTAAAAGAAAGATAATTTAACCTTTCCAAAGGAAAATAATGTTTAAGCATAATCAGTAGTTTTAGAGTTAATCGATTGCATACAACAAACAAACAGACCGAACCGCTAAACAATTTTTGATACGTAAACAAAAAAAGCCATGGCTTTGTTTCAAAACAAGCTATTGAGAACTCAATTATTCCTTAAGTTATCACGATTCATTATATGAAATAAAACATTTTTATAACATTTTTAATTCAATTTCCTCGTGCCGACCTTGTCGTCCAACAAACAGTACCAACTAACGCCATGTTTTTATGGTTCCGTATATCTATTTTAAAAACTACTAAAACTTTACCGATTTTTAGCAACATGATTGGAAGTAAAAACTAATTGGTTTCAAAATGTGAGTAATATTAACAACAATATTTTCGGACATAAATAATTGTAGTTCAACGTTTCATTTTAATGGTAGTTTAGTTTCCTTTGTTAAGAATTCCTTTTTGGTCGTTCTGCTACGATCCTTCCTACTTTAACCGACTTAAAAATCTTGTCACCGTGGTTGTGTGTTCCAGGTAAAGGAAAGCTACATCCTGTTTAGTTACTAAATAGTAGAGTACCCACTACGGTTCCAACTGGAGTCTAGGGTCGGCAATACATTTTAAATCCATAAAATCTTCATCGAGTAATTTTATTCTATGACAAAACAGGATAAAACCATTGCGGTTAAATGAAATCGGGTGCTCGTTTGCCGTCCACAAAATCAGGTTAAACTGCTAATTGAACTTTAGAATTTAGCAATCCTCCTCCCACCCACGTTACACGCATCTGAGCATAGTTTTGCAATACTGTATAATATAATAAAAATGAGTGCATTATGACCTATAGGATACAAAAGTAGTGTCAGTCTCACGATTCGATTCTTAGCCTATTCGATTGTGTATTCAAAGACGATTATAAATCATTCGTTGCATAAATCGATTTGCTCTGTTATGAAAGTAGATCATATATTTATTGTAGTAACTTGCTATTGTGCTTTTAGATTTGATTATCGTTTCGTTTGATATGCATTATTCATTTAATGTTATTCTGTAATCGATCCTGAAATTAAGAGTAGACCGAAAGATATAATTTAGTGTATTTAAATATGTTTTTTAGGTTCTTTACAAAACCAAATTTTAATGTTATTCTGTAATCGATCCTGAAATTTAAAGTAGATCGAATAATATAATTCAGTGTATAAATATGTTTTCTTAGGTTCTTTACAAAACCAAATTCTTTTTTACTAATTTCACAGCCGGCACACGAACACGAGACCCACGTGATGGTAAGTAGTATCAGTGCCCATGGACATCGTTAGTCGTAGGTGTTTTATTTATAAATAGTAATGATGAATATAATATCAACTAATGAGGCGTTACCAGCCGTGGGCTGGAGTTGGAATCACACACAATCATCAAGTATCACGAACAATCAACGTGTTTATTATGGCGGTGAGAATGTAGCGCCGCCCCATACGATAAATAAATAAATATTTCTAACAATCACACCACATTATCTAGCCCAAATTAAGTATCATTAAGAACTTGTGTTATGGATACTAGATAACGGATAAATAAACTTAATAAACACATAGATATTTTTTTTTTCATATAAAAATATTAGAAATAAACTTAAATAAACATACATACACATCCATGACTAGAAAGCAAATATGATAAACTATCTGCCTCAACCAGGATTCGAACCCGGGACCTCTGGTATGAAAGGCAAGGGTACTTACCTCCACACCAAACAGATATCTTAACATAAACTCTACTACCACAAAATAGGTAACTTTGTTAGTCCTTAGTTACGTCCTTAATGACGACCGATTGGTGTAGTGGTAAGTAGCCTTGCCTCATACGCCGAAGGTCTCAGGTTCGAGTCCTGGTCGGGGCTTGCATTTGTGTGATGAACACAGATGTTTGTTCTCGGGTCATAGTTGTTTGTATTTATATATGTATGTTTATTCGGCCCCCTCCCAGTTCGCTGTATGGTCATCCATAACACAAGCTCTGCATACTTTGGGGCCATACAGTTGGTGTGTTTGTCTGGGGACTTATTATTATTATAAGTTGTCTTAGCCGAAGTTAGAAATAATGTATATGTTTAATCCAGTTTCTTACTTGACCGACACTAAAGTACCTAAACATTTTAATGTAATATTTAAGTTTATTTGTTTTGTTGGTTTTTTGTACTGGAATATCTCGTATAATTATTTTGATCAACGGTATTTTTTTACATAAATATTTGAGAATCTTGTGTTGACTATCTTTTGGAGTCATTTACATCATACATCATGTTGAATAATCTTGCATTGGTCGTTAAGTAAGTCGTGTCAGCATAGCTTTTCATCCATGTAACTGCAATCTAGCATCAACATGGAACTATGTGACTTCGTACTTGAACTGTATGGTAATATGTAGGTATATATCTATACGGAAAATAACCCAGAGTATTATACCTGCAAATTATTTAATTTTACATTTGACTTTTATTAAGAAATTTTACGAATACAAAGTAACAATTAGTCAATGATAATCAAACCACAACTTATATATATATATTACTTGTACACAACAACATGAACTAAGTAACATTATCGATGATAAAATCTATGATTCCGTCGTCCGTAGCAGTGAGAACTGTATCGTTAATGGCGCATCAGTTCTAGAGAAATACGGGAAGTGACAAACTTACAATAGTAACTTTCTATGCTATATTAGGAAAGATCACGATTTGTTATTATTGGAGTTGCATAAATCTGCGCTTGTTCACGACCTTTATAGTGTAGTGGTTGAAAAACTTATCGCCGTCCGAGAGTTTGCAGGTTTGACTCTCGAGCTGGACTAATTTGTTTTCACCGCAGATATATATAAATATTTTCTGAAAGAAATTACAGTACAGGGTCTTTGTATATTTATTTCGTTTAGTTTTAAAAAGAAAATTTTTCAGTTTTAAGTCAGTTTGCACACGTTTTTGCATTATTAATACAATAAATATATCTAGTAAGAAATATTAATGAAAGTATTGTTACTGTTTTCATATAAAAATTAATACAAATTCCGGAAAGGTTTTCTTTGGGCCCTGTATCATTATGCAATTTCAATGTTTCCAATATTGCCCAGCACGATTATCTAAAGTCATTATAATTAAGAAGTATTCATATAACTAAATAAGGTTTCTATCATCACATCCGACTATTTATGTCAAAACTCATCCAAAAAGAGTGGCTCGAAAAAGTAGGTCTTTATAGCGTATTGTGAATTAGGGATCCCTGGTCGAATAATGTAAACGTGGCTATCATTAGTAGAAGATAAACATAAATTATCATAATGAAATTTGTTGTGACAAATAAAAATGTGATGATGAAAACTGTGATAAAGATGGACTAATTTTATGTATACCAACAATGCAAGTGGTAAATGTAAATTCAGTCAGCGTTTCTAGTCAATGTAATCTGGATCAACCATCAACCACTTTCGGCGGCTGTCATACCTCTCGAGGATAGTACTGTTTTTTCTGGACACTGGATCGTTACCTGCTATACCTACTAAGCTACACACAAAAGTGGCCAATGTTTGAGTGTAACGGACCTGGACAAACAGAGATGGTTCTGTTTTTGTACGTGTATTTTGTACATGGCATTGGCATATTTCATGGTATAAGTAAGTTAGCTTCTCTTTTATACAAATAACTCAGACATATCATAGATAAAGATATTTTACGGTAACATTTAGGTAACCTACGTAAAAAAATTATAAATGATTTAGATTATCCTAAAAAATAGTTATTACTACTAAAGGTAAAAAAGTTAGGTTTAATAAATTTTACAACTGAACGGAAGCTTGCAAGACCGACTCTAGCTTGGCCGCCATTTTGTGTGTTTCTGCGCAACACCGTTCGTAATTGGATGTTTAGTTACATCTTTTCAATTGTTTTTGGCTTATGACATGCGAAAATGACTGACCTCAGTTACATAATATTTTGTAGGTCAAGCGGTTCCGAAGTGTTATAAAGTTAAGAATACTGTTATTACCACAACTGTTACTGTGAACACGGAACTGTATGATTGTTCGATCTGAAGTTGTTACATTTATTACTAGAATAAATTTGAGAATTACCATAGCTATTATGCCAAGTTCTAAATTTATTTATATACTGATAAAAGTTATCTGAGCAATGAACAATCAGCCCTAAATGTAATAAATAAATACTCGTATTGGGATTATTTATAAAAGCATTATATTGAAAAACATATTGTTCTAGAGATTTTAATCGCAGACAAAAATTCTTCTCTGAATTCGTCAAAAATCTCGCTAATCACAAATCTAAGTAGAGAATTGACGAAGGCCTTGAGTTCATCTTTATTGAACTTATGAGCTTAACTACTTAATGCGTTTGAACACACAAGTGCAATGTAGATATTTCAAATTTAGTTACTATTTATCTACTTAATACGTGTAAACTTTGAAATTATTTGAATAACGTTTAGTCAATAAATCATCAACTTTCCACGAAATGTCAAATTTTTTTCCATCTTTATTTATTTAGGGACTTTTATTACAATATAAAAATTTATTCCCATTATACCTTATTCTAACTTAAAAACTATTTAAATATTCATACATCGAACGAAACTAGTTGATAAGCATTAAAGAGTATTTTGATGAGCGATGTAAAGAAAATTTATCCAGTGTCAGCCTTCTCGTAAGCCCTAGTTTGTACAGAAAACAATTGCCAAAACTTTTATTATAATGGCACATAGACTGCGCTCAGGGCACTATCCATCCAATAGATTTGGATATCTTATGAAAAAGTAAGAATCGCCAAGTTGCGATTTTGTGGAAAAATCCCCAATGTCCCATCATTGTCATTGTCCCATCATTCCCTCTATCATCCAATCTATTGGTAGATTGTGCCAAATATCAAAGTCAGCGAGAGGCGTTAGTTCAGCAGTACCATCTAAATGTATATAATATGGGTTGGTTTGTAAAAATTCTTGCTAATCCCACATCAAAAGCCGAATTAGAAGTGTATAAAATTGTCGAAATTCCTCAATCGAAATTCAACCTAGGGTTCACCTGCAAAGAGTTCGAAATCAATTTAGGAAATTTGACATTTTGTGGTAGGTTTATACGCTGTTGACTGCACCATTACCTAAATAGAACTGATCGAAATAAATTACTCAGCTACTTCTCCAAACTAAGCAGTTGATTACGAAACGATCTCACGGGTGCGAAGGTAATGATTGTTCATTGTGGTCCCGGGTTCGATTCTCACCCAGGATTTATCGTTTAGCCAAGAACAATAGCGGTTATCTGTAATGCGATATAAGTTGAACCTTGACCCGAGTCTTGTTCGTTAATTGGTGGTTGTGACTGACCATTGCGGGTAGGTTTATTTACTAAAAGTTTAACTTTAATGCTTTAGTTTTGAGTAACCTAGTTTGTACTTGGTCTGTTTTAACCTTTATATAAATTAAGAGCGATATTAGATAATTTTTTTCGACGTTTTGTCTAATTCAGGATGAAATTATTTATTTAATAATGGGAGCTACCCACATATTCGAGCCCCAGCATCAATCAGCACTACCGGGTGACAAATTCAAATATGTGTAGGTGAAGGCTTAAGACAAATACCACCCGGCAATTGCCCTTCGGGTTTTAAGACGAACCCGAACATCAGGGTAGCGCTCCTTATAACCAGCCCGCTGTCAGAAGAGATCAACCAGAGAAATAACATTAACAGTGGCAAAACCAACTAAAGCTTTTCTATGATTGAATAAATTTAAGTTGCAAAATGTTTAAAAAATGCTGTTTAAAATTTAGGGTTAAAGTTGATTTATATGTCGATTGTACGGAGACTCGATCCCACAGTCAAACCAATACCGATTTGTGGGGCACAGTGTTAGATCTTAGATAAAAATTTGTTAAAGTTAAATTAATAATAATAATATAATCGGCTACCCGTCTGCCGACAATAAATATGCAAAAATGGTCTCTAAAGATTAAAATATTCTTAATATAATAATAATTACCATTTATTTCAGGCGTATTGGCAGGCTCATAGATAAATATCTTACAATCTAACATTATAGACTAATAAAAAACATTTTATAAATTTAATTCTGCCAGCGTAAGTGGCAGTAAGTCTCTTTGCTTTATGATTAGGCGTCATATAATGTCTTAAATTCTTTTATATCCTTGTTATTATTTTTTCTTTTGTAAATGTTTTTGTTTATAAATAAATATTAAAATAAGTCACTAATTAGAATTAATGTTATGTTTTCTTGTAATTCCAGATCCTAAACTGCGGAGGAGTAGCGGTCATGTTGGCGCTAATCAGCTGCGCAGCCGCCGCTGACACTTATTCTCGATCGCGTGAGTATCTTCACAATAATCGTATAAGTAGAGATTTTTATTCCTAAAGATACATTAGGAAATCAAAGTAAAACTGCTGGGTAAAAAGGCAATGAACTCATAAAGTATCAAAAATGCCGTAGAATTCAAATTAAAAAAGTTAATGTTCAAATCATCTAACTCAAAAAATTCTTCTCAGCAAAAGAATGAAACGGACCAGATCTTTTCATAGCTACAGTTAGGTTCAAAAATAACATATTTTATGAGT
The DNA here is from genome assembly GCA_923062675.1 of Marasmarcha lunaedactyla. NCBI lineage: Eukaryota > Metazoa > Arthropoda > Insecta > Lepidoptera > Pterophoridae > Marasmarcha > Marasmarcha lunaedactyla. The sequence continues at coordinate 11,766,533 of OV281362.1, read as the reverse complement.
ATGGCTGTGACACTGTTCAGCCCGATTCTTAATCCTTCAAAAATTCCATTCCATTATTACATGAAAAGCAGATAAACCAACAAACAAACATTATAATAGTTGTTAGGAAAGCTTCTGGTACTATCTGATTCACAAAATAATGGTGTACAACTTGAGTTTAAGGTCGAATTGAAAGCTACCCATTGTTAACGTTGTGATCACCTGCGTTCTCAAAGAAACATCTCAGGCGGGTAATTTTGTTGCAAATGAAAACATGCTTTTGTAAACGATGACGTAATTTTAATATCGGCACTGGGTCTCAATGGGTTCCAGCAATTATGTAAACCAGTAAGGCCGTGTAACTCGTATAATATTCCCTAAATTAATTAGGCTAGAAATTTTCGAAGACTATGAACATTATAGTACTTGTCTTGAAGTAGGTACATACATTTATAAGTTATTGTTATACATATGTTGCAGGTAGATGGTTGAATTAGTTATTCAAGTAAACAACGCGACGTCTGGTTGAATGGATTTGCTAAACTAACCAGCTAGACGTCGTGTTAATAGTTGATTATTAACCAAGGAATATGCCATTTGTTAGATATTTTCCTACACTCTTGTTGATGTCCTGCGATATGCGCAAGCCGAGCGTGGTGCGGCAGCACCCTGCGAAGCGCCAATATGAAAATTGAATACAATAAATAAAGCATAAAACATTCAACCAAACGACTAACTGTTTAGGTAGAAGGAAGAGCCATTGTAGCTAACAATGTGAAATCAACAAAAATTTTAAATGCCTGCAATTATTCTGCAAACGTGAGATACAGTTCAAAGTGCTACATATAGGTTCATGAATGCTTCTATTTTATTAAATTTAAATTTAAAAAGTGAGATATCTAACTGTCTTAACACAATGACTGTATGAAATTACTTTTTTTCACAGAAACACGAAAACACAATAGAAATGGTACGTACAATATCCAGGTCTCTTCGCAACCGATAATCCCTTTAGGTACATACTCACATACTAAAACTGCCCAATACTACCTACAACTATGATATTTTAAGGCCCGAACACGCTGATTGATCTTAATAGTTTCACATTGACACTGATATCGTACGACCAAAGTGTCGCAACTCCTTGTTTCACCAATATTCCAAATTCAGATTAAATTAACTGAACTCGATTATTCGCGACACTAGCAAAATATTTACTTTAAAATTTAAATACAAGACTTACTTATTCAAAATATCTTTAAGTACTTAAAAAATATTGTGTAATATTACTCGAAAACGAAGCAACATCAAGAAGAAGTGTAGAAATTGTTTATACTGAAACATGTTTGTTATAGAATTTCTTATGGAGTTAACCTTCTGGATTTTCTGGCCGCTTCTTTGGCTTTGCAAGAATTTCTTATACTTTCTTATAATGTAATAAAATATTTTGGTAGAAAAAGTTTACAGGCCTTAAGATAATCATCATTATAACTATGAATGAAACTATTTTTTAACACATTATACGTCTTGGCTTTTGTTCCGTGTCTTTTCTTGATACTCGTATGGGAAGGTTTTTCTATTATGTTATATAAATACTAATTGATCTGTTCAATTATATAAAAATCAATATTTCCTTTCGATTTTACGACTCGTATTGTTAGCAAAACACTCGTTAGCCGGATTTTACCGCGTTTAATTATATTTATACATTTTAATTCAATCGTGACCGTGGTGTCTGTAAAAATATTATGAAATGCCATAAATTCCATTAATAAAAGCGTTTTATTCAATATAAATATAAACTTTATATTTACGGATACCAAAAAGTTTGTGGTTATTGCTTGATCCCTTTATCATAAATCAATAATTTTTGGACTTAAAGTGTAGTTATATGTTTAAAATAGTTTGATTCATAGTAAACCCTTAATACTGCTGAAATGTAATCAAGACCTTTTCAGACTAGCACGCTACTACTCGTATATTTGAAAATTAATAACGGATATGGAAATTTAAAAAAAGGTGTTTAAATGGTGTCCATCGAGAGAAATCGTATATTATAATTATTTTTATGTAATATATTCGGCCTAAGATCTTATATGTCACCGTTGTATCGCAACAGCCGATATTTCATTGGGAAATTTAAATGTTCGTTCGTTAATGCTGTTCGTTAATTGCAGTCACATCTAATTTTACATACTCAATAATATTTACTCACAATATTATTCTCTTAAAAATTGCATAGAAACAACTCAAGTACATGTGCACAAACCCCCTTTCTTCATTTTAAAATCCCAATTGGTAACATAAGAAGGCTTTGTCCTTAATCTTAAGCACAACTTAATTACATGATGTAAACATTGAATAGGGAAACTGATTGATGCCGTAAAATTGGTGAAGTGTAAATTCATTGAATGTTGATGCCCTCTCAGTAATTCAAATACTTACGCAACATTCACCTACTGATTCAATCACCAGCAAAAGCAATTTTTTGTTCATTTTTCACTGTCGATCATACTGGCACTGACTGTCAATCTAACACGGATATCGTAGAGATTCTTTTATGTAATTATACACCTGTGACTTTGTCCCATTTCCTATTAAAGGTTAATCGATGGATTACAATTATAGATAAACAGGTTCGCATGGTCTTGTATCACTACCGTGTTAATTTTTAAAAAATTGCCATAGCATAAGTACTATATTTATGGTTTTGGAACAACCGAATAGTGTCGAACTTATGTTACCATCCTATTCATGTTTTATAAATCATCATTTTAAGACAAACATTTGTTGAACAATATATACTTCATTCTGTCCAGTTGCTTGTGTGTACACACAATACGCGTATCTATGCAGAGGCATAATTTGATCTTAATGAGTAATAGCTGCTAGTCTGAATTCGTCCATCACTGTCCATGTCACATACAATAATAGTAAACTCAGACTGAAATCTTTACAGCGTACTTAGATATACCTCAGCTATATAGTCAAACAAAAAGCGACATAGTTTTATGGTTCATAGTGTACATAATCTGAAAACATGTGACACCAATCTTATCAATCGTCATATTTTCATCACTATACAGTAGAAAACAAAGTCGCTTTTTATCTGACCATTTATCTGTGATGGTTCAAAGAACGCTTTGTAGATTTCAGACAAAGTGAAACACTTCACTCGCCTTTCTTATAAGATGTACCCACACCGCTATAACACTAAATTGTAATTACTATCTATGCACCACTCACACTGAGCCCTTTTAAACGACAAACATCCTGCACGCGCTTAGTTTTACTACACCTAATCTACTAGAATTGTTATCAGTTTTACCAAAAATATTCGTCCGTTTCAATATACGAACACTGTGAATAATGTATTATTTATCATACCTTAGGCTATCTCGCACATTTATTCAAATTTATGATTTACATTGCATAAATAAAAAAAATTTAGGCCACGACAGCAATTGACACCGTGTCAACTTGTCTTTTACTATGGCTTTTCAGTCACCATTGGTGCTGTCTTCCAGAGATTTAATAGGTAGACACAGTTCGATAAAATTCTCTCATTGTTTTTCAAAGCACTTTTGAGCCATGTTAAATATGCAATCACTATTTATTCTAGTCTTGTTTATTGAAAATACACCAAGCATATAATTCATTTTATTTTGTATAAAGAACGAAAATATTAACCCCGTAGAAGTTTAGATTAAACTAGTTTTAAGATAAAAATAAATAAATGTCTGCGCCGGAGAGTAATTAAATGAACTTCTATATTAGTATTTTAAACCAGTCATCTTTGTAGTGAGGTACCTAAGGTCTATTTTATAATTAATTCCCCTCAAAAACGATTAAATACTAATCCTCTTTTTGAAAAATTACGCCATTTGACTTAACATTAACTTATCTAATTAGTTCCGCTCAATATTTTTTCCTTTTCACTTTTGTTGATAAAATGTATAATTTACAAATCTCCATCCCACCATTCTTGGTATGAAAAGTGTAAGTGAACAAACAAATACAATCATAAAAATGTTGGTTGTAATATGTAAATATAATGTAAATAAGGTTTATTGTGTGTATATATAACATGAAAGTAGACTAAGCATGGCTGTTTAAAATAAGATAAAGCAGTGAACATAAAACTTGCTGAGAAATAAATAATTGCTATGCGAAAAAGAGTGTTTTAGAAAAGTGTATTTGAGCTTATTATTCGGACAAAACATTGGATTCCGTTTATTACAATTCAGCATTCCACTTGCAAAATTAACACCTTCTTCTACGAAAAACAAACCTTTGTAATATGAGTTTTTGTGTAGAGTACCTATGTCTAGATTATTATTATTACTATGATTAGGTTAAAGCTTAATGGTTGAAAAAGTAGCTGTGTGTATTTGTCCATAGAATAAGGGGTTTCTAACTATTTTGTTTTTACTAAGATAGTACCTTCAAATATAATTTTTACTCTTCATAACCAACCAGTATTTATATTAACTAATCCTAAACTTTTGTGCCTCTCAGGTTGGTCTTTCTCCCATACTTATTATTTGCATGTTTTTGGATACTGACCTAGTATTTAAATTAACTTCCAATCTGCTTATCCAACTTCTTGATGGTTTGAAGTCGTATTTTTGTAAATAATAATATAATTAATTATTATTTTTGCAAGTGTCATGGGTTGTTATTAGTCCTCTTTTTAATCGTACCTTTTTATTTGTTTACTAGATGTTTCATTAGTAAATTTGTTAAATTGGTTTTATTTTATAGACGTCCTTTCTACTTGAATTCCTAACATTACTCTTCCTATAATTCTAATGTAGACCTTTATAATTCTTCCTAACTTGGTGTCTCGATCTTCTTCTATTATGTATCCTGGGATGATGGATTTTTCTCATCAGTAATGATGGTAATCCTGATGATGGTTTCCAGCTGAATCGCAGCCAGCGCAACAAGTGGACGATGACATGGTCAATAATTTGCTTCAGTGGATACAGAATTTATATTCGCAGAAGAATAGGAAAGGTTCGCTTTTAGAATCAAACTTTATAGAGATTTATTTAAGTATTTTGTAAATACAATTTTCAATGCACATTGATGCACTTATTTTTATGTCATACTTGAGTTTTTTGTAAGTCTCATATTATTTCTAATGTTTCAGCGCGCCAATACTTTGGAGGAAAACCGGAAAGACCTCGGCCCTTCGAACCTGCCACGTATTTGCCACCAGCAACTGGATACCCGCCAGCAGGAAACCGACCTTCTCCATCTTACAGTGAAGGCCCGTCCAGTCCATCTAGTCCAATAAACCCACCAAGCCCTACAAATCAACCCTCACCAAGCCCACCATCTTATCAGCCCACGCCTGAACAACCATTCAGCCCCAGCCAGCCAGAGCAGCCAGTGAATCAACCTAGCCCACCGTCTTTCCAACCGAGTCGACCTTACCCTCCGAGTTACCAGCCCAGTCAGCCAACTGTATCGGACTACCCCGCCAGTCAGCCTAATGTTCCCTCTTTTCAACCAAGTCAGCCAACCCAACCTCAGCCACAGCCACAGCTTGAACAAGGATACCAACCTAACCCGCCCACCTACACACCAGAAAATCCATCTTATCAGCCAGCCCAACCGGAATACCAAACTAATGTACCTAGTCGACCAACGCAGCCTGTTCAAGAAACAACAACCTTTGAACAAAATGGGTCAGTGCAAAACAATGGCAATGTACAATCAACAATAGAAACCACCTTTGGCACCATGGGAGTCAGTGTTGAAGGAAACGTAGGTTCAGGAACTGAAGGCACTTCTGAATTACAAAAGCCGGTGATAGTACAAGAAAACGACGAAGACAGACATCCTCCTCATATCCATGCAATTACTGTTAATTGTGGCAAAGAGATGATGACCATCAACATTGAATTCAACAAACCGTACAACGGTATTATTTATTCACAGGATCATTTTAGTGAGCCTGAATGTATCTACGTTAGAGAAAATTCCAATCAAATTAAATACTCCTTTACTGTCAGTCTGAACAGATGTGGCACCAAATTCTTCAGTGACTTTGAAAATGAAGGTCAAGCTTATTTAGAAAATGTTTTAGTTTTGCAAAACGAACCAGGTATCCAAGAAGTTTGGGATCATATTAGAAGAGTAAGGTGTCTGTGGGAAGGTAACTTGACCAAACAATTGGTGTCATCATTGAGTGTTGGTATGTTGAACCAAATTACAAGCAATTTTAGCGGTGATACTGCAATGGCTAGGCTAGATATTCAAAGTGGTCGCGGTCCTTTTGCACCTGAAGCAAATGGACTTATTAAAATCGGAGAGGTCATGACACTCGTAGTGTCAGTAACTGGCGATCCAGGATTTGATATTCTCGTTAGGGAATGCGTCGCACACGATTCTGAAAACCGTCACGTAGTTCCTCTTACAGATAGTAATGGTTGTGTGTTGAAACCTAAACTGTTCGGTTCATTCCAGAAAACTCGAGACACAGGAAACACTGGCGCATCGATTATAGCATATGCTTACTTCAACGCATTTAAATTCCCTGATGAGATGGATCTGATTATCCAATGTAATGTAGAGCTTTGCAAGACAGATTGTGATGTTTGTCCGTTGCCTGGCAGCACGGAGCCGAAGAGAAGGAAACGTGACATAATTCATGTCGGAAATAGAACTGTCGAACCCTCAGCCACAATTAGCAAAGGTCTGCGTGTAGTTTTCGCTGAGGACCTACCTCCGGAACCATCTGGATTCTGCATATCTTCATCAGCGGCACTTTGGGGCGCGTGCATAGTACTTTTTGGATCGTTGATGAGCAGCCTGATGGTTTCCTACTTATGGCAAAGATCGCGTGGTATGATGAAGTTCGCATAAACAATCCAGTCATTCATCAATAGCATGAATAGGTTTGGCATTTAATTTTGTTGCAAAATTTAGTTCTGATGACCTTGGACGCTGGTTGATGTACTTACCTTTATTCAATATTATTGCGATTGTTTACTTAACTTTTTCAGTTTTCTCACCCCTTCGCTTACTTTGTTCAGCGTTGTTGTTGGTGTGAGCGTTGATAAAACTAAATGAATAGACATTGCGAATCACTGTAACCAGTTATAATGTTTTTTTTTATTCGAAATGTAAATGTCAGCGGACAGTATTATATTTAACCTATTTTAATATTCTCCAACATAATACTCAATCTTTAATGTTTTTAAGTTTGATTTTATTTAAATACAAGCTATTCGATTAATTTTCAAGTTTCTCTTTACGATTAAGAATCGACATCTTAAATGTTAAGAGTTTACTCAGGGTCTAATATTTCTTTTAGCAGTAAATAATAATGAGAAACATTAGACTTTGCCTTGATAAATTAAATACCTGATATTTTTAAACTACACTGCCACATTAATAATTTTAAGTTTTACCATTAGTTTAATAACAATAATATTACGTTACTTTATATTTATTACATATACTTATTTTTTTACTCATTGTGCAACATATTATATTTGTTAATAGATTTCTCATAGTAAACTGTACATATTAGTTAGTTTTACCGCGAATAAATTATTTAAAAGGTTTATCTGGTTTTCTTGCGCAACCTCAACATGCTGTAAAGGCATGCAAATGCTTGATATTAAGATATATGTAAAATATAGTAACAAAGATTCCAAAACTTTTTCATTGCTATGATTTTTAGTTAGTCGTTTCTCAAATAATAATGTCCTTTATTCCGTGGATTTTATATGAAAAATATACAGGTTGAAAAGTAAGAGATAATATAGAGTGGAGTTCCAAAAGTAGAAGAAATTGATGAATATGATGTCTCTAACATAAACTTCATAATCGCTGATCATTCTTAACTGTGTACCGGAAGTGCAATACGAAGAACAATACGCTTCAGATCTTTATTAATTTAAGTAACTGCGTGTGCCGTGTGTGGTCGTCCGCATATAGGTGATGATGAGCATCTTTGATATTATTGGGCAAATCTGCATTGTATATAATATATAGTATGGTTCCAACATCGAACCCTGCGGTACACCTTTATTCACTGGAAGTCGAATATTTTTTGGTACCATCAGAACAATTGATTTCTACACGCTGAGAGCGTTAAGTACCTATCAAGTACCTTGAGAACCATTTCAAAGAAGTGCCGTCAAACCCGTAGTAAGTTAACTTGGCAATTAACAACGTCGTATTCATCGTGTCGAAAGCTCGAGTGTAATCCAAAAAAACCAAAATAGCTCCCTCACCCACGTCTTGCCCCGTTATTATCAACCACGTCCAAAAGAACAGTTACTGTGCTTCTGTCAGTTCTAAAGCCAGTTGTTAAACAGGTAAAATGTCATTTGTTTTAAGATAATTTACTAATTTTAGGCACATTACTTTTTCTAATATTTTTGAAATGAATGGCAACACACTGATACGACGTAGATCTCTAAGTTCTGTCGTATTGCTTACTTTTGAGGTAGTATATTATAAAAAATTTCCAAAGGACAGAAAATACTCCGGATTCAATAAACCTGTTAATCAAAGCAGTGATAAAGGTTAATCTTCTAATAAATAGGATCTTTCACAAGAAGCAGATCGGTTTCTGGTTAAGATCTCAGTACATCAATGACTACTAATTAGTTTGTAGTTCTCTTAGTTCATGGCTTTACAGTATAGTACTACAATTTATTTAAAAGTGTTCCATCGCATGCTTCTTTTGACAGATTCTTGCCACTCAACAGTTTGTGGAGGCAAACATGCCTGTAAAAAATATGTTTCAAGGATATCAGAAATTATATAAACTCCTAAATTGAACAAGGAGTATTTTAGATGGATTAGTATTTTAGATGGAGTATTTAACCAGCGCAGTTTTCATAGCGCACCGAAGCCATTTTCCCACTTACTAAAACAACTGAGTACTTATCAGAAGTTATTCAGAACATACAAGTTCTTCAACATTATTATGAATTATGAAACTAAATAATACGTGCAATGTGATTCAAAATTTTACCCTACCCTAACATTGACCTAAATGAGATCAGTTTTAGTGGATTCAACCCTGGTTTGGAGTGTTTCGTTAAAAAACAAATTGATGTCGTATTCAAGTATTTCAGTAATATTAATAATCGTAAATCAACAGACAAACACACCAACTGTATGGCCCGAAAGTAATCTAAGCTTGTATTAGGGCCATAGAGTGAACTGGGGGGAACCCAGAAATATGCATAAGCATGCATATGTTAATATCAACAACGATGACCCGAGAACATACATCTGTGTTCATCACACAAATGCATTTCACTCCAGGACTCAAATCTGGGCCCTCCAGCGTATGACGCAGGGCTACTTCCACCGATGCTACTCGGCCGTCAGTAATTAAGTCACATTTAAGTAAGTACCTAAGTGTTTTCATTTTAATTAATATCAAACAAGATCGTGATAGACCTGATGCTAAGTGATAATCGCGCTCATGGATATCGATGTTAATATTCGAATTAAAGAAACTGTTCCAATGGTAGCATCCTGTACCATAGCCAGAGTTCCTATATACTACATGGCTGTTGCTCAAACTCAAAAAACTAGGTAGCTTTCGCTCGAGATATTGCGCGCCCTCTCGAGTATGAAATTAAAGGGTCAAATACTTTATGTAAGGTTTTCTTTACCCAGCAAAATAGTTAAGGCGTAACAAAAAGGCACTTACTTTTATATTACAATATTAGTAACGATGCTATAGCTGAGCCATTACAAACGTGCGAACTGAGTCATAAAACATTACGTCAAAACATTACACACAACACTAGAAGTGCGAGCGAGAGTTCCGATACGCCTATAAGTGTGAGCGAGAGATCTGATAAAAATGATTTTTGACTCAGTTCGCAGGTTTATAATGGCTCATATATATATATAGATATCCGAATCTCCTGAATGAAAAAATCATAGTTGAATTATTCCAATTTTATTATACAATAATTTATCATTTAAAATAAAAACATTTATCTACATATACAGGGTGGAAAATAGTACTATTAAGCCTTAAAAGGTGAAATTGCTTGAATTCAGCAACTTTTGGCAAAAAAGAATTACAACTAAACACGCAACGCTCAAAATGTACTGTACTGCGTTTTCGACACGTTCAGTCCCGTTATACGCGTGGACTCTGGGATTTTATAGAAAACAAATGTTTTCCTTTAAAGGCATTTTGAATGCTATCTTTCTTAAAAAAACGTTGTTCAGTTTTGCAGACTAAATAATCCAGAAATGGGGAATGAGTTCTGTTCGCGAATTTGTCTTGTGTTTCTTCGGAAGAGTTGTTCAGTTTTTCATCTGTTTCAGGGTTAACATTAAGGACTTTTAATTTAAAAAAAAATAAAATTATATTTTTATTATTAGTTTTTGCAAAGTTGTCAATAGAACAATCTACAATATAATTATTAGGTAAGTACAAACTAAATGGGCAAAGCCAATTTATATGACGGATAGTTCACCTCGCTTGTCTACTTTGGCTTTAAATTTATGACAGCCTTCATAATCCCATTGCAATGATAGCAGCCTCGCTCAACCAAGGGGTGGTATTAACTAATTTATAGTTCACCTCGCCTACCTACTACAGGTTGGCACACTTTACTTCGAAATAATTTCTAAGGTATGTTGTTTTCCTCTCAATGTTTTCCTACATCGTCAGTACTTAAGTAGCTAAAACTAGTTGGTACACGTAGCTGTCACCGGGGATCGAACCCGGGACCTTCAGATCGAAAAGCCAGCGCCTTCAGCACTGCGCGAACGACGCTATTTATAAAGCACACAAAGAATAGGAGGCACATATAGAAATCTAATCCCAAATAAAATGAATGATGACGTGGAACAGTTATATATAATAAAGCTAGTAATTTGAAGATAAAGTCCTTATATTTTAATAATTAATCATTAGAATAGAGAAACATTACTTTTAAAGTGTACTTCCGATCATGTTAGTTTTATTATAAACAAAAATCGTCAAATAAACCTTATATTGTTACAAATCGAATTCGGTAAGCAGGTATGGCAGATCCTTTGCCTTTTGCAAAGTAATAAATATTAAGTAATAAATAGGCAAAGTAGTAAAACCCTTACAAAACATATCAGCTAAAATTAAGAACTGCGGATTGCTAAGCAAAAATTGTAGGCGTTTACTAGGTGTGTTTTATTTAGGTCTGATTTGAAACCATTCAATAATTTGCTTTAAATATTGAAAAGGTGTTTTCTAAGTTTTATCCAGATAAAAATCTGTTCTATAGATAATTGCCTAAAAGTCCTTCAGAACAACGATTTCTTTAAAGAGGAAAATGATTTAATCAGGGTCCGGAAAGTTAAATTTTGTGAGAGTTTTAATCGGTTTAAAAACGAGTTTTAATGGAATAAAGTAAGGTCATGTATGCGTCTACCAGAACATAATAATAACAACAATGCAGTATGTCTAGCTGTTTGAAAGAGATTACTGAAATCGACTGACATATTATTTAAAAATACAAATAACTCATTAACATCCCATACTGGAGATTTTAATATGTTAGAATTATTAAGAGAAATAGCTTTTAAAATGTGTTAAATTAAAACGTGTGAACTTAATTTATTAGAAAAACTGGTACTACTTAACGTTGCGACTACAGATTTATGTAAAAGTATTGTGTTGTATCAAAAATTATGATTTAGATACAGGTCTGCTCAAAATTTTGCCAAAGTTGATGCACTACATCCTATTGCGCTAATATTTTGACTTTTACACCATTCTTTCCAACGATTCCATGCCACCTCGTACGTTTTAAGAGTAGAGAGACGCCACGAAGATTTTAATAAATTTAGTTGTCTTGCATTCCATAATTTTACTTCTTCAGACCACCCCCACATTTCCACACCTCCAGGCAAATCTGTTCCACTTTCGGAGGTGGTTCTACCGTGGAAATATCCAGTAGCTGATGACGTAGATTCCGCAACTCGAATGGGGGTGCTAGAGCTCGCGATTTCACATCGGCTCGCCAATAAACCTTCTCCCATCTTGGGACTACCAGGAGGTAGATCCCAGATGATTGATTCAGGTGAGTTAGAACCTTGGGGATGAGGAATGGAGGTGGAAAGACCCACGCCAGAGTGAAGTGCCATGGAATGCTGAAAGAATCTTGTATTATTGCTTCTTGGTCGGTTAGGTCTAAAGTAGCGTAATTCGCTACAACATGAGCTCGGGCTGACGCAAAGAGGTCCACCACTGGTATCCCCCATTTTCAGAATACTTTCTCTACGCAACTGGGTTTTAGGTGCCACTCGGGTGGTTGCCGATGTCTCGAAAGATGATCGGCATGGTTGTTCAGCTTCCCGGGGATGTATTGAATACGAAAATCAATGCCGTATCTGTCTACTATCTGAAAAACTTGGAAAGTCAAGTCATTCAGCGGAGATGACCGAGTTCCTCCTTCGTTCCGCAAATACGCTACGACAGTTTTGTTGTCGCACTGTATCAGTACGGAACTGTTGTGTAGTTCTGGCGCTTTGGCCTGAAAAACTTTTAGAATAGCCAGCATTTCCTTCTGATTGCAGTGAAGTTTTCGTTCGTGCACTAGCCATGATCCTGTTAACGACTGGTTGTCGAGCTGGGCACCCCAAGCTATGTCGGAAGCATCCGCGGTCAGAAAGTGTTTTGCTGGGAGAGGATGTAAAATTGTACTGGCATGACAGTTCCCGGTCCACCACTGGGTTTCCTTTCTGACATTTGCAGGCAATAAAGGCATCATTGTTGCATGGTCTGGTAGGGAATTTAGAAATTTTAAGAGAAAATGGTGACACAACCTTCCCCGTGGTACCGCGAAGCTGGCGAAATTTAAGAGCCCTACCAAGCTCTGCACTTGTTTGAGGGTGACACACTTTTTCTTTAAGATGGCAGTAAGATTTTGAATGATCTTCGTGCATTTGTCTTTCGGAAGTGACATTCTGTTTTCCCAAGGGAACCATTGAATTCCTAGGAACACCATTGTTTTTTGAGGAATTAGTGTGGATTTTTTGAAATTTATATGCCATCCTAGATATGTTAAGAGAGCTATTAGCATGTGTACGTGATTTTGAAGAGTTGAATGGTTTTGGTGCACCAAGAAATAGTCGTCCAAGTAGACGACAATCCTTACACCTTGATTGCGGAGAACTTGAGCTATCCAATTGGATATTGTAGCAAACGTTTTTGGAGCTGTGCTTAGTCCAAAAGGTAAACATGTCATTTGCAACAATTCGTTTTTGTAAATGACCCGTAGGAAGCGTCTGTGACTTTTCGCTACTGAAAGGTGAAAATAGGCTTGTGAAATGTCTACCTTGCATAGCCAGTCGTTCTCCTGCAGAAAATCCGGTATTCGATGCATATTTATTAACCGAAATTTGTCCGGCTGAATGTACCGATTGAGGTTTTTCAGATTGAAAATAGGCCTCATCAATCCATTGCTTTTCGGTACCAAGAACATCGGGGAAACGAAACTGGGGTTGCCTTTGCTCGTTCCAGGATACTCTGAGATTTCATTTTTTCTATTTTGCACGTCATCTCTTCGGATTCACTTGTGTTTGCTAATCGTTTCTGCACAGCTGGTAAGGTAAGTGGAGGTCTTTTTACGAAGGGTACCCGATACCCTTGAATCATTTTTAAAATTACCTTTGGCGCGCCGATTTTTTGCCACCTCCTTTGATGCTTTTGTAGCTGACCAGCCTGAAATTGTCTCGAGTCATTGTCACGACCTTTTTGCATTTCCTCTACTGGCAGAGGGAGAGTGATGCCGTTTACGACCACCTCGCTGGGCGCCGTGAGGTCTAGGGCCGAGATGAGTGTTTCTGCCACGAAAGGAATCGTACTGGCCTTTCGTATGCCTATGGCCTCCAAGAATATGTGGCTCTTGTTGGTTTGGCTCTCCCGAAGAGCCATGATTATATGATCCACTCCCCGAGAGTGGATAAAAATGTTGCCGACGATCAGCAGACAAGTCATATGTTCTTGGGTTACCACGCAATGATCCCTTATAAAAACCTGGTCCCCCCGAGGGACGGTTAGATCGCTTACTATTTCCAGGTTGTGAAGAGCGGGGAAAACTTGCATTATTATAAGGCCAAAACGTTTTACGGACACCACCAGCCTTTTCCAAAGCACTAGTAAAAGCGTCAGCATTAAATAAGTGAGTACAAGAGGGTGGTATCTTATTTAGTGTTAATTTCATTAAAGGATCGCGAACATGAGCAATTATGGCATCACGGCGCAGTTCTATACTTTCTGACCTATGCCCACATGTTAATTGCAACAAATCACTAGAAACTTTATGAAATTTACCCTTAACAAATAACTCTTCAAGCTTATTACTTAAGATGTCCGTATTAAAACCACTACTATCAGCCCAAGCAATCAAAGAGCGCTAATTATCTTGGAGTATCGCACGTTGTTTTAAAACAGAAGGTTAATGCTGCGCATGACTTATCGGAATGAGACATATGAAGACTAGAGTCATACGCTTTTACCTCCTCGTTTGTTTCCAATTCGCAGAAACCTGGAGTGTGGTTATATATTTTTTGCGTGTCAGCATAGCGTACCTCATTCCACGAAAAACTATCAAATCTTTGAACATCTAACAAATATTTTAAATAATTATCCGGTGTTTTAGGAACAGCAGGTTCCTTTAACTTAGTCTCAATGTTAAAAGCGAATTCCGAAGGAATATTTTCATCAAAATTTTCATTATAAAGATCACGGAAATTGTAGAAATGTTATCAGTACAATTATTATCGTTATCACTATACCTATTATTATAAGAAACAAATTTTCGTAACTCACTGATTTCTTTTGTTAGTTTTTCAAGCTTCCGGTCGGACTTCCGACTGTGCTTGTTTTTTTGGCGACGCTTGTGTTTTCCTGACGATGAACTCGACGTAGAACTCGACGAACAATTATCGCTAGAGTTTTCTGTCTGCCTCCGAGTCACAACCTTTTCTTTAGCATCATTACATTGATACACATAATTACTAGAGCATCTGTAATTTTTTATAATATTAAAACACTACGCTGAATAACTTATATAACAACGTATCAGCAGTAACAGTTTCCTAAAAAGAAACCAAATTTTATCACGAACGGAAACTCCGTTAAAATAAATGATAAAAGGTAAAAACTTACGCATCCATGATGAAAACTGTTTTAGTAATATAGACTTATTATCGAAAAGAACTATTTTAACTGATTATTTCTAACCATGAACTATTAAATGAATGTTCAACAAAATGGCGGATTGAAATATAAATATTTCAGACAGAATTATGGACGCGTGTTCACTTGACGGGAATCGAAACGCCAATGATTTAAAATGGCGAGAATTCTTCTCTCCAATTGCACCTGGTGATGGCGCTGTTTCCGCTGGAACCAGGAAATGACGTCAGAAAAGAGGTAAAATCACTAAAATTTACGGGAAACGGATGTGCCTATCTCAATATTAAGCTTCGAATAACGGTCAAGTGGTTTAATATAAAGTATAAACAAGTACACTGTGACCTGCAATGATCATATCTACGTAAGAAGGTTTCCGTTTTAGTTATTTATATATTTACTAGTATCAACGACAAATGAACAAAACTGACTACATATTATTATAAAGTACACTAAAAATCATGGTTGTAGACCAGCCAACCAAATTCGCTTTGCTTACTTGTTATCTTGAACGTTGCTTATTTACTATACTAGTATATATTTCTAACATTGCTAATTAACAAGCAAGTAGTCGCAACGGTCTCCTGCCTTGGCTTCTTCATTTATCTCTTTCTTTCGGGTTAATCAGTAGTATAATTATAGTTAACCTTTATAATTTTAGGGTTGCCCCGAATAAAGGTTAATCAAATAAACAGTTTTTGCTTAACTGGTTAACACGATCAATGGGTTCTTCGATTTAACTGTTTGAATTAGTTACACAAAGAGGTTTTACTAACTGGGTACAGCTGCCCATAAAATATAAAACATATATCTGGGTTTGTGTGAGAAATATTAAAATATTTTCTAACTGAAGAACACAATTAAGATAAGTAGTCTATTTTTATTTTTTTAAATTACAACTCAAATACTTAAACTTAACAAAATTACATTGTTTGACATTCTTTTCTTAGGATGATGTGAATTCGAATTATAAACTAAGGATGTAAAGAAATTTTATAAATTTTATGTTAAAAAACGTAGCAGTGTGTTAGTACTAGGTCTTAGGGCTGGCAACTCTTAGCAAACCTTTATTTGGAAAGATTATGGAGCCCTGAACAAACTACTAAAATCTACGGGATTATTCACTTTAAACTGATCCGTAGTTGTGAACTAGTAACTGGAAAGTTCTTAAATTCTAAGAAAATTTTGTTTACTTCTGGCAATTTTTAAACATAAAGAGTATAATCTTTTGGTGTAACTTCACCTGTAAGTTTAAGCAAAGAATACATAACTACAGAAGTTAAGAACTACCCTACAGAAGAGACTCTCCCTACTGCGCCAATTACCACCGGGTGAGGAATTCGAGTCGCCCTAGAGTTCGTATAAAGTTCAGGGTCCCAAACAATACTAAGTATTCCTGGACACTTAATTGGGCGAGAAAATTACCTCGTTAATTGTTATAAACTTACTTCGTTACTTTCGCGACACGCGAGAGTAAGAAATGTTTCGGTGGTCCGAGTACGATAGTGAGACGGATGGCAGTGCTTTTACTGAGTTAAATTACTTAAGGTTCGCTAAAGTAATAAAGTAATCTTTTTAAAGGATTTCCACAAAATTGCTTGGTTCTATCAACTTCTACAATAACTCATTGTAAGGTTTGATGTATCTTAAACTTAATACCAATCAGCTCTTATGTGGAATCTTAATATTATTTATCCGCCATAATATGTTACAATTCATTATAATTGTAACATATAGTGGAATGTGCCGCATTCGTTTATTTTTGCTGATAGTTCCAGTTCCAGAATAAGTGAATTGGCCTTCCTCAATAGGCAAGTCCTCGTCCTCTTCATCTCTATCAGGCAAAACACAAACATAACGAATCACAAATGAAGCGACTGCTCGATTAGTATAACTATTTTGGTTCCTTCAATAGAATAATGTAATTATGGTATTCTGTAGTTAGGAAGTGCTGCTGACATCGAAACTATATTTGTTTTACAGAAAAGGGAACACAATTAATTAGCTTAGCGATTATTTAAAGTAATTAATATTGTTATTTTTCCTCATAATGTATTTAAGAAAACATGATGTTTAGGTAACGGTCTGTTACCATGTTCAAAATAAAAATACATTCAACGCATAACGTTGACAGAAGCAATAGAAACAAGCTGGCAGCTCATAATTTGTAGTAGGGTTCATAAAGCCACAAACTCATGCATTGTTTGAATACACAATGTATCCGCTTTGATAATAAAGTTACTGAGAATATCCAATTAAAATTAAACTTTTTATTAAACTTATCGTTATGCAAGGTTTTCCTACTTACATATAAATATTATCCAATATAAGGATCACAAACGTGTTTGGCTTTAATCTCCTTAATTATTGGCTTTTGCCAGCAAAGTTATTTGGTAAAGTAAAGTGTTTTGTTAGTTGAGTTCCGCGGCCCGATTAATGTCTCAAGCATAATTGGTGTGCAATAATTTGCTCATTATATCCATGTGCTATATTTTATCGTAAAGCTAGCAACCCGGCCCGGCTTCGCATGGG
The DNA here is from genome assembly GCA_923062675.1 of Marasmarcha lunaedactyla. Lineage (NCBI taxonomy): Eukaryota > Metazoa > Arthropoda > Insecta > Lepidoptera > Pterophoridae > Marasmarcha > Marasmarcha lunaedactyla. The sequence continues at coordinate 11,748,838 of OV281362.1, read as the reverse complement.
TAATAGTACATTTAGGTTTACCTAAATTTATTTTCTGTTGTAGTGTCGCATCGGATTGGTGCGTCGAGATTGAAGTTAGTTTGAAATGTAACGTTTAATTAGTCTACTTGTTATATTTTTACAGTTTCTTATTTGCTATACTGCACGTATAACTCCGTCATTTAAAGAAAGGGATTAGATGGACAGGCTCACCTACTTTTCTCCTGCTGACACACACACTCACTGTGCTACTACCGTCTACACGCACATAAGGCTGTAAGGTCAACAAAACAAAATCAATTAATTTATGGTTTTCTTTTGGCTTCGTTGCCATTAATTGATTTTAGTTTAGAGTTAGTTTTTGAATTGTTATCCTTCTTATTTTTATTCTTATTATATAGGTACGTGTAAATAATCTGTTTATGCCTCAGAATGGATGTACCTCCTTTTGTGTATTCCCTATTGTGTCGTTTCAAAATGAAAATACATGATCGTTTTTCGTTATGCATTTACAATGCATACTAGAAATGCATTTTATGCTAGAAATTTTCATCAAAAATTACAACTATCGGCATTGTTATCTATGCATCTCTAGTTTAAATATACGTTAATTAAAAAATCTAAAATCTTATTCTAAACTTTAAAAAAATACATACCTAGTTATGTAAAAACTAATTTATATGCCAACCTTAGCTGTCACAGGCTATCCCCCAAATCCCTTTCTTTAAGTGACAGAGTAATATTTTGAAACGTAAAGAATCGCTACATATTATAAAAAAATAACAAATTTGATAAAAATGACCTTTAATGAAACTTACTCGGTCAAAGGTACGTTCGCAACTAACTTTGGATGGAGAAATTGCTCATTTCACATATATTTTAGCAGGTAGGAAGAATGGAAGATGGGTGACGTAATTGACGTATGAAATAACTATAAAACAAACTCATTAGAATTCTTGAGAACAAAAAACCGTTATCTGTTAAGCAAGGAATGCGGCAAACTAAAAAGAGATAATTTTTTTTTTTAAATATATACACACTCCATTATGCTAGTACTTATTTCTACCCATTTCTTAAACACGGCTATATTCTGTTCTGATATGAATTACCTAAAAGATAAACATGACAGTCAGTAGGTACTTTCAATTGTATATAAAGAAATGATTGCACGAAAATGCATAATATATATATATAAATTTAAGATAATCTGAGCTTCATTATTCTGGACTCATAGTTTTATATTTACTGTTAGTTAATCAATAATATATTCTTAGTCTTATGTTTGAAACCTTTTGGATCACGCGATATTATACCTAATTGACAGGAGATCTAAATATGGAAATGATAGTTATAAATGAAAAGTTTTCAACAAAAAGTATCATGTAGGCTACGTTTTTTTGGTATTTACTGTGACCCATTGGCCGAACAATTACTATTAAATTAAATTTTAAAATTAAACTCACTTTTAGGAAAAATGTTAGCGGATCAAACAGTAAGTTTGACTTAAAGACTGTTTTTGGGAATAATGCACATGGCTGGGAATTCATTGATAGTAATTAAAGGGTGTGAGTATTTGAGTGGCTTGGGATAACATATGGCAGGATTACTGGTATTATAGTTAATGACAATATATCTACGTATATATAAAATATGAGTATTTTTCTTTAAGTTTATGTTTATTTATTTATTTGATGGTACAGCTACAAGCCGATGCATTTAAGAAAGGAATCATAAATGTCGGCTTGTACTTGCATTGACGGATAGTACAGTTAGCATACAAATTTTCAAAAGATTTTTTTTTTAGTTTAGAAATAAAAAAAATAAGAGCAGGTTTTCAAAGCAGCTTCTGACAGTGGCTTCGTCGGCGTGAAAGTTGAAAGACACGTTCCACCCTCCATTATCATTACAACGTTATTGTTGTTTTCATCGGAAACAGTGCCTTTTTCGGGATGAAAGGACCCTATGTCCGTTTTTGTACACCTGACAAAGTAAATAACAAAACTTCAGGAGAATCCTTATTATGATGTTGGTTAAAATAAAACACGAAATATTTTTAACTCATTTATTTACATTTACTAGCAAAATCAAGACTAATCTTTTTTTACTTACCGTACGCGCGAGACTGAGTATAGACGGCACTAGTGTGCGAGCGAGAGAACATGATAAGCACCGCCATTCTCAATTCCTTTCTTTAATGAACCATGTTATAACAGTGAACAATCTAAAACATCTTAAACTTAATGTTGAACAATTATTATCTTAAATTCCACACCAGTTATTGCTACTCATAGCATTAGAAATTTAAAAGAGTAACACAAGTATTTGTCTTTAAAGTAACAAAACAAGAAATTAAATAAAAAGAAAATATCTAAATTATTACAATTTTGAGGTAATTCCTATAGGTTTGAGAAAAAATATCAGCATCTTTACATTTCTTATTATATGCTCTGCACATACGGTATAACATTATTAACAAGTTAAATTATGTTTAATATAAGTTGTTATAATTGACGTTTATAGTAGATTTGGGCTATGGCTTTGCTGAAAAGATTCTGGGCTGTTCAGGTATATGCGGCAAAGGTCAGAACGTATGTTTCTGTCTTGAATGAGTTTACAGTAATGTTTATATAACATACACCGTAAAGGTATATACGAGTATAAGGCATAATAATCCATTCATTTTTACTGTCACTTAGTGTCTTAAATAAAATTCCACCATCATGAGATTAACATTTATTTATCCCGAATGTATATTAATGACAAGGTTTGTATACTAAGATTGGGCCTAAGCTAGTTGTAATTTTTTACACAGTTCATAGCCGGTTAAAAAAACATGCGTTCTACCTAAGTATATATGGTATGGGTGCCCATGGACATCATTAACCATAACTGTTTTTTTATTCTGTGTTTCAAGGGAATTTTATCGATATTGATATGTCAATCCCATCGTAACTTTTTACGAAAGAAATTCTTATATTTAAACTAAACTATGATATATTCTTAAACTGTATACAAATTCAGTACATTTAATTTAAATTATTTAAATTGGTATATAATTTAAGCTACTTTTCGTGTAGGACCTGATAGAATTATTTGGATCAGACCCACATACAGAATGAACTCTACTACGAACAACGCTCTCACATCTTTCTTTCTGACACACTCCATCAGCTAATACCGTAACTGTTCAATTGGTTTATATTGTTGAGTTTATTGGTATAGCGTTGCCGGCCACAGGAGTTGCCTGTTCCTCCTCTTCACCGGAAACGTAAATGTGTTATTATTATTATTTAAATTGTTAGCTCGGTAGATCCGCCCCAATCGCGATCTCAACGAAAGATTCTCTACTACCACTAATAAACGTACTTTATATGGATTTAACAATAAACGAGATGCGACTAGGCCATTAACCTAAGTACGAAGTGGCGCGAACTAGTCTTCGCCTTTTTGATTCAAGCTTATCATATTCATTAATTCTATTTTATTTTAAATAATGATTAGTTACGTATTCAATTCCGACGTAACTCTATTATTAACATTCTTCAAAAATAACAAATTTTTTTTAAACAGAGACGACGTATGTTTTTTTTTCTTACAGCACAATTGATAAATCAGCCGTAATCGTTCCAAGCATTAAAGAACATTCCGGTGCGAGGAGTACGCGTAGTTTCTCATTAAATATCTTATTTTTATACGATTAGTGAGGACCTGCTTAACAGTATACTGTATTACGAATCGTGCAACTCTTAGATTTCTAATGTAAGACAAGGTGTACTTGTCAATAGATGTGTTAGTATTTTTGGACAGCGCGGACGGCGAGCACGGTAAGTGTTTTTGTGATTTTATCACATAATAATTGAGTACTTCCATGGTCTTCAACATCTTATCAACCAATTCGATAAATATATAGTAGTGATCCTGTCACAGAACTTATGATATAGAGAAATGGAAATGGTATGCGAGAAATGACATGTAACTAGTGTAATACTTTCAAGCCATTTATTCACATTGCTCACGATTTGTTCTAATCGTACATTTTGATTTTCATTACATCAATACAAAAAAAAGCATTATTTCTAAGACACCACAATAGACGCTTTAGTAAGCGATGCTTCCCCAAGTATTATTCCAAAAGTATTACGGTTTTGCCGAAGATATGTGTACTAATTGGTATTTGTGTGGATATGATGTTCGGATATGTGTAGTGGATCGCTAATGGCAAAAAGAGGGGACCAAAGTGGCAAAAGTGGTAATAAATGTAAATTCAAACATAATTATTTTTATTCCTCTATATTAGAAGTCCTGGCAATTTGTATCGTGAACTTTATAAGAAAGCTTGCGTTCTTATTCGAGAAAGCAACCAGTTAATAAACGTAATTATAACTTTTAACTATTGTTAATTAATTTCTTTTCAGAGAAGTGTACACCAAAACAAATCATTCTAATACGTAAAAATGATATTTATAAATATTATGTTAGTCTTGAATACCTTGTTAAAACACTCTCATCACTGGCCTTTGAATGTATGCGCTTTAGGAGTTTTAAGTTCCACCTATGTATATTGTTATGATTCTCAGCGAGATGCCTATGGAACTAGTTTGCAATGGAAGACCCTAAAACAAAGAAAGAAAATAAAGCTTAAGTATATTTTAATTTGGACTAGCAAAGAATCTTATACCACTTCGTTTCTTGGAAAAAAGTTAGAAACCTTTGTTCAAAACAACTGTCCAGATACAAATTGCTATGTCACTCAAAAAAGGAATTTATTTCTAGACGACTTTTGTAAATTTGATGCTATTATTTTCGATGGACGCAGTCTGAATCCTTTGGATCTACCAAAAAAAAGATGTAATCGTCAGGTTTTTATATTTATGAATGATGGTCCAGCACCAATGTATCCAGTCTGCAACGCAAGATTCGATAATTTATTCAACTGGGCGTTCACGTATAAGTTAGATTCACATATACGTTTTGAATTCTTTGAAATCCGAGACAAGCATGATAATATTGTTGGACCAAGCCGAAAAATGAAATGGAAGACGGATGACAACGAAGTTGGTAATGACGTGACGTCAAAGTGGAAAAACAAAAACACAGCAGCTGCTTGGATTTCTGGATCCGATTGTAAATCAGAGAACAACAGTGAATCATTAGCTTATAAAATAAGGGACAAATTGGAAATTGCTAACCTCGACCTTGATATATACGGTGACTGCGGGAACCGAGCTTGTGGCAGAACTAAGACAGAATGTTGGAATATGATCCAGAATAAATATTACTTTTACTTGTCATTTGAAGATGTAATTGCTGAAGATTATGTTACTGAAAAAGCAACATATCCATTAGAATATTATACTATACCCATTGTTTATGGTGGTGCGAAATATTCCAGGTAATTTATGTAAAGTTACCTAAGTTTTTATGCAGGTATTTTATCTGCCGTATTTAGTATACTTACTAATTTTTATTTATCAGTTGTCTTTCAATAATTTTTTATTTTTGATTTTGGTTCAATTTTGGACAAATCTTGCGAAGTGTTTTTTCCGATTCCGTATTGCCTATATGCCTCACTAAATTGTTGAATATCTATCGAAGAACATGGATTCGGATTTCACCTTAAATTTTACGTAATTTCCAAAGAATTAATTATATAGCTAACGTATTAAGCATTTTTCAGATTCTTACCGCCCAAAAGCTATTTGGATGCAAAAATGCCTGAGAACTTATTGGTGAAGCAAATGTACGAAATTATTACAACTCCGGAACTATACAAGGACTATTTTAGCTGGCGAAATGTATACAAATTTAATAATGTAAATAAGACAAAAAGCATTTGTGCGCTTTGTACAGCTCTGAACAATAAAACGATGGTGAGCAGAAAACAGAAAATGAAAGCCTTTAGATGGTGGTGGCTCCCTAGTTATCGGGCGGTCTGCAAAAAAGTCTGATATCGATAAAGGCTTTTTATTGTTATGTATATTATTACAATGAATCGTTTATAAACAACGTAAAACCTTTTTTCGAATATTTCAATTTGTTTCGATGTTTTTATATTTTATTTTTTACAATTAAATTAGTTTTATTTCATTAGAATAATAATCATCTTACTATTATTATAAATTTAAGTTTGTATGTTTGGATGTCTGTTACTAATCAAGTAAAAACGGCTCACAGATACGGAACATGTGTAGAAAATATAACCTAGAATAATACATACAGTTATCCCCTAATTTGAATGGGATCGGCAGCTAATGCAGGACAATAGGAACTGATAAAGAGAACGTTGTATTTAGTTATGCATTTATATATATATTTTAATGTTCATAGCGCATACAATGCTCACTGTTAAAAAATATCATTTTAATCTTACTATTGTTCACTGACCAATTGTTTATTGTTTCTGGCTCAACAGCCATTCTTTTGGTTTTCAATTTTGTATCTGAATCCTGATTGAGAAACATAATAAACAAACAGGTTCATTATGTTTCTCAATCGTTTACTTCGTTTGTTGATATTACTGTTGATTTCACTTTATCGTTTTTCTTATGGGCCTTTCCTTGATTTATAAGAATTTATGTTATGTTCGCATATGCGTCGGTTTATGTTAATAATTTAAATTCCAATTCAAACTATTTATTGCTTTATAGTACGGTACAAAATAAGTTTATCTTTTTTAAGAATTAACATACTGACTTTTATATCCGCGTTCTAAGCGTCAGATCTATAAGGGTTAAGTTAGATTCATTTACAATTTTCTGGCATTGTTGTTTTGTTTTCGTAGCACTTTATTTTTATGTAACTAAAACAATAAATTTTAACAATGATTTATCAAAGCTTTGGGCGTTTAATAACTAAATTCCAGATGTATAGCCTTGAATGACGATTTGTAGGACTACCAACATACTCTCCTATATAATTGAAGCAGCTGATAAAGCTATCCCATATACTTAATATCCAGACAATCCTCAATCAAAATTTAAACCAAAAAAGAATCTTTCAAAAGCTGTCGTGGAAAGACGCCAAACTTTAAGAAAAAATCGCAAAAATGGTGCAATTTAAATTTTTTATTGTTACCAATATAAAATTATATAAATAGATATATAAAAGGGAGTTATGGCAGCAGTGTTCAGGTGGTATTTACGCAAATACTTTAACTAAGTTCAGAGTTTTGGAGAAAGTGAAAATGGATGACAGAAATATTTTTTAATGAGAATCAAATAATATTTTTTTTTGCAAGTGAGGTAGCCGAATATTTCTTTAGCTAATCTGTATCTGACTGCTTTAGTTCCACGTCCCGTGGGAATTCTTGTACCAATAAAGAATCTCGTATGCTTACTATTTCAGAACTTAACGCCGTTTAAAGAAAAAAGGTAAATAAGCGGGGCTTGATAACATTTGTGTCATCTATCAGCTGTGACCTACCTGAGTTGTTAAAGTTACAATGCTACAAATATTTTTTAGTTGTTAACCTTATGGTCACTAAACGTCTAGAATTCTTTTTCGAAAGCAGAAAATTGTTTAATGAGCACACGTTAGGGTTTCATCGTTGTTTCTCATGCATTGATAACTTTTTCGTTTTGTTATAGGTGCCAAAATAGCCTTTACGAACAAATAATACAAGCTTTGTGGCTCTTGTAACAGTTCTAACACGTAAATTAAAAAAAAAATAGTATTAAACTTCTTAATATGCGCAAATTAGGCATGACACGAAGCAAAAACGCAATTAACCTCTGACTAACGGGAAAGAGTATGCTTAACTTATTGTCCATTTTCATATAAAATTGCAATGGACACGTTCGGTTTGTTCAGCTTTCACATACCTGCGATACGATGTCACAGACAGACAAATTTGCAAACAAAAAATGTATAAGTAATGCGAGATGTTTAAAAACCGACATTCGTGTGAATTGAAAAAACAATAATATTTATTTATTCATGCTATTATTTAAAGAGAAAAAAGTTATGAATGTACAAAGTATAGAAATTAATGATTTTACATTATATTATATGAGGTACGTGCATGTCACTCTCCAATTGTGCTATTAACATTGCAGCGTCACTAGATAGCTATGTACATTGCCCCCTTTACCCTCAGCCTCACTTTTTCAGAGGCCATAAAAGGGCTTAAAAATCCATACCGGTAAAAAACATGAAGCCCAATCATTTCCAGCCTCTCTCCCTTATCTTCAAAGTTTGAATGCATTCCCCGATACAAATGATAACCCAAATTCTTTATTTTGTAAAAACCAAAAACCTCTTTAAAAAATTCTAGAATAACCGTTGCTCAAAAACTTACTGAGGTTATCCATGATGTGGTGTCAAACAATTCTGCACAATCTTGGGAACAACTTTAAACATTTTCGTACACATATTTGCCCGTTAAATCAAAATCTACTTCCTTAACTAAGTCTATTAATAAACAAAATTGCAGTCGACCCCTTTTAACGAGTATTAGAAAAACTTCTTGGGATTAAAATTTTAATCTACGTAAGAATATAGAATAAAAAATCTCAGACGGTGACCTCAGTGGGGCTACTCGAATCCTTTTTTCTAGTGATGCTGTAGCGCCTCGTAATCAAGAGACACTGGACTGTTTGATTAGTAAACATCCACCTTCGATGGCCAATTTTGATCCTTTGGATCTTACTTTCACAGAAGAGGTTTCACAGATTTTCCACACATCCACATTCCACAGGAGTTCCACAGATTCCTTACAAGCGTCTGCTGTAGATGTCCTCGGGGCTGTTACTTCTTTTAAATGTGACTTTGCTGGACGCCTCGATGGTCTTACGCCTCAGCACTTTAAAGATCTTCTTTCCAGTGCTAATGGTGATACCGGTCAAAAAATTTTACAAGAATTTTACAGCTCTTACAAATCTTCTCATTACAGGAAAAGTCCTCAATGAAATAAGGCCAATATTGTACGGGGCCCAACTAATTGCTTTTAAGAAAAAAGATGGTGGAATCAGGCCAATAGCAGTTGGTAGTACTTGGCCCCGCCTTCGCCATTAAAGTTACTTGTCATTTTGCCTATGGAGACCTGGCGAGGTATTTTCAACCCAAACAATTATTAGGTTTTGGAACCAGAGTTGGCTGTGAAGCGGCCGTACATGCTTTGAGGACTTTTCTCGATTGTCAGGGGACTTTTCTCGATTGCCAAGGAGGTGAGGTTGTTTTGAAGGTGGATGTTAAAAATACTTTTAATTATTTACAGCGAGGAACCCTGTTGACAGAAATAAGAAACCACATGCTCAAAGCATTTAAATTATTTCATCAATGTTACGACGAGCCATCTCTTCTGGTGTACGGAGACCATCACATATCATCGGAGGTGGGCTGTCAACAAGGTGACCCGTTAGGCCCCGCTATTTTTAGTTTAGGTATTCAGCAACTAAATTCGAAATTTAACGATTGTTATCTTGACGACGGAACCTTAGGAGGAGATTCAAGTGTCGTTCTTGATGACCTGAAGCTTTTGCTTGATAAGTTCGCCAAAATTGGCCTCACATTTAGCTTTAGTAAATGTGAGCTACATATTTATTACCGACTTATGTAACAACAAAGAAAGCATTATTCAGGCCTTTCAATCAATTGCTCCTGGCATGACTGTAATAGAGAAATCTTCCCTTCGGCTCCTAGGTTCACCTATTTTCGATGACTCCTTTCAGAACTATATAATTGACAAAATTTCAAAATTTTCAGAATGTTTCACAAATTAATACACATATGACCTTTAACATTTTACATCATTGCTTATGTGTGCCAAAATTAATTTATTATCTTCGCTGCTCACAATTTTGGAGACATAATAATTCACTTTGGGTTCTCGATAAAAAAATTAAGTCAACTCTTTTGAATATTCTGAACATAACCTTTGATAATAATTCCTGGGATCAAGCCAGTTTACCAGTGCGCTTCGGTGGTTTAGGAACTCACAAAATTCCTTCTCTAGCTTTGCCAGCCTTTTTATCTTCGATTTACAGTAATAAAGATATTATTAATAATTATTTCCTTCCTCTTCTTTTTCTTCTCTTCTTCTTTCCTCTTCTTTTACGGGCGAGATTTCTCATCTTTCGGATACCGAAATGCACTGGAATATTGTATGAAACAGTTCAGAGCGGAAAAAACAATTAAATACGCCTAATTTAACAGAGTGCGCTCGTCTGCTAGCGGTGGCTTCTTGGGAGTCTGGGTTATGGTTGCAGGCGCTTCCATCATCTAACTTGGGAACCCTTTTTGACAACCATAGCTTTAGGCTTACCTGTAGTTTACGTTTAGGAATACAATTGTGTGCTCGACACCGCTGCCGCTGTGGCGTGTTGGTCGATGAGCTCGGTTGTCATGGCCTTTCATGTTCTCGCAGCGGTGGCAGAATATCTCGCCATGCCAGTTTAAATGACATCATCCATCGGGCTCTTGTTACCTCCAATACTCCCTCGGTTCTTGAACCGTCAGGACTGTTGCGTGACGATTGCAAGCGGCCTGATGGTATGACTCTGGTCTTGTGGAGGATGGGAAGGCCGCTGTTGTGGGATGCAACCTGCGTACACTCTCGCGGCTTCCCATCTTCCTACAACTAGTATACAATCTGGTTCTGCTGCTAATAACGCTGAAAGCCTTAAACGTAGAAAATATCAGAATTTGGGTAGTAGGTATATTTTTGAGGCTTTTAGCGTTGAAACCATGGGGCCCTGGGGACAAGGGGCTCATCGCCTTTTTTCGGAACTAGCGAGGCGATTGGTGAGTGAAATTGCGATCCAGCGTGGTAATTCGGCCAGCCTTTTGGCTACGTTGCCCTCAATGGATTCAATTTTAGATTCAGTTTTTTATTTGTAGCACAATTTTATCGTATAATTATTACTTTAAGTTAAATTTTGATGTTGTCAATATAAATGCCTCTGTAACATATAATAAATAAATAACATTTTTGTATATGTATCAATAATTCATATTTATCAGCTATATTTAAGCTTAAATACGCCTATAAACAAATTATCCATTACTAATTGTTAAAATATTACTCTGGGATGTACCGAGTGACAGTTTAAAAACAGTTATTACAGTTAATAATCTTCAAACAGGAACGCTTCACGATAGCTGAGCCTTATCTTAATATAAGAGAATTAAATATGCAAATAAAATTGAACCACCACAATACAATTTATCAAATGTAATCCCACTTATAACGTTTTAATATTTACGGTGCTGACGGTATTTGCTTTGTTTGTTTCACTATGGCAGTTGGGATTCGGGATCGGTGGATAGTGTTACTAAATTAAATTTGGAACTTAGCAGTTTCTTAACCGTATTAAATTAAATTTAGAAGTCTGTGAATTACTAGCATGGAGGTGGAAAGAATAAGTTCCAAAGCTCTGTTGGTACAGAGCCTTGCAACTATGGCAAGTAAGTATTCGAAAGGTATTGATAAGTATTGATCTGTGAAAAACATTTTGCGTTATTAGTCAATGAATCGGCAGTTTTATCGGCTTATTATGCATACGTCGTGTCGTTACTTCGATATGGCATAGTTTTTTGGGGAAACTCGGCTGATAAGGAAAATATATTTAAAGCGCAAAAGCGGTGTATCAGATCAATTAATAATCTAAAAGTTGTAGATTCCTGCAAACCCTATTTCAAAAAGTTAAGAATTTTGACTTTTCCATGCCTCTATATACTCGAAACTGACTTGTTCGTTAGAAAAAATTACAATATGTTTGAAAAATTACAAAGTAACCGGAAGGATATTCTTAAAGCTCAACCGCGTGGAACCACTTTGTTTACAGAAAGCTTCTTTGGGATGGCCCCTAGAATATATAATAAATTACCTACAACTATTAAAAATTTAACTAATTATGATGAATTCAAATATAATTTAAAATCATTTCTATTGAATAAATGCTATTATAGGACATATGAATACTTAAATGACAAATGTATAAATTGAGTAAATTGTAATTTTAAACGTAAACCTTGTACACGCCGCAATGGCAGAATATGGCTGTGCTATTATTTGTATGACATCTTTTTTTACCTATATTCGTGCAATAAATGATTTGATTGATTTGATTGATTGATTGATAACCGTTACTGACTTTTATCAGTGTATCTTTGAGACAGGAAAAAACAAAATCAATCGCCTTTTCCAACGTATGTACAAAACATCAAAACATCTGAAATGCTCATAAAAGCATTACAAGGAAATGAAAAGACAAATGTAAAGAAAGTGTAGTGTGTTCGTGGGAACGTAAAAGAATGGTAATTATTACGATGGAACATCGAGTTGTTTGTCCTACCTGTGTTTTATAAAAAACACCCCCAAGTGCAAAAAGTACAAAATAACATTGAAAAGATCATTTCCCGCCAAAGCTATACCAGACCAGTAAAATGTTAAGAGGGGAGAGGAGACTATGCAATTAGGCGTCCGTTTATGTATTCTTGGTTTTTATGTCGACTTTAATACCTTTATATCATATATCTAACACGTCTAACATTTTTTTTGTATACAATTAAAATTAAAAAAAAACAAAATAAACATAATTTATATTTCTTATTTTTCACAGCGTTTATGCATGCGATCTAACGTGGCAATTTTCCCAGCCTTACGGCTAGAAATTTTATTTCTTTTTAATTTTGATATACATCTTTTTTATTTAAATTACATAAGAAAGAAATAATTAAAAAGCATTTATTAGAACACACAATAGGAAAACAAAAATATTATAACGCTTTGATAATTCTCATCAAATATTTTCCTATTACCTACTTTTATATTTTTATGTTTACTTGTTCTAAAGTTAAAGAAACTGCCTAATTATTAAAAGTCAAAAAGTATTGCTTTAGGTAAACCTACAATTTTCAATTGCAAATACAAAATATTGTTAATATTTTCCTCACATACACAACTATATTCGGCGCAAGAAACTTATCAACTTTACCAGAAATGAGATATAATTGCAGGGCGAAACATAAGTCGTAAACAGAAATGTTGGTTTTAATAGCAGTATTTTAACGCAAATTCATTGCTTTAACACTAGAAGCAAACAATTAAACTTTATTCATAGTATTTTTTAATAGCCTTACGAATAATAGCCACCCTATGATTGTATATTGATAATGATTAGTAACATGCTATTGGTCTATGACAATTTAACGTAGCAATTAGGGTGACCATGAGACTCAGTAAATTTAAAACAATTTTTTAATTAACGAATCATCAAACAAAGATTGCGTCCACGTGTCATGTCACGTCCGCATGTTTAAACTTAAGTTTAACAGTAAGAAACACATATTTCTGTTAACTACTTATGTTTCACCCGGTACATTAATAAACATATTTAACAGTTGTATACATTTTTACATTATTTTTGTTGTGCAATATTTTACTTACAGGTATAACATCTTTCTCAAGCCTGCTCTTGAGGATATAGTTTTTATTAAATAATAAATGGACTAAGCGATAAAAAATTCAGTATAATGTCGCCTATCAAAAAAAGCCCCTCAATCCTCTCGTATTTAGCCAGCTAAATAAATACTGGGATAAAATAATAGTTTCGCTGTCCGTATCCAAAACAATTAACGACACGTTTGATAGTCCTCTAGTTGGATCTTTGAACAGTACAAAAATGCTCGGTGTCATGTTTATATTAGTGGGCCTATAAAAGTCAGCTACAGCCTAAGGATTACTTGATGACAGGGCCGTACAAGACAGTAGAGTGACTCGTAAATTAATCATTTATTGTTTTCATAATCATAGAATTTACATAATTAACAGATAAAACCTAAAAATGGAAAGAATATGCACCTGTTGATGAGGCGAGCAAAGTCCTCTTCATCATTACTTACTATTAGATTAAATACAAGCCAACGTAAATGCAATTCAATTTTTTCAAAATATGTATACATATGAATGCTATGAATGCCTACAGATTACATTCGTTGTGTGGCTTAGTCGAAACCTTATATATCTATATGAGTTACTTTTTATAATATGAATTGATAAAAAAAACTGTTTTTTACCCAGCACAACTTAAAATTGATAATATAGGCTTGTATAGGTAAGAAAGCACCTACCAGTCTAAAAACGCAATTTCTTAATATTTTATGTATGCCTGTCTCAGGTTTTTGCAAAGATAACAAGATGAAAATTTGTGTACAGTGAGATATGTTTTCAATAACTCATAATCGCAAGTTTCACAACATTTCGCAATCTCAAAGTAGAGTTATAAAAATCAGAAAATTTGGAATGAAAGAACGAAAGAAAAAGACAAACAGCGTAAACTTAAAGTTGTACGAACTTAAGCTGTTAACATTTCGGAATACGGCTTACCATGAGGTGGTGCAGTTTGTTTGCCAGCCCATGTATAAGGAAAAATAGAAAAAATATGTACGTGCCTATCAGTTAATTATGAAATATGTTCTTGATAGTGATACTTCTAGAATAAAATGACACGGATGATATAAGTTATTGGAGTAACAAGAAAAAGCCGTTGCTATTGTTAATTTTTAATGAAGCCAAAGATCTAAAAATCAACTCTGTAACCGTTCTTGAGATGTACTTGAGATAATTTCAACGATACTTTATTTGCTAGTTTAGAGAAGGACCGGGCGTATTTATTCCAGACGGTAATAAAATGAGCGTTTTTTTGTTGTGCCACCAGCAACCATTTAGCCATTGATCTATTATTTATCCTTTCGATCCTCAATCTCTTCCTCAGAATCAGTTTCCTCAGCTGAAGATCTTTAGGGTGTCCTAATTTGTGGGAAACCAAAAAAATAATAATTCATTGTGAATATCAAAAATTTCAACGTATTATTTCTCTAAAAATAATAATGAACAAGGTGTAGCTTGTTATGATCAGAGTTTGAACCTAACTGGGTGTTATAAGATCCATAATATTGTATCTGTATTGTGTTTGGAACTCACTGCAATCCCGTAAGCTTTGTTACATATAAATTGATAGATCAGAATGATTTTGTAATATTTACAGACTGTAAAAGTGCCATACAACATATGGCTCGAGGTGTCTCTGGAACTTATAAGCACAGGCAATCTGATAACCTATGTCTTTCTCAAAAAAATTTGGCATTTAAAAAAAGCTTACAAAAATATTAGGTTGCAAGGGATTCCATCACATATAGAACTTAAAGGCAATAAAGAAGTGGAAAATTACAGCAAAGACGGCATTATTACAACATTCATCCAGATTATTTTTATTTTTTCCCAAATTTTAAGACAAAAATACTTTAATGAACAAAGATAATCTAAAGACATTTGGTATAAGACTATTCAAAGTCAACCTTGCATAGTACCTTAATTTATTGAACTAAGCAGAAGAAATGCAAGTTGGCTTTTAGATTAAGATCAGGGCACTATCGTACAGCGAAATTCACACATCTGATGAAGATATCTGTTTCAACAAATTGCTTGCACTGTGGTACTATCGAAGATGGGTATCAATTGCTCATACGCAGTGAGAGAGAGACGCTGATACACTGGACTGAATATTCAAGACGTAGGAATATTTCAATTATTCTTTATATGCCCACTTCTTCTGAAGCTTTCCTTGATTATAATTTAGTCACCAGCATGCGTAACATTACCTTCACTTAAAAATATACTTGGATTTAGAAATATACAAACATAATTATGTATATAAAGTTTAATAATTATTATACAATGAGGCTGCCATGTTCTATAAACGTAAGCATAAATAAGGAATTTTAAAAGTCCATGATCATCTATGTACATGTTTGTATTTATTTGAAATATATCATTGTTAGTTAGAAACTTGTTATACTGATGTGATACCGAAATAAAAGAAAAATACTAAAGATTTTTTTAAATATATTTTTGTAGAATTATGAAAATTATTGATTTATCGTGTGTAAATTATCAAACAATTTTAAATGCATTTTTTTTTCAATATTTATAATATTTTTCTTTATTAAAAACGTAAACATCTTCGTTTCACATACTTATTAAAAATTTTCTTGCTTAACTAATCTAATATTATAAACAATATTAGGTCTTTACCTATGAAATTGCCGTTTTTCACGAAATAAATGAAGCGTAATTTTTTTATATATTTTTTATTTCTATTAATCAAAATAATCACCCATGCAATCAATGCATCTTTGCCAACGCATTGGTAGCTTATTGATGCCTTTCTTGAAGAAATCAGCTGGACGGGAGGCAACAAATTCTTCAAAGGCATTTTGTACTGCCTCTCGGGTATTGAATTTTTTTCCCGCCAAGAAGTTATCCAAATTTTGGAAAAAGTAGAAGTCTGTAGGCGCAAGGTCTGGCGAGTACGGCGGATGACGGAGAACTTCCAACCCCAACTCTTGTAGCTTGGAGACCGTCTGCTGTGCAGTATGAGGTCGCGCGTTGTCGTGCAGGAGCAGTGGAGCCGAACGATTGACCAAAGCTGGTTGGAGACGTGCGAGCTTCTCCATCATTGTGTTCAGTTCTTCACAGTACACATCTGCAGTAATGCTTGTCCCGTTTGGCAAGAAGCTGTGATGAATTACACCCGCGTTAGACCACCAAACAGTGACCATCACTTTTCTAGGGGTAAGTTTTCGTTTAGGGCATTGTTTGAGTGCTGAACCAGCGTCCAACCAACTTGCTGAGCGCTTACGATTGTCAAACAGGATCCATTTCTCGTCACAAGTAACAATGCGGTTCAGAATTCCTTCATTTGTATGCCTGCTGAGCAGTGCAAGGCACGTCTCCACGCGTACTTCGCGCTGGCGGTCATTGAGTTCATGGGGTACCCATTTGTCAAGCTTTTTTACCTTAAATAAAACACTTTTTACCGGATATTATCGCGTATATTTTAGTTAATTTTAAAATTAAAATTAAAATTATTAATCAAAGATGCCGAAACGTCGAAATAATTTTAAAATTAACTAAAATATACGCGATAATATCCGGTAAAAAGTGTTTTATTTAAAGTATGTATCGTGAAAACTTTTTTACCTTGCCAATTTGACGCAAATGGACCAATATTGTTTTGATGCTAACGTCGAAAGCTGCTGCTAATTCAGCCGTGGATTGAGTTTCATCAGCTTCCACAATTGCCTTTAATTCGTCATTGTCGACCAAAGTTTTCGGACGACCACGGGGTTCATTTTTCAGGTAAAAATTTCCAGAACGGAAGCGGGTAAATCAATAACGGGTGGTGCGTTCGTTTGTAGTGTTCGCTCCGTAAACGTCGTTGATGTTGCGTGCCGCTTGTGCCGCTTTGCTGCCACGACGGTACTCATACTCCATAATTACTCAAATTTTTAACTTATCAATGATGACGAAAAATGTTCGAATTCGTTGAAAACAAAACACTAACTATTAAACAAATGACGATTTTAGAAAAAGAATTCCATGTTTGTCAAATAAAATTAATTTGAAATTAGAATTATCAGTCAAAAAAAAAAATATTTTCATTTGAAATGGCCAGTACGGCAAAACGGCAGTTTCATAGGCCTATTATTTATAAAAGTAGCTTTTGTTTATAAAAACACAGCAAAATGTAACAGATTTTTAACATACATTTCGTTTTGTTAACCAGATGGCCTACAATTGGCTTTCGCCTTTCTTGTTTTTTTTTTGTAGCTTTAGAAAAGATATGTCCCAAAATGCAAGGAGTCTGGGCCAGGTCTTTGTACACTTTATCAAAAAATAGTTTAAGATACTTAGAACACTTTTTAATTGTTATATTGTTATTAAAACACTTCGTTTATTGGTGGGAAATGAAATTGTGCATTATTAGTGTGCAACACCAACAAAAAACATCATGGCGGAAAAAATGTAATTTTGACAGCTAAGGTTTACTTTTGTTTTGTGTATCGAGTAGTATCGATGGCTGGCATTAAGTCCAAAGAATTGAATTACATTGTTTTGTGTATTTTTAGCTTATTTAATAGTTGTAAAGTTATAAAGAAACTGAAAAACAAACTCAAGCGCAACAAACAATCAAACACACAGACAGACAACTATCAATGTGATGTGAATGAAGTGTGCTGTGAGTGAGGTGGCTGTCCCCTCTGCTTAGTGAACTAACTTTACTTTACAACTTCCGTCATAGAAAAGACTCATTGTCAATGTTGCCCGCTAAAACGAACATAAATAATGTTGACTTTTTTATTTTCTTACTATCTAACTACTAATTAAATCAAATTATTTGTATTTTTCCTATAATTACCATTTATTTGTAAATTTTTTTAGATGGTGTACAAAGACCTAGCCCAAGTTGTGACATTTCTTTTAGCCTCCTTTTTATGACAATTCTTATGAAAGTAGGGAGGCATGAAATGCGACTACTAAACATCCACGTCTAAAATACGAAGATCCTGACCATATTATGAGGCAATAAAAATACTTTTGTTTTGCAGTTGCTTACCTGACAGGTCTAACAGGCTTTATATACGCCTGGCCATCCTACACTATAGCTAATTTCATCTCCAACGAGACTGTGTTATCAAGGCCTATGACGAGTGCGGAGGAATCTTTGTTGGGAAGTGTCCCGAATATTGGAGCATTAGTG
This sequence comes from Marasmarcha lunaedactyla, assembly GCA_923062675.1. Taxonomy (NCBI): domain Eukaryota; kingdom Metazoa; phylum Arthropoda; class Insecta; order Lepidoptera; family Pterophoridae; genus Marasmarcha; species Marasmarcha lunaedactyla. The sequence continues at coordinate 11,730,317 of OV281362.1, read as the reverse complement.
GTCACCCCAGCTTGTGGTTATATCGTTAACGGTTTAGGGAGAAAATATTCGGCCATGTTATTTGGATTGCCTTATGTGGTAAGTAAGAACGATCATGATTTAATGAAAGTAAAACAATTTAATAATATTTCCGAATTAATGTATTCAAGTTTCAATAAATCAAATATCGTCCATGAAATAGCATACAGAATTATTGATTCAAAAATAATCAATTTCAGTCCTCCAAGCTAAGCAATAAAAACATATGTATATGTTACCGGCAATTTGTACAACATACGATATCTAGGTAATGTATAGAATATCTAAAACATTTAGGTTATGTATGAAATATTGTTTATTATATACTTTGCCTAGGTATTTTTTACAATACTGAATGCGCAGCCGGCAATGTGTATAAAAGTCGAGATTATTTCCCTTTTTCGAGAGAGAACCAGGGAGAAGTTAAAGACAGCAGTAAACTGTGCGTATTTAGTGCCTTACATTTTGATTATATTCGTAAGAATACAGACTCGATTTACCCGCGGATTCTACCAGAAGTCTCCATCCCAGTGCACTGGGCCTTTCCCAGGGTGACGGAACAGTGCTGCTCGATTTAGAGGCACCACTCCACGTCGTCCCCAGCCCAGGTAGAGAGGTTTAGTTAGAGTTGACTGGCTAGGTCGGTCTTAACCTTATACAGGGTGGCCAGAAAGGTGACGTCCAAAAATTTTTTTAGTTGCCTCGTGTATAGAGGTATCTGAATCACCCCTATGTATGGTAAACGATTTTTCATAGCTTTCCAGTTTCCTTCTACTTTTATTTTTTGAATTTTTTGTAACTGATTCGGTCGCAATTTTCGAAAATTGTTGAAAATTCATAAAAAAATCGTAACTTGAAAACTACGAAAATCGTATAACATACAAAGGGGTGATTCAGATACACGATACAGATACAGATACACAGATAGCCCCAGACTGCCATGATGCTGACGATTTTATCTGACTATATCGATAGCACGGACAAAATCGACTCGATAGTCGATTCGCTCACTGTTGCAATTAGGCAAGCCTAAGCTTTTCTTCGGACATTAGCAACCTAATCAAAGCTAAGAACGGTCTATGTCTGGCCCTCCTAAACAGTATATTAGGCAGGCACAGCAAAATGTATCTAAAGAACAAACGAACGCTTTTTAAGGTTTGCGTCAGACCAGTCATGACGTTTGCCTCCTCAATCTTTGCCCATGCCCTACCCTCCGATTTGTATAATCTGCAGGTAGTCCAGAATCTCTTCTACCGCAGGGCCACGGGCGCACCGTGGTACGTGCGTAACGCAGACGTGCACAGGGATCTCGACTTACCTACAATACAACAACAACTAAGGATGTGCATCCAAACCCCCTAATTCGCGAGACATTATCTTACACTGCTTCTTTCCTGCCATCGAGGTACAAAGTCCGTGGACCGAGATATACTCTATCGGATCCCCCCGATCAGCTCTCGGCAAATCTGGACCAGCTTATGGCTGCCCAGGCCGAATCAACCTCCAACTTGTCATTGGCACCTTAAGTGATATATAATCCTCAGCGGCTGACCCGCTGAGTCCCCGCTTGCGCACCCCCTTCCCTAATCGGGTGTCGCTCCAATGAAGGCTGCAAAGCGTTCCCATGCCACAGCCGTGAAGGTGGTTTTTATTTTTTTTATTTATTTATTGTTTCACAGATATTAGATTTTAGTGAGTATGTGCCACTTTGTCAGAGACACGCTACGAAATGATATATTGTAGGGCTTTCACACTGCACATCATAAGCAAGTTAGTGGTTGTATGTCTTCAGGCTGTTCAGTCAAGATTGCGGTGATAATCTTTGATACAGCTGCTTAGCTGCCTTAGGCCACAATAAAATTAAGTTTCACGTTAATTCTATTATGGGTTCAATAAAAATTTAGGACAGTACTAAAAAACTGGTTATTTTTAGATTATTTTAATGACTACGATTATTTTTTTTAAAGTGAAGCTTTAGTGGCGTACTGTTTAAGACGATGGTTTCTCAAATTTTTGGTCAGAGGTTTGATTCAGGTGACTGGCTGGTGTAGAAACAAATTTTTACAACTGAAGTATATTAAGCCGACTGCCCAAACGGCGAGGGACATCGAACATCGCGAAGAAACCCACACACCGAAGACAACCTGCAATAGACAATCGTAGTGGACTGTAAATTGCCTGAAACCACTCTCTTAGGATAAGGAGTACTATGAGAAGAAGAGTTATCTTAAAAGAAAATTCCTGGAAATAAAGAAACATGATTGAGTTTAATAATACTTATTTCTACTGCAAATAAGGTATTCTATTGTAGCAGTCATTCATCGTTAGCAAAGTCAGCGAAACCCCAAACAAGACTGCCGTGTAGTATAGACAGGCAGTCGTCTGCAGAGCAACGCCTTGCTAGTTTCACTTTGTGTTACGTAAGATAAGGACTAATTTTTACTAACTTATGTAATTACACTTATAATTTTTGAACATATACATATATAGACTCAGTGAAATCAAACAAGTGTTTCATAAAATCACGCCACCACCTCTAAACTATTCTCTATATTTTTATAAATATTGTTTAAAACAGGTATCCAACAAATGTAAAACTTTTATAAAGTTGATTTGGAGCAAATATAATGTTTTGTCCATCAATTTATACGAAGGTAGAATCTTAAATAATATTGACAAATGCAGCCCAAATTCTATATACTTTTCACACCGCCTCTGGATTACCAGGTATTCTATACAACAGGTAAAGTATGTGACGGATAGTTATATTCATAATGTTTTGTACATTGCCTGGACGCATCAGGTCTTCTATACATTGCCTAGGTATTGTATATAGACTATCGGAAAAGTATTTAAAACTTAAGTGTCAGAAAGGAAAATACAACATGAAAATAAGGATGTCAAAAAACTGTTTTTAATTTATTTATGTAAGCACAAAATACGGATACTTAAATTAGGTCAAATTAATAGTACGAAACAGTTTATTACAAATCATACAAACATGATACATTTCAGCACGTTAAGAAACATTCCTTAATTGATAAAAATCGAAAAGTAACAGGTAATTCCAACAAAATACTTACCACATAATAATGCAATACCAATTAAAATCTGTGTGAAATTTTCAGCTGGCCTGGGTAGTTATATCAGTAACCACATCGGTGCCTGTAGTGATAGCGGCACTCGGCTTCGCGGGTGTCGGAGCTGCAGGCCAAGTGGTCACCTCCGTCTACATCGGGGAAATTGCCCAGGATTCCATCAGGGGCGCCATGACATCCACCACTGTCTCCGGATTCTTTATTGGACTCCTATTCTCTTATACCCTGGGTGGATACCTGAAGTACCATCAAGTGGTGTATATTCATTTGTTGTTCTCAATCTTGTATATTTTGCTGCTGAATTTTTTGAAAGAGTCTCCTGTATTTTTGGTGCAGAAGGGAAGAGAAGAGGTAAATTAGGTTCTACAACTTCTGATTATTGTAACTTACTACCCGGCGAAAACTAAGACAAAGGTCTTTTATTCCTTGGTGCTATTATGATGGCGAAGTAAACTTTGGTAAATGTACTAATGAATTTTTTTAATCATACATTAGACCGACAGCTTTTGTTGACGGAAAAATCGTGAAAAAAGTTGTTTTGCAGGAATGAGTAAAATTGGCCAACGCTGGCAACTGTGGTGGAGTATTAATAGCTTGAAACCACTTATACGCTAATGTAAACACTAATAGACTAATTAAACCACTAATAGACTAATTTAAACCACTAATAGACCTAATTAAACCACTAATAGACTAATTTAAACCACTAATAGACCTAATTAAACCACTAATAGACTAATTTAAACCACTAATAGACCTAATTCAAACCATGAATGGACTAATGTAAACCTCTAATAGACGAATGTAAACCACTAATTATAGACTAATGCCATTATAATGCGATTATCTGACATCATGGACTACGTACCTTCTTAGCACCTACACGAATTGACTAACTACGTTTTAGTACAAATTTGTAATTTCAATTTACTTTAAAAATATAACCATCATTAGTATTAGTTTAAAAAAACTTATGTTCTAGTTAAAGGGGAAATAACCGCCAGTGAAATTACAGCGATAAAGGCAATCCCAGTGAAGGCCACGGTCGGCAACGCTTCACAAGTCGGCATTCTGATTTAACAGTTACAATTTAAAAAAACAAAATACTTACGATTATTCTGTATCAACTAGTGATTGCAGCAACTGAACATTTTGATTATTGATTAGATTTTCACAGTTTAATTCCACTGATTCATCTATCTTGAAAGTAATTGGTGAAAGCGAATTAATTCTTTTCCACCACTAATTGTACAATAGAGCGTTACTTTTAATAGGCATAACCATTTTCATTAAGATGATTGTATAAGCTTAGGCCGTTAACATGTTTCTTTTGTTGTGCATTTTAATTTATATTCTATGTCTGCTATTAAGAATGGCATTAGTCTGTTGGACAAACTGCAGGTTTTCCAACTAGAAACATAGTAAAAAAATTATGACGAAATAAATATAGGTTCTTGCATTCCAAAAAGCCAAACTACCATAGTTTATATCTTATAATCGTATCTACAAATAACCTAAGGCGCTACCATTTTTTATGCTTACAAAGACAGTAAGGTATTAAAATCTAGCAAACAAAAAATAATGCAACGCATTTGTAGTATATTAAGATACAACAGTCTAATCTCAAGCTAATATTTACGATAACACGTAAAAAGAGCCAACGTGTTCAAATTCAAGTTTGTTTTTTGTCAATAAAGATATCTATATTATGATAATAAAAATAATAAATTTACAAAGACGTAAATGACGTTGAACTTCTTATTTATCTGAACAAGTCATATGCGTTCTGGTTTTAGTTTTAATCAAAGGAGATTTATGAGTATTTGATGTAGAATTATACCCGAAGTGTTTGGTTGAGCAAAAACATGGCTATTTGAACTTCTCCAACAAGCAAAAGCAAAAAAATGTTGTCGAAAGCTAGAAAAAGTTAGTATTTGCCTTTCTTTTAGCATCTAAGTTGTAGCATGTAGATACGATATTTATGTTCGCCAACGAGTACCCACAAATTAAAAATTTTGGGTTACTTGAGCTGGATTATGTAAGGTTTAAATGGTACCGACCTTCTGAACTGTCCAAGTATGAACCAAATATAATGCAGAAACTGTTTGATTAATTTAAAATAAATATTTTGAAATAAAAGTACACGAAGCGAAAGTATTCGTTAATCAAAAAAAAAAGTATTTCCTCGTTCCTGCTTTCAGAACGAACGATAAATCAAATTATATTTTTAAACAATAAATTTGTAAAATTAAGGATAGTTTTGCATCCTTCAAAAATAATAATAATTAAAGCTATTTTGATGCAAAAGTGCTGTCAAATTTCGAAAGCTGTTTAGATGATATTTACCTTTCATATACTCGAACACAATTGTGTTAATCTCTTAAAATATATGTTGATCAAATCTATATGTTGTAAACTGTATGCATGCGCTTGACCTGTATTTTTTTTACTCATACCTCTGGCATGGAGGCCACAGACTGTGTTTTCTATTAACAGTATTTCAAGATGCATTTATATATCAATTTAAGCAAATTAAGCAAATATTTCAATATAATTATCGAGTCAATTATCGTTACAAGCAAATACGAATAAGTATCAAAATTTTACAACAAAACCAAAGTCAACATTCATCTATTACATCATAAATTTAACAACATAACTCATGTACATTTGAATATAATATTAGTTCTATAGCATATACAATGCTATAGAACTAATATGGGCACAAATCAAAGGACACGCCGCTCGAAACAATACCCATCCCCCTTTTACGGCAAACAAGATGTTAGATTAGTTAAAAAATGCATGTGCGGAAGTAACTGCCGAAAACTGGGAAAAAATTGTGAGAAGAACCCAAAACATTATAGCGTCGGAGTGGGAATTTCATGTGGCATTCGATAATATTAGGTCTTTACCTATGAAATTGCCGTTTTTCACGAAATAAATGAAGCGTAATTTTTTTATATATTTTTTATTTCTATTAATCAAAATAATCACCCATGCAATCAATGCATCTTTGCCAACGCATTGGTAGCTTATTGATGCCTTTCTTGAAGAAATCAGCTGGACGGGAGGCAACAAATTCTTCAAAGGCATTTTGTACTGCCTCTCGGTATTGAATTTTTTTCCCGCCAAGAAGTTATCCAAATTCTGGAAAAAGTAGAAGTCTGTAGGCGCAAGGTCTGGTGAGTACGGCGGATGACGGAGAACTTCCAACCCCAACTCTTGTAGCTTGGAGACCGCCTGCTGTGCAGTATGAGGTCGCGCTTTGTCGTGCAGGAGCAGTGGAGCCGAACGATTGACCAAAGCTGGTTGGAGACGTGCGAGCTTCTCCATCATTGTGTTCAGTTCTTCACAGTACACATCTGCAGTAATGCTTGTCCCGTTTGGCAAGAAGCTTTGATGAATTACACCCGCGTTAGACCACCAAACAGTGACCATCACTTTTCTAGGGGTAAGTTTTCGTTTAGGGCATTGTTTGGGTGCTGAACCAGGGTCCAACCAACTTGCTGAGCGCTTACAATTGTCAAACAGGATCCATTTCTCGTCACAAGTAACAATGCGGTTCAGAATTCCTTCATTTGTATGCCTGCTGAGCAGTGCAAGGCACGTCTCCACGCGTACTTCGCGCTGGCGGTCATTGAGTTCGTGGGGTACCCCTTTGTCAAGCTTTTTTACCTTGCCAATTTGACGCAAATGGACCAATATTGTTTTGATACTAACGTCGAAAGCTGCTGCTAATTCAGCCGTGGATTGAGTTTCATCAGCTTCCACAATTGCCTTTAATTCGTCATTGTCGACCAAAGTTTTCGGACGATCACGGGGCTCATTTTTCAGGTCAAAATTTCCAGAACGGAAGCGGGTAAACCAATAACGGGTGGTGCGTTCGTTTGTAGTGTTCGCTCCGTAAACGTCGTTGATGTTTTGTGCCGCTTTGCTGCCACGACGGTACTCATACTCCATAATTACTTGAATTTTTAACTTATCCATGATGACGAAAAATGTTCGAATTCGTTAAAAACAAAACACTAACTATTAAACAAATGACGATTTTAGAAAAAGAATTCCATGTTTGTCAAATAAAATTAATTTGAAATTAGAATTATCAGTCAAAAAAAAAAAATTTCATTTGAAATGGTCAGTACGGCAAAACGGCAGTTTCATAGGTAAAGACCTATTATACCAGAACAGGAACTTATAATAAATGTTGGAGAGAGCTCATCGAGTGACAGTGACGATTCATCAGATTTTGATTAAAATAAATAAATAAAGATTACCTGTCGTTATATTTATCTCGTTTCATTGTCGAGTACCTACGTATAACTACTTATTTTACAACAGCTTCGAAAATTTTAAAGAAGTTGGCATTATCAATCAAGAATTAATACGTGTAACATCTTGTAATGAAATATAATATTAGTAAAAAGTTTAGTTTCTTACATTTTGTAAAAAATATCGGGTCTGTTATCGTGTTACGTTTATCGATATAGCTCCATCCCTATCAGTTTCCCGACTCTGGTATAATATAACCTTGTACGTGTGTAAACGTCATATTTTTATAAAATAATGTATACATAATGTAAAAAAAACGCTCGCACAATTTTCACAGGAGCTGTCATCGAGAAAATAGTCGTCGCACGCCTGTATATCATATGAGCACTAAACAGGCTTTGACATACAAATAACAGAATTTTTTCAATTTAAAACGCTCTATCGAATACTCTCAAGAAGTTATAAATGACATTTGTCAAAAAAAAAATGCAGTTTTCATGTTTTTGGACACTTGGTTTTGGATAAAAAATCGTTTACGTTAGGTCAGTGCAAGGAACATTTTCTTAAAATAATTAATTATGATTATTTTTTTAGAAATAAATAATGTTGCAACTAATAAAATAATAATAAAACAACATCTTAATAATAACAAACGAAACTAGAAACGACTTGAAAAGGATATTTTCTGTCCGGAGATAAATGATAGAACAGGGTTTCCTTACACGTTGCGTTCACTGTAAGGTAAATTCGAATTATTTTATCAAACAAAACTGATATCTATCCTAACGCTATATACTTACCGCCTTTGTGTTCGAAAAAGTATTTCTATTCGAACACTGTATTTAAAAAATATACTGTATCGGGCTGCAATCGCCCCTCGTCGATACCCTGTGTCTGACCCATAGTGGGTGGCAGGATACATATCCTTTGGTAGTTGATGCAGGCTGCGTCTGTCCCGTATCGGGCGGCAGTCTGCCTTATCGGTTCCCTGCATCTGACCCATAATGGGTGGCAGCGATACCTTGTTGGGGGGTGTGGGGTGCACTGTGTCTGTCCGGTAGCCGATGGCAGTGACACCTGACATGACAGCCCAACCCCTGAAAAATGGGGCAACGATGTGGAGACATCGGAGTAGTCGGAATGGTTCTAAGTATTTATGAATGTGGTCCCCAGGTGAGTACGTCGGCTGATACCGGAAAATCCCACCCCTCCAGAGGAGGGAGAGCTCCCCACTGAGGAGTGGAGAGCCGCCCCTCGTGCTCAGGGGGGGGCAACAATTGCTCCGTGGGCCAACTCTCGTAAACACGACCCTGAGAATGTGAACCTGACAACAGAAATGGGTTCGAAGTCTGGCTCATCGGTAATGAGCGTTACCAAAGAGATCAGGAGGACTGGGCGGCTCTGGCAGCTGAAACGCAGCCAATCCGCTAGAACCAGTTCTGAAGAGGATAGTGAGCCCAATTCAGAGACCGTAAAGCCACCGAAAGTGTCAACTGTCCGCAGGGGCCGTGGCCGACCGCCCACCACTGGGCTAATGCATCTCTAACACAGAGAAGTGGTTCTCAGCTAATAATTTGCTCCTCAATGAAAAAAAACTAAAGCCCAATTTCACCAGTAGCCCCTAAAATTTAAGGGTCTCCTATGCCAATTTAAGGAGCACCTAACGCAAGTTTTGTTTTCACCGACGGTTAAGTGACACCTTAAGCATTAAGAGCCCTTATAATTTAGGGGATGAATTGACGACCCCGTAACACTTAGGTGACGTATATTTTTAGGTCATTTTGCGAAATATCCTTCCGACTTCCGAATAATAATTACTCCTAGTGAGAAACATGGATAGTGACCACGATTTATGTGAAGATTTAGAAGCAATTGAAGATATATTATTTTTACGTGACCAAAATTTGTTTAGACGACCTCGTATATCAAAGGAAAGATCAAAAATATTTTGAAAAATTTGACGACAAAGACTTTTTCATAAAACACAGGTTATCAAACGAGAGTTTTTATATTTCAAAAGATTGATCTTTTAAATTCTAACTCCTCCCTCAATATTTGCTCTTTTAGATCTTCCAGTCTCCTTTCGTTTGTATACATTCTATATACTATTTGAAACTGCAGAAGTTGCTTTACTGCGCTCATTGTAGCTTGATATCTGTGGATGCATAAAAGTTCAACGTCAAACACACAGAATTTGTGATGGCTATCCAAGCACTGTTTTTCGCCTCATTGGTAGCCCCATCTGTCTTTTTATTTAAAATGTTTCTTTGTGGTGGAGCAGTAATTTTATCAACTTATCTTTATCTTCTAGTAAACATTTTATTTATTTATTTATTTTTTAGAAAGTTTTGTCCACGTTTCTTCCTTTCTGACATTATTAATTGTAATATTATGCACACGCAACAACCAACAACAAACAAATTATATTGTGAAACGACAAGACAAAACCATAGGTTGAAATGTCACGTCAACTCAAATAATTTATCGATAAACGATTACGTTGTACCTCCGCACTAAACTTACTTAGGTAGCCCTTAGGATGGTGAAACAGGATTTAAAGGCCTATTACACTACCCAATTTTCAGGGACCCTTACCCTAGCTAAGGGTGGTGTAATAAGAGGGCTCGGCAGCCTTGCTCCCTGACCGCCCCTACGATCGAGTAGTGTAATAATACTTAGGGCAGTTAGGGAACTCAATCGTCGCACGGCTAGCGTGGAGTGTGCATGTGATAGTGAGTGATTCGACTCGTGCGATCCGGCCGCCATTTTGATTAGACGCCATATGTACGAATAAAGTAAAAGAAGGAAAATAAGCACGTATATTTTAAATCTTAGTAAGAGTTTCCTGTAGCTAAAAATCTTAATGTGACAACCAGTCTTTTTCTAGCACTTGCACTCTGTCTTAATATGTCTCTTCTTTTTTATAAACGGAGCTACTAAATTTAACAAGTTTTCTAATTCTTCCTCTCCCATTCTTAAATAATTTTTAAAGTCCATTGATTCCAGACTACTGAGTAGGATATCGGAGTGTTTTTCTCTTAATTTCAAGTATTGCTTGACTCAGATTCTTCTCCTCTTCTTTTTTTCTTCTATAATATTCATGGATCCAACTACCAAAGCCACGGCAATCGTTGCTTTTTTTAATAGTTTAGATAAAACAGGAGCCATAATACATCTCTATCCGCGCGCGTTCGAATGCAGACTGTACACAGAGAGTGAGGAATCCGGTTTTTTTTGTTCCCCTCCACGGGAAGGGCAGGAGGATAAAAAATGCTCTGACGCATACACTGGCGCGCGCGATCCAGGTTATGTGGGGCTCGTTCCGACGCCTACCAGAACCACTACCAACTAAAAAACCCCCTGTCGGCTCGTGCAATTTTTTGCCACTCAGCCTTCATCTGAGTGACGGCCAATTGGAGAAAGAAGCCGCGCTAGCGGGGCCCAGAAGGGGTCACCCGCTGGGATTTACATAGCACTGAAGGTGCTCAAAGCACTGAAGGTGAATACATAGCACTGAAGGTGCTCAAAATGAAAAGTAAATAATTAAAAAATTAAAAATTGAAAGATAAAATTGAATTAATTCTGATTTACGTTAGAATTAGGATTTACGTTAGAATTTGAATTTACGTTAGAATTAGAATTTGCGGCCAGAAGGGCTTCGAGATCGGCTGACAGTCTGGTGGAAGAGTACGCTTGAGCATTCCTATGCCTAGCGACTTTGAACTTCGAATCTAAGACAGGAGTAGTATATGAGACTATGAGTATATGAACTAGAGGATTGGGATGGGTTTCGGAGCGTTTGAAGAACGCTTCAGAGAGTGTTTTGAGGTGTTGTTGTACTGTAGGCAGTTCAAGATCTCTGTGCAAGTCCGCGTTACGCACGTACCACGGTGCGTTTGTGGCCCTGCAGCAAAAGAGGTTTTGAACTACCTGCAGTTTGTGCAGGAGGGAGGGCTTGGCGTGGGCAAAGATTGGCGAGGCACTTGTCATGACGGGTCTAACGCAGACCTTGTAAAGTGTACGTTTGTTTCTGAAAGACATTTTACTTTTTCTACCTAACATGCTATTTAGGCGGCTTAAGTAGTGACGGGCGATTTTAGAAACTCTTTCGACGTGTGGCTTGAAAGAAAGCGTCGGATCTAACGTGACGCCTAAGTATTTAGTACTGCGCTTCCAGGGGATGGGAATGCCTAACATTCGAACGTGGGGATTGCCAGCGGGACGACGGTGTTTGTGGTCGAAGCGCATCGCAGAACTCTTTTCAGGGTTCACATCGATGCGCCATTTTTGAAACCAAACACCGAGGGCGTTTACGGCCTTTTGGAGTCTGGTTATACAGTGCGGAACACTGTGGCCTTTGGTATAGAGTGCGGTGTCGTCGGCAAAGAGGGCGAGGTCGACGCCTTTCGGCGGGATGGGAATGTCGTTGGTGTACACGGTGTACAACAGAGGGGCGAGTACTGAGCCTTGAGGGACTCCAGCCTTTATGGGACGAGGCGCGGAAAGCGTGCCTTCATGTTAAAATCGAAACGTACGGTCTTTGAGAAACGACGCGATTAACCTGACTAGGCGATCCGGTAAGCCTATTTTGTAGAGTTTATAAACGAGAGCGCTGTGCCAGACTTTATCGAAAGCCTTGGCTACGTCAAAGAAAACCGCGACTGTTTTATAACGACGCGGATAGAAACAATCAAGTGTGTACTCGACGATTCGATGGACTTGCTGAGGGCAGGAGTGCTTAGCGCGAAAGCCGAACTGATGGGGAATAATGAGGGGATCGCCATCCGTCGGAAACAGACGGTTCCGCATTCGGGCGAGTATGACTCTCTCGAGAAGTTTAGACATGGCCTTGAGGAGGCTGATGGGTCGGTGATTAGCCGGGATATTCAGAGGTTTACCCGGCTTGGGAATGCCTATGACTGTTGCTTCTTTCCAAGCTTTTGGAAAGTAGCTATGGTCGAAGCAGGCATTGAATATAACAGCTAACAAGGTAAGCACCTATTGAGGCAGGTGCTTAAGTGCGTGGTTGGAAATTCCATCCGCACCCGGAGCCTTTTTGGACTTTTGATTTCTAATGAGAAGGGAGATTTTGTCATTAGAGACTGTGACGGGGTCGGCGGTGATGGGGAGAGAGTCTCTGCGAAGGACTTCGTCCTCCACCGCCTGGATGTGTGAGGGATCAGCAGGTTGCGTGCTGGGCGAGCATTGTGCGGCAATGCTGTCAGCGAAGCATTCGGCTTTCTCTTCGACTTCGAAGGCAGTAGTACCATCGGGACGTGTGAGAGGAGGAACGTGAGAGGTGGCGTCTACGCGTAAGGCTCGGGCCATACTATAGTACGCTTGGGGGAACGGAGAGATATTCGCCATGAGATCGTTCATCTGAGCGTCCCGGAGTTCTGCGAGGCAAGACCTAACTTTACATTGTAGCTGATTCGCAGCTAATCTATAGGCGGGCGTGGGATATTTCTTGGCTCTCCGGAGAGCCGCGTTCTTGGCTTTAATAAGATTGCTAACGGCTAAGGGAAGCGTGGGTATGCCTTACTTAGCAATCTTTTTGTTGTCACTGATGGCTGAGTTGATAGCATCAGTGAGAGAATTGACTAATGAATCTATTTTATCCGGACTACGGTATCTATTTTGATCGGGCGAGATCGCGAGTGGAGAGTTCGGGGCCTCTAAGGCTGAAACTAACGTATTTTTAAAGCCTTTCCAATTGGTAAAGGTCTTAGGAGAGGTGACGTTATCGTTAGGCGGACCTAGCACGAGGGAGACGGGGTGGTGGTCACAGCCTAGGTCATCGAGCGGTTCGATAGACCTGAGAGGTCGAGGTTGATTCGCTTGATAATTGCAAAATCGAGGATGTCAGGAGAGTGGTTTAGGTTGTCGGGATAGTGAGTGGGAGTGATGGGAGAGATGACATCTAGGTCGAGTGAGTTTGTGATGTCGAGGAGAGTGATACCGCTGGTGTTGATTGATAGGCACGTCCAGTCAGTATGTTTGGAGTTAAAGTCTCTGAACATAATGACTGAATGGCCGAGGGCGAGAATGGCCTCAAAATCGCTGCGGATTGGTCTGGTGCCACTAGGTATGTAGACTGAAGCTATGATGACGGTCGGATGACCAGTCATAGCCAATCTACACACAGTGGCTTCCATGTTGAGGAGAGGAGGGGTAGGGAGAGGACAGCAATGGAATCCTCTTTTGTAATAAATAGCAGTGCCGCCGAAACCGTCGGAGTTGGGCCTGTCGTTACGAATAAACGCGTACTTGGGAATAGCGAATCCCCTGGAGCGGTTTGGAGTTAGCCACGTCTCTTGAAGAAGCAATAAGTCTTGCTCGTTGTTCTGAAGGAACAGTTTGAGCTCAGGAAGGTTAGTATTAAGGCTACGAACGTTAAAGGAAACTAGGGATAAGCCCTTTGGTTTAATACGACAGGACGCGGGATTTGCTGGTCTAAACATTCTACTTATTTATTTAATTTATACGAAAAATTGAATTTATAAAGAGCTTAGTAGCGAGTGATGCTCGGCTAACGCAAATAGACGCTCTTGAGGAGCGAGTACGGAGATTTCCTTAATGTCGACGTTTTGAATGACGTCAAACACGGTCTTCATGTCCTCAGCCAACGACGACTGAGATGAAGACGACGGAGCGGGACGCGGGCCTACGGGAGCTACGGGAGCTGGGATAGGACGGGAAGGTGCAGGTGGAGCGGCCGGACGCTGACTCCAGGACAGAGCCGGAGTAGGTGTCGGCTGCATGGGCTTTGCTTCCGGGGGACCCTGGTTGCGCAGCGGCGGGAAGTTGGCAGGAGTGTGCGGCGGCACCGGTTTAGGCGCGACCCTCTTTGAAGCGGAGCGCGGAGCGTGCGGACAACCTCTGTAGTTAGCTGTGTGGCCAGACTGGCCGCACAGCACACATGCAGGGGGGGAAGTGGAGTCGGGTGTGCGAGGATCTAGGCACTTAACGCAACTGGGAGCGGCTGAGCAATTGGCCGCTGCGTGGCCATACAGCTGGCAGCGGTGGCATTGCCCGGAGTGCCCGCGATGATTGGGACGCTCGACAGAGATATTCGAGAGTCCGCAGATTGTGCGAGCCTCTCTGAAGATCTCCCTCGAGTTGGGAGTATGAGATAAAATAACTAATGCTAACGGAAAACGCCTACCGCGGTTGGAGTGCATCTTGTGCACTGCTTCAACCCTGGGACTTAAGGTCCTCGAGGATTTCATCCTTTTCGAGCTCAAACGGGACGCCCCGTAATACTGCGCGGATCTTACGCTCCTCCGGGAGGGCGTAAGGTTGGTACGCGATTGGTTTAAGCGAGAGTAAACGTGTAAACGCGCGGAAGTCGTCGATAGTCGCGACTTGGATTTTAATAGTATCGCCTGCGTTATTTGCCTTGAGATAATTGATTTTGTGCTCTAGTGCTGTAGTTAGAAACCGCGGTCCAGCGCGCTTTTTCGCGGAGGAAGACGGGCGGAGAAAGCTGAGGCTTGGGTGGGACGGGAGCGCAGCGCGTTGCTGGCTTGGACGGAGCCAACGTATTCGCGGTCACTTGTAGTGACATTGACAGCGCGGGGGCGGGTGTTGAAGACACCAGGGTGGGTTAGGGTGTTGAAGACACCGTTGCTTTCTTCGAACGCTTTTTAGAGCGTTTGGCGACTAACTGAAACTCGGGCTCAGGAGAGCCGCTTAAGGTGGCGGCGACCGACAAAGCTTGGGACGCGGTGAAGTCTGTAGCGGTGACGCGCTACTCAACCGACCAATCACAACGCGTGTTCTACATCGCAATATCAACTTTACTTAAGCGATTAGATGCGATTGTAAGGCAGCATACACCGGTTCCAGTTGCCCCATTGCATAATGGAACCTCGTGGAATCCGAAGTAATGTTCGCCAAAACAAACTGGCTTTCTAATTGGGCAAACCATAATGCCGGTTTTTCGGGGTAGAATGGGGGTACCCGCACTCCAACTCTGTCGACGTGGATTTCTGCTCTGCTGGTGCTTGCACTGGTTCCGTCTTCTTTGCCCATCGTGTTCTCCGGGGTCACCAATGTAGGTTTTCAGCATAGGCGCACCACTAGCTACCATCCCGCCTCAAACGGGATGATAGAAAGATTTCACCGTCAGCTGAAATCAGCTATTGTCTGCCACTTCTCCTCGAACTGGGTAGACTCTCTCCCACTCGTCCTGCTAGGCATACGCAGCGCTTATAAAGAAGACCTTCAGACATCATCCGCTGAAATTGTTTATGGAGAACCCCTTCGTCTGCCCGGCGAGTTTTTCCAATCAGAAACCGAGGAAACCATAGACTTAACAGACTACATTTCTCGGCTTCGCAGCACAGTGAGAACGCTTCAGCCATCACCAGCGTCACGGCACGGCAAGCGACCCACATTTATTTTCAAGGACCTAGCTTCCTCGTCTCACATCTTCTTGCGTGATGACACTATAGGTGGTTCTTTGAAACCCGCTTACTCTGGTCCATACGAGGTTATGTCACGGGGGGACAAAGTTTTTCACATTGTTATCAAAGGTACAAAAGTGGCAGTATCTATAGACCGAATAAAACCAGTATTCTGTCTATATACTGTCCACTCCAGACACCACAACACACATGCCACCTACAACTCACACACACTCAAACACACCTCTTGCCACTCAAACACATAGTAACACCCACACAAACAACACTCACACTAACACTCCTACTCAGCTTGACTCTAACCAACACTCAGTCAAGAAAACGCGTTCCGGGCGTCGTGTAAGATTTCCTGACTATTATCGCCCTTAGAACGGTCTGGAAAGGGGGTGATGTGGCAAGATTTGTTATTTATTATTATGAATGTAAAATATTCTATATAAAAAATTGTAACTTGAAATATTGTGCACATAAAATATAGGTATATCTCTTAGTTTATAAACGCATATTATATCTATTCATATAAGTATATATTACATAAATAAATAGCCATCAATAATATTATATACTTAAACGATAAGTAATGTAATAGGTATACAAAAGCAACGTCAACTATCTACTAATAATATTAATAAATAGTAATGCATTATATTGCAATTCAACGTTTAAACATCCTCGCGTAAATACATTTATTATTAGTAGATAGTTGCACGGCGCGTACGCGCAAAACCGGCCGAGCGGGGGCTGCGCTGGCGGCCGGTGGCTGCGTGCGCCTCCTACGACCGCCGCGCGCCAGTCGGTTTTCAATGCTCACGCATGCTCCACGTTTCTCGGCTATCCGTCGGAGCCCTAATTGCTTACGCGCTTTCATAGTGTCTATTAGTTTTAATCGTATGTGCTTTTCTCTTCGTCTTCGTGGCTTAAACTATTTCTTCTCCTTCTTTATAAACTTTTGTGCTTGTAAATTATTCTTATATTGAAACTATAATTAAACTGACAGTGAAGTTCAAAAAAGGTTTTTATTTATTTGGACCTGAACAAAACCTACAAGTCTAAATCGCTCCCGGGAGCGGTACGCTTCCTATGGGATGTGCGCGAGGATGTGACCGATGCACAATCCATGTCGGAGGGCGTGGGAGACGCGGGAGAGCTAAAGACCTGATGGGTCTGGACGTTAGTGGCCTGAAGGGCCGGGGTTTGGGCCTGAGGAGCCGGGGACGCGTTAAGCGCTAGTACGGCTTGCGTGAATATGTCGTCAGAAATTGAAACACACGACGCGGCGAGTGCTTGCGCGAACGCCTTCGCAATGTTAATGACGCTTTGCTTATCCATTTGGAAAGGGGTGGGACTATAATATGAATATATAATTATATAACAAATGCCTAGAGTTCCTAAATAAAAACCTAGCGAACCCTAGCGGCTAACCTGCCTACCAACGGTAGGGGGTCTGGGGAGAGTGACTTAAAACTAACCGCAGCTTGCCGAAGGCCGCTACCTAAGACCTAAAAAAGGGTACGCAGTACAGTTCAGTTCAGTACAAATTTGTTGTCACCGTTAAGTATCCTTTGTACTGAAACCAGACTACTTACGCTGGGCACAACACTGCACGCAGCACAAGCACAACACAACTCAGCACAGCACTTTGAAGACTAAGGGGCTTAGTCGCAAAGAAAAATCACTACGATAGCGCTCGGAGGGAGTAAGAAAACCCAGAAAAACCGTATCACGGAACCAACACGCTATACTGTGACGTCAGTAAACTGAGCGCCACGGAATATCGGGAAGGGACCGATCAATCGGAGTGGTCTTGGAACGTCCGTACCGGGCGGCGATCGGAGCGAGAATGACGAGTGATCCGGTATTCAGTGCAGTGTAATAAACGACGCCCTTTGCTAGGGGCCACGCCCTCCCTAACTACCGGGCCCTTAATACCGTGTAGTGTAATACCACTATTAGGTTAGGGCATTGTTTAAGGGAGCCCCTAAGTTTGATGAAAACGGGCATTACTGTGTTAAGTTTATATTGCCAAATGTCAAACAGATAAACACAAACATTGTAGTTAGAGCCAGGAACTGACTCCTGTAAACTCAACTGTATTTCTGGGCATAACCCTAGACGCCAAACTCCAGTGGGGACCGCATGTTGATGGTTACGCGAAAAGGCTTGGCTCTGCCGCATGTGCTTTTAAAAAAATGAGACAAATTTCAAATGAAACAACTGCTCGATTAGTCTATTTTGGTTACTTCCACAGCCTCATGACATATGGTATTCTGTTGTGGGGGAGTGCTGCCGACATCGATACTATATTTATTCTGCAGAAAAGGGCTGTTCGCGCAATCTATCAGCTCGGTCCAAGGGTGTCACTTAGAAGTAAATTTAAAGAAATATGCTGGCAGCTCATAATAGTAGACTTCATAAAGTCACTAACTCATTCATGGGTCAATGTATACGCTTTGATACTAAGGTAGGTATAGATAATCAAAGTCTTCCTATTGACAAATTCAAAGAAACTATAAAGCAGAAGTTGTGTGCTAAAGTATATTATAAACTATCCGGTTATTTAGATGATAAAAGCCCTTGGGTATAATCCCCTGATTAAACAGGCTTTTACTAGTATTTGTAACAAAACATGTGTAGTGTGTCTGTTTGTTCGTTGAGTTCTTCATCCCGATAAATATTTAAAGCGTCATTGTCTCTAAAGTACTTCTGCTTATGGTAGCGTCGGGTGACGGGTCGCTCACTTCCCTCTAATATGGTTAAGGAGGGCGAAGGCTGGATCGTTAACTCGTGAACGGGTGCCGTTTGAGGGTGTTCGTCGTTTGGATACTTGCCGAGCGAAAGATGCAGATAAGATCAATTTTGTATGGATATAAAGAGACTTAGTAAATTTATTTTGAATAAAATATACCCGTGAAGTTTCTTGCCAGTTCTTCTTCACGAAAGTTTTTCCCAACTGGTGGTAGAGTCATGTATTATTTGACGTCAATAAGAACAAGTAATTGTTAATGTTGAGAAATAAATATTTCAAATTTTAAATTTATGCTATTTTTTGACCAATTATTAAGTTCATCGTCCCTTTTACTTTGGTAATAAACTATACACATGATGTATGGGTTGTGTACGTTTGTGAGTTATTAATAAATAAAAAACACATAACTAAACTACTAGACGAAGACAGGCTTTCCATCTCTTTATAGTAGATAAAGATATGGAAGAAGTCGAACCAAACTCTTCGATTTTGGTGCGGGTCGCCAAGGTGTGGAATGAACTGCCTGCGTCTGTTTTTCCAGAAAACTATAGTCCCAGTTTTTCAAGTATCGAGTGAATATGTATCTCGTGTATAGACGTGTAACACCTTCGTCTTTATCGTCACTTTCCATCAGGTGAGAGAGAAGACAAACGTCTAATCCTTTTTCAATAAAAAAAATCACTAAACAACTACTCGTGCATAACCCTGAAGCATGCGGAGTTTGTGTTTGTGGCTAATACTGAAGTATTTTAATTTTTTTGTGTATTAAAAAGTGTTTTTGATAAAGGTGAGCGAACAGAAATGATTCCTAGGACCCCTTCCCTACTCTCAATGACTTGGTTCAGGCCTAATACCTCTTAATTGTAATAAATTTATTTTAATTCTTAGTAAGTAGCTAAGAATTAAATTAAATAATTCCTTCCGGTGAGATAGTAGACAAACGTTTTTTCCTTTTTCAATAAAAAAAAAGCGTCACGCCCATTTTCGCTCAAGTCAGGGGACAGTCAAGAACGGGTTATTGCCATGCTTTTTGTTAGGTGTTGAAAATAAACATTTTTGTACATAAATATACATTTTTAATATTTTAAAGATTTTGTTATTTTATTTATATTTTTGAAGATAGTTCACAATAATTGTTTCATATATTTTCTAATGTTTTAAATAAAATGTACTTGTGTACAGCTTGTTTAGACTATGGAGTGGCTATGACAGTGACGACGTTAGACTTTCTAGGAGATGAGGAGAATCTGCAAACAATTTCCTTTTATAAACACGATATTTCCTTTTTCCAGGAAGCAGCGAAATCAATATCTTTTTACCGCCAAGTTGACGCAAAATCCAAAGAAGTTGAAATCGAGATAAAGAAGATAAAATTACAGCTGGACCCGAGAATTAATAAGATATTGGAGGGGGACAATGGTAAAGCATATATGTTTAAAACTATTTTTTTTGGCGGCAAATAAACACGTGACCCATGTTAAGTGATATCCGCATCATCCATGGACACCATTCATCGAAGATGGATTTTTAATTTATGAATAAAAAAACGACCAAAAATGCGTTGTCGGCCGTAGGCTTCAGTTGGAATTTATTTTGTTAAAAGTTAGATTTGAATAAAAACGAATTTGAAATCCTGCATTAAATATTTTCCAGATATAAATACTGTTGAAGAATTGCTAGAGATACAAGTTGAGGCGCAACATACAAAATCGTCATGGAGATTTCTGAGTGAGTTGTTTTTATTAATGTTCAGATGAAATATTACCGCGCATATTTCCCCAAACGAAATCCTTTTTTAACCCGAACCTAAAGCTTTATATTAAATTGTATTCTTCATTAACTTTTTAGGAAAATTACTACCTTAAAATTTTATGCATTTCTTCACAAGACATCATTAAATTTGCCCTTAACTTACGATTTTCAAATGATACTGTATTCAAGCTACAATATTTTCAATAGTCTTGAACTATTTAAGCATTTTTTACTACGACAGTTTTAATAATTTTTAGATATTTATGCTCTAAAGCTGGAATATTTAATGATTTTAGATTAGTTTAAATTTAGAGATTATAAAACCGCAGCTTGAGTTCAATGACAAGATGTAATATATTATGATACAATTTTATATGATTCATTTTTACCTGCAGAAGTTGTAATAATAAAAAGTTTATAGCAAATTGTTAAAATATCTGTTTGCTTAGATATGATCACAGGCGTGAGCAATACTATTATCATCTTTTGTTACCAAAAAATTATACAGCATTAACTTGTATTGAATGTATACTTTCCTAACTAACTTAGGTACAATGGTTATAATGCAGTTACAAAATAAAATCTCTACTAAAATTTCTTGCCATTTTCCAGTGGAATCCAAATCATCAAAACGTGCTCTGATGACAACACTGATCATCATGTCCTCCACAATCATGATGGGCGCAATAGTACTCCAAGTGTACGCAGAGCCACTGTTTAAGGAAGCCATTCCCACGATGAACGCAAACTTGTGCTCGATAATGTTGGCGGTGGTGTTCCTGATAGCCAGCTTGTTATGTGGAGTAACTGTGGATAAATTTGGAAGAAGGGTAGGTTTTTAAAGTTTTTATGGGCTGCAAACTAGCGCACGATTAGCAGTGATATATTAAGGTAGGTTTTATCACAGAATACCACAACTTGATTGCGTTTCTGGCCGCAGTAGAAATTGTCTTGGTTCCCGTGATTTCACAGGCTTTTTCTTATATTTAAATAAAACACAGCCACGCCAAAGTGGTAATTATGGCAGTTAAAGCAGAAAATACCCGTGGAAGCTGTAAACTCATCATTAGCGGCGTGTAGAAATTTGCACGAGACCGTGGACGTCGCGTTCGCAGTGGACGTCTTTAGGCTGATTGAATAAATAAAAAACTAAGAATGCCTTTTTATGATTATATGTCTATGTACTTTTAATTACACAAAATTCATTATGTGTCCATACACAGAAATGTATTACAATGGTATTCTTTGAAAGAAGGAAAGAATTGGCTGTCTTAGGCGTAAATGGTGGAACTTGTCACCGACACAGGTGCAGGTAAGAACAGACATTTGGGTGGTCAGGAGGCATTCATGGTTTCTATTTACATATTTACCTACATTTATTTGAGGCCATATAGATGGAATGTTTTATGAAATTATTTAATAATAAAAAAAATGTTGATGTAAGTATGTATAAATATTCAACAGGGAATCTCGATAAAATAAAAATGTACAGCCCGTATATATCTCATTTCAGTTTCTCCTAACATCCAGTTGCATAGCCTCTGGGGTGTTTACTCTGCTACTAGGGGCTCAATTGAGTCTCCACTTCGCACCTCATTGGGCGACGGCCATCTTTATTTATGGCTACTGCTTCGTGTTCAATCTAGGCGCCAGCACGGTTCCATATGTGTTGACTGCGGAGGTCTTTCTACCAGAGGTAAGCCATTTATGTCGAGTTGGCTTCTCGAGTTGGTCCCACATCGGATCCCAGTCATTTCTGAATGTAACAGGTTTTGAAATTTATGAAAATTAGGCTACATAATCTAGGTTTAAAAATCAATACTACCGCTTAGACAGGGGTCTGAAATTTTAGTGGTATTAGAGTTTCTTTGTTAAGATCTCGCCTGGGAAGGTACCACAATCATTCCTATTTTGACCACCACAATAATCATGTTGTTTACGTGTTTATGTTCTGGTCAAAGGGAAGAAACATCCAGTTTACTAGAACAGAGGCGTTTTCAACTGAAGCGTACGGTCGGCAACGCATCATTTGTCGATATATTAACCACAATGACTATTAATAAATAAAATACCTATAACTAATGATGCTCATGGGACGGATGCCACTTTCCAAGTTGTAGTAAGGGTAGTGAGTTGCGTGCTTGTTACCAAAAAAAGTACAGAAAACTCTTGAACATAATATTTACATTTTCAACACTCGAAAGTGCACAATCAGATATCGTAATATCGCAACATCGGAATCTCGGATAATTTGCAGCTGCTTCGTTGTTAACAAAAATACCAGGTGAAACATAAGTCGTCAACAGAAATATGTGTACCTATCTTACTGTTTAACTTTAGTTTAAACATGTGGACTTGACAACAGAGAAAATTTCTGTTACGACTTATCTTTCACCCTGATATCATCACTTCTCATAAATCATCCAATCAAAATGATAGCATTAAATTAGCTTAAGTCACGATTAACATGTAACTTGTTTTATAAGTGATGTTACAGTTGCTTGCTGGGCTATTGTTTCGAACAAAAGCTACTTCCTTTCTTATATAGAGGTCAGTTGGAGAAGTAATTTCTGCTTGTCTAGATTAATATATACTTGGGTGGATCCAAATTGCTACATAAACACGTAGCTGTCTTTTCTTTTGTATTTTTCTGTCAATGCTGACGTTCTGCCCGTTTTTGTTTTGTTTGTATCTTGGTTACGTCAAAATTTAAAACAAGGTATTAAACTGGATGTAGTCGTAAAAACACCAAAAGCTACAGAAATTTTCATTTTTTTATTCTGGAATGTGTCATGGTGTTTAAATGTATATGTATTTTTATAGTTTTCAAAAAGTTTAGATTTTCTCGGTAAATATATACAAAATGTAATTTATTTCTTTAAATTAATAGTTATTTAAGGCCCACAAGCAAGCCGGTTATTTAATTAAAAAGACCCTCCGTCACTTTCTATTTCTAATGAACTGATAGAGACATAAAGCAATATCTTGCACTTTTAAGTAATTGTATTAGCAAGAAAGCAAAATTGCATTCAGGTTTTTCTTTATATCAATAAACAAAACATAGCTTTACATAAAATAAAATTCAAGGCGACCTATGAATATTTTTGTTGAGTTCAATAGAAATAGGAAATAGAAAAACTAGGAAAGACATAAAAAGAATGAAATATGGAATACAACGCCTACATTACTAGGTTTATAGAGGCAATTGCGGAGTTGGAACGCTTACCATAAGCGTTGCGCAAAATAAGTTCCAGCCTATGGGTCACGAGTTTAGCACTTTCACTGAAGAGTCGATGAGCACTCTGACCTCAGGTCCCAGACCTATAGTCTTCAAAATACAATACCTTCAAAAAATTATAAAATTATTCCAAAGAACACCAACCTTATCACAACAACAAAAAGTTTTTCGGGTAAATATCCACATACTGCTTTCTGTTTAATGTCAAATCAATCTTGATTTAAGAACTTAATTAATACATATCCATTCTGATGGGTATTAATTAAGATACACTGGACGCATTCAGCGGAGGCACAGGCTAAGGGCGCGAACCGGTCATGACGACGACAGTATACACAAATCTGGGTCTGCACTCACACACCCACCTGTACCATCCCGAGGATCGTAGCGTGGCAGTTATGAAAAATTATAAAAACGAGTTTGACCAATCCCCGACATAGACACAGCAATGGGTCATTGTTTCTGGCATTATGACTACATAGAAGTACCTACTTAAAAACAATTTTTTCAACATCGTCATTTAACCTTTACCCAGGTACGCGGCCTCTGCAACAGCATATCAATGGCGTGCATGTGGGTCTCAAACTTCGTGGCGCTCATCATCTTCAACCCACTAGTGGATGTCCTCGGGCTGGGAGCGCTGTTCTACGGGTTCACTGCAGTCTGCCTGCTGTCAGCTCTGTACGGGTTCTCGTGTTTACCGGAGACAAGGGGACTGCCCGCGCACGCGATACAACTGCTGTTCTTAAAGAAGAATGATGCTGATAAATGCTGAAACATAAAGCATATTTATGATGTTTCGAATTGTTATCTGAATTCTAACTTGTTAATATAATACTGTTCCTTAATAAATGTCTCTTTTGGGTTTTTATTTAAGGCTAAGGCTGAAGTATATGTGCTTGGGTTTTTTAACGATTGCCTAATCTTAGCTTAGATTGAGCTGAGCAAAATCAGTGTTTGCTTAGATGGTCCCTGTTTCCTAGTCGTAGGTCCTAGTTTTAAACTTAGATATCGTGGTTAAAGTTTCGTTGGCACATATTTAGCTACAAGTATAGAACAAAAAATTTGCGATTGTAATGCTTACTTATTTGGCCAAATTTATGTATCGTTTGTGATTTATTATATTTCGATAAACTGGGGTATATTATTCTGAACAGAGAGACTCTTACTTAATGAAAGAAGATAAAACTTGTGACCCACCATTAGACGTTAAGTAGATGCAACGAAAACAACGTGTTACATAGAATATGGGAACGGTGAGGCAGCCAGGCAGTGAAATCCCATACGCTGCTTCCATTGTACCCACGAAATTTGTTTCAACTCCGAATACTGTCTCACGTATTTATAAAACTAGGGCATGCTAATCCCGACCATTTTTTCAATAATCGATAAGAAAAGGTACACTAAAGTCAGGTGAAAAGGCCGCAGCGGCTTCGGTTACCACGCTAACCCGTTCTGTGAAGTACCTAATTCATTACGATGATAATCTTTTCAAGAACTTAGAGAACATTTTTGTGATAGTGCAAAGTGAGACTTCTGCAACGAGTTCAGGCATTGAAGCTGATAATGGATCAGTGCAACGAAATAGTGCGAATTTTTAAGTACTTTTATTTTTAAAGCACACCAATCTGTTACATATTTTTGTCACTGAAAGACGAGACTAGTCCAATAAGACAACGATATCCTTTCCTAGTGATTGGAAGTCAGATTACTTTTGCCACTTCTCTTCTGGTCTAGCTAAAAAATCAATGATCAACTGCTAGTTATGGGAAATTTAGAATATCCTTTTGGAAGATGCCAAGAAGTGCAATCACACTCCAAAAACTCCCTCCCCGCCAGAATGCTTGCTTTGTGGCCAGTCCGGCCACACCGCAAACTACAGGGGCTGCTCTCGCGTACTCCGATACATCTGATCCGTCTCAAAGAGAGCGGCACCCAAACAGGCCCCGCCCCTTACTCAGTCTAACTTCCCGCCGCTGCATAGCCGGGTATCTCCGGCTTCAAAGCCAACGCAGCCCAAGCCAGAAAACTGGAGACAGTGCCCCGATGTACGCCCGAATCCCACCCCGGCTCCTCGCCCATTCCATTCCACATCCCAACCCTCGCTAGCAGACGATATGCGCATCGTTTGCGAAGCTATCAAACTTGTCGGTTTTAGGGAAATTTCAGTCTAGCTCACAAACTTAAGGCTTCACGTTCGCCTACAGAGCGACTCATTGCTTTAACAGAGTATAGTTCCCTTCTCAGTTCAATATAGGTTCATTTAAATGAATAGCGCACCCTACCAGGTGTCACTTCCGATGAAGGCTAACGGCAGAATCTGTGCTGCGGAGGGTGCTGCTTAGGCGGCTAAAAAATCTCCTTTTGGTCAGCTAACACTTTGTAACTGTAAGCATCAGCGGAGTTTACATCATAAATACAAGCACTTGCATGCACCACACATGTAAGATCAAACATCGTTGTAAGATCATCATCATCATTGGACAAAAGGCAAAACGAAAGAGCGTGGGATTGAAATCCCCATAGGCTATTTCTGTTTTCGTTTGTGAAAAGTAAAATGTATGTGTATGTGTGTGTAAACAGTTGTTTTCATAGCATGTATATACTACTTGAACAGCTTGGCTGCGACATTTCATTAGCACGCATAATTCACTGTCATGGGTGAGTTTTTCCATGTCGTCGTCAAATTGTATTTCTTCTACCTCAAGTATTTTAGAAAAGATTATTTTATGAAAGAGTGCCGCAATACCTCGTAAAACCCGTATTTACGCAATCTTAATTAAAAAAACTAACAAAGTCACCTCTGTCAGCAACTTCATTTACCACCTTGTGTCGCCGGTTTAAATGTTCAAAATCCAAAAGAAATACGTACTTGATTGTGTATGCAAATCATATCGATAAAAATATTGGACGTCCGTATTGACACGATTGATGTTTCCAGATGCTCATGTTTTACATTATTAAGCGTTTGCTTCATTGGGCAGAATTTAGTTTATTGTTGTTATTTAATCCAGGCCGGATTTCAAACTTAGCTGAAGACTTTAGATTTTTTTATTTTACTACTTTTTATATATTTTCACATGCTTCAATTTTATTTTGTTTAGTAGTTTAAATGTGGAAGCTTTAGAACTAGAACTTAAAAAAGCAGATAGGTTAAGTCTATGTCATAAATGATAATCACTATTACTACAGGGTGGTGTTTTGAGTAGGGCGGTGATGGCCAATTCCGGAACCACGAGAGTTAGGGAAAAGTCGTGAAAGAAGTCATGCCCTCGATTTATAAGAAAACAATAACTGCATATTTATTTTTATCAAAAATCTTTTACTTTTGACGGAAATGGACCCGAACGACTTTTCAAAAAAAATTACATCCTGTTTTATTGAACCAATGGATTCTGTTGCTGAAAAGGATCAATCTTTGCAAATAAACGCTTTACTAAAAATGAAAGGAAATAGCACATTTTTACGAATTACTTTAAGTTGCTCAAAATGGTTTCCATCGACTCCAATTCATAAGTTTATACGTCTCTCTAGGACTTTACTGCATTTGATACCATGACAGGATTTATCCTCGATAAAATATCAAGCAATGAGCTTTGTAAGCTCTCAACTGTTTCGTAACGAGCTTTGTAACGTTTGTTCTTCACGTAACCCCGTAGGAAGTAATCAAGTGGTGTAAGATCGTAGCGCCCGCATATTGAGCTCTAGTAGGATATTCAATTAGACCTCATAGTTAAGCTCATGTAAAAGTACCTATATTTTGGCTAAGCGCCCTCAGCGCTAGGCTACAAAATCCGGTGAAATTGAAAAGGCTAGGGCCATAAATAGAAACAAGCTCATGTTCAAGATCGAAAAGTCAATCAGCAAAAATTTCAGTTCAGTGATGATTACTTTATGATGAAAAACCCCTAACATACCCCACAACCTGTACTCACACGAGATCCAACAAACAGCAGAGTTTTGTTACTACCCGCAGCGGACATCCCCGAGCGTCCGCTCACATATCGCGGCGCAGACCTCTGGCTAGATAATCGTCTCATTTATAAAGTTTATTTAATGACCGCTTCGAGAAGGTATGTAAGACTATTGCGACACATTCAGCGCCTGGGAGGTGTCTTGTGAGGCTATTGCTGCATCAGTGACTTTTCCAAGGCGTTCGATTAAAACAATACAATTGCGGCTTTAACAGCGCGCTTGGTTTGACGAAACCACTTCTTTTCAATAAACAGCAAAACTTTACATTAATAAGCTAAATCATGTTCCAGGGTTCATTTCCCGGTCCTTCTTTAGTTTCAGTTTATGTCAATGAACTGTCATCTTTGTTTAGGGGCAATATAATGGTTATTTTGTATATCATTTTCTTTCAAAAAACGAGAGATAACAAATAAAGCACCGAACAAATGGTTCTGTAATGCAGTGAAGTAAAAAAAAACAAAATGCAGCATGCATGCAAAAACAGCTCAAAAATCATTTTAATTATCCATAAAAAATTATAAGTTTCAGCTTTACTTTTAAAATAAATTCTACGTAATACCATAGTAACATAAGCATAAATTAAAGGCAATTTCATTTTGGGGCTTTGGAAGTTTGTCTGATGTTACACTGTTATAAAAGATACCCTTATTTATTTGCGGGCTTAAAAAAAGCTTCCACCAAACAAATATTTATACTTAACTTGTGACTTCAATACCTAATAGTGGGAAAAATATACGTAACAGTTTATTATTTAATGTCATATGATAAAAAGATAGCGCTTGCCACTCCCTCGCGATAAGTAGAAGCCTAGGTAGCAGGTATACTTACAGTTTTGAACACTTCCGTGCTGGGAGGAAAATAATGGTCCAAATAAAAGTATTTTTGTTTCAAACGGTTATGATTTAAATTATCTGTATAATTTATTAAACTAAATTATATCTTTCGGTATTTGAGGCAAAGGCAGGCAAACTTATATTATATTTTATTATATATTAAGGGTTCAAAATTACCTAAATATGAAACATTGTATTTGCTAGATAAAGGTCAGAGTTTGTATGTAGACGACATAGCGAACGGTTTATTTACATTTATTCAAAGTGGTAACATCTGTTTTATGGTTTTATACCAAGAACACGCGTAATGTAAAAAGCCACGTACTCCGAACATATGACTTTTTACAATCTGGTGTTTACTTCTTACCTGCCTCAAAATTAAACTGAAAAATACTGTTTATATAATAAGCATATGATCGATAATGTATCCTTTTATATGTATTGTAATGGGAAGACAAATAATTATTCTAAAAAAGGTAAATAAAAATCTTAGCTCATTGAGTTGATGATTATAATCAAGTTGTCTGGTTGTATTTCCGGTTAAAGCGAAGACCAGAACAGCCAGGGCAATCACTGGAACAAAGGCAATTTAAATTGGATCTCACAGTCATCAACACATCATCAGTCGATATAATAATCACAATTACTATCAAGAAATAAAACACCTACTTTTAATTATGTTTAAAATAATCACCTACTATTATTGCCGATGCCGTTTACCAACAGTTGGTTGACTTACTAGTTTGCCGGCTACGAATGGAAAAACCTACCAATGACAATTTCAAATATATAAAAACAATTTTAAAAATATAATGCGAAAACATTTGGTTTTACGTTTGTTTGTAAATATGTAATTGATAAAACCCAAAATTACTGAACTAATTTCAAAAATTCTCATTCAGAAGACAGTTCAAGTTTATCCCGGAATTCCCACAGTTTCAGAAGTAATTTACCTACAGCAAACAATCCCGAGTACCAAGGCGCTACTGAATGCCATTAACAAATTACCTATTATACAAAACGGTAAACAAAAATTAAATCCAGTATGTAAGGTGTCATATACAGTATCGTAATAATTTATTTGCATTTGTATTTAGTAGTTTACATTTGGGTTTTTCCCATTTCTAGTATCATCGTCCGAAGGTTTCTTGGCGTAATATTATTTACTAAATAATTTTTTATATGACCTAAAGACTATCCGAGAAGAGTGCAGTGTTTTTCTATTTCTTTTCATTTCAGTAAAACCAATGACAGCATCCCTTCTCGCACAAGGTCTGTTTTTCTGACATAAATGACAAAAGCTTTTTTCTCTTCACTCTGGTATCTCCCAAATGTGGTAACATCAAATGATGCAAGGAATAAGGGAAGTCATTAATTGGAAACATCTAAATATTTTATACATTCTGTTACAAAATTTTATACATTCCGTTACAAAGTTATTGCGTGCTCTCAGTGATAGTACGAGTATATTATTGAAGCTGCTAGTTCTGCCAAATTGCATGAAAAGGCCTTAATATAATATGTAGATTCTTTAGATTAAAGAAATATTTCCGACGGCTAGGTTATTATTATTATTATTATTTGTGTTTTATGGCAATCAGTTATATGTATAATGGTAAGTATAGTTATAGTTATTGTGTTACTCCACAATAACTATTTCTGCAAATTTCAAGTTTTAGTTTAGTAAAGTAAAAGTATTAATAAAATTAAAACATCGCTTTCAAGGCACGCGGCCAAAAAACGAGTCCTACCTGACGGCTAGGTTTAGGGGCTTTGAACTATCTAGCTTTAGACATAGAGTCTGTTACTTTATTAACTTAACCAAAAGTGTAAATAGTAAAGATTTGCTACTCTCTGTCTCTATGGAAATTCGATTTTCCGCCATTTTGCCCTTATGTTAATAAGTAATCATTTAGTAAACTATTGTGTAGTTTATTACGGGAGATTTGCTTGTTTTTCTTTCAATCATAAGTAAATATTATTGTTAGGTGAAAACATTGCTGACGTATGATATGAAAATATGATAATTAATAAATAAATAAATTTAAAAAAGCGATGTGAATTTGAATTCCAGAATTGACGTCTAGTGATTTTTTATCCAATGGCTATAAGTCACCAAAGTTTTATAAATAAATTTAACTATGAACTTAGGCGAGCGCCACGGTTTGAAAATTTTGATTAATTTTATAGGCTTTGATGCAACACCCAGCTCAAAGAAGAAGAACGTCTACGCGGCCAACTGCGTTCTCAAATCTCGATCTTGCCGCAGAATACGAAGGGCTGGCAGGGCCTGCAAAAGGATAAGCATCACGTGACAGTTTGACTGCTGTTGCGGCATGGATTTGGTTGGTGCAACTTTGTATATACTGGCCATCGCTACTTGTTTTACATACGTACTTGTCGTGTGAGAGAGTGGCAACCTCTAGAGTAACACTTAATCACATGGCCTCTGAACCACCTCCAAAGCACAACAACGATCGAGCACATAAGCTACTGCTGATCATCCTAGGTCTGTCGGGAGTTACTAAACAATGACTCTCGTCGAACTAAGCGTTAAGCGTTTGGCCATGGGCGGTTCTACATACTGACTTGGACTTACTGGTTCTATGAGTATTCATGCATGGAATAGTGTAACAGACTTATTCTCGATCTGTTGCTCTGTTACTTCCCCTAATATCAGCTTTTTTGTTGTAATACACGCATTCTTTATTATACGAAAATCTACAAAATTGATGTTAACTTTTTTTGCAAACGTTGCTAAGACTACAAAAATGGGATTAATAAAAACAATTATCATATTATCATTATTATACTACCCAAAAAAAATACACGATTCTTTCAAATGAAACCGCATATTTAAAACATATTTGATAACAATTTCGCAAACAGCCTATTCTTTCATTCCAGGCAAACCAATCGATTTGTGAATTGTTCAGTTTGGTAAGCGTACCGCTGATATAGACACAAATACGTCATTGCCGTATCATAGCCCACAAAATGAAACGTTCGATAATTTTATGAAATAGTCGCATTTCATGTAAGGATCGACTGCGCATTGGTCACATCACGATGTGGCTTGGTCAGATCAATGATAAGAAATCGTTTGTCGATGTGGTCAACTAATCGTGCGAATACGTTCGTGGAATTACCAAGTTTGTTTGATCATATCGTAAAATGGTTCCTTCAACTACCAATAGAGGCACTGGAATTGCTTTGTGTATGTGTCATGTCTCACCTGGATGGTGCAATTAGCAGATTTATCAAAGAACATGTTGAACGTTAAATATTTTTTGCTTTTTTTTTGTACTCATCACTAATAAAAATGATAAAATGTTTGCTTGCCATATGCTGAAGCACCGATCTTGCAACATTCGCTTGCGTTTGCTCTTGCAAATCGCAGTATATAAACAAGCTAGTAAGAAATAAAACGCTCAACCATTTCGTAAGATTTGGCTACACATCCACTATTACACACATACCACATCCAACATATCCACTTAATAGTGCATATGTTGGATGGCTTAGCTAATTAATATTTGAATATATATTTCTCAAGTTGTCAATAAAAGACCAGCTAATGATGTCCATGACTAAGGCTGACCATCAAATGGTTGGCAAGCTCATTTGCTAGTTTTTGTTGACAAAAACACAGATTCCTTTACAAATCACCCAAGCAAAAAGCGTTTATATCGAGATATAACACTCTTACTACAAAATTGATACGATGGAACCGTCAAGCAATCCGATCTGAAATCTATACTAAGAGGTGTAATCCTGCGAGATTCCATTTTAGGGCCACTACTCTTTACTCTGTACACTTTTCGATCATCTACCAGACAGTATTCACAAAACTGCCAACATCATCATTGATGATTTGCAAGTGTACATTCCAGTTAGTTAATATACTGAACACTTTGAAACCTAAATATGCTTTACGATTCAAAGGACAAGATATTGAGAATTAAGCAGGTCGAACTTAAATAAGTCAGGCATTGATATCTAATGCTTTTCTGAAGCCCTTAAACTCAGTGTTATATTAGACTAAAATCTTTACTTTGAAAGTTCTGTACTCCGATGTATGCGTGTTTTTTTCGTCTTAAGCTACTTTATAGAAAACGGGATCATACATCCATCAATATCAGAGTGCTGATTTGTGATACCCTGGTGTTGATTTATTTGCTGGCATTTGAGGCAGGACTCAGAATTCTTCCATATTTTTGGAGTTTGACATTTGTCAATGATTTTACAGTTTTATGCAACAGATCGTAATGAATTACTTTTTTTATTTTCATTACTTTATGTGTATTCTAAAAAAATTCAATTATGTATCTTTTACAATTATGAATTTGTGCTGTATTGTAACTTGACTACTGCACATCGGATGTGGCTCTTTTCCTATTACACACTATAATTAGATGCTTCAGACTCTCATTTAGTTCACACTGTATATATAATAACTCAGGCTTAATAAAAGCACTATAATTTACGCCTACTAGTCCAGATAAACTCGCTATTGCTAGGGATTTCTTGTGATGAGATAGTAATAGATATGAAAGTACCTACCAGGTCTTCCCAACATTACACCAAGTTCTGTTTATTGACTTTAAAATTCCCCATAAGCTTTATATACATTTTAATTTGGTAACTTTGAAAATTTTACTTACTACCTACGCAGGTTTATTTAGTAATTCTAAGATGTTAAGTTTTAACATACAGATGCTTGTAACAGTTATCTTTAAATGATCATGCATTACTCAAGTTATTTTATTATTACGCGAATTATCTCTTGATACCTAGATTACAAGTATAAAATACATGTAAACAGTAGGTTCATTTGTCATTATCTTATTGACACAAGCACTATAAAATAGAGGTTCTTTATTCAAAAATTGTGATAAAGACGTTTATGTGTTTCAGTATACAAACTTATTGCTTCATTGACACCTGTCAGCTGTGCTAGCAAAAAAATAATAATAATGAAGACATCAAGAATAAAGCTTAAATCCTTTTTGGTGCAAGCCTTCTCGACATTATCAAGTTCGTGTGTTTTTTATATTTCTGATTGTGCTTAAAATCGCTAACAAAGAACTTGTGGACTTTGTTAAAAACTTATTTAGATCAATTCTCATTTGTGTTTTATGATTGATTCTGTGAGAGTTATTAGATTTAAAAATAAATTATTGTCATACTGAACAAGTTCTATAGCGATTAAAACTGTGTTGTGTCTATGTTTTGTGTATGTGTATTATTAAAACAAACGAACGCCAAAGTTCCAAATTGATATTTATAAAAATAATTACAAAGTCAAACACTATTGTCAAATTTTCCCATCCTGTGCGGTTAGACATAATAATTCTAATCAATTTTAAACAAAACTGCTACATACTATATCGTACCATATAATTTGTAAATGCAAAAAAGAATATTTACAAATCAAAAATAGGAAAAAGAAAAATAATAACAAAGTAACTAAAAGGCTGGCAGAATTATTTGCCGCTACACGCTGTATATAAAGCTTAAGTTATTATTAAGTTCCCGAATTAGTTACAACTTTGATTCAACAATCATATTCGTTGTCAATGGGGTATTTGAAATATTTGAAAGTGAAATTTTTTATCATTTATTTAGAACATACATAGTAATATTTTGAAAAATAATGTTTTGAATTTAATATCGACATTTTTTTAATTAGAAAAAAGAAAAAAACAAAGCAAAAGACTTTTACAAAATATGCTAATTTTTTACTTTACTGACATTAAATATAACAATTTAATTTTAACAGTATGCATGTAAACCTATTATCTACGTATATATAGTATGTTTTAACCAAATGTCCATTACATTTTTTTGTATTACTTACTCGTTGTGACGTCACCACTCAGTTCCGTTTTGTATGTAACGATTTTCGGCCACTCGCAGCAGCTCCTTAGACATATCGGTGTGTCTAAAAACCAATTGATTGTAAACATAGTATTACTTCTGCAATATATCCTTACTGTTAATCAACTATATTTAAATATGTTATAATTTTTTTGTTGTAAAATATCTAATTTAAACCTATGACATCTTACATATAGACAAGTCATACCCAAACATTACCGCACAAAAAAACCGCGTCAACGTAACTATAGATACCTACCCGATATGTAGAGTAATATAATTTGTGGGAGAAGGAAAGAATAATACGGTTCACTTGTTGTAAGAAAGAGATACCTATGAACTTCGTGACGTTGCTTCGCACTAATTGGTCGCGAGTGTACGTGACGTAGTAGGTAAATTGTCGAAACTCTATAGCGTTGTCTCTTTTACTCCCACATAGAAAATCATATTACATCTCACTCTTTGAGTTTGTTGAAACGCATAGCCATGTCAATTTTAAAACGTAATTTGAAATATCAAAATAAAATAAAAAATGACATAGTTATAAAAAATAGTACTTACGCATGAAAAGAAACGTTTATTATATCTTTAAGAGTAACTGTGTAATTAGTACACTGTCTTAACACACAACAAGGCATTGTACGGTATTAAAAACACAGAATAGGGAATAAGTTTTGTTTGATGTTTAGCCGTGACACTGGGTTGCACAAGACTGAGTCAAATAGCCGGCAACTGCCTTGCATTTGCGTTGCCATTTTTGAGAGCGGATAAACTGTCTATATGTAATATGTCATTGATTTAAACTATATGAATTCTCACCGTCTTTAAAAATCGAAATCTTCTTATTTGAATCACCGTTAATTGAAAAACTCATTGCTAACAATTGAGAAGCTAGCGTACGATTAAATTTATTTAATCAGAACCTTACGGATGCTTGTCCGATTCTATTTTAAAGGAAAACTCTTAATAAATTTGGAAAAGTACATTTCTAGTTTTGACAAAAATAACGGCTAATACAACATGTTAAATCTTTGGGCTTTCAAATTGATCTTGTTGATAACTTTGTATTCGAAACCTTTTTCTGGTTAATGTCATGTTTTAAATAACTTTCGCTCTTGTGCCAATATATTTATAGTCGTCAATCAAATAAGGCCAATTTCGTACGGGGCCCACCTAATTGCCCTTAGAAAAAAAGATGGTGGAAACGGGCCAATAGCAGTTGGTAGTACTTTGCGCCGCCTTGCCGCTTAAGTCTGTTGTCAATTTGCTTCTGGAGACCTGGCGAGGTATTTTCAACCCAAGCACATGTAGATTTTGGAACTAGAAGTGGCTGTGAAGCGGATCAATTAAATCGAATCATGAAACTTTGGTAAAGCTTTTTATTACCGAATTATGTAACAATGTAGAACGCATTATTCAGGCCTTTCAATCAATCGCTCCCGACATCACTGTAATAGAGAAAACTTTCCTTCGGCTCCCAGGTTCTCCAATTTTCGATGACTTTCAAAACTTTATAATTGACAAAATTTCAAAATTTTTAGAAATTTCTTACTTGCTTTCATAAATTAGTACACATATGACATTTTACATTTTACGTCATTGCTTATTTGTGCCAAAATTCATTTATTATCACCGCTGCTCACAGTTTTGGAAACACATCAATTTACTTTCGGTTCTCGATAAGAAAATGAAGTCAGCTCTTTTCGAATATTCTGAACATAAATTTGATAATAATTCCTGGAATCAAGGCAGTTTACCAGTGCGTTTCGGTAGTTTAGGACCTAGAAAAATTTCTTCTCTTGTTTTGCCAGACTTTCTATCTTCGATTTACAGTAACAAAGATATTATCAATAAAATTATTTCCTTTTCATTACGGATGAGATTTCTAATCTTTCGGTAGCCGAAATAATTTGTCAAATAGTTTTAAAAGCTGAGCTTTTACACAAAATCTCGCGTCACAGCGTCAATTGGACGACGTTATTTGTAATTTAGAATAGAACAAACAATTAAATACGCCTCATTTAACGGAGCGCGCTCGTCTGCTAGCGGTGGGTTATTGGGAGTCTAGGTTATGGTTCCAGTTGCTTCCGACATCTAACTTGGTGATCCTTTTTGACAACCGTAGCTTCAGGCTTGCCTGTAGTTTGCGTATAGGAATAAAAGTGTTGGTCGATGAGCTCGGTCGCCATGGCCTTTCATGTTCTCGCTGCGGTGGCAGAATATACCACCATGCCAGTTTGAATGACATCATCCATCAGGCTCTTGTTACCTTCATCACTCCCTCGGTTCTTGAACCTTCGAGTTGTTGCGTGACGATGGCAAGCGGCATTATGGTATGACTCGGGTCCCGCGGAGGATGGATAAGCCGCTGGTTTGAGATGTAATCTGCGTAGACATTCTCACGGGTTCCTATTTTCCTACAACTAGTGTACAATCTGGTTCTGCTGCTAATAACGCTAAAAGCCTTAAACGTAGAAAATATCAGAATTTGGGTAGTGGATATATCGTATTTTTGAGACTTTTGGCGTTGAAACCATGGGTCCTGGGGACAAGGGGCTCATCGCCTTTATTCGAACTCGTGACCCTAAGGCTGGCACCTACCTCGCACAACGACTTTCTATTGCGATGCAGCGTAGTAATTCGGCCAGCCTTTTGGCTACGTTGCCTATAATAGAGTCAAGTTTAGATTTAGTTTTTACTTGTAGCATATTTTTATCTTGGAATTATTAATTTAATACACTTATATGTTTCTTTTAGAATAGTAAATATTTTTAATGTTTTGTAAATAAAAAATAATTAAAAGTATCATAATGAATAAATAATTATCTCATGTTAAATATTCATTGCCAAAAATCATACACAACGTAATATTGATAAACTTTATCTAGTAACTAATATACCTATATGTTTTTAAGCTTAGGGCTTTTTGGTTGGCGTATGTAGAACTACTTTTGTTCCAATTATAACAGTTATAAACCACAAGCTTCAAGTATATCTTTATATGTATAACCGTTAAATAAACAGGCCATTTTGATTTTCTGTCTTTGTTAATTACAATATGGTCAATCAAAAGCTGCATATTGGTGATACATGCCAATTTTTTAATGGTTAGAACTACTTACACCATTTACGGGCAAAACGTATTGAGTATAAAGACAAATTATATTATATGTATTTATCAGAATGGGACACATTAAAAAATATTTGAATATTTGAAAATTTGAAGAATTGATAAATATTAATAAATATTAATAAGTTTAATGCAGTGCTAAATATAACCACAAAAAACTTTAGAATGTGATTTTATTGATATCTGCAAAACTCTTTATGCGGTATATATGCTCATTTTTGTGACGATAAAGGCAGGTTGAATGCTGCAGCTATTTAAGCAATCTCACTGCCACTAACTAAATTGGAGACATAAACTAAACAGGCAATGTATACTCCACCACCCTTGCCTACATGCTCTACTGACTGGGCTGACAATTTACGTACTCGGCCGGCAAGGTAGTAAGGTTGTATACATTAGTATAAATTGCATAACAATATTAGTACACTAAGCACTCAGGCCATCGTACGCTCAAGAGAAATACACATTGACCATTGAGCTATCCAAGATCTATTCTCTCTCTATTAATGCATAATTTTTCATAAACATGGCGAGTTTAAATAGCTAGTAATTTTATTTTCTGTTTTGTTTCAGTTGCATCTCTTATCAGCCTCTCAGCCTTGGTGTTTTCCTGGCCATCATTCACAGTAGCTAATTTTGCCTCAAATGAAACCGTTCTAAATAGGCCTATGACTGAGCTAGAGATCTCATTATTTGGGAGTGTGACCAATATAGGAGCTCTAGTCGTCACTCCATTGTGCTCATATCTAATTAATACAATAGGGAGGAAATATTCAGCCATGTATTTTGGTGTGCCTTATGTGGTAAGTAAGATTTTTTAACTCGATAGCTGTGAAGGTGGCATTGATAACACATGAATTAAGTTCCGCAGGTTTGAAAAAGGCAAGCAAGTCAGTGAAATACTTTATATTTCCAAAGAACAGTAATCAAATACGTCTTTCGTGAATGTTCATAGTATGATGCAACATTTTGTAAGAATTAGTACCTACAAACTATGTGTGCAGTACTCGTATTTGCATGGACATTTTATTAAACATAGGTGTTGAAAGATATAATATGTTTATAAAACTTAATCTAAAAAATTATTGTATACTTAAAGTTTTCTTTCTGTTACTTTAACTATCTACACGGCTTCCTGGCAATACTTTCGTTAGGAATACGCTTGCATGAATTTGGTTTCCTGAGACAAATGGCCATGGCTTTTACACTAACTCTAAAATTATACTTGAATTATTTAATAACATTTTTACTGTCATAAATAGTTCTCAAAATTACTTGACGTGTAATTTAACGAAACAATAAAATGAAAAGATAAATCAATAAATTAAATTTATTTCAGACTAGTTAGTAAAAATGAAGTAATGAATGTTATAAACAGATTGAAAAATACGAATGCGGCTGTGATGGTACATCAACAATAACAATAAATAAATGAGCAACAGAACATTTGCTCCTCTAACGTGTTTGAGAAGTGTCTCTTTAAGTCAGGGACAGGTCCATGAACGACTAAAACTATCAATTGTTGTGCCATTTTTAAAAAAGAGGGAAACCGGGATAATACAATTAATTATAGACCGATAACTCGTTTACCTACTGCATATAGAAATATTTGCAAAAATAATACTGACTGACTTTCTATAAAAATGATACGAGTATCTTATGCAACTTACAACTCGCAAACAGTACAACAGCGTTAGGATGTTGTTCTTTAATCAAAAACTCTATCTAGTTGCAGTGCTCGTGAGTGTGGATATGAGTAAAGCTTTTGATTTTGTGTTACATAAAACATATTGAATACGCTTTATACGTATGTACGTAAGCACAATTCCATATTGGCGCTCCACAAGGGGGCTCTTTTCATATTATTTTATATTGAGGACAATTCAAAATTTTTTTAATTGTACAAAAAAAATTTTCTTACTGTATCTGTACTGTATAAAAGCTGTCCAATCAACCAAATCAGTGTTGAAGGTGAATATGCATTCAATTGGATAACCATCTCTAATACTATATTGGAGCTGATATGATAAACTAATATATGTTATAATAAAAATGTATAGGATAATGAAGTCGCTATAGGTATCTTAGCAGAACGGAGTAGGTTATTTAATTTCACCGTTAGCTTAAATATCGGTATAACTAGTTTAGGATAGCAATCTTACTTAGTAGTTTAAGTAGTATACATCTATATACTACTTATACTACTATATATATATTCTTAAAACTTTAAGGTCAACCTTTAGCATATCAATATGTTGAAAAAGAATTGCAATTAGGGTATCACAAGTGGCTTTCTGTACACATTTCGCTTTGGAAATATAATTAGAAAGTACTATACTAAACAGTGCTGTGTAATAATATGGGTTAAATGTATACAGATAGTGAGTTTGATGTGACAGATGTTGTTGATGGCGTCAAAGTAATTAAGAAATAATTTACATAGAAATATATACTCAATAAAGACTTACATTGACTCAATGACAAACTACGTGCAGCCTACGCCAGTCGACCCAGAAACATGACACTTATTACTCGTACAAAGTTGAAGGGTAGGAATAACTTAAAAAGGATTTAAGAATAAATTATATTGAATTTCGGCTTACAATAGTCCAACTTAAACGAACAGAAACATCGTTGTTGGTTTGTCACCTATTAATTCTACCTAAATATTATACTCGTTTGCCGCTAACCTATAACGCTTTATTTCACGAAGTAGATTTGTTCACTCACTCAAAAAGTACAATCAAAAGTAAATTGAAATTCTTAGTTAAAATTATTAAACGTAAAATATTCTAAACCTCAAATTATAAAATTAAGTTGTAGCTAAATATAAGGCTAAACATAAGACTATGTATAAAACTATGTGTATGACTATGTATATATATATATATATATTTTTTTAAAGAAAATGTATTGTTATGTATCTATCTGTAAATTATGATTATTATTATTGTTATTATTAGGTACTATATGAATTTTCTGACTTTGTTAACAGAACACGTCTTTTCTATATGTGATATTTAAGGGAAACCTGTTATTTGCCTTCTCTAGATAAAAGTACTAGTTTAAGATTTATTGTAAAATTACGCTGTTGGTTTACTTAATAAAATTAAATAAAATAAAAAAATACATTTTATTACAGATTTCATGGTCAATAATATCAATGACAAGATCAGTCCCTCTGGTGATCACAGCAATGTTCTTAGCTGGTTTCGGGGCAGCAGGGCAGGCGGTTTCCACAGTCTTCATATCAGAAGTGGTCCAAGACTCCATCAGAGGAGCCATGTCTTCCACCACAGTCTCTGGCTACTTCGTTGGAATCCTTACCTCCTATATTTTGGGAGGATACCTTGATTACCATCAAGTGGTTTATGTGAATTTAGTGCTGTCGATGATGTATATCCTGGTTCTGCTGCTGCTGAAGGAGTCACCGGTGTTTTTACTGCAGATTGGTAAAGAAGAGGTATGTTGGTGTGGTTTATTTGAACTTAAACAATGAAGAATTTACTTTTGCGTGTTTCACTCGCATATGTGGCCTTTTTTCTCAACCAATGTTATATACAACACAAAAATAATTCTTGTAATAACCAAAACTGTCCGTGGAAGCCCTGCACGGTACCAGTAAAAGACCACAATAGCAGCTCTTAATATAGAAAATACAGCCATAAAAAAATTTGGATAAAGAGCGTTAAAACAAAAAAACACGTCATATTTTACAATACAACATTTACAAGCACAGATAAAATAGTTTTATTTACCGGTATTAAACCAGATCTAGAAAAAAAACCAAGAAAACAGTATAAGTAATGTAAATTAATTAATTTTTATTTATTAAAATAATTTTTGCCATGGTTAAGAGAGACAGAGCTTTAAGACAATTTAAACGTCGCTCATCTTAACAAAATCTCACAATGTGTTCTTTTAATTTGCCGAAATAAATGAAAGACGTCTCTTTCATAATATTTTCGTCAATTAAAAAGCTATAACCGTATAGAAATCCCCAAAATCATACTTGTAATACATGGGAAAATTCCCCACACCCTAACATCAAAACTGATACCTTATATTACTTAGCAAATCTTCCCGTCACACATTCTCTTTTTATTTTTTCTGATACTTCATCGTCAAGATAAAGTTTAGAAGGCTTCTCTTCAATAGCCGTTGTCAATGATAAACTTTGCTTACGGTAGAAAACTCTAATCCTACCAAAAATATTATCTGACCTAACCCACATCTATAATCACTCAATATCCACTTTTTCTTCATCCTGGAATCGAGCACA
This sequence comes from Marasmarcha lunaedactyla, assembly GCA_923062675.1. Lineage (NCBI taxonomy): Eukaryota > Metazoa > Arthropoda > Insecta > Lepidoptera > Pterophoridae > Marasmarcha > Marasmarcha lunaedactyla. The sequence continues at coordinate 11,688,667 of OV281362.1, read as the reverse complement.
CGTTATTCTTGTCTCCAATATTCAAAACACCTCTTCCTCATATAATTCCATTTTATTTCCAAATTTCCATTCCTTTGAAAGTTCCAGAACACATTGTATATGAACAACACTACTATTACCTTTATACCAACGACCTCTTTTCCGACTACCAACCAGTCTGCTCTTCGCCCAGGTCACGATTTTGTGCTGATTAAATATTACTAATGACATCTTTGGATTTGAATGAGGCTTTGGAATATAAGTCTGTAACAATCCGTATACTCCTTGAGTTTAGTAACGTCTTGAACTCCACAGATTTTGACATCTTTATTAAATCCCTTAACATTTCACCTTTTTCAGTTACGATCTGCGAGAATGTTCACAGCGAATGATAATGCGAATACTTACTCTAATTGGTGTGATCTTAATGGGGGTGAACCTCAGGGTGGCGTTCTATCTCTTGTACCTATTGAAATAAATCGGAAAGTAAACTTCGTAACTCTGTAATTCGTTGAATCTACTACAATTTTTTTCTCTTGCCAACAAAAATTAGTATAGCACAACCCTTATCCAACCCATCATTTGTTATGCTGACGCTTATTATTTTGAAAGCCACCGAGGAACAGTTCAAAAAACGTATATCTGTTTTAATTTATTCTTTAAAATGTCTTCCTGTACCTTCGCAGGAACACACTCGGATCCTTTGTCATCTTTTTAATATCCCGTATTCTCCGGTTTCGCCAGTTTTTTTCGAGCCTTTTCATTTTTTCGGTCCTAGGTCGATTTTTCACAGTACATGTGGTCAGACTTTGGAACTCCTTACCACATATTACTTGCGCGTTGAATTATACGACCATTTGAATTTAATTTGAAATAATTAAAAGAGAATTTAAACCAAACTCTATAGTCCCAGGAACACAAGAATACAAGAAGAAATTTATTTTGAAATAAAAAAAAATTTATGTATGTTATTTCTATACTTGTATAAATTGTAAAGAAATAATACCCCCTGCACTTGTTTACTTAGTTTAGACAGTACGTCAAGTTGGTACCGGTGCAACGTTAATAGAAAGTAGAGAAAGACTAACAATATTTAAAAAAATACAGGTAGAATCAGCTTATTGCCATCCATTGCTGGAGGTAAGCTTTTATATCCTGGGCAAATAAAAAAAAATCCTTATCAATATTAGTGTTATTTGGCAAGTGCTTGATTGGAGGACGCAAACCTATTACCACTAATTATTGTTAAGAAATATAATTAAATAAGTAAAATAATACGGCGTAAATCCAATAATGTAAGCTACAATACTAAACCATATAATCTACTTTTATTTATACAGGGTGTTCAAAAAAGTATTTTACAAATAAATATTCCAGATTGAGTAAGTCTCCACCATTCGACTACAAAAAACCGTTTTTAATTTGGGCGTATGGTCTTTCCATAAAAAAATCTAAACATTTAGTCTTAAAGCGCGCGGCCATCTACCTATCCGATAACGTGCGGACCTTGCGATCAGCTGGGAAGTAGTTATACAATAGAAAAAACGTAAACGTTGATAAATAGATACCTTAATAACTGTTTTAAACTATCGCGGTTATTTTTACTATAATTTAATGAATTTACGGGATTTGTACCATGATTTTTGATTTTTGTTTTGCGCGTCCTATACTTAGATGCAGCATCCAGCATCAAAAGCATCAAAATATCGGACGTGCGAAATAAAAATCGAAAATCGCGGTACGAATTCCGTAAATTCAATTCATAAACAGCTTTCTTGCATTTACAGTCCAGTTAGACTTCTAATAAGAATCGAAAAAAAAAAATGGTATTGAAGTAAGTACCTACCAGTGTTTGTTAATATCTATTTTATTGTGTGTCTGTTGATCGCACAGTGCTTGTTTGCAAATTGGGTGGAAAAACTGTGTACGCAAGTAAGTAGGAAGGTATCTAATTATCTACGTTTGCGTTTTTTCTATTATGCAACGACCGTGGAGACTTACTCAATCTGGTATATTTTTTTGTAAAATACTTTTTTGGACACCCTGTATAGTAAAGGTGAAGCCTAATGTAGACAATTTATGGAATATAGATGTGTAACGCCTTCGTCCTCATCTTCATTAATTAACCATATTTTCGCTAAAGCTAAGGGACCACCCGATTTCAAAGTCCGACCCAATTAAATGTTACGCAAAACATAAGGCAAGGTATTATTCTATTTCGTCATGTTTATCTAATAAAATGATTTAAGTAATTTATTACATTTGTTTAGGCAATGATGACGTATGTTTTTTTAACATCTACTTATTGTTTACCTTCTTGTGATAAAATTGTATCTTTTATTGTCTGTATTATGTGGTATTTACAGTGGTTATGAGTAGACCGGTAGTGGTACTTAAGAAAAGCTACAAATCAACGATTACTCGTGCTGCCATTGCTAAACGTGAAAAATACTTCATAATTAGCAATTTAATAGCAAATACTGCGTGATTGCTCTCTCGTTTTGCTATCGCAAGTTACGTATTAAGCCTATGGATTTCTTTGTAAATGTATACAGAAAAAAGTTCATTGTAAACTCTTTCACGAACTGGCAAATCTAAAGGATGGTTTGTTAATATGAAATATAATTAACACACCCCCGCGTGGCACTGCACGGGACTCTGTATTTAAAGATATGCTGAGAGCCCATACCACCTTAGTTTTTTTCATTTTTCAATAAAAAAGTTCATAGACTATTTAAAAAAACTATCAATTTAACATCCTTAAAAAGTTGCCATCAAGAGTTTTTGAAAATTTGTGACTAGAAGGTTTTTGGAGAAAAACGTATGCAGCATATTGTCTTCTACTACTACAGCTGTCTTTTGGATGACCAGGTAAAAAATCCGACAGGGTCCAAGTATACGCATTTCACGGTACTGTATGATAAGGTGTTATCCCTGAGTTTACTTATGTTGCCATATAATCGATTAAGTGAGACAAACATACTTAGTTTATAAACTCGTAACATCAGATTTTTTTTAAACAGTCAACCGTTTGTAAATAAAAGAGGAAGTGAAGTTAAACTAAATTAAAATTAAATTAATAAGTTATTAAATATTATACATATGAATGATTACAGTACAAATAATTAAAACCGCAGTTTGTTGATCTTTTCGTTTTAAATAATAGGACAAGATAAATAAAATCATAAATGTTAAATTTTCTTACTTTTTAAATAAAAATATAAGTGTAAATAAAACATAAATTGTATACAAAACTTCTGTAAACTGTTAAAACTGGCTTTCTAAAACAGCATTTAACAGTACTTTTGTAAAACCCAACTAATAAACGAAAGAATGCAGACCAGCACTGAGGCTATCCTAGAGTTTAGCTACAAGAATAAATAATAAATAAATCCCCAAAGAAACACACCAACTGTAATGTCCCAAAGTAAGCAGAGCTTGTGTTATGGATGACCATACAGCAAACCGCTAGGACATCGAGAATAAGAATGCCCCGACCAGGACTCGAACCTGTCCCAGGCGTCTCCTGGCGTATGAGGCAGGGTTACCACCCACTGCGACAATCGGCCGTCAATAAGAAATTAATTTTGCTAGAATTGTTTACAGCATAATATATGTTAAAAATATTATTCATTACAAGTATAATCGAAAATTTGACAGGTCAATTTCATTATATGTCAATAGGTAACAGAAACATATTATATCAAGTCACAAACTACAATGCAATTTTTTAATTTTACAATTGATATTTTTCAACGGCGCGTTTACACTTGAGAGCTTAAAGAATCTTTACAGCATTCGGTCTTGCGCAGCCTATTATCGGCGACCCTAAAAAGACTTCACCGGTTTGTCTAAGTAAAAATCTGTGACTTCCAGATGGTTTATTAGACTTTACTGTAGATTTGCATTTGTGTGGTTTTGGATAAAATAATAGGTCTTTACCTATGAAACTGCCGTTTTGCCGTACTGGCCATTTCAAATGAAAATATTTTTTTTTTGACTGATAATTCTAATTTCAAATTAATTTTATTTGACAAACATGGAATTCTTTTTCTAAAATCGTCATTTGTTTAATAGTTAGTGTTTTGTTTTCAACGCATTCGAACATTTTTCGTCATCATGGATAAGTTAAAAATTCAGGTAATTATGGAGTATGAGTACCGTCGTGGCAGCAAAGCGGCACAAGCGGCACGCAACATCAACGACGTTTACGGAGCGAACACTACAAACGAACGCACCACCCGTTATTGGTTTACCCGCTTCCATTCTGGAAATTTTGACCTGAAAAATGAACCCCTTGGTCGTCCGAAAACTTTGGTCGACAATGACGAATTAAAGGCAATTGTGGAAGCTAATGAAACTCAATCCACGGCTGAATTAGCAGCAGCTTTCGACGTTAGCATCAAAACAATATTGGTCCATTTGCGTCAAATTGGCATGGTAAAAAAGCTTGACAAATGGGTACCCCACGAACTCAATGACCGCCAGCGCGAAGTACGCGTGGAGACGTGCCTTGCACTGCTCAGCAGGCATACAAATGAAGGAATTCTGAACCGCATTGTTACTTGTGACGAGAAATGGATCCTGTTTGACAATCGTAAGCGCTCAGCAAGTTGGTTGGACCCTGGTTCAGCACCCAAACAATGCCCTAAACGAAAACTTACCCCTAGAAAAGTGATGGTCACTGTTTGGTGGTCTAACGCGGGTGTAATTCATCACAGCTTCTTGCCAAACGGGACAAGCATTACTGCAGATGTGTACTGTGAAGAACTGAACACAATGATGGAGAAGCTCGCACGTCTCCAACCAGCTTTGGTCAATCGTTCGGCTCCACTGCTCCTGCACGACAACGCGCGACCTCATACTGCACAGCAGACGGTCTCCAAGCTACAAGAGTTGGGGTTGGAAGTTCTCCGTCATCCGCCGTACTCACCAGACCTTGCGCCTACAGACTTCTACTTTTTCCAGAATTTGGATAACTTCTTGGCGGGAAAAAAATTCAATACCCGAGAGGCAGTATAAAATACCTTTGAAGAATTTGTTGCCTCCCGTCCAGCTGATTTCTTCAAGAAAGGCATCAATAAGCTACCAATGCGTTGGCAAAGATGCATTGATTGCATGGGTGATTATTTTGATTAATAGAAATAAAAAATATATAAAAAAATTACGCTTCATTTATTTCGTGAAAAACGGCAATTTCATAGGTAAAGACCTAATACATTATTTTTCTTTATCTGCACTATAGACAACCTGTTTGCATAATAAAGTCACACCTTCATTTAACATTTCAGGAGGCAGCGAAATCCATCGCTTTTTACAGAAGCACCCAAATTACTTCGAAAGAAGTCGAGGTCGAGATGAAAAATATTATGTTGCAGCTGGACCCGAGAATAGATAAGTTGCTGCAAACTGATATTACTGGTACGTAAAATGCAAGGATGTTTAGTATATTTAGGATGTAACTTAAAGTAGGGAAATCTTGGTAAATGAAAATGATGTCAGTTGACATCACAAAATGTAGTTCAGGCATAAAGTTTTCGAAGCAAAAAATATTATAAGTTTCAACTTAGCTTGGATTCATTTTTAATAATATTAAATCTAATTTCAAAATTTGTTGTAATAATTACTCTGGATTCAATGAAAAGTGACCCGTGTTTGTATTAAACCTTCAAAATAGCAGTCATGATATGGTTTTTTTTGATGATTAATCGTTCTTACAAGTATGAAACAGATATTTTTAGATTATAATTTACCAATTTTTATACTTAACATCAATAAACTGTTTAAAAATGTTTATACTGTTTACGACAGACCCAAATGGAGCAAAGAAACTTCTGGAGAACCGGGATGAACCTAGTGGGAGTAAATCTTCTTGGCAATATTTGAGTAAGTATCAAAGTTTAAAATGTTTTCAGTATTACATTCACTTTTACCTTTTTACATTTACTTCAAATATCAATAACCTATGCAAACAAATACGAAAATAACATCTTAAATATGATTTACAAGCATAACGCATGTAAATATCATAAAATTATATTTGTTCCACATAGGTCCGCTATAAACAACATGTTTATCATAATGTGAAAGTGGAAAATCTGAGTAGTTAAGGATAAATAAAGGCAAAAATGTAACTCGCCAAATGTGTTATTTTAGTTCACAATATCATTCTTAAATAACGTAAGCATCGTACTCTCAACTTGGAGTACATTACTTACGTTCTTTAGGCAACGTTAAAGGCTCAGAGAAATCACCATTAAATGAAATAAATTTATCAGACTCAATTAAGACAAAAACAGCCCAAACATTTTGACAATATAGTGTGTAATACGCCTAATGAATCGGACGACGATCAAAATCCATCGACTCCAGGACTTAATTTGGAAAATAAAGAATACCGTGCAGTATTGCAGATCGAAGACTACTTACTTGTTAACGTGCATGCAGCTTAAGTAAAATCTATCGATATGCCTGCTTTGTTGATAATGTTGACAAAGACCAAGACATTTTGTGAACTTTTTCCTTGCAGAAAAGGCATATTATAATATAAATGATTTTTTTCAAGACATGACATCTAAATAATGGCAGTATTGTTTTTATTTTTCTTAGTTATTATGTTTTTATTTTATTTTTGACATGTTATGTGAATTATTTAATGTTGCTCTATTATTGTTATATTTTTTAAATCTGATTACTAATTGATGTTTATTCCTTGTTTCTTTTTGTCTCGACATGAGCAATAATAATAATATGTATTGTACAAAATTTAGATACATTTAACTGACATGGTTACAATTTCAAATATATAATTTCATATGCTACTTCGACGAATCATAGCTGCTGTACTCATTATTAAATTGTCTACCACCTTTGTATTACCTATGATTATGAATAAATAAATGATTTGATTTGATTTGATTTTGTGAACTTTCTGCGAAGCGCGAAAAATGTTCAGCAGTTTCGTTTAGACAAGACCTAGGTACATGTCTTTTGTTGATATCAAAGACAGTGTTAAAATTCTTCAAAAGCCAGTCATTAAAGAAAATCTTGGTCATATTTATTACGCGTTTAGCAGCCCTATCAATGTTTTTGAAAAATAACGTAAAACTGTTTTTGATTTTTCTTATTTTTATTTTCTCAAACTTTGTGATTTATAATAAGTATGTATTATCTAAGTTCATATTTTTTGAAAATTAGGATATTATTATTGAACAACTTTTCGAGTAAAAATTAGACATTATACTAGGTACTTAGTTTACATTATTTACTACCATTTAGTTGGATGTTAGTTGTCCCTTGGGTCACTAAATTTGTCTCCCAACAATCTACGTTGTCCTTAATAATGTGGTGACTTATTTTATCGTACCTGCGATGGTAACAAAAACTTCGAGCCGATACAATGCACCCCAAATTCATGTTCATCAAATGATTAACGAACACTAAAACTTAGTTTTAATTATTTGTCTTTTAAATGAACTGTAACTTAATCAATCTCTTTTAACAGCTTTAACATGCAGCATATGAGCTTAGTTGAGTTTCACATAAAGTATAAGTTATAAATGAATATGTAAAAAGCCAAAGAATTTTGAGAAAGACAAAGTCAAAGACGCCGCTTGGCCTACTTGCCCTGATACGGATAAAGTGAGCAAGGTCGGAAGAATTTCATGGCCACTGCAAGAAAGATTTAACCGACTTGAAAAAGCCTGTCTTTTAAAAAATATTGATATTTGGGTACCATACGAGCTCACACAAAGAAAATGAATTATTGTGGATTACGTATGACAAGAACTTGCGAGAAAGGCCAGGGTTAAAAAGCAGTCATGGTTGAAAACCCGGGGTAACCGGTGATTTTGTGTGTTCGGTGGGATTGGAAGGGCTTTGTATACTACGAGCCTATGTCGCGGGATATCGATTCGGATCATTACTGCCAACAGTTGATGAGGCTCAAGCAAGACATTTAGAAAAAGCGGCCCGAATTGAGTAACAAACTGGTGTGGTCTGGCATCATCATGAAAACACAAGCTGTTTAAGCCCGCAGCAAAAATTAAGAGAAATCGACAGTTTGGCTGGGAAGTGTTAATGCATTCACCATACAGCCCTGACTTTGTACCTTCAGATTTTCACTTGTTGCGGTTTCTTTGAAGGTCTTTAAGAAGTGTAAAGTTACATGAAGTGAAGACTTTCACTTGTAATATACGAAGAAAATATTTCAATTTTATAAATAAATTTTCAATTACAGAAAACTCAGAATCCTCAAAACGTGCTCTCTTGAGAATATTGGTCATAATGGCAAGTTCTATTATGATGGGATCCATCGTGCTGCAAGTATACGCAGAACCCCTGTTCAAACAAGCAATACCGTCAATGAACGCCAATACGTGTTCAATTGTTTTAGCTGTGATATTCCTTGGTGGGAGTCTTGTGTGTGGTGCTGTTGTTGATCGGTTTGGTAGGAAGGTAAGATTGTTAAAGTCTTTTGAAACTTGTTATATTATATTTTAAATCCACGACTAACCCTTATTCATAAGGAACTTATTTCTTTAAAAATAATAAGGAACAAGCCGTAGCTTAATAATTTCTCTTTACAAAATATTTTTCAATTCGCATTTAAAGGAACAAAAGAGGTCCCAAAACTTGCAAGTTTCTCACTACAAAATTTCGAATTGCAAGAACAGTCAGTCAAATCGCTGATTTATTGATTCTCTGTTTGTAGAGTAACAACATACGAAGAAGCCACAGTTAGCTTTATAACTAGTGTTAAAACGTCTTAAGCATATAAATAAATTGAACATAATACATTGTAAGAAAGATCATGTATACCTTTATTGACGTTTACTAAAAAATGTCCAATCAAAATTCCAGTTTATGATGATATCATCGAGCATCGGCTCCGGCATAGTGACAGTCCTCCTGGGATGTCAGCTGCAGTACCACTTTGCTCCTCATTGGGGCACCGCTGTGTTCATCTACAGTTACTGTCTCATCTTTAATTTGGGGGCCAGTGCGGTGCCCTATGTGCTCACAGCAGAAGTGTTCTTGCCTGAGGTAAGATCCATAGGAGTTAAAAAATATCTAACTGAATCAGTACGCAGTCATGGGTTCAGCATTGCGTTTAGTCAAATAATATTTCAGCTAGCTTGTTAAGAGCACATCATAGGCTTATATTGATGTAGACTCACTTGAAACGTTATGCTCTTTGCATCGGATATTTACCTTCATCTAGCTAAATACAATTTTTATTTTAAGTCTTAAATATTAAATCAGTAAATAATTGAGGTAATGAAGTAAAATAAAATAATGATAGTATTTAACTAAGATATGAATTCGGAGAGCCATACAGGAACTGAAGGAAAGTGTTTATTTTTCATTATTCGGTAATTCACAAGCTTTGATATATAACAAACGTTATATTATAAGTGGAGAAAAGTTGACATAATTAATAAAACCGAGCAAAAGTTGTAAAGTTCATTTTAATTTGATTTTTTAGTCACATCATTCTATTGAAGCTATTAGTCGTCCGATATGAACATTTCAAAGTTAATTCTTCTACCATGCTTAGGTATTTTTTTAAATGAGTTGTTCTTTCGCAGGTCCGAGGATTCTGCAACAGCTGTTCCATGGCATGCATGTGGATCATGAACTTCATTGCTCTCATATTCTTCAACCCCCTAGTTGAGATGCTCGGTCTAGGGCCAATCTTCTACGGGTTCTCTATCGTCTGCTTCTTTGCTGCTATCTACAGCTACTTCTATCTGCCTGAGACCAAAGGACTTTCAGCCGATGCTGTTCAAGTATTGTTCCTGAAACCAAAAAAGAACAACCAAGTCAAAGCGTAATCTCTGTCTCATTTATGTTACCCTGGTAGATAGTTAAAAAAATATTTTACTAAGAAAAGGGCTGGACCCATTTCAACTTTGAAATTTAATGTTTCGTTTATATTACTCAGAATTTAGGTATTTTTTTATAAATGTATTTTATATAACCTTCTGCTTTTTTATTACTCCCGTTTCAACATATAGCAAAGAATTTATTGTAAAAGGTTTTAGTGCTTAAAAATTCATTTCGCTCATATTTCACATGATTATAAAAGTTCAAAATGTGGGAAGTTTGTTTCACATAAATAAATAAAAATCGTGAATTTCCAAATTTTTACTCATTACAAACGTCGTAGGTCTTTGCGGAAATTCACAATTTGACTTTTATGACTTTCCAACTCACGATTCACTAACAATCTTTTTCTTTGTCGTCAACAAAATCAGGGTGTACAAAAAAAATTATTTGTGTACTAAATAGATAACACAGTTATTACAGACAATTAATACCAAAATATACAAAAATAATAATGTTTATACGATCAAATTATATGTATATATATTAATATTTTTGTAATGGTTATCTTTGTCTAAGGAGCCAACAATTAAAATAGATACATTTAAAAAATTTCTGAGTTATTGTTATATCAAATAAACTTCCATGCAGTTTTAATCTGATCTTCGTAATTTTTTCAATCGATATGATCAATTTACAATTCAAAATTAAGTGACCAAATAATGGTATGGTATTTTTAAAAAGACCGTAACAGAGAAACTTTGTACGGAACTAAAAACTTATTTAAAGCTTTTCTACATGCTGTAGTGAATCTAAAAGGCAATTCTTGATGTATTACTTAGCTATTACCTATATAGCATACCTTGAATTTAGTTTTAATATACATGGGGCCATAGATAATTTAACACGCAGACTCAACGTTATGTAAGTTGACAAGGAATTAAAGAACAATTACTCTTTACAATAAAACTTAAGTATATCACTGTAAGAAACGCAAAGTCCTCCAAACCTACACATTTCAGAGCTAAGCGCAGAAAAATAATGTAATAGAAAAGTCGATGGAGCTACAAAACTTATTTGAAGTTTTTCTGCATGCTGTAGTGAGTCTAAATAGCAGTTTTTGACTTTGTATTCAATAAGCATATTTTTAACTATTTTTAACACGACCTGTTTGGTATGGAGGTAAGTAGCACTGCCTTCCATGCCAGAGGTCCCGGGTTCGAATCCTGGTAGGGGCAGATATTTTATCATATTTGCTTTCTAGTCATGGATGTGTATGTTTATTTAAGTTTATTTCTAATATTTATGTATATAAAAGAATTTATGTGTGTTTATATATTTCTTAAGTGTATTTATCCGTTATCTAGTATCCATAACACAAGGTCTTAATGACACTTAACTTGGGCTAGATAATGTGGTGTGATTGTTAGAAATAAAAAAAATAAAAAATAAAAAGTAACACGCCGACAGTATGTTAACAATAAGTAATATTGCGAACCGCGATTTTGAAAAAATAAAAGACGATCGGAGATGTCAAGCTCCATACAAAAATCTTCAAACCCCTTTGTCTTCGTGATAAAAGAAATCACTATCTTTGTTACATCAAGAGTTAGTTCTATCTAAAGATTCATATAACTGTTCAAATACCATTAGTTTAGTAATAATACAATGGGAAAGTTACCGCTCCAGTATGTTTCAATGAAACCGATTGGGGTGATATTTTAAACATTGTTTTGTGATTACTAATATAACAATTAAAATTAAAGAAACTTAGAGTTAACAGAAAACAGATGATTGAAAGTAAAAAAAAATACAATATTTGTGAAGAGATGGTAAACCAACCGACTGAGAATTGTACGTTGTTAGATGTCATGGTGACTTCTTCGTTAACATCTTGGAGACGGTTTGCCGACATTGAACATAGGAATACCTTGTAATACCGACGACTGAGGTAGATATCAGTGTTTCGTTTTGAACATCAGCAGCATATCGGTAAGTTGTAAATTCAATCTTAAGTCAAAACTATGTCTACTCCGTACGATTGAAACTCCGTAGTTCCAAGCAAATAAATCACGTTTCACATTCAGAGTGATATTTTCTACCATTCAAAAACAACATCGGACGTAAATTGCATCAAAATTACAAATAATAAGTATTTATTTAAATAATCATTAAAATAATATTGACAGAGAAGGCGACAGAGTCAGCTGACACGGAAGCATTGTGCAATTTAACTGAAAGTGCTCATAAATATTTTATCATAATGCCTACTTATGAAACTGACGCAGTAATCGTTTATTAGTAGATAAACAACACTATTATTTAACGTCAAGTGTAAACGGCGTGACTTATGTCAAGAGTTTACTATAGTCGTGCGTCGAGATGGTTCAGTATGGGTAAAACCAAAACTATAGGAGACCGAGATGCAGGGCTGTAGCTAGAGTCGAATTTGAGGAAGGGCAGCATTCACGGGCTCCTACTAAATCCATCACCATCACAGCTTTTTGTAGACAAATAATTTATGTGAGAGAGCATGAGCATGGATCTAATATATATTAAATCCTGAATGATGAAGAACAAGCGAAAAAGAACGGTTGAACTTCCAGATTTGGATGTAGAGATCCACGTCTGAGTTAGAGTGAGGTAATAATTAATTGTTGGGTGTGGTGATACGAGTAAATAGATACAACCAAAAATACCATTTAGATTATATTGCTTCTGCAATCTTATAACAATAATTAACATAATAATAAAAAATATTTAAAACAGCTGTATTTTACGATTCGCCATGTTATTAAAAATGCGAAGAACTTCGTTCAGATCAACTGTCTTTTTCAACTTTTTTTCACAGGCCAGGAACAACATACCAGCCATTCTCTCGTGACCCATTGACTGCCTTTGAGGCCTATTGATTGCAGTTAAAGTTGAAAACGTAGATTCGCACACTGCAGTGCTACATCCTATGGTCGCCACAGTCGTACAAAACTTGCAATGTATTTTCCATGTTATCTTCGTTACGTCTCAAGTAAGCTTTAACCACAATAGCCTCTTCTCTTGATGGAATTTTCAGACCTGAAAAATTAGTTAAAGTTGTAAATTGAACATGACAAATATTTTAATTATAATTTTTTTTCAAACTTACCTAAATTTTTCAGTGGAACCATTTTATCTACATCCAACTCATCGAGACTCGCAATCGAATTGATTAGATCATCGTTGTCCGAAAACTGACGACACAATCCTTGACGTAACGTATTGCTAATGCAATATTTTCGCGGTTATTTTTATCTCTCGTCCCATCTTCCATTAGAGTAAACCATTTCATGTCAGATTCATTAATATGTTTGACAATAGAACTTCGTACTGCTTGAACCATTGCTTGAATTATTTGATTTTGAATTTCAGGTGAACGATATTAACGTTTCAACACTGCTAGATGTAGATATTCTTTGTAATTACTCCTGCCACATTGACATAGCTTGAATATGAGAAATTGTTTTTTCATGTTTTGGAAAACCAGTTTAAGAATCAGTGGCATTTTTCCAGTTTCTAAATTCTGTAGAAGTGTACGAAGCCTGTTTGCTTCCATGAGGTAAGTATTGCTGGCAAAGATAGCAAAAAGCAGCATCTCTCTTGACAGAATACTGCAACCATTTATAACGCTTGAACCAATGGGAAACAAAGGCCCTGTTATGTTGTTTTGGATATGTGCCTAAAACAACTTGTTTTATATGTTCTCCAATTTGTGCAATATCAGAAGGAATACCATAGCTAACATTACCAACATGTGTTGACCAACTGTTGCCATGGAACTAGGAGCAGCGATTGTATCTTGTGCTTCCACCTGTTTTGAGCAGTGAGGTTCTTCGTGGTCAATTTGCTGTTCAACTCTTCGCTTTTTTCCAAACAAAGCCCGTATATCCATCGCATAATCAATTAATCTTCAATTTACAGCAATAAATATAACAATTGTATCGATTTTCGACTAAAACACTCTTTATCGTCCACTTCACTAAACCAAACTACAAAGAATAATAAATCTGTAGTAAAGGGGGATTCCCCGTGCACGCCCATATTGCAATCTATGGTACGGGGATCACACCCTCGGCACCACAGATATTATAATCACACACCAACTAGTGATGCTACGCATCAGACGAACGTAAACTAACTACAACTACAACTTTTTTTTTATTAGATTGTCCTTCGTTTCTTAATTTTAAAATGGCTGCATTGGATTTTGGCGTAATGCCATTGTGGCAGCGCAAAAGACCTTCTTCTATTCTACAACATATTTTAACAATCTAAAAGATAAAGAAGGTAAAATAAATAAAAGACTTGTATATTCATGAATTTTTTTATTTCTAAACTTCATTATGTTACACCAATTAAACACCGTTATTCTTATTGAGTAACCCAGAAAACATTTCTTTTCAAAATGTTTGTGGCTTACAAACAATTTACGAAGTTCTACCACACTTAAACCTTGTAAGTTAACACTATTAGCACAAAGACACGGTAACCAATGTTAAGGCTGATCTCAGTTCTTGGATAATTACGTTCTTTCGCCTACTTTCTATTCACCATAAACGCAAATTAATTACTATATTTGGGGATTGAGTGGTTATGTTACGGAAATTGATCAACGCAAACTCTTCACTCGTCAAGCATTGAAACCGTCATGGCAGATCGAGCTGATTGTTGATGTAGCAACGGAGCTGTCAGCATCAAAAAGTTCTAACCATAGACATAATTCCTAGTTTTTTTTTTGTATTAAGACAAACTGCTATGATTATAATGAAATAGACCCATCGCTCGTAACAAAATAATGGACTTAATTCTCGCGTGGTCTCTAAAAGTTAAAATTAACAATAGAGATATCTAATTAAACACATGATCTATTGATTTATACGCGTTAAAGACCACGCGCGAATTGAACCCGGTCACCGTGGAAAATCATAATTTTCTTAGTAATGTTGGGTCTTGTTTTTATAATACGTCTGTGCTCCCGCTGCACATATTTCAAATGCCATCTATGAACCGTACCAAGAATTATATATTATAGGTAATATGAAATGAATGTCACAAACTGTGGTATGTTCGGAAAAAATTAGGATTCGCTACAATTTTTTTTATCTCAAACTATGAACAAACAATTTAATTATAATAATTTATCTTAGTTTTTGGCATTTTTAAGGTAGGGCATTTGTGATTTCAAGGTAGGGCATTGCCCCACAATGCCCCCCCCCTAGCTCGAATTTCTTGTTTATATTAAGCGCCTCAAAATGACGAGAAGACAATTCGTTAGACATGCACTTTGCCAACAATTTTTTTGTAGGTAAACATTTTTCGTTCCATTCTGTATGCTAAAATGAAACCAGGAAATAACAAGAAAATTAATTCTATAAAAAATCTAAAATAAATCTATGTACTAACCGGCTCTTTTGTTATTTATTATTTCTTAATACACACAACAAAATAATTTTATACTGATATAATTGTATCACGTTTAAAAGCATATTCAAGACATATTCATAATCCAAAACATATTTGGCTGACTTTGGCTGAAAATGACTCTTGGGAACAAAAAATTATGGATAGATTTGGGCGTATGAGGTAGCTTGTGAGACCCAGGTGGCTGTTTCTTCTCGAAGTGCTGAATAAGGGTTACTACCGTGTATGTGTCTAGTAATAGTTTCATAGTTTTACAGGTGGTAGTTTTAAAAATAATAGATAATTTATACAATAAAAAGTAAAATGATGCACCTAGTTTAGGTAATGCAATGCAGGAGAGGACATTTTGCGATCTTTTAAATTAAATAAATTATTTGGTTAATATTCGTTATACCTATTTATGTCTCATTTATTCAAAATTTATCGATTAAGTATTCGTAAGTCGTGTAATAACATTTTATAAATAGGATTTATTGTCATTTTTTTCATGTTTGATATATTCCGGCAATTATATCAAACATAAAAAAATGACTAGTTGAATAGTCAGTCACAAATAAGCACAGACATGTTCAAATGGGTTACTACTGTTATGTGGTCAATTTCCAATTCTTTACACTCATTCAAAATTTGCGACACCTTTTTCCGTATCTGAGCAATCAGAGCAAGCGGCATCTTTGACATTAAAATTACCAGAACCAAAACAATTGAACCATATTTCTGCTATTCATACTGACACTTCATTGTGTCCATAAACGTCAATTTAATTTTGCAACTCGTGTTGCATCTGACCTTTTTTTTCTTTAGAATTGTTTGTTTTATTGATTAGCATTACAGTTGCAAAATGGCGGGAAAAAGTATTTTTTTATGTAACCTTTTTCGTAGTATTTTTAACCAAAAACAAACAAAACAAATATCAAAAGACTCTTTCTTTGATCTGTATAGAAAGATCTTCGAAATTTAAGAACCAAGATTGCCACATTACTGTCGAATTTTTTAATCATTTTAAGTGATTTTCATAAATTTATTTACGTACTAGGATTCCGTTTACGGTTTCACCTGCGTAACTCTCAATTTTCAAAACTCTCAATTGTCAATTAAACACTTTAAACTGACAATAAAATCTACTAGCTTCATCGGTGCGTATGATGTTTCAAGAAGTGAGATTAATGATTGATTTTTGACCTTTTATTATACTTAATTTGAAAGGCTGCCAAATTAAGTATAATAAAAGGTGTCTAGGACGCGTTTATACAATTTCGAAAATAGAGCGTTTTTCGATTTAATTTGTGGCTTTGTTCGTTCAGCCAAAAGACATCCACTGCACGACGAAGGCCTGGCCCATGGATTTCCACAACGGTCCATTTTGACGCACTCTGCACACTCTGCTACACACTCTGCCTCTGTGTGACTTACGGCCACACTCAGAGACGCCAAATTAAGGTGATTCTAAGAAAAGGTTTGCTGAGCGCATTTATACTTTATCTATACTTACTCTAAGTCTATATTTGCTGAGCACAATCTAAAATTAGCAGCGCCTTATATGTATTACCATTCGACGTATCTTAGACTAGACTCGTAATTACGCAGAATTTAGTAAAATTACAAATTCCAATAGATTGGGTTTATTTTTACTGCTATATCGCTTTACCTTTTTTCCTTGTATTTATTGTGTTGTTATCAAAAATGACGATATTTGGTCCGGTTTGGATGCATTATTTGAATTAAATTTGTTTCCTGTTAAAAAATATTCGATAGATAACATACAGAAAAAAACATACTTACGTACGAAAAACTTCTAAAAATTTTTTATAAAACCACACATGGAAATTTTTACAAGTCGTGTAATTTTGCGAGAATCTTAACACAGTGGAGGAACACTTATTTTACTTTGGCAAGAAAAAAGTTCAAGATGGAATCATTTATCCGCAATTTGCTGTCAGTTGTTGTCGGTAAAATAAAAATGCTAAGTAGACCTACTATCTACTAGGAATCTGATTGATCTTCATATCATTAGTCATTTTATTTATATATAATCAAGCAATTTAAACTCAGTGGTGGAATTGTGTACATGTTTATATCGGGAACTATTCAGTTTTAGTTTATAAATTTAGGTAGCATAATAATTCATATCTGTGTTAAATCGCAAAATATGTACTAAAATGTTCAGTCGTTACCTAATGATGAGGACAAACTACTTGTTACAAACGCGGTAGATGCTACTATCGCTTAAGAACAATATTTATTTAAGGATTTTATTTGAAAACGTAAGAAATAATGTGTTTGTTTAAGGAATCGTTATCATTGAAGTAATTTATAACAATTTCCAAAATAAAGCAGCGAATTTGTTGGATTCAGTTTGTGACACAAAGCGGTGCTGGTTAGATCAAGTATATTTAGCTTTTAGGTAGAAAATTAAAATTTAAATAATGGGAAAGTTTAGACAGATTCAAACTGCAACTGCAGGTAAGCTTTATTTTGATGTTTTTTGTGATAAAGTTATGTTCAGATGCAAGTGGGTTATTATGTGTAATTAACTATGTGAAAAATAGGTTCAACATAAGAAAGAAAATCTAAAATAAGAAAAGTTATTGGTAACAACTAAAGAATGGCAATGTTTATCTAGGTTTGGGCTTATATTATTGAGATGTTCTCAAATATTTGAATTTAATAAATAAATTAATAATTTCGGTGAAAGACGTCCTGCCACCGAATACCTACTATATGCTTATTTCTCCATATAGCGTCATTTATATTTTACGTTTCCATAATGTTAATACTGGGTTCCCCAAGTCATAACTTGACATTTTTTACTTTAAGGCCATGCAGGCTGGAATTTTGTTATGTTTATTATCGCACAAATAACAAAATAAACTAATCACATATCAGTGGTTACACGCTACATATGTAGGTTACAAAACATCAAATTTGAATTACTTAAGTACCGCGTAATATAATAATTTCTCATTAATTTATTGTGTCAAGTTTATTAGATAACTATAACTAATTAATGCAATCACCTCATTATTTAATAATTATGTGAACGATAAGCCACTTCTACACTAAACGTCAAACATTTATAATATTATCTTAACATCTAGACATTTTATCTTACCATCTGTACGGTTACTAATTTCAATAAATGGGATGCCCCGGATTTGTTAAGCCATGTTTCGTTTAGGGTGGGAGGTAGTCAGAGAATACCAAAATTGTTTTTTGTGCCTTGTTGTAATAGTAATGTTACATACCATAACCCATTATACCGTATGTGCAGAGCGTACAATAAGAAATGTAAAGATGCTGATATTTTTTCTCAAACCTATAGGAATTACCTCAAAATTGTAATGTAATATAGAAATAATTTAGATATTTTCTTTTTATTTTAATTTTTTGTTTTGTTACTTTAAAGACAAATAATGTTTCTGAAATGTTAATAATTACTGTGTGTTACTCTGAAACGCGTTGTTTGCGGAGTGGTAATTGAGGGTCCAGAAAGGAAATACCAAAGCTCTCTTCTATGTTTATTTTGCAGTAAAATTAAAAATATACAAAAATGCCTGTAAATACAAACAAAAAAATATAAACAAAATTGAAATAAAAAATAGTCACACAAAATAAAACAGAAACATTAATACAATTAAATTTGATCTGAAAAGAAAAAGTAACAACAAAATAAAATTTTAATGAATGAGAATCCTTACCAAAAATTTTGGCTACGCACACTCGTGTACGTAAAAATAAATTATTGATTTCATGAAAACTTTGATTGTAGATACTAAAAAATTGATAAACATGTAATTTTGAATAATAAACTCGGAAACAATAATAAATAAATAGATTCTAGTTGTTATGATGGATAATTTTCCGTGACTCGCTTGTCAAATCAAAACATTGCCGTTCTCCGACACTACGTAATTCCTAGTTTAAAATTACGTCGGGAACGACAAAAAAATAAAATTTACTGACAAAAAGAGGTCGAAATAGACAACCGTCACAATACCCCGGGGGCCGGGAAAAAAAATCTGAAAGATTTTTTCAGTATAGTTTTAAAAAAAAAATATTCAAACCAAATCAAAATAAACCGCATATACATATCGAATTTTAATATTTAATCTGCCAAATGAAAGAACGATCAAAAAAAAAATAATAATTAAAAGCAAAATGAAAATTAATATTAACATCCTATAGAAGAATTTTTCTGAAAAAAACATCCTGTATATATGAAAAAAAAAATAATACTGATATATTGCATATCAACAAGTTATTTAATAGAAAAAGAAAACAAAACAGACGAGAGAGAGAAAAAAAAATCCTAAATAAATATCTTAAATTACATGGTTCATGAATGATAAAATTTTAAACATGTTCCTGGAATATACAATGGTAATATACATCGTTCAACTCCATCAACGTACATTATAATTACAACATACATTCTCTTTCATACTAGTCTTATTCCAACTACTGGAAATAAAACATCATGCAGTTAGAGTTGCTTATGAGGAATCGTATCCTAAATAAATCAACTCAACAGAGTTGAACGCAACGGCAAAAGGCTTTAATAGTTGCCATCCGCTGAAAATATTAATAGCTTATGGCTTCTTTAACGTGTCGCTAACTCCCGCACGGTGATTACTATAAACAAGTTTCAGTTAAAGACTGAAATAAATATGCCGGAAAGAAAAGAAAATCATAGCCAGTCGTGAAACATTGACTTTTAAATAAAATCCAAGGGTCTTTTGTGAAGTAATTAAAATACTTATGTAATAAACATATGAAAATAATTCTCACGGGAAAGTGATTCAAGCGTATAAATAATACACATAGGTATGGTTTAGTTTAACGAGTTACCTTAATAAACGCTCGTGCAGAAGGCTTAATTTTACAAGTTGCAAACCGCTTGAAAAAAAAATTGATAACATTTAACAAATTATACTATAAAGTATAATACAGATATTGAAAATAAGAGTTTACACTCCTAGAATTGCAAATATTAAATAAATTACACAATAAGTTAACCTAATACTACGATGATGATAATTAATTATAAGTTTTGACCAACGTCAATGTTAATGGTATAGCCAAACGATAATGAGGTGCATAGAAAAAAAAATAAGACAAAAAGAATCGGCTTATGCTCGCCGTGAGATAATTAGCAATAATTATATATGAATTCATATAAAGTAATTGGTAACAACCAATCTAGTCACTCAAAGAAGAAGTTAAACGCGGTAGAGGTTTAATGTCTCTGATATGCCAACGACCTAATGGGTTATTATTCATATCCACTAAATCGTAAATTAATGGTGAAACTTTATTTGAAACTTTACATTTAATAAATTTGGGTGCAAACTTAGCACAAAAATGTTTTTTAGAGGAACTTATTACATGGTTTCGCCTCCAAACAATATCACCGTTATTAAATTCTAAATTCTGATGATGTTTGTTATAATAAGTTGCATTATATTGATGTGCATTAAATAACCGTTTCTGTACTTCGGAAAAGATAGGTATTAATTGTCCTATGTTTTCAGCATATACATCCCTAGGACTGAAAATTAGTTCATCTCTGGAATCTTTATTTTTGTAGATAGATCCACATGTAACAGCTTCTCTACCAAATACTAAAAATGATGGAGTGAATTTTGTGGTTTCATTAACCGCAGTATTAATAGCAAATTGTATTTTGTTTATATAGGTATCCCAAGTTCTGTGATCTTTATCTATAAAAGCTGCAATCGCCGTTACAATAGTTTTATTGTAACGCTCAACGGTGTTAACCTGTGGACAGTAACGTGGGGTGTAATGTATTTTTGGTATGTTGTAAAATTTAAATAATTCAGATAATTCTGTACTTATCATTTGAGGACCATTATCTAATATAATAGTTTCTGGAACTCCATAAACCATAAAAACTAAATTGTCCAATATATGGCGAATAATAGAAGCGGTTGCATGTTTTATTGGAAATAACAAACAATATTTGGAAAAACAACAAGTAACTACAAATAGAAATCTATTCTGCTTACGTGAAGTAGGAAGTGGACCTATCAAATCTATGGATAAACATTGGAAAGGGCGTGAACAATGTTTGGGTTTGCCCATTAAACCAATTAAGTTTTGATTTTGGTGCTTGGTAGCTAAACAAGTCTCGCACTTAGCAATAAACATGGCTACGTCTTTATACATGCCAGGCCAAAAATAGAGATTTTTAATTCTATGGTATGTTTTAAAAGTACCAAAATGTGCCGTTTGGGGAGTAGAATGATTTTGTGTAATAACAGATTCCCTAAATTCTAATGGTATTACTTGTTTCCAATTAAATTCAGAGTTAAATAATGTGTTAGATCTACAAAATCTAAACAATTTATTATTATGAATCATGTAATCCGGAGTACTAGAAGGAAATGATAAACATTTATTATAAATTGCTAAATACCAAGTGTCTTTAGTTTGAGAAGTAGAAAAATTAATTAAATCAATTGGTTTTATACGTGATAAAGTATCTGGTACGACATGATCTGAGCCTCTTTTGTGTTTAATTACGAAATTAAACATAGATAAACGAATACTCCATCGAGCTAATCTGCCAGTAGGATTATTTAAATGCATAAACCACTGAAGGGCTGCGTGATCAGTATAAATTGTAAATTGTAATCCATTATCTAAATAACAACGCCAATGCTCTAGTGCCGTAATAACACTTAAAAGTTCACGTTCAGTGACTGAATAATTCTTTTGAGCGCCTGTAAGTGATTTACTCATATAAGCAATAGGTTTATCAATATTATCGACTTCCTGAGTTAACATTGCGCCAATGCCATAGGAAGAGGCATCACAATGAACAGCAAATGGTTTAGAGAAATCTGGACATGCCAGAACTGGTGTACTAATTAAAGCTTGCTTAATAGCCTTGAAAGCAATTTCAGCTTCATCAGACCACTTAAATGGAGGTGATTTTTTGCTTGTAGAAGTTAATTTAGTTAACGGTGCTGCAAGAGTGCTTAAATTAGGTACAAAACGTCTGTACCAGCTGGCAGTACCCAAAAAACGTTTGACCTCCTTAGCAGATTTTGGAGTTTGTATATCAAGAATAGCTTGAACTTTTTTAGGATCCGTTTTTAAACCATTTTCATTAACTACATAGCCTAAGTACTTTAATTCTTTCCGGAAAAATGAACATTTTGGAAAATTGACTGTGAGATTGGCATCTGAAAGTTTTTTAAGAATTTTAGTAAGTATATCGACATGTTGTTCAAAGGTTTGAGAGATACAGACTATATCGTCGATAAAATAGAAAACATTATTATCATTTGTAAGGTCATTTAGTAGATTTTCAATGAATCTTTGTTGGGTAGCAGGTGCATTAGTTAAACCAAATGGCATAACTTTAAATTGAAACATTCCTCGGCCTGGAACATGGAATGCAGTTTTGAGTTTATCCTCTTTTTTTAAGGGAATATTCCAAAACGCTTTAGCAATGTCAATAGATGATATAAATTTAGCATCTTTAAGGTTATCTAATATATCAGAAATGAAAGGAAGTTTGTAAGCATCTTTTTTTGTGATATCGTTTAATTTACGACTATCAATACAAAATCGCCAAGTACCATCTTTTTTAGGTGTAATAATAATTGGGTTCAGCCATGGGCTGCCACTGGGTTCAATGACATCTAATTGTAACATATCATCAACTTCTTTACAAAGAGCTTTTTGTTTCTCAGGAGAAAGTCTGTAACAGCGTTGACGAATAGGTGGATGGTCTCCAGTGTCGATGAAATGTTCGACTAAATGAGTACGACCTAAAGGTTTACATTCAGTTGAAATCAACCTAAACTTTTCCATAATTGCATCTGCAATAATTTTTTGTGTATCTGTTAAAGAATGGTATTCATGTAAATGAAAGTTAGGATCTGTATTAATGAGAAAAGATGAGTTTAAATTTGAAGGTTGTAATGTGATATTACTAAGAATATCCGGAGCAAGATTAAAAGTTTTCCAAAAATCAATACCCAAAATAAGTGATTCAGTGATTTCTGGGATCACATGAGCTGTAATTAACGCAAATTTATTGTTATAAAAAGTAGGAAGAGTAATAATGCCGATAGAAGAAATAGTTTGTCCGTTTGCAACATTACCTTTTATTAAACAGCTTTTTTGCATAAAAAGACCATGTTGTGATAAAATTTTATGAGAATTATTACCCAATATAGTGATAGCACTACCACTATCTAAAAGACCATTTAAAGTTAAATCGTTTACTTTTATATGTAAATAAGGACGTTCAAAATCTGATGTTTTATTAAAGAGGAGAGCACAAGTGTTATAAGATTTAAAAAAAATTGTTAAAGTTTTTAACCATGTATCCCAATCTTTTTTGTCAAAATTTGATGATTTAACACTATTATTTTTATTTGTACACTCCTCGTAATTTAGTTTTTTGGAATCGACTTATTACAATTAGGACATTTACTAGTAATAAAGTCTTTTTTTCCACAACGAAAACACACTATATTAGTGTTAGTACAGTCTTTTAATAGATGTGTATTAGATCTACAACGTGGGCAAGTGAATTTATAAAAATTCTGATTTTTATTAATTGCAGCTACAGTATTAGGCAATGGATTAGCTACAGCTGCTATGGAATTATATGTACAAGCTTTAAAAGGAAATTCAGGAATATATGGTTGATTATGTGAAAATAGAGTATTATTATACGATTTGTTATTAGAATTCGATGTAGAAGGAATAGGAAAAAAATGATAATGATCTGGTGGTGATGATGAAGAGTAGTAAGATGTATTATTAGAAACTTGGAGAATGCTTTCTGTAAATTTGCATGATTCCAAGAGGGAATTTACAGTTTGTAAATCAGTAGGTGAAAGACGTAATGTGAATTCAGGTTTAAGATTTCTAACAAGAGTATTAATTTTTTCTTTTTCGGACATTGGTTCCAAGAGTTTTGAAAAAAGAGATTCCATTGTAGCAAAGTAAATGATAATTCTCTCATTATGTTTTTGTTTACGAGCATCGATTACTTTTTTTAGTTTATAATCGTAATCGGTAATTGCAAAATCATTCAACAATGCCGATCGGAAAGATGACCAGTCATTAATAGTCGACTTTCTAGCTCTAAACCAATCAAGAGCAGATCCAGATAAAATATCATAAATATGTGAGATTAAAGATTTTTCAGAAATATTTTTTATTTGTGAAAATTCTTCAAGTTTTTGAATAAAATCCTTTGGACAACCTTCACCTTTATAAATAAATCTTTTTAAATCATTGTTAGTTCGATTTTCTGTAATTTTACTGACCTTATCAGTTAATGCTTCGAAAAAAGAAAGGGGTTGTAAATTAATATTTTGTGTGGATTCTGCGGAATGATATGTGGAATGTGTTGGTGATTTTTCCAAATTTTTAAAACGTGAGTCTAATTGAGTTAAATCATTCCAACATGAATTTATTAAATCTAACTGTTCTGAAGATAAATCTGATGTAATGTCAATAAGGCCTAATCTTGTTCTTATATGAGTTAAATAAGATGAAATTTTTTGTTTCCTAATAGGATAAGAGTTTATACAAGCTTCAACAAGTTTTAAATTTTTTTTAATGGCATTAATATCCTCTGAAAATTCTTCAGGGCTATTTTGTAAAATTTCTGTTTCAGAATCTACATTAATATTTAATAATAATGATCGTAGTTCGTCTACAGATTGCGTCGAAGAAAAATTTATATTTCTGATTTTTAATTCATAAATTATTTCAGGTTTATTTAGTTGTGAAAAATTCATTGCAAAATCCAAAAAAAAAAAAATGTTAAAGTGAAATAAATTTGTTAATAGTCGTTATGCAGAAAAGAGCCTTAAAAATATACGTATTTTCAAGTGATGAAAATGAATAGAAAATGTTATTTAAATAGTGAAATTACTGGGTTATAGAATAAATGTTGTGCCTTCAGAAAATTTCTTCAAAGATATTATAACGAAAGAAACTAAAGAAACTTAAATGTCTGAATAATTTAGCAGTAATTTGATATATTATAGTAGATATATAACCTAACTAGTGAATGTTAATGGTTGAAAATGGTAACAAATAAAGTTTTATGCCTGACCTCAATAATAATTATAAAAAATTATTTTAATGTTGCTATTCCTCTGTTGATATTGTTCCTCCTCTCTTCTCCATAAACTGCGTTTGAATGGTCGGCGCCAGTATGTCACGCGTTGTTTGCGGAGTGGTAATTGAGGGTCCAGAAAGGAAATACCAAAGCTCTCTTCTATGTTTATTTTGCAGTAAAATTAAAAATATACAAAAATGCCTGTAAATACAAACAAAAAAATATAAACAAAATTGAAATAAAAAATAGTCACACAAAATAAAACAGAAACATTAATACAATTAAATTTGATCTGAAAAGAAAAAGTAACAACAAAATAAAATTTTAATGAATGAGAATCCTTACCAAAAATTTTGGCTACGCACACTCGTGTACGTAAAAATAAATTATTGATTTCATGAAAACTTTGATTGTAGATACTAAAAAATTGATAAACATGTAATTTTGAATAATAAACTCGGAAACAATAATAAATAAATAGATTCTAGTTGTTATGATGGATAATTTTCCGTGACTCGCTTGTCAAATCAAAACATTGCCGTTCTCCGACACTACGTAATTCCTAGTTTAAAATTACGTCGGGAACGACAAAAAAATAAAATTTACTGACAAAAAGAGGTCGAAATAGACAACCGTCACAACTCTATTAAATTGTGTAATTCTAATGCTGTGCGTAGCAATAACTGGTGTGCAATTTTAGAAGATAATTGTTCAACATGTATAAGTTTAAGATGTTTTAGATTGTACACTGTTAGCTGTGCCATCAAATAAATAAATAAATAAATTTATAATTACACCTATAGTAAAGAGGAACAAAATAGATAAGGCTAGGGATCTTTTCTCACCGTAATCGGGAAACAAATTAACATCTTATTCTGAAATGTTTACTGGCAATTTACTCAAAAATTTTCTAAACGGTTTGATAGCTCATTTTTTGTTCGTGTTGCCAAAGAGTGGAACGATTTGCCCGCGTCTGTTTTTCCAGACTATATAACCCTGGAGCTTTCAAGTGTAGAGTGAATAGGTACCTCTTGGACAAGCGTGTATGATCCTCGTTTTCATCGTCACTTCCACCAGGTGAGATGGAAGACAAACGCCTGCCATTTATTAATTAAAAAAAAACTAGACACAACCTCACTGATTACTGGGATTTTCAGTAGACTTTTTCGTACTTGATTTGAGGGCTTTTTCTCATTGGCGTTGAGGCACCAAACGTCAAGTCGAGTTTCCTTATGACATACCTTAAGATTTTCTCAGTGCTTGTCAGTTTCTTGTCAAATTTTGTTTTCAGGACTTCGACTAATAATAATATATAATGTAATGATAATCTCCAGACAAACATACCAACTGTATGGCCCCAAAGTAAGCAGAGCTTGTGTCATGGATTACCAAACGTCGAACTGGGATGACGGGGAACCCAGAATAAACATACATATGTAAATATCAACAACTATGACCCAAGAACAAAAACTATGTTCATCACACAAATAAATGCCCCGGCCAGGAATCAAACCTGGGACCTCCAGCGTATGAGGCTGGGCCACTAACCTCTACTCTACTCGGCCGCCTGATAAACATTTAATTTTTTTACAAATTGAAGGTTCATTTGAAGTAATAAACTTTAACTAAGATGAATAAACCAACATAATGCAAAGTGCAGCCAACCTTATAAATAATAAAATTATATCGCTCTCACTTGAGGAAAGGTTGAGTTAACGCTTTAAAATACCAATTCCAAGGGAGATTTTAGAAATTCCTCAAAAATTCCTTAGCTAAGCTTGAGTGGAGGAAATCTCGAGTAAACTTCTAAGATTACGGATGATTGTTGTGATAGCCTATTGTTACTTTTGAATAGTGCAGGTACATTCTAATGCTGAAATACATTTTAGAATCTGTTCAGTGATTTTAGAGTGAATCGATCTTCATAGGAAAGAAATATTTTCTTTTTGTAATAATATAATGATAGAATCATTGGGCTAAATTAACCATCTTGATAGTTGCAGGTCACTTGTGCACGTGGACCTTTGTATGCGTAAGTTTGTATATACACAGCAACTGCGTGTGCGTGACAAAAATGTATTGATTGTACACGCACACCAAAGCGACGAGAACAAAGTTTGATAATACGATAATAATATGGCGGCTGCCACACAAAGTTAAGTTGCATGTATAGCACACGCACACATGAGGTGCGCGCACAAATGTGTTGAACAACCTATACCCACTCAATTATTTAATATCTGATTTTGGACCCTTAGGTCATGACAGTAGGTTAATTAGTACACGGCTAAACTTTATGTGAACTGAACCAATTATTTTATTGTTCCAGCTTCATTTGGAACGCTTGTAACTGGAATCCTCTACGTATGGCCGTCTTACACATTAAGCATCTACAAGGCAGAAAACAACACAATTTTAGCGGAGCCTATGGGTGACTTTGAGAGTTCCATGTTAGGCAGTATTCCGTCTTTAGGAGCCATGGCTGGGACGGCTGTAGCTGGCCCAATAATAGAACGGTTTGGGCGGAAAATTGGAGGCCTTGCCTTGACTTTACCATTTTTGGTTAGCATTTTTCTTATTTGTTTGATTCAGGGATGGTATAACGGTATTTAGAGTACAAAAAATAACTGAGTTATAGAATAACTTTATAAAACTTTCAAAATCTCAGTTTTCATTGGCAATGTGTGGCTTCACTCAAATAATTATACTGACAGCAGAAGCTCAAAGGTTAGCCTTCGTTATACTCTCAATTATTGGGGTAACAGGTAATTATTATATTTGAACATGCGATTCATCTACTAGTTAATGTTGACAGGAATCAGCATCGAATAGTACGTATATTTCGTACGTCGAATAATTTGCACAGTACTAAGCTAAATTCTTCGATTTTGCTTTATTACTAATTATCCACAAAATTTTGTTGCAAATCTATTCCGTCACAATTGTACCTAACCGTGTAGCAAATAGGAATAAAAACAAGGAAAAAAAATGTTTATACATAAAGTGGAGAAATTTCATTGTTTGTTCGTTTATATGTAACTTTGAAACTTCTGATCAGATTCAAACAATTCTTTCACTATAAGAATGGTACAATATTCAGCAGTTAACTTGAGATAAACCGCGCAGGAACCCTTCATACTGTATGTGTATGTTCCTATTCATCTTCTTCCCTGGCATAGTAATGTGGAACAAAGTTAATCCACTAAATTGAAACAATTTAATCCAAGTACATATATCATAAAATCCCTAGACAAACGTAGCAACCAGGATTCGAACCTTGGACCTCTAGTGTCTGAGGCAGGATTACTTACTTTACTATTTACGAAATATTCTTTAGTAAAACAAAGTTATGAGAAGTTTTCTTATTTGAGAGAAAAACAAGATTCCTTTTCGGGAAGTAAATATCTTTAGCCAAGGAGTTCCCATTATTATTTTCCCTGAACCACTTTTTCCTTCCAGTTATGCTGGGTGGTGACGGAGTTCGCGTCATCATCGCTGCCGATCCTGATTGGTCGGTTCTTCGGAGGTATGTCCGGGGGCGCGTTCCTAGTTTACAGCCCAATGTTCATTTCTGAAGTAGCCGAAGATTCTATACGTGGGACCTTGGCGTCTGGTAAATTTCTATTTTAAATCATCTTTGAATCTTCTCTTCAGACTTGTTTGCTACGTATGTTATTGATATATTAGAGTTTCCAATTTAACCTACACAGTCTCAAAATACATTTGAGATTAATATGACTAAGATATTGATTTTTAGCTTGTCATATTAAAAAAATTAAATCTATAATATCCTTTGCGGGCTAGTGACAATCGACTTTCTTTACACGATTTGTTTTATACAAGTAGTTACCAAATACAAACAATACAGCTTTAGTTTCAAATGTCTAATGAAGAAATGGGCTGTTCAATATACTCATAAAATTGAGATATTTATCTCTTTTAAGAGGTCTTGACAAAGCTTAGGCAATATACTAAAACTTGCAGGTTGTACGATCACTTTATTTTTAGTCCACTTCTTCTTGTACCTCTTTACTTATTGCGAAAGTATTATGTAAAATTTGCAAGCATAGAAGCCATGTGAAGTTAAAGGCGCCATCGCATTTATCCTAAAGTACCTAAAAAAGTTACTTACCTTTTTTTTTAGGTATAACACAAAAGTAAATAGTTTTCATTCCCATTTTAGCATAAGATAATACTACGATTGTATAATATTTGCTGAACTTAAATTGTCACTCACATTTATTTGTACATCTTTGAATGAAATTATAGCCTTTGTACGGAGTTATGAAATCTAAATTTACTTATCTCGTATCATATATAAAACTAATATGCAAATATGTTAATTTGAAATCTCGGAGATCTGTAGTTCGTTTTGGTTTAACTTGGTCGTTTAATTAAATTGCAATGAAGAACATTTGCGGAAGTATACTGGACAATATAGAAACATTTTACGCTACTTTAAAGAAATCAATGCTTACATTAAGCTTCGTTTGCTAACTGAATGATGTTCCCGTACACATCAAAATACAATCCTGTATGATAGCGAAGAGATAACATCATCCTCTAGTCTCATTTTAGGCAGTAAGGCTCAATCTTTTGGATACCCGAGTAACATCGTCTTCATCGTCACTTTCCATCAGGCGAAACAGAAGGCAAATAAAAAACTATCACTAAAAAAATCTAACAAACGTTCCTCTTTCAGGACCTATTCTCTTCTACTGCGTGGGAACGCTGGTGTCATATTTGATGGGCTGGTTCTTGAACTACCAGCTGATCATCATCCTAAACATTGGGCTGAGCGTTTTTTGCGGAGTTTTTCTAATGACTGTAGTGGAAAGCCCTGTGTACCTGATGAGGCAGAATAAAGAGGAGGTTTGTCTTTCTTTATCATAAATAATTGGAATTTTGAAGTAGTTTTCCTTTTGTTAAAAATATTCACCCCGGGACAAACACTAACCTTATAGGACCCCCACGCCACTCGAACTTGTGCTGTTTACATACATCGCCATTAAGAAGACACAGTATGGGCAGACCTTTTACAAAATGAAACCGATGATCTGAATAAGGTCTCCAAAAAGCGAATAGCCATGAAGTTAAAATATGTCAATATTATTTGTAACTATTTAGACTTGTATTAGAAACACCCTGTTATGTACCATTCGTGAATTGTGAATTAAATCAGAGTAGAATTGACAGGGGTACTGACTTTTTGAATTTGTATGGTAAGCTAGTATAATATGAAGTGAAAAGACAAGTTGATCATGATCATTTTAGATCATAAAGTTAAAAGGCGTGACATTGAAAAGTGTATTAATAAATTACTCAAAGATTAAAAAAAGCAATAATGATAACTAAAACATGTGTTTTCACAAAGCAAGCTTATAAGAGAAAGCCGAGTTCGGTTTGTGTCTAAACAGAATACACCCATGGCTGAAATGTTAAATCGAACAAAAACAGATAACCGATTTCAGCAAAGTTTAGTCCCAAAATGTACTAAAAAGCAGTTTATTTTCAAGATTGTTGAGGACACGTCTTTGACACGGCTGCTTATGCACAGAAAGATTCTACTACTGAAAATTTGTATGTTTGTTACTCAATGGCGTAAAAACAGCAGTACGGATTTGAATGATTTTCGGCATATCGATAGAATATAACCTAGAAAAACATATAAACTTTCGAAGCTGAAATTCTAACCGGATCGTATGATCAAACAAACTTACAAAGAGAGTACATTAATATTTTACACTAAATTTATATTATAAAATTTACTTAGTTTCTGCAATTTTATTTGCAATCAGCATTATGATTTATTTTTGTTGAATACTTTATGTCATTAAAATTAGATAATTTTGTTTTTTATTTCAATATCCGAATGCTAATTTAAACACATGGAAAAATAAATAGGTTTATTTTAAGCTACAATTGGTTTTGGTTTTTTATAGTCTTTTGCTTGGTTTTGCTCGGGTAACAACCTCGACGTCGAAGACCTGGGCGTTGTAGGTCCAGGGTCCACCTGGTTCGAAGCCAAGGTATGGAGGGAGGACTACGGAGGTGGTTACCACTCCAGAGGCAAAAGCCGTATTCCAGATACGGCCAGCCGAATCCTGGGCCACTGTGGTGGGGAAGAGCATCTCCATCTACGGGTCGTAGAGTGACTCACGCAGTGCCTATACCAACGGCTAGTTCAGCGGCCCATGTTGCCGTTGTTGCTCCGCCAGGAAAAGTAGCTAAGCCAAAGCTAACCCCCTTCAAGGTCCTTGGCTGTAATGATAACCAGGGCGCGCTAAGGAATCCAGTTGGCTGAACTTGCATCAGATTAAGGTCCAGGAGACGGCTTTGGGGGCCCACATGTCCACTAGAATAGAATATAGAACTAGAATTGCGCGGGCTTGTCGACTCCGTCACCACTGAAAAAGGTGTTGGTGGCAGTTGCGGCTATAGAACGCCATCCCAGGTCAGACCTGGAACTATGTGGCTGGCTGCACCCTGTGGCAGAGCCTAAGAAATTGATGGGGGGGAGGCCTGCTCGTGATGGGCTAGAGCTCTGCGTCTTTTGCAGTATTGAAGGCGCGCCCCATGCACTGCTATAAGAGCATGGGGCTGGGGCACACCGGATAATTGTGTCCCTTGTAGGCAGATAATAGTGTGATGGTTGTTAAGTGTTGTTGTGTAGTGGTTAAAAGTGTAATTATCAGTATCCGATACAAGTGACATCACGTCTGACAGTAGTCTAGTTGACTTGGTCGAGGATTACATTGATGAACTTAACTTCCAGGAGGCCCGCCAAGCTATAGCTCTCTACCGCGGAGTGAGTCCGTCTTCCAAGGTGGTGCTGGAGGAGATCTCCAAACTGAAACAGCAGATGCTACCAGCTGTAGAACTCGTCTCCGTTACAGGTTTGTTTGAAATTAAAATATAAAAGGTAGTTCATGTTTTATGAAGAAAAAAAGAACATATTTAAGATTAATACTAATGGCTTCATGCCATTTGTGGCATGATTTCGTATATAAAGTATTATTTTTCTCTTTTCGATGATTATACGTGGGGCACTCAAAACATGACGTGCCGAACACTATAGTGAGGCTATGGTCACTCGCTAAGGCTCACAATGCAAAAACTCACGGCGCAGTTTTCTTTCACCTATGCCCTCCGCAATGGCAAGATAGCTGGGTGTTTTTAGGTCAAACAAGCGAAAGGCAAAACTTTTAAAATAATAACCTTTTAAAATTTCAGAACCAGATTCAAAAGCAGAAGAAGCTGAGAAAGAGAAACTCAACAAAAATGAGCAGCCTCCGGAGGAGATCGAGAGGATATCAAAACTTAAGTTATTGTGTAAGTAAATCTCTATGTCAACTGAAAATACATCAGGAAAAAAGTTATTTTTCAATATCCAGTTTACCGGTTTTAATTGATTGGCCTTAATACATTATTTTAAATAAGATGAGTACGAACCATCACTTTTTTAGCTTGCTAAATCGGTCCAGCGATTTGGTACAGCTTCAGATCGACATTGTGACGTAGTCCCTAGTAGTCGAGTCGCCAACAAAAGGCCGAATAACGCCTTGACGTTTACCGTCCTTTTATTTTAAGTGAGCAAAGCCGCTTGGCAAAAGCTACTTAATAAATAAGCACAGATTTATACCTGGTTGTAACCAAACCACTTACCTACAGAATAATTATTTTTCTAATTCTAAGTGAATTATTTTTAACCTTCGTAATCTTACAACAATACAAATTAAGTCTATCACAAAATTAATCGGTATGTTTTGATTTTATGTTTTCAGTCGTATCACCATCTTCAAGACGTGCTTTATTCGTTGTTGGAACAGTTCTCACTTTGCAGGTAGAGTAAAACATTCTATTAAAATATTTTTTTTTCTTGTTGTTGTTTTCAACTAAAAATTAATACATACGTGTGCTGATACCGAGTTTTCACTGCTTTACCCCGTGAGCGCATACATTTTTATATGAAATTTGATCAACGACATCTATGTATGGATCAATACCAGAAACAAACTTTGTTTTATTTAAAAATCAAACGCGCGCACATCGTAAAGTTGATAACTTGGAATCCACAAACTGTAAGCTACTCATGAATATCTACATCATGGTCATGGAAGCAGTCCAAATATTCAACCAATATCTTTTAAACGGCTTTTGACTTGTAACACACACATTTTCAATCTGTTTACAATGGGGTATTAGAGTTTTTTTTTAAATTACATATTTAAATAGTTTATCAGCAGTAAAGAAATAATGCTAAAGTAACAGTATGCTTACAATCAATCGTTTTCTAGATACAATGATGTGTTTGAGGAGCTGCTTAGAGTCGCCGAAAAACGCTCCATACAAAACGGTACCGAGTTGTGACGTCACAAGCAGTAAATCATACTAAAAATTGTATGGGCGTTCGGATAAAATATATAATAGCTACTTAGATACCGCCAAATGCAGTGTCATAATGAAAACTGTTATATTTAAAATAATATAATTACTTTACTGACATTAATTTTAAAAATTAAAAAAATTTACATACTTTGTAATAAGTTTTTGCTTTTTTTTTTAAATTTTCTCTAAATCTATTTAATTTTGATATTAAATAGAAAACTCAAAACATTAAAATAACTTAAATGATCAAAACTTGCATTTTCAAATGTCAACTACCAAATTAATAGATAGTAGAAGGTACTAGAAAAGAAAAAGAAAACAGATAGGTAATTATTACTTAAGTTGAAAGGTACCAAGCTTATTTACCAAATCAATGCTGTAAACAAACTTCTTCTCCTACTTCAATTAATAATTATGTTCAACAAATATTTTCGTCATACTCAACAATGGTAAACTGTTGATTGCAAACTAAACAGACCCATAATAAGTGAGAGACAAGATAAAGAATTTTAAAATTCACCTGTGTGAATACTGTAATCATGTAACAAATTAAAAAAATAAGTGCCTCATTAGAAAAACAAAAAGAACCTTTCCAATAATATTTTATATCAGGATCAAACAAAAGGTTTTCAATTTCTACTCATATATTCTTATTTCTTTCCGAATCGGTGAGAAAACCTTTCATTATACACATAACGTCGACGACGTTATCCTCGATTTTTTTTTTAAAATTTTAAATCAATTTCACAGGTTTAAAATGATATTTTCTAGGTCCAAAATATTTAATAAAAAAAATTTAAGAAAAAAAAAATAATAAGAAATGTTTGTTTCGGGTCATGGTTATTAATATATATTTATGTTATCGTTATCTATATATTTATGTTTATTCTGCTCCCCCCCCCCATTGCGCTGTATGGTCATCCATAACACAAGCTCCGCTTACCTTGGGGTCAAGCAGTTGGCGTGTTTGTCTGGGGATTTATTATTATGATTTTAATATCCTATTTTCCCAGGTATTCATGGGTATTGTCCCAGTGCAAGTGTACGCCAAGGACTTGTTCGCGCTCGCGGTGCCAAACATGTCTTCTCACGTGTGTTCCGTCCTGTTTGCGCTCGTCATGGTGGTCGGAGCTATGGCGCCCGGCATGCTGGTGGATAAGGCTGGGAGACGGGTATGTTCAGATCAAAATTGTAAGGTATAAGTTATATAAATAAGTAAAGCTAGTGTTAAACATTTCTCATCCAACATATGTCTAAACCTATCAAGATTCTGTGTTTGGAAAAAATAAATACTTTTTATTGATTGAGTTGCTGAACTTTAAAAATTTTTTTTTTTTTAATTCAGTGTTCACTGGAGAATTCTAGTGTTCCATGCGCAATGAGTTCTTAGATAGGAAAATGAATATAGTAAATAAATGTCGCAAATCCGTCTATAGTCCACAAGAATATCTGTGAAACTCGGCCAATACGTTCTGTCTGGTATCCATTACTGGTAATAATACATCTATACTTGTCGATACGCGACGTTTAAAAAACCCCCGTAAACTGTGTATTTTCATAAATTCCAAGGCACAACAAAATAATAAATAAATATAACTCATATTTTATTCAGAATTATTTAAAAAAATCGTATCATAGGATGGTGTTTACAGCGCCGATTCTTCAAAAATTCAATATACATGATAATATTTGCACTAATAATGTTTTATATGATACGTACCTCTTTAACTTACACAATGACACTTTTCTGCGGCATTAAACATTAATTTTCTTTCACAGTTCTTAATCATAGCATCGTCAATGGCAGTGAGCGCCTGTATGGTGGCTTTAGCTATCCTGCTGCAGATCGGCGGGCTTGCTATGGCGAGCGTGACGGCGCTGTTGGCTTACTGCTTCTTCTTTAACTTCGGTGCTGGCAGTGTTCCGTACATTCTTATGGCAGAGTGCTTTGTGCCTGAGGTATGATTTCAAATGAAACAACTGCTCGTTTAGTCTATTTCGGTTTCTTCCACAGCTGCCTCATGACATATGGCATTCTGTTGTGGGGAAGTGCTGCCGACATCGATTCTTAGAAGTAAATTTAAGGAAAAAAATATTCTTACTTTCCATTCACAATTATTTTTAGAAAATTTAATGTATGTAAAAAAGATTATAACCTTGTTCAAAAGAAAAAAGATCTGAACAATGTTAACACAAGAGGAAAAAATATGCTGGCAGGTCATAATAGTAGGCTTTATAAAGTCACTAACTCATTCATGGGTCAATGTATACGCTTTTATAATAAGGTTCCTGAGGATATCTAAGGTCTTCCTATTGACAAATTCAAAGAAACTATAAAGCAGAAGTTGTGTGCTAAAGCATATTATAAACTATCCGATTATTTGGATGATAAAAGCCCTTGGTGTATAATCCCCTCATTAACAGGATTTTACTAGTATTTGTAACAAAACATGTGTCATGTGTCTGTTTGTTCATTCATCCCGATGAATATCTAAAGCGTCATTGTCACTAAAGTACGTCTTCTAATGGTAGCGTCGGGTGACGGGTCGCTCACTTCCCTCTAATATGATTGAGGAGGGCGATGGCTGGATCCCGCGTTAACTCGTGAACGGGTGCCGTTTGAGGGTGTTCGTCGTTTGGATACTTGGGGGGAGGGAGACTTGCCGAGCAAACGGATGCAGATAAGAATAACTTTGTATAGACATAAAGGGACTTTGTAAATTTATTTTGAAAAAAATATACCCGTGAAGTTTCTTGCCAGTTCTTCTTCACGAAGGTTTTTTCGAACTGGTGGTAGAGTCATGTTTTGTTTGAATCAATAAGAACAAGTAATTGTCAATGTTGAGAAATAAATATTTCATTTCATGATATAAAGAAATATTTTTTATTTATTTATTTATTTGGGAAACATACAACTATTTAATGCAGTTAAGTTAATTAATAATGGGTAACACAAGAGTCACTAGAGTTTCCACAGTCAAAATATTACACAAATCCAATAATAAGAATACAACAATAATAAAACTTATGATACTATTCAAATATTCAAAAAACAAAAATTAATACTATAAACTAAAAATAAAATTTAAAGTTAAATGTTAAGTATGTCTCTTAATTTATTATGACAATTTTGTTACAATCTTCTTTGGAAGATTGTTTACATTACAAGTTGAGCAAATAGTAAAAATAAAATAATAAAATCCCCAGACGATACACATCAACTCTATGATTCCAAAGTAAGGAGAGCTTGTGATACGGATGAGCATACAACGAACTGAGGCGGAACCCCGAATAAACACACAGTTATAAACCATTCCCCGAGAACTAATGTCTGTGTTCTTCACACAAATAATGATACGATACGATATTATACTTGCAATTAAATTAGTTATTATGATTAATATACCTATGAGCATCGTATAAGTGACTGTACAGTACTGTCTTCTCACCTTATCATTATCCTTTTTGATACGCAATATTAACACATACCTTAAATGATTGATTGAGATTGAGCCATTGTGTTTCAATAACTTAGGCATTGTAACTCAATAGCAAATAAATGTTTGAGGAACGTCTTTAAAACTTGTCCATTGTCCTAAACACTTATTATTTCCTCTCCAGGTACAATCGTTAGCATCAATGCTCCTCGTCGAATGGGTCTGGTTCCTGAACTTCGTGATAGTCGGTATATTCCCGTTCTTCATGAAATGGGCACAGTTCCACGGCATGTGCTACATGTTCGCCATCGCGAGCGCCATCAACGCCATCTGCAGTTTCTTGTTGGTTCCAGAGACGAAAGGACTTTCGAACCAGATGATACAAGAGGCATTTTTACGACGAAAATAATGTGTTTTCCTTTGTTTGTTATTCGTTATTATTATTATAAAGATCTATTTTTATAAAGCAATTTTTTTAAGTTGCTGTTTTTTGTCTTTTTTGCTAACTGAAAATAAATAATAGGTATATATTTTCTTAAATTTTCACGATTCATACTTTAAATAAAACACTTTTTACCGGATATTATCGCGTATATTTTAGTTAATTTTAAAATTATTTCGACGTTTCGGCATCTTTGCAGTTGCCGTGGTCACGATAGACTAAGGTGTTGTTCATCTATTGCCAGTAATAAAAACTACATGATTGTCAATACATATTAACGCCATCTGTTTCTCAGTCTTCTCGCATAACGTCCCGGATTGACACAAAAGGCACTGATTGTGTCCTGAGTTTGCAGTCTAACAGTTTGCTGGTTTTTCATTTTGATGTTTTTAAGTATTGGATCCCATGTTGATGAAAGTTTCCAACCATCTTCTCTATTGAAATTTGGATGTTTTTTAATTTCAATAGTTTCTCTGACCATCCTAGGTATAAAATGTTTCTCTTTTGCTAGGATCTTCACGGTATCAAATCTTAAATAATGGTTGGGCTTGTCTATGGAATGTTCACAAACTGCAGATTTTGAGGTTCGTTTATTTTTAACATCAGAGATGTGTTCTTTAATGCGAGTTGACACATTTCGTTTGGTTTGACCGATATAAGAGAGCCCGCAGTCACAGTCGATTTTATAAACGCCTGGATCTTGTAAAGGGATGCTTGATTTTATTGGACGAAGATGCTGGCTTATCTTTGAGTGCGGCTTGTAGATAGTTTTGATTGAAGCTCGCCGAAGAATGCCTCCTATCTTGTCAGTAACACCCTTTATATAAGGCAGGAATGCTGGTCTTCGTTCAACTGTGAGTGGCTTTACGCGGTTTCTGCGACGGCGACGCGGTGTTTTTAAATCGTTATCCCGCAGCGCTTTAACCAGGTGGTTGAGTTCCTCATTAATGTGTTGGGGATCGCAGATTCCATGTGCTCTCTGAAACAAAGAGTTGCCTACGGCAGATAATTGGCTCGGGTGGTGATGGGATTTCCCATTTAGATATCGGTCAGTGTGGGTGGGTTTCCTATAAACAGTATGGCTAAGTGTACCATCAGGATTTCTTTGTATTAAGACATCTAAGAAAGCTAATTTGTTCTCCTGCTCCAATTCCATAGTGAATTTAATTTTAGAATTAAGGGAATTGAGGTGGTTTAGGAATGCAGTCACTTCATGCTTAGGTAATATAGTGTAGGTGTCGTCAACGTACCTCTTGTATATCTTCGGCACAACAGGTGTCATTCGGAGCGCTTGCTCCTCGAAGTTCTCCATGTAAATGTCAGCTACAACAGGTGACACCGGAGACCCCATGGCAACACCATCAATTTGAATGTAGTAATTGTTATTCCACATGAAGTAGCCAGATGTTAAACATAGCTCTAATAGTTCTGCATATTCCTCGGGCAAGTTTGACTCACTTAGCTTCCTTTTTACTATATCAATGCAGTCTCTAACAGGTAGTGAGGTGAATAGAGACGACACATCAAAGCTAACCATAGTTTCATTGTTAGTTAGCTTGAGATTTTTAAGGTCACTAACAAAATGGTAAGAATCCTTTACATATGCACTTGTCTTTCCTCGCAGTTGTGAGAGCACAATTGCTAAGTGCTGGGCCAGCTTGTAAGTTGGTGTGTCTAGCTGGCTCACAATAGGTCTCAAAGGTACTTTAGCTTTGTGTATTTTTGGTAACCCATACAATTTTGGTGGTTTTGCACTTGCTGGTGTTAACTTTTTCACATCTAAATGTAACAAATCTTTGTGTTTTTGTATTAAAGTGGATGTTTTCTTCATAATCCTGTTGGTGGGGTCGTAATTCACCATTTGGTATGTGTTTTCATCCGCTAACAACTCCAAGATTTTTTCGTTATATTCAGATGTATCCATCACTACGGTAGCATTTCCTTTATCTGCACGGAGAACTGTTAACTCGTCATTATTGCGTAAGGTCTTCAATGCACAAAGATTCAATCACAAAACTTCAATGCACAAAACACAAAGATTTGTTACATTTAGATGTGAAAAAGTTAACACCAGCAAGTGCAAAACCACCAAAATTGTATGGGTTACCAAAAATACACAAAGCTAAAGTACCTTTGAGACCTATTGTGAGCCAGCTAGACACACCAACTTACAAGCTGGCCCAGCACTTAGCAATTGTGCTCTCACAACTGCGAGGAAAGACAAGTGCATATGTAAAGGATTCTTACCATTTTGTTAGTGACCTTAAAAATCTCAAGCTAACTAACAATGAAACTATGGTTAGCTTTGATGTGTCGTCTCTATTCACCTCACTACCTGTTAGAGACTGCATTGATATAGTAAAAAGGAAGCTAAGTGAGTCAAACTTGCCCGAGGAATATGCAGAACTATTAGAGCTATGTTTAACATCTGGCTACTTCATGTGGAATAACAATTACTACATTCAAATTGATGGTGTTGCCATGGGGTCTCCGGTGTCACCTGTTGTAGCTGACATTTACATGGAGAACTTCGAGGAGCAAGCGCTCCGAATGACACCTGTTGTGCCGAAGATATACAAGAGGTACGTTGACGACACCTACACTATATTACCTAAGCATGAAGTGACTGCATTCCTAAACCACCTCAATTCCCTTAATTCTAAAATTAAATTCACTATGGAATTGGAGCAGGAGAACAAATTAGCTTTCTTAGATGTCTTAATACAAAGAAATCCTGATGGTACACTTAGCCATACTGTTTATAGGAAACCCACCCACACTGACCGATATCTAAATGGGAAATCCCATCACCACCCGAGCCAATTATCTGCCGTAGGCAACTCTTTGTTTCAGAGAGCACATGGAATCTGCGATCCCCAACACATTAATGAGGAACTCAACCACCTGGTTAAAGCGCTGCGGGATAACGATTTAAAAACACCGCGTCGCCGTCGCAGAAACCGCGTAAAGCCACTCACAGTTGAACGAAGACCAGCATTCCTGCCTTATATAAAGGGTGTTACTGACAAGATAGGAGGCATTCTTCGGCGAGCTTCAATCAAAACTATCTACAAGCCGCACTCAAAGATAAGCCAGCATCTTCGTCCAATAAAATCAAGCATCCCTTTACAAGATCCAGGCGTTTATAAAATCGACTGTGACTGCGGGCTCTCTTATATCGGTCAAACCAAACGAAATGTGTCAACTCGCATTAAAGAACACATCTCTGATGTTAAAAATAAACGAACCTCAAAATCTGCAGTTTGTGAACATTCCATAGACAAGCCCAACCATTATTTAAGATTTGATACCGTGAAGATCCTAGCAAAAGAGAAACATTTTATACCTAGGATGGTCAGAGAAACTATTGAAATTAAAAAACATCCAAATTTCAATAGAGAAGATGGTTGGAAACTTTCATCAACATGGGATCCAATACTTAAAAACATCAAAATGAAAAACCAGCAAACTGTTAGACTGCAAACTCAGGACACAATCAGTGCCTTTTGTGTCAATCCGGGACGTTATGCGAGAAGACTGAGAAACAGATGGCGTTAATATGTATTGACAATCATGTAGTTTTTATTACTGGCAATAGATGAACAACACCTTAGTCTATCGTGACCACGGCAACTGCAAAGATGCCGAAACGTCGAAATAATTTTAAAATTAACTAAAATATACGCGATAATATCCGGTAAAAAGTGTTTTATTTAAAATAATAGGTATTTACCTATGAAACTGCCGTTTTGCCGTACTGGCCATTTCAAATGAAAATATTTTTTTTGACTGATAATTCTAATTTCAAATTAATTTTATTTGACAAACATGGAATTCTTTTTCTAAAAACGTCATTTGTTTAATAGTTAGTGTTTTGTTTTCAACGCATTCGAACATTTTTCGTCATCATGGATAACTTAAAAATTCGAGTAATTATGTATGAGTACCGTCGTGGCAGCAAAGCGGCACAAGCGGCACGCTACATCAACGACGTTTACGGAGCGAACACTACAAACGAACGCACCACCCATTATTGGTTTACCCGTTTCCGTTCTGGAAATTTTGACCTGAAAAATGAACCCCGTGGTCGTCCGAAAACTTTGGTCGACACTGACGAATTAAAGGCAATTGTGGAAGCTGATGAAACTCAATCCACGGCTGAATTAGCAGCAGCTTTCGACGTTAGCATCAAAACAATATTGGTCCATTTGCGTCAAATTGGCAAGGTAAAAAAGCTTGACAAATGGGTACCCCACGAACTCAATGACCGCCAGCGCCGGGTACGCGTGGAGACGTGCCTTGCACTGCTCAGCAGGCATACAAATGAAGGAATTCTGAACCGCATTGTTACTTGTGACGAGAAATGGATCCTGTTTGACAATCGTAAGCGCTCAGCAAGTTGGTTGGACCCTGGTT
Organism: Marasmarcha lunaedactyla; assembly: GCA_923062675.1. Taxonomy (NCBI): domain Eukaryota; kingdom Metazoa; phylum Arthropoda; class Insecta; order Lepidoptera; family Pterophoridae; genus Marasmarcha; species Marasmarcha lunaedactyla. The sequence continues at coordinate 11,646,606 of OV281362.1, read as the reverse complement.
CAGCACCCAAACAATGCCCTAAACGAAAACTTACCCCTAGAAAAGTGATGGTCACTGTTTGGTGGTCTAACGCGGGTGTAATTCATCACAGCTTCTTGCCAAACGGGACAAGCATTACTGCAGATGTGTACTGTGAAGAACTGAACACAATGATGGAGAAGCTCGCACGTCTCCAACCAGCTTTGGTCAATCGTTCGGCTCCACTGCTCCTGCACGACAACGCGCGACCTCATACTGCACAGCAGACGATCTCCAAGCTACAAGAGTTGGAGTTGGAAGTTCTCCGTCATCCGCCGTACTCACCAGACCTTGCGCCTACAGACTTCTACTTTTTCCAGAATTTGGATAACTTTTTGGCGGGAAAAAAATTCAATACCCGAGAGGCAGTACAAAATGCCTTTGAAGAATTTGTTGCCTCCCGTCCAGCTGATTTCTTCAAGAAAGGCATCAATAAGCTACCAATGCGTTGGCAAAGATGCATTGATTGCATGGGTGATTATTTAGATTAATAGAAATAAAAAATATATAAAAAAATTACGCTTCATTTATTTCGTGAAAAACGGCAATTTCATAGGTAAAGACCTAATATATTGATAACGAAATCAAAAGTCAGGATTGGATACTGCAAATAATTAGCCAAAATGCTGTTATACAATATCTTTTAATATTTTGATACGTCTACAATTTGCCTGCTTTGTGTTTATTCGGAATTCGAAATTCGAATCTTAGCAGGGAAAGTTTTAAATGACATAATTTTTCGTTTCTACTTTCACGTCCGTACTAATCAACTGACCGAAAAATTGCGTACACTATGTCAGGGACAGAACAAAAAGGTTCGTCACCAGGAATTCTAGAAAATTCTAAGTTCTGTTACTCAGGGGATAAACGACTGAAAGTTATATTTTTATGTAGTTTAAACAGGTCTTTCTTTTGTCGTAGTTTAGCCTCTAAATTTTTCAAGTAATTAAGGCACCATAAAATAAATTAAAATAAAAACCAATTTCACAGTTACACCTTGTGGCTACAACTGCCTTTGCCCACGTTGCGACCACCTTTACAAATGTATTTTTACCTACCTCATTTTTTTGATTAAACCCATTGATTAAATTTAAAAAGCGGGGTGAACCTGTTGTTGATGGTCGATTGGGATGTTTTTAATATTTTTTTTTTCTGTCAAGGGATATCTTCAATGCCTTGAAAATATGCTTTCTCCTTAAGAAAGGCAAATTTTATTTTCCTTTTTGAGACAAAGGGAATATTTTCCCCACCATTTTGATGTATTTTTAAATATCACGGTACAAAAACAATAAGGCGTATTCAAGAACTATTTTATATTTTTTTCCTCTTTTAAAATACATAACTAACTTCTTACAATATTTCGTAATATCGCTCGGATCATACACTGAAACTAATAGTGAATTGCTATATGTTTATAGGTATTACTCAGAGTCATGTGCCTTAGTAAAAACTATCAAACTATCTAATCGGATCAATGTTTTTCCTAATGAAATGAAAACAATATCTTTTATTTTAAATAAATCCCCAGACTAACACACCAACTGTATGGTCCCAAAGTAAGCAGAGCTTGTGTTATGGATGGACACAGCGAACTGGGGGAACCATGACCCGAGAACAAACATCAGTGTTACACACACAAATGAATGGCCCGTCCAGGACTCGAAGCTGGGACCTCCGGCGTATGAGGCAGGGCTACTACCCACCACACCATTTCGGGCATTATATTCGGCCGGTGTTGCTAGTCGAGGGGACTATTTGCGAGTCCACTAAATCATAAAATAGAAGCGCTTGTAGTAAAATTACCGTCGCGAGTATGACTGAATCCGTAATGGATCCTCTCCGCTTGCAATGAAAGGCTGAATTAATTCAGTAAGCTTTAAATGTAAGCTTTAAAGCTTACATTTCTACTTGACACATCTTTCTGCTCGCTCAAAAGATCCGAGAGGATATTTTCGCAGGCTTGTTTTTCTTCTCCGTCTACCTACACCAGGGCCGGATTTAGAGATGTGGTGGCCCCGGGGCAACAAAGGAGTTTAGTTAGACGTGTTTAATGTTAATGCCCGTCAAAGTATGAAGGCAAGGCAAATTTAATCTTGTGGGAGCCCCTCTTTTGTGGAGGCCCTGGGGCTGTCGCCCCTGTTGCCCTCCCCTAAATCCGGCCATGACCTACACCTACTACTACCTACCTTTTAAAAGCCGAAGTTAAGGTGTATTTTACCTGCAAGATGAAGATGAAGAAAAAGAAAACATTCACCACTTTTTTTTACCTGTGATGAAATAAAATATTTTTTTTTTTTACGTTGAATCACGTTACTAATTGCTATTGTGCAGTACCTACGTATGACAAAAGTTTTCAAAATAAAATCCTCGGACAAAAACACCAACCCATGTGTTATGGATGGCAATAAAGCGAGCTGGGGGGGAACCCAGAATAAACATACTTTATATAAATATAAACAAAAATGACGGGAAAACAAACATATGTGCTAGTCACACATATGAATGCTATAAGAGCGGGTGATCCATCTGATGGTAAATGACACCCGTTGACATCAATAATTGAAGGTATTTTAATTAGTCTTCTTGTTTTTTTTATTTATCGATTAATAATGCGTTATCGACCGTAGGCTTAAGTTGGCTTGCCATTGTTCTACTAATTACATTGGATTCTCCTTCCGTTTATCCGGGACATAAACACCTGAACATGATTATTATGGGGGGTAAAATGGGAAGGACTGTAGATACGCTCTAAACGAGATCTTAACAAAACTCGCTACTACCACTCTGCTCTTTTTCGAAATCACAAGGTTAATCTTGTAAGTAAAGATTTTTGTATCCAATACCATATAAACAAAAGTGTAAATAAGGAATTAGTATCTAGTTGCACTGCCATAAAAGTATTACATTAAATATTTACTCCCGGTGTGGGAAGATTATTTATGTTTATAGAACAAATATTTGCAGGAAAATATATTATTTGCGTAAAAGATCATCCAAATGACATTATAAGGCAGTAAGTAAAAAGCACGTGATTGATGTTTGTCACAGATTCAAATTTTTTATAATCCCCTGACAAGTAGACAAACTGTATGGCCCCAAAGTAAGCAGAGCTTGTGTCATGGATGAGCATACAGTGAACTGCGGGGAAGAACCCAGAATAAACATACATACCTAAATACCAACAACCATGCCCCGAGAACAAACAATTGTGTTCATCACTCAAATGAGTGCCCCGAACAGGCTTGAACCAGGCACTTCCAGTGTATGAGGCAGAGCTACTCACTACACCACTAGGCCGTCTAAAAATGATACCTGATTCTCGAAACTCAGTGCACCATACTTTTCAAAAACTACCCAAATCAGATTATTTTGCAATCTTAACAATAACTGTATCTTAGACTTTTGATTTATCCCAAAAAATAACATAATAAAAGAAATTAGACAAAACTCACCTTGTAACAAATTTTTTGCTAACTCAATGTAATGCTCCAACCAGGAATATGTTGTGTTGTATGGATATATTTTGTAATGTTGCTGTACCCTATGGGTACGGTGGGTCTGGGTGGGCCTGTATGGGTTCATTCGACGATAGGCCTTATTACCATAAGGATTAAGTCTTACACTGACACATGACTTTTTTTTACTATTTCATTTTTAAGCTCAAATTCATATATTACTCATTAATTCGTTCTGAAGTTTCATGGTGCAACCCTGTGGTGCAACCGAGACGATGATCTTTCTTATAACCAAATAGTATAGGTTTTTTTTTTTTTTTTTTTTGCTGCCGAGGCACCCTCACGGGAGGGAGGTGGAAGATGCGTCATGCATACCCGCCCGCAGGTAAATTCCTCTGCGGGGGGGTTATGTGGGACTCACCAGAATGGCACCTACCCACTAAAAACCACCTGTTGGCTGTGGTAAGCGTATACCTTTAGCCTTCATCGGAAGCGACACCCGTCGGGAAGTTGGGCGCGCTGGCGGAGACCCGCTAGCGGGTCTTCCGCCTGTAGTGAAAGTTGCACTGAAGGTGCTCAAAGGGACATGAGTTGGTGGCCGTTCTGGGCAGCCTCCGGTGAAGCCGGGGCTGGGCAGAGGTCGGCCGAAGCATGATTTAGGGATCAATTCATTTAAATGAACCTACAATGAATTGAGAAGGGAACTATGCTCCGCCAGAGCTAGCAAACGCTCTGTCGGAGTACGTGAAGCCCTAAGTTTACGGGCTAAGACTGCGATTTCACTAACATCGACATTTTTAATAGCGTCGCAGACGATACGCATATCGTCTGCTACGGAGGATTGAGGAGTGGGTTTGTATGGGCGAGGAGCCGGGATGGGATTCGATGCGGGACGCTGCCTCCAGTTTTCTGGAGCAGGCTTGGGCTGAGTAGGCTTTGCAGCCGGAGGAACCCGGCTACGCAGCGGCGGAAAGTTTTCTTGAGAAAGGCGCGGGGCCTGTTTGGGAGCCGCCCTTTTGAAATTGGAGCGCATACAACGGGGTGCACGAGGGCAGCCCCTGTAGTTTGCGGTGTGGCCGGACTGGCCACAAAGCACGCAATCGGGAGGAGAGGGAGTTTCAGGAGTGCGATTGCACTCCTTAGTGAAGTGCGGGACCAGGTACTTGACGCACCTGGGCGGTGCGCGGCAGTTGGCTGCCGCGTGCCCGTACAACTGGCACCGATGGCACTGGCCGGGATGACCGCGGCGATGAGGCGCCTCGATTGAGATCCCAGAGAGGCCGCAAATAGAGCTAACCCCTTTCAGGATCTCTCTGGACTTGGGGACGTTGGCGAGAATCACCAAAGCGAGAGGGTGTTGCCTCCCGTACTTGCTGTGCATTTTATGCACCGCGAGTGCCGGGAAGCCTTGGGACTGCAGATCCTCCAGGATGGCCTCGTTCGATAATTCGAACGGGATTCCCCTGAGTACCGCTCTGATCTTACGCTCTTCTGACAGAGCATAAGTGTGATAAGCATATTGCTTATCGGTGAGGAGCTTAGTCAAAGCTCGGAAACCGTCTATCGACGAGACAGTGATTTTAATAGATTCACCCGAGTTTACCGCTCGGGTGTAAAGGATCTTGTGCTCATTGCACAATGTCGAGACCTCAGTCCATTTACCCTTTTCCCGAAGGAAAATGGGTGGTGGGACCTTGGCCTTGACAGAAGTCGGGGCCGGAGCGGGTGTTGAAGACACCGGGGCAGCTGGCGTTGAAGACGCCGCAGAGGGTGTAGGGACGGGCGCCGAGGGCGCCGGGTCTTGTTTCGAGCGCTTCTTAGAGCGCTTCTTAACAAGGGTGAAAGAGGGAGGCTCATCAGGGCCAGTTGGGGTGGCATCCGAGGATGACTCGGTCGCGGGTGCGCGCTTGCGGCGCGGAGGGGCGATTTCTTCGCACTCCATGTCACTGGAGGAAGGGGACGCGGGAGGGCCTAAGACCTGAGGGGTCTGGGGGACTGGGGTGGCCTGAGGGGCCATTGGTGGAGTTAACGCCATGATATGCGGGATAAGAGAATCACGGAAACGGAACTTGTCAGCATTTATATATATGCCTTCAGCACCGATACTATCAGCTAACTTCTTCCTAATCTCATCATAGCTTAGGGAAGCCATTGCGGAGGGGTTGGGGAGGGACAATATATGAACCTAACAACGATGACTAACTTCCTAAAACCACCCTACACGCAGTAGGGCGGTTGAGAACGACGCGGATAACTTACTCGAACACGGCACTTGAAGTCCTGGAACAACGAATTCCCGTCGACGAAGCTCACGTTCCACGAAGTACGGTTAACAAGCCACTATTCGCCGTGAAAACGGCGTTAGAAACTTATTAGAAGTACGGTTAACGAGCCACTGACCGCCGTGAAAACGGCGTTAGAAACTTAGTACGGTAAACAACTATGAAATTTGGGTGCTCGATTAGCGCGGGGGCTAAAAGAGCGGGAAGGCGTCTGCGATCGACGTGCGCTCGAGAACGCACGCAGACCGAGACTGTTGATAGTATAGGATGATAGCTATTAGTTATATTTAAATGCTGAAAGCCTTAAACGTAGAAAATATCAGAATTCGGGTAGTGGATATATTTTTGAGGCTTTTGGCGTTGAAAATCATGGAGTCCTGGGGACAAGGGGTCATCGCCTTTATTCGGACTTAGCGAGGCCCTTGGTAAGTGAAAATCGTGACCCTAATAGCCGGTTTACACGCGTTAAGTGGTTAAGTTGGTAACTAAATTTTAACTAAATTTTAAGTTAAAAGTTGCGTGTAAACAGTCAGTTAAGTGACAAGTGGTAACTTAAAATTTAGTACGCAAGTGATTAAGTAGATTAGGATTTGTTCTATTTTTCGTATAAGTGGGTGGGCTTCTCAGTTAACACATTTGGACGTGATTTTTTAGTTAAGTGCATAAGTTGACAAACCTGGTGGCGGCAAGAGCTCCTATTTATTTCGCATTTACTCTTTATTTTTAAATGTCGGAGTGGAGTTTAGTTTCGACTTTAAAATTTGTTGAAGAATATATAAAATATATATGCTTGTTTAATAAACATTTAGAAAAAAACATATTCTTGTAAAGATTTTAATTTCCGAATAAAATTCTTCTCTGAATTTGTCCAAAATCACATTTACCATATATCTAAGTACAGAATTGACGAATTCCTTGACATTCATCACTGCTCATCTTCATTGAACTTATGAACTTAACTACTTAATCCGTTTGGACACACAAGTGACATGCAGTAACTTAAATTTTAGTTAAAATTTAGTTACCAACTTAACCACTTAACGCGTGTAAACCGGCTATAAGGCTGACCGTTGTGCGAGGTTAGTAACAAAATTATTCCGAAGTTAAAAGTTACCGCGACTGGACTACGAAATGTAGGTAGAGTTAAGAGGTAGCTTTTGTCGTTTTTAAATGCGTTAAAATAAAAATACAATGTTGAATGCACCTGTGTTTTTAAAGATTTATATCTAATAGACACAAGCAATAGGTATAGAGCTAAAATTGTTGAGGATTCTTTCAAATTTATCAGTAAATTTTACCAAGTCTCGATAATTGAAACTATAATCATTAGGTTAAAAAGTAAAAAGTAAGTGGTCTAACTTTTAAAGTAAATACTAAAGCCAAGCATTTTTTTCCGACTCGGTCTACCTATTATAACAATAGACCAGAGGTTCTCGGTGTACTAAAGAAAAAATAAAATGTTTTGAAAATAAAATATTTACATCTTCACCTTGTGGAATAAGCCTTTCAATCACTACCACAACGACTGTCATATGCATGTCACCTGTAGTTTATCTAAGGCTGAATTGTATAAAGAGTACTAAGACTTAGCAAAACGGTCAAATAAAAAGCGACTTTGTTCTATAACATATAGTACACATATTACAAAAACATGTGACACCAAGCTTGTAAATTTTTTTTACTAAGATGGTCATCACTTCATAATTATAATAAAATATTATGTATAGAACAAAGTCGCTTTTCATTTGACTTTTTGAATGGCGGAAATTTATAAAGCATGAAAAGATTTATCTTAACCAAATCGTCAACAAAAGAGCGACCTTGTTTAGACACAATAGTGTTCATATTCAGAAAACATGTGACATCAATCTTGTCAAAAATATTTACTGAGATTATCATCACTATGCAGTTTAAAATGAAGTCGCTTTTTATTTAACTTCAGCGTAAGTCGACTGACCAAGTAACAGTTTTAATTAAATATTTAGACTATCTTAGCAGTCAGACTATTGAGTCTTAGCAGTCAATAAGTCTAGAAGCGACTATAACGTCTGATTCTGATAGCTAATGTTCGGTAAATATTTATGTGTCTGCGCGGTATCTGTACTTAATGTACGTTGCAACTTAGTTATAAGGGGGGATGGACGTTGAAAGTTTATCAGTAATTTCTTCATCAGTTTTAAGAACATGTTGTTGTAGTATTTTTTTACTTCCGAAATTATATTTTAACTTTGCATTTGTATGTGTTAACAGTGTTGGTGACAATGCAATAATTTATTTCTTTCGAACTGATTTGGTCATCCAACAATGAGTTAATAAAACTTACATATCCTTAAATTATAATTATTATTTTGCTCTTAATTAGTTTGTCATTTGAAAAATAGGAAAATAAAATAAGTACTTAAAAATGCTTACGACCCATTTAGTCTAAGGACAACTTTGGGACAGGTTTTCGAAGCCCTTACAGATTATTTTTTAATAATCTAGCTAGGACAAATACAGTTTTAAAACCAGTAAAATGTTTTGTCAAACCATATCTATTTAATAGAAGTGAACATTGTATATATTTGTTTATAAAATTTATTTTGTGAAAAATAATTTCAATCATCTTTGCCTGTTTTTAGATAAAATTGGCTGCTGAAAACTAATACTGCATATATTTATACAATGAGCATGTAAGCTCTTCCGCATAGCTTTCCGTCAAATGAGAAGGAGATAAACCCCTTGTCAAATAAATTTAAGAAAATAAAGAGGAAACATAAGCTCGCAACAGATTAACAAAATGTATATTTCCTGTGCGCCGTCTCTTTCACTAAATTCATCCGGGATTGGCTACTATTCCTCCTTCAAAATTCGGCTTACACATTGAATCTACTCTCAGCTGGAACAAGGATATTGAGGAAATTAGTCGAAAGGTAATAGTTTCTAGGCAGACTAATATTCAACAAGTTTACACGTTGGTATTGCCTATAATAGATCACACGTGGATATGTGCTACACAGCTCTTAACAAGGATCACCCCAACCTTCACCTAGGGGCAGCACAAATAATATGATCACATATCAAACTTTTGTATAAAACTTAGTTTGCTGGATTCGGCAACGCAGGCACTATAGGATACTTTGTACACTTTATTCAATCCTTAATGATCATCGCGCGGAATATTAGAAGTATAAACTCCAGTCCCTAGGTTCCACACATGATAGATGTGTACGATTTTCCTATAATCTTAGGAAGATGCGTTTCCTTTGTATTATTCCGGATTTATCTCTTATTCTCTTGTTATCCAGGCTACAAGTTTATGTGATACTGTACCGGTGGAGTTAAAGAAAGCTTCCACTAAACTCTCTTTCAAGCAGCGAATTAGAGCAAATTTTTTTATGTTACTCAAGGTTATTATGTTGTCTTATGTGTTTATGTTATCTTAAATAATTTAAGTACATTTTTAAATAAGTTATATATAATAATAATAATATTGTGCAATAAAGTTTCAAATGAATAAAAACCGCAAGAATAGATATTGAGTCGGTGTTATAAACAGACAAGAATTGTGTTGTATAGAGTTCGCAAATGTCAGTTCCATTTTTTGCACCTTTACCATCACAGGACATTTTAGATGTGTAACTAGTACTATTGACTCTTTAATGTTTGACAAAACTCATGATAATTTCGGATTTAATTTCAAGTATCATAAAGTTCTGATCTTAACAGTTGATAACAGTTGTTACGAGTACTTTCCCACGAGATATCAAATGCCTTATCATTAAGCCAACTAGAAAAAATATTGTGGCCGTAGACCAAATTATGTAGCAACACAATAGTAGAAGAAAGAATATCAGATTGGAACTCTAGTATTCAGATATAACATGACATGGACACATTTATTAATTTATTCCAAAATATTGACAGGAACGTGGATTTACATGAAAGAAGACAAGACGACATAAAAGAAGTTTGCACTCAATCTTTCTTTTTTTACAATTTTCAGAGCCGGCAAACAAGCAAAACACCCAGCCGATGGTAAGGTATAAACATACATCTATAAATAAACAACCATGTCCTGAGAACAAACATCCGTATTAATCACACAAATGAATGCCCCGAACCTGGGACATATGAAGTAGGGATATACGTGAAGTATCTTGCCAGATCTTTTCCAAAGTACTGAATTATTCAACGAAAATACAAAATATGTTCAATGTCGAAGAAATAAATGTTTGCATTTTCGTGCTTCTCTTTGTTATAAAATATGTAATTTATCTTGATAATGTCCCCAAAAGGCTTTAGATCAAATTTTTAATATGACTGAGTTAAATGCTCTCATCATCAGTAAATAATAAGCGCTCTTTGTGTAAGTAAATATACTTTTAAGCGGAGGAAATTTGGTAATTCCTAAATGTCATTTTTCATTAATTGCTGCAATATATAATTATTGGAACCGAATAATATTTATTTTAATAACGTGTCCACGGTTTTTATAAAGTATTTTTATACTAGGTTGCAGTAAGATTTTTGACATTGAATATGTATCAAGAGATATCCGAACATTAAGAAGTCATGCAACATACTGTCGCAAAATTAAATCTAAAAGTGTTATGTACATGTTGATTCTATGAACTTCAATATATCCTTATACTAATAAAATAAATATATACTTCTTATTAGAAAATATTATAATAAACGCCGCTTTTTAGAATTTTATTCGTAGTAATATGCAGTAACCAGCATTTCTAACATGAACCGACATAGACATAGCGTAGAAATAGCCAATTTGGCAACTAATTGAAGACACGTTTCTACGATCACGTGACGTGACTTTTCTTCCTAACGTATTATGTAACCCCAAGACATAAGTCCTCTCTATATCAATATATTTTGACACAAGAAATAAGCCTATATATATGTCTTCTTTCCCTAAAGGGATAGTCATTTGAATTTCAATTCTTCGAAGCCTTTCAATTCATCTTAAAAATTGGTAAAACAAATATTTTAGCCTTGCTTTGTAAGATGATTTCTTTTGTATATGAGTTTTAATTGTGTCATAAGTAAGTTCTTAGTATTGTTATAACATTTATTAATTTAATGAGGATTATATAGTCATTTTTAGTATTTAAATTTAAAGAAACCAAAAAATGTATTTTAGTTATCACGTTGTTATTAAAGTTCTTCATTTGATAAAGCTAAAGTTTATCATATATAATACGTTTTCTTCAGAACAAACTTTGTCTTCGTTTTATTAATTCATTATATCATGTAAATATTTGTTTAATTGTAAAAACTGAACCAATTTTAATGGAAATTATTTATTTATTTTTATTTTAGTAGATTTCTACTATGTCTATACTGTACAGCTCACTCTGTAAGATATTGATTTATTATTTTTCAAATAAATTGCATACCATTGGACGTCCACCCTAACAGTATAATGATCTTAAACCCATTAAGGCCACAAGACAACGAGTATGTGGTTCAAATACTTAGTACTAATACTGAGTACTCACGAGTACTACTGGATACTGGAGCAAATATCCTCGCATACGTCATAGTTATCATAGTTTGTTAAATACTACCGATATGATAAGTGATTGTTGCGGAAAGTTCGAAGAAACATTATGAACAAGGTACAATATAAGGCTAATGATTTCTTAAACTTTATTAATTTATTATCTTTTTATTGACAAATTCAAAATTTAACTGAAATTAACAATTATAAAATAAAATAAAATTATGCGACAAATAAAAAACTAAATCTGAAATTGAATCCATTGAAGGCAACGTAGCCAAAAGGCTGGCCGAATTACCACGCTGGATCGCAATAGAAATTCGTTGTGCGAGGTAGGTGCCAGCCTTAAGGTCACGAGTTTCACTCACCAATCACCTCGCTAGGTCCGAAAAAGGGGCGACGAGCCCCTGGTCCCCAGGACCCCATGGTTTCAACGCCAAAAGTCTCAAAATATACCCACTACCCAAATTCTGATATTTTTTACGTTTGAGGCTTTCAGCTTAATAAGCAGCAGAACCAGATTTTGCACTAGTTGTAGGAAGATGGGAAGCTGCGAGAGTGTCTACGCAGGTTGCATCCCACACCAGCGGCCTACCCATCCTCCACGGGATTAGAGTCATACCATCAGGCTACTTGCCATCGTCACGCAACAGTCCTGGCGGTTCAAGAACCGAGGGAGAGTTGGAGGTAACAAGAGCCCGATGGATTTTGTGGAACAGCTGAACTGTTTGATACAATATTCCAGTGCGTTTCGGCATCCGAAAGATGAGAAATCTCGCCCGTAAAAGAAGAGGAGAGAATTTTATTGATAATATCTTTATTACTGTAAATACAAGATAAAAAGGCTGGCAAAGCTTGCGAAGAAATTTTTCGAGTTCCTAAACCACCGAAGCGCACTGGTAAACTGCCTTGATCCCAGGAATAATTATCAAAATTTATGTTCAGTATATTCGAAAGAGTTGACTTCATTTTTTCATCGAGAACCGAAAGTAAATTGATGTGTCTCCAAAATTGTGAGCAGCGAAGATAATAAATTAATTTTGGCACAAATAAGCAATGACGTAAAATATAAAAGCCATATGTTTATTAATTTGTGAAAGCCGGGAATAACTTTCTGAAAAACTAAAAAATATGTTAGTTACTATTGCTTATAAAAACAGGGTGCGAATTGGCGCATGGGCTTAGAACACAATTATTCTGTACAGCTTTTCCAAAGTAAAATTCATAATGCACTTGAGTTTATATTTGTAACAGATCCATTACTCAAATACGTCATGAAAGAACATAACCGATCTTCTATTTTCTTAATATAATATAATCATATGTTTCGAAGCATATTTCTGTCACCCAGTTCGTGTCGTTTTTCGCAACTGCCAGTTCAGTAAAAAAATATTTTAAGATCTTAAACACGCGTTTTGAGAGAAATCCATATGTTTATAGTACCGTGATGGTCGAGCTTTAGAAGCCAGTCGTAGCATCTTGATATCCATTGTAAACAATTTGTTAAACTTTTCAAAAAGAAATGGTTAATTTTCAAATGTTGGAACATGCAGATAAAACAAATTGGAAATATGGTTAACACTCGGTCCGCCGTCGGGACTACGTTGTGTATATAGATTTTCAACAGAATATATAAAAAAAGTTAAATTAATAATCAAGTGTTGTCAATTGCATCCTTTGAGCTATAAGCCATTGGCGATATCAGATGTTATGTTCAACTCCATCTTACGGCCCCCTGTAAATTACGCAGCTAACAGGTTTAGCATACAAGCTTTCGTGGAAGAAAAGATGTGCTGCGTGAGTCATGAGTAGAACTTGAAACACAAGCTCTAGCTTTTACATAATATATCTATAGAGACCTGGACATCCGGAGTATTTATAAAAGAAATGTATCTTTCAATGGGCAATTGGTGACTGTAACTTTGCGTTGATCTCTAAAATTTTTAAGAACGAGGAACCTTAGATTTTTTTAAAATATTCAGCCACTGCGAAGTAATTGTAGTAATTAGAAAACATTACTAGGGATAGAAATGTAATCGAAATAAATATGAAACTAATTAAAAACCTAAATCTATTCATAATAGCATATAAATATCGATACTGGTTTTATTCGCTGTTTAATTGATAACACCAGATATTAATGGTATAAAATACTTGTCTCTTAAGTTACTGTAAAATATCTTTATTAAAAAAATTGTTGACTTTCGTCATTTTTCTCATAATATTTAAAAACTCTTTTGTCCTTGAAAAGCTTGATCGTAAAATAATTTAAAAATTATTAATCAAACGTCACCTAACTCGAGTGATATATCGTTGTAGTTCATATTGCTTTAAAATTATTTGTAATCTACTAAACTTAAAGAAAGTATGTAAACTAAGTTTAACATACCAAACATAGCATCATGCACATCAAACAATAACATTAAAAAAAGTCAGGCCAACAAAATAAAAAAAACATGACAAAAACACCCTAAACTTCAACGGTATGTTCTATTATTATTAATAATTCCATGCTATCAAGGTGCATTCATAAAAAAATACCACATTGATTACCAACCAACTGCCAACCAGTTCCATTCACCGCATGGTAAAAACCTTTGTTTACATTGCAACGTGAAAAAAAAATTTGTTGCTTTACAACGCTGCGTTCACAGCTTGTTGAAATCGTTCATTCAGTTCAGTGCGCGTTCTAATTTCGTATTCGACGTACGTGTGATTATGAGCGCTTGGTTGACTTCATCGATCTTTTTTACGATTGATTGAAAGTTCAAACCGCGAGGCGTTACGTGAAGATTCGAAATTTAAAAATCTGTTATTGACATTTTTATTTTATTTTGGTAGAGTTGTGCTGTGAAATATTTCCAGCCATTTTAAGTATTATCTGTGATTATAGACTAAGTTAGCTTTCAATTCTGGACATTTCTAAGTGAGGCTTAGTTGTAGATTGTGGACCATTCGGGTTCCAATCGTGATCCGTGACTATCGTGCGTGGTTCTTTTTTTTTAAATTGTGCAAAAAACTTCGAAAATTATTGTGAGTATTTTATTTTTATTTTACATAGACGCTCAAATTTATTTTTAGAGTCAAGAAATTGATTTTATTTTCAGAAAAAAATTACCCTCTAAATGTGTGGTACCTTTTACCATCTGCTTAAACTTGATTATATTATTGGTTTTGTTTTGATGATATTAAGCTTGAAGGTCCTTTGAAAGATATACTGTATTTTCCCATAATTTCCTATATATTTATTAATTTTGTTTATTTAAAAGTAAGACAAAAGTACCAAATCATAACGCTTGAAAAGGTAAAATTTATTTATTTAAATATATCTACATTTTAAAGTAAATTTAAATAATTTTATATCACGTTTCGCTTGTTTTATACACAGAAAATTTTATTTTCAACAATAAAGAAATTTGCTAAAATACGTAGTCAATTGTACAAAAAAACCATGCACATTTGACAACATCGACATTGTGTTGTATAACCATCAACTTGCCAATTTTTTAAATATAATATGTACGTTCTAATACATATCATCACTAAACTTCCTTATACATATTTTTCTGTTGAATTATAAAAATTGATATTAAAATCGTATATCAAGTGTTTATCTGCAAGACTTTGCAGATATGCATCCTGCGAATGCATGTGTATTTCAAAGCATATAAGTAAAATAGCAAAAGGTTAAAACTTGGAGTCTTACTAAAAAAAGTAAATTACTTGTTTATCTTTTGACATTGTGTAAACATATAAAACAGATAAATAAAAAAAAAATCAACTTCATTATTGACACAGGCTGACATTTAACTTGGCTTTACATTCAGGCCAATTTGCGCAGACCTGAGTTAAAATAAGAATTAAAATTTAGATAGAGCTGGTTGGTCAGTTTAAATATCCCTCCATCACTGTCAGTTTCTATTGGACTGGCAGGTACGCTAGCCGTTTTTTTAACTCGAGTGAGCTTAAAGTTTTAACTGAGGTCCACGCAAGTAAGTTAGTCATAAGTTATTGTCTTTAAAAAAGTGATTAACTATTTTTGTAATAAAACCTTAAGTACCTCTTTCAACAGAGGTCCACGTTTCGATACTCGCATGGACAAGCTGTTGTGTCATATTTATACTAGTTATGCACGTTACTTCAACCGCGTAAATTTCCGTGTCTTAAAATTTTTGGATAAAAGTGTGAACGTGTGTTATTCCATTTTGTATTCTATTCAATTTTTTATTCCAAGTATAAATTACAAAAGTTAGTCGTTTTCGCGTTATTGAGTTAGAGTCCAAAATTACCTGCACCTACAAATATGCAGACATGCAAACTTGTGTGAAAATCTTATATATTAATAATACGATTCATTTATTCTCGCTTCTTATCCTCTTTTAACAAAACCTAAAATTACCTTACCACACTTTGCCCTCAAAACGTTAATTCTTTGTATGTAGTATATTGTATGTAGGCTACATACAATGGTTTTTGTTATTCGGATATCAGTTCATCATTTATTACGATACTCATTTAGCGGCTAGTTTAAAAAAAATACATATTCAAATAAGATTATACTCTATTAAAATAGATTTGAGAATAGATAATATTCAAATTTGGAAGCTTATAAACAAAATCATTACGCATTAGCTTTCGAATAATTTTACATAAAGATTAAGAAAACAAAATGAGACAGGCTTTAGTGATACAGCTTCTTAAGTTAAAATTTCGTCTGGGGTGGTACTACTGGGGTGGTTATTTTAACCGCCCTTAGTAACCACGTTTTTGGGATTGTGTTCCGGATAGGGCAGGAGCTGCCAGTGAAGTAACTGAAATTCTAACAATGTGATTTGCCATCAGCTGGATCATAGATTTGCAATCATAGTTTATTAACATAAGATGACTTGTAAATTAATATAAAGTTTGGGCTTGCTCTAATGCACTGCGTACTTATAAACTGTCTTATTTATTATTGTTCTTCTTAGGATTAGGTAATTGAGTAAATGGCGTCTGTATTTATATTGATCTATTTTATTATTTTAATGCCATAATAACTAGGATTATCACCTAGTCCTGGAAAGGTCGTTTGTTCTTATTTCATTTGCATTAATAATACGCATATAAAGTTAATTAATCTTACTATTGAACATTAAGTTTAGATGCAGGTCCATTAGTTTTTTTTTAAATGTATTATTTATTTTTCAATTATTTATTGCAACTGATTATTCCGAATGTAACCAAACAGTATGACGTAAGCTCCGCTGTTTTCTCTTAACCTTTACCAGCTGCATAAAAAGAGCAATTACGCCTGGCAATAATGAAGTGGCTGTCAACTGGGTCTTACATTCACGAGGCAGGATATGTAAGAACTAGGCTTGCAAGGAACATTCGGTTACTGTTCGGTGTTCGGCCTATTCGGCTACCTTTATTATATTCGGCCAAATACCGAATATTTAAGGAATATATTTTATAGTAGTGAGATAGTTGGTAAAAAGATAGAAAATATCTTTTTTTTTATAATAACATATTTTTCTTATGATCATTAAAGAAGTTAGAAAGGCACAAAATTAACTTCTGTATTACAAATTGAACATAAAAAAAAACAAAAAAAAAAAGTAGTGTATCGTAAATAAAATTAATAAACGGAAGATTTTGGTACAACCAGCCGAATTTTTCTGCATTTTCAGGAAATAGTTAACTACTTTTTTACTCGTAGAGATCCCAGGTGAAGAGCAAAAATGCACTGAATAAGCACTACTTCCTGGCGCCGACAAATATTTTGCTGCAATATTGTTATAAATTTACACTCGACACTTTTCTGATAACTTTCTTCATCCTCGAAGGGTATATATGGGCAGTATCTTTTAAGAGGCTGTAATCGATTATTAATTATTTTATCATTCGTTCATAATCTTACAGAATTTCACTTTAAATCAATCAAAACAGCAGCAATATAGTGCACGGAGCGACGCGGCGCGAATCAATTACGTTAATACAAGTTTTGGCACCACACACCGGCCCAATACTTTTGCCTAATATTCGGCTATTCGGCCAGGAAGCTCGCAGAATATTCGGTATTCGGCGAATGTACGATCCGTTGCAAGTCTAGTATGAACGGGTTTCTAAGAAACATAAAAACAAGATCTATTAAATAGGCACATGTGAGAAAATTTAAAGAGGGCTCCGGTAAGCGCCATGTTTTTTAAAATAAAATGATATTATGTAAAATTTTTATAGAACCGGAAAGGATAACTTTTATTGTGTTTGAACTTTTATTTAAATAAAATGCACATTTGAAGGACAGAGGGTTCTCGACCACAAATATTTGAAAACTTAGTCTTGATGCTTAGTGGGCTCACAGACGTAATTAATTGCAGTTTTTGCATATTAATTATGTTTTATTGATTCATTTAATAGTTAATGTTCCATTTCCACGTGGAACTAGCAAGAATCTCTACAAACTAATCCATATCATACACATTTAGAAGGTACTGGTGAACGCTAATTTTGATATTTGGAACCAACCTCCAGTAAATGTTGAACATCATCGAGTTATCCACTTTCGATTCTAACTTTTTCATAAGATAATCAAACTTGTTGGAAAGATAGTGCCCTGATTGCAATAGGTATATGTGCCGTTCACATTATATCTTAACAAAAGAACTTTAGTACCACTAAGAACTAATTTAAATTATACTTTACTGTAAGTAAATGTTAGCTGATTGCGTACACGCAACCACTGATGCGCATTCATTGAGATGATTACATTTGAAATAAAACATTTCAACTCGCTGCATGTCATTTGTAAAGAAATGAGAGCTTCCGTGAATGTGACACACTTACTAATGTAATATCTATAATAATATATAGACAAAACGAATTGAAAATACCTAACCGCTTTTAATTTTTTTTTACATTAAAATGCGATATCATCCACAAGTGGCGTAGTGGTATGTAGCCTTGCCTCATACGCCGAAGGTCACAGGTTCGAGTCCTGGCCGGGGCTTTCGTTTGTGTGATGAACATAAATGTTTGTTCTCGGGTCATGGTTGTTGATATTTATATATGTATGGTCATGTAACGTACCTATGGACGTTTTTACCTAAGGACATTGATTATATTTTGAAAAGTACCTACATTAAAATTACGAAATTCTACCCAATTGATAGTATTTTTCCTACTTGGCAACACCGGTGAGTGGCGTGATTTTACGTGGCGTCAGTGAGGTGTGAAGTCGTTGTGAAATTTTTTATGTTCAAAAGTAAGTTTTTGTTGTGTTTTTAAGAATTGTTTATATATGAAATGCATGCATATATTTTTGAAAATGAATTAATTTCTGTATCTTTAACTAGTAACGTCTATATTTCTATAATAATCAATACCGCATTCTAACCTTTAAATCACGATAATTAGTTTTTATTTTAATATTGCTTTGGTTGTGCCTTGGGACACTACTTTGTCTGTACCTTCGGACACGTCCGGAGGTATAAACATTGTTTGTACCTATGGACACTGTTTGATGATGTTCAATTTTTGTTTGCCTGCAGTGCCAAGGAGTAAAACTGGCATGAAAAGAAAAGCAGTTAGCCCAGAGCGATTAAAACTAGCATTAAACAAAGTAAAAGATGGAGGAAAGGTGCGTACTATTGCAAGAGAATTTGGATTGAAAAAGTCAACTTTACACAGGTATGCGAAATCTATTCAGAGCTCTTCTTCTATAGAAAAAATAAGTTTTACCCCAAACTATGCAGTAAAAAAAGTATTTTCTGATGAGGAAGAAAAGCTTTTATTGGAATACATAGTAAAAACAGCGAAAATGAACTATGGTTTATCAGCAAGGCAAACATGTATTTTAGCCTATCAATTTGCTGTTGGAAAAAATCTAACTAATATTCCTGAAGCTTGGCATCGTGATAGAATGGCTGGCCGTCAATGGCTATTCAGATATCGCAGCAAATACCCTGAACTATCATTGCGTAAACCAGAAGCTACGAGCCTAGCGCGTGCAATTTGCTTTAATAAAGTTAATGTACAGAAGTTTTACAACAATTTGAAAGAACTATATCATCGCTTCGAATTTACCCCACAAAAGATTTATAATTTAGATGAAACTGGATGTTCTACTGTTCATAAACCTAAAAAAGTTTTAGCTCCGAAATCATTAAAATTATTAGGTAAAATGACATCAGGTGAACGTGGCGAGAATGTCACAATGATTGCTTGTATTAACGCCTCAGGAAACTCCGTGCCACCGATGATTATATTTCCTAGGGTCCATTTTAAAGATAACATGATGAAAAATGCCCCTCCCGGATCTATCGCTGAAGCAAATCGTTCTGGTTGGTCTACCGAACCTATTTTTAGAAAATATTTGCAGCATTTCATCACTTGTGTTAAGCCAGCTCCTGAATGTCCTGTGCTTCTTATTTTGGATAATCATGAGACCCACATATCGTACGAAATTATCAACATTGCCAAAAATAATGGGATTCACATACTTACGTTACCTCCACACACGTCTCATCGTTTACAACCACTTGATAAGGCCGTATTTGGTCCCTTTAAAACTGCTTACAATAAAGCGGCTGATTTGCATATGATTAATCATCCTGGTATTCCAATAACAATCTATGACTCCGCAGAATTAATAAAAAAAGCATTTGAAGCATCATTTATTCCAAAAAATATTATCAAAGGATTTGAATCGACAGGAATTTATCCTTTTAATGACAACATCTTTAGTGAAGACGATTTTGCCCCTTCTTCAGTCACAGACCAACCAGAACCACCAACAAACGACACAAATAAAGAAGAAATAGTCAATTTGGAATCTCAGCCAGTTTTTCTTAATATTGAACTGACTCCAGAAAAAAATATTCTGCCAGAAAATCAGCCATCTACTTCTCAAGGATTCATGGCAAATTTAGAAGAACAAAATACAACAAAACATTCAATTACTCCTGAAATGATACGGCCATTACCGAAATTTATTAGAAAAGAAAGTAAAAGAGGAAGGAAGAAAGGAAGTTCTCGTATTTTAACTAACACACCGGAAAAGGAAGCGATTTTGAAGCAAATGATGGAAAAAGAAAATAAAGGAAAAGGAAAAGGCAAAGGAAAAAGCTATAGTAATCCTCAACTAAACCTGGATGCTCCTATAGCTGTTAAAATGATGAAGAATCCTGCAAAAAAAGTATCAATTCTCAGTGAAAAAATATTTGTCACTTGTAAAGCCTGTAATAGAATAGATTTGAAAGAAAAAGTCCTACAATGCAGCTCATGCAAATTCTATTATCACCAAAGATGTTGCCCTAAAAACTTCGAAGAAAACATTCCAGATAACGAAGATTCTGAGTTGTTTATGTGCGCAGATTGTTTTAAGTTGGATGACAGTGATGATGATTTCTTTGCTGGAGAGATATTTCAAATTATTAAAACGTCCAAGATTTGATCTCATTAATTCATTGTTAGTTCTTAATTTTATTAAAATGTTCCTATTGTTAACTAATAAGACTAATATTTGATTTTGTTGTATATTTAGAAGAAGATATTTTGTTACATTTATTCATATCCTATAATTAAGTGGTGATTACAAGACTGATTAGACAGAAATATTATTGTCTTTGATTTTGTCCCAAGGTACACTCAAAGCTGTCCAAAGGTACATACAAGTAACGTACCTGAGGACAAAATGTCATGTTTAAAACTAATCTAAGAAAATAAAAATATGGCAACAATAAAGTCATAATAAAAAATCCGGTAATAATAGACCATATGCCCTACAAAATAAGATCTTTATTATTTGCGTACGTTGAATATACACAGAGATAGGTCGTTTCACATTTGAGGTAGTCCGAAATGTCCATAGGTACGTTTATGTTTATCCTGGGTTCCCCCCCAGTTCGCTGTAGGGTCATCCATAACCCAAGCTCTGCTTACTTTGGAGGCCATACAGTTGGTGTGTTTGTCTGGGGATTTATTATTATTATAATTTATTTATTAAATAACATGTACCTAAGCTATTATATATTCATCATAAAAAAAGTGAAATAGAGAGTTGAAATCCAAGCGGCGCTACATATTCGGCACTGCCGGTTGGCAAAGTATTGTGTTAATGAACTTTCGGTAAAATGCCACCCGGACAAATCCGTTCGGGTTTTGGCGAGACGAGTGAAAGGTGCCGATGTAGGTACAGACATCCCGGATGGGCTTCTCGATCGGCTCTAGTCGGCTTCCTTTGTTTAGTCATTGGTTCGGGACAGCCTTGTCGTTCAACAGATACTACCAATTTGTGGGCAGCGCCCCTCAGATTATTTTTGTCCATAGACCTGAGTGGCATTCACTGAGCCCATTTGAGGACAACAAAATTGAAATAAAGTAAAAGTCAATGCTGTTTACTCATATACGTGATTAGAGGAAGCAATTGTTCAGTTATCTTATAAAATTATACAGTGCAACAACAAAAAAAAAAAAAATTTTTTTCCATGTGGCCAGTGTCGAAATAAATTACATCCTGCATACATCACAAAACCACAAAGCTGTATCAAAGTACTGGAAATGTTCTCGTAAACCTGTTATTAAGGGAGCACAGGTATACAAAATTAACGATGACTCACAACGTAAAAACCGTGAATATCAACCTTACATGCCATTTTTATGGTATCATTTTAGGAATCAAAAAAATATATATTTCCTTTTGATTGTAAAACGTTGCAGACTCTGAACCTTGCAAAACTTGTATTTTGAGTTACTACATAGCGAACTGAGGGCTATCCGATATAAAGGTAAAATATTATATGTTCAAATGTATGTAACTTCTTAGCGCAGGTAGAGGGTGTGGCTAGTACTACATACGTGGGCTAACAGGCCGTAATTACCTAGATGCTTAGAAGATAAAATAAAGATTAGTAAATACAGCTACGGCCAATTTCACCAATGTCCCGTAAACCTACTTAGGGGATACATAACTAAATCCGCGCGTTTCACTAACGCTTATCTATAATAAGGTCTTAGTCTTAGGGGATACCTTAAAGTTAAGGACCCGATTTTTCTTCACATCAATGATATGTGATTGTGCTGTATGCATTTATTGTATATTTACAAACAGCTGATATTACAAAACACAATCCGCCATGACAGTTTTTTTAGACAAAGAAATAAGAAGCGCAGTCAAAACAAAGTTAGAAGCTTCAAGTCTAGCCACATTAGAAATTAGACAACTTAACACATTATTTTATTAATTTATTTGTTTTTACTAATCTCTGTCTAATGCGAAAGATTTTTCCAATAAATTATTTTATCGGAAATGTCTACAGATTTAAATACCAATTGGGTATTTGACACCATTTAAAAACGCAAATTTGTATCATTTATTTAGAATATTTCAGTTATTTTAACCCAAAAATGTTTTGAAAAATAAAGTTTTGAGTGTATTATTGAAATTATATAGATTAGAAACTTAAAAAGGAAGCAAAAAAACCTTATTATGAAAAGGTTATTTTTTTAAATATGATTAGCTTACTGCCATTAAATATGCATGTAAAGGCATTACGTATACAGTTATTGTACATTTTATCCAAGCGCCCATACATTTTTTAGTAAGATTTACTGCTTGTGACGTCACAACTCGGTACCGTTTTGTATGAAGCGTTTTTCGGCGACTCGCAGCAGCACCTCAAAAACATGACATATCGCTGTATCTACAAAACTATTGAGTATAGGCATACTGTTACTTTCACAATATTTATTTACTGTTGATAAACCATTTAAATATGTTATAAAAAACAATGTTGTCATATACCCAATTCTTCTTTAACTACGCAAACAATTATTCTTCTTATCTTTTCTCTGCTGATGAACGAACAAGCATTTCAAGTCATGTTTTAATAACAGGCAACACATTTCTAACAATCACACCACATTATCTAGCCCAAATTAAGTATCATTAAAGAACTTGTGTTATAGATACTAGATAATGGAATATATAAGCACACATAGATATTTTGTTTTTATATATAAATATATTAGAAATAAACTTAAATAAACGTAAATACACATCCATGACTAGAAAGCAAATATAATAATACATCTGCCCCTACCAGGATTCGAACCCGGGACCTCTGGCATAGAAGGCAAGGCTACTTACCTCCACACCAAACAGGCCGTCATTATTGTTTTAAATACAAACTAGATATTTTCGGATATTCCTGCGTAGGTTAGATCGTGACTGGATTTCATAAAGCTTCATTCGTTATTGCTTTAATTAGAATGCAACAATAAATTGGTTTATGAAGTAATACAAAGAAAGAGATTAAAAATGGCGTATTTATATTTATTTTTCAGGCAAGTTTTTTATAATGTTTTTATACTGTACTGGCTGCAAGCGTAGCACGGGAGGCATATGACTCAAGTCACAAGACAAGAAACCGACAATTCCCAGTCTCGGATTGAATTTAATTAGTAAAACGGGTCGATCATGCAAATTAGTTTCTTGCAGTGACTTAGGCTAACTTGGGGTGATATCAAAATGAGACATGAAGGCGATTATATCGACTGTACCGGCTACATTTTAACATAATCTGTGATATAAGTCTTGTCTTGGCACGCCATGCTACGGCTGCTGCAATCATCAGCATTTACCTATGAATATAACGCGCTGGTAATTCTTATGTTTAATTTTAGCGTATTTTTTAACTGCTTAATTGAAAGTTTTGCTATTTTTACAGCAACATTTCTTAAATTTATTTCGCATATATTTTTCATGTAATTTGCCAGACCCAACGTTATAATTACCCTAATGAGGTGATTTCAAGTTGATTTTAAAAAAGTAATTAACTACCTGCGAGACAATACTAATTGACAAATTCATTAGAGTTTTTATATATTGTTGACATGTATTACGTATCAATAAAATGTCGTTGTAATCTGCGTGCTATGTGATATTATCGTAAATACTTTTCCAGTTCGTAATTCGCCTAAAATAACTAAGAAATAAAACTGCTAGGATTTTCAATTACGTAATGTCCATTTAAATGTCTTTTCCTGTGTTAGAAAATTAGCAGTATAATTCACCAAAGATTTCGATTAATTTGAGTACATAACGTGACTGAACGTCTGTCTAATTGATCTAACACGGAACCATCAAACTACTGTAGGGATCTGGCAGAAATCATGCATGCAAATTTTATGACGTAAGCGTTCGTTCAGAAAGTAGTTTTTGCGAAACCCAAAGGTTCCCAAAGGAAGCAAGTAAAGGTTTAAAACTGCTTTTTCGCAAAAACCGTGCAAGGAAGCTCAGCGGTGTCCTAAAAAAGCCACTTACAGGATTTCCACATTGTTCGTACCACCTGCGAAGAAGCACTTTGGTCACATTGCCAGAGAGAAAAGTGACAATTTAAAAGAACTGTTCAGACAGATCAGGTCGGTGAGGACACGACCTTCAGCATTGAAGACATAACGCAAGGAGGATATACAACATAAATAGTAATCCTATTGGTCGATTTTCTTCGCTTAGCATAGCTCTGGTGGATGCGCAGATTAAAATATAGAAATATTACATTTTTACTGCCAAAACCCGTATAGAGTCACTCACGAATCTAAGCAAAAAATGTGCTGATAAGAAAAAAACGCTTTATTTTTAATTTATTTTATGTGCTATAAAGAGTATGTTGAAGAAATATTGAAAAAAAAAGTTTCGAAAATAATAATCTTGAACACAATTTATTTTTCACTGTACTTCGTTGAGCAATTACAATGAGCCATTAGAATACGATTCTATGAGATGTCACAAGAATAATTATAATAATAAGACATAAGTCAGTCGTTTATACTCCATAAAATATTAGTCTTAGTACTGTTGATTTTGTAAATTAAATAAATAATGATTATGTAGTGCCATGTACTTGATTCCCTTTTGTGTCTCAAATGTATTCCCCTAAAATCAAAATCCATAACCAGCTTCTTATAAACATCATCTGTCATAATATTTAAAACTTCGAATTTAGTTTTTTCCTACTAGTTTATTATTTGTAAAGGTTTATTTTTGTAATTTGTCTTCTTCTAAATCTGGTTGCCATAAAATTTTCTGTGATACTAAATTATGAAGAAAAAGACATTTTTTGAGATACAATAGACAACCGTATATGATCATCTGTGGATAACCACTGGCTTCTCGATGTCACGTCCCGGGTTCAACGGTTGATTAAATCTATTCTTAAATTTTCGCGATGCATACTTTAAATAAAACACTTTTTACCGGATATTATCGCGTATTTTAAAATTAACTAAAATATACGCGATAATATCCGGTAAAAAGTGTTTTATTCAACGGTTGATGTTCTTATCCATAGGAGAAGGAAAACATCGTAAGGAAACTAAATATCAAAGAAGGATACCAAAGGCATGTTTAAAGTCTGAGAGTGCATGTTTTTCCTAAACTTCGATCCTTCCGCCTTATACCTAAATCGGACGAAATATGACTCTTATCTAGTTTTGTACTATGCGGAAATTCTCAAAAATAATTATTTATCTGTTACTTCAAACCCTGTACACGTCTGTCTAATACGTGATTGACCTTAAATCAGGAAAAGGACCTCGAAATGCTCACAGCCACCAATATAAATATAAGTTAATATACCTAT
This sequence comes from Marasmarcha lunaedactyla, assembly GCA_923062675.1. Taxonomy (NCBI): domain Eukaryota; kingdom Metazoa; phylum Arthropoda; class Insecta; order Lepidoptera; family Pterophoridae; genus Marasmarcha; species Marasmarcha lunaedactyla. The sequence continues at coordinate 11,620,730 of OV281362.1, read as the reverse complement.
TATATGAAGATTCTAATTCATATCTCTGATATCCGTAATAATAATTATTTATACTTGTAATGCTGACAAACGACCACCAATGATATGGACTTTCTTATTCGATTTGGCACTTTAAAAAAAATTATATTTACCGATCAATTTGGAATCGAACAAACTGTAAAATCTTTCCTATTTTATTTATGCTTCGATAAAAACCAAACAGATACTCTGCCTAAATACTTATCAATTCTAGTGTTGTACAAATTACGTGATGGATAAGTTAAGTTACATCACATATTAACCTTTCCTATTGGGGTTATATCGCTTTATACAATCAACCTCTCAGAGTGATGTGTCTGTGGAAATACATTTCCGACAGACAACTTTTCAGATTGATTGTAAAATGTCAAGCTAGTATTGTTCAAATGTTGCCATATTTATAAAATTCATACTGAAAAAAAACGAAGTATGATTTGTTTATTTAGAATTTTATAAATACTTTTATTATACTAATACTTGAAATTTGCAGAAATAGTTATTATGTAGTAAATACAGCTGATTGCCATAAAACACAAAATAATAATAATACAATTCATTCTACTAAGTTCAGAAAAACTATAAGGACCAAAGCTTGTAAATTATGAAAATGGCGAGCAAATTTCAAGATGACTGTTTAAAAATAATAAATTCCACAGATCTACTCGTAAATCTGTTTTGAAATGACATTATTTAGAGTTCCAATGTAGTATTTTAATCTTTCTTAATTTACTCACATAAATGTGTTAGATGTGGCAAATATTTGGCTACTAATTTTCACCGCAACTTTTTATGTAGCTATTGTGAAAACATGTAATGATTGTGTATTTAGATTACATTGTGAATATCAAACGTAAATTGGCTTGTTGGTATTATTAAGATGCGTCATCTTCTTAATTGAAGACTGTGCTATTGTCGGTGGAGTACCTAAACGCCATTTTTTTCTGATTTCCGCTTTAACTTTTAATTCTTCATACGATTGGTCGTGTACTTTATCATTTACTTGATCCATGTAACGTAGGTTCACTGCGCGGAGGCCCAGAAGAACCCACGGTCTTCTGTAGGCGCCCCGCATATTAGGGGACGATCCGTATGTGAATTTGGGCTTGCACCAAGTCTCCCAACTAAACCTGAGAAATATACTTACCAATTTCTTACGACCTTCCAAAATGTCTTTAAAAAGGCGATAAAAGTAGAATGTAGCATAAATAAATAACTTACATATTTTCGGTAAAACGGTCTCATGGCGTGTTGGTAGTATTCTTGAATGCTAAAAAAGTACCAATTCGAAATTCAGCAGGAAGAAGGAAGTTACTGAAAAGTGTATACTTATTTGAAGTCAAGGATTATCATTAAATATGTTTCTTCTCTGTTTTCCACAAAGCTTTATGATCTTTAAGTTTATTTACGCGTAATAAGGTAAGGGTTAGCTATGGAATATCAAAACGGAGATTATTATTTTAAATGTTAGTTCCCACAATATTGTGTTCAGCTCACTAATTGTTTGAGAGGGCGGGGCCATTGAACCTTTGTATGAACCCTATTGTCTCCACGAACATTGCTGCCAATCATATTTTATATTTAAAATGCGAGCTAAATGTTTTAACAACATATAAATAAAAGTTTTCCAAGGTTAAGTAAACTTGTTTCAAGTAATCCTCTCTTAAAATGAAAAGTTACATACTTACATAATCAACCGTTCAAATATTTAATTTTGTAAATTTATAAAATTCAGTAATCAACATAATAAAATAAACATTAATACCGACAATTACAAACATGCAATAAGCCAGTTCAATCAGTAATCAATCAGCCAGACATTTAAACATTATATAAATATCTTGAACTGATTGATTATTATCAGGCATGCGTTTGCGCAATGGTATTGCCATATAACGCCATTTTGCCGGTTTCGTCTGGAAATTATCGCAAGTCTCCAGCAGCTCACATGCGCAAGAGTGGCTTGATTATTGATTAATTGTAATTTATCTTTTTTCGATTTGAAAGATCGTAGTTATTGTTGTGTTGGTGCGTAATTATTGTAATGAATATGGTTTTTTTTCTAATATGTTTTAAAAACACATTAGTAGTCGCTTTTGGAAGTAAGAAAAGGCTATGCAATTTATTATTGCTCTTTTGGATATTTGTATAATCATCCAACTAAATTTTCAGCTTAAAAGCAGAATTCTCTAATGAAACTTACCTAATATTCATTTATATCACATATTTAGTTTAGTTTGTATATGCATTTTTTAAATACCTGAGTAGGTTTTACTCTTTTAATACAAAGAGATATAAAAGGATTACAATTTCGTGTTAAATCACCTACTGATAATTTCATAATATTTAATTATTAACATTTATTTCTAAGATGTTTTCAGTAATAATTCTGGTTTATTTTCGAACTAGCCATCAGTAGTTTTGAAGTCTGATATTTTTAAACAATTTTAACATTTTAATGCCTAAAAAGTTGGTTATTATTTAATAATATCGCAAATGATATTAGAAAAGCTTCTAATTTCATGCAATATTAACATAAATAATACGAACTCACACGTGATTGGAATACATGGAATCACTGCCGTCCTGTTTAAATTTACATACAATGAATTAGTAAACTATGCGTACAGACACCTTCGAAAACATATTAGACATAATATTATTCATCAATGTTAAACAGCCAATATTGAAGAGCATTGTGTTCTCTTATCAATTGTTATGACCGCACTCTATTAGCGCTACTAAATAAGCGCGAATTTGTACTTTATCTATACTCCACCTAAATCTTTATTACTTAAAACATTTGACGTCTCTGGACACGGCCTTTAGACTGTCGCAGTTATTTGAACCATAATTAAAGGACACGGAGACTCCGCGTTATGGCGACTGCAACATGGCCGAAATATTGCAAAAACGAAATAAAAAAATCAACATTTTGGCAAGAATCACTTGAGTAAAGAGTTAAAGAGTTTTAATTTATTATATAATATATAATTTATTGTGCATAGACGCATACTTTTGTGCATAGTATCATTACTAAAAGGAAAAATTTCTGGTGCTTTATAGTATATGTATGTTATAGTATATAACTGACTACTTTAGTCACTTATTAAATTACGATATAAGTTGAAATAATATCAACAAACATTTACGTTCAACAATCTCATTTCAAAAACAAAAATATAATGTGTAAAATAAAAAAAATAACAAATAAATAAAATCTTATTACCAACACGTCGTAAAACTTCGCCGACTGTCCTTGTAGTTGACGTAGTTCCTTTTGAGAACCGATTGTCTCCATTCACTGCCTCTAAGTGGCTATGATCGATTATATTCTTAGTATTTTTTGATAGATGTGCGAAGTAGATCGATTAAGTATCATTAACATTTAATGGTAATTTTCCATCAAATAGTGAATTAACTCTATATATCCTGCTAAGCCTCACTGATTTGGCCTTATACTGGTTTCGGTAATAATTCCATGTAAAATTAGCATCAAAATTTCGTCCAAGTCGGCCTAGCAGTTTGTCTTCAAATGCCCAATCAAATGAAAATATTTTGCAATCAAAGTATGTCCAGGTTTTTAATGACTATATTTTTTAATGAATCATCTATAAATGGCGAAATTGAAATCAAGTGACACATTTTCTGTTATTAATCTACCCGTAAATACGAACAACTTTTTAACGGAACCATTTTCAAACTCGTAAATTTCTAAACTCTCTATCTAAATTCGTAAAATAAATACCTACTCGACCGAATTGCAAACTAGATTTTTTTAGGTTATAAAGTTGGCCCCATGTAAAAAGTGGTTTTTATTTGCGGGTAGATTCATCCCTGAAAGTTTGTCACTTGATTTCAATTTCCCCATGTACTTACTTTTGTTTTTTCAAATTTGAATTTTATTTTAAAGAACATTGTATATTTCGGTATGCTTTCGTGGGTATATTGTTTCAAAGACATTGTATCGGGTAGTATGTTATTTTTCATATTATTACGAGTTTGTTATATAATATAATTTTGCTAATTCTGTCAATATTTATCAAAAATATTAACTTATAACTCAAACAAAACCTACACAGCTAGTGTTGCTTACGTTAGGTAAATATTGATTTTATGCAGTAGTTACGTTTGCACGTCAAGTTTTCTCAATGCAATTTAATCAAAGTTTGTGAAATGAGTTTACTAAAAAGTGTAGGTTTCTCGTATGAGGGTGGTCCGTTGCCTGAATTTATATAGCTGAAACCTTATTGGCAGATATTAAGCAAACAAACGAGTTTGTTTACGACTCATGTTTCTACGCATATGTTCCTCCAGCTTCGAAATTTGGTCACCCAGTCACTGCTTACTTCGCCGTGTTAATTTGTCTCATGATCTTAAGATTCCCTTTTCCCGTCGTGTGACCGCAACATGTCCACCGCAGGACAAACTGTGGTGTACTGGTAGAAGATGTTCCCGTAAGATCTCGTCTGGGGTGCCACTACAGTTCTTCCTTTTTTGACCGCCATAATAATCACGTTTATGTGGTTGTGTTCTGGTTAAAGGGAAGATACAGCCAGTGCAAATACGTTTGGCAACGCTTCATTAGTCCAATCAATAATCACATATATACTGATTCATAAAATATCTACGACTAGTAATTTCCTTGCCACGTGGATCGCTCGTTTGTCGGCTTTAAATTAATTAAAAAAAAAGTGTTACCGCATCAGTTACACCGCTCAATTTTGATATCCATTGTTTTATAGCTACTTCAACCAGGTTATTGGTCCAATTATGACGTGACGGTTATAAGATCTGCGAGACGTGGTCTTAAGCTATTGTTATAAAAAATACTTTTACGATACAAAATTTAAAAATACAAGTGTAAGCAATACAATATTTGTGTGCCGCTAAGGAGGATCGTCTGTTCGTTTTCAACTTCATATTGTAAAGAACGCCGGTGTATACACTTGTGCTATCGAAGAGTACCTACTAATAATGGGACGCTTTTGTGCTTTACTTTTACTATTATAGCATCACAAAGCTTAAGATAATATAATGAAATCCAGTGATCGGATTGGAAGTGGCAGACAGAATGTGGCTCACAAACTTATAAGTTTGCTGCCGATAATCTTTAATACTGGTTGTTATCCTGTGCATAAAAATATGTGCGAAAAAATAAATAAATATTTGGCAATTGCTGAAAGTAGGAAATGTAGAAATTATTTACTTCAGCTCTGATATTACTGGGTATAAGTGTCTGCTACCAAAGTATACTTATAGAAGTAATTTTTCGAATAGTGACAATTAGCAACTTAAAGTTCCAATCGCTTTCTCTATTAAATAGCAATTTCGCACAGGTATGTTTTGATAAATGTATTAAATAAAAAATAAAAATAAAACATACGTTATTTCAACAAGTGTAGCAAGCTAAACATAAAATAATTTTTGAAATCGGCCGATCGTTTAAGAGTTTATCTCACACGGCACCCTTAATAATCCCACCGAAAGAGATATCCGGCTCAACTAACATACTTTTAGTTGAGCCTCTTCATTTTAATGTATCTCGAGTTCCTTTACAAGTAAGTTTCGAACAGATGTTTGAAAATGAAAAAACTAGCCTTCTCCAAGAAAAACTATTGTGCCACCAAATTTAAAAGATTAAATAAAAATTAATTCTTTGAGATACATTATGTTCTTAATTTGTATTATAACTTAATGTTTAAATTAGCATAAATCAATATTTATATGAATAACCATTACTAACAGAAATGGAAACATCTGTTGGAAAATGGAAAATCTAACGGGTTTTAACGACTATATGGAATTTTGACTTAACACGCAAATAACTTTTGTACGCGTAATTTTTTGTGCATCTAAGGTTTCCCTTCCCTCTTGTTCACCAAATTTGTGTACGGAAAAGCCGGTACACATACGCAAAAATAAATATATTCTATATAATATATTATATATATATTATAATATATTATATATTCTAAACAAAGATTTTCCTTTAAAAGACATAATTAAAAGGATAACGTTTCATTTGGTCCTCAGCCTTCAAAGGAGAATGCGTCAATAGCACGGCCGCTCAACGACAAAGCGGAAGTGTCTGAAGAGCGCGTGCAAAATGTTGGATCTTTTTCCGGTGCGATGGATGCTGTCCTTGAACAATGGGGGAATCATGAACCAGTTTTTCATGGCACTTATGGGTAAGTTTATCTTTACGTTAAATATTCTTAAGGTGTAATAAGTAATGAATTAAATTCTGTTGTATGTGGGTAAATGCTCAGTGTAGTATATTATTATATTTGATAATGGAAAGTTATCGACGCTTCCGACAAAACGGTGTTATATTTAAGTTCTGTGAATATCCATTAATCTTTTTCTATGTATATAGTAAATATTACGTAATTTAAAGTGTTATCGCAATGTCAAAATAGTTAACATGATTTTTATAAAAGAAATATCCCAAAATGCAAGGTGTCTGGGCCAGGTCTTTGTACACTTTATCAAAAAATAGTTTAAGATGCTTAGAACACTTTTTGATTTCTAAATTGTTTTTAAAACCCTTTGTTTATTAGTAGGAAATGAAATTTTGCATTATTAGTGTGCAACATAAACATAAAACATCATGGCGGAAAAAAATTCATTTTGACAGCTAAGGTTTACTCAGATCTTTTTGTTTTGTGTATCGAGTAGTATCGAGGACTGATTGCCATTAAGTCCAAAGAATTGAATTGAATTGTTTTGTGTATTTTTAGCTTATTTAACAGTTGTAAAGTTGTAAGCCGAAAGAAAAAACTCAAGCGCAACGAACAATCAAACAGACAGACAACTATCAATGTGATGTGAGTGAAGTGTGCTGTGAGTGAGGTGGCTGTCGCCTCTGCTCAGTAAACTAACTTCACTTGACATCTTCTGCCATAGAAAAGACACATTGCCAATGTTGCCCGCTAAAACGGACACAAATAGTGTTGACTTTTTTATTTTCTTACCATCTAACTACTAATTAAATCAAATTATTAGTGTTTTTCCTGTAATTACCATTTATTTGTAAATTTTTTTTATATGGTGTACAAAGACCTAGCCCGGGTTGTGACATTTCTTTTATTCAATTTCTAGATTTCGTTATGCAGCGTAAGTAAGCACCTTTACTTTTAAATATCCAAAGAAATAATGTGATTTAAACAAAAACGGTCTCAGTGTCTTTTTCCTAAATAAATTGTATTGTCTGAAATTCGATACCTATCGGTCTTTATACCTTTAATAGTAAATCAAACTAACAATGGGAGAAATTAGGTGAAATAAAAGACAGCCCTTGTAGTGGTTTGTGGTTCATAACAGCCCTCCGTTGCGTTCCGTTAATTGAACATTATTTATATCACTTATTAATGTCAAGGATTTTATGTATAGTGAAATATTCTTAAAACTCGCTATACTTGCTTTGGGGCATAGTATAACTATACTAATGAACTATTTAGTATGTTTTTTATTTGTTTTATTAATAAAAGTTTTAACATTACCTATGTTGCAGTCCTTAATGTGTCAGCAAAAAGACGTTTGATAGACATAAATACCAAATTTCGTATAGTAATTTATGTAAATAAGAAATAAAAATTTCTATAAAACAAAACGATGACAATGTGCACCGATTTAAATAAGTATCTTACGTATAAATGTTAAACAGTTATAAAATGTTTGAAACCCGAACTCGTTATGTTCCTATGTAAAAAAACATTGCTTTTATAATCACGTGCGAGAACATGAAAACGTATTTAAAGAAAACTCTATGCTGTAGTATTTTATTGTTATGATAAGACCAAAAGCGCGATAAAAATATGTTAAATAAACTTCTCATTGTTGTTTTTGCAATTGTACTCATGCCACGTAAAATGTTTTGTACATAAAATTACCTATACAATAATGTAAGCATCGCTGTAAACATTTCGTTTATATACTCGAAACGTATTTTTCCCTTATTTTTTACAAACTATTCAAAACAATTTTGGTTTTAATGTCAGCCATATCAAACTGTCTTTATTATGAAATTTTAACATCCCTAATTGTAAAACTTTTTATACATTCAAAACCAACGGTTTTTGATTCTCTGTCGGTTTTCTGTCATTGTTTTTTTTTTAGGAATACTCGTGTCTATCAGGTTAGGGTAAGTTCACACGGAAATTCCGTATTTACAGGCTGGTTTTAGGTAAGGTTAGGTTCCTAGTGTAGGTAATGTTTACAGTGCGTTTTCAGGACAGTTTTTGATCGCGGCTTTGATACGATAAACGGTTAAGTATTTAAATACTGTTTTGTGTGGGAAGTCGCTAAGATACAACTACATACACCATCGACGGATAAACCGCATAAAACGTTTACGATAAAATGGACCGTTATGTGAACATACCCTTAATATCAAACCAAATATTGGATTAGAATTCTAGTTCGAATTGGCTTCAATTGACATTGAATAAAATTTAAGGATATACTCATATGTAAAGTTTTCGAAGTCCTGCTTTTTCTTATCATGTATATTAATTATTAACATTTTACTGTTCTCTCCGTACGTGGCGGTACGCTTAGGTCCTAATGCCATGTGTTACGCCTTAATGAACATTTTACGATAATAGGTATACAGTTCATTAAGGCGTAACACTGTTCATAATTGCAAATGCAATTGATAATCTTAGATTTATGTGTTATGTGGCCCTTGAAATTCATATAAACAGGGCTGGCTTAACCTGCGAGCATTTTTTAATTAAAAAAATCACTAAAATTTACCTGGGTCAGTGTGTTTACATCTTGAATTTGAAATAGCAAGTCTACAGACATTTTTATTTATACTACTTACAATCATTCGCTACTTTCAATCGGTAAACTTCATAAAATTTCGAGTTCCATATCAACGTAATATCAAATGTTAAATCTTGTTCAAAAATCTCCGGCTTTAAGATTTTTCTCTAACTTCGACACAACTCGAATAATGAAAATTGCCACCTAGGTAATTCAATGCCATCTGCCATACTTCTCTATCCAGGCTAGGGGTTATGCATAACATGCTGTCACATTGTTCAGTGTTACCCTACAAAATTTTCTCTAATGTGGCATCCAAAATTGATCCAGAATTGAATTATAGGTGAAAAGCCACTACAGGGATTTTTCCATTGTTTTTCAATTTTTTTTAATATAAATACGAACTTTTACGGTGCAAATGTAGTCAGTATTTGAATAGCTCTACCAGTTTCATTAATAAACTTTTTGATTTCAAGAGGATTTTATATGAGTTTATTAATGTTTTTATTTTTGCAATTGTAGCACATACATTGTTTTGCACAAATCTTGTAGTTACTTTAGAAACTTGTTAATATTGTCAGTATTTTATAAACGTGGCTATTATTCGTGTTAAGGGCAAAGCAGATTAGATCATTTTGTATGTTACTTATAATTGACTGTTTTATGGGCAATGTTGCAGAACTGAATCAAAAAGTTTATTGTTGGGGGTTTAGAAAATAGCTAATAAACTGTAATAAATAAATTAGTCTCATGAAGACATGTTACAAAGTAACTAAATAGAATAATATAATTAGAAGATTTATTAAGTTCACTAATAGCTTTACAACGAACTTAATACGGCCGAATGGCATAGTTGGTAATAGCTCTGAATGTCCTGGTCGTGGCATTCCGTGGTGTGATGAGCAATAATGATGGTTCTCGGCTCATAGTTGTTTGTATCATTTTGTATATGTATGTTTATTCCGGGTTCCCCCAGTTCACTGTATGCTCATCCACAAGCTCTGCTTTTACGGCCATAGGGTTGATGTGTTTGAATGGGGATTTTATATTTATTTTTTATTCCTTACTAAAAAACTACATCTCATATCATACCACACTGGGTTTCAGCCGTGTAACTCGCGAGCCCGAGGAAATATCTTAAAGACATACAGCCTATGTACTTCTAAATAGTACCGCTTTTCAACGATAAATGTATTATTATTATCTGTTCAGTAATTTCAGAGTCTTTTGATAACAAACTAGAAAACAAATACAATTTTCTCTTTATAATATAAGAGATAACTACTTCTGTAGTTCACTGAGCGTCTTGACCGGGTATCAGGCCATACATAAGGAATCTGAACAGGCCCCGGTAAAACATCTAATTAAAATGTGTTTTACAAACTTCCAAACATTTATTCTTTTTGACGTTACATTAGATAAGACGGATTTGTAGTATAGTCGAAGATATTCAGAAACAAATAATCGGGATTAACACTAGAGCGAAACTGCCAGCTTTCCCATAATAATAAATAAGTGTCCTTCACTTGTAACTAACTGTTTGAACATTACCATACAGGTTTTAACAGTAATTCGCACAAGTACACTTTACAACAACAAAACTACAAAATGGACTGTTTCCTAAGTGTTTACAAACATGGCCACTTTTGTACATTGTACTTTAGCGGAACCGTAACAAGCAATTTAATGCTTTAAAATGTGTGACGTACGAGTTGGTTTTGAATGGTAGCAATTATTGTTGCGCAGATGAGAATTAGCATCGTTAGAAAGGAAATGCCTTTCTTGAGTCTCTGTAAACTATACTTAGTATCAGCAGTTTGGCTCCTTCCTGAGGTAAAAAATAAAGTGACCGTCATCGAAGTGACCTGCCACTACTTTTTTGGTCTATACATCGTCGTTTGAGATCCATCAAAACTGCGCGATGAACACTGGAATGCTCGATGGTACGCTTCGCAAAAATCTTCATAAATATATTTTTTATAATTATATGAAGTTATCCTATTGGCGGACTATTTCCTCAAACACCGCTATGTGATTCCGCAGAGCTTTGGTACGCACAGCTTTATAAGAAGCGCCGATATAAACAGACAAGTCGATATTCTTACAAAGTTTAACTTTTATTCACCGCTATTTCATTTACTAAAAGTACATGGTAGGTAATATAAATAATTATTGCAAAAAACAGACACAAAGCATACACAATTCAAACAAAAGGAGTATGTATTGTAACAATTGTTGGATTAAACTCGCAAATTACGGTATGGCCATGGCATAATCGATAATTTATTATACAAGACACTTTATTTCTTCTTTCTTTACTGCATCATAATAGTTATATCAATAATAATCGAGAGCAAGACGATATACACTTACTCTGCGTTCAGATCACATGCATTCCTACAAGCATTTTATCTTTATACACAAAAATTTTCACGCAATATTTATATTATTGAAACAAATTATTTAAAAAACGACGTCATAATCTTAAACAGCTCATTAAAATGTTATTCAATAATTATTAAAAAATTATAATTATTTAATTATTCCTCCGCTGTTATTGTACTTCGTCATAACATTATAATTCACGAGTAGTACCTACCTCTAGGTGATTTAAGATTTAGGTCAATACCTCAAGAATACCTGTTTCCATTGTTTTACGGTAGCCGACAGAAATACGGTCGTTTCAAGATGTAGTTTTTTTAAACACTAGATGTTGTGTGCGGTTTACCCGGTAAAAATACCGGGTAAAAACAGCGGATAAAATGTACCCTATGTAACCTACTCGTACGTTACCTATTCGTTCGTATGTAACTTCAGGACAATGTACCTTTGAATCAAGAAAACAATTTTAAAACCAGTTCCCTTGTCTCAGAATTTATCGATCACGTGTAAACAAACAATAAAATATTTACTTCATATAATAATAAAAGTAATAAAGTAAAAAACAAAGTTTAACATTTTGAAATTTGCAATTTGGAATATACTTATAATTATACGAGTATTTAACCAAATTATAATAAGAAGATGGATAAAAATAAATTAGAAATAAAAAATACACCTAAACTAGAACCAACTGAAGGAAACTTAGGCTGGCCGAATTACTACTCTGGATCGCAATAGAAATTCGTTGTGCGAGGTAGGTGCCAGCCTTAGGGTCACAAGTTTCATTAACCAATCGTCGCGCTAGGTCCGAAAAAATAAAGTTATACATAACGCCAAAAATTTTTTTTTTTCGGTTAGAAGCAAAGGCTTTACGGGTCACAAATTTGTATTTGAGTAGGGACTAAAAAGTTTTATTGTGAGTACTAGCTCTCTTTGATCTACACCTTTTACTCAAGTCTGCTACGAAATATTTTGGACTTTGGGAGTTCTAAAATGTGTTTAATTTCCAAGTAAAAAATTCAGAAGCTTGGATCACTTCTCTTCCACGCGCTCCTCTGTCCGTTAGGTTTTGCTTTAAAATTAAGGAAACCGGTTGTGTGCACAGCCGGCAATCAACTACGTGTATCATTTATACTAGCCGGGTAACTAATTATTTCTTTGGCCCTGGGACATGTTCTCAATAATCATTAATCCCTCTTATTTTATTTCACATTTATGAACTATCCGTTTACTGTATCAAGTATTATCAACAATGATTTATCATAGTAATGCAAAATTTATATGAACATGGCATGATTGTCACGCAATTGTACTTGCGAAATTTAGTGCCTACTCAAACGACTTTGTAATATCTTAATAGTAAAATATACGATAAATAAATCCCCAGCCATGGCCCCAAAGTAAGCAGTAAATAAAATGATATTACAAGTCACAATTTATAGTTAGTATAAGCTAAAAGATGAAGTTATTTCTATATAATTTTATTCATTGGTAAAAGTGAAACGGGTTGAACGATGACGTATCAATATTAGTTGTAGTACCACCGCCATGTGACACTATAGGTCACGGGTTCGAAAAATAGGTTTGTTGTAGTAATAGTTTCTTTTGTTAAAATCTCGTCTGGAGCAGTACAATAGTCCTTCCTATATTTGACTGCCATAATAATGAGAGATGAGAGGTGGAAGATGCGTCATGCATACCGCCGCAGGAAAATACCGACCTCTGCGAGGTTATGTGGGACTCACCAGAGTGGAGCCTACCTACTAAAAACCACCTTGCCGGCTGTAGCATGGGAATGCTATCAGCCTGCATCGGAGCGACACCCGGGTAGGGAGCTGGGTGAGCAAGGCCAGCAATCGGCTTATATAATCGGGATCGCATTCCTTTGGAACCTTAATTTGAAATTTTGAATTTAATCTTATTAGCCAGGAATCAAGTATATTTTCTTACAATAGTTTTGTAAGAATCCGTGTGTAAGAGACTTAGCTTGTTTGGCAGCCTCCATTGCTGTCATAAAAAAATTTAATTGACATGATTGTCAATAAAGAAAACAATATATTTAGAAAAATTAAGAAAATCCAAAAATACTAATAAAGAGGAATATTTTACCATAAAAGATGTAAGTATTACAATTTAATATTCATAAATAAAAAGCCTACGACCAATGATGTTTATGGGTGCGGATGCCACTTACAATCTGATGGGTCGCGTGCTCGTTTGCCGGCTACGAAAATAGTAAAAAATAGGTGAAAGGTACATAATAATTATACATAGAAGTTATTTCCGACACGTGGATATATTATTGTCACTAAAGTGTGTTTGTGTCGTTTGAGGGTGTTCGTTGTTTAGATACTTGGGGGGAGGGACTTGCCGAGCTAACAGATGCAGATAACAATAACATTGTATAGACAAAAAGCGACACTGTAAATTTATTTTGAAAAAAATATATACCTGTGAATTTTGTAGACAGTTCTTCTTCACGAAGGTTTTTCCGAACTGGTGGTAGAGTCATGTTTTATTTGACGTCAATGAGAACAAGTAATTGTCAATGTTGAGAAATAAATATTTGAATTTGAATTTTGAATTTGAGTTTTATAGATATGTCTAGGTTGGAGGTTATACTCGTATGTTTATGTGATTAAGTTTTTTTCTGTTTTTATTTTTATCATGTTTACCTAACTTAATTCGAATAATAATACGATGTTTACCGTCCATTTAAAAATGTTTAAGGACACTGCAGACATAGCACAACAAACTGTGTCGTATAAGTCGAAAATGTCTCACATTTCACGTGTTGTATGGCTCGGCAGGCTAAAGTTTGCGCGTTGTTCGGTCTTTTGTAGGCGCTCCGCATACTAAAGGGCGACAACACTGCAGGGGATAAGAAGGCGATTCTGAGCCTGCACGAAGTTCCCCGACTGTACACCATGGCGTGTACTGATATGTCTCAAGACCGGTCCCGCTGTTTCATTGCGAATAACCATTCACTTTTGGACTTGTTTCTTATGGAAGTCGGAACACTAATTACTACTGCATGTCATTATGGTTGAATTACAAAGATGTAGAATACGTAGAATATATATGTAGGGAGCGTTTTGCAATGTTGTATTCTTACGGCCTCACTCACAGACTTCTAATGTGAAAAGTTTGATGAATTATAAAAGTAATGATAAATAAACATTCCATTTCGAACTTCAAATGATTACCAAAGGCGCTCGAGATTTAAGCAAATCGAGACTTAGATTAAAATTATTAACAACTTTGACCTCACCACCAAAAAACTGCAAAGCCTCGACCATCGTCGGAAAGTTGCCAGTTTTGCAGTCTTCTACAGATTACATTTTGGAGAGTGCGCGAATGCTCTTTTTGATCAGGTTGAACCCACACCCTTCTTGCATCGGACTACTAGACGCAAACAGACCTTCCATCCCTTCATGGTAGATATCCCAAGAAGTCGAACCAAACGCTTCGATAGTTCCTTTTGGTGCGGGTCGCCAAGGTGTGGAATGAACTGCCTGCGTCTGTTTTTCCAGAAAACTATAGTCCTAGTTCTTTCAAGCGTCGAGTGAATAGGTATCTCGTGGATAGACGTGTAACACCTTCGTCTTCATCGTCACTTTCCATCAGATGAGATAGAAGACAAACGTCTAAACCTTTTTCAATAAAAAGTATCAATAAAGTATAAATTGCCTTTAAAAATCTTTAATTAGGAGCGCCTCAATTAATCATTTGAAGTCTGTGAGTGTGGCAGTTACGTTTAGTTGTTCTTTTTATTTAATTTTTACGTCATGCGAATTTTTTTTTATCTTGTATTAAAGACGCGTGTGTAGTCTTTATACGTTTAAACCCTTTTACGAACTTACGTAAGAACCTCGTGGATATGCGTTGTAACATGTGAAATAGAAGAAAATTAGCCTAACTAACCCCAATCCTAACTAATAATAATATATTCCTAGTCAAACACACCAATTCTATGGCCCAAAGTAAGCAGAGCTTGCGTTATGGATGACCATACAGCGAACTGGGGGGGAACCTAGAATAAACATGCCAAGGCGTTCTTCGGTCTTTTGTAGGCGCCCCGCATACTAAGGGGCAACTACTCGGCAGGGGATTCGAATCTGCGAACTAAGCCTGCATCAAGCTCCCAGACTGTACATACGTAGTCAGGGGCATGCAAATGTACCTCCCCTTCATCCAGAAAAGTAGTGCAGTCAAACTTTTCGAGTAATAAAACTAGTTTCTTTGCATAGCGTTTCAATTTTAATATTTTTAAAACATTTCGAATAATTGTTCCTTAAAAATACTTTCTATGTAATTTGAGTGTAAAATTACAGTTCTACCAAACGAACTAGACGAACAGGCAGAATGCGGCCTTTCAATAATTTAATGCAAATGTACAAAATAAGCGTATACAGATGGTCCAAGTCATTGGTCCGAAGTGCGCTTATAACTTGTACATAATACAGTAACTGTGTTGCGTGACAGAAATCAACTGATTGTACACGCACACCAAAGCGACCAGAACACGGTTTGACAAGATGGCGGCTGCCACACAAAGTTACGATGCATATTTACTAGCACTCGCACATATAGGGCCACGGTCACAAATGACTTGAACCATCTGGACCAATACAATACCATTGAATGCCTCAATATCGAAATAAATAATAACAGCGCTTTCCGTTTCCTACCATGCCCTAATAAATGACGTCACTTTTGACAGCTGTCTAGTACACAACTGTAACACATTGCTCTTATTTGTCGTGACGCTCACTGATTTAACCTTGCGATATAAGATGGATCTAGATTATATCACGTTTATGGAAAAATTATGATAGTAAACATAGGATGGAGGACACATTTTGAGATTATATTATGTCACATAGATAAGATTAAGGTTACGATTATAACTTACACAATTACAGTCCGTACTGTCACTTTTTAAAGGTCATTATGTTATGGTTTGATTAAAGTGAAATAGAGAAAGATATCTGACGTTCTTTCTTTTTGTTATCGACTCAAAAACTCAATAGTATTGCTTGCCTACATAAACGAGATAGAATGATGCAAAACATGGGCTTGCGAGAGAGACAAAATATTTCGTGTTATATATCGTACTCTGTTCGCGTCGTGACATTTGACAAGTAAAATCAGGCGACAGGGAACTTGAATTTAGGCGTCCGTATCTCAGGAACTTCTTCCGCTATCTTTAATCAAAGATGTTTTGGTTTTTTTTAATAATAGATATTGTATGTTTCAACTTATAAAATATGTAATCCTATTGTTTGTATGACTAATCAGTTCTATTATTATTGACAGGAAATATTTGTCTGTTTCATAATTTATTTGTTTATTTGTGATCGTTAAACTCGAAAACTATTAAAAGCATATTGACGGCCCAGTTCCGTAGTGGTTCGAGTCCTAGTCAGAGCATTCATTTGTGTGATGAACAGAGATGTTTTTTCTCGGGTTATGGTCGTTTATATTTATATGAATGTTTATTCTGGGATCCCCCAGTTCTCTGTATTACTAGTTACTTTAGCCTCATACAGTTGGCGTCTTTGTCTGGGGATAAACAATTAATCTGTACAATTATTCGTTACACATGTTAATAAAAAAACTTTATTTGGACTAGAAAAACAATGCAAATGTTCCATATATTTAATCTTACTTGCCATGTCCTTTTCAAACAACATATAATATATATATATCATTTTCACATTCATCCAGTTAGATCATACTTCTATGTTTTTAAAGGTTGCCAGTACGTGACATTTATAAACGTCAATATTGTTTTTATTTTACCCAGTAACAGGTTCAAAAGTATATTCTTATCTATAACGGAAACTTACAATGATTCCTTCTATGAAGTAAGATGAACGACAAAACCTTTAAAACATGGATAAATCAGGTTGCAGAGATAGTACGTAATACGTGCGCGTGCTTCTATTTTAGTATCAATTATTACGTCACAGCTCCGGTTACGTTCTAACTCGTTGCAATGAAGATAATAACGGCTATCATAATTATTTAAATTAGGAATAATTTTTCTATTGGAATGCTCTGAATGGCAGAGTTGTTTGATGAAATGTCATTTTTTATAAGTTGTACTTAATTGTGATAAGTATAAGGTATAGTAGCGTATAAACACGCAAAAATATAGATATTTATAGCTAGAATTTATCAAACGGCGATAGTAGAATTTATTTTATTAAAATATAATAAAATTTTACAGTCCCTAGCCCGCCATATTATACCCGTCTACGTGGTTGTGTTCAATACAGAGCAAGGCAAGGCAAGAGGAATTATAAGAACAATGTCAATAAACGATGGGTACATACAACACAATATCCAATAGAGGTTATGGACATTATTATGTCCATGAGCACGGAAGCTTTTTACCGTCGTTGGACCGCATACTCGCTTGCCGGCTATGAAAGTGTAAAGATTTAAAAGATATTTTGAATTGTTTTCTAAATCTATTACAAATAGGTTCTATTAGACTTGAAAATAAAAGGCTAGCGGGAAATATGTAATACCAATAACAGTTTTTTCTCATAAAATCATTTTTACCTTTGCAGCGTCGTCCCAGACGAGACCATAGCTAAACAAACTCTGCTACAGCTAATCTCAAGCGATCTCATAAATATTAAAAGACTGTAGTCAGACAGAATAATATCAATATTCTTATCATCAATTTAGTCAAGCCATATATTATCCTTCGGGAATATAACACGGAACAAATCCGGAAATGAAAACGTTTTTTTTTATTTCTTTAATGTTTCTTCTTGAAAGAGATCTGACAAAAAACTTGATAGGTCAGGAAATTGATTTGCTTTTTTACCTGTTATTTGAATGTTAAATGTTTCCTACTTAAAACTTCATTTTAGTTAGCACAGCTTGTGTCATTCAGCGAACTAGGTTAATACATATAATACATACATATATATATAAACAACCGCGTAAACAGACGGACAAACAATCCTTACTACGATTCGAACTTGAAATCCTTGGATCCTTTTTTTACTTCGATGTTAAGAGACGTTGGTGCCAATGAATACCATTCGTCGAAGATGTTTTATTTACTGGTTTAACCATTGGTTGTGGATACTACATTTGAACATCGATTAACGATGCGTTACGGACTGTAGGGTTCAGTTGGGTTTGCCTTTGTTCCAGTAATTGCCGTGGTTGTTCCTTCCCACTAACCGGAACACAACCTCGTAAACATGGTAATTATTGCGGTCGAAATAGGACCACTAAAACAAGCAAGACTTCCGAGGCTTATTAGATAAGGCCAATATATCATGTTTCTAAAGGTAAAATAATGTTTATACTACACCTGCTCACAAAAAGAACTCGTTATTTTTCACAGGAAAGATCGTATATCATAACTATTGAACACATTATGCGGGGTGAAAAAATGGATGAAAATTAGTTTCTGACCCGCTTTAGCGGGAGAAAAAGCTATATAAAAATCGATTTCTACACTGCTTGATTATTTTTAATTTATGACAAGCCTATAGTACTGTAGACTTGGCTGAACCGGCTTTGTTTTCTCCTTTTTAAATTAAACATCAAAAACAAATGAAAGTCGAGTAGTTACGAGCGAAGTTTCTTTTCTTTGTGTCTGAATCAAAATGTCTAGTAACGAGAGTGAATATTTGTAGATTGACGCCACCTGAAATAAAAGATACTGCCCAAGCAGATGTAGTAAACCTTTACTTGGGAAATCCAAAATCTAATATCAATAAATAAAAATAATTTTTAAGCGACAGTCAGAAAGAGGGTTATGTGATTTCCATTGTCTGTATGTATGTATGTATATTTCTTTGGCACTCTGTTTGACGAAATTCAACAGAGTAACATAGAGTAGGTACCTATATTATTTCCCGGAATTATCTCGGAAAAGGAATTTCATGGGAAAATAATTTTAGTATTGTCAAATTCCTCGTTTATAGCTTTTTTATTTTACTTCGTAGATAAATTAGGTTAATAAACACAAATTAAAAAGAAGTACGAAAATAAAAGTCTTGTAGCATTATATGTTAGTTGATATCCTTCCAGATACACCAAAGGTTCAAATACTGTCGAAAAGTCATATGTCACGCCATGGTTGTACACTCTGCGCTTGCCTCAAGATTCATTGTTTTTCAAACTAGTATTATCTTATTTGAGTTGTAAAGCACTTCTGAGGCCCATTATATCTTTACCAAATCATTAAAAAATAAATACTTATAGTTTATACGATTACAATACTAAATAATAACCAATTTCTTTATCTGAGACCAATGAATACATACATTACCTAAACTTAATGTTAATCACTTTGAATCTAGTGTTGTTACATATTTATTTATTAACTTAGTCAGTCCCTCAAAACCTACAGTCTAATAACTCACCACAATTTAAAACGGAATGCCCGATTATCGTCACGTGCGTCTTTTATTACAATCAGTTATGCGTTTTACAAACTAATTAAAAACCAAGTCACAAGTTTTTAGATAATATTCGACCTTTTTGATCTTAACATAGAGCTCATTTGACCTTGACAGCGTCTGAATTTGATAATATTCGATCACTCTTGTAACTAAATAATGATATTCATTTGACATTTCAATGTTATTGTTCCTAATTTAAATTAATAGGTGTATTCTTAGAAACAGTTACATTATGAGTCATTGGGATTTATGTAAAATGCATTAAAAAAATTTGAATTTGGAATGTGGATAAGTTTAAAATATTGAAAAGAGAAAGATGTATATCTGTTTGGTTTAAGCTGCAGACCAATTAAAAAAAAAGATAATTTAAAAATATGTATCTTAGTGTATATATATCTTCTGGCTCATGACAACGTCGTCTTATTCGTCGAAATTGCAATAAATTGATTGGATTTGGTGAAAATCACTCATCACAATGAGTCATCGCTGGCATGGAGGACCCTGTATTTATCAATATTGTACGTGATTATTATATCGAGTAATGACGCGTGGCCGAGCGCAGCCTTCAATTAGCATTGCCTTTGTTCCAGTAATGGCACTGGCTGTTCCTTTCCTTGGACTGGAACACAACCATGTAAGTGTGATTAGTATGACGGTCAAAATGGGAAGGACGGGCCGCGCCAGACGAGATCTTAACATAAGAAATTCTCCTGCCGCTGAATACCACGTCTTTACTTTACCATATTTACTAATATTATAGAGAGGAATTATTATCGTTTCTTTGAAGAACTCCAATACTACCGAACTGATTTCGACAATCATTTTGCTTTTGAAAAGCTACATTCTCAAGAAATTTTAGCAATAGTATAAACAAAGCCTTTTTATTCCAAACACAATCTTCAAACGCTATTCTCATGATTTGCGTTTTTTTAAATAAAAAATACTTATCAAGTGAGAAGCTTGCGATGCGTAATACTTATTCACGCCAGTATAGACCTTTCACGGTTTCATGGCGCGTCTATTATAGATAATACAAGTCATCCTCCTTGCGTCGTGTATTCTCAATGCTGAGGGTTGGGACCTCGCCTGTATGCTGTGTGCCACGTTAAACTTATATATATATGTAACGCACATATAGGCATATATAGCACACACACATATATATATAATTCATCGGAGGCTAACCGGCCCTACCTAATGTCCCTATGAGCACCTGAATCTCTATAAACACACAGTTCATAGAGATTTAGTAGCAAAAATAGAAATCCAAAGAAGCCTTCTACTTTTTTTTTAGAAATTTTAGAAATTTTGCGAAAATTCATAAAAACTAGGAAAAATCACCTAATACATCGGGGTAATTCAGATAACTCTAAACACGAGACACCCAAAAAAAATTTTTGTAATGCACATTACTGGCCACCCTGTATTTGACAAGATGTTAGATGACGACTGCCACACAAAATTTAGTTGCATATTAACAAGCACAGTACATATAGGGCCACGCACACAAGTAAGTTAAACCATCTTTGATAAAATAGAAAATCACACTAAGTTTTGTAGAATTACTTTCCATATTGAATAAATAAATAAAACACCTACTTTCCAGCCGCAAACTTCACTTACTACTCTTCAAGCTTTGTAACACCACAATCATCTTTGCAGTGACGATCCCCGTGCTAAACTTCGGGATGCTCATGGGCTGGCAGTCCCCCATGACTCCCGTGCTGCAGTCACCTGATGGACCGGCTCCAGAACCCATCACGGACGAGACTATCAGCTGGATGGCGTCGGTCACCTTCCTACCTCCTATCTTCTTTGGATTCCTGGTAGGAGATCTGGCTGATCGCTGGGGGAGGAAGGTTACTACGCTGCTGACGTCGTTGTTTTTGGTGGTATGTATTATGTTAATGACAACTTGTCCTAAACCTGAACTCAGAATTCTGTGATTTTGCACGTAGCTCTGCTTATTAATAATAATAATATCAATTTAAATTCAATCATACTAATTGTTAGTAAGAATATTCTTAAAAAAACTATAAATAAATAAATAAATGAATATTTCTAAATAAATACTTCTAATAATTAGCCCAAATTAAGTATCATTAAGAACTTGTGTTATGGATACTAGATAACGGATAAATAAACTTAAGAAATATATAAACACACGTAAATATTTTTTTTTTATATATAAATATTAGAAATAAACTTAAATAAACGTAAATACACATCCATGACTAGAAAGCAAATATAATAATACATCTGCCCCTACCAGGATTCGAACCCGGGACCTCTGGCATGGAAGGCAAGGCTACTTACCAACATACCAAACAGGCCGTCTAAATTGAATTGTTATAATATGAATTTTATATTACTATGTTAGTAATATAAAATTCATATTATAACAATTCAAGATACTAAAATAATTGATGTCCAAATTTAAAATAACTAATGTCTAATTTAACTAATTAATGTCTAAATTTAAAAACAGTCATTTAGCACTCGACCAGCACGCACTGAGCCTTCTAACCCAGTGGTTCAATATTTCTGAGTTAAACCGGTTCTTGGACGTTTCCAGAAGTCCGTTGGTGCTGCCCCGCACCCGCGTCATTGAACACAAGGAAGGAAAAGGAATTTCGAATTATTCTGATAAAAAAGTCAAAAATGTATAATTTTGTAATATTGGCCGAACTTCTTTGCATATATTTGGTGGCAGCATTTTGACCTAAGATAAATGTAATTCGGAATGTTGGAAGAATGTTTGAATATGTGTCATTATTGTGTCAGCCCCCCAGTCGTTAAAAATACGAATGTGCCGACCAAACATGTGTGCGAACGATGCTATGAGAAAATCTACTTAAAAGAGTGTTTTTAAACGTATTAAACCGACTATCAATTTGACATTCCTGCACCTCCTATATCATCTTAACTCTTGGTACTCCTGAATTTTTTTTTGTCTGTTTTTGTTCTTCTTTTGAATTGATACATTTTATATTTAGAATTATAAACATGTAAGCAATTCGATTGTCAAATCCCTGCTGTTTGTCTGCGTCCGTATAAAATTAAATTTACTTAATTTTTCCTCATACATGTAAAAGACCAGCCCAACAACTTTAACTGTTCTATCTCGTATGTTTTCGTAGAAGATTTTAACCTTTTTGTTCATTTTTTGCCTCTTTGTAAATACTGAACACGATTTTAATATATTCTAATCATATAATTAGCAGCTTATACAAACAGTCTTTATGAAAATATATATTTAAAAATCAAAGTATGTAGGTAGGTCGCCAGATGATTTAAAACTCTTTGGAGATGTAGCTTAGGTTGAAAATTGATTGAGGAAATTTTGAGGTATGTATGCTGGGCACCGTACCTGTTTTATCTACGTTATTCGCCATTTTATAAGTAACTTCATTAATACCTTTGCTAAAAAAACTCTAAGAGTGGAAATCAATTTAGATTATAAAATTTTAAGAAATATAATATTGTAACTAAAATCGTATCATGTATTTACAGTCGCTCCCCCCTACACATCTGTGTAAACCATTGAGTTTTTTTGCAACGCTGGTGGTTCGGTAGCAACAGTAAATTCGTAAACAGCAAATACCTAATTCCATTTTTATGAAATGAACGATGCCAACGAAGAATCGGTTGTCTACTTTATTTCATTTCCTTAAGTTTTCACGATTCATTATATTAAGTAAAACACTTTTTTAACCAGACGTATTCGAGTTTTGTTATATTATTACAATTTAATACGCCGTTTACAGACACCATAGTCACGAGTAAGTCACTCAGGAGTCTGTAAAGACGCCGAAAGTTTGAGTTAAAATGTACAAATATAATAATATAGTTTATATGATGCCACAGAAAGGATACTTTTACAATAAGTTCTTACTCTAATTACTTAAGGCTATAACACACACTGTACACTAATGTTACTGGAGCCCATTACTAAACTATACAATAGTCTGTGCTAAGGGCCCAGTACCCTCTCTCCGGAAAAGCCTTTCCTATTAAATTATAATACACAGGTCATAACACCTACATAATATATACTTTTTACAATAATACATACTTTTCTATAATTATAATCTATATGACAGCATTTCATACTTTAGAATAGTTCTAATAAAAATTAACAATTATAAAAATATTTATAAAATTAACAAAATAACAGCTGGTTATCCGGTATTTTATATATTTTATTTCCTGCTTATTAATATTTTTCAAATGGTTTGACAACCATGGACAAATGGTTCGATCGGAATATTCCTTTTCATTTCCATAAATTACTTCTTTATAAAATGATTAAGTATTCACAAATTTAAGCTCCAACTATGGAAATGATGGATTGCGACTAAGATAACATAAAGATTTATGAGTTCAGTGTTTCACATATCCGCTATTTTACATTCATCAAACTTCAAATCAAATTTTCGGATATTTTGCAGACTTTTAAAGTTTGGGTAGACTACCATTCTCTAAAATATTTTAACGACTCACCATTGAATATTACATTTCAGAGTTCAAGATTGAACTATGATCACAAATATTGTGTAAATGATTTTTTTTAAATGTCAAAAATTCTCCATTCAAAAACATGGCAATATCATCACTTCAAGGTTGCCTGGAAGAGATCACTCTTTTAGTGATAAGGCCGGCTATATTGTCATTCTCTTTTTGTAGGTTAATTCTAAATTTTTTTGTGTATTTTATTTCTGTAACTGGTAAATAAAGTGTATTTTCATTTCATTTCATCATCACGCTAGATCGTAATGTAAATAATGAACTAAACCTAATGCATTAATATTCAATTAAATGAATTCACAAGTCGTATCATCTTCGCTATTCATGTCTAGGTCAATATCTTATTCCGATATACATAACAACAGAACACGTCGGCAGTGTTTGTTCATGTGTGAGGCCAATTAACGAAAGCTACTCAAACAACTATTCAGGAGAACATTTAATTGTGCCTTGTAAAAATGTGTTTACGATATTTGCAAGTCATAAGCGTGGAGCGTATTAAATTACAGAGGTTGTAATAAAAATGTAGTTAAGTTGTTGATTTAGATTTTTGTCCTTTTGTTACTATGCTCTATGGATTTTTGTTTTTACGGATATTATATACCACGCTTGGAATACATAGTCTAGATGTGGCTTTGTAAAGACATATTAGGATTAGTTTCATATTCTAATATTAATTATTTATAGCACATATCTAGTAAATTAATTGCTACAAATTGTTAAAGTAAGGTATCATTTTCGTCTAAATTTGACTACGAGAGTAAAACGTACCCACATAGCTACATAGCTACAAAATTGCGCAATAATTTACTGTGGATGTTTTCCGAGCAAAAATTGATTTACATGGAATATCGTGCTAACTTAGACGACTCACGGCCGTACCGACTAAGGCGTGGTAATTATAGATTTTGCTCAGCAAATCTAGACTTAAGTAGATTACAGACAAATTATAAATTCTCTAAACAAAATTATTTAAAATCTACATGCGACACGGTCAACAAGTATATCGAATGATTAATAATAGCTCATACGCCCAAATGAAAACTTATCCTCGTCTAAATATACAACCACAAAAAACGAATACCACAAGATACGTCGAATAAAAAAAAAATTCCTCGAGGCAGGAAACTTATTTCAGTTAACACACCTAGCAACAGTTAGTTTATTTTTACACGCCACGATTGTGTACACGCTACTACCGATCGGATTACAGAATAAGGAATCTTGATAAAAATAACTTTTTCGGTAAGCGACAATCCATCGCATTTCACTAGTCTAAAAATTGGCAACCAACGCTACATATTTTTGTTGGGGTTTTGACATTGGTTGAAACAATGTTAGAATGTAGTCATTTCACATGGATTTAGTTGGCCATAGAAATTATCATAATGAATTGACAGAAATATTTTCAATTTTTAAATACATCAAGTTCTCTTTCTGATCCGAACTAGGTATAAGCCAGGATATCAGAAGATACATAGAGAGTTATGGGGAATATGGCAGAGTATGAGATATATAGTATAGTAGAGTAGAGGGTGAGAGATATATACGACTACACAAGACTCTTAAGTGTTTATTTATTTACGTACATTTTGGTAGTGAACATTTTGGGAACATATTTTAACTAAATTAATGAATGAGAATGTATTGTTCAACCATAAAATAACAAGTTCCAGCCAGGTAAATAATAAGTTCACTATAAAAAAGTATACCTAAAATAATAGTTCGTATTCGGCGTAGACTCTGCCAACCAAACTGTAAAACGAAAAAAAAATCATTTCTTTTGAATACAAACAGCTGCTCTATTTTTATTTATATAGATATATTATGCAAGGATTAATTTACCTGCCCAATTCCCAGCGTTTTGAGTGGCATATCCTTCGCAGCTGGTTTATTAGTAAAAAAATATTGAATTAGGAACCCGTGTTCGTCTAGTTCGCTTGGTCGATTACATCTCAATATCGCTAATAACCGATATCTTAAACCACACCATGTAAGTCAGATCAAACGCAGGGCCAACCAATCGTTGCAGATAATTAACCAGAAATCATCGGTTTTAATAACTGTAACTGTGGCATGCTGAGGCAGCGTGCTAATTCGTCTTATCTAGCCGTATTGAAGTTTATGGCTCTGTAAGATGTATCAACCATTGTTATTACTCACTGTTAGAGATATGAGAGACAAATAAGATGCGTGATTTAATATTTAGTTGAAACACGTCAACCTATTTTTTTATGTAATGTGTTTCTGAATGAGCTTCGCATTCGTAAATGCCTACAATAGTAAAACACTGAAACCAGGAATTGACCAGTGATAAGACATCACAGTTAAATAAATTTTTTTTATCACATATAATTACTACTGAGTGAGTGGTTCCATTGAATTTCCAGTTGTAACAATAAGTATAATCACTTTTACGTCTATCTATATCTATATATCTAGAACTCCAATTTGCTCCTAAAGAAAATAACATGTTGTCTCCACTGCTTATTTTTATGAATTTATTAGCTTATGCTTAAGTAACCAACGATAACAGGGTAAGAAGCTTATGAGTTCAGAATTATATAAGTTTTGCTGCCCCATGAGCCACACAGGGGTTTCAGCAAAGCGGTTGCGAAACTTTATCAGATGTGGACATTTAAAAAAAATTAAAGTCGTTTTGATTTTTACAGTAGACATTTCTCCACAGATAAGCTGGGTCATAACACTGGTAAGCCTGCGGCCGTGGGCGCTGATCGCGTCGCGAGCCGTCGCCGGCGTCGCGTGCGCAGGGTGCTACGTCGTCACGCCGCTGTACTTGAAGGAGGTGAGCATGGGTTACCATTCGTTCGTTCTTTAAGACAAAGTTAACTAGCAGGATAAAGGTATCTTCCTTTTATTGCTTTTTTGTTCTTCTTTTCCCTAATTCATTAAGAGTTCAGCTTTGTTTTATTTTTCGAATTTATTTTCACCCTTTCATAGGATCTGGCCGTTTAACTTTAACTTCAATTGTATAACTTTATGTTGTAAGCTAATGTAAAATAGTTAAAACTTCTATTTTAAAAATACGCGCAAAGAAAGTGTTTATGACTTGATGAATCCTACCGTTCAAAATTTATCTTGGTATTTGAAAATTGGTTTAATGTGTTTCTTAGTATATATGAAACTGGTATTTTAAAACTATGCATAAATTTCTTATATAAACATTTTTAGTACCTACATGACAAAACTTACTTGATGTTTTTCGATCTTTCATGGATAATTATGAAGTAATTCTTAGAATCATTTCATTGCTTTAAACTTATAAAAATGAATTATCAAAACACTTTAATTTGACATCTCAAACAAAACATTAATAACAATATTTACTCATCTGTTTACGTATGTTGAATTTTAAACACAGTGGTCATCAATATTAGTATTTAATACTACCATTTTAAAATAAGTAGCTGGTTTAAATCAAGTTTAAAAAGGGCTATTCAAAAGTATATGTATATAAATAGTAAATAATCATAATGATAAATTGGTATTACAATGAATTAGTATTTGGTCACCCTTATCGTTTTTTTTTGACAAAGTTTCAATCAATGAAACGACAGTTTGAGTAGCTATATTCTATTATAGATAGTTCACTCACTTGTGCGCGCGGGCCTATGTGTGCTTGCGCTTAACTTCGCAACTTAACTTCTTGTGTCAGCCGCCATCTTGTCAAACTGTGTTCTCGTCGCTTTGGTGTGCGTGTACAATCAGTACACTTTTGTCACGCACAACAGTTGCTGTATGAATACAAGCTTTACCAACACATAGGGCTGCACGTACAAATGACTTGAACAATCAATGCGGGTTTGTTGAGATCTAAAATAATGCCACTTTAATAGCATATTTTAGAAAGAGGATACTGTTGCTCTCTAAAGTATACTGTTAATACTATCTTTTTGAAGAGGAACATTTGTCTGTTTGTTTGTGTATAAGCGGCCAACACTGAAACTACAGAATCAAATTCAACGATTCCTTCACCAATGAAAATCGAAATTGTCCAAGAAAAACAAATCCCAATATTTTCCAGGAGTAACACGCGTGGAACTGCCTCTAGATTTAAATAATATGTAAAAGCACTTTAAATAACATTTTTCTTTAAATGATCGTGGAGTGCCGCAAGGTAGCGTGCTAGGTCTACTATTATTCTTGTTGTACAGCAACGACCTTCCCGATTATATAGGACATAAGTGTATTTTATTTGCAGACGATACAACAATAACAATCAATTGTGATAAAAAAATTCACGCTGAAAAAGAAACAAACAAAGCTATAAATGACGTAAAAAAATGGTTACACATGAATGAATTAATAATAAACATTGACAAAACCAAACTAATACAATTTCAGACTTATAATTCCAATTTACCTAAACATGACATAAAATATAATGATACTAATCTTGACATGGTAGAATCGAGAAAATTCCTTGGACTGACAATAGATAAATACTGTAGTTGGAAAAACCATATCAGTAATATATGTTTAAAATTAGACAGATTCGTGTATGTCTTAAAACAAATAGTGCAGGTTATATCTCTAGAGGCAGCAAAACTTGCTTACCATGGCTACGTATCGTCTGTAATCAGGTATGGACTTATATTGTGGGGCAACTCAGTGGACACGGATAAAGTATTCATTATTCAAAAAAAATGTATAAGAGCAATTTGTGGAGCACATTTCATGGACAGCTGTAGGCCTTTATTCAAAAAATTAAAAATCTTGCCAATTCCGTGTCTTTACATACTTGAAATGTGTTGTTTTGTTAAAAAATATAAACATCTGTTTGAAAGCAACAACGATGTGATTGGACGACGTGGAAGGGATAAGAAAAAATTTTATGTTCCCCACCAAAAACTTGGTTTGCACAGCAGAAGTGCTTATTGTATGTCAATACGAATTTATAATAAATTACCATTGCTTTATAAAGAACTGCCCGAAAATAAATTTAAAACAACACTTCTTAATTTTTTATTGAACAAAATGTACTATACTGTAAATGCATATTTGAATGATAATTTATTTGTAATTTAATTTAAATGTAATTAATTTTAATGTGACATTTGTAATTTACATAATTATCATTACTTTTGAATACATATATATATATTTTTTTTTTTGGAAATGTCAAGATGTAACTAATTATTTATGTACACCTACTGAAGACATGTTTGCACGCTGATATATCAGTTGTATATGAACGGACGGATATTATACTTTAAGATCACCATTGTATCGCATATACTGGCAAATAAAGAATTTTATTATTATTATTATAAATACCATCATGGTTATGGCAGCTTTAATAAACCCATTGTAAAAATGTCAGTCATTTGGAGAGTGCGCAAATGCTCTTTTTGAACCCACAACCTTCTTACATCGGACTACTAGACGCAGACAGACTTCCATCCCTTCATGGCAGATATCCCAAGAAGTCGAACCAAACGCTTCGATAGCTCCTTTTTGGTGCGGGTCGCCAAGGTGTGGAATGAACTGCCTGGGTCTGTTTTTCCAGCAACTATAGTCCCAGTTCTTTCAAGCGTAGAGTGAATAGGTATCTCGTGGATAGACGTGTAACACCTTCTTCTTCATTGTCACTTTCCATCAGGTGAGATAGAAGACAAACGTCTAATCCTTTTTCAATAAAAAAAAGTCTCACCCAACTAGGGCCAATTTATCGTCCACCGTGCTTACCTTCTGCGGGTTGGTCTTACCGATTCCAGACATATAACTTCGAAATGATTTCTTACGTATCTTCACGATCTTTTCCTTCACCGTTAGAGCAGTCGGCTTTATGAATTTAAGCTGTATAAACTAATTGGTACATTTGGCAGTCACCGGGTCAAACGCGGGACCTTAATATTGAGGATCTAGCACCTTAACCACTGCGCCACCATAGCTCACCTAAAACACGTAAATTACGTATCCGTACATACTAATGTCAAGCCTAAACAACTCAGACCTCCAAAATTAAACAACTCCTCAAAACTCTCCACCAGATAGCGTCGGACAACATCCGCGGCGCGCTCGGTTCCCTCTTCATCCTGTCGCAGAACCTTGGCTACCTAGTGGTGTACGTGGCCGGGGACGTGTTCTCCTTCAACGCAGTCATGTGGCTCTGCACCGCCATTCCTGTACTGCATCTGGCTGCCTTTCTCACCATGCCCGAGACGCCAGTGTTCCAGATCAAGCAGGGGAAAATTAAGGTCAGTTTATTAAGCTGTTTAAACTGAAACAACATGGAATATTGATGACGGAATGATCGCGTTCGTGAATTCCTGTCCTGTAGAAATGAAATTAATATCTTTACCCAGCATAGACAATTCCATGAGCTTGTTGAAGTTATATTAAGCAGTTCTACCACCAGTTCGGTAAGACCTTTGTGATAAGGTACTGGCAAGAAGATTCACAGGAGTCATTTTTTCAAAATAGATTTACAGTATTTGTAGATAAAGCCGTATTTATAAGCTTAGCTGAGAGTAATTCCATATGTGAATTAATTTTAAATTATAATTTTTTTATTATTTCTTCCTGAAAGAATTAGGTATTTTGAGAAAACAATTTTAATATAACTGATTACTGGGCTGTATTTAAAACTATTAAATAACTTTTTCAAGAAATTAGTATGGTGACGTCACAGGGTCTGTGACGTTATCTTTTTGAAATTGCATTGCAAAGGTGGAATGAACAACAGATTTTCTCTGAATCTTTATTCTTGATGAAAGACATTTATTGAAAACATTGACATGACAGTTTATCCAAATGGTAGTTAAAAAATTATGCTACTTTATGATGTCGTATAGATTCGAGGTTGACTGTAACATTATTTTACGCATTTTCGTTAAAATAAGCTCAATTGCTTTTTTTTACCTGCGTGATTTTACTAATAAGATCTATTATTAAAAAGTGATTCATTTCGAGATAAAATGGTGTATGAATTAGAAACAGATTTTCTGTATTTACATACCGATTCAGGAAAAAAAGAGATACTATTGGTAGGGTCGCAAATTATTTCAATAATAAAGAAGAAAGGTGACACACAAAAGAATCTTAGGCTAATGAAGCATGAAGTGAAAAGTAGGTGAAATAAGAAAGTTTAAGATCAGTTTGTGTATTGTTACATAAATAAATGCACAAGTCATAAAACAATCTAAAAGTACTTACCGCAGGCCGATGTTTATCAAAAACCTAACAACCAATTTAAATTGTTTCGTCCACCAAACCTATGGTATTTGATGGCTGCACTTTTTATGAAGCTGTTACGTAAAAAACTATAGTATTCGTTTTGTTATGTTTAATTTTGAATTTGATTTTTCCCGTGGCTTCACTCGCACATTGCTCGGAGTCTGTATTTTTTCTCATGATGAACAGTATCCTTTGTCCTTTTATGTGATCTTTACAAGGTCTATGCAAACTTTATAATGAAAGATTGCATAGTAGAAAGCGTACCAAAGAAACTCACATGTTTAATGATAAATAAATAAATAATAAATAAATCCCCAGACAAACACACCAACTGTATGGCCCCAAAGTAAGCAGAGCGTGTGTTATGGATGACCATACAGCGAACTGGGGGGGAACCCAGAATAAACATACATATATAAATACAAACAACCATGACCCGAGAACAAACATGTGTGTTCATCACACAAATGAACGCCCCGGCCGGGACTCGAACCTGGAACCTTCAGCGTATGAGGCAAGGCTACTTACCACTACACCACTCGGTCGTCAAATGATAGTTGGGTTTTGTTTGCCTGCTTCAGAGAAAGTAATGAGAAAGAAATAATATAATTAATTTGAACTTCTCCAGTTTGTGTTCGGTGTTCCCATACAAAACAAAGATTCTTTACTTTCGGGGTATTTAATGTGTTTTTTAATGGTTATTTAATGATAATGTCATTCAGAATTCACTGTAGCAAACAAGTAATTACTGGATCCTCCTAACAATTATTTTAAAACGAATTATTTTCAACATCACTCGACACAGCCAACTAGACAACTGGAAAACGTGTCGAGATTTATTTTGGATACGTACAGCAGTACTAGAATTATTTATTTTGGTAATTTTGTGCGAGTATTTATTTATCTGACTAAATCACCAATGTATTAAGCGACATATCTTTCGCTGATCTGTTGTTTAATATCTAGTAGCAAAGTATTGAAAGGTGAAGCCAGATTCTGCTCGATCGTCTAGTCCACTAGTTCGAGTACTAAAGTACGAATAGAACAATTAGTTACGGCAGGTACCATTTTAAAATTAATAGATTATTAAAAACTTTCGTTTTTCGAAAGGTCTCTCAAACTATAAAGTCAGTTAAGTTGGCCGAATAATCGTAGATTCCACATGTCAATTTGTATATAGTTATAGTCCGATAAGCTGTCTGTGCAACGGCATTTTTTGTAACTCGTCATCAACATTGAATTTACTTGCCATTTTTATAATTTACAAGATTTGGTCTTTCCAGTTTTCCGTTATTAGTATACATTTTATGAAAATGGTAACATTTAAACGATACTAGCGACGCTTGTCAGTTCACAGATAGCTTGAGTTGTTAACCTTTTTCTTATTCAAACAGGTTATTTCTATGAAATAAGGTTTTCGTAATCAATGAAAATAATAATCGATAAATAAGTTACCCAATAATTTGAGGACTCATTTCGATATTAAACACAGTATGGGCCACTGACCTAACTAATTAATTGTAAGACGAGTGAGTAATCTAATAAACCTAGATAATTTGCAATACGCTACAATATTTTAACATATTTTATGGGTTAACTGTATAATTATTTATGTACAAACAAGGAAACAAAAACAAGGAAATAAAAATAATTAAAGATAGAATACAACGCCTAAATAACTTTTGTAAATAGGGCAAAGTGGCCAAAAGACTGGCCGAATTGTGGCATTGGGTTCAGGAAAAGTAAATTTGGCAAAATAGGTTCCAGCCTTAGGGTCACGAGCTGCACACAAAAATGGTTTTGAAATTTCACTATGTGGTTTTATTTTTAAACCTTGGCCTTGTGATTTGTTTGTGAGAAGTTCATTAGTCTCTAATGTCAAATGTGTTTATTTCTTATATTTTAGGTATGCCATTATGCCGTGGTTATATACCATGCGTCAAAAACTGACCGTTGCCCTTTGTCATTCGAAACACGAAATTTAGTCCTAAATTTTTTAGGAAAATTTTAAAAGTAATAGTCATAAACAAATAAACCAGTCAACATTCCTGCAAAAAATTTGATTTGAAAAATGATTACCTATCGCGCAAAAAGTGACGTTTCTCAATTCTTAGGTAATGAAAGCGATGGTCATTGGCTGAGAATTCAGCCTTTTTACAGTTCAATAAATTCCAAACTACGAAATCAAAAAAAATTTAAACAGGTTCTGTACCAATCTGACATGAAAAATATGTCTTTGTGTGATATAGACATATATAGTAAGGTTAAAATTGTATGGTCAATTTCTTTGGGGTTAGTGTTGGAAAACTAAGTAAGAACAATTTTCATAGTTTCCAATTTAGTTGGTGAAATCTTTAATTTTTATATAATCTTACTGCAACCCACATACCTAAGAATTCCTTGGAAGGTATTATAATTTCTGCCAACTCGCAGTAGGCAAGCATGGTGGACTATGAAAGCCTTAAACCAAACCCTTTGTTGGTTGAGGTCGACGTCCCTGTCGTAGGAAAACTGAGGGGACTGTCATGTGGGACGCATTGCTCCTGTCTTCTTTTCTGAACAAATTACAATTACAAAGTGATGCAAGGGATTCAGATACGAATCTGAGCCTCCGCTGAGTTCCCCGATATGCTTGGATAGTTGTATAACATTTTTGACATGTCTTTTTATTAGGTGAGATGAATGGAGTAGAGAACATTGACCGATGAGTGGAGAAGTAACACAACCCTTTGCATGAGTACCTTCTCATGGATAAGCTTTGACTGCAAATAATGTAACTTTAAAACCTCTATTACAGGAGGCTCGTGCGACTCTCGCTTGGCTGCGAAACACCTCCATAGATGACAAAGACATAGAAGAAGCCATAAAACTAATGGAACGAGAAGAAGAAGATGCAAAAGCCATAAACAAAGCATCTTGGAAAGGATTGAGTAAGTTTTTTTAACTACCTAAAAAACGGAAAGTTTATATTTACTTCATTAACTAACTTCGAAACATATTTTGAAGTTAGTTAATGTAAAAAAAAACTTTTTCGACTGAAACGTACACTGTGGAAGCATCTCCACAACGTTAACAATTCGCCTCAGTTACCATCACTAACAAAATTGTTTTTCAAACGTTTATTACGAATTAAATAGAATTTGCATTAATTATACACTGCATTAGATGTGGTAAATATACGTTATTTCTTTCACGTCGTGGATTCTGGAGCTAGTTGCAAGAGAAAAGATTAAGGTTGCCTCTTCAAACTCCTTTGTGGAAAACAACTATGAGTTGTTGAACATTAGTTATTAATTCATTTATAATATTTATTTAATTTCTAAATAAGCTTAAATTTTATATTTTAATTTATTTTTAACGGTCATATATTTTGGACATAGATGAACAAAAAACATGCCAGTTTTTTTAAGTAGTAGCTAAATATATAAAAGGAAAAGAATTAAAATTGGAAGCTCTCTGTGAAGTGAGTTTCAAAGTTTCTATAATTATATAATGTCAATAAGGATAAATAAATGATACAGGATAAGATGAACAGGTTATCCAATTAAATGATAAATTCATCAAGTAACAAGGCCAGTGCGGCTGAACTGAGCAATAAGCTGACTGCGCAAGTCGTTAAGAAATACGAGGTAATCCTTATAGTAATGTCGTCCTTCTAATGTTATCTGCGTCTATGTTACTTTTAGTACGTAGTCACTGACATATTTTATGACAAAAAGGCTTAGTTTATGCACAGTATATTAAAGTTACTGAATAGAGGTTGATAACAACATGGCTATATTATATTAAATTCAAATATACACACACATGCACACGTACGCACACACACCCTCATATATACACACAAACACATTCACGCACTGCTGTCGACCTACAAAAAAATATGAATTCTTTTATTTTTTAATGGTTTTATCAATTATTCATAACATTTGTTTTATTTGTCTGCTAAAATCATTTAAAAAAATGTAAATCTATAACTAGCTGTCAGTTTTATATAGATATTATTTGACGGCCTGTTTGGTATGGAGGTAAGTAGCCTTGCCTTCCATGCCAGAGGTCCCGGGTTCGAATCCTGGTAGGAGTAGATATTATATTATATTTGCTCTCTAGTCATGGATGTGTATGTATGTTTATTTAAGTTTATTTCTAATATTTATATATTAAAAAATATATATATATGTGTGTTTATATATTTCTTAAGTTTATTTATCCGTTATCTAGTATCCATAACACAAGTTCTTAATGATACTTAATTTGGGCTAGATAATGTGGTGTGTCAGTTAGAAAAATTATTTAATTAATGTATTATTTCTAGAGCTGTGGACTTCGTTATAACTAAACAAATAAAAAGTACTTTCATAGCCAGCAAACAAGCACGAGACCCATCCGATGGTAAGCGGCTTCTGCGCCCGTTGACAGTCGGAGGTGCTTTATTCATGAACATTGAATGTTATTATCATACGTTGCCGACCGTAGGCCTCAGCTGGAATTGCCTTTGTTCCAGTAGTTCCAGTTGCTCCTTCCCTTTGACAAAAACACAACGTAACGTAAACGTCATCATAATAGCAGTCAAAGCAGGAAGGACTGTGCTGCCCCAGACGAGATCCTAACGAAGGAAACTCTTCTTTCACAAAACTTATGATGAAATGCTTTGCAAGTTTGCTTATGTATAAATTATAGTGTAGTTAAGCCAGTGAAGAAAGACTTAGTTCCAGTTGCTTCTTCGTATTGTAATCATAACGACCCATTCTTCCAAAGTTCCTCCTTTTCCTTCTTAAAGTTCTTCTTTCTTTTAACCAAGCCATGTCATAGGGTCATAGGATGGAAAGAATGTCATAGCGCATTTTTATTCTTAATTTTTAACCGCTTTTTTTATATTTCTTTAGTTAGCATATTTACATCATCCTCTTATAATTGTATCAATAAAATTCATTACCGACAGTAATTTTTCGTTCGCCCCGAATCTTCAATAAATTCGTGAGCTCGTATAAAAGACGACAAAATCATTGGACCAGTTTTTACAAATGGAACTTGAAACATAGAGCGTTACCTTGAAATTTGAAATAGACCGATAAATCGCTGTCTTTAAAATGTATTTCTCTCACAATTGACCGAGACTTGGTCTCAACATGACGGAGCACCACCTCACGTATCGGCCGCAGTTCGAGAAAATTTGAGTGAGGTGTTTGGGTGTCAACGATCGGCAGATATGTTGCAGCTCCTTGGCTAGCGTGCTCGCTGGATGTTACTCTTTTTTAGGCTTTTCGAAACAAATTTTTTTTAAAAGAGAATCACAGACGCGTGAGAATGAAATCTCGCATTATTGAAGCATTTTCTTTTATAAAATGACGTCTCCGACAAGACACTTTGATGCAACGTGTTGAAGAAAGTAACCATTGGCGTGATACAACAATAGTCACGTGATATGTTTCATACAGCTTAAGCGTTTTCTATGGGTTTAGAGACCATCGCTTGCAACTTGGCTAGACCACCTGACAATGAAAGCGAGGATAGTACATGCCCGTACATAATGTACAGTCAGGTAGTGCAGGCTCAGGTTTGCATTCCCTTGTAGTATCGCCGTCGAACAACGCGGGGTTCTCGCCCTTAGCCGAGGCTTCACTCTACGCTTGAAAGCTCCGGAGTAATATTTATCATTCCCTCCATTCGTCGAAATCGCTTTGTTGACTACCATATAGTTCACTGACATAAAAAATAAGACTCGCTCTCTTATTAAACCCGTTTTCTTATAAATATCTTGAGACTTGCGATAATGCTTGCAGACTCAGATACAACTCGATGAAGAATAAAAAAAAACACTTCGAATACATATCTGTTTAGGAACCGGTTGTGAGGATAGTGTAAAGAGCAGAACTCGTCTTCATAAATTTTTTGTTTGACAAGAACCGTACGCAAATTTAGTTGATTTGTTTCCTGCATAAAACATTTTATTGGGTTTCGATTATAAAAATTTAGTTTTTAATAACTATTCTGGAACGGTAGTATTTAGTTCTTACTATTTTAACCGACATACCTAACAGATAATATGTGTAAAACACGTAACTCTGTCGACTGAGTTATTCAAGTTTTGAGCTTATCTTGTTTTAAGCTTAATTTAAGTATTTATTGTTCGCTATAAATTTTCTCTCTCCTCCATTCTCCCTTTCATGTCTTTAGACATTTTTAAAGCCTTTCATAGGAGTTGTCTAGAGCATTAAAGCTTTGTCTGTAACTGTCTTATATTTATGCCTCTGATGTATTTATATAATGGTAACTAACACCACGTCAAGTTTTGGACAAAACCATAAAACAACAATTTTTATCCTATTTACAATAAACGTGAATCGTCCAGCTTCAGAAACATTCGTTCAGCCTAATAGACGTGCAGAAAAAGGCCATCTGTTGTAACGGATAAAAGACATATCCTTACAATTACTACCTTTTAGTTAAACTTGAACAATAGGTGTGTAATACTTGCGTCGGCGATCTAAGAGCTTAATTTTTATTTCTAAGTAGATTGACACCGTTGAAAACTGATTAAAACAGAAATATATGAAAACATATACTCTGGTAAAAAAATAAACGCTTAAAATTAAAGGAAATTCTTTGGGTGAACTTTCATGCTTAAAAGATTGGAATAATATGTAGTATCCCCGACAGAATCCATAATTTATGTAATAAGACTAACTGATATTAACAATAATATTGTGTCAACACTGAGGAATATATTTTAATGTCAATTATAATCTTAACCTAAACCTCTTAGGTATATGAATACCGTCATATAAATTAAAAACACGTTCCCACTTTACTTATATAGTGTATAGCTTTGTCAAGATTCTTTAACACAAATGACCTTGCAGTTTCATATTCTTATATCGAATTATTTTTAGCACTAAAAAGTAACACAAAAACTAAAGATAATTAAAAATAAATGCAAGGGAATCCCACCAAAACCAGTTATTGCATGGAAATCCCCATGATGTCAGCTTTGTCAAGTCGTTGACCAAAGCTAATGGCTTTCTCCAGTCTCCTTTGTAAATACCTCATTAGTATCTATCTGATGAAAGTATAAGCAATTTCAAAAACCAGTTTTTGCGTAAATTGCATTATAAAAGCTTGAAAATTGTAACTTTATGATAAATAATTAATAATAAATCGCCAGACAAACATACCAACTGTATGGCCCCGAAGTAAGCAGAGGTTGTGTTAAGGATGACCATACATCACACTGGGGGGACCCAGAATAAACATACATATATAAGTATTAACCACCGTGACCCGAGAACAAACATCTGAGTTCATCACAAAAATTAATTCCCAGTCGAACCGACTCCCGGCGTATGAGGCAGGGATTTACAAGCTGTCCCCTCTACGCCACTTAAAATTTCTTTAAGCTCCTCACTTTTTGTTTACCATTGAAATGTTAGAAAATCATTTATTCACCTACGA
Source organism: Marasmarcha lunaedactyla (assembly GCA_923062675.1). Lineage (NCBI taxonomy): Eukaryota > Metazoa > Arthropoda > Insecta > Lepidoptera > Pterophoridae > Marasmarcha > Marasmarcha lunaedactyla. Next base: position 11,581,941 of record OV281362.1, on the reverse strand, counting down.
ACTGTCGAGTGCGGTCATGTAATTACGACTTATATTAAAATTGAGAACGTTTGTTTATTTATTTGTGTTTTTACACCATAACTATTAAACCGATCATCATGATATTTTGTATGCATGTAAGGGTTAAGAAATGGACAGGCTTTTTCCAGGACAATTGTATGATTAGCTATTTTATAGTTAATTTGGGTTACACCAGTTCAATACGACCGCGGAAAAATATCAATGCAAAACCCAACTTGTTTTTGGGTAAAATTAACCGGTAGTTCCCATTACTTCTATAGAACATGACGTGATTGGACAAAGTGAGATTCTTTTTTTTCTTTTCTTGTAAGCTTGCCCGTGTAAAATAACGTACAGATAGCCTACTGCCGCAGTGTTATTTTGGAATGTTCCTATTTATCCTACTTGTACAGAACATGACGTCATGGAAAAAAATGATGTTTTTTTATTTCTCAAATGTTCAACAGGACAACGATACCAACATCCCTCTTAAAAATTATTATTATTTATGCAAACACTTGAAGTGACTTCACAGTACTGCAACATAATGGAACATTTCGTGAAAAACTGAATTCTAGACACCAATAAATAAATCCCTTCCCCCTTAAAAAAACATCACAGAAACCTTGAACAATTCCAAAAAAACATTTTCCTAAGGGAACTTTACGAACCCAACCCAACCCAACCGAAATTCCGTGAAGTTTCTTGCCAGTTCTTCTTCACGAAGGTTTTTTTTCGAACTGGTGGTAGAATCATGTTTTATTTGACGTCAATAAGAACAAGTAATTGTCAATGTTGAGAAATAAATATTTGAATTTGAATTTGAATTTGAATTTGAATTTGAATTTGAACCTTATTTTATAACAGTACAAGACAAGACGACCTTCAAAGCATTCCGTATCAGTATTAACGTGATGCTGTCTCAAGAGACCTGTGGATACCTCGTGGTGCTCATGTATGCAGGCTCCATCTTTGAGAAGGCATCCGAGTCCATCCACCTGAAGCTCAGCCCCAACAAGCAAACGATAGTGGTCGGCGCTATACAGCTGTTGGGATCCATGGTCGCTAGCTGTATTGTTGAGAAGACTGGCAGAAAGGTATTGGCTCAATTTTTATTATTGTTAGCATAATTGGTGGAATAAGGAAATTCATTGCATAGATAGTTCAGGGCGTTTGTGCGCGCGTTAAGCATGTATTCCTTATATACAGCAACTGTATGAACGTCACAAAAATGTACTGATTGTACACGCACACCAAAGCGACGAGGACACGGTTGGACAAGAACCGCATGCAAAAATCATTTGAACCACCTATACAAGATTAGATCATTATTTTAAAATGTATGAATATTGTTTGTAGAATGGTTACTTTATTTTTATTATGGTAATGAGTTATGAAAAAGCAATAGGACATGGTGAATAATTTTAAAGGTGCATATAATCATTCAAATTTCTAACGGTAGCCGATGAAGACACTTAGAACTTTATGTTTTAAATTATATGTATACAGGGTGATACATCGAGATGTATAAGAGATGAACGGAAAGTATCAAACTATATGAGAAAGAGAAATTTGTTCTATGGAACCATGTCGTCGATTTGAGATTTAAGAAAAACTGCAGTCAAGGTTTCAGGTAGTCAATAGATTTAAAAAAACTCGTACTCCGCTCGGGAATGAAACCCGATGAGATTCCAAAAATAAAAAAATAATTATTTAAAAGATTTAATAATTTTCCGAATTTAACTTTTACGACAGTTAATGACGTAATCCGATTGGCCGACATTATTTTTGCACATTGCCAAATACTTTGCTCGCTCACGCAGCCTCATCCGCGATAAAAAATTTTTTAATAACCCTAATCTTCTCCTCTCTTCTTCCAGTGGCTCCTCGCAAGCACGTCTCTAGTGACAGGTCTGTCAATGTTCGCGCTGGGCATGTGGTTCTACGTGACGTCACTTGCAATATGGCTACCGGGCTGGCTGCCCGTGTTCGCCATGTGTTTGTGCATCTTTGCTGATGCTGCGGGGTACCAGCCTGTACCATATGTGATAACTAGCGAGCTGTTCTCTTTTCAGGTAAGGATTTTAATAATGCCAACAGATATAAATTTGTGTAACTGCCCAGAAAATTATTTGAACGGCCCCGGAAGTTTTGTTGTTAAGAAATCTGGATGGCAGGATATAGGTATATACCTATTTTAACAGACCATCATGACTCGTCTAGGATTAAAACTGGAACCTCACTCGAAGCAGAAGTCTCATAAACCAAAAACGATTTCACATTCAAAAGAATACCGCTTTTCTGCGTGACTAACCTTTTGCTTCACAAACGGATTTTCAACCACCGAACCACATAAATCGTCAAAAATATTTGACATAATATTTCACTCTACAACTTTTCAAAACAACAAACCCTTGAGTTTAGTCTCCATAAAGATCGATTCACTCATACAAACAGTCAATATTTATTCAATTACGCCAAATATTTAAATTTTGGCCATCATGTATTAAATTATAACAGAATCAGTGACATCCGTATTTATTCAGACCTCTGAGGGTCGCGACGAACTTAGATCATAGTTTTTAAAAGGAAGTGTGAAAATTAGCAGATTGAAAGTAAATTAAGACCAACTTTACAAAATTTTCCAAAAAGCTTTGGTGTTTGTATTAAAAGTTAGCAAATCGATGTTTAAACCTATTTTTGCTTTGGAATTGGTGACTAAGCTAGGTAGATAAGAATACATACAGGCTCTAGATACGCCATTACAATGCCTCGCAGTATCGATGGTAGCCCTGCCGCATACGGTAGTCCCAGGTTTGAATTCTGGTCGTGGCATTCATTTGTGTGATGCGCACAGATATTCATTCTCGGGTCGTGGTTTGTACATATTTATTCGTTCGCTGAACGGTCATCAATAACACAAGCTCTGCTTACATTGCGGCTATACAGTTGGCATGTTTGTCCGGGGATTTAGTTATTATGCGATTTGAATCGGTAGGACTTTGGTAGGATATTGTAATAGAAAAACCATATCGTACACTGACTATCTGCCGAAACATTCTGAAAATTTAAATAATATATTACCCAAAGAATTGCAAGTGACCCGCATGATGCTAGGTTTTTGAACAAATATCTGTGCGCTCTATTATTTTTGTTCTCTTTATTCTTTCTATTATAATAGCATTTCTTTATTTTCACACTAAAGCGAAATGTAATATTTTAATTTAGATAGCCGTTGCCGAAACCAGACTTTGATCAAGTCTAATATAATCATTTAATCTGAAGCAAAAACGCACAATCCAACAAGAAATCCATATGAGAATCATATAACCTTATTTATTTTCTATTGGCATACCCCTTGAGATATATGAAAACAAGACCTACCAGTATCAACACTATGTACTTCACGTAAAAGCTATTAAGTTCTAATGAAAACCTCTATACCTCATTCCAGAACCGCGGCATGGTGACTTCCTTCGTCAGCTCTGTGGATGCTCTCAGCGACTTCCTCCAGACCAAAGCCTACGACCCTCTTCTTAAACTCCTTGGAATCCACTGGGTCTTCGTCATGTTCTCTCTCGTCTGCTTCTTAGGGACCTTCTATACCGTCATGTGGGTTCCAGAAACTAAGGATAAGACTGTAGAAGAAATCTACGCGCTCCTAGATGATGGCAGGCAGAAGGAGAAGAGAAAAGATGTAGAAGTTGGCAAGGAGGTCAGCAGATTATGATGGTTTCATTTGTGCAGTTGTGGTCTTATTCAAATGCGTTTGGTCTAGTTTTGTGTTTTGAGTTTATTTTTTGAATTAATAGTCGATTGAGTATAGAGTATGCAGAGAGAGTATAGAGTATGAGTAGTGTTCATATATCATTTTAACATCCTTTGTTGAATCTGATTGGGAATTAAAACAAATTGTAAATTCTGCATTCTGCTGCGAGCTGAGTTCTCTGAGTCTATTTCGGGCCCCGTTTAACTCGCAATTGTAATTTTTAGAGAAATGCTTTTTCTATTTAATTTACGGGTAGTTCCGGATTAGAAATTAATCCGTAACTATCATCGGCATAAAAATAATTTACTTCGGGTTCGCACCTAGATGAATACGAACCGCAACGGTGTTAATATAGAGCTGAAAGTGGTGATAAACTTTGCAAGCAATAATTATCATTAAGCTATATTTCTACACACATAAGCGATTTCGGGACACTTTTTACGTACATTTTTAATTAGATTCACCGTACAATTGTTTCTGCGCCAATGATAACAGTTTAAAAGGTACTGAAAATAATATTGAAAATAAACAGTTTAAAAATTTCTTTAAAATAATCTTTTTATAGAGGTTGCAGAGAAAAGTACTGAATAGGTGAAAGAGTTCTTAAAATGAAGTAGTATTGGTAAAAAAAATTTAAAAAATGTGTTTGTCTTATTTATGGTACTATGTTTCTTCAAAAAAGAAATTACACGTTCTAATGTAAAGTCTGTTGCTACATGCACTGACTGTCTGATACGACAAGCAGCAGTGAAATGGGCCACGCAGTCCTCGCTTATTGGCTACGATATGGACCGCGGGCGTTCTCATTGCGCGCGTTATGTTTCTTCAGAAAAGTGGTTCAGTTTACCAAACCTGTTTCACCTGTTTCAGGCTTAAAGGTACTTTTTCTAACTCCTGCATATATCACTCGAACTATTTATACTTATTCAAATTTAGAACGGAGAAAACTCAATGTAAGCAAATCTAGACCTTATATAATTGTAAAAACATCGATTATCCTGTGACATGTATTCTCAAGTTTAAACGTACTTACCGTAGTTTTAAGAGTATGTATGATCTGTATTTACTATTTATTTTCCGTCTATATTTTGTAGCGAAAACGTAATTTCGTAATAAACCAACGTATGTGCGGTTTTAAGACCACAACTGTATAATTTTTAGGTCGTGCAACATTATATTAGGTGCATATTTTTAAGTTCCGTTTTAAATTTAATTGTTTAATTTAAAAAGATATTCAGTTTTATTTCTTATTTATTGAAACTTATATTTTAATGAAACGAATAAGTTATGACGTATTTGAGTAAGGGTTAATTTTTCAATCGTCAGATAATTTGTATCTGTAGACACCTATACCTTGACACTTAACAAGACTTTCCATAGAAATTATGCCAAATTCAAAATCAGCCCTTAGTTTGCAATATTTTCATTTTAGCCTGCTGAATATTGTGTAAATGGGTGCTAATTTAGCTAAATAGACTATATTTGATTCTTATAAACAAAATGGTAGATTAAATATAACTTTAAAAATATGTACACTAATTGTTGCAAACCTTAACGAACTATTGACAGGGTCCTAACAAATTTTCTGTTTATATTAAATATTTGTAAATCAAATTTATGTTCAGAAATGTTTGTATAGAAACTATGTGCCTTATGACGCCGAATGTGATATTATTGACGAATTTATTGTTTAAAATAGATTTAGTTTAAGTTAAATTAAAAAATAACTGAAATAATTTATTTTGTTATTAATGTTTAAAAAATTCAAAATATTCTATTTCATCATAGGTAGTTTGCTACATCTTCACCGAGATTGCGTAAAAACAACTTAACTTCGGCTTTTCAAAGGTATTATAATATAATAATAAATAAATAAATCCCTAGACAATCACACCAACTGTATGACCCCAAAGTAAGCAGAGCTTGTGTTATGGATGACCATACAGCGAACTGGGGGGGGGAACCCAAAGTAAACATACATCTATAAATATCAACAACCATGACCCGAGAAAAAACATCTGTGTTCATCACACAAATTAATGCACCGGCCAGGACTCGAACCTGGGACCCTTGGCGTATGAGGCAAGGCTACTTATCACTACACCACTCGGTCATCAAAATCTTAAAACAAAGTATTATGGGTAGACGGAGAGGAAAACAAGCCGACTGAAAAATCCTTTCGACACTATTTTTTTTTAAATTTTATAAATTCCTTTGGGTAGAAAGTATACAATTTAACGACGAAAAGAACACACACAAAGAAATGCTGCAGCCAAGCTGTTTACATTGTATGTATTATTTTGCACAAACGGAAACAGAAGGCTCCTTGTGCCCAGTCTAGTAACTGCTCAGTTAAAAAAAGATTTTCCGTCAAAAATCTGCTACGGTATTATTGTTAAACATCAACTTGTTAGGTTTACTGACATATTATTATCAAAATAAGTCACACTACATAGTATGTATACAGGGTGGAAAAGATAATAATAATAATAAAGTATAATAATAAAATAATAATAATAAAGATAATAATAATAATTCCCCAGACAAACACACCAACTGTTGGCCCCAAAGTAGGCAGAGCTTCTTATGAATGAACATACAGCAAACTGGGGGGAACCCAGAATAAACATACAAATATGTATAAATATCAACAACCATGATCCGAGAACGTCTGGAATGCCCCGGTGAAGTGATCTCACTCGATATACAACGTATCGGAAAATTGATTACTGATCAAAATGCTTCAAGAGTATATCAATAATGGTTAAAAAAGCTGAATGTATCCAATAAAACGACGTATCCAGCTTTTATACATTTAGTATGGTGACATGACCGATATCTTGTATACTTAGAAATAATTATGTGATTTCATTTATCGTTTTCACCCTGTATAGTTGAGTTTGTATGTCTCCCTGTATATCCACGAAGTCGCATCCTACTACTTTTTTGGTCTATGGTCGCACATTACGATCGATAGAAAAAGCGCAAATTCAAGTTCATATTTTTTTTTCTCAACATTATTTTTAAGACAATTACTTGTTCTTACTGACGTCAAATAAAGCATGACTCTACCACCAGTTCGGAAAAACCTTCGTGAAGAGGAACTGGCATAAAAACTTAACGGGTATGCTTTTTTCAAAATCAATTTACAGTGTCTCTTTGTGTCTACTCAAAATTATTCTTATCTGCATCTGTTAGCTCGGCAAGTCTCCAGCAATGGAGGATGTCTTCGTGGATGGCATTCACTGTACAGTGCCATCAACTAATCTATTCCGGATTAAACTGGAACTGAAGCATCTTTTAAGCGACTACATGTCAAACTTCATTTATAAAACGCAGCGACACCCTTTTCCTACTCTACAATTGTCATTTACCATTGAGATAAATGTACATCCCGAACAATCTCTTCGCGATAAAATCATTCAAAAGTGCAAAAAGTGCCTTATTGTGTCCTAAAAAGTTGTAAAAATCATATAAAACAAACAAAATAAAGGTTTCATGGGTAAGTTAACAAAACACATTTTTTCTAATTAATAAACAGATTTTTCACTTTTACAAAGCGAGCTGCTAGGCGTGTTACCATACAGCGAACTGGGCGGGGGGGGGGGGGGGTGCGGAGCCCAGAATAATAATATATTTATAAATATCAACAACCATGACCCGAGAACAAACATCTGTGTTCTACACACAAATGAATGCCCCGGCCAGACTCGAACCAAAGACCTCCGACATATGAGGCAGGGCTACTAATCACGGCGCTACTCGGTCGTCAATACCCCCCAGACTCGTCATGTCGGAATCTAAATATTATTCTACTGAAAAAAGTTATCTGAGCACTGAACAATCCTACCGAACAGTAAATGTTGGGTGGCGTTAAAGATTTGAGCAGTTACAGGAATGAACAAACGTTTATAAATTATATATATTATAAACAGAAGGAAGTTAATATAAAGAATATCTGACAAAAGGTATAGGATAACAATGCATCATTATTGAAGACCGAGTACTGCTCATTATCATTTCAGATATTAGATATTTAATAACGCGCCTTACTCACGGCACACGGTCGGATAGGTCCGACTAGTTTCGGACTCGTCTGGAGTCCATCGTGAGGGATGAGTGCAGTCGCGGCTACACGCCTCGCCTCGCAGCGACTTATCCGACCGTGTACAGTAGTAAGCCGTTTTATCTAACAAAAAATTCTCATGTAAGTTTCAGACATTTTTATAATATCGTCAATTATTTGTAGCCCAGTCTCTGCCTGAAACGAATATGTCCATGTCATTGAATGGTAGGGATCAAGTAGGGTATGGAAATAAACAAAACTTAAAATAACGAAGTAAAGAATCTACGATAGTAAATAAATAAACACTCTTGCTCTTGATAAAAAAACTGAGGGTTCAGTGAGTGACAGTTGTGATTCACATGACATTCAGGTGACATGATCAGTTTACTACACAAGTCAGTACAGCGCCCACTATTGAAATTAATTTGTAACTGATGTCCAAGTTATCTGAAATAAGATAAATAACAATTATATTATATATTATAAACCCTGTCCGAAAAATTACAAACAAAACAAAAATAAAGAAGTTTCAGCCCCAACAGTCTCTAGTTTTCGCGAGACTAATGCGGCAATTCATGTTTGTCAACTAACGAGACATATAAATGTTATTGGTAATAAGGTGCACAAATCAAACTCTCGATAGCTTATTTTGTTTGAGAAATTGATATTAAAAAAATAATGTATACATTTTTTTGACAATTTAAGACCTTTTAATAGTTTCATGAATTATTATTGAATAAAAATTACGAATTGAACTGACTTCGGTATCTTCTTATAACATTCTTAAATTGGAAACTTTGAATCAAGTTTAAAATAATAAGTATATTCGTTGTCATCATGGTTATTTTTCTAAGTTTTAAATTTATTATTATTTTTATACGAACATAATACTTTTGTAAATATATTATTGTAAAACAAGGGTTTATTTACTTATTTCTTTAAACCTTTCTCTCAGGGAATTTCTATTTCCAAATTTATAAATTCCCGTACAGCCTTTTCCAGCAAAGTGATCGTTTGAATGTTTGCGGCATTTCCCCACGCGGACGCCGTAGTTCTTAACACTATGAAAATAACTATATCGCATCCTGGCTGTATGCACATCACTCAGTGTGGTAATTATCATAACCCCGAACGCTGCAGATGCGAAAAAACGTCTGCTCGTCAGTTGAAGTGTGGAATCTATAGTTATGCCAAGAAAGACTATTATCTTATCTACTAGATTCAAACTGTTTACATTAAGATACAAGTTTTACTCGACCTGTTCAACATTGGGTAGACATTTTGGTTTTTAGTTATTTTTGCTAGATTTATAACATAAAAACAATACACAGCATTGGAGTGAGCATTGTTTACGTCGTTCAAATTATTGCTACGTCTATTCATTTTAAAAACGAATGATGCATCATATGCAAACAATGAAATCTCGTAATTCTTGCCTTTCGTAAAGGGTAGATCATTTATATAGAGTAGGAACAGAAACGGGCCCAGGATGGAACCTTGAGGTACTACTATTCCCACAAACAACTCGTACGAACATCCAGTGTATATATCGGTTATCTCTAGCGTGCTTGTGCTTGGCATCGAAATTAAAAAATCATGCCGATAGTAGGTAGGTACTTTGAATACGTAACCAAACATTTACTTTATTTTCTGTATTAAAATATCAATAAAATACCTTATCACTAAATTTATATTAAAAATAAACATATCATAAAATAAAGTTTTACATAAAAACTTCTTATGCACACAGTTTGAGTTATAGTTTAAATATATTTTATACTTCGTTAGCATAATGACACGTACTTGGTGTGCACTATTTTTTTTTACATTATTTATTTATTTAAGTAAAAGTTTAGGTTTTAATGATTCACAAAGCAGGTATCGCTTTAATGGTGAGTTCTTAAATAGTTTTCCATAATTTTCTACTGTTAAAACATGAAAAATCTTAGTGTCCCAAACTTTACTATCAGGGTTACCTGATCTATGTAAAACGTAGTTTAGCATAAAAACACACCTTAAATATAAATTGCCGTTTAATTTAATTTAATTCAATAAATTTTTAATGGAATTATAATTCTTACTGTAAATATAAAACCTAAGTTACGGGTTTTTTGGATATGAAATATTTTTTGTAGTTTTTCTATAAGTAAATTGTAGTCCCAATAAAAAAATTTTCAATATTAAAAGATAATTCTTTTTAAAGTCTTTATCTATTCTTTTGTAACAGGGTATCACGTTGCACTGCACGTTCAAATATTAATTTTGCATTCGTGAAATACAAAATAATACAAGCTGATGTGGTTCATTTCTAACATTTTAGTTTAAAAATTTCAAAATTTTTGTTGCTTAACTTTAACTCAGGTTTGAGAAACTCATTTTACGATCAAACGAATGTACTATAGGACAAGATGTGTAGAATCTTCAGCACCAAACGCATTAAAACATCGGTGCGCTATACAGAACTTCTGACAGAGATAGAAATAGTATACGAGCCAAGCATAGGCATAAAAGCCTCATACTCATACAGCGTGGTGAACGAGTTAAGAATGGTGTGGTTGGTTAAAATTATTTGCGCATGTTAGGTGCCAATACCGAACAGCAGGAAATTAATTCTCTATAATAAGTCCTGCGGTGCGCTAGGTACTTACTTACACGTGTGGTCAATTATCGATACTTTTCTCTAATAATAACATCGACACGACAGTGGTGCGTCTCTATTACCTTCCTTATGGATAACGTACATTTCCATTGGTGACACCAATTTTAAAATCGGCTCAGTAATTTGAGAGTTTATCGATTAAATAAAAAAATTATGAACACAGTGTTTATTCTCGGGTCGATAATATATACATATTCTGGGTTCCTCAGTTCGCTGTACGGTCATCCATAACACAAGCTCTGCTTTCTTTGGGTCATACAGTTAGTGTGTTTGTCTGCATATTTATTTATTTAAACAAAATTTTTTTTTTTCATAAAATTTATTTTCGAGGACATCTTGGAATATTATTAAGGCCAACGTTGCATCGAACTTTTTGCATCATGACATGACAAAAATAATTGACATGAATAACAATACTTGTATTTATCCCACTGACATCTGCAATGCTTTCAATGACTTTTTAATCAATAATTGTAAGATAAACCCACATGCGCAAAATTATGACATTAATAAATCTAAAAGTGCGAGCATGTTTTTATTTCCCACCGATAAAGAAGAAATATTAGGTATTATTAAATCGTTGGATACAAAAGGATACAAACTCAGTCGGCTATGATAAAATTTCTACCAAAATCTTAAAACTCTGTAAAAATATAATTGCTTCAGTACTTGCACATATAATATACATATAATAAACTTATCCTTTAAAGACGGTGTATATCCTAAAAGGCTTAAACTAACAGTTATAAAGCCAATACATAAAAAGGCGACAGAGAACTACTGATGAACTATAGTATTAATTCCTATATTAGCTAAAATATTTGAAAAATACATGCATAACAGACTTATGAAATTTATATCTAAATTTGGAATATTAAATTCAAATCAGTACGGCTTCCAGAAGGGTAAATCCACAACACTGGCGGCATTTAAGTTGATTAACAAAATAATAAGTCATGTTAATAGAAAAAGAAAAACTGTCGTTGTATTCTTCGACATGACTCAAGCGTTCGACCACGTATCACACAAATTGTTATTAAGAAAATGCGAGTCCTATGGAATTCGTGGTCTACCATTAAAATGGTTAGAGAGTTATCTTTATGATAGGCTACAGTTTGTTGAAATAACATGTACAAATAAAAATGCTCACCAAGAAACGTGGTACTCTACAACAAAGCCAAATAAAGTTGGAGTTCCACAGGGTAGCTTATTAGGTCCTCTTTTATTTATAATATATATAAATGATTTGCCAAACACAACAAAGTTTCATATAACATTATATGCAGACGACATATCCATTGTCATTCCTGACGATTCAAATGAAGATTTTAATAACGTTATAAATTCGACTATAGTATCTATCGTAAATTGGCTAGAATTAAATAACTTAAAAATAAATATAAATTAAACTAAATACATGCAGTTTTTTAATAAAGGTGCCAAAAAAGCCGCTTTAACTATAAAGTGTCATGATAAGTTCATAAATGAAACAGAGGTGTCCTCATTTCTAGGCATTGAATTTGACCAAAACTGCACTTGGAAAACGCACCTCGACAAACTATGCGGAAAAATAAATAGATTTGCTTACGCTTTATGGAGACTCTCAAAAATTACAAACATGGAAACAGCACTAAAGGCTTACCATGGTTATGTTGCGTCCATATTGAGGTATGGTATTCTTATTTGGGGTAATTCAGTGAAAATAAATAGAGCATTTATTGCACATAAACAGTGCGTTCGAGCCATAGCTGATGTCAGCTCGTGGACAACCTGTAGGCCTTCATTTAAATCATTTCAATTACTAACACTTCCCAGCATATATATCTTTGAAATATGTGTATTTGTGAAAACACACCATGAGTTGAATACAACAAAAAAACAATATTGTACATTTAACACAAGATACCCCAATAAATTATGTTTGCCAAATATTAAAACTGAAATCTGTAACAAAAACTGCCTTGCAATGTCAGTAAGAGTGTTCAACCATTTACCAGAAGAAATGAAATGTTTGCCGTTGCGTAAATTTAAATATACTCTCAGAACTTGGCTAATTGAGAAGTGTTTTTCTCGTGTTAATGACTTTCTATCCAAAAAAAAATAGTTATGTATCACATTTTATGTCATGACTGAATTATTATATATACTGACATCTAGTTTTTCTTATTTGAATAAAATGTTTAAACTATTGAAGGCACACTACAGTTGTAGTGTGAGGGACTTTAAGACTGTGAATCTTGATAACTTCTTTTTTTACCACCTATAATGCAATAAATTTGATTTGATTTGATTTGATTTGAAAAAAAAATTGGTTAAACATTGTTTTTGTTTACCTAGTCGCTCACTTCCCTCTAATTTGCTCACTTCCCTCTAATATGGTTGAGGAGGGCGATTGCTGGATCCCGCGTTAACTCGTGAACGGGTGCCGTTTGAGGGTGTTCGTCGTTTGGATACTTGGGGGGAGGGAGACTTGCCGAGCTAACAGATGCAGATAAGAATAATTTTGTATAGACATAAAGAGACTCTGTAAATTTATTTTGAAAAAAATATACTCGTGAAATTTCTTGCCAGTTCTTCTTCACGAAGGTTTTTTCGAACTGGTGGTAGAGTCATGATTTATTTGCGTCAATAAGAACAAGTAATTGTCAATGTTGAGAAAAATGTTGAGAAATAGTATTTAAAAATGTATTTAATTTAAGTAATAACTGTTTCAATCGATTTCCTATACGGCAAGGGTGTTAATTAGTTGTACATTTTACTTGCATCATAATAAGAAAATAGTCATTGATGTTCTTGGGCATTTTGTGCCATTTTAATTCATGATAAGACACCTTTATTAAATAACAGTAAGAGACTATTAAACTTTTTAAAATGCATGTTACACTTTTTAGACCTTACACTTTACAATTGGACCAACACAAACCATTTGATTACTCATAACACCAGCGAAGGATATGACACAAAATTTATTTACACACTCTTTAGGTACATCCTTATAATATGACAAATAATAACAAAGTTTCGAAATTTTTAAGTTATGACCCCGAAATAGCCTAGCGCTACCGGGCCTAGCCTATTCAAATAAGCACAAGAAATGGCTCCTTTTTACAGCAATTAAAGTACACGAAATTTATTTTTCTGAAGTATCCTCCCGCTACTTCCATAGGTACCCTGGACTTAAACCCCGAGAAAAAGATCTTAGAACTTGAAAGTAAATTCTTTAACTTATCTGTTGGCTTAGATAAAATGTTGTCCCACAAGTCTGCCGAAAGAAACCAAAATATTGTTGGAGATACAAGGCGACAAAACAAGGATATTTTGAGGATAAAGAATAATTATCCGCCGTATATATTGAAGGGAAAGAACACTCGGTTGAAGGGGATGTCGCGGACGAATATTACGGATACGCTGAATTATCCTTACATGGCTGCCATCATTATAAACGGCCGGCTTTGGTGCGCGGGCGCCATTGTAGACGTCAACTGGGTTCTTACAGCTGCGCATTGTTTGAATTAGTAAGTAATTTTACTGTATTTCTTGAAATATGTTTAATTATGATAGAACATTTAAGTGGTAGTCGTCCTACAAATATGAAGGAACTGCTTTGGAGAATCAATCGTCATTTTATTTTAACCGTTATGAATAACCTTGCAAATGATGGTTACGTATTGAAACAAACACTTCTGTAAGCTGTAAACTATTATTAAAGGAATAACCGGGATGTTGACCACGGTTTTTACCAGCGATATTTCGGCACCGTTGAAAGCCTTATTATAATTTGAATTTAAATTTACTACACTGTCATTATTTGTGATTTTAGCTTAAACTAAGGTTTATACCATCACCTTACGCAGCTTGGTTTTAGCCCCCGAAGCAAAAAGAGGGGTGTTATAAGTTGAACATACATGTGTAGATATGTGTGTTTCGGTCTGTGGCATATCTCCCAATTGACCAATTTGGATACGTTTTTTTTTTTGTTTTAAATCTGGATGAATCGGGAGCGTCTTAGTCATGTTTAAAAAAAATTGGTCCATTTAAAAGTTATGCAAAATTTGTCCTGTAAGTTTGAGGTTTTGTCATTTATTTGATGTAACCTCCGAAACAAAAAACTGTGTTCTGATTTTGACGTGTCTGTTTGTGTGTCGGAAGCTATATTGATGAAGTTTTTGAAAGCTGAACAAATCGAGAGTGTTCTTAGCCATGTTTGAAATAAATCGGTTAAGCATTCAAAAATTATGAGTGATTATATTCAGGGGTTTTTAATTTGTAAATTTACTAATAGCTTGTAACAAATAACTTGTGTTACCCTCCTTGCGTATTGATACCCTTTTAGTTCGGACACTTTAGAGCACGCACGCGAAGTCCATTTACTTCAATGTTTACTTTACATCTACGGATATAAGTATAATCGCAACCTCATTTTAGCGTCCTTCACATAGCACCACTCAAGAGTCTCGGGAAGTTCGTGAAGATCCGCGTGGGGAGCGTCCACCCCCACGAGTGGGGGGAGCTGGTGGGGGTTGCCGGTGCTGTACGACATCCGAAGTTCGAGGAGGAGCCGGTTCCTCATGCTGACGTGGCTTTACTAAAGTTGGAAGAAGATTTGGGTGAGTTTTACTGAATCAATATATTTATTTAAAAGCAATAATATTTACAATAGAAAAAAAACGATGCAAGAAAAACAATATCAGTATTACTTGGTTTGCATTTTTTTGCAAACAAATGGACTTTGGGTCTGCGTGCAAAAGCGTCTGGACAGTAATGGAATGAAAATGCAAAAACTGTGTAAATTAAATATACCAGACTTGATTAGATCGGCCGCCCGACAACACGCCCAAAATGACACATTGCTTGGTGAATACTGTCAAAATTTGAACGTCAGTAGTCGAAGCTGCATTGGGTGATTTTATTACCAACTTCCTAGTTGCAGCTACATAAGGTGAAATATTGTGGCAAGCAATAATCAACTGTAACACAACGATACAAGATTTAAATTTCAAGTGATTTCTTTTATTCATATTTCTATAAATGTGTGGGTCTTCTCTCTCGGAAATCGGGTAATTATACGTCAATTTTGCATTAGACCAAGGCAAAATTTAATTTAAGATCTTTGTTACAAAAATATCTGGAAAGGAAAAATAACCTACTTGTATACAATAAATTAAATACAAATACATTATTATTTAAATCCAATTTAGAAATAATATATTCCAAATATGTTTAAATTCGATTTCATTTTGATTTTTAGTTATTTTGAGTGTCGTTCAATAGTTTTTAAAATCTACCTCATAATAAAATGCAAAAAAACGGAAGACCTCTGAAAAAACCTCAAAATAAAAGGCCCTTTTTTTTCTTGTTTGATGATGCTCAACAGCTCATCCAACCACGAAATAACAAATTTCCTCAATCGATATACACCAAAGAGTTCAAAATCAATTGAGGAAATTAAAGAGTTCAGAGTTGAGAGATAAGGATAGCAATCTTTCGACCAGCACTTTTAACTTTAAGAATGTTTGTATGATCTCGTTTGATTGTATAACTATTATAGCAACTGATGCATATCAGGTGGAATGAGTGCAATGGGTAAGGCACTGGCTACTTGATCTCAAGGTACCGGGTTCGATCACGATGACTGCCAAATGTACCAGTGAGATTTAACAACATACTTTCAATATGAACTGCCCAGATGGTAAAAGAAAACATCGTGAGCAAATCCACATACCTAAGAAATTATTTCGAAGGTACATGTAAGGGGACTGCCGACCCGCTTAGGCAAGCGTGATGGATAATAAACTGAAACCACTCCCTAATTCAGATGAGGCTGATGTTCATGCAGTGGAATTATGAAAGCTATCGTCATGATACGTTTTGTGCTATTACTCGCAGAATTCAGCAGCCACATCGGCCTGATCAAGATATACGATGGGATGGTGGAGCCCTACGCGCAGAGCTTCGTTGTCGTCAGTGGCTGGGGCGCTACCAGGGTGAGTCTCTTGCAGCCTTCGCGGTGTATGTGTTGGCGTTCCATGATAGGCGAGGCAGTAGAACTGTTTAAATTTTCATATAATATCTTCTTTATTGGCAAATACTGACTAAAGTTTGAATTACAATATTCTGTAGACCGAACCTTACTCGTAATAATGCAGTAAAAAAATTGTTTACTTTCGTAAATTCGAGTTTCTAACGTATAAACGCCCAAGGTTGCTGGAAACCAATAAATTATGCAAATTATATTACAACGACTCTTAGTTGGATAATTAATTGAAAATGAAAGGATGGATTATTTATAACGGACGGTTTTCATTTTATATTAGCGAAAGCTTTTTAAATAATCAACCAAAAAATAACCAATTTCGAGATTATAAAAAGTATCCTAATGAAGGGAAGTAGTAAATAGGTTAAAATCTTTTTATAAGTATGTATTCATTGCGCTAGAACTTTGATTTAAGTAAAACAGCAGGGAACAGGTGACAAGCTTCTCAAAAACGGACCTCAAAAATCTTGTTCGCGGTCGCCTCATTTGACTTACCAATTCGTTTAGTCACAAAGTGAACCGAACCGACAATATACAGAACTACACGAATACAACCGAACTAATGCTGAATCGAACTTTTTTGTCTTGTATTTCGTATTGCATCATTCTATCTATCTTATGTCCAAGACCATTATTTAACTGTGGAAGTACTAGACATTTTCACTTGCATTATGTAGGAACGTCACCTATCTTCCACTTTAGTCATCGATATAAAATGAATAATTTGTAAATATCCATGTAACAACTTTTAAATCTTACCTACGTTAAGAAACATTCATTATCTGCTTAACAACCAAGTTTTTAAATTTGTCCGTCCAATAGTTATCATAATAAATCTCTAGACAATCACACCACCTGTATGGAGTACGACCATACAGCGAACTGGGTTGGAACCCAGATGAAACATACAATGACCCGAGAACCAACATTTGTGTTCATCACACAAATGAATGCCCCGACCAGCACTGGAACCTGGTACCTCCGGCGTATGCCACTACACTACTCAGCCGTCAAATGTACCGTAACAGAACCACTTTTATTCACATAACTCCCTTACCCTGTCCCAGGGCTCAGACACAGCGTTCCGCGAGCACACGCCAGACTTGATGACTGCCCGTCTGAAAGTCCGGACCCAGAACTACTGCATCGACGCCTATCAGATGGTCAACGGCTTCCTCTTCTCTGAAGACTTCTTCTGCGCCAGTTTGAGGAACGGAACGAGAGATGCTTGCTTGGTAAGGTTTTACATTCTTATTCATTTACAGACCTCAAGGCGCCCGTGCCATACCGCGGATATACGTTTCGACTATTGCGGTTCAAATTTTCAACCAGTTCAGATAGTTTGTATATTTAAAATGGGGTCTGTATTTGTGCTTCTCATTCGCAAGTGTTCTTCAATTTTGGTTCCGTAATTTGAAAGCTAGATTTTTTCATAAAGTTTCTTATTTTTTTTTAACTACTTCACGTACAAATTTTAGTCACGAGATTATAAAAACAAAGTAATTTCAGCATAAGAGTCATTGTGAATTTATATTTTTTTAAATTACATTTTGAAATTCTTCATGAAGCTCTTTCCGAACTGGGTTCAGTCATGCTATATATAACGTCAAACAGAACAAGTAATTGTCAATGTTGAGAAATCAATTTTTCATTTTATTTTATTGTAACTTGAGGGGTTTTACAATTTGTACATTTGTCCGAGTAGTTCGACGCGGGCGCACCGGCGGTGCAAAAGAACATGCTCATGGGCATCATGAGCTTCGGACCCGAGCGCTGCGGCGAGGGCCAGCAACCAGCCGTCTTCGTTAAAGCTTTTTACTTCAGGTAACCTTGATACTAAGACATCAAATTACAATTTACAACAGTCCAGTCCATGTGCAGCGATTGGGGTGGAAATTACGAAAAAAGAAACACCGAACAGTAAGATCGCAAACAAAATGAAACCCACATTACAATAGCCTAAACTACATTTTGCAAGTATGCATATAATTGCAAACAGGTTCTGCGCTTACATTAAACCAAATAGTATGTAATATTTAACAAAAATTCAAAATTTTTAATGACTCAATAACGCTTTATTTATTATAAATAAATTCACTAAATTACAGATGCAAAATACCTACTTGTGAATAAAATGTATTCTAAATTTAATAATTATTAATAATCCATAAAAGTACATCAGTGACACAATTTCACCATAGTACAAATTAAACTCAACACTGGACCGAGCGAGTAGCGAGCATTCCGATATTTGTATAAGTATATATTATATTCCTCCAGTTTCCAATATATTGGCCAGTGCTCATGACGTCATGAATCCGACGCCATGTTGTACTGGTCTACCACCATATTGGTAAGACAACTGTTACGTAGTGACGGAAGAATCAAACGGGCGTGTGTGTATCGGATTTTGATATTTTTTTTTTTTGTATAATTGTTATCTGCGATAATTACATCCCAACAAAGTCATCAATTATTGGTATGAATAATTTTTTTTTACACATTAAATGCGCCCTACCTTTCAATTACATTGACATATTAGTTTCAGGCAAAGACATCTATTTTATCAGTTGGTACTATTTTTTACATTGTGGAACCCTTATTCATACAATACTCTTTGATACAATATTCAATTCAATAGTTTCGATTTTCTTTTTCAGAGAATTTGTGAAGCACACAATATCGTCATACAAAACAGCCGGCGATCTAATTGAAGCCATCGAACAAATGGAACCTGAGGCAAAGGCGTAATTTATTTATTTGCTGTATTTCCTTAATTTATTTGAAACCTTACGATGTAATTAAATTATTAACTTTATCCTAACGGTTTTACTCAAGCACCTATCGCCGGGACACGAACAATCACTCAACCGGATAAACAGTAGTTTCATAGAATCTCGTTTTAAGAGCCTATTCAAGTTTAATGGTCAGTAAAATTGTAATTGACAGCCGAATAGCGTAGTGGTAACCCTGCCTCAAACGCCGGAGGTGCCAGGTTCGAGTCCCAGCTGGGGCATCCATTTGTGTGATGGACTCAGGTGTTTGTTTTAAGGTCATGGTTGCTTGTTATTGCTACAGGGTGCCCCAAAATTTAACGTCAAGCCGCAAAGGGACGACGGTATAGATGGTAACCATCATCAAAAAAATCAGAAAAAAAAATCCATCCCATGTTCTTTAGAAATTATGGGTACTAAACAAAAAATGCTGAATTTCTCCATGTTTTAACCATTTTTGGCTATTGTGGTTAATATTGCTTATTTTTGTCCATTTAAAACTTGTCACCATAACCCTAAATAACATATAATAAAAACTCATAATAAAAATAATAACACAATTGCCCCAAATTTTCTTAGAAATAACACTTTTTGGCAAACTATGAATTCAATATTTTCAAAATAACCCGACTTTGACAGAGCCTCCTGAAAAAAATTTACTAGAGTGCCTTGACAAGTGCCATCAAAAGTTCGCGCCTTTAATCAGAATTCCAAAATGGTCCAACAATTGTTGGTTTAATACTAAAAAAATATGGGTTAAAAATAAAAATACTTGAGGTAATACGATTTTATGTGAATCTAGTTTACTCGGCTTAAAAGTTTTTGATTCGCATAAACTCTTTGGTGGTCCTTAATTTTACAGCAGAATGATGAATGATGATGAGAGAGATGGATTGTGGAGCTCTCTTTGGTTTTTTTGTTTAATGCCCGTATTTCTAAAGAACATGGGATGGATTTTTTTTTCAAATTTTTTTTTATGAATGTGACCATCTATCCTATTGTCCCGTTTCGGCTTGACGTTAAATTTTGGGATACCCTTTATATGTATGGCCCCCCCAGTTCGATGTATGGTCATCCACAACACACGCTCTGGTTACTTTGGGGCCATACAGTTGATGCGTTTGTATTGGGAATTTTTAAAAAACTTAATATCTATTTGTCAAAGACATCGCGTTTTTTTTATCTATGTACTTTGAAATGATCTACTTACATTCTATGAACTTTACAAAGGGAATACGCGATGTCTTACGGTATTTGGGGCATAGATACTGAAAAACTTAGTTTTTCCCATTTTTGACCATCAAACTTGAGAGGGGTTTTAAAAATATGGCATACCGAATTTTATTGAAGATTTTATGAAGAGATCAGCTATACCAGGCAACTCAGAAAATTTTGCAAATAAAGTTTTCTGTATGGTACGCTGGCGAGTTATTATTTATTTTAAAAACTTCGATTATTTAAAGTTGAAAATATGCTGTTCCAATTTTTTTTACCGACATATTGTGTGTCATAGAACATGGACCTGCGACGGGAACATTTTCGTGCAATGATTTTTTACGACTTCAAGTCCAACTTGAATCCTGATGAATCGTTTAATCAATTTCAATTAGCTTTTATGAATAAGGAACCTTCTAAAGCAACTGTGTACCGCTGGTATAAACAGTTTAAGTGCCGTCGCATAAATTTGATGGACGGAGAAGGAAGTGGTCGTCCTTTGACTGTTACGAAAGCACATGCTACAAAAATGTATAGTACGAATAGTAAAGTTCGTAAAAATTTGATTCAACAAAACCAGCGAATCACATACGAGGACATTACAGCACAATCCGCAGATGAGATCGGGAAGTGTTCATCATATTCTACACAACCACCTCTGGGTACCCGACAACCTCACCGATGTTCAGACGCGCGTGGAATGGCTTTTCAGAAGATGTTGATGATGAATTTGTTGATGCTGCGAGTAACAAGTGACCGAATACGAGGCTTTGAGGCCTTTACTCCACCACGACAACGCGCCCGCGCGTACTGCGATCAAGACGAATGTCTTCCTAAACACAACACCGGTCTTGAGTCATGGGACTTCCTCTTGTTCCGTAAAATTAAAAACCAGCTCAAAGCCAAAAAGCTTTTCATCGCCAGAAGATGCGCTCAGTGCGTTCGAGAAGGCCGTTGAGGAAGTACCTGTTGCAGACGCTGGGGAGAGTAAGAGAGAAAAGATGATAAAAGATGTAATAAATGAAATATAATGGTCAGAACATTTTTTTCTCAAAACTTTCTGAGTGTCCCACGTGCCGCAAAATGGAGTAAATACCTCGGGTTGTGACTTTGTCACTAGTAAAATAGAGTCACATAAAACGAAAGGTCAAGTTTTGTTATTGGACTGTGGCTTTCTTCTTGATTGAAGATTGTAGACTTGAAATCCCGTAGTCTCTGTCCCATGGGGTTCTATAACGTGGGAAAAATGTACTGGTCAATTTTATTTGATATCTGTTAAATTCGACAATTCAAGAGGACACTCGGAAATAATAATAATCTAAAAGTATACAATTATTTTTATAAATAGTTCTTTAAATATCGTTATATCTTATTTTTGGTAAACATGGTAAGTTTCTTAAACCGAAAGTAGTTGTGAAGTCTGTAATATGAAGTATAATAGATGCATTAATTTTTTTTTTTTTTGGTTCCCCTCCACGGGAAGGGCAGTAGGATAAAAAACGCTCTGACGCATACTCTGGCGCGCGCGGTCCAGAGTTATATGGGACTCGTCCCGTCGCCTACCAGAACCTCTACCAACTAAAAAACCCCCTGTCGGCTCGTGCAATTTTTTTGCCACACGGCCTTCATCTGAGCGACGGCCAATTGGAGAAAGAGGCCGCGCTAGCGGGGCCCATAAGGGGTCACCCGCTGGGATTTACATAGCAATGAAGGTGCTCAAAGCACTGAAGGTTTGGTTGAAGGTAGAGTTTACGTTCGAATTAGAATTTGCGGCCTGAAGGGCTTCGAGATCTAAAGTTAATTGCGTGGGTTCGCCAGTGTGCGCGTTTCTCGGTCTTTGAATTTCGAATCTAACGAACGCGGGATTTAAGGCGTTATATTTGCTTATTTACGAGTTTATAAAGAATAAAATTTATAACGAACTTAGAAGCGAGTGATGCTCGGCTAACGCAAATAAACGCTCTTGAGGAGAGCGGGCGGCTCGCAGTTTGCCTGCGAGTACGGAAATTTCGTTAATGTCGACGTTTTGAATGACGTCGAACACGGTCTTCATGTCCTCAGCCAACGACGACTGAGGTGAAGATGACGGAGCAGGACGCGGCCCTACGGAAGCTACGGGAGCTGGGATAGGACGGGAAGGTGAAGGCGGAACGGCCGGACGCTGCCTCCAAGACAGAGCCGGAGTAGGCGGCTGAACGGGCTTTGCTTCCGGGGGACCCCGGTTGCGCAGCGGCGGGAAGTTAGCGGGAGTGAGAGGCGGCGCCGGTTTAGGCGCGGCCGTCTTAGCGGTGGAGTGCGGAGCGCGCAGGTAGCCCCTGTAGTTAGCTGTGTGGCCGGACTGGCCGCAAAGCACACAGGCAGGGGGGGAAGTTTATTCGGGAGTGCGAGTGCACTCCTTACTAATGTGGGGAACCAGGCACTTAACGCACCTGGGGGGAGCTGAGCAGTTAGCCGCTGCGTGGCCATAGAGCTGGAGCGGTGGCACTGCCCAGGATGACCGCGGGGGTTGGGACGCTTGACGGAGATATTCGAGAGTCCGCAAATTGTGCGAGCCTCTCTGAAGATCTCCTTCGAGTTGGGAGTATTGGATAGGATAACTAATGCTAAAGGAAAGCGCCTACCGCGGTTGGAGTGCATCTTGTGCACTACTTCGGCCGGGAAACCCTGGGACTTAAGGTCCTCGAGGATTTCATAGTTCGTGAGCTCGAACGGGACGCCCCGTAGTACTACCCCGTAGTACTCCGGGAGGGCGTAGGTGTGATATGCGATTTGTTTTAGTGAAAGTTACCTAGTGAACGCGCGAAAGTCGTCGATGGTCGCGACCTGGATATTAATTGAATCGCCTGCGTTGGTTGCTTTGAGATAGTTAATTTTTTGCTCTTTGCAAAGATTTGATACCGCGGTCCATCGCGCTTTTTCACGGAGAAAGACGGGCGGAGGGAGCTGAGGCTTCGGTGGGACGTAGCGCGTCGCTGGCTTCGATGGGACCGACGGAGACGCGGTTACTTCGAGCGACGTCAATGGCACGGGGGCGGGTGTTGAAGACACCGGGGAGGGCTCGGGTATTGAGGATACCGAGGCTTTCTTCGAGCGCTTCTTGGAGCGCATGGCGACTAGCTGAAACGCGGGCTCAGGAGAGCCGGTTAAGGTGACGGCATCGTACGACGTATCAGACGCGGGTTCGGAGTCGCTCCCGGGAGCGGTACGCTTGCGACGCGACGCGTGAGAGGATGTGACCGATTCACAGTCCATCTCGGACGGGACGGGAGACGCGGGAAAGCTGCACACCTGAGGGATCTGGACGTTGGAGGCCTGAGGGGCCGAGGACGCGATAGTTGCCTGTAAGGCCTGCGTTAATACGTCATCTGGGATGGGGATGCCGGATGCAGCGAGCGCCTGGGCGATCGACCTAGCAAAGTTTACCAGGCTTTGCTGGTCCATTGGAGGGCTTGAAACTACGATATATAATATAAAAATATATAATAATGCCTAGGTTCCCTAACAAACCTAGCACCTAAACCTCCCTTAGGGGTAGGGGGGCTGGGGACGACGCGAAGTGGTGCCCCTAATTCGGACAGCACTGTACCGTCACCCTGGGAAAGGCCCAAGTGCAATGGGATCGGGTCAGCCGGTTTCTCCTTGGCCTGAAGGGCCTTGGAAGCGCACCGGGGCAACGCTATCAGGCTTAGTTGTCACCGTTAAGTATCCACCTGATCAAACGCGAGTCTACTACGGAGTGCGTTGTCAATAAATTGAGAACAAAAACCGGCCGTAGACCTAACGAGGTTGGGTTGCACAGAAGTGCGGGATTGACTACGTTACGACCGGCCGGGGCCGGCCGCAGAGCAAGTCTCTGACTACGTAACAGGCGCCAAGCGTCAAGTACGCAGCCAGAAAAACAGCCCGAGCCTTGCGAACCACTATCGAATTAAATCGGCCGTAGTAAGCTCAGCTCTGTTGTTGCTGCGAGACCGACTTAGTTGCAGCCGATCGAAACCGGCCGCAGCGTAAGTCCTACAGAGGCTTATCTCAAGTCGTCGAGGACGAAGCGAGATATTGTACGAACCACAGCGTACGAGTATTGCTACGAGTTGTCGTCGTGAGACGACAATCGTGACTCAACAGCTGGAGCGACCACGAATACGTCCGAGCAGGGCCGGACGCAGAACGGATCTGAGAGTGGCGTTTGAGTATTGCTACGACAGAAGTCGTGAGACAACAATCGTGACTCGGCAGCCGGGAGCGACCTTCAACACGTCCGAACGGGTCCGACCTTCAACACGTCCGAACGGGTCCGGAGGCAGATCGGGTCTGATGCATTAATATACCAAAGTTGGCTTAAATACCAAGATTACATAAACTGACTCCTACTGCCCAGTCTCCCCTTCACATTTACATTTTAATATTCTTAAGTTCTGATGAGCTTCGGAATGAAATAAAACGTTTTTTCACTCCTTAGTAGTCGTGATGTAATTTTTATGCTACCCCCGGCTTTTTGTATGTGCTTTTATACTATTTATTATACTATTTATATATTTTTTTTATGCTTTTATGAATCATGCATCAACTGCCATGTGTCTCTAAAGTAAACTCTGGCAATTACCTGACTTTTCCGTTCCCACAAAACAAAGACTGGCAACGTATCTGTACTTTATAATAATCTTTGTTTGCAACCGAAAATTAAACGCAAAAACAACTGCGTGACACTTTTTGTTCAGACATTTTGAAATAACCTGTTTGTATTATACATATAGAACTGTATAAAGAAGGTGGCCCAAATCAGACTGCTTTTGTTAGATAGTGTGGCTTGTAATAAAAATTACAATGTTCGGGATAAATGTCTCCCGGCTTGCATACAGCCCGAATTAGCCTGGCTTGAACTTGTCGTTCAACAAACACTGCCAAATCAAATGTGCCGACCCGAATATGTGAGAGCCCTTAGCGAGCACGTTTTCATCGTTTTTAGTTGTTATCGAAATTCTAATCTACATTTCTTTGTGTGTTATATTAAGAACTTAATTTTAAAATAATGTATAATAGTAAACTATAAATTAAATGTTAAATATAATAAATATAAATAAAGTAATACAATAGTAAAATATAAGGATATTATATAATTGTTGCATGATCGAATTCATACCTTGCTAAATATACTTACATTGTTGGTTACAGAGATCAATGCTCTTCTTAAAATAATGCCGGAACTCATCAGCAGAACATTTTGATGATGCAAAATTTAAATCCTAACCCTGATATGTGTGGAACTATGTTTGTATTAACACGGGAATTCGTGATCGAAGTCGTGGGCAACTAGGCACTAGTGATTGATATTTTGGAAACATTTTATAAGATATTCAGGTATCTCAGATTTTCCATGTACTAAACAAATTTGTTTAGATATGGATTTGAATTCAAATTTGAAACGGTTTAGGTACGTTTGCTGTCTAATTGAATATCTATCCATATGAAAGATATTTTACAGCTACTCGTGTAATCATTTAGGTGTTGCCAGGTCCTACATTTATTTACGGTATATAATTCGGATGTCTAGATAACTATAGTATACTACTGCTATACTATACTACTAACTATAGATAACTAGATAAATATAGTAAGACCTGCTAAAAATCACTAGAAGAATCGATTTAAGCCTATAAAACTTTTTAACCGGATTTTATCGCATTTAATTATATTTTTACATTTTAACTCAACGTTGCGACGAGCGTCTATATATACGCCGTGATCACGAGTTACCTCATGACAGCATCCTCGGTCCCAGTCTATTTTAACATATATAAATGATTTATGTACACTGCAATTAAAAAAATGGGATAATATACTTTTGCCGACGATACAGCCTTGGTAGTTTCAGCTGTAACTTGGGATAAAGTATTTTACCACGCCCAGCTTTAACTTAGTCTCAAACTGGTTAAACCATAATCTCCTCACCTTAAATGCGGGCAAAACCAAATACTTAACCTTTGCAGTCCACAACTGTATTATGCCATCTCCAAACCAATATAAATTTACTGCTCCTATCTCAATATGTCATTGTCTAGGTCCACCCTTCTGTAAATGCCCCTCTATAGAAAGAACCTATCAAATAAAATACCTAGGAATAATCATTGTATCAAACATGTCATTCAAACCACATATAAATCTAATATCTAATAGAATATGTGAAATTATTTACATTTTTAATTGTCTCCGCCATGTTGCTAATGCTTTCGAAGTAAAACTAGTATTTCAATGACTTTGCCGATATATGGTAGCTTATTATGTAACCTCTTGGGAAGGTACAGCTGAATACACAATAATAAACTTTGAACGTGCACAAACAACTTGCAAAAACCTTAACAAAATTAATAAATATAAAAAAGAATAAAATTATTTGGGCTAAGTTCACTTGCTCGACATTGTATAAGCCAGATAAAATAATATAAATAATTTGTACTTTATATTTAATGAATAATATATATGATGAATAATGCTTCACACCAGTTGACACTACATTCACACATTTGGATTT
This sequence comes from Marasmarcha lunaedactyla, assembly GCA_923062675.1. Classification (NCBI taxonomy): domain Eukaryota; kingdom Metazoa; phylum Arthropoda; class Insecta; order Lepidoptera; family Pterophoridae; genus Marasmarcha; species Marasmarcha lunaedactyla. The sequence goes on along the minus strand of OV281362.1, from coordinate 11,554,895 downwards.
ACGGGCATCACAATAAGTTATAAATACGTTTTTAAAGAGCTTATACAAATGTTATGGAAGTCCGTCAAAAGTACATCACATTTATATTAACAACATTTGTTACATACCCATATCGAAATACAAACTCTGCACATACGGTATAACCATCAAAAAGCCGTAAAGTTTTTAATCTAGCAACTCTACATGATTTCATATCATGCGTGCGTGTGTCATGCTGGTACGACCACAGATTATACCTAGAAAGCAGCAGTTGCCGGCTCGCAAACGCGGCGCGCATACGCATGTCGCGTTGCGCAAAAATAACTTACGAAATATACGGAAAACGTTACGAAACACTAACAAATAACTAAATGACAATTTATTTACCTCATAAATGTATTTAAATAGCAATTTAAGTGGATATTTGAAGTGATAAAAGCATTTTGTCGAATATAACCTCTAAATTAGATAGTTTTTTTTTTTCGTTTTAACCAATCACGGTCGCCAATAGGATCATTTGTTGAATATGGATGTGAGAAAAAAATCTGTGGATGGCAACGCGAGGCGGCAAATTTTGACTGCACTTTTTGGTATGAACAATAATTTAACCTTAGTTATCACAAACACACTATACTTTTAAAGTAGAGTTATTATCTAAAGTATGCGCTCTACGCATGTAAGTTTACGTGTTCATTTTCTAAACATATAACTCTTTTGATTTATTTTCTTTTATGTACCTACGCATGTAGAGTTTTTTAAGAAAGGTTTCATTCAAACTTTGTTTAAAATTAAAATAGCATTAAATAAATAATTGTTCTGTTTTACTAACAACGGCTCAAAAACATTCTGATACATTTCTCTTACTGAACCAAACACGATACATATTAATTTAAAATCACCACAAAGCAGAACTGAATTAAAGAAGATGGATTGAGTGTTGGTTTGTCATAAGACAAAGTTAAAAATAGTCTCTTAACTTGTGGGTTGATGGAAAACATAAAAACATACGTCATACAACCTAAACACCAATATTATTACTATTCCTACCTATATTTAAATAGTAGGAACGGCACCGTACATGTACCTCTTATGACGTGATGATCAAACAATATTTTGGTATTCTAATAATAAGTATTAATAAGTATATGTTTTTCAAACAAATTTGATAATTCTTTCAAACATTAAGCACTAGAGATCCTGGTGCAGTTCACCTACTACGTAAGTTTTGATCCCATTTGAATATACGGATATTATACAATAATAATAAATCTCCATACAAACACACCAAATATGGCCCCAAAGTAAGCAGAGCTTGTGTTATGGACGACCATACAGCGAACTGGGGGAGAACCCACAATAAACATACATATATAAATATCAACAACCATGACCCAAAAGCAAACATTTGTGTGTATCTCACAAATGCATGCTTCAACCAGGACTCAAACCTGGGACCTCCGGTATAAGAGGTAGAGCTACTACCCGCTATGCCACTATGGTAGAGTTCCGCATTTTACTTCTACTGAACAAGAAATTATCGCTGTTGAATAAAGAGATTTTAACACATTTCATAAGTCTTAGCCTTTTTCGATTAACTACGTAGGCCACTCAGAATGGTTTGAGAAAAATATAAAAATGTTCTATAGGCTATATTTTTTAAATTACATTTATACAAAGAGGTCTCCACCAGCATATATACAGTTTCATGCGTCTGAACCAATTTTCAAAACTCATTTTCCAGTCTGCAACAGGAACTTTTTATTTATTTAAGTATAATACTATATTAACAAATTTATTTATAAATCTTACATATAAATTAATAAATTTTACATTATTATTATTGTACGTTATTTTACTGATAAAATCGTTACCGAGTCTCCTCATCAACTATCGGATGTTAAATACAATTTGACCAATCCATTTTTCCCACATTATAGAACCTCATTGGTTGCAATATAAAGACAATGTGATTTTAAAAGCCACAATCCTATAACAAAACTTGATCTTTCGTTTTACGTGTCTCTATTTTACTAGTGACAAAGTCACAACCCAAGGAATTTACGCCTTGGACACTCGGAAAGTTTTGGGGAAAAAAAATGTTCTATACGTTATATTTTTTTATAACATCTTTTCAAAGCACTCTCCACCAGGTTCTATACAAAATTTCATGCGTCTGAACTATCAAAGCATATTTTCTAATCTGCAACAGATACTTCCTTAATAGCCTTCTCGAATGCAGTGAGCGCATCTTCTGCCGATGAAAACTGTATCCCCTTGAGGTGGTTTTTAATTTTAGGGAAAAAGAAGCATCACAAGGTGCCAAATCAGGTCTGTAAGGCGAATAAACCAGAAGTTTTATCGGTGTGGTGTTTAGGAAGTACCTCGTCTTGATCGCGGAGTACGCCGACGCGTTGTCGTGGTGGAGCAAAGACCTCGGAGTTCCGTTTTCGGTCGCTTGTTGCTCGCAGCAGCAAACACTTCTGGCAAGCATTGGTAGTGCACCACTCTGCATTAATTCTACTTTGGTTTTTTAAGGGAATTGATACTAAATACGGGGTATTACGGAGCAAAACTGGCGATCAAAAATTTTCAACGTTTCTCCACCGTTTCACTTTGTTTCATTTTGAAACAGCCATACTTTTCACTGGCACTTTGTTTCTAGATCACATTGATAAATCCAAGATTCGTTGTGATGTCGGAAACATGGCGGGGAGAGCCTGTGGCACCATTCCACGCGCGTCTGCTTTTGAGCATCGGTGAGGGTGTGGGGTACCCAGCGTGAACCAATCCTCCTTACGCAAAGGTGGTTGCGTAGAATATGATGAACACTTCTCTATCCAATGGTCAGATTGCACTGAATCTCCTCGAGCATGATTCGCCGGTTTAGTTGAATAAAATTTTCCACTTGCAGCACGTTTTCTTCCGTAATAACAGTCAAATGAGGACCGACTTTCTTCATGCTTCAAATTTAAGCGACCGCACTTAAACTCGTTATACCAGAGGTACACAGTTGGTTTAGAAGGCGCCTCGTTCATAAAAGCCAATTGAAGTCGATTAAACGAGCCTCCGCTGAGTTTCTCGACTGTACCTACCGTACAATGGAGTTCACCGCGCCCTGTGTGGGGAGCAGTAGATATTTTTTCTAGATGAAAAGCAATGACAAAAGCTTTCTTTTTCAAACAGCTGACAATGTGTGTAAAAAAATTCATGATAATCGACGAAATAGTGAAAGCATAAAAAACACACTAACTTTGGCATTTGTACTTACGTATAATATAAAATTTACTTGAAATACTCAAACACAAGTATAAAATTATTCAAGAAAACTGTCTATTTAACTATTAAGCGCACTTGATGTTAAAATAGAGAACTCTGAAATATTTCTTCCTTGATATTGTTTCAGAATAAATGTCAACGTACTGAGATAATCTTTTGATATCATCGTAAAAATAAAATTACAATTCTTTGTGTGCTATGGTTTGTCTGACTACGAGTGTATTCTGTTTGCTCAGCTCAGTTGCTTACAGGAGATTTTATAATTTTATGACACACGCTGTTTTGAAAATAAGAATATAAGAATCAAATATAAAATGAAATATATAAATATAAAAATGTACTTCCTATGTAAAAAAGGTCAGAAGATTTTCACTTCATCTCCAACTGTCTTCTAGTTTTTAGTTTCAAAATCACGGGCTACCATAAAGCCTTTTCCCGGAAAAAAATCTTCACACCTCTTTGTGATCATAAAAAAGCAATATGTATTAGGTCTTTACCTATGAAATTGCCGTTTTTCACGAAATAAATGAAGCGTAATTTTTTTATATATTTTTTATTTCTATTAATCAAAATAATCACCCATGCAATCAATGCATCTTTGCCGACGCATTGGTAGCTTATTGATGCCTTTCTTGAAGAAATCAGCTGGACGGGAGGCAACAAATTCTTCAAAAGCATTTTGTACTGCCTCTCGGGTATTGAATTTTTTTCCCGCCAAGAAGTTATCCAAATTCTGGAAAAAGTAGAAGTCTGTAGGCGCAAGGTCTGGTGAGTACGGCGGATGACGGAGAACTTCCAACCCCAACTCTTGTAGCTTGGAGACCGTCTGCTGTGCAGTATGAGGTCACGCGTTGTCGTGCAGGAGCAGTGGAGCCGAACGATTGACCAAAGCTGGTTGGAGACGTGCGAGCTTCTCCATCATTGTGTTCAGTTCTTCACAGTACACATCTGCAGTAATGCTTGTCCCGTTTGGCAGTAAGCTGTGATGAATTACACCCGCGTTAGACCACCAAACAGTGGCCATCACTTTTCTAGGGGTAAGTTTTCGTTTAGGGCATTGTTTGGGTGCTGAACCAGGGTCCAACCAACTTGCTGAGCGCTTACGATTGTCAAACAGGATCCATTTCTCGTCACAAGTAGCAATGCGGTTCAGAATTCCTTCATTTGTATGCCTGCTGAGCAGTGCAAGGCACGTCTCCACGCGTACTTCGCGCTGGCGGTCATTGAGTTCGTGGGGTACCCATTTGTCAAGCTTTTTTACCTTGCCAATTTGACGCAAATGGACCAATATTGTTTTGATGCTAACGTCGAAAGCTGCTGCTAATTCAGCCGTGGATTGAGTTTCATCAGCTTCCACAATTGCCTTTAATTCATCATTGTCGACCAAAGTTTTCGGACGACCACGGGGTTCATTTTTCAGGTCAAAATTTCCAGAAGGGAAGCGGGTAAACCAATAACGGGTGGTGCGTTCGTTTGTAGTGTTCGCTCCGTAAACGTCGTTGATGTTGCGTGCCGCTTGTGCCGCTTTGCTGCCACGACGGTACTCATACTTCATAAGTACTCGAATTTTTAACTTATCCATGATGACGAAAAATGTTCGAATGCGTTGAAAACAAAACACTAACTATTAAACAAATGACGATTTTAGAAAAAGAATTCCATGTTTGTCAAATAAAATTAATTTGAAATTAGAATTATCAGTCAAAAAAAAAAATATTTTCATTTGAAATGGCCAGTACGGCAAAACGGCAGTTTCATAGGTAAAGACCTATTATATAAATAACATCATTAATTTTGAATTCCTCCCACAGCCACGATACCAACATTCACATACGGCATTCAAATAGGCTGGCTCTCTCCCATGGGTCCTCTCCTCAAGTCCTCCTCCTCACCAGCTGACACTCCTCTGTCAGATGGACAAATCACCTGGCTGGCTGCAGCTCTTCCCCTGGCCGGGATCTGCGGGATCCCCTTCATGAGTTACGCATCAGATCGCTTCGGAAGGAAGATCTGTATAATGGGAGTTTCGCTGCTTTCTTGTGTAAGTTTGAGGTAAAAAAAGAAGCTTAAATATTTGAACTTGTAGATTGATTTTAGTTCATTTAGCCCTTAGACTTGTCAAGTTCTATAAATTGAAAAACGCCTAGATTGTGTTCGAATTTTCAAATGACGAGAAGATCCAATAGACTAAATCAACATAAGCTACCGAACCTGTAAAACTTTTATGAGGTTGGGGAGTTGAGTGAGGGACAATCAGCAGACTTAAGGAGCAGCCAGTGTAATTATTGGAACAACAGCTATTCCAACTAAACCCTGCGCTTGGCAACGCATCATTAGTCGATATTAAATTTAAAAAAATATATAATTAATCAATACCATATACGACCAATGATGTCCACGGATGCCACTCGCCATCAGGTGGATCGCTTGCCCGTTTGCCGGCCATGAAAAAGTAAAAATATGTTTTTATTTGTTTTTTTTTTAAACTAAATTGACATAATTTTTAAACTACTTTTTTGTCAAAAACAAAAAAATAACTACCTATCAATAAAAAACAAAAAAAAAACAGGTACAACAATAGGATTCATTTGGACAAAAATTTATAACTATATCCCTTTGGTCGATTTTCTTCTCCACGCACACCTTTGTGGATACGCAGTCCTGAGTTCAAAAGGGCGTACAACTGCAAAAAAACAGGCACAAATTCCAAGCTTGTCATGATACAATTGTTTCAGCGTAACTGCAACAATAATATTTAAATACGGTACTAGTTGCTTGGTACCTAATCATCATGAGAATGCTAATGCATATTTATATGGATATTTTTCCATTTCAAAAGTCGCAAAATCGCTCTTTGAATAAATTACAAGCCTAAAGTCTTCGTTTGATATTTAATTTATATAAATGAGTTTTAGGTTCAAAATAAATTAAATTACATCATTCTGCAGATTCAATAACTAAATATTTTTTATCTTTGTTACGTTACTGTAGCCACGGGAGGTTCGTTTCGCTAAATGGTGGACTGATCCGCCTAATTAAGTTTTTCTAGAACAATAATACCTCGGGATTTTCAAGCGTAGAGGTATTAGGTACCTCTTGAACAGACGTGTACTGACTTCATCTTCCTATTACTTTCCACAACGTGAACTGGGTAACAAACGTCTGCCAACTATAATACAAATATCGATAAATAGCCATAGATATTTGAAGTAGAAACTCAATTCAATCCACCAAACATTTATGCACATACGTTAAGATAAATTCTACAAAACGTAATTAGAGCTCACTCAGTTAAGTTCTCAAATAAATAGCTACTTTAATTTTAAATCAATGAGATACAAATTCTGAAAACAAATGACCCACAATTTAATCAGAAATGTTTACTGAGATTTTCATCATATGCACAATAAAACAAAGTCTCTTTTTATTTGACCGTTTATCTAAGTCTGAGGCCAGTCCAAATACGGTTTATAGATTTCAGCATTATTAGAGTAAAACAGATACGGGATATGTGACACGTTCCAGATATCCTGGGCAATCAAACTCCTTGCACCAAACGCGGTCCCGCTGACAGTCGCCCGCGTCTTCGCGGGCTTAGCAGCTGGCGGGTGCTTCGTGGTCATCCCCGTTTACGTCAAGGAAATAGCCGAAGACCGCTGCAGGGGGGCCCTGGCCTCTCTCACGATGACCGTGTGTAAACTCGGCGTGATCTTCGTGTACGTTATAGGCATGGCCTGTTCGTACACGGTGAACCAGGCCGTGTATTTGGCGGTGGCTGGCGTACATGTTGTACTGTTCATGTTTATGCCGGAATCTCCGAATTATTTGCTGAAGATTGGACGGGAGTATGTAAGTTGTTTATTCGTTTTTGCTATTTGTAAAACAATTATTTGATTAGATAGGTAGGGATGTTTCGTCTTTATGTGTTAACTTTGTGATCGGTGTGGTATAGGTATAGTATAGATATACAAAACCCAAATTCTATTTACTTTTGGCGAAAGGACGAATAAATTAACAATAACTTGTACCTATGTTTAGATCTCGTTTGGGGCTACAGTCCTGCCTATTCTAGCCACTATAATAACCACGTTTATTTACGTGGTTGTGCTCCGGAAAAGGGTAAGGACCAGCCAGGGTAATTTCTAGAACAAACGCAACCCCAACTTAAGCCTACGATCGATCGGCAATGCGTCAAACTGGTAAATAACAGTATAATTGATAATTAATCTACAATTATCGATGTCAATGGGCACGAGTGCCACTTACCATCTAGTGGATCGCAGGTTCGTTTGCCGGCCAAAAAAAATAGGTTAAAAAATATAAAAAAAGAATTTTAAAACATTTCAAAACACCCAGATTGATACGTCACTTTGACGTCAACTTTGACTTCCGAGCTTCCGAGCAAAGAAACAATATTAGGTATGATATCTAGAAAAAAATTTCGCAGCCATGAAGAGCTGTGATTTTATTGCTTAAAGTAAATCATGTTCCCAGTCGCCTGATTCTACTTGTCAAATGGTTTAGTCACTACGCGAACCGAACCGACCACAAGTCACGAATGCAAACCCGAACTGGTGGTAGAGTCATATACTTTTGACGTCAATAAGAACACGTAATTGTCAATGTTGAGAAATAAATATTTGAATTTGAAACGGAATTATGTGTGATTATAAGTAGACGAGCCCATGTTTTTTAACTTTAACAGGTATTTGTTAAATTATTATTACGACTTACCTTGTTATATACTTAGAAAGTCAAGTAAAATTGATTTTTTGCAATAGTAAGTAGGTGTTATATACTTCCAATAGTTTTTTAAACTACCATCGTATTTTACAATGTATGAAAAAAAAATGTGACAATTTTTGGAAATCATCTATATGGGTCACGAAAATTTAATTCACATGATGGAAATACAGGTTTGCTCACGATGTTTACCTTCACCGTTAAACCTGCATTCATACATAAATTTTCTTTACACGTTAATACAAGTTCGTAGTCAAAATAAATGGTATGTCCAGAATTGGCCAACACATTGCTTATTCAATAGTTGAACAATGGATGTCATCGCGTAGACTTTGTTCACACGGCATACCTACAGAGCACGAAATAAATAGTAATAATTTTTTTAATATACAGGGTGTCCTAAAATTCAACGTCAAGCTGGAACCGGATGACTCGTGACAGCTATCTTAAAAAATATTTTCAAAATGTTGGTCCCGTACTTTTCAAATTATAAGAATTTAAAAAAATGCGTAATGGTATTGATAATAAGATTTTATAATACATTTACTTAATAATCAAGTCATATTTCTTCAAAAATAATAAGAATTTCACACTCAATAGTGTCTATAACACCTACTTTTGTAAACTGCCTAAACAATAGATTATCCGCCTTGACATTAGCGATAAAAAAAAGTTTAACTGATTACGCAACTACTTACCGAGTCAAACCGAAATACTAAGTCATGGTCGTGTGGACCTAGCTTTATGTACTCGTGTACATACTCGATATGGAACTCGTTTGAATGCCCGCGTACGTAGAACGCAATACCTGTGTTGCATTCTAAGACCTCAGAAAAAAAAGAAACCAATTTGTGCGAGCAAATGTAAAAATCTGATATAAATCGTGGATTTACTTTTTAACAATTTAAGTACTTGCCTATTTTTCCTCTGAGAAACGTTACGAAAGAACCTTATTTAATTATTTCGAGCTCGAATTAGTTTTACTACAAAGTTCATATTAAAATCTAGTTAGACCGCAGAGCTAGACGCCGCCATATTTTACAGTGAAATTAAAGGTACACAGTGTTGTAATCTTGAAAAAAAATTATATATATATATATATATATATACAGGGTAACTGGTTATTAGTGGCGGATATTTTACGGGGGTACAGAAGAGGTCAATTCCAGTTCATTTCGCAATATAATGTATTATCCAAAAGTGAATCGTTTCCAAGATATTTCAAATCTTATGCTTTTTTTTTAAATCAGAATCCCCATCTGCAAACCGCCCGATAGTGATGCTCGACGAGGACCCCAAACTCTTTGAGAGAGTTGTGGCCGCCCGGATCATCGAGCACCTAGAGGATGTCGGACCGGATCTGGCAGACTGCCAGTTTGGATTCCGCAGGGGTAGGTCTACCGTTGATGCGATTCAGCGGGTTAAGTCCTTGGCGCAGGACGCGATCGCCCGGGGTGAGGTCGTGTTGGCGGTGTCTCTCGACATCGCTAAGGTATTCAACTCCCTCCCCTGGAGCTGCATCAGGGAGGGGTTCTGATACCACGGAGTTCCTCCGTAGCTGCGCTGGGTCGTCGGGGACTACCTGTCTGGGCGTGCGGTAGAATACCCCGGTCGAGACCGGTGGTGTCAGCGGGAGATGTCGTGTGGTGTTCCTCAGGGGTCGGTACTAGGCCCACTCCTCTGGAACATCGGCTACGACTGGGTGCTGCGAGGAGCCACAGTGCCGGGTGTCGGCGTAGTCTGCTACGCGGACGACACCTTGGTCACTGCCCGAGGCAAATGCCACAGGGATGCTCCCTTGCGCGCCACCGCCGGCGCGGCATTCGTGGTGGGCCGCATACGGCGATTGGGTTTGCAGGTGGCGCTTGAAAAGTCCGAGGCCGTGGTTTGCCATGGCCCGCGGAACGCGCTGCCCCGGGGTGCCCATATCGTCGTATCCGGAGTCCACACTGACGTGAGGCCGTCGATGCGCTATCTGGGACTCGTCCTGGATAGCCGGTGGAACTTCGGGCCCCACTTCGAGTGCCTTGAGCCTCGGCTGCTTAGGGCGGCTGCGGCCCTGGGAAGGCTGCTGCCGAATATCGGTGGACCTGAGACGTCGTGTCGGCGAATCTACGCGGGAATCGTAAGGTCGATGGCCCTGTATGGTGCCCCTGTGTGGGCTGGCAGCGCCCTGAGTTGCAGCAATATCGCCCGCTTGACGCGAGTCCAGCGGGTGATGGCGATCAGGGTGGTACGGGGTTATCGCACGATCTCGGGTGAGGCATCTTGCGTGCTGGCGGGTACTATGCCCTGGGACCTGGAAGCGAGAGCCCTCGCGTCGCTCTACGAGTGGCGCGTGAAGGCGCTCCGGGCCAGGGGTCACCCGCCTGCACTGCAGGAACTAGAGGGGCACAGAGCTGAGCTGGGCCAACGGGCTACCGAAGCGTGGGAGTCCAGGCTGGCGTTTTCGAGCGCCGGACTCTGGACTATCGAGGCAATTCGTCCGGTCTTCCAGCAGTGGTTGGGTAGGCGACACGGTTTCCTGACCTACCGTCTGACTCAGCTGCTCTCGGGACATGGTTGTTTCGGGAGTTACCTGTTTCAGATCGGTCGGGAACCGACTGCCAGGTGCCACCACTGCGACGATTGCCTCGACGAAACGGCCCAGCACACGCTGGAGGTATGCCCAGCGTGGGATGCGGAGCGCAGCGCGCTCGGCTCTCTATTGGGTGCTGACATCTCGCTCCCGACCGTGGTTCGCGCTATGGTCGAGAGTGAGAGATCGTGGCAGGCGGTGCGAACCTTCTGCGAGGCCGTAATGCTCGCGAAGGAGGCGGCGGAGAGGGCGAGGGAAGATGATGCATGCTCCCTTCAGCTTCGTCGCCGTCGCACGGGACGCCGGAGGGCGGCTTTCATTGCCGAAAGCCTCCCTCTCCCGCAGTCCCATGAGCCTTCGATGGCGGGTTCGGGGGAACCCGCCTCCGGTCCAGGGCTCGAGATGGCGCGTGCGCTTCCTGCGCACTATCTCATGCGGGACGACTAGAGAAGGACCCCTCCCTCTCGGGACGTCGCTGGCGCTGCGCAGAGCGCTGGCTAACGCTGTCGGGCCGCGAACGGATGCGCAAGCTCCTCGTGACCCGACTCCGTGCGTCCAAGCGGTAGCCTTCGGCCCCCGCTGGGGTCGGGTATCCATGAGAATTTTCCTGCGTCAAAAAAAAAGGCACTGTGCTGCACTGTAAGAAAAAAATACCGAAATAAGAGCAAGTGAACACATCCGAACGCAATAAATCCCAAGAGCGGACTAAACCCATGGGCAAGGGGTGAGAAACAATCCCGAGTTATTTGCCTAGTAACGGTTCTCTTTGTTCAAGCCTGTACCTGCGCCTGCGCTAATTGGCAATTATTGCTGCGTTCCGTTTGCCGATTACAGCGCTCACAGCGCTCATATACCCGTTCCGTTTGCCCGTGAGCGCGCTCACAGCGATATCGATACGTCATCAATTACGTCATAAACGCCGCCATCTTACCGCTCACAGTGCCAACGCTACGGAGCATGGTCGCTGTGAACGGCCTGTCAAAACTGACACATGACGTTGCTTTGTTGATGTTTTTATTAGTCGATTAAAGATTTTAAAAGCTTGCTTATTAATTTTCTTTCGTAATAATGTAAAAAAATGGCTCCTGCTTCATTCAGGGTCAAAGATCTTAATGAAATTATAACTTTAGACTTAATCGACGAACAATCAGAATGTTAGCGCGATATTTACCGTTCCGATTGCAATATCACTAATAACACTTTTAGCGCGCTCAGACGAATCGGAACGGTTTTGAGCACTTTTAGCGCTGTGAGCGCTGTAATCGGCAAACGGAACGCAGCATATCTTTGTAATTATTTTGCCGATTTGGGATTGTAATACCTCTTTCGAAAGCTAATAAAACACAGATGTTTTTAAAATAACCTGCACGAAAATTTTATATGTGAGTTTTTGTTTTAAAATCACTCTTTTCTGTAAATTACTTAGAAGAAAATTTTCACATGTTTTCGAGCACAGTGCCTAAGTTCATGTTATTTATGTCCACCTAATTGATGTTATGTACTAATAGGAATGTTTTTATTGCAGAACCAATAAAAAAAATTTCCAAGTTGGTTTAATTTTTTTTTAATAAATTTTGACCAGATGAAAAGATTTGAAAAGATGACCCTACTGATTTAAAAAAAAAAGCATAAGATTTGAAATATCTTGGAAAAGATTCACTTTTGGATAATAATCAACTGGAATTGATCTCTTCTATACCCCCTTAAAATATCCGCCACTAATAACCAGTCATCCTGTATATTAATCTTCAAAACATACCTAGTAGGTATTGCGGAAAGACAACTATTTCTTAACCATGGAGTGGACGAAGTGGGGGGAAGCATATTATCGGATTTTAGATTTAGTGATTAGGTCTTTACGACATCACTTTGTAAAACTTTCTATCTCCACGGCGGCGTCTGATCCCGACTCTAAGGGTGTTACCACACCAATCGCTCGACGACGGCAACTGTTCCATTCTACCATCGATCGACTGGTGTGGTAACTCCATAAAGATATAATGCTGTGATATATCTCATATATCATAATTAGTTCAATCAAGCCTTTGGTCATATGTTATTCACGGCATCGTTGTAATAGGGCTTCGTCTAGCAGTTCACGGCTTACGATCCTGGCTGGTACAAATAAGGTATACGTTTGAAAAATACTGGTGTTTCAGGGAGTCATTATAGTTTTCTATTCCTAGTTTTGTACTTATAAATATATTTTAAAATAGGTAATTATTATTTCTTCAGAGAGCTAAAAAAGCGATCGCCTGGTTAAGAAGCCTGCACCTCGAACACAAGATTGTGCAGGATGAGATGAACAAGCTGAAAGAAGAGAGACGGAAGTACGAGGAGATGACAGATATAACTCTGCTCAGTGTAGGTAAAAGTGGATGTATAAACTCATACTAAGCTTACAGCCAGGACTTCGCCCGCATGGGCGCCCGAAATATTTCTGACTTAAAAACCACGGATTGATCTGTATAATATTACTGTCTATCTATGTGAATCCCACTTGTGATAAGATTTATTTATATACAGCATCTACGCCGGAGGACGCAGGTTCGAGCCCTGGTCGGGGCATTCTTTTGTGCGTTGAACACAGATGTTTGTTTTCAACTCATGGTTTAAACAACTTTTTGACGATGCGTCGTACATTAATCATAGTATATTAATAATTAATAACGAAATTAAATAACGAAATGCCAAAACGATTTCTTGTTAGTAGAGTTTCTTTGTCGAGATCTTGACTGCGACGGTACTACAGTTCTTCCTATTTGAGCCACCATAATAACCAAGGCTGCGTGGTTGTGTTCCGGATTAAGGAAAGGAACAGCCAGTGCCATTGCTGGAACAAAGGCAATTCCAACAGAAAGCCTACGGTCGGCAACGCGTTATTAGTCAATGTAATATTCACCTGCGACTAATAATGTTGAGGGGTGCGGTTGCCACCTTCCAGCGTATGGGTACCGTGCTCGTTTGCCGGTTATGAACAGTTTTAAAAGAACTATACTTTGTTCGCGTTTTTTTTCGTGGGTACTCAATCGGAACAGACATAAGAAAACACGTCCCTACAAATCTTGTGATTTAAAATATACAGAAGATAGTTTTAGTGTTGTGAATGTGTAAAGCGTGTATTTAAGAGCTCAAGCAAATCAAGTTTTGTGGTTCTTGTCGATCTTCTCATTGTTTTTCGACTTTAATCAAGTGTCATAACTTTCGTTTGTGCACGATTGTTTCTGTTTTACCCTCAAATGAATAAATGCGAATAGTATAAATTGATGCGAACCTACTAATCGCTTATTTCGACTGGTTACGTCACAGCTGTGCAGCGGAGTGGTGAGAACGTCGTATATCAGCTTCATTGATCGTGGAACACCTGGTTCAAGTCCTATTAAGACCATGCAGTTTCTATTTTTAATTTTGTAGGTTTTTAGATTTTTAGTTTATATTGTTATTTCAATGTCTTGCTTATAACTCATAATTAGTTATATGTATGTAACTGTCATAGAACAAAACATATATTATTTTTATTTTGCTTTTTCTCTTCTTTCATTAAATAAAATTAAGTAAGTAATTGAATGGTTTGTAAAATTAAATCTTTACTACCTATATTTCTAATTATAGTTCTGAATAGATTGGAAGTAGATTTGCTTATAAGAATGTATGTTATTTTAATTTAATTATATTATAGAATTCTTGAAAGGAAGAAAGGAAAACAGAAATTAAAGCATAACTTTTATAATTTTACATCTATATCTAAATAGTAACTGTAAATTTTTGTTGCCTGGTGTTTTAATCTGTCACTAGAAAGATCTATATTTTTGTTTACTCAGTATGCATTTTTTTCACTTTTTTTTCTCGAAATACTTGAATTAAGACATTGAATTCTGTTTTTAAATTAAATCTTTTTTTTGATATAGATAGGTATTTTGGGATTTGTAGGCTGGTTGATTTAAAAATAGTTAAATTCAAAATTTTCAGGTATATAAGAAAATTATTAATTTGTTAGTTTAATATTATATTATACAAAAATATAATAGAAATATATTTATAGCTATTTTATTGTTTATTATTTATTTGTTTTATGTGTTTATGTGTTTTATTGTTTAATATTCATATCGAATATAGAATATTTGCTCATAATGTTTTGTGCTGCATGTAATGTGAATATTCTAGTGACGCAGAGACGGATTAAGTGTACTAATGCCAACTGTTCCCACCAATTTCACCAAGATTGCGTAAAATACAGTGACTCTGTAACCTCACGTGCAAAATGGGTGTGTCCCACTTGTATAGTCGCGCGCCCGAAATTGGATAATACCAATACTCCTGTGCAGAACAAAGGGCAACGTCTTCAGGACGATTCATCGTCCCCATCAACAGCGGCATCGTACGAGGACATCCTGAATGAAATACGCTGCTTAAGGATGGAGATGCACGAACGTTTTGAAAAGCAGCAGTCCGTACTAGACAAATTCAACAATATCCTAAATACTGTCCAAAAGGACGTCAAAGACTTGCGAACCAAGTTTTCCACAATGAACCAAGACTTGGATGACTTGTCAAAGATGGTTCATTTCCTGTCAGATACTCAGGACGAACAAAAAGCCCTGAATAGTGAGCAAAAGAAAGACATTGCAAAACTTAAATCGGAGAACGCGCTGCTGCAATCTATAACATCAGAATTGACCTCAAAAATGACGTTCATCGAGCAACAGGCCAGGGATAGCAACGTGGAAATACAGTGTGTTCCTGAGCACAAAAATGAAAATTTGCTGACAATAATAAATGAAGTCTCAAAGGCAGTAAACTGCAACTTGGAAAATAAAGATATAATGTCATTTCATCGTGTAGCAAAGATTAATACAGATTCCAAAAGACCAAGAAACGTTGTAGTCCGGTTTTCCAGCCCTAGATTACGTGACAATTTGTTGGCCGCTGTAAAGTTGTACAACAAAAAACATGACGTGAAATTGAACACCTCACATATAGGTGTAAAAGGGCACGTACAACCCATATACATTACGGAGCATTTGTCCCCAGGAAATAAAAAGCTACATGCTGCTGCTAGAATATTCGCTAAGGAAAAACAGTTTGCTTTTGTGTGGGTTCGTGGCGGACGCATATTTTTACGTAAAAATGAACGATCACCCGCTATTTTGGTAAAAGATGTAGGAACTCTAAATAAAATGTAGTACATAGTTAATTAAATTTCGCTAGTTAGCACGAATTAAATTTAAAAAAATTATAAAATTCGATTTTAAATGTTTTTACCTAAACGCTCGAGGCTTAAGAACGAAAACAGAGCAATTTCATATGTCTGTGCTAAAAAACGATTATGATTTAATTTTTGTAACTGAAACCTGGCTAAATGAATCTGTGTTTGACGGTGAATTAATTGATAATAGGTATACACTTTTTAGACGCGACCGATCATCTACTATATCAGATCGTACTAAAAAAGACGGGGGAGGTGTTTTACTGGCGGCATCATCTTGCTTTGAATGTATACGACGTCAGGATTGGGAGTCTCAGTGTGAGGAACTGTGGGTCACTATCAGGAATATTTATGGACCTAACATAAATATATGTGTAGTATACGTGCCCCCTCCACTAAATCAAAATTATCTGGATTTACTGTTATCTAATATTACTAATAATATTTTCAATAAAGCTCAAAGGGGAGATATAAATTTAATAATAGGTGATTTCAATTTCAGTGGCATTTCTTGGAAATTTGATAGAACTCTTGGTAACTCAAATGTTACAAATTATAATACGTTGGAAAGATATTTTTTGGAATTTGTAGCTTTTAATGATCTTTCTCAACACAATCATATACAAAACAAAAATGAACGTGTTCTAGATTTAGTTTTGTCAAATAATTCTCATCACATTATCGTTGAAAATACAGAAACGAATTTAGTTCCAGTAGACGATCATCATCCGCCCTTACTCGTACGCATAAGATCACATGGTTTTAAGAACATGAAACATAAAAGAGAGCCTAGATTAAATTTTTACAAGAGTAAATACGATGAAATAAACAAGGCCTTCAGTGAAATAGATTGGGATCAGGTTTGGCAAAATGCAAATGACGTTAACAAAATGGTAGGTTTATTTTATGATGCCATATATAAAATAATTAATGAATATACTCCTTCAAGAAAACCCCAGAATGATAAGTATCCAGTATGGTATAGTAGTGCAGTAGTAAAAGCATTGAGGGAAAAGGCCAAAGTGCATTCAAATTTTAAGAAATACAATAATCCTCGAGATAAGATCGAATACGACTATTTACGGGTTAGATGTAACAAAATGATACACGACGAATATCAAAGGTTTAAAAATAATATAGCTTCTATTTTAAAAACTAATCCTAAGTATTTCTGGAAATTTATTAACAATCAAAAAAATCAAGAAATAAAAATTCCAAATAAAGTGTTCTTAAAAAATGATGAATCTAAAAACGGTCAAGATATTAGCAACCTTTTTAATAAATATTTTAAATCAGTTTATGATATGGATACGGAAAATAGTGTCATTTTTAATTCCAATAATTACCAAATTAAGCAAAACAATAACTTGGTACTATCTAGTATTAGAATTTGTGAAGATGAAGTAAAAAATTATATCTTAAGCCTAGATTGTCAAAAAAGTCCCGGACCAGATCTTATTCCGGTGATATTCTTAAAAAAGTGTGTTGAGTATTTAAAGATGCCATTGGCACGAATATTTAACATCTCATTGCAATCGGGCGTTTTCCCAGAGCTGTGGAAAACTGCACAAATAATTCCTATACATAAGACAGGAGACCATTATAACGTAGAGAATTACAGGCCGGTATCAAAGCTAAATTGTATGGCTAAGGTTCTTGATCATTTTGTACAAAAAACTGTTTATCGTCATGTGAACCAATCACTGATACCAATGCAACACGGATTCAGGTCAGGTAAATCAACTGCTACAAATTTAGTTCACTTTGTAACTGACATATCTAAAGCTTTGGATAGTGCCAAGGAGGTTCATACGATATATACCGATTTTAAAAAAGCATTTGAACTAGTAAATCACAGCTTACTTATCCAAAAATTATCATCCTTTGGCATACATGGCTCATTGTTGCGTTGGTGCGAATCTTATCTAAAGAATCGTTCACAAATGACCGTAATTAGAGGTTTTTCATCGGATGTATTTTTTGTTCCTTCAGGGGTTCCTCAGGGGTCACATCTTGGGCCACTGTTTTTCTTGATATTTATTAATGATTTAGATAAAGTTATTTCTTCAAAATTTCAAATGTATGCCGATGACTTAAAAATTTATAGGACCATTGATTCTTTTTTAGACACACAATTACTTCAAAAAGACATTAATGAATTAAAAAAATGGTGTGATGAAAATCTAATGAAATTAAATATTAACAAGTGCTTTTATATGAAGTTTTCGCGCAAAAAACAAAGCCCTCACAGTTCTTACTTTATTGATAAGAGTCCGTTACAAGAACTAAATAAAATCAGAGATTTGGGTATAACGATGGATAGCTCATTGACATTCAGAGACCAATACCACAGCATGCTCAAGAAAGCTTCTAAATTATCTGGATTCGTAATACGTCAGATGAAGATATTTAGAAGCCCTGAAGTGACAATAACGGTTTTTAACAGCGTTGTTCGCAGCATCTTAGAATATTGTAGTCCGGTGTGGAATCCTAGTTATCAAGTGCATATAAATAATCTCGAACGTATTCAAAAAAAGTTCTTATACCATCTAGCATACTCGGACAACAAATGTAGGAAGTTGTGCTCTTATAAGGAAAGATGCGACTATTACAGGGTGATGCCTCTAGTAACACGAAGAAAAACATTAGACATAATATTTTTGAAAAAATTAATTCAGGGTCAAACAGATTCTCACGAATTGCTCGCGCAGCTAGAATTCTGTGTTCCACGCCCCGGAAGCCGCTTGACAAATCGTAAGATTTTAGAGTCGGCTCCAATAAAGACCACCACTGGAAGACATGCTCCAATTCAAAGAATGATATGTTTCGCAAATAACACAAGAAGTGACTTTGATTTATTTTCTGATTCTTTAGCCTCAATCAGAGCAGCAATAAAATAATGCTAAAACTCAGTATTTTAGATTATTCAATTGTTCATCATAGTAAGAAGATCTTTTAAATAAATGTAAAATCCCCACATGATTATACTGTTTAATGCATGTTGGATTCACATCTAGTAGGTGATGATTAAGAAACGAACACTGTTTTGTATTAGAATTAAGTTTAAATTGTTACCAGTTTTGTGAATTATTAAATAAAAAAAAAAAAAAAAAAAAGAATACAGTGAATCATCGATGCAACTACATATACTAGCCAATGAGATTGCAGTAATAGACAAAGTTTTATTTTTGTCGGTGACGCTATTGGCTATAAACCTAATGCTGAGACGTTTTATTCACTTAACGCGAACGAACTATGGTACTTTTCACTTAACTGTACAGGTAAATTACGTTTGTCACGCTTTATTTAGTCAAACGTAGACGGATTCTATTTTATAATTTATGAAATTTTTTTATTTATTAAATTGCAATATTTTGATACAATATAACCTATCAATGTACCTAGATTTTTTAATGCAAGTTTCATCAAGATAAAGGTTTTCACATCAGACTGTTAGACCCGGACATCAGCCCGCTCACTTTGCTCTTTGCTTCACTGGTTTATATATGTACGTTTACTATGGGTTCTCCTCCAGTTTGTTGTATGGTAAACTATATCACAAGCTCTGGTACTGTAGGGCCCTACAGTTGGTGTGTTGCTCTGGGGATTATTATAAGTATAGATAGGGCTGCCCCAGTGCAACACTGAACACAACCTAGTGACCAACTGATCAGCTCTTTCAAGACTTAGAGATCTAAATTGAGTTATTAGAAACGTAGAAACATCGTCTTATATCAAAAAACAACAACAGGTAAAAACACTTAGTCAGAATAATCAGGTATTTAAACAGAGCGCACGTTTGTATTTTACGATTACAACAAGGTATTATGTAAATTGTAGTTTCTATTGACATTTCTTATTCAAGACAAGTCTCTAAGTCGTGTTTGGATACATTATCTACTGACATCGTACAGTTATGTAACATATAAAGTACTTACTGTAAGTACATATTTTAATATTCATGAGCAAATTATTTCAAGTTTTAGGTTATTATAATTGTACTCATCCACACATTGAACGGGCAGTATTTCAGGGAAGTTTCAAATTAAGACCTAGAAATGATGGCGCCGGTAAAACTCGAGACTGCCAGGGATGCGAAAAAACGGTCTTATTTCAAATGTTACGAAACGGCCGAGTTTTGTGGTTGCGTATGCGCTAAGAAAACTTGCCAACCGCGCAATTGACCGCACGCATCTATTAGCCCTCGACGCTGCAGTAGGGGGGCCGCGAGCACCCGCGGGCGTAAAACGCATCATAAAAATAGCGATAATTTTTACAAATCTCCGTTCTAAATGACGACGCTAAATGGAATCAAAGGCTACGGAAGGAACACGGATATTTTGGAAATATATATATATATATATATATTTTAATTTAATTGTATGCAGTGGAAGCATATAGGTAGGTGTGCCTGATTATAATCAATGAGGCTCTACAATATGTAGAAACGTTACCATAGTAAATGGTTTCAAAATGTGGCGACAAAATCGATTTGTCTAATTGTAATTTTATTAACGATATATTCAAACATATTTATGTACAACTATATAACAGATACTTTATCAAAGTTGGCTTAAATACCAAGAATACACAAAAAACTGCCTTCTAACTGCCCTCTCCTCACGTTTACATTTCAGTATTCTAAAAACACAAATTATATTAATTGTTGAATGCAGAGTGAAATCAAATATTTATTCGTTCATTGCAATGTAATTTCAACACTTGCATAACACACTAGTCTGCATTTTTGTAGGTGCTTTTATATTTAAAAAGTAGGAAAAAGAGTAAAGTATAGAGGTAACAAGACCTTCTCTGAGTCTTTAATCATGAGTTGGATAGCGTGTTTCCGGCTATAAAAAAAGTAAAAACCTCTGTAATTATGAAAACCAGTTTTAAGAAATATTTGTTATCTAAGTGGAAAAGCCATTTACACATCGCAAAACACTAATCAAAAATTTCCATACAATAAAGATTAAATCCAAAGGTGTTAATTTACATGCAAAATCCTTACTCAGATTTATTGGAATTCACAAAACTCTGTAATATTCTTTTAGATTCATGTACTACTGAAATATATTTTAATTCAATTCATTATTTAAATGAAGCGGTTTTAGAAAGTTCTTCTAGTAAAGTTTTTTTTAATATCTTGCAAAATAAAGCGTATTATAGCAAAACATAAACTCGCAGCGTTTTTTTTACATTTAGAACCAACCGCGTCTCTCATATTCGGTTAACAAATATAAATCCTCCTGTAAAACTAAACTTCTGACAGTTTTATTTGACTTTTGTCATTTAAGTTTACTTTTTTAGCGTTAATAAGCAGACTTGCGCACACCTGAGTTAACAATTTAACTGGAAGTTACCCGGTTAGTCAGCCACAATGTGCCTCCATTGTGTTTCACAGAAACATACAGCAACATTTTAACACGAGCTTTTTATTTTATATTTATCGATTCATTTTTTTAATTCAAAGTAAAATTGTATTCTTTTAACGAAAGATAATATGATTTTTTTTTTCAGAAATTAATTATTGCAATTGCAATTTTTTTTTAATAAGTATTATTTAAATTTAAGAAAATATTTATTACGTGCATGGTTCGACTCCTTACCAAGGATTGCCTTTAGTTAGTTTCCGTACTGTATGTATAAGTTATAAGCTTATCCGTAGGATTTTTAGGAAGAGTCGCTATGTGGTGACTTTGGGGAAGTAGCTTAGAACTTATGTCTGAGCCAGGTAAGATGTCACGCAGTATAAATATTTCTATTATACATTTTATTAGCTGGTTACTGATAGGCACTTTCTTTTTCGCTATATGCAATCTGTGGAAAGTGATAGAAAATGAAAATGAGGACGCCATGTTGACATTGTCAAATATATTTTTAAATTAACCAGTATATTTATAGAAGCTGCGTTTAAGCGTATTTAGTAGTCAAGCTAAAGAAAAATACCGTTATCCTATGATTCACACAATTTCTTATTCATCTTTCTAAACAAATTATTTCCAAAAGCCAATACGGCGGTATCTGCGGTATTTGATGCTCGCTTAAGGATGTATCTAAAATATATCTACTCGTCTACTTTCGATAAATTTGGAATATATAATAGAGTTGATTACGCTGCATCGATTGGAAAAAAGAAAAAGGGACTTAGCCGATGATTTGAAAGAAATATTTGAGAATAAAAGCCTCATTTAACTCCAGTGTTATTCGTACCGGAAGTTGACGAAATCGAACTAAAATGATAAAAAAGTACATGTATCGTAGTCAAAGCACGGCCAAAAAAATTATTATCATAAACTTCATACATTTGTTCATTTTTTTTACGGAAAAAAAAACACTGTTGCCGATGTCGTTATGGAGATATTCGTGATTAATTTTTGACGTTTCAGTAGCGTTCTGTGAACTGCTGTTCAACTCAGTACGTCCACTATATTGGAAACGTAAATGCGGCAACGCAGCACTTGGCAATATATATAGATATATAACGACGTAATATGCGTTATCGTTGATAATAGATGCAGTCACGTTTTCATTGAAGTATTTATGCATAATTTTCATTCATACAATAAAAATGTTATACAATTAATATCAAATTGCGTATTATTTTATTAAAAATCGTAAATTATTAATCAAGATGACATAATTTTTCCATGACAAATCATAAAATGCGAACAGAAACGATTGGGCATTGACATTTCCACATGAAAATGAACCTTAAAAAATAAATAGATGTACTGTGGATTTGACCTTACATACATCCTTAACCCGGCTCCATACGGCGGTAAACGCCGTTGCTCAGAGGTCCTAGATTTCAGTTTACTAGCGTGGGTTTATGTACGTGTGACCTCTGTGAGCAGCGGCGTTTATCACCGTGTGTAGCAGGCTTTACCCGCAAATATAGGGACATGAAGCTAAAATGCTTTCCAGGACGGTGTTGTAAAAGGGGAGTCGTAAGCTACAAGAGTGGCGGGGAGTCGGTCTAAGTTTCCGTCAACTGATTCCGGCAACGCACCAATCGATTATCAAAAAATAATAATTTAACCAACCTAACCAATAACATCTACGATAAATGATATGCGTGAGCTCGGATGCCATCAGGTGGACCTCTTACCGATGGTTGCGTAGATAGTTGTAAAAGCGTGAAACCCATACAAAGACTAGCTCTTAAAACTACAAAATTTTTGTCATTTATAATGCTAGTGATAATTTTTTTATGTTCTATATCCGCAGTCCAAGACCGTCCATCATTCAGCGCATTGCGGATGACGCTAACGCTAATGGCGATGCAGACATTGTCCGGATGCTTCGCGCTAATGAACTACGCCGCGGACGTGTTCAGCAGAGCTGGTGCGGTGTGGAGTCCCAACACGCTGGCTATCCTGGTGGGGTCTCTGCAATTGGCTGGGTCCTTTTTTACGACGATGTCGATTGAACGGTTTGGACGAAGGGTAAGTTGGACCCTTAGGACTATCCTTAGGACTGGATCCAGAACAGCCTTTTTTAATTATTTTTTATTGTGATTATGATTTAAACCCACCGATGTCCATCAACCAAACCCTGAAAGTTTTAGGCAGTTTATAGCCTACGAGTTGGCAGACTACACATACATTCGAAACAACTCGTTAATTATATGGTTTCGCTTACGATGTTTTCCAGTACCGTCGAAGCAGTCAATTCCAAAAAAGTTTTGTTGCCATGGGCAGTGCACATAGCTCGAAACCATTTGAGTTTCGTTCACGCAAACAAAAACAAAAAACTACGTAAACATGTGACAATAAAACAAAAGTTACTTACACTTTCCAACCAACTCTACCTATCCATCCACAGATCCCGCTAGCCTGCAGTTCGCTAGTAGTTTCCATATGTATGGCGACTCTAGCCACGAGCTTCGTACTGAGTACAACTCCAGGTTGGCTGCCTGTGGCAGCGGTGTGCGTGTGTATACTGGCGTACGGTGCAGGGTTGGCGCCCGTACCCATGGTCGTTATGGCTGAGGTGTTTACTTTTGAGGTAATAGATGTGTGTGAGTAGATACTTTTCATAAGTAAATGTGTATTTTAGGTTGCAACCAAGTTGGTGCGGTTGTAAAATTTTTGTTTTAATCCCCAGACAAATATTTTATTAAATATTTTTCGTATCTTGAAATGGTTTTTGAATCAAAATCAATTTTTTATTTCTTTACATACCGAATTGGAAATCTAAAACTAAAACTGTTTTGTTTACAAACAGAGCACAAAATATTTAATGACAGGTCTGTACTGTCTACTACCAGGGAGTACTAGTACATGGACACACCAAAGTGACACATAGGTTTTCACTGACCAATGTCAACTCGTCCTTCTTCTTACAGTTACGAGCAAGGATGGCCGGGGCCTCAATGGCGTTCTCATTTTTTTGCAGTTCGATGACGGTTCTATTCTACACGCCCATCGCCAACATGTTTGGGCCCTACGTTGTTTTCTACACATTTGCAGCAGTCACCTTATTCGGTACCCTATACACTATCTTGTGGGTACCAGAGACTAAGGGCAAGAATTTGGAAGAAATTAGAGCGTTTTGGAAAAAAAATCCTGAGCCAGAATTTGTATAAATGTAAAGTTTTTGTGTATAGTCCTTAAGTTTATGTGATAATATCTGAGATTCGATTTATTATATAATTTGCGTACTTAGTTTTATAAACCTTGGTTTCATTTTCTCCCTACTATATTTAATTAAGAATTGAAGTAGTTAAAATTATATACAGATTAGCAATACAGTACATCCAAATAATAATATGCTTAGACACTAACTAAGAAAATAAAAATTTCAAATAATCCTACAGTATAACACAAATAAGAAGTGGGAATCTCCACTGTCATAGTTAAACGTTATTACCCCTATTCATAATCAAACTTTCTCAATGGAACCGGAATAGAGATCCAACCACTGAATTCGGTATGTAAAGAAAAAAAATCTGATTCTAATTCAAAACCCATTTGGAGATATCACTTTTTTACGAATATGTTGTTGGCTCGCTGATAAAAGGGATGCACACAAGTCAGAAATATTCAAATTGATTCCCCAAAGTAACTAATTCTTTCAGAAAAAAAATTACAAAATATTACCTCAAAATTACTTTACATACCGAATTTAGGTATGATTTTTGTCAATCCATCCATATAAAAATTTCGTACATCAGACTGGCTGCGCCCATGCTCAGGAGAGCTCTCGCATATCCATCTCCATAGCGACATAGGCTATGGCTATTGACCAAGGATTTATCGTGAGTGAGGCAGTGGTTTCTCTTGTTTTTTTTTTAAACTTTAATGAAAAAATGTGGTTCGACCAGCCGATGTTGTAGATTTTATATAAAATGGGTTCCGTTGGGGGCCGAGATCTGATGGGATTGTGGCTGAACTTCATTCAAAAGCAATTGTTGCGTCAGTTACAATAAACCCTTGGCTGATTGCCATCACCTACGATTTGCAATATAGAATTCTCTTGGCCACAGCGCTAAAACAACCTGTGTCTGTCAAAAACCGCATTTAAATCAATCTAATGGCATGGGAAACACAATGTCACAGATACACGCTGAAACTTATAACATCCCCTTTTTGCGTCACGATTTAAAAAACGATTTAAGTTTGTCAACAAAAGCTTTTCTTAAGCCTTTGATTACAGTAAAATAGCGGAAACTAGGCTACAAGCTCTTCAAAAACGGATATCAAAAATCTTGTTCTTTGATTTTACTTGTCAAATGGTTTAGTCACCGCGCGAACCGAACCAACAATATACGACACGATACGCAATACAATCGAAATTATAAAAACACGGCGTATTTTGTCTCGCTCGCAAGCCCATGTTTTGCATCATTCTATCTCTTTTATGCCGCGGCGTAATATTATTGAGTTAGTGTGATTAAATGTATCTGTGGTAGTACCGGAGGCATTTTTTTCATACGTCATCTATCTTCCGCTATTTAACTTTCACCAAAGTCTAAATCTAAGTTCTGTATTTTATTGCAGATAAAAAATTAGAAATTGCGTGGAGGATTCGTAAATCTAAAATCGGGGTCTAGCTCGAAACTAAAACGATAAAATATTAATTAATGAATTATTATTTAAATACATAACTACAGAGAATCATCACTGCGACATATCGCAACTCTTGTTGTTACAATTCATATTTTTGGTACACTTAAAAAAGTATTTGATTCAACTTATTCAATAAAGACTTAGCTTAAGCCCCGAAGAAAAAACAAAAAGGGTATTGATACGGGTACCCTGGGTATGAAAAATGAAATAATCAATATTATCATGCAAAAAATCTTATTTGTTACCTATGGTGTTGTGTTGAGTACAAAATTGTCTGAAACTTTTAGATTTTAACCAAAAATAAACTATTTTCTTCATGAAAGTTTACCAAGTACCAACGCATCAATGCCCAAATGAAATAAGACAGATACAGTCGAAAATATCTATAATTAATCCACTTAAATAACGCATGTAAAATTATGTAATTATACCATGGTTTAGTAAACGATAGTATCGATACTAGACGAAATATAAATTCATTAAACAATATAAAGGTGCTTTTTAAATGGACTTAATATATCATTTTGAAGACTTTCATTTCTACTGGAAATAAAACACTTTATAGTTAACATAATCAGAAAAAAAGAAACCACATTGCAGCCCCATTAATGGATTCAATATTGGATTCGTTATGCAATATATGCTTGTATTTCATTTCCAGTAATATATTTATGTGCCCTATTACATTAGTATAATACTTCTAAATTGGAGGGCCTGCGTCAATTATGCGAATTATAAATGGAAATGAAACAGTGTTTACGTTCATTTTTATGGTAATCAATATTTATAACAGTTGATTTATAAACATATATCTGTAGTAATGAAATTAATAATTTCTATAAGCTATTGCAAATCATTGTAGGAACTTATCAAGGATAATAACTTATAAGAAATATATATGTATGAACGTAAACGTATTTAAATTTCGACCAGCGTGTACAAATCATTATTACAATACTTATTAATTAAGTTAAATCTAAAACAATGGGCAAACAAACTTAAATTTAATTAAAGGTCGGTCACAATATAGTATTCCGTTAAAATATATTTAGTGTAAGTTACAATTATTCAGACATAATGAATGATAGATTTATAAATTGCAATCTTAAATATATTGTAACAGAAAACTGGGTAAAGTACTAAACTTATTATTAAACTATACAGACTCCATTTCTCTTGTCAAAAGTCAATCCTTTGAACATTGTTTCTTACTTTCCATGGTGAAATTAAATCATTTCATTTCTCAAATGTGAGGCATTTTCGCCTGTAGTACATCATATTTTCGTAGTGTTATAATTACAATGGAGCAAATACAACGAGGAGGTGCCGTATGTGTCATTCTTTAAGGAATCAAGAGAAGCCGACGCGCGGGTAGAGGGAGGGTGTTTTGTGAAGCCTACATACTCGTTAGTGGCTTAACAGTAACTTTTGCTGAATTATTTAAAAAGTTCTGGTATAATTTATTAGACGGCGTCATTTGCTAGTAAGCACCGTTTTATTTATTTATAAAGATGGCTGTATACATTCTTACAACTGAAAACACATAATCTTCCTTTAATTTCATTTTGATATTCCGTTTAACTTTGACATGGTATTATGAAACACATTTTAGCTCTGAGAAAGAAATCAAAACGAGAATTCAACAAGCAAGTTTCGAGTGCACGCCACCAAACCACAAGCGGCACCGACGCCAGCGCCCCTAGCGAGGAGAGACTTGAACTATAGAATGTGTCATGTCAGCCTAGATTCTTGATCCAAGATCTTGCTACATTTGCTCGGGACATCTCTTCATTGTATTTTCTCTATGGTTATAACAGACAGATTGGCTAGTGAAACCCAAATTACAAACATATTAGACTGAAACACATAAATTTAATGCAAAACAAAGGGAATAACTATTATAAGGTGCTTTTGGTCAGGTGCACAAAAACATAATCTAACATTATGGATGTTATAAGCAATAAATCCCTTTGCTTAGTAAAACAAATATGTGAATTGAATACTAGAGTTTAGTCCAGTTAACAAAACATATTTAAATATGTTTTCATTGTTAAGTAAAACAAGCAATTGTTTGACATACATAGTTATGCAGTTTTAAAAATACACACTTTATTGACATTACAAAAATTGTGAATCTACCATCTGTCCTGTATCTGACAACTATACTTAGCGATCACATGTCTTATATATGTCCATAGAACAAAGAAATATGTGTAACCAAATCAATTTTCAACATACACTAAGGTGAACCTGATTTATAATAAAATATTTTTTATATCTACCTATTATTTTGTATATAATTCAATATTGTCGATGTTCTGCAAATCAGTTGTAAATCCAAGATTTCTGATTTAATATTTAATTATTTACATATACCACATAATCACTATGATTTATTAAATCAAACACTGTTATAAACTGGTCTAAGATGCAATGTACAGAATGTCATAAAATACATGCAAATTAAATCATTGCTATGTGACATATTTGAAAACTGTTATATAATTTCAGGTAAACAATATAAAGGTGACATCATAATTCTTTACTATTTTCCAAAGCCTTGATTTGGGTTATCAACCAAAATGTAACTATTATTTATTTACGTTCTGGTAATTTCTAAATAATTATTATGTAGATTAACCAGTAATTTTGCGAATATGCACAATATTCGAGTACTGACCGTAACATAGGAACCATTTTGGTTTTTACCTAGAAATAGCCAGTCTTATATCTTGTAAGCGTATTTCATACCTGACTGTTGTTCACTATTGAACAAGTTGATTTTCAATAAATTTATTCACCATTTTGTTATACAATAGTACAATAGTAGTTTTGATGTAGTGTCAATGAAATGTGTCAATGATACACACAATTTTAGAAAATTATTTATTACTGAAACACAATTTAGTTATTATTAATAAATTAAAAAATCTTGACTTATTAGTTCTTTACACAATTTAGTTTTACTTTTAAAGTCGGCAATTGATTCATCTGACAGTACATAATTCTTAAGCTTAAGTATCATAGTACTGACATAGTACTACCGAAAAAAAAACCGTAAAAGTAACTTCTAATTAAACAAATACAAATGAAGTTATTAACTTACTTTATTTGAAGGAAAACCGTAATATATGGAAAACGTCAATATCAATAGAATAAAACACAAAATCCGACACTCACATTAATCCGCGGATTGACAAAACTGAAAATCCGACAATATCACACACTTTTGAGTCCACATCCTGGTTTATAAGTCCACAGTGTAAGCATAATAAATATGTAAGGTACTGTATGTATGCGTTCACTCACTTACGGTTCTCTTAGCCTGTGGCTCTTCGAGGTCCGTTTCTGGAGGCTGGTCAATTCCTGGCAGTTGGATTTGGGTGTCCGATGCTTCTGATGGCTGTAAATGTAATATTATAAGTTTAAAAATTGGTATAGTAAAAAGTGTAAAATATTTAGAGAACCTTTATATTTGAGATTGTTACATAGGCAATTTAATTTCAAACAAATGAGAGTTTTTTCGTATTTCCCGTTATTGCACGTAAATTATGCTTCTTTGTATTCTATACAATAAGTACATTTACATAAAAGCAGTTATCATGGCACCTAAAATACTACTGGAATTCTCAAGCTCCTGAATGCACAAATTATAATATATTACAGTTACAACAATATGGTCAGAATCCAAAATTATAATACACAGAAACTTAGGCATTTAGTTTAAACTTAAATACAATTTTATTTTAAGTTCATAATTATTCACTTAAAAATAAAAATAAATAGTACTAAATAAAAATTCAGATCAGATTAATGTTCCAAAAATGGGCTGAAAAATTTACATAAAAATTATAAATAGTACAATAGAAACAACAATAAAAATAGATAAAATATCTATTTTAATAATATCTGATACTGACTATCACTATTCGCGGGAAACAAAGGAGGAAAATATGACCAACGTGAAGACTTATAAATAATAATATCTATAGGAGTTGCACTTTATTACTTTTAATTTCTTCAATACATTGTTATACAATTACTTTGCTACTTTTGCGGTACTTCAGTTGCAGAACATCCATGCATTACCACCTAAGTAATAACAATGTTTTTATGTTAAAGATTAAAGTAAAAAAGCGAAAACAGCTGACTTTTTTCATAACGTGCCTAAAAATTAGCTCCGGTACTACTACAGATACATTTACTCAGGCACACTCAATTACGTATCTATAAGATAAAACATTTCAGTTTCATTGTAAAATCAAGCGACCGGAAACAAGATTTTAGAGGACCGTGTATAACAAGCTTGTCGCCTTTCTTCAATTTTGATTTATTTAAAGGCTGTAGATCATTCTTCCAATAACATCTCATGGTATGTAATTGATAGGGAGGGCGATGCCATTACGAGGATCAACCTGGCCACTTGTAAACAATATAATAAAAAAATCATTAAAAATATTGAAAATTGTACTCTTTGCCAATATTATTGAGTAAGTATTTCATTCATTTGTCATTTGTTTTACGATTTGGCGGCGAAATTAAAGTTGTCTGTGGCACGTCAGCATGAATTTAACGCTAGAAAATTTTCGGGCATTGTTTTTGTATGACTTTTGATGTAATTTAAGTCAACAAGAAAGTTATGATAGACTACGATAAAGCCCTAGCTCGTGCCCCTGTTTACAACTGGTTTAATGAGTTTAAACGATGTCGCACTAATCTCACCGATGATCTGCGTGAAGGACGGCCTTCTACGGCGACGACTGAAGATAACGTCTCTGTTGTGCGGCGTATGATGGAGACTGCCAAAAGAGTGACCTATCTGCAGATTCGGACAAGCTTAGGCATCGGTATGAGTCAAGTGCACAAAATCCTCCATGAACATTTAGCGTTCAGAAAGCTTTGTGCCCAGTGGATAGCTTATAATTTGACCGAGGGCCAAAAACTCCGTCATGTTGATTGGTGCCGTGAAATGGTTGAAAGATTTAACGGAGATGACTCAAATGCTGTGTTCGACATTCTTACGGGTGACAAAAGCTGGATTTACTGTTATGATCCCGAAACCAAAACACAGTCTGCTCAGTGGGTGTTTCATTCCGAGGAGTTGCCAACTACAGTGAAGAGAAGTCGAATCATGACAAAAAGATGGTGGCCTCGTGATTCAGAAGAGCACGTCATTTCGCGACAAATATTTATAGGATCGAAAAACAGTTTCTCCGGAGTGGTACACTAACAATTGTTTGCCACTTGCCTTGGAAAAAGTTCAGGATAAACGACCTCGCAGTAGGATCCTCCATCACCACGACAACGCCTCGTCGCACACCGCCAGGCGAACGATCGACTAATTGGTGACCTCGCACCTTGCGATTTTTATTTATTCCCGAAAATAAAAGAAAAACTTCGAGGAAAACGTTTTATGGACGCCGCAGAAGCTGTGGTTGCGACCCCCTAAGGACGAGTGGGCAAATTGCTTTTCTCAGTGGTTCCATCGGATCCAGTGATGTATTGACGTGAATGTACACTATTTAAAAAATATATAATGAAACTATCGGGTTGGCTAATAAGTAATGAGCGTTTCAGTTTTTATTTTCTGGAAATTTCAGGTAAGGTCGAGAACGTTCTTTTGCAGGAGTTATAAAAAGAGCGAGTCGTGAGCATGTCGTCAGTAATTTTGTCATTGCGTAAAGAACCACGAAAAAAATTTGTGATATTAAAACGCATATTCGGCACTGTTTATTATATGAGTACCAATCTGGGCATTCGGCTGCAGAAGCAGCACGTAATATATGCCAGAGGATAGCTGATGATGCAGTCTCCGAGAATACAGCAAAGCGGTGGTTCCAAAAATTCCGCTAGGGTAACTATTCCTTGATCGATCAACCAAGGTCTGGGCGTTCGGTAGAAATAGATATAAATAAACTGAAGGCATTAATTGAAGAAGATCCTCGAAGCACTACGCGCAGTTTGGCTCTTAAGCTCGGATGCTCTCATGGCACGGTGGAAAAGTATCTGCACGGTTTGGGGAAGACGTACAAATATGGTGTTTGGGTACCCCACCAGTTGAACAAAGATTAACTGACTTACCGTGCAGATATCTGTGCATACCTTATATCGTTCCGTCACACATATAGCTGGCTAGACCATCTCGTTACTGGAGACGAAAAGTGGGTTATCTATATCAACTACACACGCAAGCGCCAGTGGCTGGGCCGCAACGAACCAGGTAAACCTACGTCAAAAAAAAATCCTCATACTCGGAAAGTGATGCTCTCGGTCTGGTGGGACATACAAATTCTTCCTACTAATACCACGATGACGGCAATGTAATATACTAATCCCTTGTAATCAACTTGAAAACCTAAAGCTTGAACTCCGTCGTAAACGTCCACAACGTGACAAAATATTTTTCCTTCACGACAATGCGCGGCCGCACATCGCTAAGAGTACCCGACTAAAACTACTGGAGCTCAACTGGGAAATAGTGCCACACCCTCTATATTCGCCGGATTTAGCCCGAACGGATTTCAGTTTATTCCGACTCTCAGTAATCATTTACAAGGAAAAAGCTTCGATGATGAACATCAGGTGCAACAATACATAGATGACTTCTTCAAAGCAAAACCGGCGAAGTTTTACAGGGATGCCATCCACTCTTTGCCGAATCGTTGGCGAATGGTAGTAGATAACGACGGTGATTATATTGTTAACGATTAATAGTAAATTATTAAATAAATAAATACAAACAAAGTCATGTATGTCGCTCATTATTTATTAGCCAACCAGATAATAACTAGCTAGTGGGGAGGCGCGAATTTAGTGAGAATGGCGTGCGGAGTCGCTGGAGTTTGGATAAATGCGGATGGAAGGATAGGCACTTAAGAAAAGCAGCACTAACCTGGTGTCACTCGTAATACACGTATCTGGATGTCAGCGTGGCATCCAGCGGGTGGCGGCAACTCCTTCAGGAAGTCTTACGTAGTTACTAAATTATGTGCACTTTGTCTATCGAACACTGTTAGGTACACTTTACAACATATAGTTAAATCACATAAAGTTCAATTTGATAGAAAAGGTTATTTAAACAGAAAGCGGTGCGTAGCGTGCGGTTTCTTATTCGAACATCGAAGTATATGACAGTTCACGTCGTCTTCGCAGCGTATGCGCAGCTCGGCATCGATGCATTTGCGATTATCACGCCATCCATCCCTTTCGCACCTATTAGTAGTGCTGCTTGTAGGAAAGGGAAAGGGGCACAGAGTAGGAATGGAAGGACTATAAGGATTGCAGCGCCATTCCCATACAAATTTAAATAAACGCGTGAACAGCTAGTTTAATCAGTTTTTGATTTTCTAAGAATGTTTAGTTTGACTCTCGTACTTATTGCATAACCGTTTTGCGCATTCAAGTGTCGCGGAATTAGAGAGTAATATTTTCAATGAATTGCCGCAAAGCAAAGCCTGATTCTATCAAATACATCTTCTATAGGTATTCATATTATAAAACTCATTTTCACATATTCTTAGTACTTTTGTTTCTCTTAATAATAATCTGTTGCATTTGATGATGGAGTTCCGACGTTCTAATGCTAGTTAAACAAAAACTTCCGTATTAAGAAGTTTTTGTTTATGGTGTATGTTACCTTAAGAAGAGCTGTTAGAATTAATACATGTGCACTTGTAGTGTAGAAAATGCACCAGCAATATGTTTAGCCATACAATGTTTGCTTTGACAAAATTGTGACCCGTACCTACTGAAACTCGAAAATAAACTTTCAAAGGTATTATGAAAATGAGTTTTTTTACAAGTCATAAGGTGCATTTTACCTTAACGTCAATCTCTCCAAAACGGCCCATGACACGCTTGCAAGAGAAAAGATATAATTGAAAGATTCCTAAAGACTAAACCTATTTTGATTTTGATATTTACATGAAATACAAAAATGTATAGCCAAAATTACTATATCAACTCTTTAAAAACCGATGTACATTCATGATCACTATTTTCCATTAGCTTCATTTTGTGCATCTTAACATATAAAAGAAAAATGTATATTAGTTATATTATTTTAAATATGGGCAAGGTTAATAACATAGACTACTTAAGGGTGTTACCACGCCGATTGATCGATCATCGGTCGATGGTAGAATGGAACAGTCGACGTCGATCGATAGTTTCTACAAAACCAATCGATTGGTGTGGTAACACCCTTAGAGTGGCAAAGCATAGTTCTATGTAGAAATAAATAACTCATTGCCCATTATTTAAAATATTAAGTCAATATTTTACATTTTATGTATTGTATAATACTATTTATTTATTGATTAAAAAGTTATACCAACTGTTAGCTTTAAACATCACTAAATAAAGTAAATAAAATTTCTATATTAAAAACTTATAGCACCGTTGAGAATGCCAAATAATTTCTATTCCGTACACTAGGGTTATGTATAGGTGGTCCCACGAAAGTGATAATAAGTATAAGATTTATCAGTCATTACCATATGCGTGGAAGCGAAATGAACGACAAGACAAGAAAAAATCAAGTCACAAGGCAAAAAATCTACTAGCCCCAGTCCTGGAGCGAGTCTTATGTGGTAAAACGGGTCGACCATGCGACCATATCTCTTGCTGTGACTTACGTGTGTTGATATGAGACAAAAAATATTGCGATTGTATCGATTATATCTGCCAATTTGTGACATAATTCGTGACTTAAGTAATGTCTTGGCACGCCATGCTATGGCGCCAGATATGATTTTAAAAAATTGAACCCTTTTACCCTTTTGCGTATGAATCCTTTTTTGGTTCGATCACTTGAGCGCAAAAGTCCATTGCTTTATACGTCAATGTTAGTCCACTCATATTATTTCGAAAACGAAATGCAATCTTTTTTTATAATTTCTCACCTCGACATCGTTAGAATTCTCTCTCTCAGGTTTCTGTAGGGGCCGCTTCTTCCCGCGCTGTACAGTGTCTGTCGAATTCGGCCGTTTGTGTTGGAACTGTAATGGTTACACGTCGATAAATTAAAAGTTACATAAAAATATATTTTAAAACACGAAACTGTTTTTGATAATGGTCTATATCATCCTACCTACATTATCGCCTGTAATAATTCGAAAAGCACTGACTATATTTTACGACAGTTAGTATTATTGGTGGGAAGTTTGAATTGAAAAAAATAGTTGTGACTTGGAAATCCCTCAGTAAAATAGGATAAAGAAATGAAGAAGTCGCTGGCAATCCTGAGCTTGCGAAGGTGCGGCCGTTGTCTAATCAGTCTGCATCCAAACGTTATAAGAAAAGAAGGGAAGAATACTACGATACGGGTTTAAGAACGAAACAAAAGACTTGAATCACAAAACAATGCTAATACCAAGAAAATAATTTTATTACGTGATGATTACGTGATGCAAGTTTATGGTTAAGTATTTCTAGAGCGTGTCCCTTTTCAAAATTGATACTTTTAAAATATCAGGACAGGATACGAAAGCGCGATGTGAACACCGAATAAAAAATATTTTCTTACCTGTAAATCTGGCGGTAGGAACACCCTAGTATTGACAAATAGATCGGATTGCGGCGCAAAGTACATGGTGGGTATTCTGATATCCGCTGAAATATCTGTCATTTCGAAGGAAGTCGATCGCGCCCAGATCACTGACATAGCTAGATCGCACACCGCCCATAATTTCTGAAATATATCATAGAACCAATTTTGTTAGCTAACATTTATAAAAATATAAGAGTTTGATAAAGTGTTTTTGAAAAAATGTATATTAAGCATGTCGTCTATTTCAGCATTTACGTTTATCACTTTTTGTGCGGATGAAGTAAAAGCTGTAATGTAGGATCAACTAACTCAACATCTACAAGCTGCGGAAGCACCACCAAAATAAAACACGAAAGTCTTTATAGTATATGTTGTAACTATAACAAAATAGTCACCACAAAGTTGTTTAGATAGACTTCATTCTTAACTGTCAATCTGAAGATCACACAAAACATAAAAGTTTAATATAATATATATTAGTAAAATGACTTACGAAATTAACAGCATCATCGTTTTCACACAATGCGTCCTTATGATGCTTCATTCTTTCAATCAGACATTTGTAGAATCCATAACAGTAGAGGTCATTACGAGTTATTAAAGGCTCTAGGATGAACCAAAGGCATTGTTTCACAACCTGAGAAAGAAAATAATATTTTTTTTTAGATTTTCTTATATATATTTTTACTTAAATCTGATGTACAAAATATGTATGTTATGCATTCATCTGAATTATAATAAGTAACTATGCTCCGGATGCCAATCCTTGAGTGTGTTTTTAAACTATGTCAGCAAAACCTCTTAGAGTGTGTAATGGTTCTGGTTTCCAAAGTAAAAAATGATTTGCATGAGTCCATTATTCATCAGGTGAAATGGATGATAAACTCGTAGCTAATTAAACTCTTTAAATTAAAGCTAACCCACAAACTACTAATGTAGTTTTAAAACAACACTACAAAGATTCACAATGTTTTGTGTGTGTCCTTGTCATAACAGTAGTTGATTTACTATCACTTTTTTAAAATGATATAAAATTCTCGTTTTTGCCGGAAAAAAGATTATTTATGACAGATGAAGAAATAACATTTATCAATACTTGTAATATAATTTTAAATCATATACCATTACATCAAAACAAGGTGGCAAAAATACTAATGCTCATTCAAAAACCATTTTGACATATCACTATTTTATAACATGTTTTGTTAGAAACATCTCATAGCTTTAAAGCTTATTTTAACGAAAATAATTTGACTTATAGTCAACCTTTTTTTCTTTTTATTTATTGAAAAAGGATAAGACGTTTGTCTTCTATCTCACCTCTACATATATGATAAAATAGCATAATTTACTCAATTATTTTTATGTTTTAATAAATATCTGTCATCAAGAATCCGTATAAAATTATAGAGTTGCTCATTCCAGGTAGTACAACAGACTTTTCAATGCGATTTTAAAAAGGGTAACTATTTCGTGACGTCACCGATATGAATTTTTTACAGATTTCTTTAAAATTAAATGCTGCACAGAAATCATAAATATTCAATTGACGGCCCCGAGTAGCGTAGTGGTTAGTAGGC
Source organism: Marasmarcha lunaedactyla (assembly GCA_923062675.1). Classification (NCBI taxonomy): domain Eukaryota; kingdom Metazoa; phylum Arthropoda; class Insecta; order Lepidoptera; family Pterophoridae; genus Marasmarcha; species Marasmarcha lunaedactyla. The sequence goes on along the minus strand of OV281362.1, from coordinate 11,517,910 downwards.
GTGCCTCATACGCCGGAGGTCCCAGGTTCGAGTCCTGGCCAGGGCATTCATTTGTGTAATACACGAGATGTATGTTTATTCTGGATTCCCAGTTCACTGTATGGTCATTCATAACACAAGCTTTGCTTACTTTGGGGCCATATGGTTTGTACGTGTCTTTATTTATTTACCTATTATTTAGACAAAATATATAAAAATATGTACCAAATTGAAGCAACACAGCGATTTGTTTATTGCTATTGGGGGTATTTCCTAATCCATTAAATATATCTATATTTTACCATGTTGTAATGTTATTACGACACACGAACCTTGAGTTGTGCAACATTATCGTACGCCGTAAATGCAGGGTCGTGCGCCAGTATCGGTGTAGCGAATACCAGCATGTAGTCCGGTAGGATATGGGGCAATTGCGTCATTGCTTTGTCGACTGTCAAACAGAGTTTAGTTGTGAAAATATATTTGTGGAAATTAATTTCAAGACACATTTACTGTTCATATAAAGGTATTAAACTTGAAATAAGAGGGTCAAGTTGCATTAGCCACTGTCTTTATTTGAAATTAAAATGCATGGGAATTTCGTTCTCATTTCAACATTATAATTTAATATGAATGTTCAGTTTCATTCATTTATGGTTTTGAATATTTAGGAAAAAAAATTGTGTTGTTTGTTTCTTACTTAACACAGCCAAAACAACTTAACGGATTTTTTAGATGAAATCTGAAATAACACGAAATCTTTGTTTCGGTATTTTGGCGGAAAACGACGTGAATGAAGGTAAAAACGTGAATAATTGGAATCATAGTGGCTAAAAGAACGAGCACTCGAAAATTTTCTGGTTTTGTTGTACTATTAGGTAATAAAATAATTATCAATGTTACAAGAATACTATAACTAAATAATAGTTTGTTTATCATTGATCTTCTAAAACAAAACTGTTTAATTCTATAAATTAGTTTAAATCAAGAATAGATAAATATCTCACCTTTAGTACCAACGGTAATATTCCTAATGTACTCCCTTCTTCTTATAACATCAGCAGTCATGTATTGTCTGATAATGCCTCGGATCCTTCTATCGGGCTCTCGGCCGGCCAAAGCGTACATGCCCATGAAATCTAGCGGTAAACATTTGTTCGGTATACCCTGCAAAAAAATTACATTAAAAAAGTGCTTATAAAGACAAAGATGACAATTTTATTTTCGATGATTAAATATGAGTTGTTCATAGAGTATTCTCTTTTATGTACTTAAAATTTCTATTTAAGATAGTAATTGTTCTCCTTTTACACCGATAAACTACATTATTATAAAGTTTCATAGACTATTTTAATGATTTTGTGATAGTAAAGTGCGAGTAGCGCAACATATTGGCGTCACATATTTGTTGAACGACAAGGCCGGCTCGACGCAATTACTCTACATAATCGGCTTCTGCCGATCGGGTATTCTTGACTATTGAATATTAATTTGAAGGCCGAAAAGCGACAGTCAGACAGGCTGGTCGGGGCATTTATTTGTCTGATGAACATGGTTTGTATGTTTATGTATGTATGTTTATTCTGGACCGACCCCCAGTGCATTGTGTGGTCATTCATAACACAAGCTCTTCTTACTTTGGGGCCATACAGTTGGAGCGTTTGTCTGTTGGTTGTTGGTGTATTTTTAATTTTATTTTCTAGAGTGACCTTGTTGTATTATTTATACTTGACTCAGCAGATTTTAATCAAATAATTTGTTTAAAGATACTGTGTGTTATATTCCTTCTGTGCAGTGTCAAATTCATGCCATTATGGAACAAGGCCTTTATATTGGTGTAGAACCAGGCAGGCAGCTATTATATTTTAAGAAGACCATCTTCACTGTTGATTTTGTCTAGACAAGTGGCTTTCGATGATAGTAAAGATAGTCTTCTTAAAATATAATACCTGCCTGCTTGTTCAATTCAGTATAGTGAAAAAATATATTTTTACTACATTAATTTGATTTGATGTACAAATCTTATCAAAAACTATTTTGCAAATAGGATATATGTTCTACATGTTATTGCAAACAAACAAAAAATGGTTTTATAGAAAAATTATTTAAATACAGAATGAAAACAGGTATTTCGTACTTTGAATTTCAAAAACTAGTATTTTTAAAATGTCACACCTCTGTGGGTAGCATCCCTAATAGATTATGATGTAAATAAATTGTTTCTGTATCTTAAAAAAACTTGACCAATGACTACAACTAAACTCTAATGTTTGAGCAAAGGCTCACTCATTACATTGTGATAAATGTCATCTTTTTAGTTTATCTTAATGTCCATTTACCTAATTTAACTTATATCACTACTTATCTCTCGGTTTAAACATTCAAACAGGAGTTTTATATTTAATTAAAGTATGTAGCTAACCTTTGATAATCCTTTATGTAGTTTCGAAGCAAATGTTTCTCTTACTTGTGGAACCTCATCCTGTAATAAAAAAAATATATTTCACATCTTCATTATACAAAATACTTGATTACATTAAAGTACTATTATCTTGATGTATACTTTCACTCAGCCATTCCATATTAATTTTTAAGACATATTATTGTTTCGTATAATACATTACAACGGCAAATTTATGCATGGAGAATAAACTCATAACTAGAACTAATTGGTGTTTTAAAAAAAATGTAGTAAAGCGTAGCATGACATGTTTAATTACAATTTCATAAACATTCTTAAGCCAAACACTTACCACCATCAAAAGAGACAAATTATAAAACTGTTCGTTAGTGAACTGGTCACCGACGCCCTTCTGTTCACAGATTTTCAACATCGCCGCGCCCGCCGCTAGACGTAGGTGCGCTTTCTCAGCATTTGATAGACGATTTTGCTGCAATTTAAATGAAATATTTGTTACACTTCGTAGTTTTTCTACATTTATTATGAATCTGGGTAACTTGATACTTTAACCATTTTATGAATCACACTTAAAATTAATATGGTAGAGGAAAAGATTAGCCTCATTGGCTACAAATCCTTGTTTAGCAGTTTGAGACAATAGACTAGTACACTGATACGAATAAGTTTATCAATAAAAGAAAAATTTATTAAAAATCATTAAAATAATTATTAGGTAAACTTCAAGTGATTCAATAATTTCAGTTTAAAAATTAAGCCAGCAAAACAAACTTGCTTCGCCGTAAAATGTACTATAAAATAATAATCCTGTTTTTGTAATAAAACATTGGTGTATTTTTTCGAAAATTCACCTGCAACAAATCCCCCTTATGCACTATAAACGCATTCAGCATTCTAAATGTTTTCTGCGCAGACAATTCATCCTTCTTGAGTCCAAGCAGCCATCGGGCCATGCACTTGAGACCTTCGAGCTTGCATCGGGTTTCTTCAGGAAGCTCCTCTTCGGGACACCAGTCAGATTGTGGTGCGCTGGGGCCACCACCTCCTTCACGAACTAGGAGTTCTTTTACTATCTGTAATATGAAAACATTCTAGTTTAATCTAACTTCTATACTTTGATTAAACGAACTAAAGTTAATCAGGAGAATTAACGTTTCTACATGACGTAATTCATATATTAATTCCTCAACATTGACAATTACTTGTTCTTAATGACGTCAAATAAAATGAGTTTTATTCGGAAAAATCTTCGTGAAGAAGAACTGGCAAGAAACTTGCCAGAAAACTGAAAATTGAGTAATGGATCTGGTACTCACACAACCTCAAGAAACTATAGTAATTTTAGAAAACTTTACATGATAAAACTGAGAAAGAGTCAGAATCTTGCAATGAAACGATGCGCGAGTGTTATTATTTTTGTTAAGTTTCCGATTAGTTATACTTTTCTTTATTTTTAAGATCCGACATACCAGAAAAGTTAGAATTTATTAGGCTATCGTAAATTCTAATCAAGATTTGTCTAGATAGTAGGTTCTCTCAAATTAATATACTACAATAATTGGGTCTTTACACACAACTACTTATTGTAATGGATCAATAATGACTAAGATCATTAAACATTTCATAACTCATTAACGACTGACAATGTTAGTTTGTAATAATCACACAACAATAAACAAACCCGCATGCGCCTTGTACCTACAAAAACGAAGCTTACAAACTAGTAGGCATACGAAATATCTCCGCTCAGCGGCATAAGCCTCTTAGTATATATGAATAAGGCACATAATAATTTTTAGTGTGATGTTTAAAAGTTGGAAACATAAAGAAAAAACTAAAAATAATCATAATTTTATTTTATTAGTGTTATTAACTTAAAAATACTCACCTTTCTAGAAACAATATTCTTTATATGAACCGGGAAGTTTTCAGGTAGATTCTGTGCAATATGTCCCAATGTAACAATGGCAGTCCTGTAATGTTCCGATTGTGGGTTTAACGTTGTTCGCAGTGTGTCCAGTATTTCTGTGAAGATCTGTGTTCTCTGCTCCGGGACGTTAACATAGAGACATCTGTGGAGATTGTGGTTTTAAAAAAATTTTGTTTCAACAATATAAAGAAATACAATATCTATCTTAGTTATTTTAATGATACATAGTAATTAATGATTTATCAATGATTCTTGAAATAAACTTATTAGTTTGAATTAGCATTTAAATTTTAATAGCTAAATATCGCCATGTGTAGTATTTTTATTTCTATTCTTCAAACTTTTTTCAAAAATCTTCCTAACACAAAGTGCAATAATTTCATATTTAGTACCTGACAGCATTTTTAGCTTGTTTCGGTGTCCCAACTTCCGCGTATGCCTTGCATAAGGTCACAAGTTTAGGGAATAGTTCCGGACATGCTTCACCTGAAACATTTTGCAAATCACATTAAAGAATTAAATTATGCTAAGTTAATACTTGATAAAAAATGTTTTTATATTAGTAGTATTAATTGAGTTGTTCTAATTATAAAATAAGGCAAAGTATTATAATATCATAATTTATAATAAAGTAGTAATAACCCAAAAACTGACATGTTGAAAGTTGTCATAGTGTAAATTATAACATTGTTCTGTATCTGACTAAAACCTATGTGAGATCCAACCCCACCAATAATATCACAATACTAAAATTTAAAATTTTTAACTTTTTTCACATTCTGAGGCTTGTTGTTTTAAATGTTCTTAATGATGGCATCTTCAACACATAGATATATAGAAAAGCATCAAAAATAAGACTGACAAAAAAAAACTGAAAACTTACTCAAAGGCCTATATTTTCCTAAGAAAGTCAAAGCAGCAAGCACATGAGGAGCGGACGGTCCCTCGTCTCTTTCCAACAGAACAGTTAATTGCTCCAAAACGTCCAAATGTAAGAAATGCGCGGGAAACACGAACGACAGCATTACTAGGAGCTTAAGACCGCGTTCCGCTACTTTTTGTACATCTAAACCTGAAATACAAAATTGGGTTTTACGTCAGTTCCTTTAGTTTAAGGCTTCTAAAGCTGAAATCTATGAAGCATGATTACACTTAACTCAGACTTATCTCAGATACATGGTCAAATAAAAAGCGACTTAGTTTGAACATACATACGTAAAGCCGTAGTTAGAAGAGTCTAACAGAAAACTTGGTGGAAACTTTATGCACGTTTGGATTTTCGTACCGATAGTAGTTTTCTGTACAATAACTATGTCGAAAGTGTTTCGCAAATTGTTTTTTTGGCAAAGTTACATTGCTAAGGCCTGTTTCTGAGAATCGAAATGTAGACATGAAGGATGCTTACAGTTAGCGCGGTATGAGAATGCGGTCGGGGCCTGAGGTAAAGAGCGGGAGTATATCCCCCCGCTGTCCGCACGCCTCGCCTCACGCGCCTGCAGTGTAGTGCTGTGCCGTCCATGACAGCTATCGACGTAGGCTAACCGTGTTATTGCTGAAGTTGCGATCCCGTGTTATTTTATTGATTTTAATAACGACTGGTCCGAGTGAATCAAGTTCCGTTCCAAAAAGACGAGTTTTTATTCATCGTCAAGCACGAGAAATGGCGAAAAATGTTTGGCGACAAGTGTGTTGAAGAAAGGCACAACTAAAATTTGAGATTTAAATTAAATAATGCTTTCGATCGAGCAAGCTATTACACCGGAGTTTCGAAAAGAACATTGGCTACAATTCAAAATGAAGCCATCAAGGGCCTCTTTGTTCTCCTAAAAATTACAGGCCATGTAACAAAAAGAAATAATTTTATATTAATGATTTTTACTATACACAGAACCATGGAAGAATTTTATTTAACTAAAAAAATTGTTCCGACCTGCAATAAACTCTTCGCAGTTATTCGGGAGAAAATCGAGTTTACATGGAGAGTGACCAGTTTAAGAAAATTATTAAAAGACTGCGTTTACATTAAAAGGCTTTAATGTAAACGCAGAATTCTGGTGGAGAGGCCAGCTGTTGTACATGCACGGTCAATTCATTTGCGGAAAATTCGTCAATACAGGCAAGACGGTCGAAATAATTTTTTTCTTGATGAAACATGGGTAGATAACAACCTCACTTTTCAAAAATGTTGGAGAATTGAAATGATCGACGCAATGTTGACAGATACAAGCTCCACAAACAGGCTTATTCTTGTTCACGCAGGATCAAGGGGGGAGGGGTTGTTTAATGGGGCAAAACTACTTTTTATAGCTGGTACTACCTCAGGTGATTATCACAGGCAGATAAATAGTGTTAATTTTGAGAAGTGGTCCACTGATATATCTATCTATGATATATATATCTAGTCCCTAATCAATCATGGCCATGTTGTAGTAAGGCTACCGCCGTACATGTGCGACCTCAACCCAATTGAGTTGGCTTGGGCAAAAATGAAAAGTAAATAGTAAGGCATCACAATGTTACTTCCAATCTATCCCTATAAAGGTTAAAAGAAGTTACGAAGCTGCTCACTCAGGTCACAGAGGAAGATTGGTGTGGCTTCGATGATCGTGTCACAATTTTAGAAGAATTAAATTGGCAAAGAGATGGAGTAATTGAAGATACCATAGATCAACTCGTAGGTGAGGTCAGCGACGGTGAGGATAGTGACTCCGATTCAACCATGTCTGCCATTTCTCAATAATCAACTTCAATCTACAAAACTTAATTAGATTCGAAGGTCAAACTATTAAATCTTCGGCTTCTTCCCACTCACTAAATAAATAAAAATACAGGACAATTTTTGAGACAGTTGCAAAATTTTGTGTAGACTATCTATTTGTGAAACTGAACAACTTTCCCAAAGAAACAAAAGTTTAAAATATGAAATAGTTTTTTGGACTTCTCAAACAAAATGTATGCAACAATTTATACAAATTGTATGGTAGATCCAAAATGTTTTGTTTAAATCCATGTTTTTTTTTACCTTGATCAGTGTCACGAATGCTTCGTCTACACCAAATTTGACAACTATCTAAAAAGTTACACTGTACATAAAAGATAATAGCAAACCTATTTATTTCTGTCTTCAAAATCACCTGTCCCAACTGAAATAAGATACAATGAAACATTCAACAACTAAAAAAAATTACCACACTCTTCAGCGATGCCGTTATCGTTCCCCGATACCGCTCCTTCCACATAACCAACCAGTATTAACAGGGATTCATGGTCGATCATAACGGAGCTGACTCGTTCCAGTAGCATTTTCACTGTATTGTAGTATAAGTTTGTCATAACCGGTGTACCCAGCTTTTTGAGGACGTTCGACTGAAAATGTGAAGAACATGGTTAAGTATATGTGTTAAATATACAGGGTGACGTGAGTATTTACCGCTCAGAAAATTTTGAAATGGACTCGACCACAACTCAGAGCAACTTTCCTTACGACACCAGCACATAAGAAGTTCTTAAGTTAATTATGTTATAGCTAAAATTTAGTTAGATTTCAACTTCCAATTTATCTTGAAGTTTTAGTTTTAGTTTTTAGGTTTAGGCAGAATCTTTTTTCTATCCTGGTTACGTACAGAGATAATAATTACAAACATCATTAGAATTATTAGGCAAACATAACACAGAACTTATGAACTAGTTTCAAGAGCTTGTTCAAGCTTAGTCAAACAAGCTGTGGAATTCGACAAATTAGAAAACCCGATTGCTTAAGTTATTTTCACATGAACTCCTGTTCCTTTAAGAGTACCAGACAAAAATCACCTTTTACCAATTTACCACGAGTTCTATAGTAAACAGAAAACACTGTACATTTCAGCTCTGTACAAATCAGCAGCTGTACAAATTAGAAACAAAACACGAATAATTAATAACGCATGACATATAAATAAATAGTAGAACAAAACATCAACAAACCAAAACATTACGCAAATTTTTGAGGACCAAAAAAGAGACTCCAAAAAAATCTGGTTTATTGATGCGTGCAACATTATAAAATAACAAAAGGAGTTAAACAATATAAAAAAAATTTGGTTTTTATCTAATACAAACGACAAGCCTTATAAACCATCGTTTTAGTTTCTATTTACATACTATTTCTTGTGAACAAAGACAACACGAGTTCGCTTACGATATTGTAATTTTAATCCACGAAGCGACGTCCGCTTTGCTTGTAGTTGTTAGTGTCCAAACACGCTATAAATGTGTGCGTGACCGCCGGTCGAACAATTCTCGCGGTCACGCACACATATAAACCTTGTTTGTACAAGTGGATATTTGGTTACTACAAGTAACGCGAACGTCGCTTTTTGTGAAAACAATACTATATTGGCCAATTAATAAATGGAGCGGAGTTTTTTAAATTTTTTTGAACATTAAACTTGAACAGTCTCTAGAATGTTTTGAATGTCTAATAGGTTCATTACACTAAACATGTAAAGGAGTTACTTACAGTTGCGCGAACACAAACTTCACAGCTCACATTAGGATTTAGAATAGTCTCCATTCCTTGCAACAATTCAGGAGCTTGTTTCATATGGCTGGAGAACTTATTCAGAAACTCCTGCGCTTTCACCGACTCTGGCAGGAATTTGGAACTTATGTGTAAGACCTTAGCGATCATTTCCTTTTGAACTGCTGGAGTGGGAGGTTTCCTATGTAGCTCCACCCATTCAGCTACAGTTCTACGTACAACTAATTGATGTTTTTGCAATTCAATGAATGCTTTCGTTGCATTGTCATCGCAATTGGCCATTAAATAGAACAGCTTTTTCATACGTACTGGAGCTGGTAGTGTATATGGTACTAGAGAAGTATTTAACAGACGTTCAACTAACAAACGGTCCTCTAAGGCAGTCATGTAATAACCGTGTAGGATTTTATCTTTAATCCATTGAGCTGCTTTTTCAGTTGCAGGAGGCACTGATTCTTCAGTTAAGAATTTCTTGTAAATCATCGCTAGTCCGGACATGGCCTCTTTGCGAATTTTAAATTTTTTGTCAAGTGTTCTTTCACGCACAAAATGCAATAAGTCCTCAGATTCAGCAACAGCATTGAAATCTTTTTGCGCAGTCACTATAATAGCCATGACTACTTCATATCGAACTTGTTCATGAGCATCATGTTGTCTCATTTTTAAAGTCTCCGTTATGTCTTTTCTCAAATCAGGATGGTGCACAAGAAAGTGCATGCAATACTGAACGCATTTAATCCTGATTGGTACGGAAATATCGTTGAATCTTCCTAGGAAGGCTCGCCATAAGGCCGGGTATTGTTTGGCAAGGCCTGAGCCGGGCTCGGAGAACATTCTAGCTAGTAAAGCCACGGCACTAAGCCTCTCTTGGAACTGTGCTGACTTTAGTTTACATTCTAACTGTGGCAGTACTGCATGGAGGATGGTTGGACAGCATTGGTTTAGTTCAAAGATTAATTCGTAAACTTTAGAAAATATTGGTAAGCTTTTGTCTTCTTTACCCAGGATCAGAACATGATTGAAGAACTGGAAAAGACAAAATCGTATGTTACACATTTGGTACATATTCTTTTGAGGTTTATTTTGACATTTAGAAATCTAACAGATGACATTTATGACCTTAAATTCAGTCAAAATCCGTTTTTAAGGCGAGAAACACACAATAAATAAATGATATCTAAATTAAATTATTTCATTGAACCATTACAGAATAAGAATAAATCATGATAATTCACTATTTACAAAACATTTACGTAATCAAAGATTTTATTTTCCATGACGTTAAAAATATGAAGAAAAGTATGTGAAACAACTATGATAGTTTTATCTCATTTGATTAAATGGGATAAAAATTGTCTCATTTATACAGAGCTCCTATTATACAGCTAACCATTAGTTTATTTACTAGAAAAATATTAAACTAGAATATTACGGTTACCGGCTTCTGTGCAAATGAATTTGGTTAATATATACCATTTATTCAGTATAAATAAATTTCTAATATTAAAGGATATTTTTAATCGGTTCAGTACTTTAGAGTGTATCGACTACATATAACTAAAGAAGTGTTTCCTTTGAATTATAATACTAGTACAGGCTCGATGTATTTGCGCGCGCTAAATGCCCACAGGCCGCTGCAGGGCTGCCGGCGGCGCTTAGCAATGATGATAAGAGCTTACCTTTTATCATTATCTAATACTTAAAAAAAAACTTAGTGCAGAATTATTTGTATGATAAATTATTTAATAAGCTTTACTTGACTTGTGTACTCTCGACTCTTTTTTTATTGATAAATTTATCTTTGCTATAATATATTAAATATAACATCGAAAGAAGTAGAGCCCGGTTCGCTTATAACCACGCAGCCGTGCGAGGCTATAATACACTGTGCAAACTAACGTTTAAGTTTATTTTTGCCTGCAGTAGTCAGCGCCTGGAGAGAGTAGTTAAAACGGTGGGTATGACATTTTTGTACGCAGTGATTACGTAGAAATTGTAAGTTATGGTACAAGAAGATGATGAAGAACATCGGGATAGAATACATTAGTTCAGAATAATATAGTTGTCAGTTTGTATATAGTTGATAGTCACCAAGAAACTACAAGGTGTTCAAAAAGCGTTTTAGCGTTGGAGCTGAAATGGAGAGGCGAGGGAAGGGAATCGCGGCACTAGCCATTTTGGTTTTAGTTACAATAGAGTTCCCCGTACCCGGGGACGCATCGCGCTTTTTGCTTACGAGCGTATTATCGTATCGGTAATTCAATAGTGAATTTTGTAACGTTTGCATCGTGCGATATATCGCGCAAGCAATGCACAACACACACACTGGGGCACACACAGGTGCGACTGTAAACATTCAAAACACGGGTTGCCTTCGTTCAGTCTAAATTCAAATTCAATTATTTATTTTTCAACATTGACAATTACTTGTTTTCATTGACGTCAAATAAAGCATGACTCTACCACCAGTTCGGAAAAACCTTCGTGAAGAAAAACTGGCAAGAAACATATTTTTTCAAAATCAATTTACAGTGTCTCTTTATGTCTATACAAAATTATTCTTATCTGCATCTGTTAGCTCGGCAAGTCTCCCTCCCCCCAAGTATCCAAACGTCTGCGACCAGGAAACCATCGAAGAAGTGGAGGCGTCGGTTAGTCAAAATCCGTCTTTATCTATCCGAATTTTCGGTACTGGGCAAGGAGAGGAGGAGAATCCGAGACGAAAGCATAACGACGCCTGCATACCCTAAAGGTCGTTGTTCGGGCAGCTATGTATGCGAAAGGCACAATCGGTCCTTATTTTCATAAGATCAACAAGGCCGATTTAATGTAAATAGTGACTGTTATTGCGATATTCTGCGGAACTTTGTAGACCCAGATTTTCAGGAATTTCAAGGTTTCAATTTGAGAACTTGGTTACAAAAAGATGGGGCCACGTGCCACGTAGATCAATCAATTGGAACTTAGCGAGTTATTTGCTAATAAGGTCATTTCCAGACGCCCCGATCTTAACCCTGTTTCTTGTGGGGATAGCTTTAAAGTAAGTTTTATGAAACTAATCAGACGAACCTAACCCAATTGAAATAAAACATCAGCAGGCGTACTTTTGAAAACATTTCCGATGGCTCGACAATCCAATTTTGATATTTCGTAATCTTGAATGCGCTACTAGCGCCAATTGTCTCACTATTGCACAGTCATTTGCTGCGTTCCGTTTGCCGATTACAGCGCTCACAGCGCTCATATACCCGTTCCGTTTGCCCGTGAGCGCGCTCACAGCGATATCGATACGTCATCAATGACGTCATAAACGCCGCCATCTTCCCGCTCACAGTGCCCAAGCTACGGAGCATGGTCGCTGTGAGCAGCCTGTCAATACTGACACATGACGTTACTTTGTTTATGTTTTTATTAGTCGATTAAAGATTTTAAAAGCTTGCTTATTAATTTTCTTTTGTAATATTATACAAAAATGGCTCCTGCTTTATTCAAGGTCAAAGATCGTAATGAAATTGTAACTTTAGACTTAAGCGACGAACAATCAGAATGTTAGCGCGATATTTACCGTTCCGATTGCAATAGCACTAATAACACTTTTAGCGCGCTCAAACGAATCGGAACGGTTTTGAGCACTTTCAGCGCTGTGAGCGCTGTAATCGGCAAACGGAACGCAGCAATTTTGTGGAACTAATTGAGATTGAAATTGGGACGGAAAAACGTCAAATGGCTACATTGAGTTTATTTTGACAGCTGTCAATTGTTGTAATGTTGAGTGTTTATAGTTTGTTGCAGTCGTAACCAACTTCACTCGCAAGGATGCAATTGGAAACTAATCCCAATTTTCAATACAATACTGACAAAATTGTTTCCAAGAATAGGGAGTCACGCCACGTTTGTGTTCTTTTAACTTTCTTGGATTGGTGTTAAACTAAAATTAGTATCAAGAGTAAGCCTGCAAGTCAGCATATTATCATCAATCTTCATTCCAGATTAGAATGCCAGCAGTGAAACGGTCATCATTTGTATAACATTATCTTTTCGTAGTAATTTTCCTTTTTGTATTCTAATATCGAACAATAAAAAATAAATTAATTGCTAGTAGTTTTCGTTTTATTGAAATTACAAAGGCACGAAACCCTTTTTGGACATCTTGTATCTCATCGTGTACACCTACTAGTTTACTTAACATTCAAACTATAGAAATAAAAATAACATTGTTTGCATACGACTTTAATGTTCTTATATAAGCCAATCTAAAATGTATCTTATTATCTAAGTACCTAAAATATGTAATAAATCTATTGTTATCGTAATAAGTATTAAATGATTTATTAAATCTTCAATCAACCAGTCTCACAAACAAGCTAATTAGAACCTTAAATCTAACATCCTACCACTCAAAACAACGACAATAGTCAATTAAAACAAAAATCCTTACCGCTTGAATATACGGCTCCAAAGTTTCCGATGTCTTGAAGATCAGCTCCTTGGCAAGCATGTATGCATGCTTGTTTTCCTTTTTATTCGGTTCCACCAAATTTATAAGAATAACGTTTAGTAATTCATTGGAAACCACGTCAGACTCAGTTATCAATGGGCATAGAACATCCAACATGAAAGACTTCACTTTTGTTGAGTGTTCGCAACTGTAACAAAATTTTGTCAAATTATTTAAGATCATTGGTGACTTTTTAATAGTATTCTTATATAAGTATCAGTTTGGGAAGCTATCCACATATTCGGGCCGGCATTAATCGGCACAACCCAGCTGCATAATACAATATATGTAAGAACTCAATATTAAATTTAAATTCGGTTCAATATGAAAAATGACTTAATTTACTCACTAATGTTCGTTTGCATTTATTAACAGAAAATCCTCGCTAAACATATTTATTCAGATTCAATAAAGGTATTATTTATTAATTACGTAAAACGTCGAAAATATAAAATTATATACTTTAATTCCTCAATTTTGTAATAGCTCTAATTGAAAATACTACGATTGAAGCAAATTAGTAAATTTATTTACCGACTAGTCACAATACATGTATTTGCTTGTTACTCGTACATATGAGAGCAAATTCTCAAAACAGATAAAAATCCCTTTGAATAGAAAATTGGATAACTATATATATTTAAATTGTAATTATTTTATGAGTATTAAATAAAAAGAGATAAAAATAGCATATATTTTAAATTGATTGGTAAATATTTCAGCATTTATCGAAATAATGTGTTGATAAAAACATAATTACAAAGTTTCGTGGTTATTGCATAACTCTAAATATGTGTTAGCTAACTATTTGTAGCATATTATGTTTGTTTCATTAACCTTTTAGTCATAGCAATGTAAAAACTTATAAGACCTTGTTATGTAATTCGATTTAACTAAGAACAGAGAGCGTTAATGACCTGGTGTCGCTTAAAAAGAACAATTACAATGTTACTTCCTATTTATTTCAAAATGCTTTTAAGTATTTATAAATTTTTGTTAAATAACCTCGTAGAACGAGTTTTTTGATAATGTTTGTGTAAAGATTCATTGAGCGAGAGTGTCTTTAATAAAACTGATAAATTAATTTCACCCGAACACTATGATTACGACGCAGCAGAGGTTCTACTTCAACTGCGTAATTAACCTTACTGTATCCCCGATCAATCTGCCATTGCTAGACTATGGAAAGGAAGCAATCTGAAGAAAATAAACGCCAGGTCAAACAAATTCTCAACTGAGTGTCCACCCTTCATTTGCTTAACTATTGCACACAATTCACAATATATGATACAGAAAGACATCACTATTATTTTATTACATACATATATAGTCCTGACATTGATATTATTCACATTGTAATCCAGTTAAATATATAGAATTTTGTAATGTTATCCAATTTTGCATTTTAATTCAACTTTAATTCAATGTTTAATGAAATCTGATCCCACAATTTAATTCAACTTGATCCTATTCTTAAATAAGAAATTAGTAATGTAATATTGTAATTTTATTTAATGAAATTTATTTTATAATTTATTTTAATCTTACAAAGAAGTTTAACTTCAGAATTAAATTCAATCTTTGTTCAATTTTTTTCTTGTGTAATTTTGTTATGAAACTTAATTTTTGTTGTGCTGAAATATTATAATTTTAATCCTTGTTTTCATTATATTAAGAAATATTGTAATTCCTATTATCATTTAGCTTTATTTTGTGTAAAGTTTACGCACAAGTCATAATGCTGTGCACACAATTTTTGGGTACCGATCTAGGTCTTGATTGTTTAACATCCATATTAATACATATACTTATTTCTTTCTGATTGTTACCTGTATGTGTGCCTTAATAATAATAAATAAATAAATAAATAAATAGATAGAAACTCCCCTTTGTGATGCTTTCAGCATCTAACATCAAAACGATTTCCAACGGCTTTCACTGCATTGATTGTTTAAATAAAACATAAACCTAATTGCGTAGAAAGAAGTACTTTGGGTCTGAACGCAGAAAAAGGTTATTTCATAATGAAGCATAAAACTGCAATTATTAAAAGCAATAATCGTCATTGCCTGATACATCCCCTTAGCCCCCCATTAGGGTAAGCCTGATGTCGCTGCAGTGTGGCATTATTAAGGCTGTTGTGAATCGGCATTATCACAATAACACTGGTTTTATATTACTATACATGTGTAAGTTCATGCGGGACACTTTTTTCGATAATACTGTATTTTTTTTTCAGTAGACCTAGATTAAATATGATGCCGCAAGTTGATCTAACTGCGTACCAGTCCATGACTGAACGCTGTTTTTTAATCGGGTTTCTGTCTAGTCTGTGTCAGACAGTTGCCGAAGTAACGCGTTTCACGTGCCGTACATCGTGCCGATTTAAAATCTTGCAAATCGATCTGTGAATCGACTTAAAATCATGTGACCAATTACGACACAGAAAATCGTAAATTGCCATTGCTTAACAAAAGAGCAAATATGTCACGGTCTACATGAAAAATCAGAACTGCTTGGTTTTCATACAATTTGACAAAGTGTCTTCGATATAACTTAAGACCACAAACAACTTACTTGACAATCTTAAACATAAGTGTAAACAGGGCACAGAAAATCTCTTGGCAGTCCTCTAACTCGAAGCACATGTTGAAAGACTTGACATAGGCCAGATTTTCTAGTAGGTAGAAATATCTCTTGAACGCTGGGTCCTTTGGGTCACGGAGACCTTGGAGTTGGTTGATGAGGAACAGGAATATCGTTTTGACCTGGGGAGTAATAGATTTTACTTTAATAATACGATATAGAATATAATTGTTTCCTGTGACGTCGGGTCTGGTTCTATAGCTATAACTTTGAAATATTTTTCAGAGTTAAATCGCTCAAATAGTTCAGTCATTAAACTTCGCGGGAATCAGTAATGAGATTGTTTGTAGATATAGTCATAATTAATCGAAATATTATTGATTCATTATAATATTATTTAATGAATATCGATGAATGATCGACGAGGTCTTAATAAAAGAAACTGTACCGACACTAAAACTCGCCCTGGGTTGGTTTGGTTTGGTTTGGGTTGGAAAGTGAGAGGGACTAGGCGAACAAGTTCTTTGACTCAAGTTTTTTTACAATCAAATCAATTACAATCAAAAACTAAATGTTATTATCGTTATCAGTATATACGACAATAATAATGTAGCCGAAATCATATTGCAGATTTTTGTCAACACATCTAGTTAACTTCATAGTTCATATCTTTATAATGAGAATTTGACACTGTGGTGCGATTACGCAATATTTTTCATGTAATAATGTCAAGATGTAAAGCCAAAATATGTGTCTCAGATTAGCTATTTATATTTGACAAAAAAACTAAGTGCAATATTTTCTAACATACAAAATCCACGATTCACTGACGTCCTTAACAGGCTTAACTAAAACATATATTTATAGATATATCATATATTTACTAGATTTACATGCTATAAAATATAATATGTATATTAATAGTATTAAATAACAATAAAGCTTACTGCTTACACATCACAATCGTCTGACGGCGGAAGTACGCTATCATATGCGCTATAATGCCCTACTTAAAAGAACGAGGATACGGTGCGGAACTATAATCATCTACAGTTACCAATAAGTGATACGTTTATGAATGCAGTAGAAAAATGTAATTTATCTACGAGTAATGGGATGACCTGGAAGCGTCTGAGTTGCATTTGTAAGATATAAAAATATATAAACTAAAAAGATTGCATGCTGCACGACAGTAAAATATGAGATCCTATTTTATATTAAGAACTGGACCTGTACCGTATTTTTTTCAATAAACGATTTTCATTTTGATAATTTTTTGCACACTGTAAAAATTTACGCACCGTTTGACACGTTTAAATAATTATAACACCTATTGTATCGACCATATTTTGAAAATTAATTGATTCGATTTTGATTTGATTTAATAATCGATCCCCAGACACACCAACTGTATGGTCCAAAGCAAGCAAAGCTTGTGTTATGGATGACCATACAGTGACCCACGTCTGTCGAACTCAGTATAAACATTCATTTATAAAAATAAACAAACAGGACTCGAGAACAAACATCTGTGTTCGTCACACAAATGAATGCCCCGAACAGGACTCGAACCTGGGAATTAGGACGTATTTGGCAGTGCCATTGCCCCTGACGCCACCTGGCTGATGGTGAATTTATCCTGAGCTGGTTGATTTTTAACGATTAATTTTACAATGAGAGTTTAAAAAAAACTGATATTTTTTCAAGACTCTTGTTCCAAACGAATTAACGTCCCTCGATTACCTGTCTAGTTCTTTGACCAATCAGCTCAGGATTTTCATTAAATACATAAATACTACATCTTTTATTCAAAATATTGTGATTCAAGAAAATAGGATGAGGAGCAGAACGAGTGAACACGAGGAAAAAGCCTTGTAGCTAGTGAATTTTAAACAAAATACAGGGTAACAATGGGTACAGCTAGCTAGACAATCTGTAAACGGAACACCATTTAGTGACGTTGCATGTTAATCCAATATAGTCACTCGGAAAACCGCGGTGCCTTTGACCTTTCTATAGTTTATGACGTGTTAGTAGTATGTAACTGTGTTAGGGGCGCTACCTACATATTCGGGGCGACATCTATCGGCACTGTCGCCCGGCAAAGCCGATGAACTTTTGGGGAAAATGCTACCCGGCCAGTGCCTTACGGGTTTCGGCGCGATCAGCCTAATGTGCTGACCTGCGTAAAGCCAATGGACTAGCCGAATATGTGTGGAAGTTGCTTCGGGCAGGCTTTGCCGTTTAGCAAATACAGCCGACCCGACTGTTCTGGCTGTAAAGGGCGGACATGGCGGTAGCGCCCCTTACAAGACTATTATAAAACAGGCGTTTTTTAAGTATGTAGAAGACTGGTAAGAACGCAACACTTTAAAACACTGAAGCACCCTTAACTTGACTTTTTCGATCAATTTTGCTGACTGATTTCCATTTTTCACATTTGTTAACCGTTAATACTTTATGATGTTTTGAACTTGCTGTTGCCGAGTTCATATTCTATTATTTTTCATATTTTCTTACCTTCCACAACAAATTGTTAATTTTAAATACTTAGTTAAATACTATCAAAGCATGAAGGTTATATTTTCAAGTCACATAAAACATAAAACGAGGTTATGTTTTTTACTTATTGTACTTATGAACTGTTTTTGCTTATAGAGTATCGAAATACCATTTCTTATTTTGTTTTGTCAATTTGCTATCGGCGACAGTAAATAACCTTAGCTCATATTATAAAGTGTGTTTGTTTGCTAGTTTTTTTCGTTTTCCGCCTTAACTATTCCTATTCCACTAATCATCGTGAAACTTTGCATACACACTAACAGGACACAGAAAAGGAAACAGGGTACCTTTTATCCAAAATTCCTTAGAGGAAGGGTATACGTGAGCGAAGAAGTGAGCTAAATACCTATTTATAATGCGTAAAATGTAAAATATTGTATAATAAATAAATATAATAATCCCCAGACAATGACACCAACTGGCCCCAAAGTTAGCAGATTGTGTTATGGATGACCATACAGCGAACTGGGGGGAACCCAGAATAAACATACATATATAAATATCAACAACCATGACCCGAGAACAAACATTTATGTTCATCACACAAACGAAAGCCCCGACCAGGACTCGAACCTGGGACCTCCGGCGTATGAGTAAGGGTTACTAACCACTATGCTTCTCGGCCGTTAAGTTAGCTACAGTTTACAGTTAAAGGCACTACCCACGTGTTTGGGGCACGCTGTTAATGAACGGCAATGCCAGCCTAAACCAACTACTAGGCAAGTGCCAATAGGGCACTTATTTGGCTCGTCTCGACAAAACCCGAACTGCCATGACCGGGCAACATTTTTCCCGAACGTTAATATAGTATAGCCAATTGATGCCGGATTAACAACAATCATACTTTGATCATGGAAATTTTGGCTTACGCAAATCCTATTTACACATATATCCATACCTGTTCATGATCCTTATAAGGTGCCTCCGGAGCATAAACCCTGAGCACATCAGCAATGCAGCAGGCTATCAGCAGCTGGACATTCCGCGATGGATGTGTCAGGAAGAAGTCATCAGCCAGGTGGAGGGCCAGCGGTATGTACTGCTGGTACATGCCTTCATCTTGACCGAGACCTTGAAGAGTGTGCGCTAGGGCCTGTGGAATAGAGATGGTGTTAGAGGTTGTTGAACATTGTCTTTAAACCATTCAACAGTTTTAAAAAATAGATGCATAAACCCTATATCAATAAAATTATTTAAGATAGTTTGTTACATGAATAATAAATTGCTCTGTAGATGTAACTTGAAGCCCTAGATATAGCAAAGATATAGGAAATTTGACAAACGTGAGATAATGTATTTTGGATATAGACAGTATTATTTATTTCAGTGATTTAAATATGCCTGTATTTATTATTGACTAAATTATCAAAGTAATTGTGAAGTTAGTAGACTTAGGTTCAACATTTGTCATTCAATGTTTTATGTTTATAAGTCATAAATATTTCTAATTTATACATGCATATTTACTCATGTCTAGATCCAATATAAAGTCTGCTTACAGTTATTTACATATTTATTACCTCACAATAATCATTATTTATCCATGAACAAACATGTACGCAAAGTTAATACTAGCTAAATTTAAATCGATTAGGTAATGAGTTACTCATTCATTTGCTTTAGGTTTGTTGACATTCATTAAAGGAAGTCAAATTGTTTATAGAATATGGAATATGTATTTTTGTTGTGTAAACATAAATACATCATTAAGATGGAGATATCATAAACAGTACATATGAAATAAAATTTTCTATCCTAATAGAGAAATCTGTTATCTTCCAGGAAATCTATTGATTCTACCACTTCAGTAGTCAGAAGTCTGGAATGGATGTCCTAGCTTGAAATCCTGGAAGGGTGAATCCCGTGTGTGACAAATGTTTATTCAACCATGTAAACATTTCTATACATTTATGTTCAAAGTTCTCACATTTTCCTGCCTTATATACCGGAGGTCCAAGATCCGAGTTCTGGTCATGGTTCTGGCATTAATTTGTTTGATGAACACAGATGTTTGTTCTCAGGTCATGGTTGTAGATATCTATATGTGTTTATTCTGGTTTACCCCCAGTTCCCTGAATAGTCATCCATAACACAAGCTCAGCTCTGCTTACTTTGGGGTGCATGTGGTTGCAGTATTCCTCTGGGGATTTTATTTATATTATATTACTATTTGATATTTTTCTGGGATATACCCATGGAACTCCTAATACCATAGGAATATTGGGATTTAATATAGCCTTTGTTACTTTTGGATATTGAAATTCTTGTGGTCCTTTCTGATGGTAAATGGTAAAATTATCAAACACAAATAAAAAAAAATTATTTCTTTGCCTATTCAATTTTAACCCTTAAAACCCAGTGACAAAAATTCTCATATAAAAGATACCTACAATGTGTTCAAAGCTTACTGCTGAAAAGACAAAAAAAGTGCAGGTTTGCATAACAGCAAAACAGAACACACATGTTGAGTAATTTAAAACCTAACATTCTTGCTTTTATGTTTAAGTATTTTAGTAAAATAATCTCTTACACAAACACTACCCTTCCTTCCTGTTCTTCTTTTCAACCATGTAAATGTGATTATGGCAGTCAAAATAGGCAGGACTGTAGTACCACCCCAGAGCATGTTAACAATGCATCTTAACTATGCTACCACTTACAACATGGGTTATGGTCATTTTCAACCATGAGATGTATTATTATAAAGGGGGAAAATTTATTTAATTACTGAAAATACCGAATAAATTTAAAAAATTCTTTCAACACTAGACAGGTTTAAGTAATATAGGCTATATTTCATCCCAAAATTTCCAGTCCAGTCAAGAGTTATGCAGGTAAAATCCTGCAGGGACTTCTAGAATGGGATATGAACAGCAATCAAAGTAGTATTGTATAAACAATCACGTCACATATGTGTTAAGAATATCAGATATATCTGTGAGAGAGCTTCAGATATATCTGTGAAAAAAGTGGTGGGGCATGACGTCGTGGATCACTCTCACTATATTTTGGAAAACCATTGAACTAAATTTATGAGCTTCCAACTCGGGTGAATCAATTAAAATCATTGTCCCGTCTATTGGCCATTTTAGAGCTGTAACTAAGCTTCTCACCGGTAAGCAATTTGCTTACCACACTTACGATCTCTCAGAAGAGTGTAAGATAAGAGCGGTACTTCGAGGGGTCCCATTCGAAATACAGAACGAGGACATCCTCAAAGACCTGCAATCCTAAGGCTTTCCGGCACTCGCTGTGTACACTAAATGTACAGCAAGGTGGTTCTCGCCAACGTCCCCAAAACCAGGGAGATTTTCAGAGGGGCTGCAACTATATGCGGCCTCTCTGGAATCACGATCGAGGTGCCTCATCGCTGCGATCACCCCGGCCAGTGCCACCGCTGCCAGTTATACGGGCATGCGGTGGGCAACTGTGGTGGGTAAAGTGCGTAGAGTGCCTGGCAGCCTATGCCCAGAGCGGCCCTACCCCGTATTCTTTTGAGCACCTTCAGTGCAATTTTCACAACCAGCGGTCGGTCCGTTAGCGGGTCTCCGCTAGCGCACCCCCCTCCCTATTGGGTGTCGCTTCCGATGAAGGCTAACGGCAAAAACTTGCTACAGTCAACGAGGTGGTTTTTAGTGGGTAGGTGCCAGTCTGGTGAGTCCAACATCACCCCGCAGAAGCATTTCCTGCGGAGGTATGCATGATGCATCTTCCAACTCCCTCCCCGTGGAGGGTGCTGCCTAGGCGGCAAAAAAAATAATAATAATAAATTTAATTTTTTGTTAAGAAAAGAAAACACAACACAGGAAAGTGCATATCCACAATTCAGTGCATCTTTTGAGAAACAAACCACAGGTCCTTTTACCGTAACACAATAACTGAGTTTAATTGTAGTTGTTACAAAAGGATGAATTAGACTGCAAAGTTTTAGTTTTCCGAGTAACTTTTTATGATCTACAATGCAATGGGAATATTTTTCATTTTCATACTTCAAAAGATGCCCTTAATTACAGAGAATGTTAATGATTTTGTTGAGCTACTTTACTCTCTCAAAAATAATTGTTTGGCTAATATCTGAAACTATATCTAAGCTAAATTGTCAGAAGTATAAAAAAAAGATTTTTTAATTAATCAGACTTTTAACTCTAATAAATAAGCAAAATTTTAAATACTACTTCAATTAATCTTGATGTGAAGATTAAGAATAAAATCAACAAATAAAAAAGTTCTGCATCACATATCACACAATGTTTACCTTAGAATAAGTGTTCATATGCAATCAAGATTATTGTTTAATATTTTGGCATCTGTGCAAAAGCCAAGTTGTAATGACCTGAGACAAGACCCTAACAAACACTTTCACATGTTGGTACATTAAAGAAAAATTTAATATACAAAATTTTGTTATAGTATGGATGTGGACACTTTTTTTAAAAGTATATTCTTGCATAACACACAAAAAACATCAGTTTTCATAGTTGGCAAACGGTCACCATATTTCATAGCCATAAAAATCATTAATTGTAGATGTTTAATTGTTTACACATATATTGAAATATCAATTGATAAATTTGTAGGCTTCCAATTAAATTGTTAAAATCACATGGTGGTTTTGAGTTTGATCAGTGTCCTTAATTAACTGCAATTAAGTGTTAGGGGAGTTTTTTACCTATGTTAATGCAATCAAAAAGTTGATATTTAATTTGCATATCATTTAGGCTGACATCTATAAAGGATGCTTAGAATGATATCAGACTTATTTCAGCAAAATGGTCAAATAATGTGTACTGATGGGAATAAAGTTAAAGTAATGACTCCCATTTTGACAATACCGGTGTCACATTTTATCAGGATTCCATAAGTCTAAGAATGCTTCGTAGGTTTTTAGCCTTAGAGTCAGCTGTGCTGCATTATTGTCCAAATTGTCCTTTTTTTGCATGTTATAAAATAATGATCCAGCATTCATAATCCAATCAAAAGTTCTTGTGGCTTTATTACTATTATTTTAGCTGTTCAAGCTGATCATTTAACTGTAATTTCATACACTTATTTAGCATTCGAAATTGGATAAACCTGTACTAGCCATAAAGGCCTAGACTGCAGATTATACTACTTCACATTTTTGAACTCAGATTGATAAAAGATTACAAACAAATATGAATATGGACCAACAGTTTTAGACTGCAGGAGTGCAGTACTCACAGTAGATCTTTAGTTGCAATGAGGAAATAGGCTTATAAATGAGGATTATTCTTTGATATCAATATAATTACAACAATCATAGTGTAAACTCTCAAGTAGACAATTTTGCAGTAAATTTTCTTAATGTGAGGTTGAGAGTTATTTCTAAAATATAATGAAACTGAACTAATTTTAAATAGTGATAAAAAGTGAATCACTATGGTGGATCAAGAATGTGTGAAAAAGGTAATGGTCTAAGAGAGGTTAAGAACCACAGAATGTGGAGAAACCCAGATTAACCTACAATAAGGTGAAACATGGTTGGTGGAATTGACAGAGTAACTTTTTATTACGAGCTTTTCCCACCTTTGCACTTAACTGCCAACAGCTGATGAGGGTCGAGCAAGAAATTTTCATAAAATATTGCCAGATTTGAGCAACAGAAAGAGTGTGGTCTTTTATCATGACAGTGCCAGACCACACACTTCTCTAGCCACTCTGAAAAAATCAAGAGATTGACTGGGCTGTGTTAATGCATCCGCTATATAGCCCTGACTTAGCACATTCACATTTCCTCTTGTTTCAGTCACTTCAAAATTCTTTAGGTAGTATAAGGTTGACATCAAGAGAGGCCTGTCAAAACTACTTAGCAGTTTGTTAATCAGAAGTCTCAAAATCTCTAATATCAATGGCATCTTGTAACTAGTTACAAGCTGGCAACAAGTTATTGAACAAATAATATAATATGTTCGTAAATTTTATAATCATCTTCATTGTGTATATAAAACATGAAGACAGTTTTTTCCCTAACCTTATATTATGCATAACCTACCTTCAGTCTTCTAACTAGCTCATCAGGACCGAGGTCATCGGTGATTGGACGGCAGCCTTGGGGATAAACTATTTCCGCCATGCTGCCAAACTGTAATAGCCGATTATAATTATTTTACTTTTGTTTAATAAAGCTGATGGTAATTAACATATAAATGTTTAATTTCAGCTGGTGAAGTTCTATGAAATCAATGTAGCAATAAAAATCCAAAATTGAATTGAATATAAAATACATATTATGATTACTTCACGTAATGTAGTTATTAAGTTGAATTTTTAAACTTACTAATCAATAATACTTTCTATGTCAAATTAATTAAAATTAAAATTGGAAATACATGTGTCCAAAACATGAACAATCACAAAAACTGCTTTTATTAAATTAAATCACATTGCATACTAGGCTTTAAAAGTTGACCTATACACAATCACAAATAAAGAACTTTTTAAGCAATTATCCTAACAGATATTGTTTCAAACAGTACTTGCATACAAGATAATTTCAAAACCAGTTAAATAAAAAAATGAAATGTTTAACATGATTTTAATTACCAAAATATAAACAAAGTTTTATGTGTTTGTAGATTCCATTCAATCGGCCCGAGCGACACGGCAGCCTTCACCATTACAAATACGTGTATGGCACATAAATTTTCATAATCAAGAAAACTTTAAATTTTCGAGGTTACTTATTTATAAACTTAAAATAATACACAAATAATCAGTTTAACAGCAAATAATGAACGAATTTGGAGAATATATCAAGAAAACGATAAATACTTACTAGAAATCATAGACGTGGGTCCGTGTTCTCGATGTTTACAAATCCACCAAAACACTCTTTAACTAACAAACTGATCACAAATATAACATTATTTTACCATTAAACTTTCTTCTTAGATCGATTTATGCAATTTTGTACTAGTCCTTAGAGTCTAAATACATAGAAAATGTGAGAAATATTTTTTATCAATCTGTGTAGACGCTAAACTGCGGGAAAAACTACAGTGAAGTTAGCAGCAGATGAACAAATTGCTAACCAAGGTCACTCGTGTGGTTCCTTTTGTCTATGACTTAAAAAAAATTGGTTGCATGATTATTTATCTTGCCTGCCCTAAATGACCATATTTCAATGAGGTTCTAAAATTGCATTCTAACAGAACAGAACGCTACCTCAAAGAGGTAAATATTTTAAAGAAAAAGAGTGGCGACACAGAGCTGTTACTTTTTTGTATGGGGTGCTGCTTCTAGCGAACGGCTAAGGAACTTATAATAATATAAAAATCATACTAAAAAAATTATTAAAAATATATATTTTTCTTTTTGTCTTATAAGGAAATGACCAACCGGCCACAGTCATATTTTCAAATTGTGATATTAATTTGATGTAATATTGATTAAAAAACATAATTTGAAATAAGACTGGTTAAGATCAATGTAGAGCAAATGCACCATTTTATTGTTTCAATTTGTGTTTATTACAAAAATCTTGGGAAAAATTCAGAAACCGGTGCAGAAGTACACCATGTGGGATTGAAATAGAAATAGCATTACATGAATGTCAAGTAGTAAACTACAGACAAGACAACCTGTCTTTTTTTATTGCATGAGCCGAGCGCTCTAATGACAAAAATGTCGCTGTTATCATCGCATTTTTCAATATCTATGTCACTGTGCCCCTCGAGTTACCTTCTTAAAAAATGCATTCAAAATGTGGTGACAAAATAGATTTGACATATTTTGTGTAATTTGACAGCTGACACGGGAACTATGTTTTTTTATTTTTTTTATTTATTAATTTCAAAGGAATCATAATATATCAATACATAAATATCACACAATACATAATAAGTAATACAGTGAATTATTAAGTTTCCACTGGATAATTGCATATTACAAGTGATCGATCACTGTGTAGGCAGGTTGATACGAACAAAAATTGTAAAATAATATGAAATTAATATTAGAAAATATTTCAAGATTTACAAATTTCCTGTATAATACCATTTTTGTATTGATTTATGCACAAATGAAATATATCATAATAAATGTAAACAATTGCTATTGTACGACTTACATGCTCGCGATATGAGTTTGTTGCTATTGTAATTAGTTTTAGACACCGGAATACAAAATAAAAATGATTTATAGCACCCAACCTTTGGCATCTTATTTTTTTTATCGAACAAGACTAGACGTTTGTCTTCTATCTCACCTGATGGAAAGTGACGATGAAATGGAAAAGAATGAAAGGGACTATAGTTTTCTGGAAAAACAGACGCAGGCAGTTCATTCCTCACCTTGGCGACCCGCACCAAAAAGGAACTATCGAAGCGTTTGGTTCTACTTCTTGGGATATCTACTATTAATGGATGGAAGGCTTGTCTGCGTCTAGTAGTCCGATGTAAGAAGGGTG
The DNA here is from genome assembly GCA_923062675.1 of Marasmarcha lunaedactyla. Taxonomy (NCBI): domain Eukaryota; kingdom Metazoa; phylum Arthropoda; class Insecta; order Lepidoptera; family Pterophoridae; genus Marasmarcha; species Marasmarcha lunaedactyla. The sequence continues at coordinate 11,490,989 of OV281362.1, read as the reverse complement.
TGGGTTCAACCTAATCCAAAAGAGCACTCGCGCACTCTTCAAAATGTATTCTGTAGAAGACTGCTTAACTGGCAACTTTCCGACGATGGTCGAGGCTTTGCAGTTTTTTGGTGGTGAGGTCAAAGTTGTTAATAATTTTTCGGGCTCTTAGGTCAACTGCGTCCATCGCTTCTAGTTGGTACTTTGCAGAACCATCCCAAAGGTGGCTACAGTACTCCATACAAGAATGAACTTGAGCTGTATACTAATTAAGTGGCCGTTCAGGGCTGAAGTACCGTCGGACCTTCGAGATGATACCCAGCTTTTTTGAAGCAGTTTGAACCATGGACACAATTTGTTGCCCGAAGTTTAGTCGGGCGATATAGTTACGCCCAGAAGCCCTAAATGGTCGGTTAAGGGTACAGAAACATTTTGGAAAGTGGGCGTTAGGTAGAAACTGCTCTTTTGGGCGGAGAAGTAACACGACTCTCTCAAAGCCCGGATTTCTTGAGGAAATTGGATTGGGTATGTATCTCTCTACAACGGTGCTGTCATCAGCGCAACTACGTTAGCAGGTCATTAATGTGCAGCAAGAATAACGTTGCAGAGAGAACAGATCGCTGAGGTACCCCGGCATTAATTGCCATTAGGTCAGAAGGGTAGCCGTCTAAGACTACTCGAATTGACCGTTCCCTCAGAAAATGAGATATCCAGTCGCAGAGCCCGCTAGGTATTCCGTATGCTGGACGCTTACTCAAGAGACCATCATGTCAGACTTTATCAAAAGCCTTGGAAATATCTAAGGACACAGCTATAGCTTCACCGTGACCTTTCAAGGCTTCGCTCCATAAGTGGGTGGCTTACACAAGAAGATCTCCAGTCGAGCGTCAACTGCGAAAACCATACTGATTATCACTAAGGAGCTCGTTGGACTCAAGGTATTATTACTAAGGTGTATAGCCATTGCCCGTGATGAGCGTTAAAATTCCCCAGGAACACCAACTTTGCTGAGGGAAACTATGAGCCTCGTTGTCTCCTGATCTCCGCTGTGTGACCGGTATATACTGGCGTAGACCAATTGGTCAAGGCCAGTATCAATGTGGACTCACATGACGGAAAAGTCCAGATCTTCTAAGTAACGGAGACGCTGACAACAGATCTCGTCACTGGCATACACGCACACCCCGGCGTTCGGGCGGAAATTAGACTCCAGTATGTACCCTGGGTAACAAAGGTTTGCCGAGTCTGACGGATTACAGATCTGCGTCTCCGTTAGGAAGAGTAGGTGAGGCCTCTCTGTCTCGAGGTGGTAGTGGACATTGTTGATATTTGAGTGCATTCCTATGATGTTGCAGAAGTGCACTTTAAGAGAGAGGAAATGCAACCGCTGTAAAACCTTACTCTTCTTATGAATTTTCATAATTTGTTGAGTGAGTGAATAGGGAGGAGGAAGTTGAGTGAAGCGCCGCAAATGGAACCAAGCAACTCGCAATAAACAACGTACCGATGGGGAACTCGCTTGGAGACTGCGAGGACGCCCGAACCCCTACGGGGATTGTCATCGGGTCCTTTCTAAACAGTCGCCAGGTGGCACAATGAAGCCTCCAGGGCTTTTATGTGAGGTGGCGGGGTAGCCTTTCACACGTGGCTTGCACACTACTTGGGCGCCCTATTACCTGCGCTCGGCCAGCGGTGCACAGTTGCTTCGGAACCCGCTACACTCCAAAACGAGTTACCCAGCGAGCCAATAAATTACGTGCTGAAGACAGTTCTCTGATGCAGCCGATTACTCAGACCTTAAAGACCGGCAAGATGTTTAGTGTAGACACCTAGATGGCTACACTAAACATCATGCCGGAACGTGACCATGTCACTTGGCGGCATGGCTTTGTTTAGTGGTTGGTGACAAGCCAAGGCCGAAGCCTACCACTAGAAGATACTGCTCGTTTAGCACCACCCAAGGACCACGTACAAGGCATCGAGGGCTAAACCTTGCGGCCGCGAGCAGTTCCAATCCCCAAAAGTATAATTAATTTCTCTTAAAAGTATGAATTATGTTATTATTTATTGCTCTTTTTTGTTATTTTTATTACATAATTAACTTATTTTTTAATACATAATTAAATTATTTTTTATTGCACTTCCGGGTTGGTCACTCGGCAAAGAGGTAAAATGTTAAATTTGATCCAGCACAAGAGACTGCCACGGTGCCACGTATACCAACCGGTTCCATTTTTGAGATAATAATTTCATCAGAAATTATCAGAAGCCTTATAATAAGCTTTACACACACCATCCATCTGATGCTTTATCCATTGCATCATAAATAAAGTTAATTTATTAATTAAGGTAGGTCTTTGTGTTAGAAAACCATGCTTCTGAGTTAAGATGATCGGTCTGATAACTAGTTTCGGGATAGTGCTCATTTCGGATATCGGACGATAGTTACTAATATCACCACATTTAAAAAGTGGAGTGATAAATTATTGTTTCCATACCCGGGACATAACGCCTTTATTTAACTAATAATTACCTAATTTTAGAAGAGGTTCTGATAATCGTTTCACACAATGATGCAAAAACATTCGGTCGGGGCCTGAGCTTTTATTAATATCAAATCTTTTAAGATAAGGCTCAATTTGAGATTGTTCCACGCTAATGCAGTGAAGCTTAATTTGCCTAGTGCAGTTATGATAATGAAGAGAGTACGTTGTATTGTGCAATTCAAACGCAGAAATAAAATATTGATTGAATATATTGCCAATATCGTTACCAGTAGATGCTCTATTATCTCCCAGAAACATCGGATCGGGCAAATCATTCTGTACATAGATTTTTTAGTATTATCTACGACCAAAATGTTTACTATTCTGAGATACTTGAGATTCAACATTGAATATAAACCTAATAAACATACATCTTGTAAATTCTTCTGTCTCTTCCTTAAAAACTTGAATTGCTCGTAATCATAAGAACGACCGTAAATTTTCCACTTGCGATGATACTTAGATTTTTCATTAATTATTTTTAAGTGGCTTATATCACCAAACGGGATACTTTCAAACTTGTGGTTAACTTTACCAGACCATTATTCAGGCGCATCCCTGTCCCATTATTATTTTTTCTTTCGTAAATTTAAGGAGCAAAATAAGACAAGTACATAATATAACAACAAAATTGCATTTATTCAGTTGAACTATCAGAACTGTCATTAGTATTGTTATCTCCATCACTGCTGTCAGCACTCAGAGATATTATTAATTCATTTTCAATAATATTGTCTATTCTCACATCTCGTTCAAAATCTTGTAAAATTATTTTCTTTGTTTTCGGTACGACTTTTCTCCAGTCTTCTGTAGTGACTTCTGCACACGCAGTTTGTAGCAGAGTCATCATTTTAGCTGTACTGAAGGGTGGTTCAGTATTGTTCCGCTCAGCATGACCCTTTATTTGTGCCCAAATAAGCTCGATGGCGTTATACTGGCAATGGTAGGGAGGCAATCGAATAACTTCGTGTTCATGCTCTAGGGCTAGTTCATCGATTACAAAGCGGAGCTTGGACGGATTAGTTGCTTCTACCAGCTTTACAACTCAATTAATAAAGTTGGACTTCCATCCACACCATTTCCTACCAGTCACGAGCCAATTTCTTGCTTTTTATTTGCTTAAGTTGGTGGTTTATTAACTTATACAGAATGATACGGTGCATTGTCCATTATAATTTTCGATGGGTTTTCTAAGCTGACTAGCAGCTTCTCAAACCACTCTGTAAAAACCTCAAAGTTCATTTCCTCATGGTAATCAATTGTAGTTTTAGAGGCGAATGCGAGGAGGCAGTTTGGAATAAAACCCTGAGAAGCTGATCCCGCGTGACATATAATAAGTCGGGCTCCTTTTCCCGATGGAAATTTTGAGGTGGAGGCCGCTGTATCATCGGTCCATATCCGCGAAACCATATGGTTCGCATTCGACCATGTTTCGTCAATAAACACGACATTGTCCCAATCTGTCATTTTCTTTACTTGAGGTCAGAACGCTACTCTCTTTAGATTAATATCGTAGCGTTCTAGCACGATTTTCCACGTATCAGATTTTTTGAATCTAAATCCAATAGATTTCAAAACCTTTGATAGAGACGATTTACCGCCAAAAAATAAGCCTGCGTCTTTTAACGAACTCATTACCTTTTCCCGTGTAGGATATTCTTTTCTCGAGTAATATCCATATGTGGTTGCGAATCGCAGCAGCATCAAAATTGTCAACGCCAACAATTTTCTTGTCCCTCTGTCTTTTTTTCGGTGTACGTAAAGTATTATCTTCTGAGCCTGATGGTCCTTATTTATCTTTCAGAATTTGAGTTACTGTCCTCTTCCCTATTGCTAATGCTTCGGCAACGCGTTCTCTCGGTTGTGTCAATGGTAAAAGATGAAAAAAGACCATCGTTAACTGATTCACGTTCAAAATAATTGTACAATTTCACCACCAGTTCGCGAGACTGACTGTTTAGCGTTTTCCCCCGTTTCGATATGGTAAGACTATAATGTTGTTCTTGTTTACTAATCGTTAAACAATCGGAGTCCAATTTGTAACCAGGTAAACGTAGTCAGTAAGATCAGTCCAAAGCCGGGTCAGGAGAAAATAACAGAGAGCACACCAAAAACGCATAGTCACTTCGCACAACGACAAAACACTGCGTCATGTAATGGTGACATGACATGGCGTCATTGACAGGCACTGGTGTGGCCAGCAACATCCCACCTAAATTGTACCTAACATCAATGATTTTTCTATTTAGTTATTTTTTGTATTTTTATAGTTAGTTAAAAGAATAATAAATATAATTATGTTTTATTATAAACACAACGTGGTCATTAATTTATGGTGATATTTCTTCACAAGTAATCATTGCATTCAAATTCAAATTCAAATATTTATTTCTCAACATTGACAATTACTTGTTCTTATTGACGTCAAATAAAACATGATTCTACCACCAGTTCGAAAAAAACCTTCGTGAAGAAGAACTGGCAAGGAAACTTCACGGGTATATTTTTTTTCAAAATAAATTTACAGAGTCTCTTTATGTCTATACAAAATTATTCTTTTCTGCATCTGTTAGCTCGGCAAGTCTTGATTCAACTTATCAGCTTTCGATTTTTAGAGTAACATCCCTAGTGTTTAAAAAGAAAAAGGGTTAACTGACGCAACATTGCAACGACGTTCAGTAATTTAGATCAGAAATTGTTATTATGTTTAGAATGGTTTATTAGTGAAAGCAAATAGTAAAATTACTCGGTCATTACTACAACAAATATGTAATCGTAATCGAAAAAAGTTAAACAATTGTGCAGTTCTAACAAAACGAAAAAATATATTATTTTATGCCCGCCGTTACAAGGTTACGAAGGTACGTAAGGTTGTTGAATTTTGATGAATTTTCAAATGTTACCTATTAAAATGGCCTGACTTTAGTTCATTTACTGAGTCAACGTCAAAATTACCTGTCAGGTTTGCGTATTGTATGCCAGTTTCAGATATCCAGTTAGCATAAGGGTGTTAAAATCACCAAGTACAACGAAATAATTATCCGGTTTTTTTACATTTTGTCAGAAACCTGTTCATAAAATACAAAAGTACCAACAATTTCCTTTTGTACATTACATTGTGGTAACTGCAGGAGTAAAAGCGATTGATGCATTTAGAATTCTTACCAAAAGATAATGATACCAAAATAATTTCAGCAGCACAATAAAGAGTACGAACTATAGTACAGTCACATAAATTTATCTAGCGATGCACAGCAATCAAAAGCCCGTGCCCCATCCTGTCGCTCCTGGCATAAATTCGATCGCATCTATACACATTATGATACCTGGAGTCGAATAACTCAGTGTCTAAAATCCCTGACAACAACTAGGTTTTGTTGAAGCATATTAAGTCATAATTATTACTTGTGAAGTTTCTAAAGAATAAGTTGTTTTTGGTTATCACCCTCTGAAGTTTTGGTAAAAATTACTCAATTTGGATCTAATTTCTATCAAAGTGCATCGTTGTGATAATAGCTAAAATTAGCAATACCTATCCAATTTTTGAACTGTACGCCATGTAAATGGGGGTACAATATCGTAAACAAAACAATCTATGACGATAAAAGCATACTAAACTGATGGTTAAGTAAATAAAAACAATGTCAGAACGAACCACAGTACGGACTTTTCGAAAAAAAGAGATCTGAATAATAAATAACATTTATTTATCTTCAATAAATCCTTAGAAGAGTTAACATGAATTACTGGACTATTATCAATCCGACGGACCATGATTGTACAATTTTTCACCCACAGGAGACGGCAAGGGTGTGGGGTTCTCAAATCGAACAGAGGTTCCGTGTGTAGTTAGCACTCAGAGAGTGTATTCATATACTCAAACCCTAGAGCGCAATACTTAGCCATTGCCGAGAAAAATATTCCTAGAGTTTGAAAAAAATAATATTTTTTTGTATTAAAATTTCATAAATCTTTATAAACAATTCCTTTTGAACTTTTATACATTATTGAAACGCGAAATGGAAACTTAAAATTCGGATGTGGTGGGAATTAAATAAAAGTTAATATATCAAAAATGATATGAAAAATTTTGAGAACCCCACACCCTTGCCGTCTCCTTGCCAGACTTTATAACGGCAATCCTTAACTTTCGTTTTGGCTTTCTGGCATAGAAGCTTATTAACGGTCTTTAAGTGATTATTGGTGGTTCTTTGAGTTTTTGTTGTCTTATTTTAAAATTAAATTCGCCTTTACAATGTCATGACATGAGACGTACAAATATATGTTTAGATCGTTTATTAACTTTAGATACCGCTACTCTAATAATAAAGTCGATTTCCTGCGCTAGATTAAAAGGAATATTTGTTAGTTTAGCCAAGCTTTCGATAATCTTGATCTTGAGGTCCTCATTTTTCTTTTCGGGAACGCCACAAATCGATATTTGACCTCCTAACCCATTGGTCTCTTGCGTTGTTCTCATTTTGTCAACGAATGAATGAAGTTTTTAGCTGAGCAACATCTGTTAAAATCACATCCCTGGATCTTATTCTCTTTTCCTGCATGGCCTTTCAAAAACTCTTAGTCTTCACTCATAGACGGTATTCTTAAGCTCTAATAATTCCATCTTAACCTCCTTCAATTCCATATTTATTAAATTCTTAACGATTTCCTCAAAACTTTTTTGCCTCAGCCTTACTTGCTTGATGACCTCACGTAAATCTGTTAGAGTGACAGTGCCCAGCTCCTTTTTTTAAACTATGCAGGATTTAACTAGAATTTCTGATTCCATATCCATATCATTAGTTGCCGCCATAGTAGTACCCTTCACCGGTGTTTCCGAATTATTCCCTTGTCTCGGTATCTTGACTTTTTGTAGTTGTAATGTTGACGTGAGTAACCTCGATGGTGACAAAACTCTTAATACGAAAGTAAAAACTTTTTTATTACTCGGATTAAACTTGTGTCGCTCGAGTGAAGAACGACTGCTCTACCAGTTGACCAAGAATCCATTAGGTGAGTGCAGTGAAGTTGTGTTAGTTTAGTTAGTTCAACAATACAGTGTTTTGTTGTTGAATGCAGACTGAGGATAGTTTATAGGTAATTACAATATAAGTTGCAAAAAGCAGAACACAATAACTTTATTTCATCATAAATCACTGTGTCACTTTGCGCTGGGTTTAAACACGTTGATATAAGACCTTAAACTTAAAATGTGAGTGCTTTTTTAAATAGTTTATTTCACTTATTATGAATTAAAACGTCGGAGTGAAAATTACGTGACTTGTAGGTTCACTAAAACTGAGTATGTTCTCAGTAAAAATAGTGAACACCATGGACAGCTTGAACATTTTCAAGACCGATTCAATGTTAGCTATAATTGTCTCATTGTGTCCGTTGTAGGATTGCTCTTGGATGTTTCATCTGCTTACAAAAATGTCCAGCTTCCGTTGCCTAGGCTTAAGATGCTTTCTTTAGGTATCCCTGCAAGGCTTACAACGTTTATTTTGAATCTGTTATTTGACCGCTCGATTCAAATCAAACACTCCCACGCCAACTTTCAGCCCGGGAAAATTTGGCGAGGCCTCCCATAAGGGTCCGCGTTAAGCCCTCTATTGTATAACATGTATGTGTCTGATTTGGTGCCTTATTGTATTATAGCGTACGATTAAGAATGATGTCATGGTAATGTGAAATTAGTAAAAAGATCATACCTAATATAAAAAATATACTTACACATTTCATTAAAGTAAACCGGTGGAAGATAGGTGACATTCATAGATAACGTTAAAATGGCTCTGGTACGACCACAGATAATGCAAATTTAATGGCATTTCTCCCTGACAGACATATAAGAGATAGACTGATAGAAAATATGAGCTTCCGACAAACAATTTTATATTTGATGGTTTGCATTTTCAGCGTTCTCATGTCGGGTAATGTAATACAACAGAAGGTATAACGGATTCCTGAACGATTTGTAAAGATTTAACAGGTGAACTGATTTATTCGAGCATCGATGACGATGCGGATTATGAAGGCCAATTTACCCTTTTACTATTTTGTAGATAAATTTTACAAATAATCAATTGATGTTTTCTGGGTTAAAAAAAGATATAACAAAGCCAAGAATACTAAATAAATGTAAATACTTTAATCATTCTAAATACAATTTTACATCTAAGAATATATGACAACATTCTCGGAGTTTCATTGGCAAATAATATGACAATCTATCACAGACAAGTGGTCAATGGGCTGTTCGGGTTAAAATAGGTGTTTGTAAATATAAATAAAACGCAGCGTATTATAAAATTATTTTATTATGTAAGCACTGTTAAAAAACCTACAAAAACCAAATCATTGTAATGTCAGTTAATATTTACCAACAAGTCTTAAAAATATACAAAAAATCTAATTCATCAGCTATATCCAAGCAGCGGTCAGTTTGTCATGTAAAGAAACCACAAAATTAATTCTTAACTTGTTAGATAAGTATTTAGGTATGTCTTAAATGGTAATAAAAGGATTATTTAGAAATAAGCCCGTGCGGCCAAACAAGAAAAGCCTGCCATCAATTACAAAAAAGCAAACGAGAAACATTAAACCATGCATATCGATGTCATTGAATGTCACGAAGCAGTGAAGAATGGTAACGTGACACCACCGACGGCTGCCACTAGATTACTTAAAACACTAAATTAAGAGTAATAATAAATGAATAGTTGACGAATTTACCAATATCCCATTACCGTTTGTTTCGATTTTACATTATGTAACAAATATTTTAATCAAATATTATGATCATGATTTCGTGAGTTTAACTTCTTTTGCAGACTTGTAAAAAATATGAACTTTGAGATCTAATTTGTTTTAGACAAATGTCGAGTAAACGTAAGAGTACAATATTTATATGTATCATACTTATTTCACTGTAATTACAGACAGTATTATGAAAAATATATATTGTGGGGTCACGGAGCTAAAGGCTTCTGAAATTGAATAATGATAGCTCTATAATAAAAAATATCGTTATATCTATGTCTTACTCTCAAGACTTTTAGCAAGCCGATTATATCGCTCAGAACGCCATATTCCCGTTCCGAATGCCTGTGAGCGTGTTCACGATGGATATCGATACGTCATCAATCACGTCATAAACACCGCCATCTTCCCGTTCACAGTGTACAAGCTACGAAGCATGGTCGCTTTGAACGGCCTGTAAAAACTGACTCATGACGTTTCTTTGTTAATGTTTAAATTAGGTGAGTAAAGATTTTAGAAGCTTCCTTATTATCTTACTTTTGCAATAATGATAAAAAATAGCTCCTGTTACAATCAGGGTCAAAGATCTTAATGAAGATATAACTTTTTAAATATAACATATATATATATTTTTAAATATAATATAAATATTATATACCTATATCAAATTTTAGCTTGACATTTACCGTTTCGATTAAAATAGCAAAAATATCACTTTTAGCGCGCTAAAACGATTTGGAACGGTTATGAGCAGTTTTAGCGCTGATAGAGCTATGAGCAGCATTCGTAACGTACCCATTGATTACATCTTGTGTATTCAATATTTTCCTACTATTATTATTAATTATTTTCGTGTAACACCTTCGTCTCCATCGTCAATTTCCATCAGGTGAGATAGAAGACAAACGCCTAATCTTTTTTCAGTAATAATAATAAAAATTGCTCTCACCATTTTGACGACATTTTGAAATTCACATTTCAACTTATATTAGATGTGTTTAAGAATAATTGAAGAGTTGATGAATTTTTAACATTATTATATTTTTAAGCGATACATACAATATTGCATGCTTAAGTTTCTAATCAAGTCCATAAAACCACAAACTTAACAAAAGGCTGAAAGGCACAATGTCTTTTTTACCCAACCTTAGTATTGTATTGAGTTTTTAATTCATTATTCTATAAAAAATATTAATCTAATTCTAACTTTCTGAAGGAACCGGCAGTTGAATGGATATCTTGAGTCAGATCATTCTTTTCTAGTGCATGTAAATCAATCACCAAGTCATCTAATGCTAAAAGAGCTTCTCTATGTTTCAACAGATTCTTCTTGAGTTCTTCAATCATGTCTTTCAAAGGTACTGTGCCACCGTACTCTTTTGGGAGAATAGCTGGATCAACGTGTTTCATTAAATCATCTGAAGTTCGATGGAACTGTAAATATGAACAAAAAATATTCTTATGCTCATAAAAAACGTAGGCCAATTGCCATGCCTTAAAATACCTGTCACTCATATTCTTATTTCGGTTTTATCAGAAATGTACTATATTTTCAAATAGATGTTTATCGCAAGTCATATTCGAATACATTATCTATGTTGTAAAATTCTTCCCAGACCAGAATATATTACAGGAAATATATTTAGAGATTATGTTAGAAAAACAACACTTTTTGTGTTGCAGGTGCAACACGGTGAGCAGTATTGCTTAATTACTAAAAATATTAACAAAACAACTATAGATTTTTTAATACAAATCTAATATTCAACTTCAATTCACATTGGTTGACGTTTGATTGATGTTCAACTAGACACTGACGTCAATTTACGCACAAATTCAGAAACTTATAGTTTTTATAATTAAACAGATTTTTCTTTTCTATTCTTTCAATATTACTATAGGACATTTTCAATGAATTTCGTTATTTTAAAAATATATTTTGCCTGTGTTCATGAAAGTATGTCTTGTAAACATTGGAGAGCTATATACTTTTTGTCCAGATCTAGTATAAATATTTTATTAAATGCTTGTAATTAAGCAATATATCTGGTTTCTTTTATGATGTATAACATGAAGACGCGTCAGGTGATTATTAATCAAGGACGGGTTCTATGTGGCCGTCGTTATTTTTTTTATAATAATAAAAATGCTTATAAATTTTGTGACATAAAACAAATCAAATCAAAATTAATTAATTAATTACAATTACAATTAATTCAAACATTAAAATATGATGTTATTATACGTAATTATCAATAGACTACATAATACATATAATAAAAACTTCTCTCATCAATCCGATCTTTTCCATGACAGCTATGGAAAGTTTAGGCAGGATATAACATATCTTCATTATTTACTTATGACAAGATAACATGGATTCCCCGACAGGCCACATTCACATACAAATGCACTCACACTTACTCTTTCACACACACGCACACATACACATTTCTCACGAAATTTGGCACAAAATATATAGCAGAGTTTTCTGGTTTTATCGCGCCAGATAACTATCAATCAATCACTGGTCCTATGTGGCCATCTTTATTAGAAAAAAGTAGAAAAAAATATATAAAAAAATGAAACCAAATAAAATTGAGAGCTTTTTCAAATAGTACCAACATTAGATGGCTCTGGTTTAAACTAAAATGAATGGAAAAGTAAAGCTCAGATATTGTATGAAAATATATAATATGGTTCATTAAAGAAAGGAATTGAAAATGGCGGTGCTCATCATGTTCTCTCGCTCACACACTAGTGCCGTCTATACTCGCTCTCGTGCGTACGGTAAGAAAAAAATAATAGTCTTGATATTTGAATAATATTCGTGTTTTATTTTAACGAACGTCATAATAAGGATTCTCCTGTTGTTATTTACTTTGTCAGGTGTATAGAAACGGGCATAGGGTCCTTTCATTTCGAAAGAAGCCCTGTTTCCGACGAAAAGAACAATAACGTTCTAATGAAAATGAAAGGCGTTACGTGTCTTTCAAACTTTCAACTTTCACGGTGACGAAGCCGCTATCAGAAGCTAGTTGGAAAACCCGGTCTTGATTTTATTATTTTTGGATTGAAAAAAATCTTTTGATTTGTATGCTAACTGTACTATCTGTCAATGCAAGTCCAAGCCGCCATTTATGATTCCTTTCTTTAATACATCGGCTTATACCAAAATACACGAAATTAGAAAATGAAGAATCTATGAAACTATAATTTATTAACTTTTGTTTTTTAAAAACTGAAGCATCAGTGAGTCCAGTTGCACAATCGCATGTCTTTGACCTATCGGTTTAGTGCAGGATTACAATTTCTTTTGAGATTAATTTTTGTACTAAAACCCTCCCTAACCCTATTAGCTAGAGAGGGGAATATTTTAGAACATTTTAGACTTACTTTCCTAAGTCTTAATACTTTATTTTAATTATTTATTAAGTCATTGAGTTATTGTGGACATTCATTGAGGACAAAAGTCTTCACACACTTTCATTTTTTCATACCTTATTAAAAAGTCAGTATCAAAAGTCTTATCAAACAATATATCGTTTGCCGGTTGGTACATCGTGAAGTTGGTTTGCAAACTACCAACCTACAGAAAAAAAGTAAGATACAAAACAAAAGAGTAAACAATGCGCGCGATGTTCAAAATAATTCCTTATTTTATTTAATTTCAAGTTGCTATTATAGGTTGTTGTAATATATTTACCATCACACGATCCTTTAGTTTATCACTTAGAAGAGACACGGCAAACTCGAAGAATTTAACTCCATAGTGAGGAATATTCACAAAGTGAGTGCATTTGTGACGCATAGGGGTAGAATTCTGGAAAGAAATAATAGGTACATTTATAGGTACAAAATAAATTTATAGTCGATGCTATTTTTATATTATAATGATCAGTTTAACCAGTATTCAAGTAAAATTTCACTTTAAAATCATAATATATGGTCGAAAATTGCAAATTTAGATTTTTTAAATAATTTTTTTTTCCGGTCTGTTGAGTAGATAAATGTTAAAGTATTTTAAGCACTGATTAAACTTTGTGGCGTAAGTTATACCTACTGAAAGTTTAATTCAATTAATTTAATTGATATAACCCCTGCGACATGACCGTAGCACACACACATGCATGTCGTATTCAAATTGTATACCGACTATAAAGGTATTAAATATTTATGGGAAAAATGTGCCGAAAGGTTTCATTTTCGCTAGCTTTTTACCTTGCAGTTTACCAATAATAATAGATATCTTTTAAGAGCCAAAATACGATGCATGTTTCAGATTTATTAAGCGCTGTAAAACAATATTTGTAAAGCAATGATAAAATAAAAATTGTTGATTTTAATTTGATGTCCCTTTTGTTTTTATAGGTACCCATAATCTACTACCTTTAGCTAACGAGCTCATATAAAAATTTGAAAAAATAACCTATGTATAATTGAATCTAGCCAAATAAATATCAAAGGTTATCTATATTTGACGGCGTAGTGGTTAGTAACCATGTCTCATAAGCTCATACGAATGCATCCTGGCCGGGGCATTCGTTTGTGTGTTGAACATAAATATTTGTTCTCTTTAAATTTAAGTGACAAGAACTAAAGTATACAAACACTAACTTTCGGCTTGCTGGTATTATAATCACGTAAAGATTTAGTAGTTTCCTACGTTAAGGTCTCGTGTGGAGCCGTACAATGAGAACTGTTTATGTTCCGATTAAGAGGAAGAAAAAGCATGTAAAAAACTGTCACAAGGCAATTCCAATTGAGGCCTACAGTCGACAGCAACACATCATTCATAGATATATCAAGATGGCCGATTGTCGTCAGTGATAGGAGCCCTACCTCATACGTCGGAGCTCCCAGGTTCGAGTCCTGGTTGGGGCATTCACTTTTTATCATATGTCATAGTTGTTAATGTTTGTATATACATGTTTATTCTGTATTCCCCGCTTAGTTCGCTGTATGATCATCCATATCACAAGGGATTTTACTTACTTATTTAATATACTTGTAAATTTTGATCAATTAAGCACTTACTATTAATGACCTACATAGTAATGATCACATACCACCAGGTGGATTGCGTCTTGTTAATCGGCTATGAAACTAATTAAAAAAAACCAATATTTATATAAACCATCTTACCTGAATACAGTTCAACATAACACGGACATCAGTGAAAGACCACAGACTAATATGGGGCATCTGCATGCCAGCTTCATCATTGACATGGGTGTATCCAAGCAGCTGGGACCTCGGCTCGTCGAGTAGGAGTTCTACGATCATCGAGTGCACGCGTGCCATTACGTTACTGTCGAAGGCGTGGGGATCGAAGCGGCCTGGAGAGTTAAATAATTAATTTAAGTGATTTATTTTGTAATAAATTTATTTAATAAGACGAATATTTTCGAATGAACAATAGGCAAATGAAACCAGGTAAGGAAAATTGTAATTATTAGTACAATACAACGACTTATTATAAATAAGTAATAATAATAAATATATATATCTAACAATCACACCATATTATCTAGCCGAAATTAAGTATCATTAAGAACTTGTGTTATGGATACTAGAATAAACTTAAGAAATATATAAACACACATAGATATTTTTTTTATATATAAATATTAGAAATAAACTTATATAAACGTGCATACACATCCGTGACTAGAAAACAAATATAATAAAATACCTGCCCCTACCAGGATTCGAACCCGGGACCACTGGCATGGAAAGCAAGGCTACTTACCTCCACACCAAACAGGCCGTCAATTACTTTGTACTTGGTCGTTGTTAGGGCAAACTGGCATAAGGCTGGCAGAATTAATGTCTTGGGTCGCTAACGTTTAAATACCAGAAGGCCTACTATGAACTATTATTGCGATTCAATTGACGACCTAAAATAAACTGCTTTGCTATTTCATACCACGACGTCATTAAAGCGATCCAGTCTAGGTTGACGCCAAATCAAGTCGGCAATTGGATCGCAAACTGTTTTAGTTCGTTCATTTTTCGTACCATGAGGTGATATTTCAACCTATATTGGATGACTTAAATGTCAAAGTAAGCGATTCAAAAAAAGTTGCTACTTTCTCGGCGTAAAGTGAATCGTTTCGGTTTATGTTTAAAAAAATTGTTGAAAATATAGGTAATTCAAGGTATTTCAGTTGGATATTTAGTGTTTCTTATGTGTTAATGTAAAAAAGTGATTTCTAGAGCTATTTTTTATTGTAGATGTCTGACGAATTAGACTTTTTTATTTTCTTGGAAAATGATAATGAAATAAACACAACACGGAAACAATCGGACCCCTTTTATTTGGAAGATGAAGAATATACAAAAAAGATATCGGTTGTTTAAACGATTGGTATTAGAAATGTGCGATGAGCTGAGCCCATTGTTGAAAAATCCAACAAAATCAACTGATTTATCAGTAGAGACAAAGGTAGAAGTCAAATTGGGTGCGTTCTAAACTCGTCATAATCAATTTATTTTTACGACAACACTAAGGAAACCTTTAATTATTTGTAATTTAAAGAATTATATAAATTTATATTATTTAATGAGTACTAGTACGGGCTTATGGTATATAATTTGACACTAAAAAGCGCAATTTTAAAATATATTTGTTGTTATTTTTACACAAAAAAAACCGCTAAAATCATATCAACTAGATTTCGAAACGCAATGCATATGGTTCGAGTAAAAGAGACAGACTTATGCAACGAGTGTATAGCGTCATCTCTTTCTCACACGCGGACCACAGACATATTTCGGTCTTTCATTCCTCCGTGAGCGATTCAAACGCCAGTTAGCTAAAGGCACTTCATGGTACGAATCTTAGCGATTCAGTTTAGGTACCTAAACTGGATTGCATCGGAATTGAATGGCAAACTAAAAGTTGATGGTAGGCCTTCAGGTTTAAAATTGACTGGAGATTGCGTCTGTTTTTAAATTGTGTACTAGATTTAATTTGTTCAGGCAAAGTTTCAAAAACGGCGTATGCATCCACAGTTAATTAATGTAATTTTATCTACCTAAATGCACCTATCAAAGAACAAAAAAAAATATTATAATAATAGCTGTACAGATTATACACCCACCTATACAACTCAGAACGACACGCTTTCCCTCTGCGTCCCTCTTCGGCAACGGTACCAGATACCCGGCGTCAATGACAGCCGCGATCTTCGGGTCCAATGGATCCAATTTCTGGAACCAATTAGGATGCATCATTCGGATCGTCAGATACCGTTCCAGCATCGAACACGCCTGGGGTATCGAGTACTTCTTGGTTCGCAGGAATCGCAGGAGGAAGGGCGCGTCTGGAAGGAGAAATGGAAATTGATAAAGTCGCTAGATAAATACGTAAATGAAGATACTTTCGGTCTAAAAGTAAGTAAGCTTTTAAATCGTTTCATTAAAGCATAATATATTTATATATGAATTCGAGATCGAGATCTCTGGCATATAAGACTACTATCAGTTACACCACAAGGTTTCATTTGAGTACCTAATACATAGTATATCATTAAACTGTTTAATAATAGATTAACATAAAACTATACAGCAACATACTCATGACTAGCCTAAAAAAAAACTACAAGGTATGACGGAAGAAGAAGACACGCGTATAAAAAGTCCTTGTCATAATATTCAATCAAACAGCCTATCGCTATCCCTATAGCGCTATCCCTATAGACAGCTCCAACTAATCTGAAGGGCACATCTTATTCAGTGACATGCAAGTCTATAGACATTTTTATCTCACTCGCTTCCCACTCGCTGCAAGTCGATCGGTGAACTAGGTTAACTCCAGCTTGACATCCCCAGAATATTAAATTTTAAATCTCGATCGAAATATTTCTTATTTCGAGTTCAGCGTGTCATACAGTACCACATATCTAACATAACCTAGTGTAAGCCTAACAGGAAAGTTCTAAAGAAATAGTATTGCCAGAAGTTTGCATGTCTACTAAAATACGGTATACTGCAGTACCTGCGATGCGGCGCGCGGGAACTTTCTAAACAAATTTCTATAAGAATTCTTACAAATGGGATTCCCCGTGTGCACATTCATTTTATAAAGTAAAAGAGTATTAAGTTCATATGAGCATAATCATATTTTATTTTCATTACAAATATGGGCATTTACAACCTGCTTGAATACTCGGTGTATGAAGATGGGAATCCGCAAGTGTCTACGCGTGTGCCCCCCACGCCAGCGGCTCACTCAATTTCCCCGGTACCAGAAATGGTAAACTTCATTAATTTTTAACTATTTTGGAAATGAAGTATTGTTATTGGTGGATTATTTCTCAGCAAGCAGCCGAGCCTCCTTTCACAGCATTATTGGAAACGCAACCATACCATCAAGCGGCTTGCCATGGTCAGCATTCGACTATGTTAATTAATAGTATGTAGTTATTATATAAATAGATATATGACTTAGAAAAAACAGAAATATAGCCTAAAATGAATTTCATGTAAAAACATCAATACTCACAAATCAGGGACATTAACAAAAACAACATTTACTATGGCGATACGATATATATGGTTAAAGCTAAATCACTTTAGTTTTCAATAATATTAATCGTATTGCTATACATTCAGAGGCCTGTTACTCATATGTGACGTCACAACTTTGTACCATTTTCTATGAAGTGTTTGCCGGGCATTTGCAAATGCTTTCAGTGTATTCTGTAAACTATTGATTATAGAAAGCTACTGTTGTTTGTGTCAAATGCGATGCATTATTATTATACTTTAGACTTAAAATACTTTTTAAATTATCTACCCAATTGGAATTGACAAGCGCCTGATCGATGATACCGTCAAAAATAATTGATTTTTATTGAATAATTCACCAATGGTATGATCGCTAACACAATGAAAGCAGTGTTGATATTATGTATAATGAGACAGTATACTGCGGGTAGACACAGTAAACATACATACATAAATAGTAAAGAAGTAAAGACCCAAAGTCAAGAACTACATGAATGTTTATTTCACATATTCGTATAGGATTTGTCACTACCCAGGTGGAATTCGAACCCTGGACGTGGAATAAGTAATGAGGACAAGAATATTATTCGGATTTTATATTGAGTCGACAAATCTTCAAAACATGAATATTTAATAATACAGTTTAAGTGATTGAATAGGAATGCTCAACTAATAATAACTTATTTATTAATACGATTCCATGTACTAAGTACATATAAGTATACAGCCATGAATTCTTGTGTTATTTAATGAATATTAATTAGAGTAGGTACACTTAACCTTCACTTAAGTTTGATTGCAAACAATTATGTAAGAACTCATTATGTAATCAGAAGCCAAGTTCAATACTTCTTTTATTGCTGCCATAGCTAGCAAACGAGCGGTAAGTGACATCCGTGCAGGGCCGGATTAAGGGGTGGGCAACCGGGGCTGCAGCTGAAAATTGATTTCGCAAAGCTTTTGTGTTTTAAAAAAAAGGGGTTTTGTAACCATTAAACTATTATTAATTGTTTATTAACGTGTTAATTCTAATAATTTGATTTTTTTTTGGCATTACTTAGTTTATTTTTTATTTTATTCGGATGTTAATTTGAGGCCTCCACTCCTGTATTGCCCCAGGGCCTCCAGACCTCTAAAACCTGCCCTGCATCCGTGCCTGATACGTATTTTGTTATTTATTGATAATCGTTTAATGATGCGTTGCCGACCGTAGACTTAAGCTGGAATCGCAGTTGTAATTGCACTCGCCTGTCTTAGGAAGTGTGTCAAGGGTAGGCATGTCTAAAGTGTAGCAACCCACAGAAGGCAGGCATTAATGAATAAAATAAATAATACATGATAAATAAGGATGATTGCCCATATCGTCTCAGTCATTAATAATGTGGTAGTAGATTTTCTCTTGTTAAGATCTCGTCTGTGGCGGTGGCTTCCTATTTGGACCACCATAACAATCACGTGGTTGTGTTCCGGTCACAGGCAAGGCACAGCCAATGCAAACACTGGGACTTATGCTAATCTTAAGTTGATTTCTGAAATCATCGTTAGCTGAAACAGATATAATAATCAAATATAATTTTGAGAAATAAAATAACTACGACTAATCATGTTCATGGGTGTGTATTGCACTTACCATAATGGTATGGTAAAAGTGGCGTTCGTTCGCCGGCTATGAGAATGTATTTCGTAAATATTTTGTTAAGCGGTGAATAATTTGGTTTAGCGGTGAATTGTGTCGTTGTAATGGCTCTGACCTCAAGAACTTCTTTGAACATAAACGAATCACATTTAAGTAGCATTTATAAAACTATCCTTACCGATTGAAACATTTATTAAAAATCTTATTAAAGGGTGTCTGTAAAATGAAGACATGAACTATATGACGAATACGCTTGCGAGTATTTGAACAGTATTATAAATAACCAATGATCAAAATTCAAAGCTCGTTTTGTCAGAGTAGTTTTTCGTTTGCAATAACTTTTTATTGTTTTTGTGAAGCTATTTATGATTAAGTTTATGTTCGAGCATTCGATCTGGAAATCGAGCCAAAATTATGTTTACCTACAAACGCATATAAACACACGGTACGGTGGCCTTCATAATTACAGTTTTTAACCCTACTACAGGAACGTCGGCGTCGTGGCCCAACCAAGGATCTAGTTTTAGACAATAGTCATGCGTAGTCATTTATGCCTCCCAATTTTTATCGCTGTGGTTTCCATAAACACTAATAAAACAGTTATTCAAACTTATTGACATATTAGGCACTTGCGCAGCTCCACTTAACCCGAGCTAGCCAGCTAGTTAGTTAAAACGTCCCTCCATCACTTTCTACTTCTATTGAACTGATAGAGACAAAGTAATATTTAGCCTACGAGTAGTGCTACCTAATTCTGAGCAACGCAAGTAGGCCTTAAGATCATTCACGGGATCTCAGACCTACAAAACAGTGCCACCGACGTATTACAGCTACATACAAACAGTGCCTTCTTCGGTGAGTTTTCTGTTTAGAAACTGAAAGTGTTTGAAACCCTTAAAGGCCCTAATGGAAATACAGGCAGAGAAGACCAAAGTTATTAGTATATTTATACCTGAAGGTGCTTCCCCTTAAATTCGACCAGAAACATTACTTACGTTGACCAGAAGCAGTCTTTCGGCTGAAACAAAAAGAAAACACGAATCTTAACCTACCAGTTCTACATTTCCTAATAGCCGGATGTTTTTCAATAAAGTGTCGCATCTGTGTCAATGCTTCTTCTTTTAGCCCTGGTTCCTCTCTAAGCTCCAACCGCGCGCGTTCTTTCAGTTCAGGCGGGAGATCACCGGTTTCCCGCTCTTTTGCCTCCAGGATCTGCATTCTTTCGTCATCTGTCAGTCGCGGGGAATCGGGTACTTCTGGTTTGGGTTCGTGCTCGCGGCTAACTTCGGGCTGCAGGACGGATGTTGCCATTTTTTACCTGGGTTAAAAGAGAGAGAAAAGTTAGAAATATGTAGCTATTCGATTTGGCGGAAAACAAATGGATCTATATACCTACATACGTGCAGTTCAGATAAACCAACATTCAAAAAAATAAATACTAGGTTTGTAACTATTTCTTTTTTTTATAATATCAGTACGAATAACAGAGAAGGTCCAGTGTTTTAAATTCACTACTAGCACGCACTGAGCTTGTAGAGAATAATAAATACCTGAGAATAATGATATTAATAAACTTATAAAACAAAGCAAAATAAACTTCGGCTTTGAACGCTTAAAGAGATGCCAAAATATATGTAAATAAAATACGTATATCTAACATTTGCACGAAAAATTTGCATAAATGCAATAATAATTGAATGATCTAAATAAATGATAATTGCACTTGCGGCCAATAATCTACACGAATGTAAAAATAAAAATACTTAATTAAAAACCCACGAAACGATAGGTATGTTTTTGATATCTGTACATGAACACGGCACGTTACGAATACATACAATTTAATTACTACCCGCATGTAGTTATACCACGGTATACGAAGGTTAAAATTAAAAATTAAATGTACCTGAATATAAAGTAAGTGAGTGCACCAATATACCTGTAGTAAATGAGGTTATTCTTACTTAACGTTAAATTTGACAGTTTTGCAAGGAGTCTCACTGCATAATGGTTTGATTGTGATTAATAATAGTTTTAAACTATCGGGGTTATGTTCAAATGCGGTTGTTTCCCGCAAAATAAAAATCGACAATCGTGGTAAGAGTGTTACCACACAAAGACGTTGCCTGTTCCATTCTACCATTGATCGACATCGATCGATTGGTGTGGTAACTCCCGAAGAATCCCGCAAATTCATTAAATTATAGTTGATTGTGATTTTCGAAGCCATATATCGTCGGTGATGGTAAAGGGCGTTGTCTTTTATTGCCGCTACTTTGTTGAATATTATATTGTATTCGGCTAGTGTTGATCGGGTAGTCCATAACCCGACTGGTGTTTTTCCAAACGTTCATCTATTCTGATATAATCGAGTTTGCCGTACGGAATTGACGATCAATGCCGGCTTTAATAAAAAGGTTGCGCACTATGCAATAATGGCGCTTGCAGACACGTACACCGTCAAATTTTTTTAAACTCACAGCTAAAAAGAGTATTCAAATTATTCTAGAATACTCTTTATACATTTTTAATTTTCGAACTCAAATTATTTTTTCTGATGGAAAAAATGTAAAAAAGTTAACCACCTTGGATTACATAATGCGATAAGGTTTTCTTTTTTTATTTAGAATGTATAGATTTTAATAAAAATTAAGCGTGTTAATTTAAATTAAAAAAATAATCAAGCGTGCTGTTTTAAATGGGATTCTGACCTACCTACTATATTTTACCTGTCGAAACGCAACCGGTTTATAGTATGACGTATGATTGATACGCGCGCGCTGAGAATGTGCTAAATGCCTAATGTGTGACTGTAGGAAGACCTTGATCTGTACATAACATTGTTAACAAATCTGTTTCTTTAAATTTTATATTTTTTGGAAAATTTCTTGAGAGTTTAGATACCAAACACAATATTTTTTTATTCTTGTCTCTCTGTATGCATTAATTTAATTAAAATAATAAAATTCCGGAGAAATGTAGGTTTTCAGTAGAAACCCCAAAGACGTACTATCTATATTCACGACTTATTGAAATATAAGGAATCTATGTTATAGCTTTTATCTATTTATTAGTAATTTTAGTAACAGGAAATTTAGATCGTACCCTCTTATTTTCGTGAGCGAAGATGCTGCAAAAGCTAGTGTAAAAAGAAAAGTCAGACAATGCAAACACAGCTATATAATTTTTCAAAACTACATCTTCAAACTCCACGATCAGTAGCTTGGTGTACCAACATAACAATAATAGCGGCAATGTCAGGATGTCGGCCAGGCTTGCGCGGCTGCCTCGTAAACTCTTGACCTGGATGCGCAAACGCCCGCTGATTCAACACGCGATTTTACGCAATCTAGCGCTCAACTACGTTTAGTTTAGTTAGTGTTAATGATAAATCATAGCGTTTTTTCAAATTTGAAATTTGGAATCGGTGAAAATTGTATTTATTGAAACATAAAATGTTAGGTTGACTTGAATTTTAAATCTATTGTAAAGTATTTTAAAGTGTTTCTTACTGATATGACTGTTATGTTTCAATGCTTAATTACTTAATATCTAATAAGGATGTGTCATTTTGTTGTTTATTATTCAATGAATGTGTTATCATGATTAAACAAAAGCTATCATAGTAGGTACGACGTAGTAAATAAGTTGAAAGCAAATTATTAATCCGCACATACTTCTATCTACTATATTGAGGGCCGATTGGTTTTAATTTTTTATTTTTTATTCATTGTACCTATGTTACGTAAGTACGAAAGGAGGCTGGATCAACTCTCCTCCCTTACATGAAGTGGGCTCCTAGCTATACCTTCATAAAAGCAGCGCTTCAATGTTTAATAGTACGGCCACAAAACGTGTTAGTAGTGTTAAGTGTGTCTGTGGCATTGTGTCTCCAATAGGTATAGACCTGTTTGAAAACCGAACGCGTCGAGATTGTTTTAAGCCAAGTTTGGAAAAAATCGGTGCAGCCGTTTAAAAGATATGCATCCT